>OY019130.1:22554711-23801378 GCA_955652365.1 Eristalinus aeneus
GTTGTGTAAGCGGGCTTTGACTGTCGTCTTCTTCTGCGGCGTCGTTTTTGTCGCCTTGTCGCCGTCTAGCTGGAAGCTAATGACCAGAGGTGGAGATGAGTTGGCGTTCTGGTATCCTCATTTTTTTCTTCTCCTTCTGTGCAGGTTTTGTAAGCCGATAGCCCTTTCAATGCCTCGCCTCGACATGTCGCGATGCGACGTGGCGGTGAGTCATGGAGTTCAAAGTTGCCACGATGATCTCGGTGTCCCTCGGCGACAGAGATGCGCGTTCTGAGTGCAGTCGATGAGGAAGTTCCTATTTACGGTTCGATGAGATAATGCCTGCCTGTCATCATGATTGATGAGAGACGATGCTGGCCGCATGCAAATGCTTGGATAATTTGACGGCACGAACGTGACGGCACCTCGTCATGTGAGTTGGAGTGGTGTGTGGTTTGTTTTTTCGCAATCCACTTAGCCGAGGCGTTTTCCAGCGTAACACTTGTGTGCCGCTGGCGGGGCGATTAAGCACTCAGGAATTGAAGGCCATCAAAAATGAAGCGAAAATGAGAGATAAGAGCGGTGCTGTCGTGGCAATGACCGCGTGAATGAGTCAGCCGGGCCCTTTGCTCGCAGATGGGAATCTGCTTCCACATTTATTTCGAGAACACTTGTGAGAAGAGAAAGTTCGGGGTGTTCACAGAGTTTTACGTGCAGTTGGAGTCTGGAAAAATGATTAAAATGAAGTTTACGAGTTTCAACTTTGTTAGATTTCACTTCCAAATGTTCCGTAGTTTCTGAAAATGACATCCCTATGTGAATAGAATCAATTCCGTTATAAATTCAGTGAACTCAGGGACCATCGTCTCGAGTTTTGAAGAAAATCGCGTCTTTCTGACTCGTGGAAAATCGCAAGCGACGCATCACGTCCGCATGGAATTCTTTGTTGACAGTTTGGCCAGTTAAAAGGAATGAAAAGGGGGCGGGGATAGAGATACTTAAGCTTCCTTTTGATAGCTGCGGTAAACGAAGCTATATTTTTTTCTTATTCTGACATTTATACTCCTGCTTAGTTGGCAAATCGTTGCGATCGACGTCAGACACTCCTCCAGTATTCTCGATGTCCGAACCTTCCGAGGTGCAAAAATTGACTCGGATCATCACCTTGTTGTAGCCAAGGTAAGAACCCGGATATCGAAAGAGCAACGGAGTCGAGAAAGGCCAAAACGGTTTGACGTCGAAAAGCTACAATCGCAGCTGATTGCTGGGAACTTTGCCGACCGAGTCTCCCGGAAACTCGCCCAGAGTTCTTCACTTCCTGCACTAAGCATAGAAGAAGAATGGAAACGTTGTCAAGAAGCCATCAAAGATGCTGCCACTGATGTGCTGGGTTTCACGTCACCACCCAGAAGGAACCTATGGTTTGACTACGATTGCAGGCAAGCGCACGCAGCTAAACAAGACGCCTATAAGGCGACGCTGCATCGAACAACGCGAGCTGTTCGTGAACTCTACGAACAGAGAAGAAGGGAAGAGCGCAGGCTTCTCAGAAAGAAGAAGAAGGAGCATGAGAAGCGCGCGGTCGAGGAAATGGAAAGGTGCTTTGGCAGGAATGAAGTCCGAAAGTGCTACCGAAAGGTAAAACAGCTATCCGGAGGATACAAGGTTCGGACCAAGGCCTGCCGGGACCAAAATGGACAACTAGTAGTAGAGTCGCAGTCTGTGCTGAGAATCTGGAAGGATCATTTCTGCAGACTCCTAAACGGCGATGACGACCCAAATCCCGCTGTTAGGCAGAATGTTCCACTCAATTTGGACGATGATAGACAAGCATTCCGTACCCCCGACTTAGACGAGGTGAAGATAGCAATATCCAAGCTGAAGTCGAACAAAGCTGCTGGAGCGGACGGACTGTCCGCAGAACTATTTAAAGCAGCTGGAGATGACCTGGTTGGGCGCATGCACCAGCTCATCTGTAAGATATGGTCGGAGGAAAGCATGCCCGATGAGTGGAATCTCAGCGTCGTTTGCCCGGTCCACGAAAAAGGAGACCCCTTTGACTGCGCCAACTACAGAGGGATTAGTCTCCTGAACATCGCATACAAGATCCTTTCTGCCGTATTGTGTGAGCGTCTGAAACCATTTTTCCATGACCTGATAGGTCCCTATCAGTGTGGTTTCAGACCAGGGAAGTCCACAATAGACCAGATCTTCACATTACTGCAGATCCTGGAAAAGACCCAAGAAATGCAAATTGACACTCACCACCTATTCGTTGATTTCAAGGCTGCATATGACAGTGTGCATAGAGACGAGCTATACAGTGCCATATCTAGTTTTGGCATTCCTACCAAACTCGTCAGATTGTGTAGGATGACGATAGAGAACTCTCGCTGCTCCGTCAAGGTCGGTACCGAATTCACCGAGACCTTCAATGTCAAAAAAGGTTTTAGACAAGGCGACGCACTGTCATGTGACTTCTTTAACAACATCCTCGAGAAGATCGTGTGAAACTCACAAGTCAACACCAGAGGCACGATCTTCCAGAAGTCAGTTCAGTTGCTAGCTTACGCTGATGACATTGACGTGCTTGGACGAACACAGCGAGCCGTCAATGAGGCGTTTGCTGGCATTGAAGCGGAAGCGGCTAAAATGGGTCTTGCGGTAAATGAGGGCAAAACTAAGTACATGCTGTCATCAAGTAAGGACACACAACATCGACGTCTCGGACGGAGCGTCACACTAGGCAGCAGAAACTTCGAGGTAGTTAAGGACTTCGTCTACCTCGGCTCCGCGGTAAACAGGGACAACAACATCAGTACCGAAATCAAACGCAGAATCACTCTTGCCAATTGCTGTTTCTTTGGGCTCAAGAGGTAATTGAGTAATAAAGACCTCTCTCGAAGGACCAAGCTCGCTTTATATAACAGCTTGATATTTCCAGTCCTACTCTATGGTGCGGAATCTTGGACGTTAGCAAAGGCGGATGAGGAAGCCCTTAGTCTTTTCGAGAGAAAAGTTTTGCGTGCGATTTTTGGTCCTGTTTGCGTTGATGGCATCTGGAGGAGAAGATTTAATGACGAACTCTATAGGCTGTACAGCGACGTGCGCCTGGTTAAGCGTCTACGGATACAACGCTTAAGATGGCCTAGGCCATGTAGAGCGTATGGACACCACTGCTCCGGCCCGAAAAGTCTTTGAATCCGAGGCCGCAACAGAGGACGGCCTAGACTGAAGTGGCGCACACAAGTGGAGAAGGACCTCAACCAACTTGGAGTGCGCAACTGGACACAACTGGCGAAAGATCGTGCTGGCTGGAGAGGCATGTTGGTTGAGGCCCAGGTCCACCCCGGACTGTAGCGCCACAAGAAGAAGAAGAAGAAGAAGTTGGCAAATCATCATGGAACAGAACACACTTGGGTAACGTTTCCAAAGTCTTCAAATTCAACATGGTCATCATTTTCTTTTAACTGCATTTTCCACTAAAGGGACCGCGGGGGGTAATGCACGAACGAGAGACCGCCAGACCGCTCAAGCATCCGCCATCGAATCTAGTTCTTTAGAAGCGCTCGTTCGCTCACTTGTTTATAGATTTTATCCACCCACCTGATCATTGGTCTGCTGAGGGGTGACGTGCCTGATGGAATTGCATCTAAAGCATGTCTCGAAAGTCCTGCTTTTGTCCTTTTTTGACGCTGTGAAAATTCTGTGTAAGTAGTGAGGTACATAGAGTCATGTCTGAGGCTCCACTCCCTTGTGCGTCTGTCAGTTTCCCATTCTGTGTCTCTGGGGCACTTTAACAAAACCAGCAAACAAATGTAGTATCATTTTTGCATCCATATTCCACATACTGCACGAGAATTGGGGGCGGGGGGTGTGTAGAAAAAGGCTTTGACTCAGGAGTACAGAAATGATTTGAAAAGGAAAACCAGAATAGTAGAATGACATAAAACTCAGTCTCTTGGTGGCCCTACCTTAGGGAGAATTCGATCTTCTTGCTCACAGGACATGACTAACATCGTTTCTGTTCAAGATGTCCTAACGCGAGTTAAGGGCGTCCTAGTTCAGAGAGCGAATATCCATGAAACAATGACTGCTTTGAACAAAAGTATGGATATGAATTGCGTACACTCGCTGCAGACCAAGCAAACTAGTCTGTACTGTAGCCCTCTAGGAACAAAATACGCCGAGTCAGAATAACCCCCGCCCTAGTGGAAGCAACTTTTGAAAAGAGCCTTAGTCTCCCCATTCTTGGTATTAAGCAACTTTTCTGGAAGAAATCTGGATATTCCGGTCAATTAAAAGCCAGTAATTGTGAAACAAGACTTGAGTGGCCGTCAAATATAGTATGGACAGTGCGTTGTATCACCCTGTGGGTGTTGCGGCTGTGATTTGAACCCGAATTGAATCTTTATAAAAATTAGAAGCGATTTCACAGCAATTCCACACTTTTCGTCTCATTTGTCAAAAGTTGCAAGTTATGAGCCACTTACTTCAATGCAAACGCGGTCTAAGACCCAATGAACAGCAGAAGTGTAATAAAAAGGACTTCTGTAGCGGCAATGACTGTGTCTTAAGATGCAATCTCCTCACTGTTAACGCAATTGGTTCTCGGAATCACACCTAAGGCGTTGGTCAGAAACCTTTCTGACACTGAGAGTATAGAATTCGTGATACCGTACTTTGACGCCATTGTACAGGCATACCTCTCGAAAAAATGTCACAATTCCAGCTGTCTTTCAGCGACAAACCCTCTCAAGTTAACTTTCTCGTAGCCATTTCTTAAAACAATTCGCATTTGCAAATGAAAACCGTTTCAAAACAAACATCGTGTTGACGGTGTTCACTTTATCGCGTCTTCACTGTGCTCCCATTTGACAGCAGAAAGTTTCTCAACAAAAATTTGCTCTACCTCTGTTTTTTAACATTCAACCATCCGACCGTTAACTTCGCCATCGCGTAACTCACCACAACCCAGTTCTCCCGTTCCACAGTCGTTTAGTCTTCGAACCCTAATTAGCTCCACATAACTGAATGAGCAGCAACTAATATGCATCACAAGCAGCATACCAGCGCGTGATAAACAATTTCAGGCGAAGAAAAAAGAACCTACAAGTTCTCTAACTCTCTAACTGGTTTCCTACACCCGTTCTCAGGAATTCCACACAATAGACCGCAGAATCGAATTCAGCCGTCCACTGGTAGTCGCAAAATTTCAGCTGCTCCAGCGACCCAGCTCGTTGCAGCATCGCCGTAGAAGCCGCAAATTGATTTCGTAACTCCTGCAAGCCATCACATGACCATACGCACAGCACGCAGGAATTCCGAGTCAATCGGCAGCGCAGCGACTTGATTTCGGACTCATTCCTTTCAATTAGAACTACCAAGCCATCACGGGCTGGATGCTATCCATTTGCGCAGAGGCTCTGGCAAAGCAATTTGCATACCGATTAGCACCACCGCCAGCACGACGGCGATGGGGCGGTGGTGGGGCGGGCGACCGCTGCTGGCGTGCCACACAGACGAAGTCCGGCGGAGGAAAACTCATTAGAAATGGGCAGCCTAACCTAAATGCCGTTCACATGTTGGGTAAATATTTGTGCTTCTGCCAGAAGAGTCGGGACGTCGGCGACGGGCGACTGGCGCGCAGTGCATGACGACCGGTGTTCGGTCGAGGAGGTCGCGAAGAGACAAGTTTCGAATGGAGGTTGTTATTAGAAATGCCAATAACAATAAATAATGTCCGACTCTTGGGCAGCAGCAGTTGGTTTGGCCTGTGGCCCAGTCTGGCTTTGGTGGGCAAGTGCGAGTGTTTGCTTGGCGAGATGGGCTACCAGGTGGACGATGGAATGAGGTGCTGGCCGGTTGTGGATGATATGACCACCTGGCGGGATATGGTGATGGATTGAATTTCTGCAAGGGGAAGCTACAAGCTAAGTTACTCTGGAGTTCGTAGTAGACGATAAGAGTTTACGATGGTGGTGGGTTTGAGAGAAGGGACTCTTGGTGTGCTGAGAGTGTGTGTCATTGATTTGGAAAAGGTTTTACATATTTGACTGAAATCGAAGAAGGGAAGGGTTCAAGCATATCTTCAAACTTGCGCGCTTAAAAAACTTGCATGGTCACAGTCACAAACAAAACATCCCAGTCGTAGGGTTACATGAAAATGTCCCCTTGCTGTAGCAACGAATGTTGTCACAGAAGGAGACTCAAATGTTGTCCTCGCTTCTGCTTTTTAAGCGAGCCTGTTACTGTAATTTTTCATCTCGAAAACGTTTTGTTGAGTTCGAAGGCAGTTGAGAATAAAAGCAGTGAAATGAGAGTAAAGTTCACGCGTGAAGGGTTTCGTGCGTCATTCGCGAACAAGTTGTATTTTTAAAACATACACAAATCAACAATATTTTATTTATGACTTGAGGGTGCAAGCTGTAAGAAGCGATACTTTTGCGTTCTTCTTTAAAAGTGCAGCAGTATTGTAAATGGGAGTATAATCGTTTGCTTTGCTAAGAGAAGGCGTAACTTGTGTTATTCCATTGTCATTATTCCATTGAAACATGCGTTGAAAAGCTACTGTCGTTGTAAGTCGTTTCAATATATGTCATTCATTTAAATCGTAAAAAACAGAATTTTTTACATAAACACCGTTTTTTCGGGGAGTTCTTCTGCATTGCTTTGACATGAAGAAAACTCCTGCTGCATTACTTTAACATGAGGAAAACTGCTGCCGAAAGTCATCGTGTTTTGGTGCAAGTTTATGGTGAACATGCGCTAACTGAGTGGTCGCCGTGGCGTAGTGGGTAGAGTGCGACGCTCACACGCCGAAGGGTCTAGGTTCGACTCCCAGTTCAACACCAATTTTTCTAATATTTCACGGCACCACCTCTTTCGAGCTGCTGACAACACTCAAAGAGTAATAACTGTCTAAGAAAGCTTCTCAAATTTCGCCGTTCGGAGTTGGCAAAAAACTGTAGGTCCCTTCTACTCGTGAGAGAACAGTAGCGCGCACAACACGAGTAGTTGATGAGCAAGCTAGGCCCTGGTCCCCCTTTGGACTGTAGCGCCAACAATTATTAATTATTGTGCGCTAACTGAGCGAACGTGCCAAAAGTGGTTTGAACGAGGTTTTGGCTCGGAAGACGATAAACATTCTGGACAGCCAAAAAAAAGTTTGAAGGTGAGGAACTGGAAGCATTACTCTATGAAGATTGTTGACAAACACCAGAAGAGCTCGCAGAATCTTTGGGTGTCACTCAAGCAGTTATTTCAAAACGTGTAAAAGCAGCTAGATATATTCAAAAGCAAGGAAATAAGGTTCCACATTAAAAATGTCACACGAATGTAAGTTAAACATCCAATAGAAATAACAAATGTTCAGTTAACAGATCTGTCAATAAATCCTGGCACATATAGGAGGCGCCACTAACAGCAATTATTAATTTAATTTTTGTTTTTTTGTTAGTGGCTCCCCCTATATGTCGTGGGACTAATTGAGTGATCTGTTACACATGCTCTTCGTAGGTTATTGAGCTTTATAAACATTTAAAGCGTGTTGCAAAATTAATTGGGAATAAGCTTTTAGCCAGACAAGCCCTGAAATTAAAAAATTTTACTCAATTCTATCAAAACTAGGGATATTCTGAAACGAGGATAATTCGGTTTCAAAACTACACTCGCTTCAACATCCCTTATAAGTGCTATTTGTATCAATGATGGAAATATAGTTCCAAACTTTAAAGCCAGTGACGTCATATCCAAAGATTAAGGATTTTTGAAGCCCATTCTCAGAATGACCAAGCAGTAAACCTTTTTACAGGAATTTTCCAGGAGCTATTAGGTTGGAGGTTGGGATACACTACACTGGAGCGCTCAAAATCAAAGACTGGTTCATTGTACTACCAGAAAGTAACTTTCATTTAATGTGGCTCCTTAGTTTTCCGAAGAAAAACCAGAAGGCGCTTCTGTGATAAAGAGCTAAGATTTTCAGTTCCCACTATGTCAGCACCAAACAAAGGCCACCTGATACGAGCAAAGGCCGGGCATTGACAAAGAAAGTGCTCTGAAGTGCCTTCACCTTCCCCACAGGCGTCGCAAAGAGTGCCATCACTAAGCCCGAGCCAACTTAGGTGCTTAGCGAAGATGAAGTATCTTCACTCATTTATGTCTAAAGATAACAGAAGAGCCAGGATTTCTTGCTGACGTTCGGGAGGTCAGTCTGCATCCTGGAGAGTTATGCCATCTCTGGTTGTGCTATCGGAAGACCCAACCGTCGACGGAGGCCCTAACCAAGGAGGCGGGTAGCCCCAGGATGGATTCGAGCCATACAAATGCCTCTTTTGATTCTTGTCCTGGGACCCAGACAAAGGTGCCCCTTTCTTGCAAATCCCTGCTCCACCAACTCCAAATACAAATTAATTAATTACACTCCCTCCCTTCGCATCTAAAGAGTAACAAACACAAGCCGCTTACGCGACTCCACCCAACGACAGTCAGGGAGCTATGTCACTTTCGAAATTCCATCACAGATTGCCGTCCTCCTCCTCCTCCTCCTCTAATAGTTTAATTGACGTTCACTTGTGTCGGGTTTAATAATTCACAAATGTTGCGCAATAATTGTCCGTGTTGCGCCCAGCGCGGTGTGTTGGTGTATTTTAAGCGTTTTGTTTGTTTTGCCTGCCGAGTTTGCACGTTTTTTGGTTGCTTGTTGTTTTTGTCGGGTTCCCTCGAATTCAGTCTGTCGACCAAATTAAGGGAAAACTGCCATTCCTGAAAGTGGGTCACGTTAGGCCTTAGGCACAGTTTGGCTATGTTTATCATCTAAGTTGTCCAAGTTAGCCAAGCCCTGATATCAATGGGAATTTATCTTCGGCTCAGTGTGGAAGACCACTAAGGCGCGACTCAAAGAACGATTAGACTGTCTGAAATGTTGACTCTTGTGAGAAGTAATGAACGTCCCTCAATGCAAGGTCTCATTTGCCACTTGGAAGAACACTTGGCGTCTTCTTATCTTGGCTCTTCTTAGCACTAGACTAAGCTCTACGATACGCAAGACGAAAAAAATGTAATTTCTGGAGGTCGACAAAACAGGCTTTCGTTGCAACGATGGCTTTACGTGGACGGAACATAGGTACTCGTGCCCTTCTGAAATCGTTGCGCTTGACGCAGCGCACTTCTTAAACGCGTTGGAAAAATACGTTTCGTGAAGATCTGCAAACTTGACCTCCTCAGTAGTAAGTTATTGCCGACGGGTGACTCCTTTTCTTCGGAAGATGGAGAAGAAAGAAGTCGAACTATCGAATGGGACAGCTGTCTACCGTTTAATCCGTCTAATTTGACATTGGCGTTGGCGGAAGTGCAGTATCCAGCAATTGTTGGCGCGACAGTCCACATGGGGACCAGAACCTAGTTTGCTCTTCAACTACTCGCGTTCTACTGTTCTCTCACGAGTAGAAGGGACTTACAATTTTTTGCCGACTCCGAACGGAGAAATTGAGAAGCTTTTTCTTTTTCTTAAACTTGTATTACTCCTTGAGTGTTGTCAGCAGCTCAAAAGAGGTGGTGTCGTGAAAAATTCGAATTGTTCAGCCGGGAATCGAACCTAGACCCTTCGGCGTGAGAGCGTTGCACTCTACCCACTACGCCACGGCGGCCACACACTTGGCTTCTAGTCTTGTGACATCTTTGATGTCTCAACTAGTGGGTACCAAGTCTGGAGTCTGCAATATCTGAAATAGAGTCTGCCAAGTTTCACGATCTCGAATTGTTAAGCATTACCGGACTAAAGTCCACAAGTGGACAAGGGTCTTGTTGCTACATAAGTTGGGTTCACTTTCGTTTTTAACAGTAGAATTTCAAAATTCTATAAGTGGACAGTTGGTGCTCCTAGATTGTTGCAATCGACCCTGGGACCTTAAGCCTTTGAGTAACGCAGTTCCCCGCCACTTTAAATATCAAAAGAAAACGTGCAAAAGTTTATTTTGTGCACATAACTAAAGACTTGAATATACTCGAGATAATGCCACAAAGGATCAACATTTCCTCGACCCATGTGTAGCAGTGAGTTCATTCAAAAAGTCGCAAGTTTCCAAATATATGCACAACACATGACTGACATACACGCCTTGTTCCCTATTCAACTGTAAAGTGGTCACAGATAACAAGTGAGCGTATGATCTCATCCCAAATGACAAACATTCGCACTTGTACTTGTGAATTGAAAAATTTGTTTGTCTCTTAGTCAGAGCTTAAGTATTCTGTCAGCAAATTGATTATTCCAGAGAGGTTCTCACTATGACTGTAGAGAGGCTGCATGACTTCATTGCTGGTTATAAACATTTGAAGTTAATAAAAGAGTCATCAATTTTAGAACAGTCAATTCAGGCTAACTTTGATGGCTGATTGTTGTTAGCTGTTGTTGTCATTTGTATTCGACTGGGCCCTCAACTTTGTAGATTCGGGGGGACTAGACAGAAAGTCTTAAGTCTATTTAGAGGGAACTTGATCTATTTTGAAATATTTCCTTATTCAAAATCCTTTTTGTTGTGGGATGTTGACAAGGCCCCATCATGAAGCATTGGAGGACTACAAGTTGCTGGGCACCTAAATTTTTCTTTAGAAAGCCATACATTTCAGCGTGGTGAGTTTTGAGTTTTTACATTTTAGACTCAACTTTTGATTTTGAACTTTTCATAGACACAGAGACTGCTAAGTGTTTTGAATAGGTTCTGTTTATTGTTCAAATTGCCAAACAATTACAATAATCTGAACAGTTACTGAAGAAGGTAGAACCTGGAGGCTTGTGGACAAGAGAGCCACACAATTTATGCCTTTACGTTACAAATACACGCATTAGGAAGGGTGTTCTTTTAAGAGTTATACAACTTTGAAATAGAATAAACTAAAGATAATTTATTAAAAGTGAAGTAAAGTTTTCATTGATCAAAAGGTTATTTTTTTGGCATAATTATATAAATATCCCTTTATACACCAAGCTTCCACGGTTACCTTGGAAACAGTTTAATCTTGAAGTCCAATTTTCGATTCCCAATATTTATGGCGCCGTGGCGTAGTGGGTAGAGTGCGACGCTCGCACGCCTAAG
Source organism: Eristalinus aeneus (assembly GCA_955652365.1). NCBI lineage: Eukaryota > Metazoa > Arthropoda > Insecta > Diptera > Syrphidae > Eristalinus > Eristalinus aeneus. Next base: position 22,565,787 of record OY019130.1, read on the forward strand.
GGTCTAGGTTCGATTCCCAGTTCAACACCAATTTTTCTAATATTTCACGGCACCACCTCTTTCGAGCTGTTGACAACACTCAAAGAGTAATAACTGTCTAAGAAAGCTTCTCAAATTTCGCCGTTTGGAGTCGGCAAAAAACTGTAGATCCCTTCTACTCGTGAGAGAACAGTAGCGCGCACAACTCGAGCAGTTGATGAGCAAGCTAGGCCCTGGTCCCCCTTAGGACTGTAGCCCCATACAATTATGTAGGTTGTCTTTTATATTTCGGGATTGAGCAACCCTATGGCATCTGCCAGCTCTATAATAAAGTTTGACATTTTTGAGGTTATACGTACTCAGTACGTTTTGTGAGCGCTATTTGTGATATTTACAGTAAATTAAAGGATTCATCTCGTCCAAAAAATAGATGTGTATAGATGGGGAATATTTTGAAAAACAATAAAGCCATTTTCGATGATTAATATTTGCTTTTGTTCTCTAATCCCGAAAAATAAAATGCAGGCCTCGTACAGTCTAAAACAAGGAAAATCAACGATAGTTTATTCCAGTACGACAATAATTGGGTTTTTGTGTCAACCCAAACAATTTGAAATACACAGTTTATAAGTTTTACAGAAAACCAACAAAGAAATACATTTTTTTAGATTAAACATGGGAAGGTGGGGAAATAGTTTTCTCTCTCGAGAGCACTCGTTTAACAATAAAGCCTTTCTTGGGCGTAATGGAACAAACTTCGGTTGTCTTAGATTATTTTATGCTGTTTATTTCAAGCACGGGAACGCACCTAAAAATAAATTATATTAAAAATTATATTGTTATTATATTATATTATAATTATTATAATATTGCAAACTCAAAAACAAAAAATAAAAGCAAAAAGTAAAAATCGGAGACAAATCAAAACACGTGCAAGAAAAGCCACTGTCAATAATTGACTGTGCATTCAAGTGACCATACATGACAATTGAAATGACAGGCAAATGTGCCAACATAACACAAATGAAAGAAGTTGCACTTTTTTGTACAAAATATCAACTTATTGAGCTAAAGTATTTTTTCCTCCATTTTTCTCGCCGAAAATTTAGAAATAAAAAACAATTGGGAAAAACTGAAAAACTTTCAAATAACATCCTCAACCACCTCGGAGAAAAAGGCGAAGAAGGATAAAATGCATCTATTTGAAATGTGTAGTAGTTCGCATGTATTCATCAAACTAACGAAAAGAAATATTTAATGGTAACAGAGGCATGATGCGCAACTTATTCAAGGGTGAGTTGTGCTGGCAACTCACGTCTTTCGAATACATCTCATAACTGATCCAAACAAATTGTAAAGAAAAAGTTGTAAGTGAAGCATCGGGAACACAAATCAAGAAATGAACCCGATGCTCATGTTTGCCATCCTCCTTACGAGGTAATAATCGTCAATCTGTAGTTTCCTTAGAAAAGTTTGTGTAATGTGTAAAGGTGGTCGCCGTGGCGTAGTGGGTAGAGTGGGATGCTCACACGCCGAAGGGTGTAAGGTTCGATTCCCAGCTCAACACCAATTTTTCGAATTTTTCAAGGCACAACCTCTTTCGAGCTGATGACAACACTCAAAGAGTGTCTAAGAGCGCTTCTCAAATTTCGCCGTTTGGAGTCGGCAAAAAACTGTAGGTCCCTTCTACTCGTGAGAGAACAGTAGCGCGCACAACTCGAGCAGTTGATGAGCAAACTAGGCCCTGGTCCCCCTCTGGACTGTTCAATATAATATTTATGGCGGTATATCAGCAATAACGCGAAGAATTTTGTACTTTAAGTGGTCGAATGTATCATAATTAGCAATGAAGGCCGGCGAGTTCACATATCCCCACAAAAAATAGCAAGCGGCGTTAGATCGCACGGTTGTAGAGACCGAGTCCATAACGTGAAACTACGAGGATACGAAAGATTTTCTTCAAAAATCAATTGTGGGACGAACTGTGTGATATGTTGCGCCGTCTTGAAATACACTGTCGAATATGAAATGCACTTTCTAACCGAACCTTCCCCTCTCATTAAAATTAGCAGGCATTTAAGGCCAGTGCGCACCAGTAGCTTCTCTCCCTCTCCTCCTCTTAACCTTTGGGCCGTGCTATGACTAAAGGGATTGTTAGGGCGACCACTAAAGGGATTGTTTGGTACTCTTAGCACTAAAGGGATTGTTTGGTACTCTTAGTACCAAACGATCCCTTTAGCAGAAAAAGTCTTGGTTGTTTAACTTTTGGGCGACTAAGTCAATAACCATGATTGTATAGAGGTTACCATTAACTGCAAGACTCTGATCAGCATCTTTTTGAAAGTAGAACGGAGCTTTTATTACATCAACCCGCAAAGCACACCAAACATTCAGTTCTCGTGGATATCAACATACTCTTGAGGAAGCATTTTTTTTTTATTGAAGTATCCATTCAATCAAAAAAAAGAGCCTCTTCGCTAAATAATTAGAATTAACAGCAATCTTTACTTTTGCCCATTTACAAAATCTGCTGCATACCTACCTCGCATCAGTCATCGAATTTTGGAATGCCAAATCATACTTAAAGCGAACCACTTAAAATCTTACAAAATGGTCGATAGTTAACACAGTTTTACCAGCTTTAAGTTCCAAGTCTAAAAAAACATACAGCCTCCACATAAACTCTGAAGGTGTGAGGACTTGCTTCTCCCTTCTTGGCCACAAGTTGTATTTGGAGCAGACGATTGTTTAGTTCGAAAGAGAGGTTAGGGAAGCATACACAACATTCAGTATTCAAGCAGAGTTTCTGTGTGTTCAACCGCCGGTTCGTTCGTCAAAACACATCACTCAATAATTCTTGAGACATTTAGGGGGCGCCACTAACAGAAAAAAATATATTAAAATATGAATTGAGTGATTTGTTATCTGTCTGAACGTATGAAGCGATTGTCTAGTCAATTCAGGACGGAGTCGGAACGTAGGAAAGAAGTCGTCGTCATGAGTTGGCGCGATAGTCTCCAAAAAACAAATCCTAGGTTGAACCCTATGTTTGCATGGAGACTCCGTTTTCTCTATGCACGACGTCGTCACCATGAGGTGGCGTGTCAGTCTCCAAAAAACAGAGCCCAGCTTCGAACCCTCTGTTTGCACTAAATCAAAACCCATGCCGAAGCATCTTTTGGACTTGACCACCTCGTCCTGAGCTGAAAAACATCTTCCTTCTTTTATTAATTCTCAGCGCAAATTGGAACTTATTCCACTCCTTAGGGGAACCAAGGAGTGTGAGCGTCTGAAACCATTTGTACATAACCTGATAGGTCCCTATCAGTATGGTTTCAGCCCAGAGAAGTCCACAATAGACCAGATCTTCACATTACGGCAGATCCTGGAAAAGACCCAAGAAATGCAAATTAACACTCACCACCTATTCGTCGATTTCAAGGCTGCATATGAGAGTGTGCATAGAGACGAGCTATACAGTGCCATGTCCAGTTTTGGCATTCCTACCAAACTCGTCAGATTGTGTAGGATGACGATGGAGAACTCTCGCTGCTCCGTCAAGGTCGGTAACGAACTCACCGAGATCTTCAATGTCAAAAAAGGTCTTAGACAAGACGACGCACTGTCATGTGACTTCTTTAACATCATCCTCGAGAAGATCGTGCGTAACTCACAAGTCAACACCAGAGGCACGATCTTCCAGAAGTCAGTTCAATTGTTAGCTTACGCTGATGTCATTGACGTGATTGGACGAACACAGCGAGCCGCCAATGAGGCGTTTGCTGGCATTGAAGCCGAAGCGGCTAAAATGGGTCTTGCGGTAAATGAGGGCAATACAAAGTACATGCTGTCATCAAGGAAGGACACACAACATCGACGTCTCGGACGGAGCGTCACACTAGGCAGCAGAAACTTCGAGGTAGTTAAGGACTTCGTCTACCTCGGCTCCGCGGTAAACAGGGACAACAACATCAGTACCGAAATCAAACGCAGAATCACTCTTGCCAATCGCTGTTTCTTTGGGCTCAAGAGGCAATTGAGTAATAAAGCCCTCTCTCGAAGGACTAAGCTCGCTTTATATAACATCTTGATCATTCCCGTCCTACCATATGGCGCAGAATCTTGGACGGTAGCAAAGGCGGATGAGGAAGCGCTTAGTCTTTTCGAGAGAAAAGTTTTGCGTGTGGTTTTTGGTCCTGTTTGCCTTGATGGCATCTGGACGAGAAGATTTAATGACGAACTCTATGGGCTGTACAGCGACATGCGCCTGGTCAAGCGTCTACGGATACAACGCTTAAGATGGCTAGGCCATGTAGACCGTATGGACACCACTGCTCCGGCCCGAAAAGTCCTTGAATCCGAGCCATTGGGACAACGCAACAGAGGACGACCTAGACTAAAGTGGCGCACACAAGTGGAGAAGGACCTCAACCAACTTGGAGTGCGCAACTGGAGACAGCTGGCGAAAGATCGTGCTGGCTGGAGAGGTATGTTGGTTGAGGCCCAGATCCACCCCGGACTGTAGCGCCACAAGAAGAGGAAGAAGAAGGGGAACCAAAAACACTCAGTTTTTGCTGGAAAAGCGATTAAGTCCCCATCTGGAGTGGGAACAATGCCTGCCTTACTTAAATGATTAACATGAGATAAACTTGGTGAAAGTCAAGACCTCAGTGGACTGGGTTTTATGCACCTCTGCCTAATACTTTGTTCCACTCTTTATGGGAATAAAAAGCAAAACGAATATGGTTCCACTTGAAATGGGAAAAATGCTTGCTTCACTCTACTAGTTGACTTAAGAACCGCCAGATAGAAGCCAAGACCTCAGTGGACCTGCTGCTTCTGCACCCCCATCCGATATCGTCTTGGTAAAGAGCAGAAAACTGAAACTCCCCTTAACTTAATTCCCTAAAGTATAACTTTTAGGCATGCGTCATACCCTGCACGCGAAGAACACTAAAACAAACCTTCTGTCAACAAAGCCGTGCATGGATGGAATAATAAACACTTTCACAACGCAGTGCCATTATCGATCTAACATTTACCACCACTCGCCATCCTTTCCCAGAAGAAAACAGTTCATTTATGGTTGCCATCATGTCCTATGCGACTCGTAAGTAATTCCCTCCAGTTTCCATTTCCAAACTTCAGAAAATGATATTTCTCCTCTTTTAGGCTACGGTGGTCATATTCCAGAGGCGCTCAACCACCTGAGGTCCCCCAGCACGAAGCCAAAGGTTGTCCCGTTGTGTGAATACGCCGACAGCTGCAATCTGCATCGACACTATCCCCGCGAACCATTGGACTACCGTGGAATAGGCCTGCCCCCTCCTGGTCGGGGACCATTCGAAATCTATCACCGCGCAAAGGGTGTCATCCCGTACTATGGCGGCCACGTTCCAGGCGTTAATTTACAATTTGGAAAGACATATGGATCTTGTTCGGCGAATGCTAGACAGTGGCTACGCTGATAAATACTTTTAAACTACGAAATAAATCTGACACTGCTGGAGTCAGAAGGAGCAATTAGTGCGTTTCTTCTTATTTCTGCGTATTTCTGCGTCAGGTTGCAGTCTTGTGTGGATGCAGGTTTTGAAGGAAAACAGAGTTTGCACCCTGTAGATTTGTTTTTAAGTTTGCGTGCCCCCTTCTTCCATATCCCTGCTCCACCAACTCCAAATACAAATTAATTAATCACACTCCCGCCCCTAGCATTAAACAAGCGACAAACACAAGCCGCTTACGCGACTCCACCCGACGACAGACAGGGAGCTATGTCACTTTCGAAATTCCATCACTGATTGCCGTCCTCCTCCTCCTCCTCCTCTAATAGTTTAATTGACGTTCACTTGTGTCGCGTTTAATAATTCACAAATGTTGCGCAATAATTGTCCGTGTTGCGTCCAGCGCGGTGTGTTGGTGCATTTTAAACGTTTTGTTTGCTTTGCCGAAGTTGCACGTTTCTAAGTTGCTTTGTTGTTTTTGTCGGCAGTTAATTGATTACTTTAAAAAATTGTCATCAAACCTGCGCGGCTCCCCCGAGGAGGGCTGGTGAATTTAAATTCGCCTTCCGAGTGCAGTTATTGTCGGGCGGAGGGTTCCCCGTGTTTCTTTGCGTAAAAGCGACATTGCTGTGTTGTGCAAGTGTTTGTGGGAGAATTTGGGACGTTTGGTTTTTGTTGAGAAAGTTATAAGTGGCTGTGTGCAAGGTGGCTGCGTCAGTTGGGCAGGGAGATGGGATGATAATCACAACGACATGCCTGCGTTGAGCCATTCCGGGTGATGGTCGTTAATTGGTAAACAGATTGAAGTCATACGCCGGCCGTGTTGCTGAAGTCTGTTGGTCTTGCTTAATGCCATTAGCGAAGGGTTTCAAATTAGAGTCGCATTGGGATGCTACTTTAGATGATGGCCGTCTGGGAGCTGGGTGATAAAAGTTGAAGGCTCTTAGAAGAGGTTGTGAAAATCGACATCAAGTGGGTTTCTGACTCTACTAAGCAAGGACTTAATATAATTGTTTTGAGTATCTTAATGTTTTCTCTTAGAGCAAATTAAAACAGTTTCAAAAGGAAGAAGAGCATCTTTGGAGAGACTTGAAAAGTTTTCATAAAATGTGGGAGCACTTAACAACTCGATGCCAACTAAAAATTGAAGCTCAACGTTAAATTTGAAATTCTTTAAACTTCTGTGACTACACACAGGGCGCCGTGCGCAGGATCAATCCATAAAACGGAGAAGGTTGGTGGTAAATGAACAAAAGAAAAAATCTAGTTCGTCAACTAACAACTTTGTGCTATCTGCCGGCTTCCAAAGTTTGGATTCAGGAGTTCCTTCAATTTTCAGAGCATAGTCAAGGCAATAGACTGGGGTGGCAGATTGAAAACGAAAGATTTTTGCTGGTCGGTTGGGTCGCACCTGCAGGGACTAGAATGAAGTAGAATCCGCCTCTAATCTCTGTTCGTGAGAAGTTGTTCACGGGTATCGTCATTCTAGAATGACGGACATTTCTTTAAACTCGCCTAAGACGCCTTAAACGTTTCTTTGACCGAATTGGATGAAACTTGTGACCTTTTTGCTAAGTTTTTGGAGTTGGCTTTTAAATTGTGTCGAATTCAGTCCTGCATGCTAAAAATTTTCTGTTGAGTTAGTTGGGCACGTTTAAAAGGTTATTGCTTTGTGTTTTCAATATTGACAAGCAACCACCCCATAAGGTTATAAATTTAGGCCTTAAGATGTCTGGAATTACGTCGAAAGGTGGAAGGGAGGTACAGAGACAGAAAGTAGAAAAAGGTTTTGATACACATTGGCTTAACACCAAGCCTTTGGGTTGTAAATAGGAGCTGGAAAGAGCATTCCATATTTTGGGGCTAAATCTCCACGAGTACAGCTGCATAGCAAAATGTCCGAAAGAGGGCTAAAGGGTGACCTTAGGGCCATTCCGAGCAAGACGTTTTTCGCGTGTGCATTCTTAAAGAGAAGAAATGTACGCGAATAATTCATTTAAGCAATTTTCATTGAAATATCGCGAAATGTTTGACATTACGAGGGTGTTCCAGCTAGTTGATTGACTTCGCAATATAGCTTTCATCGCTAGCTGGTGAATATTATAAAGTGGATGCTGGAGATCTTGGGAACACCCCACCAGAAAGAAGGGTTTTATCCAGGCTTTGGGTCCATCCAATCCAAAGGGGGATCAGGGCCTAGCTTGCTCATCAACTACTCGTGGTCCATAGGCCAATGGTGTTTCCAAAGTGCCCTGAGGGTTAACACTCCAAATGTACAGTTTTTACTACACACATATTTTTGTGATTTTTTGCTTAAATTCATACACATCTTGATGAAATTAGAACTTCCTTCTTTTAACAACTAACTTAATATTTGGAATTGAAAGATCTTCGATCAGCCTGAAATCAGACTGGATCTTCTCTAACCCAAGCTAAGATGAAACTTATGATTCCACCACTTTTCTCTGACACCCTTTTTTCTCTAGATTGACACAATTAAAGACACGAACCTTAGGTTTGATTCCTGCACTAAATGTTCACCTCACATGTCAGCAGCTTTAACGAAGACTAATTGCTGGCGCCAAATGGAGTTTTTTTTCCACAGTTTTCCTCCAACTGTTATTAAAATCTTTGAATTAAAAATTATTACACAAAACGCCATTGTTTTCTTCAGCAGTACGGTTTTGTAAAGTGACGCCGCGGAGTAATGGGTAGAGTGCGACGCTTACACGCCGAAAGGTGTACGAATTGTTCACGGCACCACCTCTTTCGACCTGCTGATAACATTCAAAGAGTAAAACCTGTCTAAGAAAGCTTCTCAAACGTCGCCTTTTGGAGTCGGCAAAAAGCGGTAGGTCCCTTCTACTCGTGAGAGAACAGTAGCGCGCGCAACAGTTGCTGAGGAAGCTAGGCCTTGGTCCCCCTGTGGACTGTCGCGTCAATAATTATTATTATTATTATTATTATTATTATTATTAAGGTCTTATAAACCATATCTCTGAGCGAGCTAAAGCACAAAATATTTTGTCAAAACACTGTTTTACTATTCAAGAAATAAAGTAAAGTATAAAAACTTCTCACATTTCCCCATATGAAGTCGGCATTAAACTGCAAGTCCCCTCTACACGGCAGAAAACAAAGTCATGCATAACACGACTGATTGTTGAATAAGCTAAAAGCACACCATTCAATTGAAGACCAATTCTTTTGGCTTGAACATTTAGCTCAAATACAGTTTCACTTATCAATTCTTCAATATCTGTACAAAACGATGACATCTGGGCACATTTGCAAGCAATTTATGGAAAAGTTCAGGAGAGAAATCATGTTTTTAAATCTAAATAACTCAAAACAAGTTAATTACATCAGCAAATGTTGACACGCGTTCGAGAGGTGAAAGTTTAAATATGAATTTTTTCACATGTAAATTGCGCGCTCCTCTTTAGCAAGTTTTATAAATGGCCCCATTTAGGAATGCAACAACGCAATCATAATTCCATTGGAACAAAAGTGTCAACGACGCACACTTTCATTCACAACGTAAGCAAACACATTATATGGTTAGAGACTCTCATTAGAACGTTGTCTTAAGGATTCTTAAAAAAAACAGGTTTGTTCAATAGCGTCGAAACAGTTGAGTCAAAAATAATTCAAATAAATTTTCATCCACTTCCATTGAATGTGGAAAAACGGTGGAAACTCAGAGAGAGATTTAAAAATTTATTGACTATAGAAGATGTGAGAACCGCATGCGACAAATGGGTTTTTTTCTTGGTTTTATAAAACTTGAAATTAGCCACCTTGAGAAAATATGTTCGGGAATGTTGTGCTAAGTGCCATTCATGCCGGATCTCCATTTCGATTCATTAAAGGCTCTAGGGAAAATATATTTACTGCAAGCTACACAGCACAGTGAAAAAGTAAGACAGCCTGAAAAGGACACTTTAATAAACGAATTCTCCCCCTCCCCCCCACCATTTCAAATCAATGAAGTGAGTCTGGTGGAAGGCTCTAGAGAAAAGATATTTACTGCAAGCTACGCAGCACAGTGCAAAAGTAAGACACTTTAGCAAACGAATTCTCTCCCCCCGAAACACCGACCTAACAATTCTCCTTCATTCCATTCTGCAGAAAGAATTCTTGACTGTATACTGCAATGGTCGGCTCCTTATTTTTTTTTTAATAATTATATCGAACGACAGTCCACAGGAGACCAAAGCCTAGCTTACTCATCAGCTACTCGTGCTGTGCGAGCTACTGTTCCCTCATGAGCAGAAGGGATCTACAGTTTTTTGCCGACTCCGAAGGGCGAAGTTTAAAAATCTTTATTAGACAGTTGTCAACGGCTTGAGTGTTGTCAACAGCTCAAAAGAGGTGGTGATGGTGAAAATTAGAGATGATCAGCCGGGAATCGAACCTAGATCTGCTGTGTGTGAGCGTAGCACTCTACCCACTACACAAAAGCGGCCACCAGCAAACGAATTCTCCCCCCGAAACACCGAACTAACAATTTCATTCCCGAGAATGGAACTAATTCTGGAGAAAGAATTATCGAGAGAGAATTCTCGACTGTATACTGCAATGGTCGGCTCTCAAGGGCGTCAAGTAACGAAGCATGGAGAGATGCAAAAATCTGAACACCTGGTCATACGCAAGGCGGACATAGCCCCTCCTCGATAAAAGCAGAAAAAATCGTAGCCACCTAGTAAGTATTCGTACGAAGCACTGTACTATTGAGAGGCATGCGACAGGGCTAAAATTTAAACATCTCTCGACTTTTGCATTTTTGGCTTAAACGAAGAAGAGGAGGAATTCCCGGCGCATCGTCTCTGCGATTAGCTGAAGAAATAAACTCGAGAGGAGATTGATTTTAGTTAGGTATAGGCCATATGCAATCTTCACAGGAACTTCAAACAGAAAAAAACGTGGTTTTGAAAGACAATGGACACAGGTTGAAATTGTGACACTTGTACATCGATAGTCAACTTTCCGCCCCTATTCAAACGCGTTGCGTATTTTATTCCAATCCAATTTTTGAAGAAGATCGAAATAAATAAATTGACACCATTCCTTTTAACAAAAATTCAGCTTGGCAACCCTTAGACTTACATATACTTTATACGAAAAAACAAGTGGCCATGTTGATGTTTTATTTAAAATAAAAACAGTTGTCTTGTGTACTGGAAAACTTTCTATAAGTCCTTTTAGCGATTTTAAATGGCCGCCATGGCATAATGGGTAGAGTGTGACACTCACACGCCGAAAGTCAAGGTTCGATTCCCGGCTCAACACCTTTACTTTTTCACGGCACCACATCTTTCGAGCTGCTGACAATACTCAAAGAGTAATAACTGCCTAGGAAACTCAAACTGTCAAACTTCGCCGTTCGTAGTCGGTAAAAAACTGTGAGTCACTTCTACTCGTGAGAGAACAGTAGCGCGCATAACACGAGTAGTTGATGAGCAAGTAAACCCTGCTCCCTCTGTTGACCGTCGCGCCATAGACTTATTACGGACTTAAAGTAAAGGGTAAATTCAGCTTGTACTTGTTTTTTGTATCATGTGGGTGTTAATAAATATATGGACCGGTATGACATATATTGGACAGCGTAACAGTCCAGAGGGACTCAGCTTCTTCAACACCTTGTCCATTTTATCATTAACTCCCACATATGTTGAAGATGCCTACAGTTTTGCTGACTCTGCACGACGAAATTTTGAGAAGTTTTTTAATGTTATCGGAAACTCGAAAGAATTTGGAGCCATAAAAAATGTGTTGTGTTCAGTAATCGAACTACCAAGTATACCAGTATGAAATGAGTTTTTTGAAAATAAAACACTAATCATTAGTGGGAAAGTTAAAACATATTATTCATATTATTGGCCATTGTTTTCTACACATTTTGACCACCTTTCTGGCAATTTGTGAATACCACAACAATAAAATTGTTGGTCTTTTAAAGCAAACCAATCAGACACCCAATTTTCGACCTCCTCGTAGGAATCAAAGTGCTTCTCAGCCAATGCGTGTCCCATCGATGAAAACAAATGGTAGTCGGAAGGAGCCAAGCCTGGTGAATACGGCGGGTGAGGTAGCTGCTCCCAGCCAAGTGTTATGATTGTATCCTGAACCGGTTTTGCTTTGTGTGCAGGTGCATTGCCATGGAGCAAAATTACCTTGCCGTGTCTTCTGGCCCATTCTGGTCGTTTCTCGATCAATGTACGGTTCAAATTGATCATTTGTTGTCGGTAGGGATCAGTATTAACGGTTTTACCAGATATTAGGAGCTTGTAGTACAGCACACCTTTCTGGTCCCACCAAACACACAGCATTGTCTTCTTGCCGAATCGATCTGGCCTTGAAGTCGATGTTGTTGGTTGTTCCAGATTCCGTTTAGGATTCTTAAAATAAATCCATTTTTCATCGCCAGTAACAATCCGATGCAAAACCGATTTTCTTTCGTGTCTTAAAAGCAAAATTTCATTTTTCGGTTTTCCATCTGTCTTTCATTCAATTCATGTGGCACCCATTTTCCACACTTTTGGATCTTTCCCATAGCTTTTAAACGGTCAGAAATTGTTTGTTGTGCAACATTTAACATTGCTGCCATTTGCTTTTGACTCAAAGTGTCATCTCCATCCAATATCGTTTGCAATTCGTCGTCTTCAAACTTTTTTGGTGCTCTTCCACGTTCTTCATTTCTTACATCGAAATCATTATTTCTGAACCCTTGAAACCATCTTTTGCATGTTGCTTCTGATAGAGCATGATCACCATATGCCTCGACAAGCATTCGATGCGACTCTGCAGCACGTTTCTTCAAATGAAAACAAAAATTTAATGCTTTCCGCAAATCATCACTTTCTGGTAGAAAATTCGACATTTTTAACACGATGAAAAAATATGATGTTGTCTGTTCAATGACTTGATGTATGCCAAATACTTTATCATAGATGTCATGGCAAACAAACAAAAAGAATAAGGGCTCGTTCACAACAAATGTTCCCTATCGAGACATTTGTAACTTGACGGTCACTTCACACGGGTATACCTTTACCACATATGGCGACAAATTTTTTGAATCAGAGTTATAAGCTTTGACAAACAATTACGGGTCCTTGGAACAAAACAAGTCACTCAGGACATAATAGGAAATATTCCAATGTGCGTTCTCTGTTGACCAAAGTGTTTCGGAAAAATGTTTTTGGTTGTGTGAAGTACCCACAGCAACCTGATGAAAAAGTTCGTCCAGAGTGTGACCGCGAGTGTGACTCCATTAACGAACTCAACAGCTCAAAGTTCTGTCTCTTGTGTTTAGGACATGCGTTCCGTCACATTCTTATGCTACTCAGAAAAGAATTACATATCAAAATTCCGGAATGTACGCAAATACGGTCCAACTGACTTAAAACCCGAAAGCCCAGATTTTCAACCGTTTTGGGCGTTTGAGCAGCTTGAACCGAACATTTGTGGCGAAAATCGTGCCGCAGTTTCGCCTCTGCGGCTTCGTTTACAGACAACATCTGAGTTTCTATGCGCATGTTGTGGTTAAATTAATGACTTCACAGAGAGTGGCAGCAGGATCTGAGCATTTGTTCTCGATAACTATGCTGTAACAATCGTAGAAATGTTTTCCTCCTTGCCGAAATGAAAGGTGTGAATTTAGACGATCTATAATTATTGAGGAATGACATACCATGGCACGCTATGACGCAGACCCAAAGCAACTTTAAGAATTTTGCAAATCAAACTCTAAATTTTCAGCCGCCTTGAAACTGTCGAATGACCGCCTCGAAGTCACAACTTGACGTCCGTGGGCAAATGAGTCTCATCCGAAACACTTCCAGGAGCTTTTGATGGCATAATTCATTGCTATCGAAGAATCCAAGAACAAGGTTTAGGAGAGCTGAGGGACGGGGCGTGCTCCTGTTAAAATACTCGAGGCTCCCATTTGGTACTTCCAATTTAATTTGAAGGCCAGAAAACACCGAAAATTTGCATTTTGTCCCCTTACAATCCACAAAATTCTTGCAAACTTCCTCAGGCTTCATCGAAAACTGAGGTAGGCGATTCATTCTGTGATCTGCGACTTTATTTTCTACTAACTCTAAACAAATTCCTGCAACCCCTATCCTGGATTTGAAAGCAGTGTAGGATTAAAATTCCCTAAACGAACTAATCTGCAGCAGCGTCACACAAGCCAGACACGTAAAACGACACTAAATCAAGAACCTAACCCCATTCCTTCCAAACTCGAACTCAGAGCGATGCTCGAATATTGCCAAGTGAGCCATTCGTCGTTCGTTGCGAGGCAAATGGCATTTGGGACAAACTGTTCGTGTGTTCATTGATAGTCATCAGGTTCAAGGTGTGGTTTCACTGAATTCCTCTTCGCCGCGACGTGCCTGTTCTTCGCTGCGCGCAAGAGCGGCGACTGCGCAGACACGAAAGAAAGCGAAGAAAAAATTCCAGTGTTTGCCAAAAAAGTGGGAAGTACTTACAATTCTTGACAGATGTGTATCCTTCAGCTGCGCTGCTATTGCTCCCGCCGCCGTTGAGACTTAATCCACCGTTCATCATGTGATGCTGCTGGTGTCCGTTTGACTGGCGCCCCACACTGTTGAGCGTGGTTGTGCTGCCCGCCCGCGAGCGCCAACCACTTCCGCTGGCGGCAGCTGTCAAATCACCGTTCGACTTGCTTGCTGCACCATTGCTGTTCAGGGTACCGTACACGCTGCTGCCGCCACCGCCGCCGCCGCCCGTCTCCAACTGGCGGGCGTACGAGTTGTCCGCGTAAGCGTGGAAGCAACATCTGACTAGAGCGTTGGCAGCCGCTTCACGCTTGCATATGAACACATGACACTCGAGGACCTTGATGCCAGTTGTCCTTCGCAGGATCGCCGCAAATATGGGCGGATGCTGAGCCCTGGGCATCCGAGCGAACGGTGAGTCCAACGGGAGGAATTTCGGCTCGGGGTTCGCGTTGCCACGCTCCGGGATGAGGACCTGTCGCACTGCTGCGCAGTAGTGCAGCGACTCGATCGGGAAGAAGCGCGTGATCTGTTTGAGATTCTCGTCGACGTTCTCCAGCAGGATGCCGTTCGACCACACGCTCAGCCAGGAGTCGATGCCTTTTGCGCCGACCGCGCCCTCGGACGGGTAGAGGCTGCGCAGGGGCTCCTGTATGCCCTGCAGACCGTCCTTGCTCTGTCGCGGCACCGCGCTGCCCAGGTAGAGCACCCTGCAGCGGCAGATCGGTGTTGAGTCGCCCATCATCACAGGCACAGTATCCACAAAATCAGCCAAAAAATTCAATCAAATGTATCTGCGCGTGTAGTCCGTCAACGGGACGGAGGGGGAGGGGAAAGATGTGGAAAATGTAGCTTTTGTCACACCGCACGTCGAAAGCGACCGCCGCTAATTCGCATTAATTATTCGATATCTCTCGGCTGGGCATCAATAGCATGTTCTTGGAGGGCGTGTGATACCCAATACAAGTGCCCAAGGTGGATGAGTTACACCAGCCGAAGGCGAGCAAACACAAAGTCACACCGACACGACACAACAACGCGACAAAGTGCCAAACGAAGAAGAACCAACGAGCCAAGGTGGCGTATTATCACGGTTGCCCGAAGGAGAAGATGCTCTTTTCAGAACTTTTGCTGCTGCTGCTGTTTCAGTTGTTGTTGTAGACACACACACACGCGCGCACACACACAGCTGGCGTGGTGTTGGCGTTCCTCTCTCACTCTCGCTCGCGCACTGATCGTGTGACTGTGGTAAATTCCTTTTACTTTGACACTTACACACCGCGATCGGACTCAAATTAAATTCTTCTGAACGACATTTTATTCGCCTGCGTTTAATCTCTGATTCAATTTGTATCTCTTCACACTCGACCTGTATCTATGCACTCAGATAATTCGATTTTCTTTGTGAACAGACAACGAGTTGGTATCCATTTGATGACGGGGAGAAATATGGCGGAAGTTTCTTCCTTTTAGGGCACTGATCACTTTGTATCTTTGTATCTCTTCCTTTCGGTGCGAACGTCACATATTCTTTTTATCTGACTCGAAATGAAATTTCAAGGAACCGCAAAATAGGGAAAAACTATTTCCGAGCAACGGACGAACGCGCGCGTTTGTGTTACGTTCCGTAGCGGGCTTCTCGCTGACTTGAGTTGTTACCACGGCGCAGGTATACTCAAGAATAGAGACCGTAGCGACGACGTGGTATTTTTTGCCTCCATCTCTTGCTTCGTTTCCACATTCCGCAAGTCTAACAAGTCTTGGCTCGGTTCAGGTGTGTTGGCTGCTTGTGTGTGAGTGATCGATGTGCGCGCGTGTGTTGGCTCACTTGTGGAATGGCTGTGCGATAGTGTGTGGGGTCTTGTGAGCTGTTTCGCGAATGTCTGCTGACAACTATCAGGTAAGGAGCATATTTCACTCCGAAGAAATGTGCTTCTTCGGGTGGTGCATATGTGCTGCATGCACCTGACTGAAACAAGAGGTTTTCTTTGTTTGTTGGATCTCGACTGGAAGGCAGAGGCCCAGCAGTCGATTGGGTTCTCATGTCCTGTCAAAATCAAATGGCTGACTACCTAGCAATATGACGAACGCATGTCCTTGACACAATGAGAGTCTCTACACAAAGCAGTTTGATCCTCAGCCCTACAAGTATCATTTCGTGGGGAAGTGGGAGCCAAGCAGTAAAGAGGCAATTTTGCTTAAAGTAGTTGTCAAGCAGGAATGAAGTATTTCGCTCTAGCATGAGAAGTTTATGATGACGTAAAATGTACCGAAACCTGTCAATAAATAACGTACGGACTGATTTTGCTAATTCATTTATCATTTCTCTTCGTTTACTTAGTTCGCAACTTAAAACAATCGAGATAAGTGCGAATTATGCTCACTCATATATGGTTTCGTTTTCTTTTCAGTTGGATTTTATACAACCAATGAAGTTGTAGATTCCCCATAACGCAAAGAGATTTCTTTTAAAATTGTCATCTCTAAAGGTGAACGAATCATGAACACTCTTAAACGTGAACAACAATGTTTGCTTCAGGGTAACAGTTAGTAAGCAGTAGATCAAACCGTAAAGCAAGCTGTAGGACAAGCTGAAGAACCAGCTTTAGAGGAAGCAGTAGAGCTGGCTGTAGAAGAAGTCATAGAACGAGCTGTAGAGCAAGATAAGTTTCCAGCTGTAGAGAGGCCATAGAGCAAGATGAAAAGCAAGCTATAGAACCAGCTGTAAAGGAAGTAATAGGGCAAGCTATAAAGCAAGCTGTAGAGCAAGGTGAAGAGCCAGCTGTAGAGGAAGCCGAAGAGCAAGCTGTAGGGCAAGTCAAAGAACCAGTTGTAGAGGGAGCCATAGAGCAAGCTGTAGAGCAAGCTGTAGAGCAAGCTAAAGATCCAGTTGTAGATGGAGCCATAGAGCAGGATGTAAGGCAAGCTAAAGATCCAGCTGTAGAGGGGGCCATAGGACAAGCTGTAAAGCAGTCTGAAGAACCAGGTGTAAAGGAAGCCATAGGGCAAGCTGTAGAGCAAAGCGTAGAGCAAACTGTAGAGTAAGTTGTGGAGCAAGCTAAAAAACCAACTGTAGAGGAAGCCATAGAGCAAGCTGTAGAGCAAGCTAAAGATCCAGTTGTAGATGGAGCCATAGAGCAAGATGTAAAGCACGCTAAAGATCCAGCTGTAGAGGGGGCCATAGAGTAAGATGTAAAGCAAGCTAAAGAACCAGCTGTAAAGGAAGCCATAGGACAAGCTGTAGAGCAAGGTGAAGAGCCAGCTGTAAAGGAAGCCATAGGACAAGCTGTACAACAGAGCGTAGAGCAAGCTGTACAGGAAGCCATACGATAAGCTGTGGAGCAAAATGTAGAGCAAGCTGTAGAGCAAGCTAAATGACCAGCTGTAGAGGAAACTGTAGAGCAAGCTGTAATTATTTTTGATGCAATACTGCATCTGACGCATGTTCATTGGTTCGGGTCAGTTATTTCCTCGTTGTTGCTTACAACAACACGTGCTTGAATATTTTTGTTTTTTATTCGGCGCTTGCTAAAAGAATTATTAGGTACCCTTAAGTGACCGAGATCAAGTCACAGATTCCAACGTTGAGGACGGCGTGTATCACTGGTGGCTCACACATAAATGTTTTATCTGACGGCGTGTGTGGAGAAATAATGGTACATCAGAAGCAGCATTCTACTAATGTATGAACAATTTGTCGTTTTTCTTCAAATTTTGAAAAAATGGTTGTGCAAGGCCCCAGATAAGGAAGGTAGGTAGGTAGGTTAAGGTGGCTGATGAATACACTTAGTCCCAAGCAGGACCATTGTGATACCATGTGGGAAGAACCTAAAACCAGCTGGAGCCGATGTTAAAATTTAAAATGTCGGCGGGAGGGGTTTTATTGAGGTCATGTAGGCCGTTATAGCCGTTAGACCGAAATAGCTTCCAAAATGTTTGTGCCTGAGGCGCGAGAGCGCCGGGCATGTGCATAACAGGTGTAGAAGGGATTCTGGTTCTTCCTCATCCCTGCAGCTTCTGCAAAAATCGTTTGAGGAGGCCCCTAGCCTGTTAGCATGCTCGCCGATTAGACAGTGCCCGGTTATGGCTCCCATGACCAGACTTATGTCTGATAGTAGCAGGAGCGTTTGGGTTCAAGAGAGGGCCACACCTCCTTGGAGACGCGACAAAGGTTATGGTTAGACCACCTTTGATAAGTCTGATGGATCACGTTCAAGTGCAGTTCTGACTTGCATAAGGCGAGAGGGATACCAAGGTGTTTGTGTTCCTGAAGTAGTGGTTGCGTTGTGACAAGCCTGGCCAATTCGTCTGCTTGGCAGTTGTCCGGAATGTTTCTGTGACCTGGCACCCAGCACAGGCTAATGTTGAACTCCTCAGCCATATCATCTAAGGATGTGCCGCAGTTCATGACCGTCTTAGAGTTTGTTGAGACAGATCCCAGGGCCCTGAGTGCTACCTGACTATCCGTAAGAATAAGGATATCAGCTGAGGATATACTATTCCTCTTCAGTCAAGACAGTGCCTCACGAACAGCCATTACTTCAGCTTGGAACACGCTACAGTGATTGGGAAGCCTGAATTTTAGTCTAAGGTTCAGATCCTCAGAGTAGACTCCGCAACCAATGCCTTCGTTTGTTTTTGATCCATCGGTGTAGATGCAAGTACCGTCAGCTACCCATTGTGGGTTAGCCGAACGCGCGTCTCGTTCAGGGATCATAGTGCGGAAATTTTGTGTGGAAAAGACCTTCGGTGCCGCATAGTCAAGATTCTGGTATACAAAATTTACTCTTTGAACGATTCTTGAGTGTCCGTGGGACACGTTCCATTGTAATGAGGAGATCAGTCTTATGGTTGTACTAGCCGCCGCTTGTTGGGCAAACAGATCTATGGGCATAAGGTTGAGAATGACGTCCAATGCATCTGATGGGGTGGTTCTTAGAGCACCGCAGATACATATGGAGGCCAGTCGCTGGACTTTTCTGACTTTTCTGCAATAGTGGGAGGCTGTGTCTAGTGCAGGCCACCAAACCGCAACGCCATATAGTGGAATAGGGCGCCCCACAGCCGTGTAGATCCAGGCCATCATATGCGGTAAAGAAAACGAATAATTTCAGAGGATTAGGGAAACGAGAATCGAAGAGAGAATAGGAGTATAGATCATGACAGAAGAGAGGACTGCCGGTTAAGTCAGGGAAATAATATTGTAAGAGGACAGTAGATAGAGGAGCGGTAAGTATTCGGAGCAATAATAAAGTTTTAAAAGAAAAAGGAAAAATTTGTGTTTCTTTTAAATAATAATCCCTTGGAAAACGTTTGTTTTTTCCTGTCGCCAAATGATGCTAAATACAAGAACTGCGACGTGTTAAAGTGTCTGAAAGAGTCTGAAGATTCCTGAAGGTGACTGAAGAGAAAAAGCAGTCAGAACGTTTCTGAAGAGGAAAGGGCTGCAAAAACAAGTGATCGAGTTGATCCATTACAAGAACTGCACCGTCCTCAACGTGTTAAAGTGTCTGAAGGAGTCTGAAGATGTCTAAAGTTGTCTGAAGAAAAAAAAGCTTCTGAAGAAGAAAGAGCTGCAAAAACATGTGACCGAGTTGATCCATTACAGCAATAAAGACTACAAATATGCTGACTTCCCCTTAATCTACTCAACTACGGCTCAAAATATGACTGAAAAGTTACTTAACACATCACTCAATAAGTGCCGGGAAATATAGGAGGCGCCATTAACAAACAAATTGATATTAAAGTAATAATTTCTGTAAGTGGCGCCCCCTATATTTCCCGAGACTTATTGAGTGATCTGTTATTTCCCACTGCATAGGACAGACCGAAATTAATGGTTCATAGAAAATTTTCCTTGAAAGACAACAAGAGGCCGTCGTGGCTGAGAAAAATTGTTCAGACAGTCGGACGGCATCAAATTATTTAGAGGACTCGACATACATTCAAACACTTAGTCAGCTACCGTCTATGTCTCAATGAGATTGTTAAAATCCACTTGGTATAAGTGATGAAGCACAGCGACATCTAGAAGAATTGCGATGTCGATGAACTAATCAGGTGCGGCACCAAGTCGCTACTCTTGTCTGAATGTATTATATGGTCCATACCCTTTCCTTCAGTTAAATACACCCTTAATTCGAGCACATTGAGTAAGCCTAGCAAAAAGTGGTCAAAAAGACATACTCCTAATGCTATCTGCCTGCAGCTCAACTTAGAGACTCTCTCAGTTAGCTAAACTAAACACATCTACGGACTATAATTTGTGCCGAGCCAGACCTCTGTGTCATTGGAATACAAATTCAGAATCGCTGGCAATACTTTCGATCTCTTACTGTGTGAGGAAAGAGGCTACGTAAATATTTTGTGGACAGTCAATGGCAAACTCAAATTTAATAATAATAATTGTTGGCGCGACAGTCCAAAAAGGGACCAGGGCCTAGCTTGCTCATCAACTACTCGTGTTGTGCGCGCTACTGCTCTCTCACGAGTAGAAGGGACCTACAGTTTTTTGCCGACTCCGAACGGCGAAATTTGAGAAGCTTTCTTAGACAGTTATTACTCTTTGAGTGTTGTCAGCAGCTCGAAAGAGGTGGTGCCGTGAAAAATTCGAAAAATTGGTGTTAAGCGGGGAGTCGAACCTAGACCCTTCGGCGTGTGAGCGTCACACTCTACCCACTACACCACGGCGACCACAAACGCAAAGTTAGCAACTTTATAACTGGCTCTGATTGACTTGACAACAATTACAATAGGAGAAAGATTTGCAAAATTTTATTGCAACCTTCTATCCCTGCAAGCAGTTTGTGGCCAATTTTTAAGCTTTGCAGTACATCCGTGTGTAAACTGAAGGGAGCTGGAGCCCTATTTTGCTGTTGTTAACTTCTGTTACACTGGAATAAAAAAAATAAAGATCTGTTGATTCATCATACGGTACGGTGAATTTTTTTTTAACTTTTTTCTAGCCCAAATTTGACCATTTTTGACAAGTCCTTAAAACCTTCGAGGCCAAAACTGCTTCCCAACTGAAGTCATAAGAAGATTTCATTTGAATTTAAAGACAACTTACGACGAGTGTAAAAAACAGACATAAGAAACATTGATTATGACACCTTAAAAAAATGGTGGAACTTCGGGAAAGAAGCACAGTCAAGACACGGACTAAGTTACATCGCTTATTAGCACAACTCAGTTTAAGGCACAATTTATTGCAGTCAGTTGCTTGATTCTGATTGTAGATGACAGAACGGATAATTTCACCTGCTTAGTGCCATATTATTTTGTTGCCGACATGATGTGACATTAACCGGATTTAACTGGAACAAAAAATGTCCACAAAGTTAAATAACATCTGCAGGAAATGTTTAAGGGACTAGCTATAGGCATGTTACCCCCTTTGAACTAAAACTTCTCTGTCTCATGAAACCCATATGCTTTAGAGTCCTGAAGAAATAAGCTTAAATGCAAATTCAAGTGAATGCAAACTTTTCATACATCCAGTTTGGCCGCGTTAACTTTAGGTATAGTGGAGAATGCGCATGTTGTAAGGTAGCCCAAGGACTTCGCTGACCACAAATTGGGTAAAGTGAGAGATTTTGAGTTGATAGCACTTCACTGAGTCCAAAACCTACAGTCTGACCCCATTGATTGGCTTCCAGAAGGACACACGCTTTCTAGTTTCCTATACAGTCACTTTCTTAATTTCTTTTACTTCATGCCTTGTAAGCAAAAGTATGTATCTATTCGCATATAAATCGGATCAAGAAAAGAATGAGTAGAAACCGACCTACGGGCTTTCACATCAGCTTATGGTCACAACGTCCATTTAAACACTTCCTTGTGCGCCGTATATCTTGTGCTTTGAAATTCACCACGTCGAAATGGAGGAGTCCCCAAAACCTATTCAATCATGGTCGGAAACGGCATAAAGTTTTCCTTCAAAATCTGTTGAATACATTTTCTGTTGAATATATATTCTGTTGAACACATATTCTGTTGAATACATATTCATGAAAGCCAAACTTTAAATCAAAGCTGGGCATGCAAATGGAACCGATTTTCTGAAAATTACAACACACCATTGCCTGTTAAAGTTAGCTACGGCACCGCATTGTTGAACTAAACTATTTAAGGATATGGAAAAAACAAACTCTATGGGCTGTACAGTGGCATGCATCAGGTCAAGCGTTTTCTGATTCAACTCTTCAGATGGCTAGACCATGCAGAATGTGTGGACTTCTCTTCAAATGTAAGCCATTGGGGCAACGCTACAGATGATGGCCTAGCCTGAGGTGGCCCACACAAGTGGAGAAGAACCCCAACCTGCTTGAAGTGCGTAACTGGAAGCAAATGGCGAGGGAACAAGCGGGTTAAAGCCCAGGTCCACCCCGGATTAAAGCACCGGGAATAGAGGAATTGTAATTCTTTTTCTCATAGTTGGAGTAGAGTGATAGACTGAAGCTTGTTGTCATCATGAAACTGTGTAATAATAATAAAAATTGTTGGCGCTGCAGTCCAAAGGGGGACCAGGGCCTAGCTTGCTCATCAACTACTCGTGTGGTGCGCGCTACTGTTCTCTCACGAGTCCAAGGGACCTACTGCCGACTCCGAACGGCTAAATTTGATAAGCTTTCTAAGACAGTTATTACTCTTTGACTGTTGTCAACAGCTCGAAAGAGGTGGTGCCGTGAAATATTAGAAAAATTGGTGTTGAACTGGGAGTTGAACCTTCGGCGTGTTAGCGTCGCACTCTACCCACTACGCCAAGGCGACCACTGTGCTTTTAGATAAATGTGGCAAAGAGATGACAACATTCATAAACACCAAATTGATTAGTTCTTACCATAAATAATTTCAGATTATCTTCTTAAGATATTTCAGAGGTTCTCGAATAAACACAGCTATTAGCATACCAGGTATACCGGTATGAAATTAGCGTTTTTTTCTCTGTGAAAATAAAACACTAATTATTAATGGGAAAGTAAAAACATTTATTCAAAGTATTGGCCATTGTTTTCTACACATTTTGACCACCTTTCTGGCAATTTGCGAATATGCCACGCCAATAAAATTGTTCGTCTTTTAAAGCAAACCAACACCCAATTTTCGACCTCCTCGTAGGAATCAAAGTGCTGCTCAGCCAATGCGTGTCCCATCGATGAAGACAAATGGTAGTCGGAAGGAGCCAAGTCTGGTGAATACGGCGGGTGGGGCAGCTGCTCCCAGCCAAGTGTTTTGATTGTATCCTGAACCAGTTTTGCTTTGTGTGCAGGTGCATTGTCATGGAGCAAAATTACCTTGCCGTGTCTTCTGGCCCATTCTGGTCGTTTCTCGATCAATGCATGGTTCAAATAGATCATTTGTTGTCGGTAGCGACCAGTATTAACGGTTTTAACAGGTTTTAGGAGCTCGCGGTACACCTTTCTGGTCCCACCAAACATACAGCATTGTCTTATTGCCGAATCGATTGTTGATGGTTGTCCCAGATTCCGTTTAGGATTCTTAAAATAAATCCATTTTTCATCGCCAGTAACAATCCGATGCAAAACCGATTTTCTTTCGTGTCTTTGAAGCAAAATTTCACAAGTGTTTTTTCGGCTTTTCATCTGTCTTTCATTCAATTCATGTGGCACCCATTTTCCACACTTTTGAATCCTTCCCATAGCTTTTAAACGGTCAGAAATTGTTTGTTGTGCAACATTTAACATTGCTGCCATTTGCTTTTGACTCAAAGTGTCATCTCCATCCAATATCGTTTGCAATTCGGCGTCTTCAAACTTTTTTGGCGGTCTTCCACGTTCTTCATTTCTCACATCAAAATCATTATTTCTGAACCGTTAAAACCATCATTTGCATGCTGCTTCTGATAGAGCGTGATCACCATATGCCTCGACAAGCATTCGATGCGAATCTGCAGCACTTTTCTTCAAATGAAAAGAAAAAACCAATGCTTTCCGCAAATCATCATTTTCTGCTACAAAATTCGACATTTTTAACACGATGAAAAAATATGATGTTGTCTGTTCAATGACTTGATGAATACTAAATATTTTTCACAGATGTCATAGCAAACAAACTAAAAAACCTAAGGGCTCATTCACAACAAATGTTCCCTATCGAGACATTTGTATCTTGATACTCACTTCATACCGGTATACAAAAAAATTACAGCGCGACCTGTAAAAGAAATGTAGCCCAATGTATCACCTTTAAAATAAATGTTCGTTTGACACAATCAAAGAATCGTTTAAAGACAGCGTTGTTATCGCTGGTCGAAAACAAAACCTTACAATGCAATTAAAGATGGATTAGTTTGACATAATAAAAATGAGGAAGCTATGCCTCCTATGTTTTCCTGCCCATGACTGCAATTATATCGGACTCCTTAGCATCTCGTAAGAGATCCTCTCTGCCATTTTGTGCTACAGTATGATGCCGTTTGTGAAATCTGTCAAAGGTAAGGGCCGAAGAAGCCTGTTTGGACAGATTTCCGACCCACCAACAGATGATATAGACATGATGAAATTAACGCAGCGAAATGTCATCAAAGCCTCTGCACTTGGAAGAAAGGTTTCGAAATGTAATGATGTCAAACCCAAGTATAGACCCCAGAGTAGAACTTACAGCATAAGTTCCCATAATGCAAGTTTAAGCAAGCAACAAATACTTTGATGTAAGCCGGGGACTTCATACCCCATGGGTTCCGTAGCTAATGAGGACAGCAACTTCAGCACTTCTTCTTCTTCTTCTTCTTGTGACGCTACAGTCCGGGGTGGAGCTGGGCCTCAATAAACTTGCCTCTCCAGCCAGAACGATATTCTGCCAGCAGTGTTCAGTTCAAGTTGGTTGAGATCTTTCTGCAATTGTGTGCGCCACTTTAGTCTAGGCCGTCCTCTGTTGCGTTGTCCCAATGGCTCACATTCAAAGACTTTTCGTGCCGGAGAGGCGGTGTCCATACGCTCTACACCACTGCTACGCATCTTAAGCGTTATACTCGTAGACGCTTTACCAGGCGCTGGTCGCTATACAGCTCATAGAGTTCGCCGTTAAAACTTCTCCTCCAGATGCCATCAACGCAAACAGGACCAAAAATCGCACGCAAAACTTTTCTCTTGAAAAGACTTAGGGCTTCCTCATTCGCTTTTGCTAACTTCCATGTTTCCGCGCCATAAAGTAGGACGGGGATGATCAAGTTGTTATATAAAGCAAGCTAAGTCCTTCGAGAGACGGATTTATTTCTCAATTGCCTCTTGAGCCCAAAGAAACAGCGATTGGCAAGAGTGATTCTGCGTTTGATTTCGGTACTGATGTTGTTGTCCCTGTTTACCGCGGAGCCGAGGTAGACGAAGTCCTTAACTACCTCGAAGTTTCTGCTGCCTAGTGTGACGCTCCGTCCGAGACGTCGATGCTGTGTTTCCTTCCTTGATGACAGCATGTACTTAGTTTTGCTCTCATTTACCGCCAGTCCCATTTTAGCCGCTTCCGCTTCAATGCCAGCAAACGCCTCATTGACGGCTCGCTGTGTTCGTCCAA
The DNA here is from genome assembly GCA_955652365.1 of Eristalinus aeneus. Lineage (NCBI taxonomy): Eukaryota > Metazoa > Arthropoda > Insecta > Diptera > Syrphidae > Eristalinus > Eristalinus aeneus. The sequence goes on from OY019130.1 coordinate 22,591,333, forward strand.
TCACGTCAATGTCATCAGCGTAAGCTAGCAATTGCACTGACTTCTGGAAGATCGTGCCTCCGGTGTTTACTTGTGAGTTACGCACGATCTTCTCGAAGATGATGTTAAAGAAGTCACATGACAGTGTGTCGCCTTGTCTAAACCCTTTTTTTGACATTGAAGGTCTCGGTAAGTTCGTTACCAACCTGGACGGAACAGTGAGAGTTCTCCATCATCATCCTACACAATCTGACGAGTTTGGTAAAAATGCCGAAACCAGACATGGCACTGTATTGCTCGTCTCTATGCAAACTGTCATATGCGGCCTTAAAATCGACGAATAGGTGTAAGTGTCGATTTGCACTTCTTGAGTCTTTTCCAGGATCGGCCGTAAAGTGAAGATCTGCTCTATCGTGGACTTCCCTGGCCTGAAACTTGAAACCCTTGGGGGAAACTTCAGCACTTGCCAACAACTATTTCTTCTACCAATCCAAAGTCCACTTGTGAAAAAACCAATTAAGCTTTGTACAAAAACGTGATCATCTCTACGTTGTTCTACGGTGCGGATATCTATTAAAAGTATTCTATATGGTGTATCCGAAAGGAAAGTTCCTTATGCAATTTTCCGTCCTGCAGAAAAAGAATCAACGACCAACTTATAGACTATACAGGTAAAAGCGTACATTCAAGCTTTAAACAGCGCTTAAGAAAGAATTTATAGGGCAAATGGTTAAATGCTGAATCATCTTAAATCCTGACCGGGCAACAGATCACGTCCGCATCCAAGAGAGCTGATACTAGTGGGGGAGGACCTTAATGAACTTTGTGTGTATAAACATAAGCGGCTACCAGTGGTATGTGACGGTTTGTGAACATCATAGCTGAGACCCCAATCCAGGATTATAACGAAAATCGAAGAAGAGGAATGGCTGATTAAAGTTAGCTCCAAGTTATGCCTTAAATTTGTGGCCGTGAAGTCTCTAATAAAACGCAACAAAAATTTCAGTGCATGTAGCTGCATCTCGCTAACGACCTTCAGAAATACCAAACGAATGAACCTGCTGCTTCCTGGAACCTATTCCCAATTTCTCACTTAATCAACCTCATTTTTGTTAACAAACCAAAGCGGAAAAGAATTTATGGCTCACATCCTCACAATGCAGAAAAAATCACCTCCAAGCAAACCCTAGATCCGACTTCCTCCACTCGACTTGAACATTTCTATCAGGTAGGCAGTCTTTCTCTCCGTATTCAGACATGCCACCGGAGTAAAACTTGTTGCTCTTTCAATTCACGAATACCCCGCACACGCACACACTTCCACTCACCACCGCTCCACTCACACACGGCGTTGTAATGAAATTGTTGACTGTGCTCGACGATCGGTGCTCGGTGTGTCTACCGGTTTTTCCTCTTTTTTCGTGTCCCTGTTGCTAGAATTTCTTCTCGAAAACAAGAAACAAAAAAAACGCGTTCCTTTTGGTCGATTGTTTTCTAAAAAAAATTTTTGTTTTTCTTCCACTGTTTAGTATTTTAATTTAAACGCGCATGCCAATCACATGAAGTATACCTGTCGGGGCGCGCTGCGGTGTTGGTGAGCGTGCGTGTCTATTATTCTCTCATTTGTAGGTACACGACCACTGCGGTGACTGGCATTGGGCATAGAATGGAACAGCAATGGCACGGGAAAAACAGCAACAAGTAGTTTTGTTTTCTTTTCGCCTTCTCCGTGTTTCTCCTTTTGGACTCCACTTTATTTTCTAGACTTTATTTTCTTCAAATTTTCTGTGAAAACAAATTCTGTATGTGCCGTTTTCTTGTTGTTGCGATTTCGGGTATTCTCTTTTGCACGATCGTTTCATCGGGGATTTGCTTTCTTTCGGCTTCTAAGTCGGCCTCTATTACGTATTTAGATATCGCCAATTTATTCACTCACACACTTGCCATTGTCGCCGCCACCGCCACCTCCCTACAGCTGGTGCGTAGAGTACATGATCTTTTTATGGATGTTATTCCGAAACGGAATGGAATTTAATTGCATCTGTTGTTTGGCAAATTCACGTTCAAAAGGAAATAGGAGAAAGAGGCCGAGAGTGAAGTATGAAACGAAAGAGTTGGACAGCGAACTTCGTAGAATTTGTTATTTTTTTTTCTTTTTATTTGCATTCTTTTGTTCTTGTTTTTGGTTGTTGTTGACTGCTGGTGTAGCGGTTGAGATCTGGTTTCAGGAAGAACCATATTTATGCGGGGTATTGTGTTTCAAATCGGAGCTTAGAGGCTTTGTTTACTTCGTTTTGAATCTGCTTTGCAAGTGGGTTTGCGGCGCTAGTGGCTAAACGGGTTGGGATTTAATGGCGTGTCTCTTCCCACATCGCCAGAACCTCAAATATCTGCATATTTAGTGTCATCAAGGCTAGCCCTTCTCATAATTACATAATTTGTAAGCACATGTTTTCCTCAAGCAGAGGAAACCAGTTGCAAGATGTATGCTGGAAAATGAATAAAAGTGACATTAAGCCAACTAGATTTCGACCCTGAATATATTTATCATCAAGCCTTGTTAGTGCTCATAAATTATGGTCAAGAGTCGATTTAATTCAATTTGGAGAAAACCTGTAGTCGACAAAAGGAAATTGTAAATTTTAGCCAAAAGTAGACAATTTGAGTGAACTGAGCTGGAGATGTCATGGATGCCTGCTAGGAATTGATGCGCTTAATGCCTTAGACCTCGAAATGGTCAAAATTCCAGCTTTGAGAATTATCCCAGGGGACTATGAGAAGATTAACCTTTCTCCAAAGCAATGCTGCGGTCGCCGTGGTGTAGTGGGTAGAGTGCGACGCTTACACGCCGAAGGATCTAGGTTCGACTTCCATCTCAACACCAATTTTTCGAATTTTTCACGGCACCACTTCTTTCGAGCTGCTGACAACACTCAAAGAGTAATAAGTGTCTAAGAAAGCTTCTCAAATCTCGCCGTTCGGAGTCGGCAAAAAACTGTAGGTCCCTTCTACTCGTGAGAGAACAATAGCGCGCACAACACGAGTAGTTGATGAGCAAGCTAGGCCCTTGTTCCCCTTTGGACTGTAGCGCCAACAATTATTATTATTATTTAAAGCAATGCTGTTGCACTTGGAGCAAGTATGGTTTCGCCAATTCCCGTCTATCTATTGAATCAGGGAAAACACAATTTACATTCTAAGCAAAGTATCACTCTTCCCTGCTGCACCCAACAATTTGAGTCAGCAAATCAGACACCCACGTACGTGGCCATTAATCGCCAGAAGCTGCGCCTCTCATCCCGTCCCGAGTGATCGCAGAATTAAACACTGATATCCGCCATCCCAGTTGACACGTGGTTGGGATGAGAAACTCCTCCTCCTGGCGGAGTCACCTAATGTGATGACTGTTTCGCTGAAAGTCGAAAACAATAAGAAAGCAGAAATGGCACACACAAGACCCAGGCTAGGAACGAGTTTCTGAGCCACAGTCTGATGAGCCACTGTTAGCTAACAGCGCGGGCATAATATCAGAACTCATCAACTTTATGTACGTCCTAAACTTTGCTTTTACAGAATTTTAGCTTTTTAGGATTTAATGTATTTTTGTGATTTTTTCTTTCCACCTTACCAGCTGTCTGCAAGGATTTATTAGTAATTTTTGGCCTATAGTTCATTTTTGGCTTAGAGTACGTGTTCTAAATGATGCCTCTGAACAGTCGAAGTTGTCGTCGCACAAGCAGTCCATCGGATAACCACTCGACGACAACTTCGACGGTACAGGGTTCCGTATTGCCTCTTCTACAAGTTGTGTTACAGACTGTGATGAAAGGAACTTTAATACTGCCGCTGATTTCTCCCTTTTTCGTGGTTTCCCCGGTGATGTCCATCTTCGTTGCCCGCTTAAGCAAAAAATCATTCCCTCTACAACCGATGCCGAACTGCCCCTAATGGTTGTTATTATCTTCTTACCGACACTCCCGTATTCTGTAGTGGGTCGTATGGAATAAAGTATACGGACCACTTAAGCCATCACTGGGAACAATAATTCATATCTGTTTGCCACACCTGATGATCCAAGTCACTTGAGCATTGTCAGTGATTTGAGTGAGGTGAAGCTTTGAAATGTATAAAATATGTGCTTATCCAAAGAGGTTATTTAATGAATAAACTTTCGGGTAGGTCTCAACAAACTCATCTTCCTTTTTGGCACTGACTCACCGAATAGCGTTATGGAAATTTTAATCGACCTCTTGGAAGATAGTAAAAAACGATCAGAAAACGCTTTAAAGAGGGATGTTCTACGCGCGATTCCTAGTCTTCTTTGCATTGGTTTCGCGCTTAGTCAAGCTTAAACGGATACTTTATATGGGACGAACATTTGAAGACGATTGAAAACAATGATTAAGGCTTCAGAATCAGTGAATTCAAGCCACTGATAGTAGCCAACAGAGGAGGAACTGGTCTAAGATGGCGCACACAAAAAGAGTGAAAAATTTTAAGCCGTTGCCGTAAGACCATACTAGCTAGAGAAACATGGTGGGTCAGGTCTTAGGTCCTTCCCGGTCTTTTTTCAAAAAACAAAAAGATGAAAAATTAGTAAAAGAGAGAGAAGTAAAAGAAAAAGAAGACAAAGAAAAAGAAGAAAAGAAGAAGAAAAGGAAGAAAAAGAAGGTCGCAGATGTTATTAATGGTGTTCCACAGGGTTCCATTTTCGGTCCAATATTTTTTCGTCTAAACGTTAACAACATGTCAACAGACACATAACTCAACGATATTGAGACAAACCAATAAAAACATATTTTCTGGATAATATGGGACTTTATTCATCAACACAGTTTCCTTCAAGAGTGATACAATCAGTCCAACGAGGGCTTAACTTTTCGGTACCTTTTTATAGAACTATTTTTCTTTGGCCTCAAAATAGGCTTCAGTTTCGGCGAAAAAAATATGGCTCGAATGAGGAGGTGGCTCGAATGAGGAGGTGGTTCGAATGAGAAGGTGATTTTTTTCCGGTGATCATTTTTTGAGGTAGAAAGTGAGAGAAAAGTGTAAAAGTCGTTGGAAGCCAGATCTGAAAAATACGATGGGTGCAGAATCAAAGCCCAATTCGTGCAACTTGACCATGGTATCCAACGACTTGTGACACGGTGGAATTTCTTGGTGGAAGAGTATTTTTTTCTTCTTCATATTTGAAAGTTATTTTGCAATTTCTTTTTTCAAATGCACCAGTAATGCCATGTAGTATCCGTTGTTGATTCTTTTGTCTTTCTCAAGAAAGTCGAAAGAAAACGCTCGCATCTCCAAATACGGATGCCATAACCTTCCCAGCCTACCTTTGTGGTTTTGGACTACGCTTTGGGCGTGGTTCATCGGCTGCTGGCCACTCCGCTCACTGCCGATTTGTCTCTAGAGTATAGTATGCCCATCCATTGTGACATACCGGCGCAAAAAGTCCTGTTTATTTTGTTATCTCGGGACTTATTGAGTGTTATATGTTGTGTAATTCTAGATTAAAACCACATATTGGCTTTTCTTTTGAATTGAGGCCAAATAGAACCACTTATCGTAGAGTGACGCCAATTAGCATCAAAAACGGAGCTACATATAGTCCAATGGCACATTCGACATGAAATCCAAGCCATATGGTGATTCTTTCGGGATACTTGCGATGCAAGTGAAGATTGCTGTTAAACGCACAACCCAAGAAATGAATCTGAGTTTGGCAATTCTTCTTCTTCTCCTTCTTCTCCTTCTTCTTCTTACTCTTCTTCTTCTTCTTCCTCTTCTTCTTCAACTTCTTTTTCTTCTTTCTCTTCCTCTTCTACTTCTTCCTCTTCTTCTTCTTCTTCCTCCTTTTCTTCTTCTTCCTCTTCCTCTTCTTCTCCTTCTTCTTCTTCTTCTTCTTCTTATGGCACTACAGTCCAGGGTGGACCTGGGCCTCAATCAACATGCCTCTCCAGCCAGCACGGTCTTTCGCTAGCTGCCTCCAATTGCGCATTGCAAGTTGGTTGAGGTCCTTCTCCACTTGTGTGCGCCATCCAACTGTTGCGTTGTCCCAATGGCTCTGATTCGAAGAATTTTCGGGCCGGACCAGTGGTGCCGAGCCATCTAAAGCGTTGTATCCGAAGTCACTTGACCAGGCGCATGTCGCTGAACAGCCCATGGAGTTCGTCATTATATCTTCTCCTACAAATGCCATCAACGCAAACAAATCGCACGCTAAACTTTTCTCTCGAAAAGACTAAGGACTTCCTCATCCGGTTTTGCTAACGTCCAAGATTCCGCACCATAGAGAAGGAAATATCAAGCTGTTATATAAAGCGAGCTTGGTCCTTTGAGAGAGGGCTTTATTACTCAATTGCCCTCTGAGCCCAAAGAAACAGCGATTGGCAAGAGTGATTATGCGTTTGATTTCGGTACTGATGTTGTTGTCCCTGTTTACTGCGGAGCCGAGGTAGACGCAGTCGTTGACTACCTCGAAGTTTCTGCTGCTTAGTATGACGCTCTGTTCGAGAGGTCGATGTTGTGTCCTTCCATGATGACAGCATGTACTTCGTTTTGCCCTCATTTACCACTAGACCCATTTTAGCCGCTTCGGCTTCAATGTCAGCAAACGCCTCATTGGCGGCTCGCTCTGTTCATCCAGCGTAAGCTAGCAATTGAACTGACTTTTGGAAGATCGTGCCTCCGGTGTTTACTTGTGAGTTACGCACGATCTTCTCGGGGATCATGTTGAAGAAGTCACATGACAGTACGTCGCCTTGTCTTGAACCATTTTCGACATTGAAGGTCTCGGTGGGTCCATTACCGACCTTGACGGAGTAGCGAGAGTTCTCCATCGTTATCCTACACAATCTGACGAGTTTGGTAGGAATTCCAAAACTCGTCTCTGTCCACACTGTCTTATGTGGCCTTGAAATCGACGAATAAGTGGCGAGTGTCAATTTGCACTTCTTGAGTCTTTTCTGCCGTAATGTGAAGATCTGGTCTATACTGGAATTCCCTGGTCTAAAACCACACTGATAGGGGCCTATCAAGTCATGAACAAACGGTTTCAGACGCTCGCACAATACGGCAGAGAGGATCTTGTATGCGATGTTGAGGAGACTAATCCCTCAGTAGTTAGCGCAGTCAAAGGGGTCTCCTCTCTTGTGAATCGGCAAACGACGGCGAGATTCCACTCATCGGGCGTGCTTTCCTTCGACCATATCTTACAGATGAGCTGTTACATGCGCCCAACCAGGTCATCTCCAGCTGCTTTAAATAGTTCTGCGAACAGTTCGTCCGCTCCAGCTGCTTTGTTTGACTTAAGCTTGGATATTGCTATCTTCATCTCGTCTAAGTCGGGGGGCGGAATTTTTGTCTATCATCGTCCAAAATGAGTAGAACATTCTGGCAAGAGGCGGAATCGGGACCGTCATCGCTGTTAAGGAGTCTGCAGAAAGGAACCTTACAGATTCGTAGCACGGACTGCTACTCTACTACGAGTTCTACATTTCATACCGGCAGGCCTTGGTCCGAATCTTGTATTCTTCGGATAGCTGTTTTACCTTTTGGTAAAACTTTCGAACATCATTCCTGCCATAACACCTTTCCATTTCCTCGATCACGCGCTTTGCTTTTTTTCCCTTCTTCTCTGTTCGTAGAGCTCACAAACAGCCCCCATTGTTCGACGCAGCGTCGCCTTATAGGCGTCTTGTTTAGCTGCGTGCGCTTGTCTGCACTCGTCGTCAAACCATGGGTTCCTTCTGGGTGGTGACGTGAAACCCAGCACATCAGTGGCAGCATCTTTGATGGCTTCTTGACAACGTTTCCAGTCTTCTTCTATGTTTAGTGCAGGCAGCGTAGAACTCTGAGCGAGTTTCAGGGAGACTCGGTCGGCTAAGTTCCAAGCGATCGGTTGCAAGTGTAGCTTTCCGACATCAAACCGTGTTGGCCTGTCTCGACTGCGCTGATCTCTCGATATCCAGGTTCTTACCTTAGCTGCAACAAGGTGATGATCCGAGTCGATGTTTGCATCTCGGAAGGCTCGGACATCGAGAATACTGGAGGAGTGTCTACGTCGATCGCAACGTGATCAATCTGGTTGATTGATTGATCAGGAGATCACCAGGTCCCTTTGTGAACGTCCAGGTGTGGGATCCGCGTGCTAGCCACACAGATTTTCCGCCACGAAGTGAAGCCCAAAAGCCTGAATCCGTTTTCGGATGTATTGTCGTGCAAGCTGTGTTTTCCGATGACTCCAGCAAAGATGTCCTACTTTCCCAGCAGCCCCGTTAATTGTACTCCGAGATCGTCCGATTAACGCCGTTCGGCTATTTCCTAGGAGCTCATTTGAAGTCACTATTCCACGCTTTTAAGTCGGAAAAGATTGACTGCTTAGAAAACAACATTCGCCGAGTTTGTGTCTCAAACTGCCACAAACTTTGGAATTCATCTAAAATTGTACCTCAAAAAAAGACTGCCTTCACAACAAGTTCATTTCCAGCAAAACAATTTTAATGCCAAGAAAATATGTTTTGAACAAAGTTCCTTTCATTTCAATCTAAAACCAACATTTGTTTGTTTTTCCTCTTCAAAGTTGTATACCTCTAAGAAGAACACAACACAAAGAATGTATTTAAATGACGGTGCCTAATTTGGTTCGTGCTGGCTGGAGAGGAATATTGGTTGAGGCTCCAGTCCACCCCATACTGAAGCGCCACATGAAGAGGAAGAAGAAGCCTAAGTTGTCCTATAGTTTATTTGCTTCTGTGCAGTTTTCCGCCATCACTATTGACGCGCCCACTTTAATGGTTTAATGCATCACTGGAAGTTTATCAAACACACACAGCATGTACTCCTGTGCAGCAGTGTCTTCCACTCGAGAAACTCATTCCCTTTGCCGACGCAATTTCCCGTCCATGTATTGAATCAGGGAAAACGCAATTTACATTCTAAGCAAAGCCTCATTCTTCCCTGCTGCACCCAACAATTTGATTTAGCAAATCAGACACCCACGTACGTGGTCATTAAACACTAGAAGCTGCGCCTCTCATCCCGTCCCGAGTGATCGCAGAAATAAACAACGATATCCGCCATCTCAGTTGACACCTGGTTGGGATGAGAAATTCCTCCTGGCGGAGTCACCCAAGGCGATGGCTGTTTCGCTGAAAGTCGAAAACAATAAGAAAGCAGCCAACATGCAGCCCAACCGGCTTGCAATGGCACACACAAGACCCAGGTTAGGAACGAGTTTCTGAGCCACTGTTAGCTAACAACGCGGGCACAGCGCAGAACTCATCAATGAGATAATGCCTCTCCCCGGCGCGATGTGAATTCAGAGATTAGGTGGTGTGGAAAAATGCGGTCTCACTGAACGTGCTCATCAAACGGCCGACAGCGACGACGACCAGGTGCCGCTGCGATGCGGACAGACTGGCTGCAGTCGCTTGCAGTCAAGAACAACTGCATAATTGTGGAACTGGATGTGCAGCTTGGAGATTTTTGACAGGAATGAGGTCACGAGAGGGGTTTTGGCTGTCAATGTGGCAACTTTTCAGACATTCGTTTTCAGACATTCTGCCCGCATCAGAGGAACATGATCATGGGCTTGTGGGGAGAGTGATTTCTTAGCCAACTCAACTTAACTGGATGGATCAAGGGATAATTTCAGGGAGGGGAGGAGAGCATTCGGATATAACCACATCTGTGCCAAGGTGGAATATTGTTCCTGCTGCGCAGAGGTTTTAGGAAACAGAAAATTTGCTTTCAATCAGTTTATGTGAAAGGAGAGAGTATGTGCACCCTTTTAAATTGAAGAACAAATTTATGGGGGTTGGCCGGAGAAGCTACTTGTGTAGCGATTGGGAATCGAGTCCCAGTGTTTCACAAAACTTTCAATTGGGATTTCTTTTGGAATCTTCCTTTTGGTTAATTTGTCGTTTTGAATCTTCTAAAAACTCGGAAATTCTCTCGGGACTTGATTGCCTCCTCCTTTCCTTCTGACAATAAAGGCAGTTTCAGAAGATTGTGACCTTATGCTCTATGATCGATTAATTTTTGTCAAAGCACTCTTAGGCCACTGGACTAGAGCTAGTGGGACTTTTTCTACATTCAAGTCCAGTTCCATGAACAATCTTGAGGTCTAAGTCCCCATCTGACGGTTCCAAAACTGATGTTGTTCAATGGTTATCCACAACAACGGATATCAAGGGATCAGCCTTCCCAACATGACCTACAAGATCCTCTCTGCCGTATGCGTTAGTGCCTAAAACCGTTTGTCAACAACCAGATGACTTCTTTTTAGTGTGGTTCCAGATCAAGGATGTTCTCAATAGACCAGATCTTCACATTACTGCAGATCCTGAAAAAGATCTAAGAAGTACAGATCGACACCCACTACCTATTTGTCGATAACCACATCTGATAGCTTGCATAGGGACGAGATATACAGTGCCATGTCTAGTTTTTGTATCCCAAACCAAACTCTTTACATTTTGCAGGACGACTATGGAGAACTCTCGCTGCTCCGTTAAGGTCGGCTACGAACTCAAGTCAAACAAGATCTTAGACAAGTCGATGTGCTGTGACGTGACATCTTCTACATCATCCTTGAGAAGATCGTGCGTAACTTATAAGTCAACACCAGAGGCACGATCTTCCAGAAGTCAGTTCAATTGCTCGCTTACGCTGATGACATTGACGTGATTGGACGAACACAGCGAGCTGTCAATGAGGCGTTTGCTGGCATTGAAGCGGAAGCGGCTAAAATGGGTCTGGCGGTTATTGAGGACAAAGCGAAGTCTAAGCTGTTGTCAAGGAAGGAACCATAGGCAGCACTAGGCAGCAGAAACTTCGATGTAGTCAGGGACTTCTGACTTCTGACTTCAGGGACTTCTGACTTCAGGGACTTCTGACTTCAGAGACTTCTGACTTCAGGGACTTCTGACTTCAGGGACTTCTGACCTCTGACTTCTGACTTCTGACTTCTGACTTCTGACTTCTGACTTCTGACTTCTGACTTCTGACTTCTGACTTCTGACTTCTGACTTCTGACTTCTGACTTCTGACTTCTGACTTCTGACTTCTGACTTCTGACTTCTGACTTCTGACTTCTGACTTCTGACTTCTGACTTCTGACTTCTGACTTCTGACTTCTGACTTCTGACTTCTGACTTCTGACTTCTGACTTCTGACTTCTGACTTCTGACTTCTGACTTCTGACTTCTGACTTCTGACTTCTGACTTCTGACTTCTGACTTCTGACTTGTGACTTCTGACTTCTGACTTCTGACTTCTGACTTCTGACTTCTGACTTCTGACTTCTGACTTCTGACTTCTGACTTCTGACTTCTGACTTCTGACTTCTGACTTCTGACTTCTGACTTCTGACTTCTGACTTCTGACTTCTGACTTCTGACTTCTGACTTCAGGGACTGTCTACCTCGGCTCAGTCCTAAATATAGATAACAATATCAGTAGCGAAATCAAACGCAAATCGCTATTTCTTAAGACTTAGAAACTAGATTCTTATGAGGCAAGTGAGTAGTGGGCCCTTTCTCAAAGGGCTAAGATGGCTTCGTGCCATTTACTTAATCACCTCAATCCTGCTTTACGGTGTGTAAACTTGGACGTTACTTCAAGCAGATGAGGAGGCCCTTGGTTTCTTCGAATGGACAGTTTTTGGTGACATTTCTAGTCCAGTTTGCGTTGATGGCACTTGGAGAAGAATATTGAGCGAACAACTTATTGGGCTGTATAACGACATGCGCAGTGTCAAGCTTCATAGGATGGCTAGGTCACGTAGAGTGAATTGACACCACTGCTCCGTCCCGAAAAGTCTTCGAATCGGAGCCATTGGGACAACGCAACAGAGGACAGACTAGACGGCTAAGATTGCGCCTACAATTAGAGAAGGACTTCAACCACCTTTGAGCACGCAATTAGAGGCCATTGACTGGAGAGGCAGAAGAAACATAAGCTTCACATTTAACAACCGGTTTGAATGAATTACAGACGCTGAGAAGCAACATGTTCCTATTTTAAAAACATGATATTTCGTCAACTTCGCTCTATAGCGTTAGCAACTAAATATTTTCTAACAGTTGTCTGCCAATGGCTCTCACCGAAAAAAACTTTAAAAAAATCAAAGAAACGTCGAGTTCAATGATGCCTGGAAGAGCTTTACATGTGACTGATAGGGAGCCAAGATTTTTGACTTGACAACCATAATGTGTAGGAGCTATGGTCTTAACAAGAAGGCACATTATGTTACATAATTTGTGCCTCAATTGAATTGTTGAAGTTGGCAACCGCAGAGATTCACGTTACGGGTCTGTGAATTGGCTCCCAGGAACGTGCTATTTAACTCCACCTGACTATTTTTTATGAGGATATGTTAATTCTAGTGTGGCAAGACCGATGAGATTGACCAATTGGAGGACAATATTCGTCATGGTGTCGCCAATATACGGCCACAAACGCTGGATAAAGTTTTCGAAAATTAAATCTCTTGGTTAGGTCACGTGGTAGTAGTCACATGCCAGAAAGTCGACTTAATTTAAAATGTCAGGAGATTAACTACCTAATTCAAAAGATATTAAGTCAATTCGAAAAAAGGATTTGCATTTTATTTTACTTAAAAGTGCTATATGCGAATAAATTTCTTCATAAATAGATGACTCAGAGTAACTCGCCGTGGCACAGTCATTAAAAATTGGAACCCCAGATTGCATGTGAGGCAACCTTGTTTTCAAAATCAAATCAAAAAGAATATTTAAATTATAGTAATCAATAATACTTGTATGGCGCGACAGTCCACAGGGGCACCAGGGCCTAGCTTGCTCATCAAGTACTCGCGTTGTGTGCGCTACTGTTCTCCAACGAGTAGAAGGGACCTACAATTTTTTGCCGACTCCGAACGGCGGAATTTGAGAAGCTTTCTTCGATAGTTATTACTCTTTGACTGTTTTCAGCGGCTCGAAAGCGGAGGTGCCGTGAAAAATTCGAAAATTCGTGTTGAGCTGGGAATCGAACCTAGACCTTCGGCGTGTCGGCATCGCACTCTATCCACAACCCCACGGCGGCTACATTTGATTTATAATACCAAAAGACTATCTTTTCAGTAACATGAACTTTATTTCCATTAAATGGAATCATCGTTACCTTATGTCATTTTAAAGTTCTATGTCTCTACAAAAAACACATTTTACCTGCCAACTCAAGTGCTGTGTATGCTGTGTAGCCATTGTTTTCTACATATTTTGACCACCTTTCTGGCAATTTGGGAAAACGCCGCGCCAATAAAATTGTTCGTCTTTTAAAGCAAACCAATCAGACACCCAAGTTTCGACCTCCTCGTAGGAGTCAAAGTGCTGCTCAGCCAATGCGTGTCCCATCGATGAAAACAAATGGTAGTCGGAAGAAGCCAAGTCTGGTGAATACGGCGGGTGGGGTAGCTGCTCCCAGGCAAGTGTTTTGATTGTATCCTGAACGGGTTTTGCTTTGTGCGCAGGTGCATTGTCATGGAGCAAAATTACCTTGCCGTGTCTTCTGGCCCATTCTGGTCGTTTCTCGATCAATGCATGGTTCAAATAGATCATTTGTTGTCGGTAGCGACCAGTATTAACGGTTTTAACAGGTTTTAGGAGCTCGCGGTACACCTTTCTGGTCCCACCAAACATACAGCATTGTCTTATTGCCGAATCGATTGTTGATGGTTGTCCCAGATTCCGTTTAGGATTCTTAAAATAAATCCATTTTTGATCGCCAGTAACAATCCAATGCAAAACCGATTTTCTTTCGTGTCTTTGAAGCAAAATTTCACAAGTGTTTTTCGGTTTTCCATCTGTCTTTCATGTGGTCGCCGTGGCGTAGTGGGTAGAGTGCGACGCTCACACGCCATAGAGTCTAGGTTCGACTCCCAGTTCAACACCAATTGTTCTAATATTTCACGGCACTACCTCTTTCGAGCTGCTGACAACACTCAATAACTGTCTGAGAAAGCTTCTCAAATTTCGCCGTTCGGAGTCGGCAAAAAACTGTAGGTTCCTTCTACTCGTGAGAGAACAGTAGCGCGCATAACATGAGTAGTTGATGAGCAAGCTAGGCCCTGGTCCCTCTTTGGACTGTAGTGCCAACAATTATTATTATCTGTCTTTCATTCAATTCATGTTGCACCCATTTTCCACACTTTTGCATCTTTCCCATAGCTTTTAAACGGTCAGAAATTGTTTGTTGTGCAACATTTAACATTTGCTTTTGACTCAAAGTGTCATCTCCATCCAATATCGTTTGCAATTTGGCGTCTTCAAACTTTTTTTTGGTGGTCTTCCACGTTCTTCATTTCATTTCTAACATCAAAATCATTATTTCTGAACAGTTGAAACCATCTTTTGCATGTTGCTTCTGATAGAGCATGATCACCATATGCCCCGACAAGCGTTCGATACGACTCTGCAGCACTTTTCTTCAAATGAAAATGCTTTCCGCAAATCATCACTTTCTGGTACAAAATTCGACATTTTTAACACGATGAAAAAATATGATGTTGTCTGTTCAATGACTTGATGTATACTAAATATTTTTCACAGGTGTCATAGCAAACAAACCAAAAAAAATAAGGACTCGTTCACAACAAATGTTCCCTATCGATACATTTGTATCTTGACTATAAGGTTGCCAAATATCTCCCTTCCGCCTTTTTGTCTTTTGAATTTTCCGGCTGTGTACAAAGCCCTACAGACCTTGTATCTGGCAATAGTATACATCATTTAAAAGGTCTTGACATAACCTATAAAACCACGCTTTACATGATTAGTTTGGATATTGCGTTCAGCAGTAATAGACGTGTAAACATGGAGTTCACTAACGCCCAAATTCGCGCTATTTTAAAGTTTTCCTTCGTTCAAGACAAATTCGCTAGAGAAACATTCCTTGAGATAAATGGTGTTTTGGGGGATGGTACTCTATTACTTCGAACCACGAAGGAATGGTTTCGACGATTCAGAGCCGGTGGAAACGACACCATGGGTAAGCCAGCCGGTGATAGACCTGTGATGACGAATACCGATCGAATCTTGGAAATCATCGAGTTAGACCGGCATGTGGCATCTAGTGACATCGCCCAGGAGATGGAAGATAGTCACCATTTTAAGCCATCTGCATCCCATCCACCCACCATCTGCAGAAGGCTGGATACAAAATAAAGCTTGATGTTTGGGTGCCGCATGAGTTGACGCAAAAAAACCTTCTGAACCGAATCAACTCCTGCGATATGCTGCTGAAACGGAACGAACTCGACCCATTTTTGAAGCGGATGGTGACTGGCGACGAAAAATTGATGACATACGACAATATCAAGTGAAAACGGTCGTGATTGAAGGCCGGTGAATCGTCTCAAACAGTGGCCAAGCCGGGATTGACGGCCAGGAAGGTTTTGTTGTGTGTTTGGTGGGATTGGAAGAGAATCATTCACTCCCATATGACCATTCTATCATCTACTGCAAACAACTGGACCGCTTGAAGCCAGAGATCGACAGAAGCGTCCAGAATTGGCCAAGAGGGAACTTGTAGTGTTCCACCAGGACAACGCCAGACCACACACTTTATCACACACTGATGACTAGTCAGAAACTACGGGAGCTCGGATGGGAGGTTTTATCGCATCCGCCATATAGCCCGGACATAGCGCCAAGTGATTACCACCTGTTCCTGTCCATGGCGAATGCCCTTGGTGGTGTGAAGTTGAACTCAAAAGAGGCTTGCAAAAAGTGGCTGTTCGAGTTCTTCGTAAATAAGGAGGGGGGCTTCTACGAGTAGGGTATTATGAATTTATTAATATCAGGTGGGTGAAATGATATATGTGTAGATAAGTCTTAATACTTCCCTAGAAACTTACATAGCTATGTACGTATGAAAGTTCACAATTGTGGGATGTGATCAACCATTTTCGTGCGAGATATAAAACTGCCGTCTAGATGGAAACAGGGGGGGCATGGGCCTATGCACGCGAGGTAACGTCGTTGATTGCGCTCAACATGGCGAGCTGCCAAGGCAATCCTCGTTAGTGCACAGGTCAAGTTGACATACAGCCTCCACGTGGCGCCCCCTGGATAGCCATCACAACACCCGTTGTATGGTGAACTAATGTATGCAGCGACCCCCTCTGCCCGAGGATTTAAATAATGGGCCTGGCCTACCAGTCCGTGGGTTGTGCGTGAGGGTAACTTCCTCACCACGTAAAAACCAGAAGTTCAGAGACAACAACATGCCTCGGATAAGGACGGATCAACTGTTGACGACCCCAGCAAACGTTTCAAGGACAATGATTTTCGGTTTTGCACGTGGAATGTGAAGTCCCTTAACAGGCCACGTGCAGCCGAACAACTTGCGGAGGCCCTTGACAGCTACAAAGCTGACATAACCGCCATCCAGGAAGTGCGATGGGATGGGCCTGGCATAAAAGCGATGAAGAACTGCGATATCTACTACAGCAATTGCTATAGAGAGAGAAGGCAGCGCTTATTCGAATGCGGATTTGTTGTTCGAGGCAGACTTAGGCAAAAAGTCTTGAGCTACGACCCAGTCAGCGAACGCCTCATGACAATCCGCATCAAGGCTAAATTCGGGAACATCAGCCTACAGAGGAGAAGAGGATACAGAGGAGAAGGATGACAACATCAAGGACGACTTCTATCTCCTAGAAAGAACATACGATCGATGCCCCAGCTACGACACCAAGATCGTTCTAGGAGATTTCAACGCTCAGCTGGGAAAGGAGGACATCTTTACTGGAGTCATCGGTAAACACAGCATATCCGGAAACGGACTCAGGCTGTTGGACTTCGCCTCGGGGCGAAACCTCCTCTTCCCTTCCCTGGGAACTTTGCCGACCGAGTCTCCCGGAAACTCGCCCAGAGTTCGAATCATCCTGCACTAAGCATAGAAGAAGAATGGAAATGTTGTCAAGAAGCCATCAAAGAAACTGTCATTGATGTGCTGGGTTTCACGTCACCACCCAAAAAGAACCCATGGTTTGACGACGAGTGCAGACAAGCGCACGCAGCTAAACAAGACGCCTATAAGGCGACGCTGCATCGAACAACGCGACCTGTTCGTGAACTCTACGAACAGAGAAGAAGGGAAGAGCACCGGCTTCTCAGGAGGAAGAAGAAGGAGCATGAGAAGCGCGCGGTCGAGGAAATGGAAAGGTGCTTTGGCAGGAATGAAGTCCGAAAGTTTTACCGAAAGGTAAAACAGCTATCCGGAGGATACAAGTTTCGGACCAAGGCCTGCCGGGACCAAAATGGACAACTAGTAGTAGAGTCGCAGTCTGTGCTGAGAATCTGGAAGGATCATTTCTGCAGACTCCTAAACGGCGATGACCACCCAAATCCCGCTGTTAGGCAGAATGTTCCACTCAATTTGGACGATGATAGACAAGCATTCCGTCCCCCCGACTTCGACGAGGTGAGGATAGCAATATCCAAGCTAAAGTCGAACAAAGCTGCTGGAGCGGACGGACTGTCCGCAGAACTATTTAAAGCAGCTGGAGATGACCTGGTTGGGCGCATGCACCAGCTCATCTGTAAGATATAGTCGGAGGAAAGCATGCCCGATGAGTGGAATCTCAGCGTCGTTTGCCCGGTCCACAAGAAAGGAGACCCCTTTGACTGCGCCAACTACTGAGGGATTAGTCTCCTCAACATCGCATACAAGATCCTCTCTGCCGTATTGTGTGAGCGTCTGAAACCATTTGTCCATGACCTGATAGGTCCCTATCAGTGTGGTTTCAGACCAGGGAAGTCCACAATAGACCAGATCTTCACATTACGGCAGATCCTGGAAAAGACCCAAGAAATGCAAATTGACACTCACCACCTATTCGTCGATTTCAAGGCTGCATATGACAATGTGCATAGAGACGAGCTATACAGTGCCATGTCTAGTTTTGGCATTCCTACCAAACACATCAGATTGTGTAGGATGACGATGGAGAACTCTCGCTGCTCCGTCAAGGTTGGTAGCGAACTCACCGAGACCTTCGATGTCAAAAAAGGATTTAGACAAGGCGACGCACTGTCATGTGACTTCTTTAACATCATCCTCGAGAAGATCGTGCGTAACTCACAAGTCAACACCAGAGGCACGATCTTCCAGAAGTCAGTTTGATTGCTAGCTTACGCTGATGACATTGACGTGATTGGACGAACACAGCGAGCCGTCAATGAGGCGTTTGCTGGCATTAAAGCGGAAGCGGCTAAAATGGGACTGGCGGTAAATGAGAGCAAAACTAAGTACATGCTGTCATCAAGGAAGGACACACAACATCGACGTCTCGGACGGAGCGTCACACTAGGCAGCAGAAACTTCGAGGTAGTTAAGGACTTTGTCTACCTCGGCTCCGCGGTAAACAGGGACAACAACATCAGTACCGAAATCAATCGCAGGCGAAATTTGAGAAGCTTTCTTAGACAGTTATTACTCTTTGAGTGTTGTCAGCAGCTCGGAAGAGATGGTGCCGTGAAAAATTCGAGGTGTTCAGCCGGGAATCGAACCTAGACCTTTGGCGTGTGAGCGTCGCACTCTACCCACTACGCCACGGCGGCTACATTTAGTTTATAATGCCAAAAGACTGAATTTTATTTCCATTAAAAGGAATCGTCTTTACCTTATGTCATTTTAAAGTTTTATGCCTCTAAGAAAAAACTCTTCACCTGCCAGCTTAAGTGCTGTGTATATACATTTCCTTAATGTGTATATACATTCCTTAACATCGTCCAAATCCATGTTTGTCACTTCTCTATTCATGCTTTCCAGAGCTGGCAGCACGCCATTTGACTTTGTCGGCAGTCTATCGTTTTGCCTCTGACCTGGGGTGGACCCTTTCTAAAAGACGCTTCAGCGCACAAGGAGCTTATGATTTCCCCTTAGTACCAAATACTCAGCAGGTTCTGGTCAATTTTTTTTTTTTTTTTTTGTCACCATGGTCGTGCTCATTGTATGCTGGAATGCAAGTAGTCCCAGATTATACAAAGCCACTTTGTGCATGCTGTTGATCTCGAAGAGTTTATACCTCTGTCCAAGGACTGTTTCAAAGTCTCCATCGAACACCAAATTGGTAGATGGCCAGTGATTAGGTAAGTCAACAAATTTCTGTTATCTCACAGCCCACTCGCGAGGCTTGTGCAGCCACTTTCAGCGGCGACGAGTTCAACTTCTGCATCGATTAGCAATTATCATGAAAAATACTTCATGCAAGTCGAGCGCGCCCACTTGAACTTGAAACAAATTCAAATCTCTCCGTCCGTAGAATGCCATCGAACTTCGCTCCAATTTCGCGTCCAAGTTAGGTTTCCCGATCGTAGTCTAGCAATTAAATGCACATTACCACACTCAATGCCGGAGCCATTAAAGTTCCATTAGGCGTGTGAGTGCTTCTTTTTCTTTTGGCCGCCATTAATCAATATCGGAACTCGATTTCCTCTTATCTCCGCTCTGCACTTGCCACTCGGCTGTACAAGCCGCCTCTGGGAGTGTATGACACGAAGCTGAACAAATCTTGAGCGGCGAGTATTATTTGAAAGAATAATCGCACCAGGGACTGCACGGCGACCTTGTTTGCCCACATTGCGTTCGCATTTTATCGTCATCGGCGGCGTCGCAGATGTGTTGTGGAGCCGAGTGCATGCCAAACATTTCCACTCCCCTGAGGCATCAGTCTTACGATACAGCACAGAGACCTACTTGACTTCGTGTCACCACGGCTTGGCTTCCTCGTGCACGCTGCTGATGGAACGAGTGCGAGTGTGCCTTAGCGCTTCCATGTCGTGCAAGCTTGTTGCGTCGGCAGCATGCCGCTAGCTGATTGTGTTTACTGGGAAAAGTGGGTAAATTTACTGCATTCCAATGCGACCGTCGGCTGCGGTGTGGGAGGCGGAGAAAGAGGGACGAAAGCACCATTTGAGGAGCCAGCGGGAGAGCGAGTGGGAGAAGAAATCGAAGAAAACCTGAGGAATGCCTCAGCAGGTTGAGGACCAGCGGTGGTGGTGGTGAGCTGGTGGTTGCGTATACGACCTGCTGGCCCGTTGTCGTGGTTTCCGTCGTGTTGGTGGTGCTACTAGCCATATTTGGGGACTATTCTTTCGAATGGTTAGTAGATTTGGATTGAAGGAATTCTGTGACGTTGCGTTACTGCTTTGGCAGTTGCGATATGAGGTCTTGAAGTGTTTGCCGACAAGCATGACAATGGAATATGATCAAGTGCGACTAGGGAGCGGTCAACGGACGGCTTGTGCGCTTCATTCAGGCAAAGCCAATGGGCTGGAGGTTGAAACGGTCAAGTTGGCGTCTCAAAGTTGCGTCTCTTTGTTTTGAAATAGGTCCAGGTGTTTATGGGGCTCAAACGGAGAAGAAGAGAAACAAATATTGTGCCGCAGGGTTTATTGAGGTTTGGTAAGACTTGTATGTGGAAATGAAATTTAGAGCTATCAAGAACATGAACGGAATCTCAGTGTTAGTTGGCGAATTTGCAAGGGACGCTTTTCATTTCGTCAACCACAGAAGGATCTATCTGCTCAAACGGCGTATAGTCTCTAACTGCATGAGGGGATAATCCTCCCAGGTCAGGGAGACCTACGAAAAGTCGAATTTTCGCTCTGTCTAAGAAGGAAAAATGACAAATCCCAAAAATATCCGATTGGCTTCGCTAGTCGCATCGAAGACCAGCCTGGAAAGGCGAGTTATGCAGCAGTATGTCCAATTTTGGTATTTCTCAATATATAAGGAAATTTTGTAGAACGTCGAAGGAGACCATAGGCTGCTCCTTTAACTTCAGTAACGAACTTGACGAAACCTTAAATTGATTAACCGAGCAATACCTTTGCGCGCCTTTTTGAATTTTATTTTTGTGATGGTTGTGCGAAGCTACAAAATGGAAGGCAGAATCTTTCATAAGTTAACAGATGACTTTAGCGCAAGTAAATGAACATCGCAAACTACGAATAAGGTTAAAGTTGTCAATTAAAGCAGGTGGACTTAAGAAGGCAAAAAACCAAAGTACTTGCTGTCATCAGGGAAGGTTGCACCAACCTATGGGAGGCCACACTATTGCAGTCTAGAAATGCGTCTCTCGTGGGGGGAGGGAAACAACAGTCTCTCAGGAGTTGAAGAAAGGAAGAATGTGATCCTCGTCCTCCCCTATTGCTCAAAGATTTAAAAGTTATCTGAAGGGAGTTAGGTGGATCCTTGTTTTGTTGTTCATTGAAAATTCAACAAGCAACCCTGTAGACTGTACCAAGTTAAGCTTTCACGGATATAATACTTCCAATCGCTTAGTGAAGATGTTTCCCAAGAGTACAATGATTCCTCACACTATTCAAACCAAACTCACACCATTGTGCTGTAGGTTGGCATAACCACAAATTTTGCCTACTACTTACCGACATTTGCTGGAAATTTATAAAACCAGGTCTGCTAGTTGCCGGCTCTTGTCAGAATCATTTATAAGGGCTAGGCAAACACATCTTTAATGTACAAAAAAGGCCCTTGAATCGAAAGATTTGCTCGCATTTTAAGTCACTTTGCTTAAAGTGAATGGATAAGACCAAACTGGCAGATGTGTTACAAAATTGGCAGAGGTATCAAAAAGTTGGTAGGAGTGTCACAAAACTGGCAGAAGTATCAAAAAGTTAGAAAGAGTGTCAAAAAACTGGCAGAAGTATCAACAAGTTGGAAGGAGTGTCACAAAACTGTCAGAAGTATCAAAAAGTTAGAAAGAGTGTCACAAAACTGGCAGAAGTATCAACAAGTTGGAAGGAGCATCACAAAACTGGCAGCAGTGTCACGAAACTTACAGAACAGACTTAAACTTCTTGGGCACCGGATCACAAAAAAATAAGAAAAAGGCATTCATGCAAAGAAAGGACTCTAAATACTTTTTAGAGCGCCTTCTGAACCTAAAACTTTCAGTGACGTTACACATATTTAGACATTCTGTTTTGGATTCTTCTTCTCTGATTGGTGCTACAGTCCGGGGTGAACTTGGGTCTCAACCAGCATGCCTCTCCATCTCGTACGATCTGTAGCCAGCAGCTTCCAGTTGCGTACTGGTTGTGGACCTTCTCCACATGTGTGCGCCATCTCAGCATAATCCGTCCTCTGTTGCGGTGTACCAATGGCTCACATTCAAAGACTTTTCGGACCGGAGCAGTGGTGCCCATACGCTCAACATGGCCTAGGCATATTAAGCGGTGTATCCGAAGACGCTTGACCAGGTGCATGTCGCTGTACAGCCCATCGATGCCATCAACGCGAACAGGACCAAAAATGACACCCAGAACTGTTCATTCGAAAAGACCAAGGTCCTCCTCATCTGCCTTCAGTAACGTCCAAGTTTCCATAAAGCAGAACGGAGGTGATTAAGTTGTTGCCACAAAGCCGCCTTAGTCCTTTGAGAAAGGGCTCTACTACTCACTTGCCTCATAAGCCCTAAGAAACAGCGATTTGCAAGACTGATTCTGCGTTTGATTTCGCTACTGATATTGTCACTACTCACTGTGGAGTCGAGGTAGACGAAGTTCTTGACTTTCTCGAAGTTTCTGCTTTCTAGTGTGACGCTCTATCCGAGACGTCAATATTGTATGTCCTTCCTTGACGACAGCGTATATTTCGTTTCGCCCTCAGGTACCGCCAGACCCATTTTAGGCGCTTCCGCTACCATGCCAACAAATGCCTCGTTGACGGCTCGCTGTGTTGGTCCCATCACGTCAATATCATCGGCAGAAACTAGCAGTTGAGCTGACTTTTGGAAGATCGTGTCTCTGATGTTGACTTATGAGTTACGCACGATATTTTCAAGAATAACGTTTGGCAAACGGGCAGAAAGGATCTTGTTAGCGATGTTGAGGAGGCTGATCCATCGATAGCTGCCGCAGTCGAAGTTGTCTCCTTTATTTTGCTTTTCGGGCCAAATCTTATAGACGATCTGATGCATGCGGCCACCAGATCGTTTCCAGTTCCTTTAGAGCGTGTTGCGAATAGTCCTTTCACTCCAGAAGCGTTATTTCACTTCAGCCTCGATATCGATATCTTGACTCTAAGACTGTTCAATTTCCCCTTCCCCTAAACTGGCCCTAAAAGCAATCGAAATGTTAAAAGTATATGACATTACACCCAGTTTCTCTCTCTCGTACAGAAACAATTCTCAGCCTCTACACACTCGGGAAGGGGCCCCAAGAAATTCCGTGTGATCCAACACAAACTGAATTCTCTCCACAACAAAGGCAGCAAATATTTGCGTTCCATTCCATTGTTGCCCAAGACCGGTAGCGAAACCCAACAATGGGCAACGTACTTGATCGCCATAGTGTGCATGCACCTGGGCCGAGTACCAATCCATTTCTTGGACCATTCGTATTGCGACCGCGTCTTTGTCCGTCGGCAGATTAAGGAGTGCCGATAACGCGCCTCGTGTGCATGGCCAGCCGAACGTGTTGCCAACTTCCCGGTGGAGATAATACTCTGTGCGAGAGAGCAACCTCTGCAACCGGCAGTCGCAGCATGTGAATTCCGAATTCATCGGCCACAAACCCACCACGGCGACGACGAAGTCGGCGAAGAGGAAGCACACCGCAAATATGTTTCTCTCGCACGCTGCTGTTGTCATGGGAAAATGGGTCACTTGGCCAAAAAATGCCATCGACTCGGCCGGCTCGATGGCCTGGTCATTTTGCGATTTCGTCTAACAAGCACGACGACGATGCGACGACTTGTCTCTCTTTCGTTCTGAGAGTTTCATCTTGGGCTTGGCCGCCGGAGAAAGTCTCTTATCGCGCAGGGACAGAGTTGTGTGTCGTTTTCATCGCTTCTGCATTCCGGGCCAGCTGCGCAGCCATGCTTATTTTCGGGAGGCTGTTCCCGTTGACTCGGCGGCATCGGGGTCAATCATTTTATTGCCATAAGTTCACTTGCCGCGATGGGAAAGATTTTTAAAAATCCGACGACTTTCTAATTAGTCGGCCGCT
This sequence comes from Eristalinus aeneus, assembly GCA_955652365.1. Lineage (NCBI taxonomy): Eukaryota > Metazoa > Arthropoda > Insecta > Diptera > Syrphidae > Eristalinus > Eristalinus aeneus. The sequence continues at coordinate 22,615,317 of OY019130.1, forward strand.
GCGTTCGCAGTATTGACCGCTGGAGGGGGCTTTCATTGATTAATTCGGTGGGACTTTGCAACGAAATGAAAAGTGAAGTCGAACAGCCGTCTTCGTCTGGAGGGAGGGGGACTCCTTTTATGGGGTGAATTCGCTTTCATTGATGAAAATAGATTTTCGATAATTGAGCAGCTCCACACGCGTCGGAATGCGGACTTGGGCTGCTTGGCGTCTGGTTTTGGGTCTGCCGGGTGAAATGATTGGCAATTAACCAGATTTGGTGGCTGATTACTGCGATGGCGAGGGGTGATCGTGTTCGAGGAGCGTTGGCTTCCATCAGTTTTGGAGTGAAGACACGGAAGTGAATCTGTTCGATCCACTTAAGCTCATTCATAGTTATGTTAGAGACTCGTCAGTCGGGGTGAATTTGTGTCCTTCAAAGAACTTGTTTTTGGACACACTACCTTACAGTGCCATGAAGTGAGAGTGGGAGTATACAGTGCAGGCCACTTTAATTTTTAGAAATGCAATTCGATGGACAACGTCTTCATTTCTCCTCCGCATTGAATTCCGTTGCACGAATAAAGCCTAAGTACGTGTCGCAGTAAGTGTCGTGGTCGCCGTGGCGTTGTGGCGTTGTAGGTAGAATGCGACGCTCACACGCCGAAGGGTAGGTTCGATTCCCAGCTCTACACAAATTTTTCGAATTTTTCACGGCACCACCTTCTGCCGCTGACAACACTCAAAGAGTAATAACTGTTTAAGAATGCTCCTTAAATTTCGCCGTTCGGAGTCAACAAAAAACTGTAGGTCCCTTCTACTCGTGAGAGAACATTAGCGCGCATAACACGAGTAGCTGATGAGCAAGCTAGGCCCTGGTCCCCCTGTGGACTGTCGCGCCAACAATTATTATTAATTATTAGAAGATAAGTTAGATACAAAATATGGAGCAGACTACTGTGTCACTAAATGTACGAAGGGAAGGCGGCTAATCAGGATGCGGTGGACAGTCTTCTAAAAGGTGATCCCTAAAGAACTCGCCAAATTTTTGCTCCTTAGTGTACCATGTCATAATAAAAGAGTTGATTTTACTGAAAAGATTAACAGTGAAAGTTTGATGATTATATATAAAAAATTCAATGCTTTTAAGTTCCTTTTGGAAAACCATTAAAAATGAAACAAAGATGAAATCCTTTCACCGCGGAGTTCTAGGAGTTCACTCCCATATCGAACAGGTGAATCACTTGTACACTAGACCTCTAACCTCGAAATTCGGGAGTTTTTAATCTCTGACGGTCGTTTTGCGTGCGATTTTTGGTCCTGTTTGCGTTGATTGCATCTAGAGGAGAAAATTTAATGACGAACCCTATGGTGTGTACAGCTGCATGCGCCTGGTCAAGCGTCTTCGGATACAACGTTTAAGATGGCTAGGCCATGTAGAGCGTTTGGACACCACTGCTCCGGCCCGAAACGTCTTCGAATCTAAGCCATTAGGAAGACATAATAGAGGACGGTCTACGCTAAGGTGGCGCACACAAGTGGAGAAGGACCTCAACCAACTTGGAGTGCGCAACTGGAGGCAGCTAGCGAAAGATCCTGATGGCTGGAGAAGCATGTTGGTTGAGACCCAGGTCCACCCTGGACAGAAGTGCCACAAGCAAAAGAAGAAGATCGTTGGTAAGCCGTTTTTACACCAAAATTTAGCCTCACTTTTAAAGGAATAGATGCTTTCCGTCGTAAAGCCCAGAACATTATCCACGCTTTACCTTGATAGTTCTCAGTCTACAGTCTACAGTTTCACTTATAATATAAGTGCAGGGAGAGTCAAACTTTCAAAATAGTGTCACATTGTAACTGTGCGACGCCAGCCAAGATCCTGGTCGTTGCATGGGATCCAAAATTAAAATTATATGAACCAGTGATGATACATCGAATTGTTCGGATATCAAACTTGCAGGAAGAATGTGTCGAATGAACAGTTTATTACCCACAAGCTCCTCTTATTGATCTTTAAATATATGAACTGCATCCTTACTACGAAGAGGTTCATATGCGTAGCGAAATTCACCAGACTGACACTAGATCTGCTTCGTTTTTCGTCCTTTACTTTTAGACGGACATTTTGCATTTCGGTTTGGATTGCCGAGAAATCCAATATCAAGAGCTTACTATGATCTCATCCACATCATACCTACCACCATTTTCTGAACTGCGAAGATGTCTGCTGTTTTAGCGGTCCAAAGGTTCCTCTCATGACCTTCACATTCACTGTTTCCTTAAGTTGTAGCAGTAAATTTCACGCAAGGGTGCGGACTACAAGAAAGGAGACCTCTTTGACTGCGCCAACTACAGAGGGATTAGTCTCCTGAACATTGCATACAAGATCCTCTCTGCCGTATTATGTGAGCGTCTGAAGTCGTTTGTTCATGACCTGATAGGTCCCTATCAGTGTGGTTTCAGGCCAGGGAAGTCCACAATAGACCAGATCTTTACATTACGGCAGATCCTGGAAAAGACTTAAGAAATGCAAATTGACACTCACCACCTATTCGTCGATTTCAAGGCTGCATATGACAGTGTGCATAGAGACGAGCTATACAGTGCCATGTCTAGTTTTGGCATTCCTACCAGACTCGTCAGATTGTGTAGGATGACGATGGAGAACTCTCGCTGCTCCGTCAAGGTCGGTAACGAGCTCACCGAAACCTTCAATGTCAAAAAGGGTTTTAGACAAGGCGACGCACTGTCATGTGACTTCTTTAACATCATCTTCGAGAAGATCGTGCGTTACTCACAAGTCAACACCAGAGGCACGATCTTCCAGAAGTCAGTTCAATTGTTAGCTTACGCTGATGACATTGACGTGATTGGACGAACACAGCGAGCCGTCAATGAGGCGTTTGCTGGCATTGAAGCGGAAGCGGCTAAAATGGGTCTTGCGGTAAATGAGGGCAATACAAAGTACATGCTGTCATCAAGGAAGGACACACAACATCGACGTCTCGGACGGAGCGTCACTCTAGGCAGCAGAAACTTCGAGGTAGTTAAGATCTTCGTCTACCTCGGCTCCGCGGTAAACAGGGACAACAACATCAGTAGCGAAACCAAACGCAGAATCACTCTTGCCAACCGCTGTTTCTTTGGGCTCAAGAGGCAATTGAGTAATAAAGCCCTCTCTCGAAGGACTAAGCTCGCTTTATATAACAGCTTGATCATCCCTGTCCTACTATATGGCGCAGAATCTTGGACGTTAGCAAATGCGGATGAGGAAGCCCTTAGTCTTTTCGAGAGAAAAGTTTTGCGTGCGACTTTTGGTCCTGTTTGCGTTGATGGCATCTGGAGGAGAAGATTTAATGACGAACTCTATAGGCTGTACAGCGACATGCGCCTGGTTAAGCGTCTACGGATACAACGCTTAAGATGGCTAGGCCATGTAGAACGTATGGACATCACTGCTCCGGCCCGAAAAGTTTTTGAATCCGAGCCATTGGGACAACGCAACAGAGGACGACCTAGACTGAAGGGGCACACAAGTGGAGAAGAACCTCAACCAACTTGGAGTGCGCAACTGGAGACAGCTGGCGAAAGATCGTGCTGGCTGGAGAGGTATGTTGGTTGAGGCCCAGGTCCACCCCGGACTGTAGCGCCACAAGAAGAAGAAGAAGAAGGGTGCGGACTAGGCCCCATATTTTAACCCTCGAAGAGATAGTGGCAGCTGCATGAATTATTTTACCATACAACGGGGTTTGTAATGACTCTCCAGAGAGCGCAATTAGAGGGACATACCAACATGGCAATTTATGAATACCACACCAATAAAATTGTTCGTCTTTTAAAGCAAACCAATCAGACACCCAATTTTCGACCTCCTCGTAGAAATTAAAGTGCTGCTCGGCCAATGCGTGTCCCATAGATGAAAACAAATGGTAGTCGGAAGGAGCCAAGTCTGGTGAATACGACGGGTGGGGTAGCTGCTTCCAGCCAAGTGTTTTGATTGTATCCTGAACCGGTTTTGCTTTGTGTGCAGGTGCATTGTCATGTAGCAAAATTACCTTGCCGTGTCTTCTGGCCCTTTCTGGTCGTTTCTCGATCAATGCATGGTTCAAAGTGATCATTTGTTGTCGGTAGCTATCAGTATTAACGGTTTTACCACGTGTTAAAAGCTCGTGGTACAGCACACCTTTCTGGTCCCACCAAACACACAGCATTGTCTTCTTGCCGAATCGATCTGGTTTTGCAGTCGATGTCGATGGTTTTCCCAGATTCCGTTTAGGATTCTTGAAATAAATCCATTTTTCATCGCCAGTATCAATCCGATGCAAAACCGATGTTCTTTCGTGCCTTTGAAGCAAAATTTCACAAGTGTTTTTTCGGTTTTCCATCTGTCTTTCATTCAATTCATGTGCACCCATTTTCCACACTTTTGGATCCTTCCCATAGCTTTTAAACGGTCAAGAATTGTTTGTTGTGCAACATTTAACATTGCTGCCATTTGCTTTTCACTCAAAGTGTCATCTCCATCCAATATCGTTTGCAATTCGGCGTCTTCAAACTTTTTTTTGGTGGTCTTCCACGTTCTTCATTTCTCACATCAAAATCATTATTTCTGAACAGTTGAAACCATCTTTTGCATGTTGCTTGTGATAGAACATTATCACCATATGCCTTGACAAGCATTCGATGCGACTCTGCAGCACTTTTCTTCAAATGAAAACAAAAAAATAATGCTTTCCGCAAATCGTCACTTTTTGGTACAAAATTCGACATTTTTAACACGATGAAAAAATATGATGTTGTCTGTTCAATGACTTGATGTATACTAAATAGTTTTCACAGATGTCATAGCAAACAAACAAAAAAAAAACTAAGGGCTCGTTCACAACAAATGTTCCCTATCGAGAACCATACCGATATACCGGTCAAAATGAACTGAGCGCTAGTAGGAATAGTTTTGGCAGACCGTCATATAAGGGGGAAGTCAACAGGGCTCCTCCGTGTGTATAGGTACATTCTTCAAAGAAATAGAGTCTTCGCCTTCAAAAATTTTCGACCAGGATTTCATATGTTTGCAGCAGATTGTAGTGGCACAACGAGGGCACAGGGGGTCTTTCGTTTTTTTGATACCCAAGACATGCTCTGAAGCCACGATCTGATTTCAACCGATACACAGTCCCCCAAGCAAAACGGTTGACACTTCCCATTGCCACAGCTCCCACATCAGTTGCACAACACCCCCTCTTTGCGCTCCTTATGCCCACCGCGCCACCATCATCAGTCCAATTAAGTCAGAACGTTAATTAAATTCAGTTTTCCCCACTTCCCAGTGGTCCTCATAAATTGTTTCTTGCTTTCATTCTGTGTTCTCAGACCCCCTACAATGGACGCGCTCGCCCCACCGAGCTCCGGTGAGAGCTTCCCACGACTGCAATTAAGACATTAAGCGTGCAATGAGTGGCTGCAGTATGCGTCCCCGCCGGAAGGCACTAACAATGCGAACTTCCAGAGCTTCGAATAAAAGGCACATAAGTTCGTCAAAATACACTTTCAAGTACATTGTTGCCAGCGTGCTGTAGGAAGTCTCCAGGCGAATGGCGGCAGTAGAGGCGGCGGCTGAACTTGAATAGAAAGTGCACCGTAGTGATATAACCGGCGCTGATAGATTCGTCGACGCAATCTTGAATGGGTCACTGTGGAACTGGGCTCCCGGACGGACGGGGCACACTCGCTGTGACTGATGAATGAAAAGCCTGAGAGGAAACCCCCAACTCAACGGTTCTCATTGTCTCGGCCTCGGATAAAACGGTTCGTTGTCGGCTTTTACGGAGTGAAACAATGAGGTGATGGGGGTATTAGTGAAATGTTGCTTTCTATTTCAAGACCGTGGCTCGTCAGTGTGATGAGCGATTAATTAGTCAATTAATTGTTTTCCATCAATGCGACCCGCAGGGGTTTTCCGCTTATGCGATGAGTTATGGGACGTATTTGGATTCAGTCTCTTTTGTTGCGGTAGTCCATCTGCGATTAATTCGTATTCAAGCGAATTGTTGTCTTTCAAAATTTATGCTAAGCCTGGGTATGGTTGTGGCCATAAATCAGAGGACAATCGACGGGAAACCTGATCGCAGCGTCATTGAGGCATTCTCCGACTGGTGTAGTGAACAAAACATTCTTCTGTTTGTTGCGTAAGACGTTTTTTTCGCAACAAAGCGTGCCCAGGTCTGATGTTGTTCATCTAAATCGATTGCTCTCTGAAGGGATGGAAGGTTAGCTTGTGTGGTTGGTTGACGTCAAACGGACGCTTGGCAGGGTGAAAGGAAGAGTCGTGAATAGTGAGATATAAAACTGAAGTTTGCAATTAAAATTGGCAATTCTCTGAAATCATATCAACCTCTTCAGAAGTCAGTAAGGTAGAGTTAAAAGAGCTCCGTCTTAAGATCGTTATTTTTTAAATAGGACTAACACTTAAGTTATTTTGTAGATCCGACTCAGTGTGAAGATCTAACCTATTGTTGGTTTTTTGGTTCACATGGATCTGTGGTTTCAATATTCGTTTTCCGATATACATGTCTGACTCGTGGGCAGAGCATGTTCCAAGGAGGTGCTGGTTGATGTTAGGCGATGACAAATGCTGATGGTGAAGCCGATCCGATGGAATTTATTGGTTCGTTTCAAAAATGAACCACCTTCTGGGAAACAACAAAAAAAACGTTCGGTCAGACAAAAATGTCCACCAACACCGACCTGTTGGGCAAAACCTCACTGTTGACAGCTACAACATCGAAACAGTGACGGACGTCTTCTGCCTTGGGTAAGGTAAAAATGACAACAATGGGAAGATAGAACCGAGGAACACGCTTGCAATCCCGGTTTTGTGGTGTTCGAAAGTCGGTGGGCTGAATGTACAGAGGCAAAGAGAAAAGAATCGCCTGCGAGTCAAAGTTGATGAAACATAGAGTTATGAAGAGCATTCAATGTTCGTGTGGTGTCGCTAAGGAACAGGTCTCTAAACATAACTGTAAGTTTGAAAGTGGGTTTTAGCGGAGCTGTGAAGCATCCCGAGCGAGCCGTGTATTGCGGGTGAATTCTGAAAGGGGAGGAATGCAGCTGGTTAATACGTTTGAGCATCTTTTGTGAAAACGACAAAACATTACATCGGAATTCAAGAGAGTCTATCGACTTAGCAGCAAAGTTGTCTCCAACAAGTCTTATCGCTCGCTTTAAGGTTCTATTTAGTAGACGAACCGAGGTCTTCTAAACACCAGGCCGAATTGGGGAGTCGTACTAAAGCCTTATGTGGTTGCCGTGGCGTAGTGAGTACAGTGCGACGCTCACACGCGTAGTGAGTAGAGTGCGTCGCTCACACGCCGTAGGGTCTAGGTTCGACTCCCAGCTCTACACCAATTTTTCGAATTTTTCACGGCACCATCTGTTTCGAGCTGCTGACAACACTCAAAGAGTAATAACTGTCTCAGAAAGCTTCTCAAATCTCGCCGTTCATAGTCGGCAAAAAACTGTAGGTCCCTTTAATTCGTGAGAGAACAGTAGCTCGCACAACACGAGTAGTTGATGAGCAAGCTAGGCCCTGGTCCCCCTTAGGACTGTAGCGCCAACAATTATTATTATTACTAAAGCCTTTTATACGGTGTTTATGTCGGAGATATGGAACTTTAAGTGCGCGACACTATTTTAACTGGTAGCCATTTTGTCATCTGTCAAGAAATTTATTTTTAGTTTGGTTTGGCATTTTAATATAAATAGGCTACGTCAAGCAGGAAAAGTGCATATTCGCCACATTCAACATTGTTCATGATCCCAAATTTCATAAACGAGTTTCGTTTAACGATAAAGCTCACTTTTGGTCAGTCCTGCATCCTCAAATGTACGTTGAGAAACGGCTACGTACACAAAAACTGATGGTTTAGTTTGCTTTATGGGTTGGTGGAATATTTGGTGCGTACTTCTTCTATTTGGTGCGTCGCCGTGGCGTAGTGGGTAGAGTGCGACTCTCACACGCCGAAGAGTCTAGGTTCGACTCCCAGTTCAACACCAATTTTTCTAATATTTCACGGCACCACCTCTTTCGAGCTGCTGACAACACTCAAAGAGTAATAACTGTCTAAGAAAGCTTCTCAAATTTCGCCGTTCGGAGTCGGCAAAAAACTGTAGGTCCCTTCTACTCGTGAGAGAACAGTAGCGCGCACAACACGAGTAGTTGATGAGCAAGCTAGGCCCTGGTCCCCCTTTTGACTGTAGCGCCAACAATTATTATTATTTACTTCTTTAAAAAGGATGCTGGTCAGAACGTTTAAGTCAAAGCTTACCTCATGTAGCCATAATTACTGACGTTTAATTAAACAACTGTCATGTGCTTAAGCTATTGTTCAACAAGTTGGTGCAACATGTCATACAGCACGTGCTACGATTGATTTGTTGAAAGAAACGTTCGGTAGCCGAGTAATAAATAACAGAGACCAATAGGGAGACAGTCAGCTCCCTCGTCTCCAGCCCTTGAATTCATTTTGACAGCGTTTTTTATAGTATTTCCCTTCCTGAACAGCTGACGCACAAAAAGGATTTTGTTTGTTTTCAAATGAGAATACGTGTGAACTGTCTATACGGTGGATCTCCTCACTCTTCACACTGTTAGAAGGAGAGGGCATGTAAATCAAAACGTAAAGTGAGTAAAGTGAAATAACTTTCAGAATTTGAGGTTATGTCTACTAAAACACGTAAATAACAGTCAAACGGTCGATGGACAAAGGGGAAATCAGCTGTTTGATCAGCTGTTCAGTTGACAATCTCCTTCCTTATTGGTTTCTGATATATAATTTAATGAGCTTGCAAGATTTGTGATATGAGAATATGAGATAAATAAAATACAAAATACAAACTTCACGGCCCGGTGGGTGCCTCTAAGGTTGTGTGATTTTACGTTGCTTGGCTATTTTCTATAGGGATATATGAAGTCACTAGTCTACGTATGCAGAGAATGAAAAGTCTCTCGCCTTAACGATATAAGTTCCATCCATCCATGCGCAACGGATCCACATCTCCAACCAAAGAGGAGAACTCAGAGTACATTCATCAGTAAAAGAGTGAGTTAAACTAGAAAAATCAGACAATAGATGATTTATAAAAATTAGAAAGGGCATCGGGGACAAAACAGAATCTTGCGGAGTACCAGCCATGCCTTCTTCTCCTCTTCTTATGGCGCTACAGTCCGTGGTGGTCTTGAGCCCCAACCAACATGCCTCTCCAGCTAGCACGACCTTTCGCTACGACCTGACTCCGATTGCGCACTCCAAGTTTGTTGAGGTCCTTCTCCACTTGTGTCCGTCACCTTAGCCTTGGCCGTCCTCTATTACGTTTTCCCAATGGCTCAGATTCGAAGACGTTTCGGGCTGGGGGAGTTGTGTCTATACGCTCTACATGGCCTAGCCATCTTAAACGTTGTGTCCGAAGACGCATAACCAGGTGTATATCGCTATACAGCCCCTAGAGTTCGTCGTTAAGGCTTCTTCTCCAGCGCTGCCGCTTTTAGTAACGTTCAAGTTTCCGCGCTAGAAAGTATGACTTGGATGATCAAGCTGTTATATAAAGCGAGCTTTGTTCTTCAAGATAAGGCTTTATTACCCAATTGCTTCTTGAACCCAAAGAAACAGCGATTGGCAAGAGTGATTCTTCGTTTGATTTTGGTACTGATGTTGTTGTTCCTGTTTACCGCGGAGCCGATGTAGACGAAGTCCTTGACTACCTCGAAATTTCTGCTGCCTAGTGTGACGTTCTGTCCGAGACGTCGATGTTGTCTGTTTTTTGTTGATGACAGCATGTACTTTGTTTTGCCCTAATTTACCGCCAGACCCATTTTAGCCGCTTCCGCTTTAATGCCAGCAAACGGCTCGCTGTGTGCGTCCGATCACTTTCATGTCATCAGCGTAACCTAGCAATTAAACTGACTTTTGGAAGATCGTGCATCTGGTGTTGACTTGTGAGTTACGCACGATCTTCTCGAGGATCAGCCGTGCCATGCATGACAATTTAATAAAAGTAGATCGATGCCGGGTGATGTGGGAACAGGGTAGGCACTGATTGGTATCAACCTGGCGATGCCCAGCTGCTGTAACTGTCTTCCACACACCAATTGTGCTTATTCTACCTCCACGTTGGTAGCCATCGGGTACTGGTTGTTGTTCACCCGAACTCAACCTGCCAAACCTATAAGTGCGACCTCCGCCCAAGAGGTATAAAAAAGGGCCTGGTCCTCCAGGTTGGGGGTGTGCGTCGGGGTAACTGCCCGGCCACATTAAAAAATAAACAGTTGCGAATCAACCGAATGCCTCGGATATGGATGGATTCACTGTTGACGACCCACGCAAACGAAAAAAGGATAATGCTCTACGGATATGCACGTGGAATGTGAGGTCCCTAAACAGACCACGTGCAGCCGATGAACTTGCGGAGGCCCTGGACTGCTATAAAGCAGACATTACCGCAATTCAGGAAATGCGGTGGGATGGGCCGGGCAAGAGAAGAGTGAGAAACTGCGACATATACCACGGCGACTGCTACAGGGAGAGAGGGAAACGCTTATTTGGATGCGGTTTTGTTGTTCGAGGCAGACTTAGGCAAAAAGTCTTAAGCTTCCAATACATAAGCGAACGCCTCATAACAATCCGCATCAAGGCTAAATTCGGGAATATAAGCCTCATATGCGCCCACGCCCCGACAGAGGAAAAAGATGACAGCAGTAAAGAGGACTTCTATCATCTCCTAGAAAGGACATATGATCGATGCCCCAGCTACGACACCAAGATAGTTCTAGGAGATTTCAACGCTCAGCTGGGAAGAGAGGAAGTCTTTGCTAAAGTCATCGGAAGACACAGCCTGCACGCCAACACCTCCGGAAACGGACTCAGGCTAGTTGACTTCGCCTCGGGGCGAAATCTCTCTGTGGACAGCACGCGGTTCCCACACCTCAGCATTCATAAGGGTACCTGGCGATCACCTCATCAATCAACCGTCAACCAGATTGATCACGTTGCGATCGACGTCAGACACTCCTCCAATATCCTCGATGTCCGAACCTTCCGAGGTGCAAACATCGACTCGGATCATCACCTTGTTGTAGCCAAGGTAAGAACCCGGATATCGAGAGAGCAACGGAGTCGAGACAAGCCAAGACGGTTTGATGTCGGAAAGCTACAATCGCAACCGATCGCTAGAGCCTTTGCCGATCGATTCTCCCTGAAACTATCTCAAAGTTCGACGCTGCCTGCACAAACAATAGAAGACAAGTGGAAACGTTGTCAAGAAGCCATCAAAGAGGCCGCCACTGATGTGCTGGGTTTTACGCCACCACCTAAGAGGAACCCATGGTTTGTGTAGGCAGGCGCATGCTGCCAAACAAGAAGCGTACAAGGCAACGCTGCATCGAACGACGAGAGCTGTTTGTGAGCTCTACAAACAGAGAAGAAGGGAAGAGAACCGGCTTCTCAGAAGAAAAAAGAAAGAGCACGAGAAGCGCGCGGTCGAGGAAATGGAGAGGTGCTATGGCAGGAATGATGTCCGAAATTTTTACCACAAGATAAAACAGTTATCCGGTGGTTATAAGGCTCGGACAGAAGCCTGCCGGGATCAAAATGGACAACTTGTGGTAGAGTCGCAGTCGGTGCTGAGAATCTGGAAGGATCATTTCTGCAGACTCCTAAACGGCGATGACGTCGCAAATTCCGCTGTTAGGCAGAATGTTCCACTCAATTTGGACGACGATGGACAAGAATTCCGTCCCCCCGACTTCGACGAGGTCAAGATAGCAATATCGAGACTGAAATCGAACAAAGCTGCTGGCGCGGACGGACTATCCGCAGAGCTGTTCAAAGCGGCTGGGGATGAGCTGGTTGGGTGCATGCACCAGCTCATCTGTGAGATATGGTCGGAGGAAAGCATGCCCGACGAGTGGAGTCTCAGCATCGTTTGTCCGGTCCACAAGAAAGGAGACCCCTTCGACTGCGCCAACTACCGAGGGATCAGTCTTCTTAACATTGCATATAAGATTTTCTCTGCCGTACTGTGTGAGCGCCTGAAACCGTTCGTCAACAACCTGATAGGTCCTTATCAGTGTGGTTTCAGGCCAGGGAAGTCCACAATCGACCAGATCTTCACACTGCTCACAAGTCAACACCAGAGGCACGATCTTCCACAAGTCCGTTCAATTGCTAGCTTATGCGGATGACATTGACGTGATCGGCCGAACTCAGCGAGCCGTCAATGAGGCGTTTGCTAGCATTGAAATGGAAGCGGCTAAAGTGGGACTGGTGGTAAACGAGGGCAAAACGAAGTATATGCTGTCATCGAAGAAGGACGCAGAACATCGACGTCTCGGACAGAGCGTCACTATGGGCAGCAGACACTTCGAGGTAGTGAAGGACTTCGTCTATCTCGGCTCCGCGGTGAATAGGGACAACAACATCAGTACCGAAATCAAGCGCAGAATCACTCTTGCCAATCGCTGTTTCTTTGGGCTCAAGAGGCAATTGAGTAATAAAGCCCTCTCCCGAACGACCAAAGTGACTTTGTACAACACCCTCCTCTACGGCGCAGAAACCTGGACGCTACTAAAAGCGGATGAGGAAGCCATTGGTCTCTTCGAGAGAAAAGTTCTGCGTGCGATTTTTGGTCCTGTTTGCGTTGATGGCATCTGGAGGAGAAGATTCAACCACGAACTGTATGGGCTGTACGGCGGCATGAGCCTAGTCAAGCGTCTACGGATACAACGCTTAAGGTGGCTAGGCCATGTAGAGCGCATGGACAGCACTGCTCCGGCCCGAAGAGTTTTCGAATCCGAACCACAGGGACAACGCAACAGAGGACGTCCTAGACTGAGATGGCGCACACAAGTGGAAAAGGACCTCAACCATCTTGGAGTGCGCAATTGGAGACAGCTGGCAAGAGATCGTGCTGGCTGGAGAGGCATGTTGGTTGAGGCCCAGGTCCACCCCGGACTGTAGCGCCATCCGAAGAAGAAGAAGAAGATCGATGCCATAAATCAGAAATTCTGTCGAGATCGACTGATATCTGACTGAATATTGTGTAAGGACTGTGTACACTTTTTGGTGGGATATATCATCAGATCACTAGTTGGGCTGTTGGCTGCTGCGAGACCGACCCGGCAATCGTTAAGTTAGTTCCACACTCCAGGAATGCTTACCTATAGACAGAAGAGATACATGTTAGTGGTACAGGTCGTTAGTAGGTGGGTGGCAAAAGTACACAAGGACTGGCCGGGCAAGAGTTGTTTTCGAATTACTCAGAAATTCGAAAATTTGAAGAATACGATGGCATGCGTACTTACCAACATTTCGAGCGTAAAAGAACTCCTTTAGTAAGTGTAGGATGCCAGCGAACTTGAGCCTATTCAGAACCTAAAAAGCTCTTGCAACTGAATCAGTGCAAAAGTGGATCACAAGTTTAAAATTTATATTTAAGTACGGGCTGAGGCAAAGTGCAATCTAGTAGCGCTGTGGTGCCCCCAAAATATGCAACAAGCAGATTTGCTTTGTTTTAAAAGGTGACATTTGGAATATCACTAACCTGATTGATCCAAGGCGAAGATCTATTCCGTATTTGTATGTCAGTTAACACCATTTCGTGCTGAAAAGGACACTTTTATTTGTTTATTTATTAGCTGGGAGCTCTCGGTATCGGGTAATGAAATGTTTGAAGCATAAATGTTTGTTTGCGGTAAATGTTCTACTTGTCAAAATCTAACAAAAGGTAGCCACAATGATTGAAGAAGACAAGGAGTGCTTGTACTTGTGGAAGAATGATAAGCAGGACATGACGTTACGGATGGTATTTTAAATTTCTTCTTTTGTTGTATAAAATGTATGCCCTGTGACACGATATATGGGCGCTATCTGTTACTTTGATTCTTGATTGCGATTGCCTCTGAGTATTTCGTCCGTGGAGTAGATTCTGAAGAATCCAACTAGTAAACTAACAAAGCATGAACTTAGCCAGAGCAAGCAAGCCGACAAATCCACTTCACATTTGAAATGCATGATATGTTTGTACTTTCTTTTAATGTCATTTGACCTATGAACGTAAAAACATTTTTATAAATTCCTGTTATCCCAGACAAAAGAAGAATAAAATAGAAGTAAAAACGACGCGCAATTAATTAGTGTATTCTATGTCATTATCACACTTTTTTCGAAAGTATCTTATGCGTCATGCTAGTCACATTTTCATGCTGTCTATTCTTAGGAGCACATAATACCATTACGAAATATATTATAGTAAATGTAATTTCGCAAAATTTAATAAAAAAAAAACGCAACTTCTAAACTTTTATTTACAAGCATAAAATATATACTCCTCAACATGATTAGACAAGTTAACAATTTCTTCACTGAACGCAGTAGTCGAAAATACACCTTTGAGCGCACTCATTAGCTTTGTTGAAAATAGACAAACGTCAAAACTTGTTTGTGACTTCGCCTGTCATGTTTTTGTTTGTTTAATTTTTGAACTGGAAATTCTTTAAATATCTTTGATCAAATGCAGAATTTCGGTAAAAAATACTATCCTCAAAGTTACAGCCTCCAATTCGCATACATATCAAAAATCATCACATAAGCCTAACTATCCAAGTGCCTTACCGCAACTAGACGCCAACTAATTAAGTCCGACCGTTTTTCACACAAAATTTAAATACGCAATGGAAGCCCCCGGGTTCACGATATTTCAAGGAGGTGAAAGTATTCATCTCAATAACAGTGTGAATCGTGCGGAAGAAGAGGAAGCTTTGGAGGATCAAAAACGAAGAGAAGAAGAGGTTCGTGTCAAAAATCCATCCAAGTTCAACAGAAACTTTAAATTGTTCCTCGTTTGCAGCTGAATCATGACTTACAGAATGCCTTTGATGACCTTATTGACGAGGACGATAACACTGTCGATAGCTCGAATTTTCACACAGAGAATTTCGCGCCAAGTTACATGAAACATTATGTGCCAAATGGAAATGCGCCGCCTGAGGTGAAAAACCCAATGGGACGGAATCCACCAAACTATCCTTCAGACAACATTCACATGTACACCGACGAGATTCAAAAGTTGAAGATGCTACTGGATTCAAAAACTCGGTAAATATACAATCAGCACGCACAAAATTTACAGCGGCCGGCTGTCATTAAAACCACTTGTTGCTGGTCTCTATCAACTGTCAAAGTGGAATGTGCTGCTCGTCAATCGTGGCCAAAAGAAACATGTATTTCCTTCTCTTTGCAGGGAATTGGAGGGTGTAAGCAAAATCGCTCACGAAGAGAAAAGGAAGCGCGAAGAAACCGAAAAGCGTCTTGCCATATCCCAAGCCGAATGTGAACGTGCAATCCTCTCGAAAAAGTCCACACACGAGCTGCTTGTCGAAAGCAAAGAAAAATGCTCAAACCTCGAGAGCGTGATACAAAAGTTGAAGACTGAAATTAAATCCCTTGAAACGAACAACAACGATCTGATCGGCAAGCTGGAGACATCTCAAGCATTGCTTGCCGACGTGCAACACAAGTATCACATGGTGGAGAGGAACCTTAAGACAAACAACGATCGGAATGCTGAGTTAAAATACAAACACGCCGACGAGCGCCATCGTGCCGAAATAGAGATGATGCAGCAGCAACTGGATAGCATGAACAACAAACTGGACAAGAAAGCGGGTGAACTGGAAAATATGAAGACGCGTTACACAGCGTTGCAGCACAGCCACGAAACAATGCTAATCGACAAAGCGTCGAAAATCAACGAATTGTCAAAGTCTCTGGTCGAAGCACAAAAGCAATGCCAAGAACTGATGTGCAAACACGACTACTCACAGGAGAACATACGCCTGCAGCGCCTAGTGGCGGAGCTGCAGCTGCAGATACAAAATATGGAGAAAACCATTGCGTCGCTCAATGTTCGCCTAGAGCAGACGACTGCCGACCTAGACGCGATGGACAGTGTTCTACAGCAAAACAACGACGAAAGCCTTCGTCGACTGAGTCAAACTCAAGGCAACGTCCTCGAAAGCACTCCTATGTCTACAGTCGACCGCGCGAGCCACCTGAAAAGTGAACTGTACCGAGCCATATCCAATCTAAGGAACAAACGTGAAGAGATACGCACGCTGCAGCACACCCTGGACCTGAAAAATCAGGAGATAAAAAACTTGAAAGACGAGGAGAACCGGGCGCTGGTGGAAATAACGACCTGCAAGGAGGACAATGGAAGACTGAAAAACAAACTAAAGCTGATTGAAGAGGAGCTGAATGAATTGAGGACGAAGACCGCCGGGGACAATCAGGAAAGGCTAAGAGAGGAACTCAGGCACTTAAAGGAAGAGAAGCGCCTCCTCCAAAACACCGTGGAAGATATGGAAAAATGTAAGCATTCCACACAAGAATTGCAAAAAGAAAATGAGCAACTCACGAAGGAGTTGAAACTACTTGACTCGAGACTGAAACATCTTCAAATCGATTTGGAAGAAGTCAAGCAAGAGCGTGACAGTCTGCGTCAAAACTACGAAGATGTCCTCCAGGAGTGTGAACAAAACCGGACCGTTCAGTTGGAAAATGAAAAATTCAAATTCCTTCTCACGGACTCGCAAAAGGAGTGCGATCGACTGAAAAATCTGTACGTGGACATATCGAACGAGAAGGAGGCACTTGCTCTGGAGCTAAAGAACCTTCGGAAGAGTGATTTCTGGAAGGAGCTGCAGGAGAGTAAGGAGAAGATTGCAACCTTAAACCGAGCAATGCAAGTGGCGGAGGTTAAGTGCTCGGAGCTGACTAAAATACTGGAAACCCAACGCAGCACCCATGAGAAGGAACTTGCCCAGCTGAGGGAGAAGTACGAAAGGGGTGAGTTTTATTTGAGGTTTGGAGAGCGATGACGATGACGTTGAATATTTGTAGAGAAGGGAGATAGCTTTGCGTCGGGATCAAAGAATTCTTCTAACAGCTGCTCCAAGTGCATTGCACACGTTACGGAAGCTACTAAGGTAAGTTTTTGCTTGCAGGATTTAAGGAAACTACAATTGTTGTCTGTGGGATATTTATGCTGCGAGGATTTTCAACGAAAATAAGTGACAGTTGTAATCTGTCTTTAAGCTTGACTTCTTTCAGTCGGAAGTCACGCAATCTTTCGAAACTTCTTTCTGATTTTGCAGACTTAGTTGATCGCCCTTCTCCACGGCTAGAGCTACCTCAAATAAAGTTCCTGTCTCGTGCCATATTCACATGAGGTTCTGGATCTTCTCCTTATTATACCTGTCTCATAGACATACCGTCTGGTGCGGTTAGATAAACAATACAGTTCCGCCGGTCATATAAAGTCGACTTTCCCTGTGTCCAGCATTGGCTCTGGCTAGAAGGGAATATACTCGGATTTTCAGGGACAGCTCTCAGAAGTTGGATGGATCTGGAGCTGGGGCATTCGTGGAAAATGACAACATCAGATTCCGCACCTCTTTAAATAATTTCCCGTCGGTCTTGCAGGCAGAAACGTTTACGATCCTAATGGCCTCGAACTATATTGGGAAGAATAGGTGGAGAGGCGAAAGTCAAACTGTGCTTATGGTCTTATTTAACCGTCGAACCACTTCAAGATAGGACAGGAATACAAGTCTTCCCTTTACTTGATTGACAGACTAAACTCGCTAAGACTTGTTGGGTGCGCGGGACACCACGGGATCATGCCAATCATTTGGACTGAAACTACCGATAAACAGTAAGGGTCAAGAGAGGCATTCACAGGGCCCAGACCCACCTTGGGCCTGCCCGCTTCCTTGGTTAGGGTCTCCATCAATGGTGGGGTATGCCTACGGCACAACCAGAGATGGCATAACTTTCCAGGATGCAGGCTGACCAAGTCCATGCTGTTGGCGTACAAACGATGGGCTTCACTTTCGCTAAGCACCTTAGTGTGCTTAGGCTTAGTAATGACAACTATTGCGACGCCTGTGGAGAAGGTGAAGACGCTGCGGAGTACTTCCTCTGTCAATGTCCCGTCAGGTGTTGGCTGTCCCATGACGCAAACTCAAAAAATGTTTCGGCCAAAGCAGTTTATTCCATTCATTGTACCCCGCAGGCACATTCTGGTGCTCGTCGCGTTCAATTCTTCACTTCAGAAGCCATCAACGCAAACAGGAACACAAGTCGCTCTTAGCACCTTCCTCAAAAAAGCAAATAAGCGTTCCCATACACTTTTCCCAATGTTCAGGTTTTGATGCCACATAGCAGGAGAGGGATGATCAGGGTGATGTTCATAGCCAACTTGGCTCCATAACATAATAGCGGTTTGCAATCATTTGGAATAAGAAGTCGACATTCAAGCTAGTATCTAAGTGCTTACTAGCGAAAATTGCCAGAAGTTGGCTTTCATATAAGGTGTGTCGAATGTTGGTAAAGCCTCATGTGGATCTTAACACGTAATTTGTTGCGCTCCTTGTACACTTTGGACTACTGTCCATTGCTGCAGAGGTGCCATTTGATTGCACTTAGGCAAGATATTCGTACTTGCTAAAAGAATAGTTTAAAGAAACCTTCACTTTAATTTACCTCCAATTTTCATAGCACTTCCATTATTTCCCCGCATTTACAGATGGAAATTCAAATCCTCAAGCTAACCAACCAGTGTTCATTGTATCAGAAGGAAATCGACGACCTCAACAATGAACTCGATGAAGCCAAGCACCTCATCTCTGAGCTGTCCTCCAAAATCGATCTCATCGATGAACGGGAAAAACTGATCGTTGAGCTAAAAACAAAAGCGCAGCAATTCGAAGAGTACATTAAGTCGCAAAGCAGTTCCGGAGCCTCCTCGCTGAAGCAGACCAAGTCCGAAGACAAGAGCGTCGAGACATCACCCGAAATCGATGCAAAAACCAACCGCCGTCAAATCGAGAACCGCATCCGCGACGAAATGGCCAAAATCTTTGCGAATGAAATCAAAAACAACGAACAGCGCTACCGACTGAAACTGAATCAGGCAGAGGAGCACATTGCGAATCTCCAGAGGGAGCTGCAAAAACACAAAATTGAGCTGAGTCAGAGGGAACATGAGGTGCAGCTGCTAAAGCATGCGATACTCACGGAACGCGAGAAACAAGATGAAACGCTGAAAAGCAAGGACCGGGAATATAATGAGGTCTTCCAGAAGCAGAACGTAATTTTGCACAAGTGTCGGGACGAGTTGAAGCAGAAATCCCAACGATTGGGCGAACTGATGCGGGAAATGGACGCGAGAAATGCACAAATCGAGGCTGAACGAGAGTCGATGAAGGCGCTCATGACACAGTGGGAGGAGCAGCGACGACAGAGCGACCAGATCAAGGAGGACTGGCAGCAGAAAATCGAAGAAATCAAAAAGGAGCACGAGAGCGAGATATCTTCGTGGCGGGCGAAATACAATTCGGCCAAGAAAACAGCGGTCAACTATAAGGTTTTGCAAACATTCGCACCTAAGAGACAAAAACTAAACGAAATTATTTTGTTTCAGCGTTACGCGGAGGACAAGGAGAATCACATGATACAGGAGTACAACCGCATCAAGTCTGAGTACGACGAGTCCCTTGAGAAGATCAAGAGTCGCATGAAGGATCTCTTCGAGAAGAAAAACAGAGAAGTATGATCGAATGAAGTGATGTCTTGCGTTAGGCTCATGTATTCCCTTTCAGACAGCGGTGGCCGTACCAGGGGTACCAGGAAAAGATACCGACAGCAGAGACATCATCTCAAATCACTGAGTGCTGGATTAGACGAATTCTACTTTAGGTTGTTTTAGTGATAATTGTTCGACGATGATTTAGATTTACGAGTTTGTTGATAAATTGATCCAACATGAGCACATTGTTTCCACTTCGCACAGAATCGAAGTTTATACCCGCTTCGCATTCCTCGGGTTACTTGAAAAGTGGTCCGTTATTCATGTGTCATATTATTTTTGAAAATAAAAATGACTGAATAGGCTTAAATGTATTTCTTTTACTCAAACTGCACAGAGAATATGCGTGGGGAGGGTAAGTCAGTTTCTTAGAATTCAAACCGCAATTGAATAATAGATCCCATTATCGGGAGGACAAGTTGACTTTGTATGAAACACTTATCATTTCAGTCCTTTTAAGCTGCACTAGGACATACATATACATACATATGTTTGCGCTATTGTAAGTGAATAAGAAAGCGTTAAGAGGACGACCAAACGCTTTTCCATTCTTTAGAAATTTTCACTCCCACTTTTGCGTTAATGTAGAAAATATTCAACTTTAAACTTTGCGGCTGTTATTTTGGGCTATTGCTATAATTGACTTTATTTATTACAGTCCATAGACTTCACGAGTAGGGCTTAAGTAGGCTTAACAATAAAATCAAAGTCAAGTTGTGATGCAGCACATTAAGTGAAGGGAGACAAATTGAGGCCTGCTGTCAAAGCTCGCTCCGACTGGAGGAAGAGAAAGATGCCAAACTGGATTGTCTTTCCATCTAACATGTAAACGAACAAGGAAGATCGTTTTTAAACATGAAGTGACATCTCAACATGAAATATTCAAAATTATATGTACACATCTTCTTCTTCTTGTGGCGCTTCTTGTGGTGGACCTGGGCCTCAACCAACATACCTCTCCAGCCAGCACGATCTTTCGCCAGCTGTCTCCAGTTGCGCACTCCAAGTTGGTTGAGGTCCTTCTACACTTGTGTGCGCCACTTCATTCTAGGTCGTCCTCTGTTGCGTTGTCCCAATGGCTCGGGTTCAAAGACTTTTCGGGCCGGAGTAGTGGTGTCCATACGCTCTACATGGCCTAGCCATCTTAAGTGTTGTATCCGTAGACGCTTGACCAGGCGCATGTCGCTGTACAGCCTATAGAGTTCGTCATTAAATCTTCTCCTCCAGATGCCATCAACACAAACAGGACCAAAAATCGCACGCAAAAATTTTCTCTCGAAAAGACTAAGGGCTTCCTCATCCGCCTTTGCTAACGTCCAAGATTCTGCGCCATATAGTAGGACGGGGATGATCAAGCTGTTATATAAAGCAAGCTTAGTCCTTCGAGAGAGGGCTTTATTAATCAATTGCCTCTTGAGCCCAAAGAAACAGCGGTTGGCAAAAGTGATTCTGCGTTTGATTTCGGTACTGATGTTGTTGTCCCTGTTTACTGCGGAGCCGAGGTAGACGCAGTCGTTGACTACCTTGAAGTTTCTGCTGCCTAGTGTGACGCTCCGTCCGAGACGTCGATGTTGTGTGTCCTTCCTTGATGACAGCATGTACTTTGTATTGCCCTCATTTACCGCAAGACCCATTTTAGCCGCTTCCGCTTCAATGCCAGCAAACGCCTCATTGACGGCTCGCTGTGTTCGTCCAATCACGTCAATGTCATCAGCGTAAGCTAACAATTGAACTGACTTCTGGAAGATCGTGCCTCTGGTGTTGACTTGTGAGTTACGCACGATCTTCTCGAGGATGATGTTAAAGAAGTCACATGACAGTGCGTCGCCTTGTCTAAAACCTTTTTTGACATTGAAGGTCTCGGTGAGTTCGGTACCGACCTTGACAGAGCAGCGAGAGTTCTCCATCGTCATCCTACACAATCTGACGAGTTTGGTAGGAATGCCAAAACTAGACATGGAACTGAATAGCTCGTCTCTATGCACATTGTCATATGCAGCCTTGAAATCAACGAATAGGTGGTGAGTGTCAATTTGCATTTCGTGGGTCTTTTCCAGGATCTGCCGTAATGTGAAGATCTGGTCTATTGTGGACTTCCCTGGTCTGAAACCACACTGATAAGGACCTATCAGGTCATGGACAAATGGTTTCAGACGCTCACACAATACGGCAGAGAGGATCTTGTATGCGATGTTCAGGAGACTAATCCCTCTGTAGTTGGCGCAGTCAAAGGGGTCTCCTTTCTTGTGGACCGGGCAAACGACGCTGAGATTCCACTCATCGGGCATGCTTTCCTCCGACCATATCTTACAGATGAGCTGGTGCATGCGCCCAGCCAGGTCATCTCCAGCTGCTTTAAATAGTTCTGCGGACAGTCCGTCCGCTCCAGCAGCTTTGTTCGACTTTAGCTTGGATATTGCTATCCTCACCTCGTCTAAGTCGGGGGGACGGAATGCTTGTCTATCATCGTCCAAATTGAGTGGAACATTCTGCCTAACAACGGGATTTGGGTCGTCATCGAATAGACATATTTCAATTGCTAAAAACCATAAACAAAATTATGAAAATTAAAGAAAAAACTTGCTATTTCTAAGCAAAATAAAATAAAGCACTTCATTTTAACACACAAAATTGAGCATACACTTAAAGTAAATTCGAGTTACGAGTAAAACACAAAACAAAAACAGTTACAAATAGAATTTCACTAACGCGTGGCACCTCCTTCAGCATCTATGACAGATTGTAACCGCCGTGGCATGGATTTTACCAGTTTTTCAGTAAAAGATGGCTGAATCCCTTCCCAAGCTGTCTGAATTTTAGCTCCTGCTTATTGGAGCAGGTACTTTCTTTAACCCGCACTTTTATTTCGTGCCATAGATGTTCAATAGGATTAAGATCCGGCGATTGTGGGGTGTTTTCAGCTGCTTTGGAGCGTTATAAAGCAACCATTCGCGTACTAAATAGGAGGTGCGTTTCGGATCATTATCTTGTTGGAAGTAGAAAACCGAAGGTAGACCTAATTTTACTGCGGAACTTCGTAAATTTCGTTTTAAAATATTCAAATACCCAATTTTGTCCATAGTATTTTCTATAAATTCAAACTTTCCACAGCCGTTTGAAGCCATACAACCACACAACAGCACAGATCCTCCCCCGTGTTTTATGGTTGGCTTTATAATTTTAGCTTTGAGAGCTGTATTTAATTCTCTTCGAACAATTTGTTTGCCATTAGACCCAAATAAATTTATTTTTGCTTCTTCTGAAAACAAAACACCTTCCCAAAAGCTTTCCGGGTGGTTTACATATTGTCTAGCAAACTCCAATCTTTTTTTCTTATTAACTAGAGAAATGTACGGCCTTCTTCGAGCGATCCTTCCATTTAAATTATTCTTTCTCAAGACTCTGCGAACGGTTTCCACTTAATTTTTTTTTATTAATTACGGATGACACCTCAGCCGTCAGCAAGCTAGATTTTGGATTGGACTTGATTTTCCGAACAATATACCGCTCGTTTTGTTCTGAGAGCAATTTTTTTCTTCCCCTTCCAGGTCTGTTTTTTAGTGTCCCTCCATATCTAATAATAATTGTTGGCGCTACAGTCCAAAGGGGGACCAGGGCCTAGCTTGCTCATCAACTACTCGTGTTGTGCGCGCTACTGTTCACTCATGAGTAGAAGGGACCTACAGTTGTTTGCCGACTCTAAACGTCGAAATTTGAGAAGCTTTCATAGACAGTTATTACTCTTTGAGTGTTGTCAGCAGCTCGAAAGAGATGGTGCCGTGAAAAATTCGAAAAATTTACCCTTCGGCGCGTGAGCGTCGCACTCTACCCACTACACCACGGCGACTACCCCTCCATATCTATAATTGTTTATTATTTTTTATTCCTTTGCATGCGATCGCCCTACAGTTTCTCCTATTTTTCCCATTGATTTCCCCTCGCAAAATAGCTTAATTATGAGCATTCTCGTTGACAAAGTAGTCTGTTTCCGCATGTTTTCCATATTTTCGCACAAAGAAGAGAATATCGGTCTCAGAGATGAGGGAATCAATTGCTTATCTCTGATCGGTCTTTTCAGTTCAAAAGCGTGTGCAGCAATGATCCTCAGGGACATTTGTTGCTTCATTCCTGGACAAATTTGCATGTATCGATTCTGCGAAGCTTGTGTATAACGCACACATGACATCTGTATGCTCAATTTTGTGTGTCGATTTCAGGAGTTGTTTCCTTTTTCATGCGAAAAGTACCGGTAGGAAGTCGCCTGTCTGTGAATTTGGCATATAAATTAAACTAACGTTTATTAGTTTTTATTAAAAAAAATATTTTTTTAATCTTTTCTTGAGGATGAACCTCTTTATTCCTAATTCACTTAAAGATTGAACTTAACAGAAACACTAATAACACAAGATGCCTAAAACCATGCCCTAGCATGTGTTGCTGCTGCTAGCGATGTTCCCACCGTTGGTTTCTGTTTGCATCCGCTGAGCTGTTGCTTGGAATGTGCTGTTGCTTGGAATGTATACCACACGTGGATTCCAATTTCGTCCATATCGCCTGTTTGCTACGCGATAGAATGCAGTAGCTTCGTCTTGCCAAACGCATTGTTAGCAATATCGATCGTGAGAACGATCATAAATTATTTGATGCTAACTTTTTTGGCGTTAACTTATGCTCTCGTTAAGTAAAGATAGGTGTATACTCAATTTTGTGAGGTACTGTTAATCTGTATATTCACTAACAACAAACACTCAAATGTGTATTAACTAGTCTCCAATGACTTACTCTTCGGGTTCTGTTTGAGTCTTCCGTAACATCTCGTCGGCAGTGCAAGTCCACAAACCTAACGTACATCCGCCGGTACGTGATGGAATGCGGGATTTGATCGTTGAATCCAGACTTGGCGTCAGCAAAAAGTGTGGAACTGGTTACGCGGGAAGATCATAATCATTTGATGCTATAATGGTAACTTACACTTTTGGCGGATTCGGCTTTAGGTCACTGCAATAAAAAGTGCCGTTTTCTTCGCCGTCGTCTGTATTTCGTGTAGGATTTGTGGCGCCGGCATCTTCTGTTGATACCTTGAACACAAGATAAAACATCAAGCAGAATTTAATCATCCGCGGTTCTTGTAATTTTCATTGAAAAGCATATGGTACTAATGACAAACATATTGCAAGGAGCGTAGACTTCTGGCACTTACTGTATGTACAGTTCGTGACATTAATTTGCTTTTTTTTCTCTTATTTACATAAAATAGAAATCACATCTGTAAAGTCAAATGTATTAAAAACAGTGTTTCATAATGAAACCAGGTTTCCTTTGTATAAAAAATTCTTGATTTATTAAAACAAAACTAAAAGCAATTCAACAAAAAAGTAACAAGAAACAAATAAGGTTGAAAGTAAACGATCCATTAATATTTGTTTTTTTCTTTTTTTTTAAATCAATGTTCAGTACTTCAAAAACTAAGAATTAAGTCAGCATCAATACTTTGTTTATAATAATAATAATTGTTGGCGCTACAGTCCAAAGGGGGACCAGGGCCTAGCTTGCTCATCAACTACTCGTGTTGTGCGTTCTACTGTTCTCTCACGAGTAGAGGGACCTACAGTTTCTTGTCCACTCCGAACGGCGAAATTTGAGAAGCTTTGAGTGTTGTCAGCAGCTCGAAAGAGGTGGTACCGTGAAAAGTTTGAAAAATTGGTGTTGAGCTTCGAATCGAACCTAGACCCTTCGGCGTGTGAGCGTCGCACTCTACCCACTACGCCACGGCGACCATACTTTGTTAGGTACCCTATATTGCGTAGAACCTCGCCGAAGGATTGTGCAAAACTTTTTAAAAGTTTTTTTTTTTCATATTCCAAATTTAAATTGGCCCATTCTTCCTACAGTCGATTCTTTAGTGCGGATATCGATATGACTGCGCTTTCACGAACCCGTCAATCAAGTTTATCCCATAAATTCTCGAAGGGAATCAGATCTGGCGATTGAGGAGGCGTGTCTGTAACTTTTGGCCAGTTATAAAGAAGACATTCGCGAACAATATGGTATTTGTGCTTCTTATCATTACCTTGGTTATCGTGGTCGCCGTGATGTAGTGGGTAGAGTGCGACGCTCACACGCCGAAGGGTCTAGGTTCGATTAACGGCTGAACACCTCGAATTTTTCACGGCACCACCTCTTTCGAGCTGCTGACAAGAATCAAAGAGTAATAACTGTCTAAGAAAGCTTCTCAAACTTAGCCGTTTGGTTGTAGTTGATAAGCAAGCTAGGACATGGCCCCCCTGTGGATTGTCGCGTCAACAATTATTATTATTAATTATTATCATTAACTTGGTAATATTTTAATCTGTCCAAAATAGCTATTTTTTCAGCATTCTGTCTCAGGTTTGGTTTTAACAGGTTTAGATAACATTCCTTGTTCATGATTCTGTCAATGAAAGCTAAATTTCCCACACCCTTGGACGAAATACAACCCCATACCATTACGTGCCTGCCTCCATGCTTCACGGTTGGTCTAATATTGCAGCCTCTGAGCTCTTAATTTGGCTTCCTCCATTCCATAACTCTTCCGTCTGACCCAAACAGATTAAATTTGCTTTCATCTGCAAAGATCACGTTATCCCACCAAATGTCTCCTTTATTTTTATGTTTATGTCTTTCGCGAAATTCACCCGAATTCTTTTGTTACGAGCATTCACAAATGGCTTTTTTTCGGGCTACACGTCCATTATTACCGCTAGCTATTGTTGTACGATGCACAGTAGTTGTCATATTACTAGTTTTCCATATTACTCTCGACTTCTTTAATAATGTTCGTTACACTCAAACGGGAATTACGTTTAATCTTTCACAAAATTAGCTGCTCTTCTTTGCAGGTTAATTTTTTTGGTTTGCCCAATTGTTTTATAGACTCTATTTTGCGCTCATTTCTATAACGGCGAACAATATCACCTACCGTATTTGGCTTCATATCTAAAATGTCCGCTATTTCTTCGTAAGTTTTCTCGTGTTTCTTCTTCTTCTTCTTGTGGCGCTACAGTCCGGGGTGGACCTGGGCCTCAACCAACATGCCTCTCCAGCCAGCTGTCTCCAGTTGCGCACTCCAAGTTGGTTGATGGTCCTTCTCCACTTGTGTGCGCCACTTCAGTCTAGGTCGTCCTCTGTTGCGTTGTCACAATGGCTCGGATTCAAAGACTTTTCGGGCCGGAGCAGTGGTGTCCATACGCTCTACATGGCCCAGCCATCTTAAGCGTTGTATCCGTAGACGCTTGACCAGGCGCATGTCGCTGTACAGCCTATAGAGTTCGTCATTAAATCTTCTCCTCCAGATGCCATCAACGCAAACAGGACCAAAAATCGCACGCAAAACTTTTCTCTCGAAAAGACTAAGGGCTTCCTCATCCGCCTTTGCTAACGTCCAAGACTCTACGCCATATAGTAAAACGGATGATCAAGCTGTTATATAAAGCAAGCTTAGTCCTTCGAGAGAGGGCTTTATTACTCAATTGCCTCTTGAGCACAAAGAAACAGCGGTTGGCAAGAGTG
This sequence comes from Eristalinus aeneus, assembly GCA_955652365.1. Lineage (NCBI taxonomy): Eukaryota > Metazoa > Arthropoda > Insecta > Diptera > Syrphidae > Eristalinus > Eristalinus aeneus. The sequence goes on from OY019130.1 coordinate 22,642,542, forward strand.
CTTCTGCGTTTGATTTCGGTACTGATGTTGTTGTCCCTGTTTACCGCGGAGCCGAGGTAGACGAAGTCCTTAACTACCTCGAAGTTTCTGCTGCCTAGTGTGACGCTCCGTCCGAGACGTCGATATTGTGTTTCCTTCCTTGATGACAGCATGTACTTCGTTTTGCCCTCATTTACCGCAAGACCCATTTTAGCCGTTTCCGCTTCAATGCCAGCAAACGCCTCATTGACGGCTCGCTGTGTTCGTCCAATAACGTCAATGTCATCAGCGTAAGCTAGCAATCAAACTGACTTCTGGAAGATCGTGCCTCGTGTTTTTGGTTCATATTTATTAAACAACATTAATCTGCATGGATTCTCCTTAAATGTATGTACAGAGCGCGAATAAAATATAGCAGAATTTGTTTTTTTCAACACTTTTTTTTATTTTTGTACACAAAACAAACACAGTGAATTTATTTTTGAACACAAATTGGAATACTTTTTATTCATGTATAGAGTTTTTTTTTGAGTAAAGTAATGCAATATAGAGGAAATAAAAAATACCAAATTTTGCTGCGAAAAAAAGATAGCACATTTGCAGCATGTAGTTTAAAAATAAAATAATTTAAATAATTTAAATTTATTTCAAATTAAATAATTTGCGCCAATTTGATTTTGCTTAAGCTCATTAAAACTTTCGTATTGATTGTTTACAGCATAAACAGCTCTGACCCCAACAGTTTATAATAATATTTATATCTGGCGATCGTGCTGGCCAATCTGAAACATCAACGTTGTTATCTGAAAAAAAAAATTTAACAATTTTCGCCGTATGCACGGCAGCATTGTCTTGCTTAAAAATAAGCGGCAAGTCCGTAATTTAAACAGTTGATTCTATTGTTTCATCAGCAATCAAATCCAGGTATTTTTTGCTGTCTTTGTGTTACGAACTTTATATCAGTTTTACCACGGTATCCTATTCCAGCCCGTATCATACTGTTATGATTCCTCCACCATGTTGCCGACGACTCAATATTGTCTCCTCTTTTCTTAAGTCGTGATAGTAATATGCCAGGCCATCGGGACCGTTGGGATTAAACTTCTTCTAGTCCTTGAATAATACCCGACGCCATCGTTGTTTCCAATGAATATGCTCTACGCTGAATTTGACCCTGTCATCCTTGTGCTTTGCCGTAAGTTATTGGCTTCTTCTTAATTTTTTCCCACTGAATAACTGAATACTCCTTCAATAGTATTTTGATGTTTCTTACATTGGTCGTGACACCTGCTTGTTCAGAGATTTTGCGAGACGTTTAGCCGAAATTCGATGCAACTCTATGAATTGCGCGCCTATCCCTGTCACTGATAGCCCCTGGACGCCATGGGCTGCTCCTTTTTCCGTAATTTTCAGGGTCTTTGAGGAAATTTGAAATCACTTTTCGGATTCTTTCCAGTTTTTTGGCAATATACGCAATTTTGAAATGTTCGTGGTGCAGTTTTGTGATAACCTTTATTTCAAAAAGCACTCTAAAAAAAATAAAATCACAAAATGAACCTTTTTCTTTGATTTTCTTCACAGTTGTTTACGCAAAGATTACCAAAACCCGACTAAAATTCCTATTTTGTGAAAATATGCTATCTTTTTTTCGGTGTGTTATCTACAGTTTTTTCTTATAATTCAGGATTTGTCTAGAAACTTCTTCAGGCACCCAGTACAAAACCACTGTGGCACTGAGAGGTATAAGAAAAAAAGGATATAGGTCATTAACCATTATCCTATTAAAACTAATTGTGAAATTACATGTTGTGCTATATTTTTTTTTCGCGGACGTATGTATCAGAAATTCCTGCTGGAAATAAATTGTAAAGCATTTTATTTGAATCAAGAGGGGATTGAAAAGAAAGGAAATGTAATTAACAGCCGCAGCAACCCAATCAGGTAAAAATAAACAGCTAACAAGTTTTTCACAGAAAATGCAAATTTGGATAAAATTTTTCAAGACACGAATGCATGAACAATGCATTTCGAAACTTTTCGAAACTTTTCACAAAAGCTTTCGAACAAGCACGTTGCATTCGAGTTGTGTGTATAATAATAGGTCTGTTCCAATTCATTTGTGTACAGAAATTCGTAAATGAGTAGTTTGTGTAAAAATCTCTCTTGGTAGAGAGTAACTCTACCGAAACTTGTGAAACGACCGGCTTTTCGTAAAAGCGGGTTGTCACTGTCAAGTATGAAGGTCATACTTTGGTGGTTCATACCAGCATATTCAACATGGATGGGAGGAACTTGGGAACGAATCATCCAATCGACTTAAGCAGTGCAAATTTAGTTGTGAAAGGTTCAATCACTGGGGAAGACGAAGAGGCGCAAGGATAAATAAACCGGTGCCCTTACAATCATCACACAAACTGGAGACCTCTCACACCTAACATAATGCTCTTAGCGAGACCGAAAAGCTTTTGGAGATGTGTAGTGAAAACGCGGACGGTGTTATGGATTCAATTGTTACTTGGGACGAAACATGGGTTTACCACTATGACCATGAAAGCAAACAAGAGTCCATGCAGTGGCATAAAAAAGGAACAGACGCCCGGAAAAAGTTCAAAGTCTCTCCGTCTGCCGGGAAGCTCATTGGGACTCAAAGGGAATCTTGCTCATTGAGTACAAAAAAAAAGGTAAAACCATCAACGCCACATCCTACGCTTCCACTTTGCATAATTTGCAGGAGGAAATTAAAAAGAAAAGACGCGAGTGTGTTGCATCTTCATGACAACGCTCCTGTTCACACAGCGCCAGCTTCCAAGGCTGCTCTGCGAGATTGTGGTTTCGAGGAAATCCAACACCCACCCTATAGTCCAGACCTTGCCCCTAGTGATTATTTCCTGTTTCCGGATTTGAAAAAATGTCTTTGTGGAAAAAGATTTTCGAACGATGAAGAACTCAATTTGGCAATAAATGGATATTCAGTAAATTAATTTTTTTGAGTATTTAAAAAAGCATACCTACAGATGTAACAAATACATTGATGATACGGAAGATTATAGTGAAAAATAAAAACAATTTAAATTGAATTCGCATTTCCTTCATATCGATATCGAGAGTATATTGAACGCCCCTCGTACATAGTAGCTCCAGATTTTTTTTTTCCGAAAAGTTTTCCTGTAGTAGAATGCACCGCAGGCCGACCCAGCATTGAAAGTCTCAGCTCATAAGGTGGTGGTATTCCGAATATTGGCCCGTTATCACTAAACGTTTGAAGTGTTTACAGACCACAAGACAAGTGAGAGTGGATGACGTGGTTGTTAAAAGGCTTGATGACATTCCGCGGGTCATCTGAAGACTAAGGTGAAGACTTCCAATCGAAAGTAGCAAGCCGTCCAAGTGGTCTCTTCTCTTTAATTCAATCATTGGGTAGATTAACATCAGCTCTATATACGGATAACTCAATCTAGGCTCTATAGGCCTTTGTAATACGTCTCAACTGCCAAACGGAACGAATCTCATTTAGCAAAAAAATTCCAACTGCCAACTAGTACGAATCGTATTAAGAAAAAAAATTCTAAGACATCTTCAAGTGATTTTTGAGAATCTTAAATCAAAATTCTCAAGAGCGCCCCAAAGGCATGAACTGAATGAATGAAACAACTTTTCTCCTAAGTTCCATTTTTTTTATTGGAGGTTAGGAAACACTGCACCTAAGCACTTAGATTCGGAAACTGGTCCATTGCACTACCAATCAGTAACTTACATTTAATTAAGTTTCCTAGTCTTCCGGAGGAAAACCAGCAAGCGCTTCTGTAATAAAGAGAAAAGGGTTCATACCTCCCACCACATCAAACAGCAGCCATCTGGTCGTAGCAAAGGTGGGACATTTACAGAGACGGTGCTCTGCAGAGTTTTCACCTTCTCATCAGGCGTCGCATGAGGTACTGGCACTAAGCCCAAGCACACTTAAGTGCTTAGCGAAGGTGAAGTGCCCCTTTTGTACGCCAACAAGTTGTTTCTTTGCCGTCTTTCCTATCTAGAGATAACAGAAAAGCTGCGGATTTCTTACTGACGTTTGGAAGCATGCACTGGGTCAGCCTACATCCAGGAGAGTTATGCCATGTCTGGTTGTGCTGCCCGGAAACCCAACTGTTTACGGAAGCCCTAACTAAAACGTGGGCAGACCCAAAGTAGCTTCGGGTCATGTGAAAGCCTCTTTTAATCTTTTCAGTTAATCGGTAATTTGATTCCCCATGATCCCGTGCGGTCACAGGAACCAGACAAGTCTTAGTGAGCTAAGTCTGCCGACCAAATTAAAGGAAGACTTGCATTCTTATTAAGAGGATTGAATAAATAATAATTGTTGGCGCGACAGTCCACAGGGGACCAGGGCCTAGCTTGCTCATCAACTACTCGTATTGTAGAAGTAGAAGGGACCAACAGTTTTTTGCTGACTTCGAACGGCGAAATTGGAGAAGCTTTCTTAGACAGTTATTACAGAAGCAACCACTATGTGTCAACATTCTAACATCAAGCGTGTACCCAACGTCATTTCGGTCATAATTCATTTGGGAAACAAAAAGACCGATGAATTGACTGGAGAGACTAGACGCTCTCTAATCAACCTCAGTTCCTCCTAACTCCATCAATCAGACTTTCCCTTCTTCCTTCCTTCATACCTGTGTACACACTTTGTAGCATATTTTCAAATATTCTACGAATTTTGCGCCATCCACATCCACATCCACCCGCGAATATTGCGCCATCCACATAGGACAGCACATGTTCGTCTACCCGTTGAATTACTCATTCCGCTGCTATTGCCCATCGCGATAAATATTCCGGAGATAACCGAAACTACACGACTTCAGCGACACTTCCGATAACGTATCGAACGCATGCGTGTAAAACAAATGCAGTCTCACCCACCAAGGCGCTCGCCCTTATCAAAGATACAGCTCTTTCACACTCCATATATCGACATTGCGAAATTCAATTGGATTCTGAGAAATCGGAAAACACATCTTGCAAAGAAGTAAAAGTAATATATTTCGATTTGTTTTGTTTTCATTCATGTGCTCGTTTTCGTCTTCGCGAGAAACTTTTGCCAACAGTTCTCGAGTTTCCCCATAAACACATCAATCTCGCCCGTGGTCACTCCCAGCGCTGCTGCAACTGTGATGTACGGTGAACTCGAACTAGAGCAGTGGCTACCCCATCCTTAAAACGAAGCGGTTGATTGAATGCTTTCCCAAAGTGTAATCTTTTGGCCAACTTACCGCTGAACGTGTGGCCGTCGATTGCCTTCGTCTCAGTTGTCGATACGACGCGCACTCCGGAAACTCCTCGCGTGTGCAGCATGGATCCGAATTGAGTCAAGTTTGGGTGCTCCCGGAATGTGTTCAGCGTCATAGCCAATGAGATGGGATTTCCTTTTGTTGGCAGGAGAATTTCTTCATGGGCCGCCGCAAAGTCGACCATTTTGGAGCGTAGATATTCGAAACAGCCTTTGCGGGCCTTCACGTGGTCCATGTATCCGGATTGGCCGAGGTACAGCAGTGTCATGAGAGCGTCCAAGACCTGCCCGGAAGATGCCCGTCCTGAAACAAAGCGTTTGTGAACAATGAACGGATGAGTAAGACGACATACCAGCATATGTTCGAGCAACAGCCCGCACGCACTCCTCGTCGAACCCGGCTACAATGGCTCCCCCCACGGGAACCATCAGATTCTTGTCGGTGCTCTGGACGAATAAGTCGATCCTCCCAGACTTGTGGCCTTGCTCCAACTGATGCGTCAGATACGTACTCTGCAGACCGTACGCGTTGTTGATCACATGAGGAATATTCGATTTTTTAGCTAACTGTGCTAGGGAGAATATGTCATCACAGTTTCTGGGAGCGAAACAGCTCGTCGTGGAGAAGATGCACAAAATATTCTCGCTGCCATACCTCCTGACGGCCATTTCGAAAGCCGTCACGTTTGTTTGAAGGCCCTTGGGCCCATCGACCATGTCTATAATCACAGGTTCCACCCCGGAAGTGATCATGCACTTGAAGCACGACTTCTGGTCGATGCGTGACCAGAGCACATATTTTGCCTTTGGTCGTTGTTTTTTCAGCGAGAGCATGCACAGATTCAGTGTCATTCCCGTTGCCATTGGGCAGAGGAAGCAGAACTTCGTGCTCCTCACCCCGAGACATCGAATCAAATCCAAGAGCATACTGTTTGTGAGATTAGCCATCAGAGTCGATCCGGCGGCCTTGGGCTGGGCTTCGAGAAGATCTCCAGATCGGCCAATGCCATGGCCAAAGTTGTAATGACGTCTGGCGACAAGATCTTAAATACAACATTATCTCTGATCGTCAATTACTTCGTTGCGATAAAATAAAACCTTGTGTTCACTTACTACATGCGATGCGACCTTCTCGTTCCCCCAAACCGACTTTTTTCTGAAAATTGTTGCTATCCAGTGAGGCTAGGTATTCGATGAAGCCCTCGATGGCAGGTTCTGTCCATCCTCTTTCTGGCAGTTTGCGCTAAAAACAGATGTTTGTGTTGCACTAGGGATGGTTACATGAATCAAGTGTTCTTACTGTCCCGAGGAGAACACGGATTGAGAGATCTTGTGACTTCCTTGCCGCTGTAGCAAGGTTAAGATAACTTTTTGGGACCAACTTTTCTATGTTCTGAATAGAGCTTATATCCATAGCTTGCTGTGGGAAGGAATACTTTTGGATACTGAGGCTCCCTCAATTATTTCATGTAAATAAATCAAATTTCGCGAGAGGTCTTGTATGTTTATGTTTGTTTTCCTCTTCTCAAATGTCAGATATGACATCGCTGTCACTTGTTGAATGGGAGATATATTTATTGTATGGTTTACACACTATGTTGAAAGATGTTTAAAGTTTATTTACTTTTAAGAATAGTTAAAGGAATTTCAGTTACTGCATTCTTTGTGCAATAATGACGCTTTTAAACAAGACATCAAAATGGTAATGACATGAAAATGGTAATGACATAAAAATGGTAATGATATAAAAATGGTAATGACATGAAAATGGTAATGACATAAAAATTGTAATGACATAAAAATGTTATTGACATAAAAATGGCCAAGACTTTCTTCTACAAAGCGAACCGTTTTATGAAATGTGAAGTTTTATTTAAATTTTCATATGCTTTTATATATGGAATGTCACCGAAAAGTATTTACAACCGACAACTTGTCTCTAACAAGTTCCTATAAAAATGCTTACTGGATTAAGGAAAATCAATACACCCCTAAATTTATGCAACAATAATTCAACCGAACAAATTTATAGATTCATTTTACTACCATTGCATACTTTTAGGGAATAAAAAGTGACTGATGAATAAAAAAATTCGCCTCTCTTTTGCATGTCCTTTGCGTTGAATCTATAATCATGCAACACAATACCCAGTCGCAGAAACACAAGAGTTATTTTCCACTTCCTTTGTCGTTGCATTCTTGCTTCTTGTTTAAATCCTGCAGATGTTCACCGGCAAACAAGTTCCAAGGGATTTCACAATGAATCGACGGACGCCACCTGAAGAACAAAGCGTCTCTTTCATCTGTTCTTCGGAAGGATATTATCAAAGTGTCTTACGGCTCTGTGTGTATGTGCAATGGGAAGAAAAATGTGAACAAAATGTACTGTGGAGTGAAGAATTGAGCAAATTTATTCGGTGACTGTACTCTTTGCTGGAAATTTGTACGGACACTTACCGCTGTGAGTTCTTCTTCTGTAGCGGTAATGGAAGGATTTTAAAATTTATAAGTGGAACATGTGACAGAGCCGTAACGTGTCCAAGGCTGAGGTGAAAAGGATTAAAAGAGTTCCTCTTTGAAGTCGAACGAAGGGATTCGCTTTCGAGACGACAAGACAATTCGGCTTCATGCTGACGCTCAAGCTCGATGAAACCCTTCATCATCAGGGAAGGCACATGTGACACATGTGGGACATGGCACATGCAGCCTTTCACACCTTAAAGAATTCGATCGTTGGTGCTTGATGTCTTCGAACGAAGAGGGCACCCTGATCGTACACCGCAATACTGCCAAATGGACTCCTAGCTTGATGGCAGGCTTCCGAAAGCATTTACTTCCAAGATTGAGTGGTGAGTCTACCTTGGTAACAGACCCCATGAGAACAGTAACGGTAGAAGTGTTGTTTTTTTTCTTCAAAACTCCCTGGACTTCTTTTGCAGAGGAAGAGACGCCATAACGACTTTTAGGTTAAGCCAGACGAGAACCTTGAAATTAAGGCCCCCTGGGCATGCGTCGATCGTGGAAGGATAAACTGTACTACAGGTATGTTCACAACAGATTTAAATGGTCTATCGTTGACGTAGAACAAGCTCTGCATACAGACAGATAAGAAACAGCAGGGCGGGAATCATTCATCAGCCGTTTCCCTGATTTCTAATGATGTCTGCAATGTTTTCGGAGTCGAGATTGCCGCAATCAATGCAGCACTGGGTTCCATAAAAGAAATTAACTTGACAGGAAAGAAAATAAACTTCAATAGCCTAGCGGCCTTCCAAGTCATAGGATAAGAGGCTATGAATTCCAAGTTGGTCAAGTTATGCAAGCTGTTTTCTCACGAGGTATAGAACTTTAAAATGGAATCAAAACAAAATAAATTCTTCAAACTGACATAAATTTTCCTTCATTCGAAAGGCAATCCTCTGGCATTATAAAATAAATGTGATTTCTGCCATAGAATGTCCGAGGCTGACTTCAATGTTGTCTAATCCGAAAGCTCAACTTTCGGGGATATTTTTCAACATTTGTGGCCGTGTATCGGCAATACCGCTGCAAATATTTTCCTACAAGTGATCAGTCATTTTAGGCTTATGGCGTGGACTAGGGACTTCACTTTTTCCCACAGCACGATCTTTCGCACGCTGTCCCCAGTTGCGCCCTCAAAGTTGGTTGAGGTCCTTCTCCACTTGTGTGCGCCACTTTAGTCTAGGTCTGTGGCGTTGTCCCAATGGCTCGGAATCAAAGACTTTTTGGGCCGGAGCAGTGGTGTCCATATGCTCTACATGGCCTAGTCATCTTAAGCGTTGTATACGTAGACGCTTACCGAGGCGCGTGTCGCTGTACAGCCCATAGAGTTCGTCATTAAATCTTCTCCTCCAGATGCCATCAACGCAAACAGGACCAAGACTGGCACCCAAAACTGTTCACTCGAAAAAACAAAGGCCCTCCTCATCTGCCTTTAGTAACGTCAAAGTTTCCGCACCGTGAATCAGAACCCGGGAGATTAAGCTGATGCCATACAGCATCTTGGTCTTTCGAAAGAGGGCTCTTCTACTCAGTTGCCACTTGAGTCTAAAGAAACAGCGATTGGCAAGAGTGATTCTGCGTTTGATTTCGATACTGATGTTGTTGTCCCTGTTTACTGCGGAGCCGAGGTAGACGAAGCCCTTGACTACCTCAAAGTTTCTGCTGCCTAGTGTGACGCTCTGTCCGAGACGTCGATGTTGTGTGTCCTTCCTTGATGACAGCATGTACTTCGTTTTGCCCTCATTTACCGCAAGACCCACTTTAGCCGCTTCCGCTTCAATGCCAGCAAACGCCTCATTGACGGCTCGCTGTGTTCGTCCAATCACGTCAATGTCATCAGCGTAAGCTAACAATTGAACTGACTTCTGGAAGATCGTGCCTCTGGTGTTGACTTGTGAGTTACGCACGATCTTCTCGAGGATGATGTTAAAGAAGTCACATGACAGTGCGTCGCCTTGTCTAAAACCTTTTTTGACATTGAAGGTCTCGGTGAGTTCGGTACCGACCTTGACGGAGCAGCGAGAGTTCTCCATCGTCATCCTACACAATCTGACGAGTTTGGTAGGAATGCCAAAACTAGACATGGCACTGTATAGCTCGTCTCTATGCACACTGTCATATGCAGCCTTGAAATCGACGAATAGGTGGTGAGTGTCAATTTGCATTTCTTGGGTCTTTTCCAGGATCTGCCGTAGAGTGAAAATCTGGTCTATCGTGGACTTCCCTCGCATGAAACCACTTTGATACGGACCTATCAGGTTATGGAAAAACGGTGTCAGACACTCACACAATACGGCAGAGAGGATCTTGTATGCGATGTTCAGGAGTCTAATCCCGTGTCAAAGGGGTCTCCTTCGGTCCGAGCCTTGTATCCCCCGGATAGCTGTTTTACGATTCGGTAAAACTTTCGGGCTTCATTCCTGCCATAACACCTTTCCATATCCTCGACCGCGCGCTTCTCATGCTCCTTCTTCTTTTCCTTCTGAGAAGCTGGTGTCTTCCCTTCTTCTCAGTTCGTTGAGCTCACGAACAGCCCCCGTCTTTCGATGCAGCTTTGCCTTACAGGCGTTTTGTTTGGCTGCATGTGCCTGCCTGCAATTGTCGCCAAACAATGGGTTCCTTCTGGGTGGTGACGTGAAACCCAGCACATCAGTGGCAGCTTCTTTGATGGCTTCTTGACAACGCTTCCAGTCTTCTTCTATGTTAAGTGCAGGCAGCGTCGAACTCTGAGCGAGTTTCAGGGAGACTTGGTCGACAGTCAGTAACCATAGCTGGTCATCATTGACTGTGGACTTCTGGGCACATCGTTGTCAAAACAGTACGAACTCATTTTTAACACTAATCCATAAAGCTCACAAAACAGTCAGTTTTTGTGTTTTTAACGGTGCCTCACCATGCCCATGAGAATTATCCTGGTACTACAAGTACGGTAGTGGCCGCCGTGGCGTAGTGAGTAGAGTGCGACGCTCACACGCCGAAGGGTCTAGGTTCGATCCCCAGTTCAACAACAATTTTTCTAATAATTCACGGCACCACCTCTTTCGAACTGCTGACAACACTCAAAGAGTAATAACTGTCTATGAAAAAGCTTCTCAAATTTCGCCGTTCGGAATCGGCAAAAAACTGTAGGTCCCTTCTACTCGTGAGAGAACAGTAGCGCGCACAACACGAGTAGTTGATGAGTAAGCTAGGCCCTGGTCCCCTCTGGACTGTAGCGCCAACAATTATTATTATTATTACAAGTACGGTAGTGGCAACGAAATTTCAGCAACTGTCTTCCATACAAAAAATGGGTTGCAACAAGGGGCGGTAGGTTCGCCGATCTTGTTGACTATATTCACCAGCGATCTTATAGGTTCTATGCCTAACATTATAACGTTTGCCGATGATCTAATCGCGTACAGATCAAATCCGAAGGTAGAAGCAATAAACGGTTTGTTGCAGAGTGACTTCGATACGATTCAACGATTTTGCGACGACTGGAAGTTGAAAATCAACTACCAGAAGTGTGAAATTTTATCCTTTTCAGAACCCCGCTGTCCAGAGCCTCAAGGGATACGAAATTGAACTGGCGCAAGTTCGGCATAGCTGACCCACTGGGACGGCCATTGACCGTTAAAAATGTAGTAAGATATCTAGGCATCTGGTTGGACCAGTTTCTATATGGTGGTACCCATGTAGATACAGCTCTGACCAGGGCTAAGAATGCCTTCGCTATGGCAAGAGGACTGTTTTACAGCAGTCAACTTGACTCCAGATTGAAGGTTATCCGCTACATGGCCCTCATCCGGCCAATAATGGTATATGGTTGTCCTGTGTGGTTCAACGTGAGTTTTTTCCAAATGGAAAAGATGAGGGTGTTCGAGAGGCGGTGCCTTCGGGCCTGTCTTCGTTTATATCGAACACCAGAATCTCAGTACAAGAAATTCTACCCCAATGATGTTCTGCACAACGAGGCCAACCTTTTAAGGATAGATAATTTTATTATTAAGTTGATTCGGAGTCACACTGCTCGTGCAATGGCTTCTGCCAACAGTTTGATCTTTGGGGCTTACTACCCAAATCAAATGTACCATGAAAGGGTACGTCTTAACGGCTTGATCCCGCCTGAAACTTTCCTTTATTTGGACTCGAAAGGCCTGATACAAGATAGGGAAGGCTGCCTTATAATCTTCCACTTCGCACGCCGAACAGTAGAAAGGCATCTCCAATACGAGCCGGACGTCGCTCGCAGCAACGAGGATCTCCTACGGTTCAGTAGAGCGATTTCTGCCCGCGATAGAGCGGTTGTAGGCTCCGGGACTGGGCCTAAAACAAGATCTTGTTTTACGCCCAGTTCCGGAGCCTACGTCTTGTAAGGACATTTTTTGGCTTCACTTATATTGCCAAATTAAATTAAAAATAAAATCACTTGACAATTGAAGAAATGGCCACTGCCAAGTTAGTTTTGTCAACTAGAAGTTCTATACCCCTAAAGTAAACACCCCTTAATACAACTTTTTAATAACTAACCACTGTCACCGGTGTCACGCGCACCGAAACAGTGTAAAGTAAGCCAATTTCTGAAGTTTCGAACCTATTCACTACTCTTACGTGGATCTATTCTCATAAGCGTCATTTCCTAGTTAAGCGCATCATGCCGTGAATTTCGTTCCCATTACCTCACCCATTACCTCACCCAGCAACAAACTAAGCCTACACGGGACATGATCGTGAACAGATCATAAATCTGGTCCCAGGCAGGGGTCGCAAATAGCACCCCTCGTGGTGATCTCCTCGTCGTAATTGTTCATCAATAAAAATAAAATTGATTCAAATGTGAAACCTTAACGACTTGTTTGAAGGGAACTCATCCTGATCAAAAGAGAACACCCCAAGGTTCGAGTATGTTCCCGAATCAACGCCGTGACAACGATCACCTCGGTCAGGGGGAAACAAGTCGAAGGAAGCGAACAAACAAACTGAAAAAACAAAACACTGTACCTCAGGCGATGCGGGACAGTCGTTGTAAAACATTAAATTTCACTCCAGATGGGCACATTCGCACGTGCCACTCAGCAACAGTGCGGTGTCCTGTCCCGGACGCCGTGATCACCGTCATCATCCCCTGAGCCGAGGGGACGACGAGCAGCTAAAGAAGCGATCGTCCGTCTGACTTAAAGGTGCACCATTCGGACAAAAGGTGTTTTCCGTGCTCAAAAGGATTTCTTTTTTTTGCTTCCTTTATCCTGTTTCGTGCGCAATGTTGTACATTGCTGCGCTCCTTGAGAAGGATATTTCTCGTTCAATGAATCGATGGCCGAATACAATTGCCAGCGTCCGTGTGTGCGTGTGTGGACGTCAAATGTCTTTGCGCACACCCAGAGAGAGAACGCGAAACTTCAAACATCTGCTGTGAATAATTTCCGAGCAACAATGGCATAAATGATTTTTTTCTCGGTTCGCTTCTTTTTGTTGGGTACCGTGGCTCCTGGCAGGCGAGCTGTAGGAAAAAAGGACAACGATTAACTGCCGTATGCTAAACAATCTAAGACTTATCGACGTCAAGGCGGAAGATATATGGTCGTGAAATTTCTCGTCACCTGGTGCCAGAGCGAAGATGAATCACGTACTGGCTTTGAATTGTCCCCTTCCGTTTGAGGGAATCTTGTTTTATTTGATCCCCGACGGAGGTCCTGAATTGAAACGGATTTAATTAGGTGCATTGTGTGTGGACGGGAAGTCTGTGATGATGGTTTCGTGTACGCAAAAACGTTCATGGGATTGACGGTAAGACTTGAAGCTGAGTTAAGCTCATAAAGTGGCCAGGTGAAGCTGAATGTCTGCTCTGTCGGTTGCAGCATCTGATGCGCGCCTGCAATCTAAGGAGGGGTTTCTTCGACTTGGGTGTCGGAAGAAAATTGTCAGCACAACTGATGCATAAGAAGCATTCATTAAACACAGACAAGAATGCTAAAGGGTGTTAGCCTGAAAGAGGCTGAAAAAATGCACTTTGGCAGAGAAAATCAAACCTCTACCGTTTAGGCTACAGGCTCCGACAAAAGGAACTCTTGGCTTTACAAAATTAAAGACTCGTGCAGAACGTTGACTCTTTTTACAAGATTAAAGTGTCGTACAGAATGTTGGCTCTAGACTGCAAAGGCGCACTTCCAACATAACATTCGGGGTCTGGTTGTAATATCGATTTTAAATCAGGTTCTGCAAAATTTTGTCAGATAACCTCAGTCAGACCACAGTCAGACCTCAGTCAGACCTCAGTCAGACCTCAGTCAGACCTCAGTCAGACCACAGTCAGACCTCAGTCAGACCTCAGTCAGACCTCAGTCAGACCTCAGTCAGACCACAGTCAGACCTCAGTCAGACCTCAGTCAGACCTCAGTCAGACCTCAGTCAGACCTCAGTCAGACCTCAGTCAGACCTCAGTCAGACCTCAGTCAGACCTCAGTCAGACCTCAGTCAGACCTCAGTCAGACCTCAGTCAGACCACAGTCAGACTTCAGTCAGACCACAGTCAGACCTCAGTCAGACCACAGTCAGACCTCAGTCAGACCACAGTCAGACCACAGTCAGACCTCAGTCAGACCACAGTCAGACCTCAATCAGACCACAGTCAGACCTCAGTCAGACCACGTCAGACCTCAGTCAGACCTCAGTCAGACCTCAGTCAGACCTCAGTCAGACCTCAGTCAGACCTCAGTCAGACCTCAGTCAGACCTCAGTCAGACCTCAGTCAGACCTCAGTCAGACCTCAGTCAGACCTCAGTCAGACCTCAGTCAGACCTCAGTCAGACCTCAGTCAGACCTCAGTCAGACCTCAGTCAGACCTCAGTCAGACCTCAGTCAGACCTCAGTCAGACCTCAGTCAGACCTCAGTCAGACCTCAGTCAGACCTCAGTCAGACATCAGTCAGACCTCAACCAGATCTCAGTCAGACATCAGTCAGACCTCAGTCAGACCACAGTCAGACTTCAGTCAGACCACAGTCAGACTTCAGTCAGACCACAGTCAGACCTCAGTCAGACCACAGTCAGACCTCAGTCAGACCACAGTCAGACCTCAGTCAGACCACAGTCAGACTTCAGTCAGACCACAGTCAGACTTCAGTCAGACCACAGTCAGACCTCAGTCAGACCACAGTCAGACCTCAGTCAGACCACAGTCAGACCTCAGTCAGACCACAGTCAGACCACAACCAGACCTCAGTCAGACCACAGTCAGACCTCAGTCAGACCACAGTCAGACCACAGTCAGACCTCAGTCAGACCACAGTCAGACCTCAGTCAGACCTCAGTCAGACCTCAGTCAGACCACGTCAGACCTCAGTCAGACCTCAGTCAGACCTCAGTCAGACCTCAGTCAGACCTCAGTCAGACCTCAGTCAGACCTCAGTCAGACCTCAGTCAGACCTCAGTCAGACCTCAGTCAGACCTAAGTCAGACCTCAGTCAGACCTCAGTCAGACCTCAGTCAGACCTCAGTCAGACCTCAGTCAGACCTCAGTCAGACCTCAGTCAGACCTCAGTCAGACCTCAGTCAGACCTCAGTCAGACCTCAGTCAGACCTCAGTCAGACCTCAGTCAGACCTCAGTCAGACCTCAGTCAGACCTCAGTCAGACCTCAGTCAGACCTCAGTCAGACCTCAGTCAGACCTCAGTCAGACCTCAGTCAGACCTCAGTCAGACCTCAGTCAGACCTCAGTCAGACCTCAGTCAGACCTCAGTCAGACCTCAGTCAGACCTCAGTCAGACCTCAGTCAGACCTCAGTCAGACCTCAGTCAGACCTCAGTCAGACCTCAGTCAGACCTCAGTCAGACCTCAGTCAGACCTCAGTCAGACCTCAGTCAGACCTCAGTCAGACCTCATTCAGACCTCATTCAGACCTCAGTCAGACCTCAGTCAGACCTCAGTCAGACCTCAGTCAGACCTCAGTCAGACCTCAGTCAGACCTCAGTCAGACCTCAGTCAGACCTCAGTCAGACCTCAGTCAGACCTCAGTCAGACCTCATTCAGACCTCAGTCAGACCTTAGTCAGACCTCAGTCAGACCTCAGTCAGCTTACTCAAGGAATGTCCAAGAGTAGTAGTTGAAAAGGCTTAAGCCTGCAGACTAGACTTAGTTGGGGCAACTTCAATGTCGAAGATTTAAAGTTCCTCAACGAGACACCGACTTTTCCAGCAGACCCTCGAGGGACGACTGGCTCTCAAAATATAGATGCCTGAGAGATGTTGGTGTCCATATACCTGGCAGTACTTATTTGATTGTGTCGTGCTTACACTTATCTGAAAAGTGATACGTAGGACTACATTTTTTGTGAAGAAGGCGTGGGAGCTTTGCTCCTGTTAAGAGCCATTCTGTTTTGAATTTCAGTGAAATTTCTAAAGAAATACACTATGCGGCGATTGCTAAGGACTATCAAAAATTTTGTGCAGTGGTTTGAGTGTTTTAAGTGAAGGCCAGATCAAAAAGTGGTTAATTCGATTCAATTTCGGGTGCATCGGTGCACAAGAAATCCCTCACACTGTTCGGTCAGCCACTGGAAAAGTTAATGAAATGCTAAAACTAATAAAGACAGCCTGACACACAGTCAGAAAAGAGTAAAGGTATAAAGCGCATAATAGTTTGGAATCATGCTAAAGGAGCAGTTTAATCAAAAAAGTTTTACGTTTCGTCATAATGCAAAGAAATCTAATTGAACCTATAAAAATGAACAGAAATTTAAATCACCTGAAAACCGGTGCATCACGAGCTAGACATCGATAAAATAAGGACATGCCCCACGCAAGTACGAAGTTTGCCTTTTATGGTATGCTCAAATATAGAGAAAATCGAATTTTGGGCCATTGAAAGAAAGCGTTAGAGACACTGCGAGCACTTCTTCGTCTCCCTGCCATTGGAACATTTTGCAATAAAAATGTGGATTCAACTTTTTTTGTATTTTTGATGTAACATGATAATGATGTCATCGAGAAAATTGTCTAAATGTTCTTAAACCTGCATTAACGCTGCGTTTTTATAACGTATAGTGCTGCTTGATAATTTATACATACACTGGTTAATCCGTTCTTATCCGAGGTATGCGGGCTTTCTAAACAATGTGTTTTTACGTGGTAATGAGGTTAACTGGTAGGCCAGGCCCATTATTTAACTCTCGGGCAGAGAGTTTAACTGGATACATTGGTTCACCACACAACAGCTGTTGTGATGGCTATCAAGGGATCGCGAGGAGGCTGCAAGTCAGCTTGACCTGTGCACTAGCGAGGAAAGTGTTTGGAGCATCTTGTTGAGCACGATCAACAGCGTAACCTCGTATGCACATCCCCATGCCTCCAATTGTGCCGACTGAAGAGACCCAGGACTAGGCCCACCCGGACTGGATAACAAGGAAATCAATGCAAGTATTTGTGCTGTGCGTGCTGCAGTCGTCCTCCCCCAGTGGAAGGGAGTTACAGTTTCATTTCAAACGCCGTAAGTAGTGAAGCTCTTTCAGCGACAAAGAGTACTCCTTCGGTCTTCCTAACAACTGCCGGGATGAAATGCGAGGTATTGAGTTCAGAAACCTAACCTGGGGCCGTCGAACTTAATTCATTTTTGGCAATAAAGCTCCATCAAGGAACAGTGCTTATCGATGGTGAATTCAACCGGGGTCTTAGTTCACTGAAAGACACTCCAAGAACTTAGTGAAGGTTGTCCAAAACCAGTTGTTGTTCCGGTGACCATTGAGCTGTCCGCCAACTGATATTGCAAGATCGTCATGTGACCCATCGTGAGATTGAGACAACCTTAGGCATTAGTGGGACCAGCGTACATTCAATATTTGCATGAACATTTGACCGTCAAAAAATGTGTTCGCGTTGGATCCCACACAATTTGTCAATCCCTCAAAACAAGACTCGTGTCGATTGGTCGAAAAAAAAATGCTCCAAAAATGCGATCGCGGTGCTTCGAAGCACGTCTTCGAAGTTGATTTAGGCGTATGAGCCCGAAAGAAAACAGCAGTCGACTGTATGGGTTTTTCAACTGAGCCAAATCCAACAAAAGTTGCTCGCGCACTAAGCACTTCCAAGCAAATGGTTGGCTTTTTTCCCAAAAAATCGGATAAGTTACAACTGTAACACTAGAACAACGCAGAACAGGCTTTAGGGCGGAGCATGATACCATACATGCCGCGTCAAAATTGGTATCCGACATTCAGTGGAACAGGAACAAGAACCAATGCACAGGTGCTTGCCTGATAGACATGGAAAAGGCGTTCGACACCGTTTGGTTAGAAGCCCTCTTCCTCAAGTTAGTCAGACTAGGCATAGATAAAACACTGCTGTATATGACCTATGCTGTGATTACAGGTCGGAAATTTGTTGTGAAGAATGGCAACGTTACATCCACTACAGTATTCCACATAAAAAATGGGTTGCAACAAGGGGCCGTTGGCTCACCGAACTTTTTCGCTATATTCACTGGCGATCTTATTGGGTCCATGCCGCATTTTAATCGCGCACGCCGATGATCTAAGAGCGTACAGATCAGACCCGAAAACTGAAGTTATAAATAACATGTTTCAGCATGACTTTGATAAAATTCAGCGATTTTGCGACGGCTGGAAGTTGAAAATTAACTTCCGGAAGTGCGAAACTTCACCGTGGTCGCCGTGGCGTAGTGGGTAGAGTGCGACGCTCACACGCCGAAGGGTGTAGGTTCGACTCCCAGCTCAGCACCAATTTTTCGAATTTTTCACGGCACCACCTCTTTCGAACTGCTGAAAACACGCAAAGAGTAATAACTGTCTAAGAAAGCTTCTCAAATTTCGCCGTTCGGAGTCGGCAAAAAACTGTAGGTCCCTTCTACTCGTGAGAGAACAACAGCGCGCACAACACGAGTAGTTGATGAGCAAGCTAGGCCCTGGTCCCCCTTTGGACTGTAGCGCCTACAATTATTATAAGTGCGAAACTAATCTCTTTAGAACTCCACTATCCAGAGCCTCAAAGGACACGAAGAAAAACTGGCGCAAGTTCGGCATTTTTGACCCGCGGGGCCAGCCATTAGCTGTGCAAAATGTAGTTAGATATCTTGGCATTTGGTTAGACTAGTATTTGTACTGCGGCAAGCATGCAGCTCTGACAAAAGCTAAGAAAGCCTTTGCTGCGGCAAGTTGGTTATTTTACAGCAGCCAACTTGATACCAGAGTAAAGATGATCTGCTATATGGCCCTCATACGGCCAATCATGGTGTACAGTTGCCCAGTGTGGTTCAATCTGAGTCCTTCCCAAATGGAAAAGATGAGGGTGTTTGAGAGGCAATGTCTCCGGGCCTCCCTCCGGTTGTATCGAACACCTGCATCCGATTACAAGAAATTCTATCCCAATGAGGTCTTGTACAATGAGGCAAACCTAATCAGGATAGATAATTTTATTATTAAGCTGACTCGAAGGCATATTGCACGAGCTATGACTTCGACAAACAGTCTGATCTTTGGGGCTTACTACCCAAACCCTATGTACCACGAGAAGCAAGCACATCTCTATTGAAACTTGCAACTGTTAAATGTACAAATATATTCACAAATTTAGTTTCTCCAAATTATTTCATTATTTCATGTAATTTAAAGAAATAGAAGAGCGTAGAACAAGCTCACATTTAACTGAAAGTCAAAACAATGACACAAAATTCGAAGCGGAATCCCTTTTTTTAGAATTGTGTCTCCTTGGAATGGAATAAAAATGTGTATAACCTGGTCGTCTATTCTGTATCAGAGAGTTTCAAACAATAGCGCGAATGAAAAGATAACAAACGCGGGAGCTTTCTGTGCATTGTTTAACACAACCCCATCGCAGTTGAAGTCTCATTTTCCCCATTCAGATCGCTTTACAGAAGTGTGTCAATATATAGGCGTTCCAATGAATGCACGAGCTTCGGAATGACAAAAGAAATGTCATGTTAAACATTGTAGAGCTTTGTGCATGTTAAGCAGCAAAAACCTTTTCTATATATATGCTCACATGTGGTTTATATACCCCATGACTGTTATTCTGATTTGAATTCCCAGCTAGCAACTGTGCTTGAAATAGATCCAAAGGGATAGTATGAAATCGTCCATATCTCGGGGATACAGAATGGCTAGGACTCCGAACCACCTCCTTCAAGTTGCTGAGAACGCTTTAAGAGTACTAATTTAGATTTTTAAATTATGTCATTTGGAGTGGAAAGGAAACGCTGTATGCCCTTTCTTCTTGGGGAATGACAGCATGCACAGCACAAGTTGTTGCTAAGAGAGTCAGGCCCTTGGAGATACACACACTAAACAAAGTCTCCGTACACTGTTAAATGCTCTTCTTCTTCTTCTTGTGGCGCTACAGTCCGGGGTGGACCTGCCGTGAAAAATTCGATGTGTTTAGCCGGGACTCGAACCTGGACCTAATTATAATAATAATAATAATTTTATTCATTCATCAATTTCTTTTTACAAAAACAAGAGCTTACCCACAAAGCGAAATGTTTACCCGCAGGTGGTTATAATAATAATTGTTGGCGCTACAGTCCAAAGGGGGACCAGGGCCTAGCTTGCTCATCAACTACTCGTGTTGTGCGCGCTACTGTTCTCTCACGAGTAGAAGGGACCTACAGTTTTTTGCCGACTCCGAACGGCGAAATTTGAGAAGCTTTCTTAGACAGTTATTACTCTTTGAGTGTTTTCAGCAGTTCGAAAGAGGTGGTGCCGTGGAAAATTCGAAAAATTGGTGCTGAGCTGGGAGTCGAACCTACACCCTTCGGCGTGTAAGCGTCGCACTCTACCCACTACGCCACGGCGACCACAAGTGGTTATGCTGGCTAATATTTGAGTTGAGAATGGACTTTACTTTAATATAATTCATTTAACGAGTAAATAAAGGGTACCCCAACAAGAACGCAAGATTTACGTTTTAAATAAAACGCAGATGTTTAAAAAAATATGAATACTTTTTTATATCGTAGAGTAGACAGGATGAGGTTATGTGTGGAATAACACATTGGCCAGATGGCCACCGCGGCTTTGCTGGCATATACGCGATCTTTTAATAAAATTTTCAATGACCGTTTTGTAAAAATGCTGCGGTATTTCATTAATGCAGCGTCCAATTTCCTCTTTTAAGGCTTGAGTCACCGTCGGCTTATTCGCA
This sequence comes from Eristalinus aeneus, assembly GCA_955652365.1. Lineage (NCBI taxonomy): Eukaryota > Metazoa > Arthropoda > Insecta > Diptera > Syrphidae > Eristalinus > Eristalinus aeneus. The sequence goes on from OY019130.1 coordinate 22,663,481, forward strand.
TATTTCATTAATTTTTTTTTTGGCGCGACAGCCCACAGGGGGCCAGGGCCTAGCTTGCTCATCAACTACTCGTGTTGTGCGCGCTACTGTTATCTCACGAGTAGAAGGGACCTACAGTTTTTTGCGGACTCTGAACGGCGAAATTTGAGAAGCTTTCTTAGACAGTTATTACTCCTTGAGTGTTGTCAGCAGCTCGAAAGAGGTGGTGCCGTGAAAAATTCGAGGTGTTCAGCCGGGAATCGAACCGAGACCCTTCGGCGTGTGAGCGTCGCACTCTACCCACTATGTTACGGCGGCCACTATATTTCATTAATGCAGCGTCCAATTTCCTCTTTTAAGGCTTGAGTCGCCGTCGGCTTATTCGCATGCACCATCGACTTCAAAAAACCCCAAAGAATAAAGTCCAATGGCGTTAAATCGCACGACCTAAGCGGCCAATTCTGGTCTCCAAAGCACGAAATGACACGGCCGAGAAATGACTGACACAGCAATTGAATTGTTTCTCTGGCTGTATGATATGTGGCGCCGTCTTGTTGAAACCACATCCCCTCTACATTCATTTCTTCAATTAGGCACGAAAAAATTGGTTATCATTTCACGATACCGAACACCATTGACTGTTTGCGCTTGACCTGACTCATTTTCATAAAAAAAAAGGTCCAATGATTCCTCCAGCCCCAAATCTACACCACACAGTGACACGTTGAGGATGCACTTCCTTCTCGTAAATCACTCGAGGATTTTCCTCGTCCAAAATGCAACAATTCTGCCTATTGACGAAGCCATCAAGATGGAAATGGGCGTCGTCACTAAAGATGATTTTATCGGCAAAATAAGCATTTTCATGTTGTGTCTCCATTACTCAATTAACAAACTTCCTTCAGCTGGCTTCAGTTATAGCGCTCCATTTTTATTAACCTTATACCTTCTACTAACAAAGAATAATAATTGTTCAAATGTCAAACAATGACAATTCGAATGGCGGCAAATTTAAATATTGCGTTCTTGTTGGGACACCCTTTATGACAAATATTTCACAATCTAGAGTTTGCAACTTTAAATTCAAGGAAAAGGTTTAAGGTGCAAGGACTTTTGCATTTAACTCACATAGTGCACATTTTTTCAAATTTTGAACACATTTTAGTGATTGAGGTATTCTCGATCATAGTAGGTGTTGTAAGTTTCCGGGATTTCAAATATTCCTTGAGCTCGTTCTTGTTTTTATCCTGTGTTGTATTGCCTGTAAAAGTCGTTGGTCGGTCATGTAGTTCATTAGTGTGGTCATCCAGTAGATTCCTTTGACGTCTTCTTCTTCTTCTTCTTCGGATGGCGCTACTGTCCGGGGGGACCTGGTCTTCAACCAACGAGCCTCTCCGGCCAGCACGGTCTTTCACCAGCTGTCTCCAGTTGCGCACTCCAAGTTTGTTGAGGTCCTTCTCCACTTGTGTGCGAAACCTTAGTCTAGATCGTCCTTTTGCGTTGTCCCAATGGCACGGATTCAAAGACGTTCCGGGCCGGAGCAGTGCTGTCCATACGCTCTACATGGCTTAGCCACCTTAAGCGTTGCATCCGTAGACGCTTGACTAGGCTCATGCCGCCGTACAGCCCATACAGTTCGTGGTTGAATCTTCTCCTCCAGATGCCATCAACACAAGCAGGACCAAAAATCGCACGCAGAACTTTTCTCTCGAAGAGACCAAGAGCTTCCTCATCCGCTTTTAGTAGCGTCCAGGTTTCTGCGCCGTAAAGCAGGATTGGGATGATCAAGGTGTTGTACAAAGTCACTTTGGTCGTTCGGGAGAGGGCTTTATTATTCAATTGCCTCTTGAGCCCAAAGAAACAGCGAGTGGCAAGAATGATTCTGCGTTTGATTTCGGTACTGATGTTGTTGTCCATATTCACCGCGGAGCCGAGGTAGACGAAGTCCTTGACTACCTCGAAGTTTCTGCTGCCTAGTGTGACGCACCGTCCGAGACGTCGATGTTCTGCGTCCTTCTTCGATGACAGCATATACTTCGTTTTGCCCTCGTTTACCACCAGTCCCACTTTAGCCGCTTCCGCTTCGATGCTAGCAAACGCCTCATTGACGGCTCACTGAGTTCGGCCGATCACGTCAATGTCATCCGCATAAGATAGCAGTTGAACGGACTTCTGGAAGATCGTGCCTCTGATGTTGACGTGTGAGTTCCGCACGATCCCCTCAAGAATGATGTTAAAGAAATCGCATGACAGCGCGTCGTCTTATCTAAATCGTTTTTTGACATCGAAGGTCTCTCTTCTTTGATGTCTAATACTTTCAAAAAAACCCCACTAATTTGATATGCCGCTGCTGCCGCGGTTGTGGTCGCCGTGGCGTAGTGGGTAGAGTGCGACGCTCACACGCCGAAGGGTCTAGCTCAACATCAATTTTTCGAATTTTTCACGGCACCACCTCTTTTGAGCTGCTGACAACACTCGAAGAGTAATAACTGTCTAAGAAAGTTTCTCAAATTTCGCCGTCCAGAGTCAGCAAAAAACTGTAGGTCCCTTCTACTCGTGAGAGAACAGTAGGGCGCACAACACGAGTAGTTGATGAGCAAGCTAGGCCCTGGTCCCCCTTTGGACTGTAGCGCCAACATTTACGTTTACTGTAAGGTGGTTATTTTGTCAAGGTGAGTTTTTGCTGCTTTACCCCAAGCTAGAATCCCATATCACCTTCGGCGCGTGATCGTCGTATTCTACCCACTACGCCACGGCGGCCACAAATGCTAGGACAAATCCGGACAGTTTCGAAAAGGTTAAAAATAATGTTCTTGTCTAAAACAGACAAAAGTCACATCCTTCCAATGAAGTAGGCAATCGCTTTCAAGACTAGGCCAAATTTGCATGGGCGGTATCCTCAAACAGTTCAAAGCAAAAAAAAAATCATCGAATCTTATCGAAAAATTGGCCCTTAGCTGTACTTATTTATTTGAGTGAAACAGAAATAGAAAACATGACTTAAAAATATCCCAAGAAAGTCTGTAAATGGTTGATACCTGACATAGGTACCCTCTTTTCTCCTTACAACCTCAATCAACTTTTTTTTCATGGAATACAGACATTTGAAAGTCTCGTCGGCAGATATTTTGTTCCCTTCCTCAAGTAGGTGCATTTAACGGAATGAGTATGTAATAAATGTTGTGTACGGTGCTACGTGATAACAAAGGCTTTCAATCGGATTAAGTCTGGTGATAGAGAAGTGTGCTTTATTGGTTCCTTACATGGCAGGGCAACCAATCTTTTACAAGCAACAATATGTGCTTTGGATCAATATCTTCTGGGAAATTGGAATTACATTTTTTCAGAACTTATGTATCCATGTTTGTGCGTTACTAAGTGAATGAATGCAGGGCTTCCAATACCGAAAAGGACCTCACATCCGTACGGTGTGAAGACCAAAGGCTTGGTACCTGGGCGGAGTACTTTGATCTACCAGAGGGGTGGGCATGGAAACGAAAATGTGTCGTTCAAAACTCATTGTCTTGAATCCTAGCAACTTTATTTCAAGGACATCAGCCGTTGCCGTGTCACAGATGCATGGTTTTAATGTTTAAGTCGCAGGCGCCTTTGAGTTGCCACAGACTATGAAAAACACAATTTAGTTAAAATCGACTTTTACACAGATTTCATCTAGAGGTTTTTTGTTTACAGAAAGAAGGCAATAAACGACACTTAAGTGGGAATCTTCTTCGAGATGCTAAGAAAATGTGCACCCCTCCAAGATATGCAAAAGTGTCCAATGGTTGAACTTACATGCTCACACTCATCTGATGCTGGCTGCGCACACCGTCTAAGGTTCGACAGTGCATGCATTTAAAAATGACCCTACTTAGACTTCTTCTTCTTCTTCTTTAATTGAATCTGCACAACCTGGCCATCCGAGCAGCCTCAAGCGTCATTCCTCTCCAGCCAAGGCGATCTCGCCAGCTGCCTTCAGTAACGCACTCCAAGTTGGATGAGGTTTTTCTCCATTTGTGAGCGGCATCATAGCGATCGCCCGCTGTGAGTTTGTCCCAATGGCCAAAGCAGTGGTGTCCATACGTTCTTCAGGCTAAAAACTTTTTTTTTTGTTGGAAGTTGGGATAAACTACACTGGAGCGCTCAGACTCAACTACCAGGCAGTAACAGACTCAACTAACAGCAGATTCAACATTGTACTACCAGGCAGTAACCTTCATTTAATGTTATTTCTTGGTTTTCCGAAGAAAAACCAAGAAGCGCTTCTGGGATACAGAACTTAGGTTTAATCAGTGCCCACCACATCGGCGCCAAATAACCGCCACCTGATACGAGTCAAAGCAGGACACTGACAGAGAAAGTGCTTTGAAGTGTCTTCAACCTTTTCCACAAGCGTCGAGGAGTGTGACATCACTAAGCCCAAGCCGACTTAGGTGCATAGCGAAGGTTAAGTGTCCCGTTAGTATGCAGACAATTCGTCTGCACTCGTTTCTGTCTAGATAGCAGAGATAGCAGAAAAGATGAGGATTTCTTGCAGGCGTTTGACACCATACTCCTGGGCACCCTGCAGCCTGGAGAGTCACGCCGTCTCTGGTTGTGCTGTAGGGAGACCCAACCATCGACGGAGGCCCTGAACAGAGACGCGGGTAGTCCCAATGCCTCTGCTGAACCTAGCCTAGCTAGTTCATCGGCAGTCTCGTTTCCCAGGATCCCGTGATGACCCGGGACCCAGACAAGTCTTAGCGAATTCAGCTTGCCGACAAAATTAAGGGAAGACTTACATTCTTGAACTATCTTGGAAGTGGATAAAGGGTTGAGTAAGGCCTTGAGCACAGCTTGACTGTCGCTGCAGACGGAGATACTTCTTTCCTTCCACCTATTCTTGAAAATATAGTTGGTGGCCATTATGATCGCGAATGCTTCCGCCTGGAAGACGGACGCGAAATTACCTAAGGAGGCGTGAAGTCTGATGTTGTCGTTTTCCACAAAGGCCCCAGCTCCAGAACCCTCCGTTGTCTTGGAGCCGTTAGTGAAAATCGGACTACATTCCTTTCCCGGTTCAGTTTCTGGCCACAGCCAGTCCAGGATACGGGGAAAGTCGACTTTGTATAAGCGTCGCGACTGTATTATTGGCGACCTCGCATCAGACGGCATGTCCATAGGAGTAGTGTCCATGTCATAGGAGATGGGGTGTGCGAGGTAATCAATGCTCCAGTGCGAATGGAACCAAAGACCATTCCTTTTTAATCGAGAGATGGCCTTGAGTGTACATCCCATGATGTGGAAGTTAAGGGGAGATTAATCAGAGCTTCAAGAGCAGAGCCAGGCGTGCTGGGGAAAGCCCCTGTGCAGCCGAGACAAACTGTTATATGAAGTTTGATGAAAAGAAGGGCCGTCACGTATTTGCGCGAAAGCTTGTTCCACCGAACGACTGATGCATAAGAGAGAAGTGGTTTAATCATTGCCGTGTAGATCCAAACGGATCTTTTGGGTGATAGACCCCAGGTTTTGCCAAAAACTCCCTTGCTTTGTCAGCGCCTTGACTGACAGCACCTTGGAGGTTTTTGTCTCAATGTGTCTTTCCAGAGAAGTTTACTATCCAGGATAACACATAAATACTTGCCTTCATTGGAAAGTGGGAAATTGACGCCTTTAAGTACCAGTTGAGTCAAACCAGTCATATTCCTCCTCTGTTTTCAGAGGATTGACTGAAAGTCCATTCCTTGTACACATGCTAAGAACTTACGCACGCAGAACGTTGTTCTCAAAAAGACCAAGGGCCTCCTCATCTTCTTCTTCGGATGGCGCTACCGTCCGGGGTGGACCTCGGCCTTAACAAACATGCCTCTCCAGCTAGCACGATCGCTTGTCAGCTGCCTCCAATCGCGCACTCCAAGTTGGTTAAGGTCCTTTTCCACTTTTGTGCGCCGTCTCAGTCTAGGACGTCCTCTGTTCCGTTGTCCCTGTGGTTTGGACTCGAAAACTCTTCGGGCCGGAGCAGTGCTGTCCATGCGCTCTACATGGCCTAGCCACCTTAAGCGTTGTATCTGTATTCGCTTGACTAGGCTCATGCCGCCGTACCGCCCATACAGTTCGTGGCTGAATCTTCTTCTCCAGATGCCATCAACGCAAACAGGATCAAAAATCTCACGCAGAACTTTTCTCTCGAAGTGACCAATGGCTTCCTCATTCGTTTTTATGAGCGTCCAGGTTTCTGCGCCGTAAAGCAGGACTGGGATGATCAAGGTGTTGGCCTCCTCATCTGCGTTAAGTAATATCCAAGTTTCCGCGCCGTGAAACTGGGGATAATCAAGTTGGGTGAGCCCGCGATAGACGATGATCTTAACTACCTCGAAGTTTCTGCTGCCTAATGTAACCCACAGTCCGAGACGTTGGTGTTGTGTGTCCTTTCTTGGTAACAGAATGTACTTTGTTTTGTCTTCATTAACCACCAGAACCACTTTAGCCACTTCCGCTTCAATGTCAGCAAATGACTCATTGACGGCTCGCTGTGTTCGTCCAAAAACGTCCAATTCGAAGTCGAATCCGCCTCAATCCGCCTCAACCCCCGGACCTTCATCCCATTTAACAACAATTTAGAAGGAGTGGTTCGGAGAGCCAACCACCAAAATCCAACTACAACTAGAAGAATGGTCCAAAACTTAACCGAATGAAACTTCAGAAACCACCCTTTCTATGAACAATCGATTACAAGATGTAATAAAAGTAAAGAGATTCCAGACCTGATGCCTACAGTTTTTTCTTAAGCAATTAATGTTTCCAACGTGTCGATTTGATTTCCGTTTTTGTAGCTTTCCTAGTTTGTTCTTCATCCATAATAGAATTTTGAAAAGCTCTTTCTTCAACATATTTGCATTTTTCTTCAGCTGTGTATTTATTTTTTTTCGCAGAGAACAGGATCCTGCCTGAGTCCCTAAATCACTTTCCAGACAACCACCAAATCTATCAATTTGAACGCCCTATTATCCCAGAGAATCTCCCAAGAGCCGGCAATCTCATCATTTCAAATGGGGTGCCACACGTGTTCCAAACGGACCCCGATTTCTCTATGATCTCGATCTCGCCGAACCGGATCACAATGTCTCAAGTTGTATCCCTTTGCGAGGGTCCCTCTTCAGTCCCATTCAATAGAAAAACAAGAACTCATCCGACATGATAAGGTTACACACTCGCTTTCTAGTTCCACCCAAGGACCACCAAAAAAAACGTATTATAACACCAAAGGAAACGCCAATACAATGCAGACTCGCATATTCCCGCAGACTGGTTCCAAAGAATGACACAATTGAACGCGTACCAAACTACGAGGACGACTACGCCTCAATATTGCTGCACGGAGTTGAAACTGCGTCTTTTGAATTGAATTCCGCGGATCTGCGTATTAATGTCTTATCCTGTTGCGTTAGAGCTCGTTTTGCTCTCCCCAAGTGTTCAGCGAAACTGCTGCTTCCCTTCCGTTGTTGGCATGCGAGGGGTGAGATTATCCGCCGGTGAAAGAAGAAAAGGAATCTTCACAGGAATCACATCCGCAAAGGACTGACTACAAGCGGTCGCAGCAGCAACCCTTAACGCAAATGTATTACACTCCCAAGGTTACTTGCTATTTGATGCCCTCTGAAGCGTGTGTAAGACGCAGAATGAGGTACGACGACGCGGACCAAAAAGGGGGACATCCCTTTCTTGTTCGATTCACGTTTTGAAGGTCGTCGCTGGCAGTGCTGTAAGACCGTAAAGGCACTGACGCGTATTAGTTTGAAGTGAAACTCGCCGCGCAACGTGCGTTGTGTGTGTATGGACTCCTGGAATGCCTGAAGGCGACTCGAAAATTACGCATCAGAATTTCTCACGCGTTTTTGTTTCAGTGCTGTTGGATAAACTCTTTTCTTGTTGCTTGGGTGTGCTTTCTTTCGGAAGATATCGTGTTTGCTGAGGGGGAACTTTCCTTGGGAGCTTGGTTCACCCTTTCTGTCCAAGGCGAGGGGATACTTGACATTGTAATTGTATGATAATTTGAGGGAAGGGGCGCGGACTGCGCTTGTAATTGGCTTTTTATTGAAATACGCAATTTATGGGTGATTACTGCGACGTGAGTTGCATGTTTGTGAAGTGTGCTCGAAACCTGAAATTGCTTTTTGATTGGGAGAGAATACGATTTGGAATTTGCATGCTTTCCTCCATCAGAGGTTTTGGCATGCTGCACTGGAATAGTGACATTCAAGATGTGGTCGATTGATCTACCAGGCATCGAACTGTAATTTAGGAGTTGGCGCTTTTGGCAATTGAAGGGAATGTCCAGGGATCGCCGTGGAGGAGACCCGCAGGCGCCGTTGAGAAGTAGATCAGTGGACGCCGAAGGGCAGTACACCAGCAGACACCGCAGAGGAGGAGACTAGCGGATCACATAGGAGGAGACTAGCGGGTGTGGTAGAAGAGGAGACCAGCGGACGCAGCAGGGCAGTACACCAGCGGACGCCCCAGAGGAGGAGACCAGCTGGCGCCGCAGAGGAAGAGATCAGCAGGCGCCGCAGAGGAGGAGACTAGTGGGCGCCGCAGAGGAGGACACCAGCGGGTGCCGCGAAGAAAGAGACCAGCAGACGCCCCAGAGAAGGAGGCCAGCGGACGCCTCAGAGGAGGAGACTAGCGGGCGCCGCAGAGGAAGAGACCAGGTGACGCCGCAGAGGAAGAGACCAGCAGGCGCCTCAGAGGAGAAGACCAGCGGACGCCGCCTAGGAGGAGACTAGCGGGCGTGGTAGAAGAAGAGACCAGCGGACGCAGCAGGGCAGTACACCAGCGGACGCCGCAAAGGGGGACACCAGCGGGCGCCGAGAAAGGGACCAGCAGACGCCCCAGAGGAGAAGACCAGCTGGCGCCGCAGAGGAAGAGATCAGTAGACGCCCCAGAGAAGGAGGCCAGCGGACGCCTCAGAGGAGGAGACTAGCGGACGCCGCAGAGGAGGAGACTAGTGGGCGCCGCAGAGAAGGACGCCAGCGGGCGCCCCGATGAAAGAGACGCCCCAGAGAAGGAATCCAGCGGACGCCTCAGAGGAGGAGATCAGCAGACGCCCCAGAGAAGGAGGCCAGCGGACGCCTCAGGGGAGGAGACTGGCGGGAGCGGTAGAAGAGGAGACCAGCGGATTCCGGAGTGGAGGCTCCTCACACTTATGGGTTGCAGCCTCCTTATATGCCATTAAGTGACCTGCAGCCGTATTCGTTAAGAGCCTGAAAGAATGCCACGGATTTCGTAGATCTGTCAACTAGCTTTCGCTTAGTTTGTCTACATTCTTGACAATTATACCACACACAAATGTTCTGTACAGACGGCCACCCATCGATGGAACGATAGAAGTTTTAACCAAGTATACGGGCGTCGATGTGGCCACTTGGTTCAAGGAAAAACTTCTCTGTTGCATCTGCAATTTTTATTTCTTGTGAACCCGAAGTGGCCAAGGACCCAGAAGAAATGGATTGCTGATCATTTTTGAAAATGAACTATAACTTCGGCGCGGCCTTCAGGATTGCTGGGATTCTTCCTATCCTTCACCACATAATTAACGACCCATACATTTCCATAAGTTTCCGCCAAGGAGCTTGATGGAAAATAGTCCTGCAGAAAATCGACGCTATCGGCTCCTTTTCTGGTCTTAAAACCATTTATGAGGAGTCGATTGCAGTCCTTTTAGGCTCAGATACTACTATAGATCTGGAAAAAGCATTTCTCCAGGGTCATGACGGCCCAAATCCAGCTATGAGGAAGAATGTTCCACTCAATTGGGACGATGATAGACAAAAGTTTCGTCCGCCCGACATAGACGAGGCAATATCGAATCAGAAGTAACAAAATATCCTGGAGCGGATGATAAGCTGATTTCGCGCTAGATTTAACCTCTTACCAAACTCATCAACAGTAAAGACACGGTGCAACTGCGAGCTTATGTCTATGATATTGGCATAATTGGATGGACACAATGGGCAGGCAATGGGACGTGTGCTGGCATTGAAGTGCCTGTAACTGGCTGTAAAGTTCAGCCTGTCGTCAAGAAAGGACACATAACACCAACGTCTCGGACAGAGCGTCACACTTAACAGTAGAAACTTGAAGGAAGTCAAGGACTTGACCTACACGGCTCCGCTTCTCAATCTTCGCCGTTCGGAGTTGGCAAAAACCTGTAGGTCTCTTCTACTCGTGAGAGAACAGTAGCGCGCACAAGCCGAGTAGTTGCTGAGCAAGCTAAGCCCTGGTCTCCCTGTGGACTGTTGCGCCAACAATTATTATTCGCTGCTTTTAAGGGCCAAGAGACAATTGAGTAACGAAACCTACTCTCGAAAGACACACCTGGCTCTGCATAATAGCTTGATCATTTCTGCCTCGCGGCGCGGAGACTTGAACGTTAGGTAGGTAGGTAGGCAGGTTAAGGTGGCTGATGAATCCATACAGCACCATTGTGCTGTCACATCATGTGGGAAGAACCTGAAACCAGCTGGAGCCGATAATAAAGTTTGAAATGTCGGCGGGAGGGGTTTTATTGAGGAACTTGGACGTTACTAAAGGCAGGTTACTAAAAAAAGGCCCTTGGTAATTTCGAGAGAATAGTTCTGCGTGCAATCTTTCGTCCTGTTTGCGTTGATGGCATTGAACGACGAGTTCTAGCGACATACGTCTGGTCAAACCTTTCTTGATTCAACGCTTAAAATGGCTAAGCCATGTAGAGCGCATGGTCACCATTGTTCTGGCCCAAATAGTTCAGGAATTTGAGTCATTGGGACAAGGCAACAGAGGACTGCCTTATCTGTGGTGGTGCACACAAGTGGAAAAGGACCTCAAACAACCTGAATTTGAGGCAGCTAGTTAAGGAACGTGCTAGATGGAGTGGTTTGTTGGTTGAGACTTTGGATTGTAACGCCAAAAGAAGAAGAAGAAGTGGAAGAATGTATTGCGAGTTGCTTCAACCGAATGGAGTAATCAAGGGCGCGTTCCTTCTCCAGGATCTGTCACAGGAATGATTGAATTAGCTGCACAACAACGCTCAGGCACTTGCTGCATGGTCATTCGTTTCTAGAAAACAAAATGTCCCTATCCCAGCCATACAGCTCCCTCCGATTAGGATTTGCTCCGCTCTATACAACATAGTCTGACACACAAGAACTCCTTCTAGTTCAAAATTGAGTTAAATCCCTGGAAAGTAAAAATTTCGGCCAACTTTTAAATTTTTTTAAATTTTAAAATTTTTTTAATCAAACAAAATTTCAGTTTTTGGAAAAACCACAATTTAAGAATACTTCCATTGCTTGAATTTCTGCTAATCGAGTTTTTGGCTTCCCAGTTCTCCTCGCGGTTTTCCGGCGAAGTCTTCGACTGCTTCAACGATGTCGCTGAACGCACTGTCGAAATATGCCTTCACCCCGGCACATGATGTCTTGACTTTGTCAAACGTCAGGTACACTTCGTCGCCATTGTTTCAGTGGCATCTATGAATTTCGTTTGATCTTTTCAAAACTGCGCCTTGTCGGCGGTAAGAAATGCCTTGTATCGCCATATAATTGCAAACCAACTCAGTGTTTTGTTGTAGGGCCATGTATGCTTCATTTTCACAGTTTTCTTGCTTTGAACGTCAAAGGAATCAATCTGCCACTCCTTGGCACCATGTCGACAAAACCTTGTAGAAGTGCCAAGCGTGTTTTACCGCACCTACCGTCCTGCAGAGAGTTTATGGATGAAATTCATGCACATGAAAACATTCTTGACTAGTAACTCTTCTATGAATATGCATTATCCTTCCAAGGTCCTTCTAGAGTACATGTCGCACCATGCCACATTTGCAAGCAGCGAAGAAATGCGACGTTGCGTGACACCTTCATTCAGGGGATCCAGGTGAAAACACGGACTTCACTATTTTCTATAAATCCGTGATTTGATTGAGGCTTGCACGCTGGTGTAGACATGTATCAGCGCGGAATTTTGCGTGACGTTGTAGGAACATTAGCATAAGGCGATTGAAAGGCAGGCGGGACCGGCTGGTGCCGACACTGAAACTAGATGCAAGCTGACGAGCATAAATTGATCAGTCGGTCATCAGCTGAGATTAGATAAAACTGCCGACAGGAACAAGTCCGAGACAGGATGGCGTGTCCTTAAAAGAAAGAAGTAGGGAATAGGAATTCGAAGAGGTCGATTTTTGTTTTGGAAAGGAAACTCTATCAGTTTTCATCAATCACAGCTCAAGGACTTGCAAATATACGGCAATTTGCTTTATTGCATTGTTCAGTAAGATTGGTTTTGTTTTTGGTGGATCGTAGGCCACCAACAAGTTTCAGGTTAACTTAGGCACGAGCGGTGTGCACCTTTTTGTGGTGATCATCCAGAACTTCTTAAGTTTCTGAGGAAAAGCTCGCATTTACGTTCATTTGGCGTATGTCTGACAAATAATTTTCTGAGTGTTTGCTTCTTAGGCAATTGTCACGCAATGAGTGGCGAAGCAGGAGAGCTGTAAAACGAGAGAACGGCTGGGCTTCAAGTTTAAGTGCTAGCTGGCCATTTAATTCTCGAATTTGTTCAGGCTTGTCAAGGTAAACTAGCGACATCACATACATCCACAGGAAATAGTCAATCGCCTTAAATCGCAGGATCTTGGAGGCCACGTAACGTAACGTTAAACTGTCAGATCTCCTTTCCTTTCATTCAATAATTCAATTCTGCCACGAGCTGTGCAACATGTTGCATCATTTTGTTGAGAACACAGCTCCCATGGTTCTTCAATTGGTCGGTAGCCATGGCTCTATAGCGACGGCTCTTTACTGTAACGTTCTGGCCAGCAAATACGGACCAATTATTGTTAGATTAAAATGCACGATTCTCTTGTTTATTCAAGATTTAAGATTTACGCGTGTAAAAATAGGTCTGTTCCAATTCATTTGTGCACAGAAATTCGTAGGTGAGTTAAAATATCTCTTGGAGAGAGTAACTCCGACGAAACTTGTGGAACGACATTTTGTAGAAATTCGCAGAATTAAACTAACTTAGACTTTGACAGTCATCTGCTGCCCACAGAATTTTCTTCGGCAGAAATTCGTAGGGAGGGAAAATATTTTACTCTCTCATGAGTTCTCTCTTCTACGAAAAAATCAGCAAATGGAAAGCCTTTTGAAAGTTTCTCGGCGAATTTTGTAGGCATTTGTAGCATTTCAGAGCAATTGGAACAGACCTAATACGCCGCAGATGATAAGAGAATGACAGAAAGAATTTGACGAAAGGAAGAAGTTTAGTTGATGAAAATATAGGCGTTGCCAGAATAAAAACCTAACGAGTGGAAGTTGTCAGCTCCAAGAATTATTTCACGAACAGATTTTGTCGATGTATTGATGCCTCACTGTGGCCGCCGTGGCGTAGTGGATAGTGTTCGATGCTCACATGCCGAAGGGTCAAAGTTCGATTCCTGGCTGAACACCTCGAATTTTTCACGGCACCACCTCTTTCGAGCTGCTAACAACACTCAAAGAGTAAAAACTGTCTAAGAAAGCTTCTCAAATTTCGCCGTTCGGAGTCGGCAAAAAACTTTAGGGCCATTCTACTCGTGACAGAATAGTAGCGCGCACAACACGAATAGTTGATGAGCACGCTAAGCTCTGGTCCCCCTGTGGACTATTATTATTATTGATGCCTCACCATGCATTTGGGACTAATCATCACTTCAATAACAACTGTTTTGTTTATTGAAGTATCCATTCAACTGAATGAGTGAGCTTTGTCGCTTATGAAAATTGGAATCTACGGCAGCCATGTTTTCAGCCCATTTACCGAATCTACACCTTGCTTGGTTTGCATCAGTCTGACCAAGTTGAAATGTCAAACCAAACTAAAAGCTAATCACTTGAGAACTGACAAAATGACCGTCAGTTAGAATAGTGCTGCCAAGTTAAGGTTCTACAAAATGAAAGATTAAACAGTGAGGAGTACAATTTCATCAGTTGTGTCCAAATTTTTCTTTCCACGGTTTTCTTCAGTGCTTTACTAGTGCCGTGTTGAACTGTCCATCGGGTTTCCTGATTGTCACACCGACATATTTGATGAGATCTCACCGATGCCGTGCTACTAAGAAGAATGAGAATGCTGAGAATGTGTAGAGTCCCAAAAAGGAGGGTGCAGAGTGCTTCGTAAGCGAAGTGTAAAGTGAAGAACGAACTTTTAAACGAAAAGCATGCTTCTGGCCGCCGTGGCGTAGTGGGTAGAGTGCGACGATCATACACCGTAGGGTCTAGGTTCGATTCCCAGTTGAACCCCTCGAATTTTTCACGGCACCACCTCTTTCGAGCCGCTGACAACACTCAAAGCGTAATAACTGCCTAAGAAAGCTTCTCAAACTTCGCCGTTCGGAGTCAGCAAAAAACTGTAGGTCTCTTCTACTCCTCTACTACCCATCTACTCTTCTACTCTTCTACTACTTCTACTACGAGAGAGTAGCGCGCACTACACGAGTAGTTGATGAGCAAGCTAGGCCCTGGTCCCCCTGTGGACTGTCGTGCCAGCAATTATTATTATGCTTCTGGCCGATAATGGTTTTTTAATTTTCTCAGAAAACCAAAGGCATCTCGGCCAAAGGCGAAATTTTCACGTACATACAGGGTAGGTGTACAGAGTGGGCAAGAAATGTTTTTTTTTTCTTTAAGAAGAAGAATTTTTTCCCAAAACCAACATTATTTTCTATTCTCTATGACGAACAACGGCGAACAGTGGTGCCCGAGCTGAAAAGAAATACGTAAAATGAAGCAATTTTCTCGGCCAAGTGGTAAACGCTTTTCGACTATACATATTTGAGAATCTAGAAAGCCAAAACTTTCTTGACTTCTAATCAGCCGCTTCGATGTACGACTTAAAGTTGAAACTTTGACGTTTTAGAAATTGAACTTTTTTTTTCTAAGAAAATTTGATCTCATACATTTTCTCAAATAAGCCACTGTGGCACATGATGCCATATTTATTTGAAAGGACATTTAGCCTTCGAACTGCTCTAACAGTTTTTTCATTTTGACCACCAGTTTTCTAAACCAGGCTTTTGATTAAGGCCACCTTTTGCGTGAAGTACTTTCATATTTAGTGGAGCATAACAAAAGTGCTCCAAGAGGCTCCAACAGGAAATCACATTTTTCTGAAAGCTGGAAATATGAAGTATGCTTTTTTTTGCACTTTCAAAGAACGAGTAGTTTATGTGAAGCATTCTCGGGCATTTTTCGGCATTTTATTTAAATTTTCCTTTAAAATTCCCCTTCTAAGCCTGCGTTGCGCAAATATAACGGCACGAACCAGTGAAGTGCAAGCCTTATCTTACTAAATTCAGGCTTAAAATTTATTGCAACGAAAGTGTGTAGTAAATATAATATTATTGAATTTAATTTTTCTATGTACAGTGGCGTGCAAAAATAACTACACGTTTAAAAAGAATTAAGAAAAATGAAAAAAAAACTTTATGTTTCCCTAATAAATGGTAAAAAATTTATACAAATCTTACAAACTGTGTTCATAGAGTACAACATAAAAAAGAAGACACAAACATTGCTGCCAAGGTAGCAATAAGAATAAATAATGTTGCTTGCAACCGTTTTGTAATATTGCACGTTTTCCGATATCTCTTACTTTGCCTTATTTATTGGTTCATTTACCGTGTCTTTCAAATCACTATATCGTGGTGAAAAGAGGTACTGTTTTTAAAGTAGCTGTGAATATTTAAAAAATAATACTCGGAGATTTAACGGAAAAAAAATAAAATTTTAATTAAAAATGAATAAAACCACAGCCGAAGGGGAAAACAGCATTATAAAGCTACTTGAAGAAGGGCTATCTTCAAGAACAATTGCTGAATGCATGAAAGTCGGCCAACGTACGTCCTTTTGGTCAAAAAAAGGAAACATGTGCTTTGTGAAAACAATCGACCAGGGCGACCAAAAATGCTTACTGACAGTGACGCACGTTTAACGGAACGATTAATTAATTAATAATAGCGACTGCAAGACCTCAAAGACGTCAGCAAAATTGATCAATAAGAACGTGAGCGAATGGACAGCTAGAAGAGCTCTGCAAAAGATCGGACTGGTACGAGGGTTTCGGGATTAGAGAACAAAACCAAATATTAATAATAATTGTTAGCACGACAGTCCACAAGGGGACCAGCGACTAGCTTGTTCATCAACTACTCGTGTTGCGCGCGCTACTATTCTCTCGCGAGTAGAAGGGACCTACAGTTTTTTGCCGACTCCGATCGGCAAAGTTTGAGAAACTCCAACAACATCGGTCAACGGGTTCAAAAGTTACAGATTTATTTCCGCGTTCCCTATACAAGGGCAACACTGTGCGGCGTCTTCCGCTAGCTTCGCAACATCACGATCTGTCAACCGAATTGCTCACGTCCTTGTTAACTGTTTCGGGCTGTATTTCCCGGATCGCTTGAATAATATTGGGTTTAACTTGATTCTTTGGCAGGTTGTTGATGTATCGTGACACACGTACTTCTCCAACAGTCCCCTCAAACATCCAATTCCTAGTTTTCAGGTGACTTTATGTTATGTAAAAAAAAGGAATTTCGACACTACTGATGGCACCCAATGGAACATCCCGCCCTTTCACTTCTCCAACTTCTTCATCTGACATAAGACACAATTTCAAAAACGTCATTACCATTACTTCCACCATCCAGCCCATTCAATTCAGTCTAAAGCAATAATACTTCCTCTCAGGACATTGACTGTTTCCGATTCATTGACACTTTCTCGTTCTCGACGAAGAACACACATCAGCTGTGGATCCATACGACTCCAAGTGTCATTCCCCAATGGCTGCATGTCGAAACATCCACAAATATTGACACACCGGACACCTAATCAACGTCTAATCTACGTGCCAGGTGGCCTGATAAGCTCGAATCGGAATTATCTTCTTCCGAGAGAAATTCCATCAAGTGTCGCTTCCGGCTGCTGGCCAAGTGAACCCCATCCACCCACGATCGACCAGCCGGGGAGCTTATCTCCTCTAGACATTCTAGACGAGGGCGCCTCCAGGGCACTCACAGCTTATCATCTGCTCGTCACACTCACGCGGGGTGTGTCCCGCGACGGGCGCATGAATTAATTTCTTTGTTCGCCGTACACGGCGTGTCCGATTAGGGAAGTAAAAGTAAACAAGCCGGCTTCCTACTCGGTGAATGACTGCTGCGCGCACTTCATGTCCGAATGGAAGTGGCCGGAATCGATGTGATGGCAGCTTAAGCGCTCACTGCACAGAATCCGTGCAGATGTCTGAATACCTTCAGTGGCATCCACTCGCAAGTCGTGCCAACGTATTGTCATCACAATGGGCACTCGGTCCGCGGCAGGGTCAAGAGCAGACAGACGACCGACCGAGTCGCGGACGCATTGCATAAGACCGGGGACCAGTTTGTGCACATAAATCATTCAGAACGCTGTGAGAGATTGCCACTGATTGCGACTAGAAAACGCGATCGGTCCGCGATACCAGTCCCCCAGCGAGGTGCTGCTAGATGCAATTGGACCAGGAGACGGCTGTGATTCGATTGCAAGCCTTCCTGTTTCCTCGTGTCCTCCCTCCGACCACAAACTGGAACTTAACCCGCGAATGCCTGCCCCGGAATCCAGTCGGGCGGCTGCACGCGATTTTTGTTATGGTTTAAGTTAATTTCTTTATAAATGAATCGATTAAATCGCGATCGGGGGGAATCAGTTAGTGACACTGGACGCAGTCGCAGAGGTCGGCGCGTTTGAGTGAGTAATTGATTGCTTAATAGTCGTTTAATTTCTAGAAACGCCTCGCGAGCAGCAGCCGCAGGGGCCTGCTGAAAGTTGAGACTGATTAAGTGCGAGACTCCTTTGTAGGGAGTTAATTGAATTGGCGACCGGACGGGCAACGGTCCGGGATTGATGATTTGTGGGCGTTGCTGGCCCATTCAGGTCATTAAATGGGGCTATCTGTCAGGAGGATTGTCCGCCAAGAAAGGAATTCTGTCGAGAACTCGATTTATGTGCAGGAAGGGTGGCTGGCTGGTCGCCCCTCAACTTTGTCACCAGAAAATTCGATAGCACGCAAGAGATTGGCTCGCTTAAGCCACCTGGTTCTCTAACCGGAATGGCTTGTCGCGGCGCAGAGAAAGACGGCCGACTTGCTGCCGATCGATCTTCAAGTGATTCAATGAACCCGATGCATTTCCGAATCGATTCACAACCGATGAGACCTAAGTGGGTCACGCGCGAAAAGTCACTTCCTAGACAGGATGATGGGGCATCCCAGGTTGCGTGCGATCGCGCACCGAATGACTCTCCCGCAGGATGAACTGCATTCCGGACAACTTTGTCAATTAGTTCAGACAAATGAAAGTGTCGTTGATCGGGAACTTACAAATCGAATGGGAGAACATTTATGATCCTCAAGGCTGCACAGTGTGGCTGTCATGCTGCGAGGAGCTTGACGTCTGAATTTCCAGGGAAGCAGATGAGCAGCTTATAGAGAATTAAATCGTCCAATATCTGGCAACAAACAACTATTTGAAATGTTCGTAAGAAGACGGCCGTGACGTCTGCTAAGTCGTATAATTAAAAATTGATCTGCACTGGGCTGCTTTCGCGTCGCCGATCCTGTTCAAATGAATAATCCGACATGAAGTTGCGTGAGCCAGTGGCTAGGAACATGGCGCGGCCTTAGTTTAGCGATGATGATGGCAATTGAGGGTCTAAGCGTGACGCAAGTGGTAGTTAGATTCTTAATTGTCGGCTAATTAATTAGGAAAAAAATTGATTTTTATTTCTGCACGTGAGGATCCCTTCGAACGCAAGGAACGAACACAGGCCCTGGACTGCTAGAAAGCAGACAGTGCCGAGTGCAATGGAATATGCCGCGAAGAAGGAGGATAAACAAGTGTGACATGTACCAAAGTATTGCTACTGAGAGTGAAACCCGCCATAAAACTTAATTTGAAAACTCCACTCTGGATTGCTTTCAGTTTCAGATATAGGACAAGGACGATCTCTCCCAGAAAGAACCGCCGAACAAAGTCGAAGCTATGGTCACAAGTTTTGGAAATGCGATTCAGCTGCTGCTGAGTGTTAGGGAATATGCTGCTCTAGCTCAGTGGGAGTCACCATCTACACGACAACATTCGTGGACGTCGGCTCGCAGTAGAACCCCTCTGAAGCAAGCTTGCGGTTGTTAAACTAAAGAAGACCTGCCTGTCTTCTATCAAAGTACCACCACTCGGTTTAGTCTAGTAAATCTACCGCCACTCAGTTTGGTCACGTGGGGATCGATGACAAAGCTTCCTCTCGCACTCGAGGTGCCAACTTCGTCTCGGATCATTTTTCTGTTGTATTTATGGCACCCGTATGGACTGAACGAAGGTTAGCGCACGTCGGAAAGCTGCAATCGCAATAAATCATGAAAACATTGGAGATCGAGTCTCCCAGAAACTGTCTAAAAGTTCTACTGCAAGAGAAGAGAAACCTTTTCAAGAAGCCATCAAGGATGCTGCCAATAATCAGATGAACTCTATAGATGGTTCGACGATGAATGCTTACAAGGACAACCAAGCAAGCAGGATGCAAGCATAAGGCGACGGTGAAAAAATTGCAGTTCGGGTCTAGGCAGCCGAAGTCAAAGTGTACAAAAAATGAAAAAGGAATGTGCGCCGAATTTTTTAAATGGAATGGTCGTGAGAGGTGGGCTGACACTGAGATAAAGAGCTATTATGGGAAAAAGTAGATTCCGGGAACCGTAGCCACGGAACGAAAGCGGGGAACTTGCTGGTTTTCCTCCGGAAGACTAAGAACATTTAATGTAGGTTACTGCTTGGTAGTGCAATGGACCCGTCTTTGAGTCTGAGCGCTCCTGTGCAGTGTATCCCGACATTCAACAAAAAAAAAATATTCAAGATTGTGCTACCCTCTTCCCAGTCCTGCTTTACGGCGCAGAAACCTGGACGCTACTAAAAGCGGATGAGGAAGTCCTTGGTCTCTTCGAGAGAAAAGTTCTGAGTGCGACTTTTGGTCCTGTGTGCGTTGATGGCATCTGGAGGAAAAGATTCAACCACGAACTGTATGGGGTGTAGGGCGGCATGAGCCTAGTCAAGCGTCTACGGATACAACGCTTAAGATGGCTAGGCCATGTAGAGCGTATGGACACCACTGCTCCGGCCCGAAAAGTCTTTGAATCCGAGCCATTGGGACAACGCAACAGAGGACGGCCTAGATTGAAGTGGCGCACACAAGTGGAGAAGGACCTCAACCAACTTGGAGTGCGCAACTGGAGACAGCTGGCAAAAGATCGTGCTGGCTGGAGAGGCATGTTGGTTGAGGCCCAGGTCCACTCCGGACTGTAGCGCCACGAGAAGAAGAAGAAGAATGTAGTGAGAGGTGGGCTGACATTGAGATAAAGAGCTATTATGGGAAAAAGTAGATTCCAGGAACCGTAGCCACGAAACGAAAGCGGGGAACTTGCTGGTTTTCCTCCGGTAGACTAAGAACATTAAATGTAGGTTACTGCTTGGTAGTGCAATGGACCCGTCTTTGAGTCTGAGCGCTCCAGTGCAGTGTATCCCGACCTTCAACAAAAACAAAAAAAAATATTCAAGGTAGTGCTAACCTCATCCCAGTCCTGCTTTACGGCGCAGAAACCTGGACGCTACTAAAAGTGGATGAGCAAGTCCCTGGTCTCTTCGAGAGAAAAGTTCTGCGTGCGACTTTTGGTCCTGTGTGCGTTGATGGCATCTGGAGGAAAAGATTCAACCACGAACTGTATGGGTTGTAGGGTGGCATGAGGCTAGTCAAGCGTCTACGGATACAACGCTTAAGGTGGCTAGGGCATGCAGAGTGGATAGACAACACTGTTCCGGACAGAAGAGTCTTCGAATCCGAACCACAGGGACAACGCAGAAGAGGACGTCCTAGACTGAGATGGAGCACACAAGTGGAGAAGGACCTCAACCAACTTGGAGTGCGCAATTGGAGGCAGCTGGCAAGAGATCGTGCTGGCTGGAGAGGCATGTTGGTTGAAGCCCAGGTCCACCACGGACTGTAGCGCCATCCGAAGAAGAAGAAGAAGTGCTACCCAACAAGACAGAACAAGCAACAATAGACAAGACGAAGTATCTTGGAGGGAACTTCACTGAGAGGACTATGAAGTGTCCCTCCAAAAGGCCAGTTCCGCTTTTTATCGCATCTACCCATAGATGAGAACGGATGTCAGTAACGACTGGCGGAGAAGACTGTTAATATGCAGGCAGCTCATACGACCTATCATAGCGTATGGCTTTCCTGCATTACCAAGAAATCAGTGATTTGGGGTTTGGATAGTTTGTAAGTAAAGTAACAGTAAAGCTACTTAGCTAACTAACGTGGGAACTTGAACTACATGTGACCTTTAGTCCTGACAGTCCGGGGCGCGCCACTGCCAGTTGCCAAGACCAAGCTCTCTAGTGCCTGCGATAATTTGGTCTCTATACCGGAGTTTCAGTCTTTCTGCACTTCTCGAGCCCGACGACTGTGATTCGAAGACACTTTTAGCTGGAGCGTTGTTGTCCATTCGCTCGATGTGGCCGAGCTAATGATGTCGTTGCTTTCTTCCGGACTTCATACACATCTTGTTACAATACATTGAGTCCCCGATTGTATATTCTCCTCTATCCTTTTCCTTAACCCCTTGCCTTCCTTGCAGACAGGACGCATTTGATGCGGAATTTTTCTTTCAAAAGTAACAAAAACCAGCTCTATCGTGTTTCAAAGGAAACGTCTTTCTAGTCGGAATCCTTCAGTTCGATTCGTTTCTCTAAGACTCATCACCTCAAACCGGACGTCTGTGCCATTTGTAATTGGTAATTAGTTGATAACTCCCTCGGCCACATGCCCGCCCGCTCGGCGTGACCCGCTGCCCAGAAACCCAAATTTGCATGGAAGTCCTCTTTTTTTGTTCAGTTTTCTTTGAAATACCGGTAGCCGATTAAAATTTTCTGCCTAAACGCACAGGAGAGGATTAAGTTTCTGCAAATCCTCGTCTTGGTCATTATATCGCTTCAGTGATCTTTCTTCGACAGTTTATTTTCTCGCCATCAAGATTGAAATTCGATATGCGAGTGCGGAGGAGTAGTCTCCGGAGTTGGACGTCAGATGGGCTTGTGGATACGCGCACTTGTGTGCGTGTGTGTTCGGCGACAGATGTTGTTTGGGGGGGCTTTTGTTTTAGGAACACGAGAAGCGGAAAAGGGCTCATTATTTCCTCTATTTATTCAATTTGAAAATGTACGTGTAGTGTTCTCATTTAATTTGAACTGAAGGTGGAGTGAGAGATGATGGAATAATATTTTTATTTTGTCTCTTTGCCGAGAGCAGTGTTTTACACCGAAAAGATGTTATTTGGGAGACGTTATTGGACCATCTCCCAGTTTTGATGGGGTGTACGAAGCGACTTCCACCTTTGAATAGTGTCCATTTACGCGAAATAGTTTTTTTTTTGTGGTAGGGATACACCGGACTGTAGACTCAAATACTGGTCCATTGATTACCAGGCAGTAAACTTCATTTTATGCAATTTCTCTTCTTCGCCCGTTCCAGATATTCTTCGCAATATAATTGCTGGCCATTAGGATTGAGAACGTTACTGCCTGGAAGACCGACGCGAAATTAGCTAAGAAAGCGTGAAGTTTGATATTTTCATCTTCCACGAAGACTCCAGCTCCAGAACCCTCAATGCTGGGGAAGGCCCCTGTCCAGCCAAGACAAACTGTTCTTTGAAACTTATTGAAAGCAGTAGTCACGTATTTACTCGGAAGCTTATTCCACCAAACGCTGATGCATATAAACCAGTTGCACCAAAACCAGCTTGCCTCAGAGCCCGCTTGCATCAGAGTCAGCTTGCCCCTGAGCCTGCTTAGCCCTACAACCAACTTTCCTAAGAGCCGGCTTGCCCCAGAGCCAGCTAGGCTCTAGACTCATCTTGAACCCAAAAGCCAGCTTGGGCCTAGGGTGAGCTTGCCCTAGACTCAGCTTGCCTCAGAGCCAACTAGGCCCTAGAGCCCCAGAGCTTATTAGGCCGAAGAATCAGTTTGCCCCAGAATCAGCTAGACCCAGAGCCAGCTTGCCCATAAAGACAGCTTGCCTCAGAGCCAGCTTGCCCATAAAGCCAGCTTGCCCCAGAGCCAGCTTGCCCATAAAGCCAGCTTGTCCCAGAGCCAGCTTGCCCATAAAGCCAGCTTGCCCCAGAGCCAGCTTGACCCCAAAGCCAGCTTGGCCCTGCAGCTTCTCACCGCAGCTTACTAGGCCCCAAAGCCAATTTGGTTCCAGACTCATCTTGACCTCAGAGCTAGCTAGCTGGGCCCCAGATGCAGCTTTCCCCAAAGCCAGCTTGTCCCCAGAGACAGCTTGCTCCAGAGTCTGCATGGCCCTAGAGCCGGGTAGACTCCAGAGCTTCCTATGCCCCAGAGCCAGTTTAGCCCCAACGCCAGCTAGGTCTCATAGCCAGCTAGCTCCAGAATCAGTTTGCCCCAGAGCTTGCTTGGCACCACAGCCAGCTTGCCCCAGAGCAAGTTTTGCGCCAGAGCCAGCTAGGCTCCGGAGCTTACTAGACCCCAAAGCCTGCTTGCTCCTGAGCCTGCTTGCTCCTGAGCCTGCTTGCTCCTGAGCCTGCTTGCTCCTGAGCCTGTTTGCTCCTGAGCCTGCTTGTCCCCAGATCCAGTTTTCCCCGGAGCCAGCTTTTCCTAGAGCCAGCTTGACCCTAAAGCCAGCTTGGCACCGCAGCTTACTAAGCCCCAGAGCCAGCTTGCACTAGAGCCAACTTTACCCAGAGTCAGCTTGGATCCAAAGCCAGCTTGACTCAGAGCCAGCTAGGCTCCGGAGTATATTAGGCCCCAAAGCCTGCTTACCCCTGAGCCTGCTTGTCCCCAGAGCCAGCTTTCCCCAGAGCTAGCTTTCCCCAGAGCCAGATTTCCCCAGAGCCAGCTTTCCCCAGCGTTAGCTTGACCCCAAAGTCAGCTTGGCCCCGCAGCTTACTAGGCCCCAGAGCCAGCTTGCACCAAAGCCAACTTTACCCAGAGCCAGCTTGGATCCAAAGCCAGCTTGACTCAGAGCCAGCTAGGCTCCGGAGCTTACTAGGCCCCAAAGCCTGCTTACCCCTGAGCCTGCTTGTCCCCAGAGCCAGCTTTCCCCAGAGCTAGCTTTCCCCAGAGCCAGATTTCCCCAGAGCCAGCTTTCCCCAGAGTTAGCTTGACCCCAAAGTCAGCTTTGTCCCGCAGCTTACTAGACCCCAAAGCCTGCTTGCCCCTGAGCCTGCTTGTCCCCAGAGCCAGCTTGCCCCAGAGCCTGCTTGGCTCCAAACTCATTTTTACCTGAAAGCTAGCTTGGCCCCAGAGCCGCCCTGGTTCCAGCTTGGTCTCAGAGTCAACTTGATCTGAGAGCCAGCTTGGTCTGAGAGAGATTGACAAGACCTTACAATACATTGTGAAGCTTTATCCATGACCCCGATGTTTGTCCATACTTTACATTCGATTCAATGCAAACGACTTGTGTCGACTGTTCTTATTCGTCCAATAACATTCATGTCATCCTCGCCAGCAGCTGAACGTGCTTCTGAACGTCGTACCCCCTCGGTTGGCTTGACAAGACTTAAAATTGCTAGACCACGTAAAAGGTATGGACCCCACTGCTTTGGCTTTAAAATAGAGGATTAACTAAAATGAGATGAGTGCTGACATGTTTGTGTGAAGCCCAGGTTCAGCCCTGACGGTCGCACCAGACAAAAAAGAAGAAAATTGGTTAACTAACTGAGTTAAAAGCAGAAGAAAAAGGATTGAGGGAGGAACTAAACATTTTACTGTAAATGCAGCCATAGGGTCGACAAAAAGGCCTTGCGCGTCGATCTATATGACCTCAGCCTATGTGTACAAAGTTGCTCCAACGTAAAATTAACACTGTTCATAACCTATCAAACCAACAAAGTAACACGGGGATTATTTTCTCTAATCCACGACAGATCAAAGACATTCAACTTGCCTGTCTCCCGATCCAACATATGTTCTCGGAAATCTGACGCAATTAATTCCCCAACCAGCACAGCAAGTAAACTCAACAACACGCATCAGAGCATGACGAAAAGTCGCCTGCGTCTATGAGCGCCCGCAAGACGAGCGAGTTTTTCATCACATCCGTCTACATATCGGTGCCCTGTAAATGTCACCACGTGATGCACACACAGTTTTGATCTGTGGTTTGTCCTTTGAGTTGCGACTTCTTTAAGCATGCTAATTGCAACATTTTGTTGCCGAAGCCAGTATGGTGACATTCCGGACAAGTTCATCCGCTTTGCTATTACCGCAGACGTATCTGTGACTCGGCACCCAGTGCAGGTGGTTGTTAAACTGTTCCGTCATCCTGCCCGTACGTGAGCGACAGCTTATTACCACTTTAGACCAGTTTCAGGGTTATTATCGTCGTCCGACGATCCATGAACACACAAATTCTGTCGGCGAAATATGAGAATCCACTTAAGCCGTGACAGTGCCTCAATGGTCATAATCTGTGCCTTGTACGAGCAGCAATGAACGCGGCGCAGGCGAAATGAGAGGCTCATTAAGCGGGGAAGACCGACCCAGTTTGCTGCAAAGGTTTAGCTCATTAGAGGCGGCACCGTCGCCCACTCCCTTTTCAACGCGGATGCCATGTGGCTCTAGCATCGCTGGGAACAGAATTATGATGTGTCTGACAGGAAAATGGTGTGGCCTATGTGCGTAGAGTTTCTGCTCGTGGGTTGGATTTCCAGTTCCAGCAGATTAATTGAGTGTCTGATGTTTCAACGGGCAGATGGCGGTGCTCGCCATTTCTTGTTTGGCGAGCAGATCGAAGGGAATCAGGTTAGAATGAGTATCAAGTGCATCTGGAAGATTATGCAAAGGCATGCGTGTCTCGGAGTCTGTTTTATTACCTGCGCCGTGCATTGCGGGGTGTTATACAGTCAGTAGGACATGTGTTGTTACGCGCGCAATGGAGAGCTTTTCGCTGCGTTCTTAGAAAGGACGACTTGTGCCACACTCGCAGTTCACTTCAGTTCTGGCCAAGGAATGCTGCAGCTATAAAGAGCCAATGAATCTTCGATTAAGTGGAGATTTGTGTGTCTGTGAATGTTGTTCTCATTTGGTTGCCTCGTCTGCGATGCAAGGGACATGTTAATTAAACATTAGTCGCCATAAATGTTGGGACATAGATCTTAACGGGGTTTTGAATTTATTCAAAGTCTGAATGTGACAAGTTTTACGACTTCTTCCGTGGGGACGCACTCCGGTGTTGCAGGGAGATTAATTTAATGTCTTCGATTTTATAGGACATTTTAAGGATTAAGAGAAGATTTTCAAAACATTAAACTAATGGGAAGAGTGTAGTATTTGTTGTGGCGTTAACGGTAACAACCAGTCAACAGAAATCCAGAAAAACCGCGTAAATTAAACAGCAGATGTCCTCTCCTTTGCCACTCAAGTTTTTTTTTATTTCGATTCGCAGAAACTAGACTCTAACAGATCATGAATAAGTCCCGGGGACATAGAGGGCTGCACAGCGACATGCGCCTGGTCAAGCGTCTACGGATACAACGCTTAAGATGGCTAAGCTATGTAGACCGTATGGACACCACTGCTCCGGCCCGAAAAGTCTTTGAATGTGAGTCATTGGGACAACGCAACAGAGGACGACCTAGACTAAAGTGGCGAACACAAGTGGAGAAGAACCTCAACCAACTTGCAGTGCGCAACTGGAGACAGCTGGCGAAAAATCGTGCTGGCTGGAGAGGCATGTTGGTTGAGGCCCAGGTCTACCCTGGACTGTAGCGCCACAAGAAGAAGAATATGGCAGTTTGCATAAAGACGAGGTATAGAGTCCCAAGTCTATTCTTGGGATTCCTGCCAAACTCGTCAGATTGTGGAAGATGACGATGGACAACTCTCGCTGCTCCGTCAAGGTCGGTAACGAACGGCGGCCACACCATATGGCTCTATCGAATCCTATTGTTTCATATAATTTTATATTGTCGTTGGCGACTACGCCCCATGCATCCAAAATTTTTAAGCAATTCTTAAACAATGTGCATCAGTGAACTATCTTTGACCGATCACATTGACAGAGCAGTCGCTTAGATGTATGGATCGCTTGAATGTTCATCAGATTCTCCCGAAGTGGACCTGTGCCTCAACCAACCAAACACTCCATCTCTTTCGATCTCCAGCCAGCTGTTTTCAATTTTTCACACGAAGTATGATCGGGTCCTTCTCCAATGAATGCTCTTTATTAGCCTAGGCCGTACTCAGTTGCGTTGTCCCAATAGCTCAGATTCAAAGTCTTCAAGCCAGAGCAGTGGGGTGCATACCGTCTTCATGGCCTAGCCATGGTAAGCGGTGAATCCGAACACGCTTGACCAGGCGCATCCTGCTTACAGCCTACAACGTTAGTCGTTGAATCTTCTCCTCCAAATGCCATCACCGCAAATATGACCAGAAATCGCATGCAGAACTTTTGTCTCTGAAGAATAAGGCCCATCTCAGCTTTAAGTAATGTCCAAGGTCCGGCGGCGTTAAGCAGAACTGGGATGATCAAGTTCGTATACAAACCCTGCTCAGTTTTGCGGAAGAGAGCTCAATTAGTGGATTGCCTCTTGAGCCCAAGGACACAACGATTGGCAAGAGTGATTCCATGTTTGATTTCGGTACTGATGTTGTTGCCCCCATTTACCGCAAGGACGGACCTTTGAACCATACCATGATTGAATGAAAGAAAAGTGTGACGCTGTTAACCGTTCATCATCATCAGTCATTTAAATCTTGCGTTCTTGTTGGGACACCCTTTATTAGCAGCAAGTTTGAGCGTCTCCAACGTAGAGCAAAATATTTAAGAACAGTAACAGCAGTACAGGACTGAATGATTGAAATGATAATCATTCAGTCCTGTACTGCTGCACGAATGCAGGCTAAAGCTTCTCGTGAAGCTCTCTGTACCCCCAGACTGCGATAGATTGGCATTTTGCTTACATCCCTTGACAGGAGTACCACCTGAAAGCTACTAAAGTAGTTGCAAAAGTGTACATTTTAAGCAGTGCTGCTCTCTAGCCGCCGGACAAACTCTATTTCCGTCCTTCATAGAATTTTCTAGAAAGGAAAGTTGCTAAGCCGCTCTGTATTTAATAATGATCTTTCCACCGATCACAACGGCCTGTCTTGGATTATTTCATTTAATTCTTTAGATTTCTATGATGCGAGTTATAATCTTTCACAGACGAAGGAGCTGAGTCACCAATCTGGGACGGATTGACTAAGCAACGTACGCAAAACCTATAAAGAGGTCTGCTAGCAGTTTTAAAAACCTGAAAGATCTTTAGTTTAGACAGTTTGTCTGTGGGCATGATGTTATACAACTGACGCACGGCAAACAGCAAGAAGCTCTCATTACAGTCCGCGTTAGACGTTTTGTTTTTTTTTTTTTTTTTGTTGGAGGTTGGGATCAACGACACTGAAGCGCTCAGACTCAAATACTGGTCCATTGTACTACCAGGCAGTAAGCTTCATTTAATGTAATTTCTTGGTTTTACGAAGAAAAACCAAGGTGCGGTTCTGTGATATAGAACTTAGGTTTAATCAGTGCCCACCACATCAGCCCCAAATAACCGCCACCTGATACGAGCCAAAGCAGGACACTGACAGAGAAAGTGCTCTGAAGTGTCTTCACCTTCTCCACAGGCATCGCGGAGTGTGACATCACCAAGCCCAAGCCGGCTCAAGTGCATAGCGAAGGTTAAGTGTCCCGTTAGTATGCCGATAATTCGTCTGCACTCGTTTCTGTCTAGATAGCAGAGATAGCAGAAAAGATGAGGATTTCTTGCAGACGTTTGACACCATACTTCTGGTCACCCTGTAGCCTGGAGAGTCACGCCGTCTCTGGTTGTGCTGTAGAGAGACCCAACCATCGACGGAGGCCCTGAACATTGACGCGGATAGTCCCAAGGTGGGTTCTGGACCTACGAATGCCTCTGCTGAACCTAGCCTAGCTACTTCATCGGCAGTCTCGTTTCCCAGGATCCCGTGATGACCCGGGACCCAGACAAGTCTTAGCGAATTCAGCTTGCCGACAAAATGAAGGGAAGACCTACATTCTTGAACTATCTTGGAAGTGGTTAAAGGGTTGAGTATAGCCTTGAGCACAGCTTGACTGTCGCTGCAGAAGCAGATACTTCTTCCCTTCCACCTATTCGTCCCAATATAGTTGGTGACCATTAGGATCTCGAATGCTTTCGCCTGGAAGACCGATGCGAAGTTACCTAAGGAGGCGTGAAGTCTGATGTTGTCGTTTTCCACGAAGGCCTCAGCTCCAGAACCCTCCGTTGTCTTGCAGCCGTTCGTGAAAATCGGACTATATTCCTTTCCCGGTTCAGTTTCTGGCCACAGCCAGTCCAGGACACGTGGAAAGTTGACTTTGTATAAGCGTCGCGACTGTATTATTGGCGACCTCGCATCAGACGGCATGTCCATGAGAGTAGTGTCATAGGAAATGCGGTGTGCGAGGTAATCAATGCTCCAGTGCGAATGGAACCAAAGACCATTCCTTTTTAATCGAGAGATGGCCTTGAGTGTAGATCAAGGGGGGGGGGGGAGATTACTCAGAGCATCAAGAGCAGAGCCAGGCGTGCTGGGGGGCGTGCTGGGAGATAAACTGTTCTTTGAAGCTTGTTGAAAAGGGGGCAGTCACGTATTTGCGCGAAAGCTTGTTCCACCAAACGACTGATGCATAAGATAGAAGTGGTTTAATCATTGCCGTGCAGATCCAAACGGATCTTTTGGGTGATAGACCCCAGGTTCTGCCAAAAACTCCCTTGCATTGCCAGAAGACTGATAGCGTCTTCCGGGTTTTTGTCTCAATGTGTCTTTTCCAGAGAAGTTTACTGTCCAGGATAACACCTAGATATTTGGCTTCATTGGAAAGTGGGATATTGACGCCTTTAAGTACCAGTTGAGTCAAACCAGTCATATTCCTCCTTCTCGTAAAGAGAACAACCTTAGTTTTAAGAGGGTTGACTGAAAGCCCATTCCTGGTACACCAGCTATCGATCATGTCAAGAGCCACCTGCCCGCGTGCGCCGACGGCCGCAAGGCATGGTCCGGTAACCAATACGGCTACATCGTCTGCATAAGCCTGGGCATAGGTGATAGAACTATTCAAAACGGAAAGCAGAGAATCGATCAGCATGCACCATAGGAGGGGAGACAGAACTCCGCCTTGGGGGCAGCCCCTGTTAACCTCCGACATTACAAACTTATCACACTCCGCCTCCGCGATTATAGTCCTGTTCATTAGCATTGCTCTTATCCACAACACCAATTCCTCTACGCCGTGATTCCTGGCCGCGTTACACATGCCATCAAAAGTCGCATTGTTGAAAGTGTCCTCTATGTCAATGAAAATGTCCAGTGCGTAGTCTTTCCTGTCAAGTGCACTTTCAATTCTACCGACGAGATTTTGAAGTGCTGTCTCGCAAGATTTTCCGCGCTGGTAGGCATGTTGCATCTGAGATAGGGGGCGTGATCGCAGAGCGTTTTTGCGCAGGTGCAGTTCGATCAGCCTCTCCAAGATTTTTAGCATGAAGGAGGTGAGATTGATAGGCCTGAAGTTTTTGGCGAGTGAGTAGTCTCCTTTACCAGTTTTCGGTATAAAGGCTACCCTCACTGTACGCCAGGTACTTGGAATGTATGCCAGCGCGAGGCTGGCAGTGAAAATTCTTTTCAGAGCCAGCAGTTTAGTGTCTATGCCCTTTTGCAGCAGTGCTGCGTATATGTCATCGGTGCCGGGTGACTTGAAACCATCAAAAGACGCTACAGCGTACTTGATGGCTTCATCAGTTACGACGAGCGATGAAATATACCAGCCTCTGCGAGTAGAATTTGTCTGCTCATCCCCAGTTTCGGAAATCGGCACTAGTTTTGAGCCAACTGTGATCCTGTTCCCAGGGAAGTGAGTCTCATTCATGAGTTGGAGGGTCTCAGCTTTAGACTCGGTGTAGGTACCGTCTGGTTTTCTTAGTGTGTCCAGCCTCACTGCTTTGTCCCTTTTAAGGACTTTCACTAGTCTGCTGGTTTCACTGAGTGTTTCGATTTTCCCACAAAAGTCTTTATAAGAGACACTTTTCGAAGCTCGAATAAGCCTTTTATATTCTTTTTGTTTTAATCGATACAGGTCCCAGTCCTCTTCCAGATTAGTCTTAAGTGACCTATTCAGAAGTTTTCTGGTTTCCTTGCGCTTTCTCTGCAATTCCGAGTTCCACCACGGAACAGGGGTTCTGCAGGGGTGTTTTTTGACTGGGCATGTCAGTTCGAAGCATTGGGTTAAGGTGTCATTCAGGTTCCTAACTGCCACCTCAATCTGACGCCTCGTTCTGAGTTTTGGGAGAGGTACAGTGCGATTTGCTAACTCTTCCCTTAACTTTGGCCAGTTTGTTCTCCTAGGGTTCCTGCTCCTCTGCGAGACATTGGTTTCGCATTCGATTCGGAACTCTATTCATCTATGGTCCGACATGGACACTTCCGACAGAACTTTCCAGTCCGTGATCTCCTTAAGATATCTATTTGATAACGTTAAGTCAATCACCTCCTGTCTTCTTGTCGTGACAAATGTTGGTTGACGTTCACGTTTCCAGCATTTAGTAAATTTCCAAACACATCTTTGAGCCCCGCATCGCTCTGATAAAAGGACTTCAATTCCCGAACACCGGAATTTTTCTCTACTCCGTCACCTGTTGCCCACAAAGGAATTCCTTTCAAGTGAAAATCAAGCATACCCAAGCGTCTGAAATCCAATCCGTTGTTTTTCGAAAACTCCAAGCAGGCGGGTCAGCTGCAGAGCGGAGTGTATGCAAATCCGGTCACATGCACCTCGTCCCGTCTGCTGTAATTATGTACGTTGAAATAATGACCGAAAACCGATCCGCATTCGGTGTGTTGCGCTACCTACCTGTGTACCTGTGCGTATATGATGCTGGCATACCGCCACCTCCTCCTCTTCCACATCCTTCCCAACCTGCTTGTACCGCTTCGAGGACAAAACCGCAGACTAATCCCAGCATGCTGCTGTTATTAAAATTTATTTCGTTCAGCACACCATTGCCGCCTGCAAGTATCTGTGCATGGCGTACAACACACAATCGCCCGCTACCGAGATCCTTGAGTACCTACACGGACATGGTTAAATGTGGCCGAAACATCTGCTCTTTTGCCGAGATTTGTCTTTCGTTCGTTTGAATTCCGTTCTTAATCCTCATCATCTCTGCCTTTTTGAGTTTTCAAGTATTTTGGACGCACACACAGGCGTCCCTCGCCCGCCTCTTGTCGCTCTATTCACACAGCGCAGCAAAGAAAAACTGACCCATTGTTTACGACTTCCGTTGGTAACGTTCCAAATTGAAGACGGAGAAAACAAAAATGAAAGATACGAGATTCGTGTTCTTTATTATTATTATTATTCGGGAGTTTTTACCTTTTCAGTGGCGCAGGGAAACAAGCGCATCGTTGGCCGTGTGTGTGAGTAGTTCGTTTGAAGATGCGATCGTGGAATCCTTTTTCTTCTGTTCTGCTCCAGATCCCGGGCTGGGAGATATTGTCCCGGGAGTTATCGATTGGCTCATGTTGTCAATTCTGTTGGGTGTCTTCTTTTTCGGCTCTTTTTGGTGATTCATTTGATAGCCAAGGATCTATGGGTTCTGTTTGGTCTTGTGTGTAATGGGGTCGTTCACTGGAATAATTACCGATCTCCTTGATTGGAGGATGATGCATCGGAGGATGTTGCCATCATCTTGTTGTTGCTGTACTCCATTCATATCACTTGGGATTGATTTTGTCAAGAATCGAAGTATTGTACCGCGTTGGAAGGATTCTGTGAAGATTCCCAACAGCCGCTCGGTTTTTGATGAGAGGTGTTCTTTCTATCATGTCATGGATGTCATGGCAGTCTTAGATGCGGCAAGCCCAACTCAATACACAACCTGATGGTGTTGGTTTTGGAGCGAATTCTCTTAATTTGCACCAAGACCAATTAAGGGTTGCCTTTTGGTATTTTGGTAAAGGACGACAAGGTTGGACTTGCGTCTTGTTAGCTGACTATGCGTCGTTTTAGCAAACGGAAGCCTTTGCGAACCAAATGATGACTGAGAATGAACTGACAACTGATGGAAAGCGCGAAGTATTTTTGCCCGTAGCGAGAGTTAAGCTGGGCTCAAGGACTTGTGGGAGTCTTTAGTTACTTTCAGATTCGGAGCTGTAGAGCTGAATTTGACAGGCATATAAAACTCGCTGAAACCTGTTCCGATCTCCATTGACAAACTTTCCAGGCAAAGATCAAAGCGGTCCGGAATTCGCGCTGGAGCTGTTCGCGTTATTTGTTTGAGTTTCCACCGATGATTCGTCCTTTTCCGCGATGATTGTGTCTTGCACACACAAACCAACCGAATAGTGTCCAATGTCAGTAAAGAATCCTCAGCATTCCTTCCATTTCTTAACAGAAGAAAACGGCGGGCGGCTGTTAGCGTAAAGCGGGTAAATAAATCGTTGATGAGCCACACAAAGTGTCCTTTGGCTAAAAACGACGTCTGTAGAATGAACGAGGACACTGTGTATCACTTCTTCCCGGCTTCTTCGGCTGGAGTGTCGAATATTTTTGCCGGAATGAGGTCTGATGATAGTAGCCGTTGTGGCTTTGTGAATGAAGAGCGACACTCATCCGCTGAAGATCAAAATTTGATTCCAGGCTGAACACCTCGAACTTTTCATATCACCAACTCCTTCGAGCTGCTGACAACGCTCAAAGAGCGATAATTGTCTACGAAAACGCTTCTTAAACTAGATCGTTCGGACTCGGAAAAACTGAAGGTTCCTTCTACTCGTGTCCTCTCAGTAGCGTGCACAATGCGAGTAGTTGCAAGCTAGGCCCTGGTTTCCCAGTGGACTGTCGCGCCATACATTTATAATAATTATTATTGGGAAGAAGTACTGCTCGGAATGTGCACCTTTGCAAATGCCTGAGTAGCTTGCAGAAGGCATTCCTGTCAGGGGCGGTAAGCAAAATGGTGATCAATTGCAGCCTGGTGCTACAGAGAGTTTCCCGAGAGGCCTTATAGCCGGCATTCGTGCATCACTACAGGATTTTATAAGTGGAATGATGGGTCTCCAAATATTTTGCTCTACGGTGGAGGCACTCAAACTTTCTGTTAAAACGAGGGTTGCCTTTTATATTTCGGGATTAGAGAACAAACACAAAAAATTTGGCGCGACAGTCCAAATGGGGACCAGAGCCTAGCTTGCTCATCAACTACTCGTGTTGTGCGCGCTACTGTTCTCTCACGAGTAGAAGGGACCTACAGTTGTTTTCCGACTCCGAACGGCTACGTTTGAGAAGCTTTCTTAGACAGTTATTACACTTTGAGTGTTGTCAGCTCGAAAGAGGTGGTGCTGTGAAAAATTTGAGGTGTTGAGCCGGGAATCGAACCTAGACCCTTCGGCGTGTGAGCGTCGCACTCTACCCCCTACGCTACAGTGGCCACAAAACAAATATTAATCATCGAAAATGGCTTTATTGTTTTTCAAAATATTCCCCATTAAGATCTACACACTTTTGCATGCGTTTGAACCGATTGTCGAAGCACTTTTGCCACTCTGACTGTCGTATCTCCCAAACATGCATTCAGAACGCATCAACCGCAACTCCAGGTGTCGAAAAACGTTGACCCCTCATTTTATTTCTTACGTAATAATAATAATAATTGTTGGCGCGACAGTCCAAATGGGGACCAGAGCCTAGCTTGCTCATCAACTACTCGTGTTGTGCGCGCTACTCTTCTCTCACGAGTAGAAGGGAGCAACAATTTTTTTGCCGACTCCGAACGGCGAAGTTTGAAAAGCTTTCTTAGACAATTATTGCTCTTTGAGTGCCGTTAAAAATTCGAAAAATTGATGTTGAGCTGGGAATCGAATCTGCACCCTTCGGGGTGTGAGCGTCGCACTCTACCCACTACTCCACGGCGACCACATATTTCTTGAGTACGGGAATAAAAAGAAGTTATTCGGTGCCAAGTCAGGACTATACGACGGATGACTCATCAAATCGATGTTTTGAGTGCTCAAAAATGCAGTTGTTTGAGCCGATGTGTGAGAGCTGACATTGTCGTGGTGAAGAGTGATCCGTTTTCGGCGATTGGTTTTCCTGATTTCTTGGAAGACAACTGGCAAACAAATGGTTGCATACCACTCAGAATTGACTGTTCTGCGTTGTTCTAGTGGTACGGTTGCGACATGTCCAGTTTTTTCGAAAAAGGCGAGCATTTGCTTGGAAGTGCTTCGTGCGCGAGCAACTTTTGTTGGATTTGACTCAAATTTAAACACCAATACAGTCGACTGCTGTTTACTTTCGAGCTCATACGCCTAAATCTACGATTCATCACCTGTCACGATATCATAGATGTGTTTCGAAGCACCGCTATCGTATTTTTGGGGCATTTCTTTCGACCAATCGACACGAACCTTTTTTTTAACGATTAACAAATAGTGTGGGATCCAACGCGAACAAATTGTTTTGACCGTCAAATGCTCATGAAATATTGAATGTATGCTGGTCCCACTTATGCCTAAGGTTGTCTCAATCTTACGATAAGTCACATGACGATCTTGCAATATCAGTTGGCGCAGCATTAATGGTTTCCGGAACAATAACTGACTTTCGAGGACCTTCACGAAATTCGTTTTGGAGTGAACTACGACCTCGGTTGAATTCACCATACCATCAATAAACACTGGTCCTTGATGGAGCTTCATCGCCAAAAATTGAATTAAGTTCATTGATGCACTGCTGTTGGGGTAATCCACGTCGAAAGTTGTAAAAAATAATCACACGCAATCCATTTTTTGGGCGAGATGAATCTTTTAAGTTACTGTAAACAACATAAATTGCGCTCGTATGTCGAAACGGTCTGACTACGTGTAACCTCAAAAATGTCAAACCTTACGATAGAGCTAGCAGTTGCTGGATTGCAACACTAGGTTTGCCCAGTCCCGAAATATAAAAGGCAACCTTCGTATGAAGGCGTCGTTACAAATTATCGACGTTATCGCTTTGGTGGATCGTTAGGACGATAGTCGCTTGCCCTGCGCCCTGAGCTCTTGAGCTCTTCCATTGGGACGATTGGACCTTGGTTTCAATGTCAAAACCATGTATCCATAATTTGGTCACCTGTTATGACTCAGTTAAGCAAATCTGGATCACTGTTGATGATATTCAACAATTCCTGAGCGATGCTCATGCGTCATTTTGTGTTTTGTCAAATTTAAGCACTGAAATGAATTTCGACGACATACGCTCCATGCCCAAAATTTCCGAAAAAATTGCATACCATGAGCCAATAGATATGCCGACATCTTCAGCCACTTCTCTGATAGTGAATCAATGATTCTCCATGAACAGTTTCTTCACTTTCTCAACATTTTCATCGGTTATTGATGTACTGGGATGTCTAGGACGAGCGCCTTCATTCACACCTTCTCGACTTTCTTCGGAAAGTTTGTACCACTTGTGAACATTTTTTGACTCAGAGTACACTCACCACATGCCACAACTCAAGCGGTTTGGGTACTTAATTCCATTTTTCACACCGAATTGAATGAAAATTCAGTGAACCAGTTTTTTTCGACAGCAGGAAATAGCCGATTACCAAAGGCACGTCCAACTTTTATGCCTCTCACAAACGAAACGAATAAGCTATATGGCTGAAACTGTAATCATATATTCGAGACGGGTGCACCAACAAAACAAAATAAAAAAATCAAAATCGAATGTACGTTTTTGACCTTCACCTTATTTTTTGAACAGACCTCGTACAGTCCTCGAATCTGGAGAAGTAGAACAAGAAAGACAGTCCTTCGAAACAACGGCGTACGAAGGACTATTGGAAAACGACGTCAGCCAACTTCGGGTACAACACTGAAGGCGGCTCATAAGAAGGTCAATCGAGCTGGACAAAGTCCATCAATGTCGCTAAAATGTATACAAGTTTCGAAAGAGCAAATGAACACCTTAATGCATCTCGGAAAACAAAGTAAGTTTACTATAGTAAACGGACAATGACTTTCCACGAGGATTGGCACATCTTTGGTGGAAATAATTGTTCTGAACTGTCACCAGTTAGACTTGTGGAACGGAGTCCTAAACAGGGGCTTAGTGCAGGGAAAAGTTCCCAGAAAGCACTTCATTGCCAGTTATTACGACTGTAAAAACATTTCGAAATAATTTCACCAACCCTTCATCTTCCCTGACTCATCGTCGTCCCAATGAGATCCCGAAATTAAGAAAGTCATGTGTACGCGTCTCATTAGTCAGTCTCTTCCAAGCAAACACAGCCGAAATTGCCGCATATCAGAGTAGGAGCACGGGATCTTAATTAAAAGCCAAAAAACCAACAAGAAACGACCAGCGAGCACCCAGTGTGGACATGTGTTTATTGCATCTTCCTCAAATAAATCGATTCGTAACGTCTTCAATCCGTCTCCTCAAACAGTCGCGCCAAGTAATTAAGCAGCCGCAAAACACACAGGCGCTATGGCGCGCAGCAAAGAGCTGCACAAGCACAGGTCGTCTGTTCGATCCACCGACCAATGCCCTCGGAAGCTGCACAGAGCAATGGGATGTCGGTGTGGCTGCTCTCTGTGCTGCTGCCTTAACCGCAGGTTGGATGCAAGAAGAAGGTTAAGTGTCGTCTATCAGCGGGCACCCAAAATGACCGCCGCAACTAGGCTCGGTCCTCTTTCGACAGCTGCGGCACAGGAGACGAAGGCGAGCAGCCAAAAAAAAGTGAATAATAAGTTTAGCATACAGCGGTGGTATGGTCCAGGTTGACCGCGATGCCGATCGGTGATGTGAACACGATGCAGGCGGCGTCCGACGATCGACGCGGTTGTAAGGTTCACATGGCAAAATCTGCAAAAAAAAGCAACACTCAAAAGAAAACAACAACCACAACAGCGTCATGCAACAGGCGGTGAAATAAATTGTCCGACAGGTGTTCTCCCTCGATGCGGAGAGATTTGAGAGGTTGCTTATACTCGAGGGTATTGCGTTACATGCGGGAACGTTCGCTTGATCTTCTGGGACTTTGAAGTGCTGCCAATCTATTCAACTACTGTCACAATTAGCTGATGTGGGCTGTGAT
Organism: Eristalinus aeneus; assembly: GCA_955652365.1. Taxonomy (NCBI): domain Eukaryota; kingdom Metazoa; phylum Arthropoda; class Insecta; order Diptera; family Syrphidae; genus Eristalinus; species Eristalinus aeneus. The sequence goes on from OY019130.1 coordinate 22,701,725, forward strand.
CTGATTCTGCATGGCACGAGGTAGGTTTAAATGGCGCAAGGATTTATGAAGGGTGACCAGATAAACTTTCACGATTTAAGTACAAGAACGTCACACATTGCGGCGGTTCCCTTGCTGCTTAGCTTATTGAAATTTTGAATTTTGTGTACATGGAGGTTCTTTGTTTTACCCAAGCTTGAGGACTTGCTTCTTTGTGCTGCGCGAGCTGCCTTTGCACAGAGAAGGTTCCGTCATATAGCTTGACAAGTGCGAACTGCCTTTGCACAGAGAAGGTTCCGTCACATAGCTTGACAAGTGCGGGTTGCCTTCGCACAGAGAAGGTTCCGTCACATAGCTTGACAAGTGCGACCTGCCTTTGCACAGAGAAGGTTCCGTCACATAGCTCGACAAGTGCGAGCTGCCTTTGCACAGAGATGGTTTGACAAGTGTCAGCTGCCTTTGCACAGAGAAGGTTCCGTCATATAGCTTGACAAGTGCGAGCTGCCTCTGCACAGAGAAAGTTCCGTCATAGCTTGACAAGTGCGAGCTGCCTTTGCACAGAGATGGTTTCATCATAAAAGTTGGGTAAGTGTGAGCAACCTTCGCACAGAGAAGGTTCCGTCATATAGCTCGTCAAATGCGAGCTGCATTCGGACAGAGGAGGTTCCGTCACATAGCTTGACAAGTGCGAGCTGCCTTCGGACAGAGAAAGTTCCATCACAAAAGTTGGGTAAGTGCGAGAGAGGTTCCATCACAAAAGTTGAGTAACCAGAAGCTACTTTTGCGCATAGAAGGTTTCGTATTCTCGAAGTTCGGTCTGACTATATCATCTTTACTTAGACCGAGACAAATTTAATAAAATAAACTGTTTTACAGTTTGGAAGCTGCGATGACCGCTGTGAGTTAGCATGGGTGTCCCAGTTTCGCTCATACTGACATATAGCCTCAAAACTATAGGGGTCTGCGTGGTCGAAATAATTTCCATTGAGTCCGTTCAACAGCAGATGGTTTTTGTATTTTCTCACGTTTAATGCATGTAGCCGTAGGAATTGGTCCGGGAAGGGGGACAATAGCTTTGAACTCAAATACATTATAATTATTTTGTGATGCTTAAAAGCCTGAAAAGGGATAAGAAACAAGAAAATCTGTTGGGGTCGCATGCCGGCACGGTTTATATTTTAATTTGTTTACTTCTCATGCAACGGACAAATCCCCAAATATCCAGCAATCTTAAAGTATCATACGTGATATTCAAATGCATTATAGTTTAACTTTTCAGTGAATTCTCTTCAAAAGCTTAAAAATTGGGACGCACAGGCAGATTCAATTAAAATGCTAAAGTTTTGTTTCTATGAATGAAAAAATATATGTTCACCGATTTGATTTGATTAGATTTGAATTCGATTACAAGGTGAAATGAGCGTTTTTTTGAAAATAAAACACTAATTATTAATAGGAAAGTAAAAATATTTTATTCAAAGTATTGGCCATTGTTTTCTACACATTTTGACCACCTTTCTGGCAATTTGTGAATACCACGCCAATAAAATTGTTCGTCTTTTAAAGCAAACTAATCAGACACCCAACTTTCGACCTCCTCGTAGGAATCGAAGTGCTACTCAGCCAATGCGTGCCCCATCGATGAAACCAAATGGTAGTCGGAAGGAGCCAAGTCTGGTGAACACGGCGGGTGGGGTAGCTGCTCCCAGCTAAGTGTTTTGATTGTATTCTGAACCGGTTTTGCTTTGTGTGCAGGTGCATTGTCATGGAGCAAAATTACCTTGCCGTGTCTTCTGGCCCATTCTGATTGTTTCTTGATCAATGCATGGTTCAAATTGATCATTTGTTGTCGGTAGCGATCACTATCAACGGTTTCACCAGGTTTTAGGAGCTCGTGGTACAGCACACCTTTCTGGTCCCACCAAACACAAATCATTGTCTTCTTGCCGAATCGATCTGGTTTTGCAGTCGATGTTGATGGTTGTCCCAGATTCCGTTTAGGATTCTTAAAATAAATCCATTTTTCATCGCCAGTAACAATCCAATTCAAAACCGATTTTCTTTCGTGTCTTTGAAGCAAAATTTCACAAGTGTTTTTTCGGTTTTCCATCTGTCTTTCATTCAATTCATGTGGCACACATTTTCCACACTTTTGGATCTTTCCCATAGCTTTTCAACGGCCAGAAATTATTTATTGTACAACATTTAACATTGGTGCCATTTGCTTTTGACTCAAAGTGTCATCTCCATCCAATATCGTTTACAATTCGGCGTCTTCAAATTTTTTTTGGTGGTCTTCCACGTTCTTCATTTCTCACATCAAAATCATTATTTCTGAACCGTTGAAACCATCTTTTGCATGTTGCTTCTGATAGAGCATGATCACCATATGCCTCGACAAGCATTCGATGCGACTCTGTAGCACTTTTCTTCAAATGAAAAGAAAAAATCAATGCTCCCCGCAAATCATCACTTTCTGGAACAAAATTCGACATTTTTAACACGATGAAAAAATATGATGTTGTCTGTTCAATGACTTGATGTATACTAAATATTTTTCACAGAAGTCATAGCAAACAAAAAAAAAAAGAAGGGTTCATTCACAACAAATGTTCCCTATCGAGACATTTGTATCTTAACGATCACTTCATACTGGTATGCCTGGTAAAGTGATCAGAAAGCCCCACTTGCCTTACAACCAAGGCTACCTGGCCACAGCTCAACCCTAATCGCCTTCTTCATCCTGCCAGGACAAGGCGCTCACAGGGATAGGTTTGACATCCCGCCAGGTGTAGGTGATTTACTCAAATCCATATTTCTCAGACTGAAAGTGTCTTTGAACCTTGACAGGGGTTATAACAGGCCACTGCACTATTGGGATGCATGCCTCCAGGCTCTAGGAATCCTTCATAATGTCTTCTGTAGCAACTGCGGAGACGAGGAAAATCGAGTCCATTTTTCTGATTCTTTTCAAAACACCTAGGGAAACACGTGAACTCAAGAAGAATAGCTGGAGACACCTCAAAAGCTGAACAATGTCTTCAGGATGTTGCAAACGACGTACGGGGTATTTGAATAGGTCCCAACTATTAACTGAAGAGAAGCCTCTGTGGATTCAGCAGGAAATTAAATAAAAATACAAAACGTCCTGCGAACTTGTGAGGCTCTATGTTGCAAAGGACGCATGGGATATTTGAATAGGTCCCAACTATTTACTGAAGAAAAGCCTCTGTGGATTCAGCAGGGAATTAAATCAAAATACAAAACGTCCTGGGACCTTGTGAGGCTCTATGTTGCAAAGGACGCATGGGATATTTGAATAGGTCCCAACTATTTACTGAAGAAAAGCCTCGGTGAATTCTGCAGGGAATTAAATCAAAATACAAAACGTCCTGGGACTTTGTGAGGCTCTATGGTGCAAAGGACGCCTTGGATATTTGAATAGGTCCCAACTATTTACTGAAGAAAAGCCTCGGTGGATTCTGCAGGGAATTAAATCAAAATACAAAACGTCCTGGGATCTTGTGAGGCTCTATGTTGCAAAGGACGCATGGAATATTTGAATAGGTCCCAACTATTTACTGAAGAAAAGCCTTCACTAGAAACATCAGCCGTTTTCGAAGTCCCTTTTCCCCTATGCAACAAGAATCTAAAACCCAAATTCGAGTCAGCCAGAAGTTATTGACAAGAAGAATGATTAAACCAGTAAGATAAAAAAAGTCAGAGGGTCGCAGTGCCACAAACTCTAGATAATAACACTTGGAGGAAGTATTTCTCTTTCAAGTGTGAAAGGAAGTGAACTGCAAAGTCGCAGAAAAATCCTTGGAGCATTTTCTTCCTTCAGCCAAGTAGAAGTAATCACATATGTTTGAACATGGAACAAAAGACATGACCGCATAGAACTCCCGCATCCGGGAGAAATCATGAGATCAATGCTACACTTAATAAATAACACCGCCAGAACTGCCATAAATTCCGCTGAAAGCAACGTTAATAGTTTCTCAAAATCCCACCCCCAAGCAAACACATGTCTTCGTTGCTTATGTGAAAGGGCAAAGCTGTTGCGGGAACCTTGAACTAAAGGGAAAATACATTTAAAGCTCTTTTCAAGTGCTTACAGAGAGCAGTGGTGAGTCCTTTTTCATGCGGTGGATGATTCTTTTCAGTTTATAACATTTTATTAATCGTACGGTTGGTACATTTCTTTTATTGCCTTCTTTAAGCTCTTCTACTCGAATTTATGGCGGCAATACCTGCGCGTTCTCTGCATTTTTTTTTCATGATAGGAAGAAGCACAAGAGCAGGGAGGTAGCTGAGTGTTGTGCCAAGCATGTAGGCTGTCTGAAAAATGTTGAGTGGAAACCATAATGCAAGGATGAAGGATTTACATACGGTGACCACCGGTTAAGTATCGGCTGTTCATATTCAATCACTGACGTCCATTATGGGATAATTCCTTGAATTTATAAAGCCGTTCGAAATGAAAGAGAAGACGTTTCATTTTGTTTGTTTCTTTATTTTTGTCATTTTCAATAGTATGTTGTACCGTTATTTGCACAAATGCAGTGTCCCTTCTGTCAGTGGATTATTCTTGCAAGTGGTGCGTTAGTAAAAAGTACGAAAGGTCTTTTTCCAAGTGCTCAAAATTGTGACAAAATTGGTGATTGGATATTTTTATTAGAAGAATAGAACTTAAAGTTGGCAACACCACTCTAACTGACGGCCATCTTGTCTGCTGTTAAGTGATTCAATTTAAGTTTGGTTAGGCATTGCACAAATTGAAGCCAAAAGAACGCTGAATAGGTCGAAAAATAAATATTGCCAATGTGTAAAAGCGGTTGTTTAGTCACAGTTGAATGGATATGTTACTGAACAGTGAGTGATGATTGTCTTTAGACACAAAGTTCGGACCGAAACTTGCGGAGAACAAAATGGACAACTAGCAGAAGAGTTGCAATCGGTGCTGAAAGTGAAATATGAATATAATTTTTGCAGACTTCTAACTGGCGATGACATTCCAAATCACTTTGTAAGGCAGAATGTTCTACTCAATTTGGACGATGATAGATTTGATACCATCCCAGGACGGTACAGGAGACTAGATCACGATAGCAATATCGGGACTGACATCAAACAAAGCTGCTGGAATGGACAGATTGCTCACTGAGCTATTTAAAGCACCTGGGAGTGACATGGTTGGGCGCATTCACCGGCTTGTCTCTAAGATATGGACGAAGGAAAGCATTCCTGATGAGTAAAATATCAGCGACATTTGTCTGGTTTACAAGAAAGGAGAACCCTTTGACTGCGACCACTAACGATAGACCACTCATTTCAACATCGCCTACAAGATCCCTCCTGCTCTATTGTGCGAGTGCCTGAAACCGTTTATCAATGACCTGATAATGTGATCTTAGGCCAGGAAAGACTTCAACGGACCAGATCTTCACTTTACGGCACATCCTGGAAAAGAAGTGTAAATCGACACTCACCACCTATTCGTCGATTTAAAGGCTGCATATGTGCATAGAAACGAGCTACACAATGCCTAGTTTTGGCATTCCTACCAAACTCGTCAGATTGTGTGACGATGGAGAATTCTCGCTGCTCCATCAAAGTCGGTAACGAACTCACAGAGAACTTCAATGTGAAGAAAGGTATTAGACAATTCGACGCGCTTTCATTTAACTTCTTTAACATCATTCTTGGGAAGATCGATGAGATGAGGGGGGACTACGTTGAGGGAACAAAACTAAAATTTTAAATTGATGAATAACTTCTTTTGAGCAAAATGAAAATTACTCTAATTTTTGGAACAGACCACGTATTCAAGGTTCCAATTCGATTATCTCTTTCGGTGGGTAAGGAAAACGAACTTCACACAACTGTAGATATATAAGGATGTCAAATATCTCCCTTTCGCCTTTTTGTCTTTTGAATTTTCTGGCTACATAGCTCGTGACTGCCAATACTATACATCATTTGAAAGGTTGACATAACCTATACAATGACGCTATGATTAGTTTGGATATTGCGTTCAACAGTAATAGACGTGTAAACATGGAGTTCACTAACGCCGAAATTCGCGCTATTTTAAAGTTTTCCTTCGTTCAAGACAAATTCGCTAGAGAAACATTCCGTGAGATTAATGATGTTTTGGGGGATCTTACTTTATTACTTCGAACCACGAAGGAATGGTTTAGACGATTCAGAGCCGGTGGAAACGACACCATGGGTAAGCCAGCCGGTGATAAACCTGTGATGACGAATACCGATCGAATCATGGAAATCATCGAGTTAGACCGGCATGTGGCATCTAGTGACATCGCCCAGGAGATGGAAGATAGTCACCAAACCATTTTAAGCCATCTGCATCCCATCCACCATTCACCCACCATCTGCAGAAGGTTGGATACAAATAAAGGCTTGAAGTTTTGGTGGCGCATGATTTGACGCAAAAAAGCCTTCTGAACCGAATCAACGCCTGCGATATGCTGCTGAAACGAAACGAACTCGAAGCGGATGGTGACTGGCGACGATAAATGGATCATATACGGCAATATCAAGAAAACGGCAGTGGTTGAAGGCCAGTGAATCGTCCCAAACAGTGGCCAAGCCGGGATTGACGGCCAGGAGGGTTTTGCTGTGTGTTTGGTGGGATTGGAGGGGAATCTTCCACTATGAGCTGCTCCCATATGGCCAGACGCTTAATTCTATCATCTACTGCAAACAACTGGACCGCTTGAAGCAGACGATCGACCAGAAGCGTCCAGAATCGGCCAGCAGGAAGGGTGTAGTGTTCCACCACGACAACGCCAGACCACACATTTCGTTGATGACTCGTTAGAAGCTACGGGAGCTCGGATGGGATGTTTTATCACATCCACCATATATCCCGGACATAGCGCTAAGTGATTACCACCTGTTCCTGTCCATAGCGAACGCCCTTGGTGGTGTGAAGTTGAACTCAAAAGAGGCTTGTGAAAAGTTGCTGTCCGACTTCTTCGCAAATAAGGAGGAGGGCTTCTACGAGGTATTATGAAGTTGGCGTATAAATGGAAACAGATTATCGAACAATACGGTGCATATTTGAACTAAATCCGATCACTGTAACACTGTTTATGAAGCATTGAATGAAGAGCAAAAACGCGGAAGGGATATTTGACAACCTTATACTCGTATATAACCACGGCTTCACCCCGATACCGAGAATATATTGAACACCCCTCGTATATAATGGACAGACGAATCCAAAATAGTTTTATTTGGTACTCCTGGAACCAGGACGTTTATTCGTAGGCGGAAAAACAAAGAGTTTCAGCCGAAGTGCACTATCAAGACTGTAAAGCATCTAGGGGTAAAAATGAACGTATGGGGATGATTCTCCTATTATGGTACTGGTCAAATTTTTTTGTATAAAACCGGTGATGACCGCAAAACCGCAAAAAAAAGACAGGTATGGAATGTGTGAATGAATATCCCTGTTCAGCGACGTCAGGCCTTAATCGACTCCATGCCACGACGTTGTGACGCTGTACTTGAAAATAAGTAGACCAAGTACTAATCCAACAAAAAAAAAATGAAAACAAAAATCTTTACTATTCCATTGACTTTTACTTCACATTCATGAATTTTTGATCTTGGTGCAATTATTTTGCACGCACCGAAATTCTGTATTGTTCCGGATAACGGGTCTTTTCTAAGTTCAGAATGCACTTTTTTCTTGTCTTGTTTAAGTATACCGGTATGAAATTTGTTTGCTTTTTTTGAAAATAAAATATTAATTATTAATGGAAAAGTAAAAACATTTTATTCAAAGTATTGGTCATTGTTTTCTACACATTTTGACCACCTTTCTGGCAATTTGTGAATACGCCACGCCAATAAAATTGTTCGCCTTTTAAAGCAAACCAATCAAACACCCAATTTTCGACCTCCTCGTAGGAATCAAAATGCTGCTCAGCCAATGCGTGTCCCATCGATGAAAACAAATGGTAGTCGGAAAGAGCCAAGTCTGGTGAATACGGCGGGTGGGGTAGCTGCTCCCAGCCAATTGTTTTGATTGTATCCTGAATGCTGGTGCATTGACATAGAGCAAAATTACCTTACCGTGTCTTCTGGCCCATTCTGGTTGTTTCTCAATCAATGCATGGTTCAAATTGATCATTTGTTGTCGGTAGCGATCAGTATTAACGGTTTCACTAGGTTTCAGGATCTCGTGACACAGCACATCTTTCTGGTCCCACCAAACACACAGCATTGTCTTCTTGCCGAATCAATCTGGTTTTGCAGTCGATGTTGATGGTTGTCCCAGATTCCGTTTAGGATTCTTCAAATAAATCCATTTTTCATCGCCAGTAACAATCCGATGAAAAAACAAATTTTCTTTTGTGTCTTTGAAGCAAAATTTCAAAAGTGTTTTTTCGGTTTTCCATCTGTCTTTCATTCAGTTCATGTGGCACCCATTTTTCACACTTTTGGATCTTTCCCATAGCTTTTAAACGGTCAGAAATTGTTTGTTGTGCAACATTTAACATTGGTGCCATTTGCTTTTGACTCAAAGTGTCATCTCCATCCAATATCGTTTACAATTCGGCGTCTTCAAACTTTTTTTTGGTGGTCTTCCACGTTCTTCATTTCTCACATCAAAATCATTATTTCTGAACCGTTGAAACCATCATTTGCATGTTGCCTCTGATAGAGCATGATCACCATACTCTGCAGCACTTTTCTTCAAATGAAACCAAAAAATTAATGCTTCCCGCAAATCATCACGTTTTGGTACAAAATTTGACATTTTTAACACGATGAAAAAATAAGATGTTGTCTGTTCAATGACTTCATGTATACTAAATATTTTTCACAGATGTCATAGCAAACAAACAAAAAAAATTAAGGGCTCGTTCACAACAAATGTTCCCTATCGAGACATTTGTATCTTTTATAGGTCTTATTGCTAATGTAACGAGGATGTTGTGCTATAAATATGATGTGTTTACATGACGGTACAAAAAAGTTGATTGCAAAATAGTGACAAAATTGTGTTTGAACACAGTGCTATTATTTTGCACAGTAATCTAAATGTTCTCAAAACATTTAAAACGAAACCCTCCACAGTCGGTTGTTACTTGCACATTCGCAAATTCATTTTGATTTGAATGTAAGCGCCATTCGAGTACTACTGTATAAAGATTATCTGTTACTCTTAATTCGTTTCTTTACGGTTAATTCGAGTTTAGAATAATTTGACCACAAAACTGTAGGCCGAGTCGTTAAAGTATACTTTCTCCAACATCTCAGGGCAGCCAAAAGCCACTTACACGTTAACGTACACGTTTCAATAGATTTTAGTTAAAACTCCGTTTAAGGACACAAATTAGCAGAATATTCGACAGTGTATGCATAATATGTAAATTGTTTGCATTTTTCCCTCCTGGAAATGAGGATCTTCGCACTTTTCTGCTTTTTCCTATGCAACCAGATCTATTCCCTAAATTGTGTTATGGTAACTACATCGCAACCATCATCTCCCAGACCTTTCAACTTTCATTCCCAATCCCCTGCGATTAGCGAGCAGCACTTTCAAGTTGCGAATGAAGTGAATTTCATCCAAATCTGAAGAAGAAAAAATCCTTTGAAAGCCTTTCCCTCCGTCCTAAAGTCACGACCCCTAACCACGGAGCGCCACAACACGCAACAAAATCCTGCCCGCAACCATCTTACCACCAAGCACCTCGTCACGCCCTTAAATTAATTCTTCCGTCGCCGATCAATCAAACCACTTCACTGATAACCGCCATCAACGCACAACACCAACTTCCCCATTTTAAATTCAAGGACACGCGGAGGTGTTCCCTGGCACCATTCACACTGTCCCCACCCCGCCGAACACCAGCACACACCTAGCCCGCCTTATCACAGCCCAGTTCAATCAAAATCATCGCAAAACCTCTTCCTGATCGCCATGACACAACAGATTTATGCTCCAGCGGTCCAGTTCGCTGGGTGGGGACTTTCATGTGGCAGGACAAACGGCCCGGAGTACACCGCACTTCCCAGCGATTTAATTTGCACGAGTGCCGAGATCATTGTTCGCTTTTCAAACCAACGGGGTGGGTACATGCATTCAATTGCCAACTAGTTTATACATCACACTGTCTAGTTGCACTCGCTGCGGTTAGACCTTCTTGCAGCGCCTCATGACTTGTGTCTTCTGGTTATCCCAGCAGAGCGGTGGTCCTTCGCATTGAGGCGAGGTGCGCTCTAAGTGCAGTGCCAATGCCAATTGATTCACTTCACGGCCAGCGCACGGAATGGATTAATCGAAGAAATAAATCTTTAAATTGCAAAATGAGCCAACTTACGTCAGTGTGGACCGTAGGCAGATGGAGATAGATGGGGAGACAGCGCGCCAGAAAGATGGGAGAGTGCCGTTGTTGTTATTTAATTAGTCATAACGGAATGGGCGTGAAGGCAGACACACGTATGATTGAAAGATTGCCAGCGCTGCGACTCAGTGGCATCCCATCGAGGTGGTTGGACACGGTGCAATCCTTTGCAGTTGAGTGCTTGGAAAAGGAGTCTGTGAGAGTGTTTGAACTTCACGCAGGGAGTGCTGGAGTGTGAAATGGAGGGCGTTGCTGAATGGCATGGATGACATGAAATTTGGTGCTGAAGTTTGTCAACGGTTTCTGCAAATTAGATCAGCCGTTGGCTGTGTCATGCACGGCAATTTGATGAAAAAAAAGTGCGGTCCAAACGGCTTTTAGAATGTTGTAAGTTTTTACTTACTACCTCAAGGTGGTAAAGGATTCCGTGGGTCCAAGAAGAAAGTCCAAACAATAACAGTGACGTGACTAAATTTTTTCCTATCTCTGTTTTTTTGGGCTCCAGAGGCAGGATCATTCCTATCCTTCGTTATGACCCAGAAAACTGGTCAATCTTAAAAGCAGATAAAGGAGATCTTGTCTCTTTGAGTGAGGACTTCTGCGTTCAGTCTTTGACCCCATTTGCGTGGATGGTTTTTTGGAAGAAGAATCTATCGAAAAACTTTTAAGGACTTTGAATGTTGCCACCTAATCGAAGTTATTTCCTGGAGCCGAACCTGAAACATATATGTTTCACTTTTCTACAAACTTTGCTCGCGTACATATATAGTCGAAAGGAAAAAAAAAACGAAACCCTGTATGTGCAGGAGTCAATCGGGCTTGCGTAGTTAATCCGTAACAGGGAACGAAGCATAACACGTTAAGGAACAGGCTCGCCTTGTTTTGGATTTCTTCCTAGACGGAGAACCATAATTTTTATTATGTCCTTGTCCACTAAGTAACTCTTTTAATTAACGCCACCTGGCTAGGCAACAGAACCTACTCAGGCAACATTTATCATCGCTAGGAGCAAGTCATATGTTTTCCTAACGTGCCATCCTTACAATCTCGCCCCAAGCACCCAGTATGATTGAACTGCAGCGACTGGTGAGTATACAATTTAACTTCAATTATTTAAGCAGGAAATCATACTTTGACAGACCGACTGAGAGAGGTGCACTTGAAAGGCCAACATGAACGAGATCATATATCCAGAAGTTTATCCACCTTGTCCCATCTGAGACGCTTCCCGATCTCTGCATCCCCGTAATTTGCAATTTGTGTGTATTTGGGTTACGCCGACAGACAGCCAGCACTTATCAGACAAAAAACTCGCTCTCATTGCTTGCATTCACATTCTGTTGATCTCTCTCCTCGCAGGCCAGCTTCCGTGATTGCTTACAAAGTTGAGACGGCTCCTTAGATGTTCTCTAAGTAGCGTGAGTATGTGCTCGTACACATGCTCGCAGGGCAGTCGTGCATGTAAATCTTGTTTTACTAGACGTCGCCCATCAGCCACTAAACTGATGAACGAATGCAGACTCTCTGCAGACGTGAAGGGCATTAAGAACGGTGTACATTGTTGCGGATTTTGCAATATCAGTACTAGCAGTGACCGCCTGGTGGAGAGAATTCATTAAAAAGTTTGAAGAACTTTAAACAATCAGATCAATGGCACACGAGGTGATAACCAATCGGGTACACAGGAATGATACGTCAAGTAAGCAATAGCCGATAAGCTCGCACTCATTGAGTGTTGGCCACATTTGGCGGTCGTGAAGGTGAGTACTTAGAAGCACTGAGTGGGTCTAGTGAGGCATTGACATGAGGCTGGCAAATGACAGAACGAGTCAGAGTATAGTTGGAACTGGAACTTTATTAAAAGCTAAAACGGTGATTAAGTGGTTGAGTGGTACTTCTTCTTCGAATGGCGCTACAGTCTGGGGTGGACCTGGGCCTTAACCAACATGCTTCTCCAGCTAGGACGATCTCTTGCCAGCTGCCTCCAATTGCGCACTCCAAGTTGGTTAAGGTCCTTTTCCACTTTTGTGCGCCGCCTCAGTCTTGGACGTCCTCTGTCGCGTAGTCCCTGTGGTCCGGACTCGAAAACTCTTCGGGCCGGTGCAGTGCTGTTCATACGCTCTACATGGCCTAGCCACCTTAAGCGTTGTATCCGTAGACGCTTGTTTAGTCTCATGCCGCCGTACAACCCATACAGTTCGTGGTTGAATCTTCTCCTCCAGATGGCATCAACGCAAACAGGACCAAAAATCGCACGCAGAACTTTTCTCTCGAAGAGACCAAGGGCTTCCTCATCAGCTTTTAGTAGCGTCCAGGTTTCTGCGCAGTAAAGGAGGACTGGGATGATCAAGGTGTTGTACAAAATCACTTTGGTCGTGCTAGAGAGGGCTTTATTACTCAATTGCCTCTTTAGCCCAAAGAAACAGCGATTTGCAAGAGTGATTCTGCGCTTGATTTCGGTACTGATGTTGTTGTCCCTATTCACCGCGGAGCCGAGATAGACGAAGTCCTTGACTACCTCGAAGTGCCTGCTGCCCATAGTGATGCTCTGTCCGAGACGTCGATGTTCTGCGTCCTTCTTCGATGACAGCATATACTTCGTTTTGCCCTCGTTTACCACCAGTCCCACTTTAGCCGTTTCTGCTTCGATGCTAGCAAACGCCTCATTGACCGCTCGCTGAGTTCGGCCGATCACGTCAATGTCATCCGCATAAGCTAGCAGTTAAACAGATTTGTGGAAGATCGTGCCTTTGATGTTGACGTGTGAGTTCTGCACGATCCTCTCAAGAATGATGTTAAAGAAGTCGCATGACAGCGCGTCGCCTTGTCTAAATCCTTTTTTGACATCGAAGGTCTTGGTGAGTTCGCTACCAACCTTGACGGAGCAGCGAGAGTTCTCCATCGTCATCCTACACAATCTGACGAGTTTGGTAGAAATGTCAAAACTAGACATGGCACTGTATAACTCGTCTCTATGCAAGCTGTCATACGCGGCCTTGAAATCGACGAATAGATGGTGGGTGTCGATTTGGAGACTAATCCCTCGGTAGTTGGCGCAGTCGAAGAGGTCTCCTTTCTTGTGTACCGGACAAACGATGCTGAGATTCCACTCGTCGGGCATGCTTTCCTTCGACCATATCTTACAGATGAGCTGTTGCATGCGCCCAACTAGGTCATCCCCAGCCGCATTGAACAGCTCTGCGGATAGTGCATCCGCGCCAGCAGCTTTGTTCGATTTCAGTCTCTATATTGCTATCTTGACCTCGTCGAAGTCGGGGGGACGAAATGCTTGTCTATCATCGTCCAAATTGAGTGGGACATTCTGCCTAACAGCGGAATTTGCGTCGTCATCGCCGTTTAGGAGTCTGCAGAAATGATCCTTCCAGATTCTCAGCACCGACTGCGACTCTACCACCAGTTGTCCATTTTCATCCCGGCAGGCTTCTGTCCGATGCTCGTAACCGCCGGATAACTGTTTTATCTTGCGGTAAAAATTTCGGACGTCATTCCTGCCATAGCACCTCTCTATTTCCTCGACCGCGCGCTTCTCGCGCTCTTTCCTTTTTCTTCTGACAAGCCGGTTCTCTTCCCTTCTTCTCTGTTTGTAGAGCTCACAAACAGCTCTCGTCGTTTGATGCAGCGTTGCCTTGTATGCTTCTTGTTTGGCTGCATGCGCTTGCCTACACTCGTTGTCAAACTATTGGCTCCTCTTAGGTGGTGGCGTGAAACCCAGCACATCAGTGGCGGCCCCTTTGATGGCTTCTTGACAACGTTTCCACTTGTCTTCTATTGTTTGTGCAGGCAGCGTCGAACTTTGAGATAGTTTCAGGGAGAATCGATCGGCAAAGGCTCTAGCGATCGGCTGCGATTATAGCTTTCCGACATCAAACCGTTTTGGCCTGTCTCGACTCCGTTGCTCTCTCGATATCCGGCTTCTTACCTTGGCTACAACAAGGTGATGATCCGAGTCGATGTTTGCACCTCGGAAAGTTGGACATCGAGAATACTGGGGGAGTGTCTGACGTCGATCGCAACGTGGTCAATCTGGTTGATGGTGGATTGATCAGAAGATCGCCAGGTCCCTTTGTGAATGTTCAGGTGTTGGAACCGCGTGCTAGCCACAGAGAGGTTCCGCCCCGAAGGCGAAGTCCAACAGCCTGAGTCCGTTGCCGGATGTGTTGTCGTGCAGGCTGTGCTTACCGATAACTCCAGCAAAGATGTTCTCCTTTCTCAGCTGACCGTTGAAGTCTCCTAGAACAGTCTAGGTGTCGTAGCTGGGGCATCGATCGAATGTTCTTTCTAAGAGATCATAGAAGTCATCCTTGATGTTATCATCCTTCTCTTCTGTAAAGGCGTGAGCGAAAATCAGGCTGATGTTCCTGAATTTAGCCCTGATGCGGATTGTCATGAGGCGTTCGATGACGGGGTCGTAGCTCAAGACTTTTTGCCTCGAACAACTCCGGATCCGAATAAGCGGTGCCTTCTCTCTCTGTAGCAATCGTTGTAGTATATATCGCAGTTCTTCATCGTTTTTTTGCCGCGCCCGTCCCATCGCACTGCCTGGATGGCGGTAATGTCTGCTTTGTAGCAGTCAAGGGCCTCCGCATGTTGTTCGGCTGCACGTGGTCTGTTAAGAGACCTCACATTCCACGTGCAGAACCGAGAATCATTGTCCTTATAATAGCTTACAACATTTTCGACCCCTTAAATTGCGCCAAGCATCGAGGAATCGATCTCGATTGGATGCTCAAATGCCTAAAAGCATCTGTCATCTGGGTTCAAGTCAAAAAAGTCAATGGCCTCTCAAATCGACTGGTCCTGGAAAACATCCAGGAGGTGTCGATGTCTTAATTTAGTCAAACTCAATAAATTACACAGGATGGCGCCGCGGAAGTTTTGCTAATGGCCACAATGTAAAAAGAAGACTTCAAGCAATGCATTGTGTTGTGGCCGCCGTGGGTTAGTGGGTAGAGTGCGACGCTCACACGCCGAAGGGTCTAGGTTCGATTTCCAATTTTTCGAATTTTTCACGGCACCACCCTTTCCAAGCTGCTGACAACGCTCAAAGATTATAACTTTCTAAGAAAGCTTCTCAAATTTCGGAGTCGGCAAAAAACTGTCGGTCCCGTAGCGCGCACAACACGTAAAGTTAATGAGCAAACTAGACCCTGGTCCCCCTTTGAACTGCAGCGCCAACAATTATTATTATTATCCTTATTGTGTTGTGGAGGGACTTTTATAACTCAATTCTCGTAAAGATTGTGCGAGACTCAAAAGTATACGCGAGAGGCGCGAACTTCCCACATTTCAGCTATTGGTTTTGTCTGAGAAGGGATAAGAACTTTCTCATTGCTGCCATTGAAAGGAAAGTGTCAAAAATTAGTTTGGCAGCAAATAAAATCAAACCAGGGTTTCCAATAGATACTTGACAACTTTAAAATTAATTTATGAACGTACCCTTTCACTAGTCTTCAAACTGTCTCCGTCAATTTTTTCAGTAAACTCAACATTTTCGAACAAACGAGAAATGCCTGGAAATTATAAACATTTTCTACCGAAATTCGGAGCTGGTGAACGGAACCTTAAAAGCGTTTGGTTCAATTTTCGGTCATAATTTCCGCCCTAGTAGACAAGCAACAAGTTTAAACGTATTTGAGTCTACACATTCGTCGCGTGATGTTGCTGTGTCAATGAGACAAAGAGTTGGTCGAAGCATCGAAGAAATCCGTGCAGTTCCGGCGTCTGTGGCAAGCCATCGAAATCAGTCAACTCCACGGTGTTCTCAAGAATGGCTTATTCCACATCTTGTTACTTTTGCGTAAGGACCTTGATGAACAACAGAACCGATCTGTCAGCTTGATATGAATTGAAGCCAATGATCCATTTTGTGTGACGTAAGTTGTTAGCGCAAGACGACAAGAGCAACTGAAAGCGGTTAAAAACTGCCTTAAATTAATTTCGATTTAAATTCTTTGTGAGGAGAAGATTCCGAAGATCCGAGCCATTGGAACAACGCAACAGAGGACGACCTAGACTAAAGTGGCGCACACAAGTGGAGAACTTGAGAGAACAACCAACTTGGAGTGCGCAACTGGAGACAGCTGGCGAAAGATCGTGCTGGCTGGAGAGGCGTGTTGGTTGAGGCCCAGGTCCACCCCGGACTGTAGCGCCACAAGAAGAAGAAGAAGAAGAGGAGAAGATTCATTGAAGAAGAAGCTGAAAATAAGCATGCACCTACCTGAAGTCCATTATTATAATAATAATACTAATTGTTGGCGCGACAGTCCACAAAGGGACCAGGACCTAGCTTGCTCATCAACTACTCGTGTTGTGCGCGCTACTGTTCTCTCACGAGTAGAAGAGACCTATAGTTTTCTGCCGACTCCGAACGGCGAAGTTTGGGAAGCTTTCTTAGACAGCTATTACTCTTTGAGTCTTGTCAGCAGCACGAAAGAGGTGGTGCCGTGAAAAATTCGAGGTGTTCAGCTGGGAATCGAACCTAGACCCTTCGGCGTGCGAGCGTCGCACTCTACCCACTAGTCCACGGCGGCCACAGTCCATTCTTATGCAAAATTTTGAAAATAGGTCGCCAATATGTAGTGCTTGAACAACACTAGGTCACAGAGAACGCCCTGAAGCACAAGTGGAAGAAATCCTCACCCTTCGTGGTATATGAAATCGTAGGCAGCTTGGGAGACACCGCAGCAAGTGGCCTAAGGCCCAAGACCTAACTTTCATCATGCACCCCACTTCCGTGGCCCAGCAAAAGACAACAATCAAATAAGCCAAAAGAATCGCCTGAAGCCAGACTTCCCACCTTCGGAGTAAAATGAATATGCGTCCGCCTGCAAGGCCTGCTTAAGGCAAAAACACGAGTACCCAGCCCATCATCCAATCCCATCCTCCACCTGTCGCCGACCTTAACCATGTCTTCGATTTTGTTGTGCAGAGGGAAACTCATATCGGATTTGTCATGGCTCGATCCACATATTGATTAATAACCTCTGCTGCCAGCACCTCACCAATCACAATCGACAATCAATTCGGGCTCGAGATGGGAGGCAGTCGATCTTAACGATTTCCTTTCAAAGTCCAGCCGTTTTAATTAGCATCACCACAAACGGACTGCATATCGAGCACAGGAACAGCCAACGGGAACATCTGTTACCCGGCCAGGAGTATCGAATTAAATGCTGTGCGCCAGAAGGCACTCATTGCCGTCGCCACCGCCGTCATCATCATCCTACCGCACTGCCCGCGCAACGCACTGTGCGCTGTGAAGGAAGTAAAAGGCACACCGAACGTCGCGGAGCACATTCACTTAAGTCCACCTTCGAATCTATCATTAGCCCTGGCAACTGTGGTGAATCAGGAGCCCAAATGGAAAGCAGGAACCTCTCCCGCTCTCTGTCTCCGTCTACCTGTTGGCATTTGGCGGTTATTCGTTTTCTTCGTTTTGCACCTCGCCTTCCCTGCCGAATGCAACAGGCTGTGTGAAGTTGTGTATCGACTGTTCAGATCTGTTGCTTTGTACGTGTTGCAGCGCGTTGTACGGGGCTGTGCGTGTGGAGTGAGCTCCATTTTAGGGCAGGTGCTGGACGATTAAGCATACTTTCGGCCGGTGTGCCGGCACGTCTGTGTGAGTTACTTTCGGAAACAACATGTCCAACAAAATGTGTCCAGCCGCTGCTGTGGCAGGCAATGTCCACCGCCGCTGCCGCCCGGAGAAAGGGAACAAAGTCGCACGCAGATAATCAATTTACATCGTCCATGGGAGTGCATTGTTCGTTGTCGTCGTCGGAATGACTGTCGATCGATGCTGGTGGCGGTTGGGCTGGTTACCTTTGACTGTGGCACTATTCCCGAGGTTGTGCGGCAGATGTCATAATAGTTGGACTGCAGGACGCGGGTCCCTTTCTAAGATTTATTTCGCAATTTCCTAGAACGCATTCAGGTCGACTTGAGCCATTGTTGGGTGTGCGGTACAAGTGCAGGCATTCATTGATTGTTGGTGTTGGATGTGTGTTTTTTGGAATTAAGGACAGGGCGGAAATTTATGCTCTAGGCTCTAGGGATGTCCATTTGTGACCGGTCAATTAGTGGGAAATTGGTTAGGGTTCATGGGAAGTTGTAACGTTAATCAGGTCTGCAAATTTGCAAACTGGTACTTTTCTGCTTAAGAATGAAACTCATTAAAATCGATCGTCTGGGCCGTTGTTCGCAGAATTGCTGTACAAGTCGAACTGGTGCCGAAAATGCTTACCAATGTTCATATCAAAGGCAGTTCTCTTCATTTGACTACAGGTAAAATAAAACAGAAAATGCTGCTTAAGGTGGGATAGGATGCTTCACTGCTTGAGTGCAGGGAAAATACATTTGGGAGATCTTGCCTATCTGTACAGAGAGTAGACCTCTAACCTCCTTCCCACCAAACGCTACAAAAATTGGGGCGAAGATATTTAGTTCTACGTGGAATACAGGATAGGTATGTGGCGCCGTTGCAAGGAATGTTCGACGATTTTCGACCATCACACAGATGTTCGAATCTAATGTAACCTCTGCATGCAGAGTTAATAATAATAATTGATGGTGCTACAGTCCAAAGGGGGACCAGGGCCTAGCTTGCTCATCAACTACTCGTGTTGTGCGCGCTACTGTTCTCTTACGAGGAGAAGGGGCCTACAGTTTTTTGCCGACTCCGAACAGCGAAATTTGAGAAGCTTTCTTAGACAGTTATTCATCTTTGAGTGTTGTCAGCAGTTCGAAATAGGTGGCGCCGTGTAAAATTCGAAAAATTGGTGTTGAGCTGGGAGTCGAACCTAGACCCTTCGGCGTGTGAGCGTCGCACTCTACCCACTACGCCACGGCGACCACGCATGCAGAGTTAACCGCCGAAATGATCGCGCATTTTATGTGTGTCCTCACCGATGCTATAGTAATCGGCGATAATCGAAATGCGAAAGGCTTGAAATGGTTGCATCTCAAATCTTGTCCTCTGGACCTCGAAACGAACTTTAATACGTTCTACCGGGCGCATTTTTTCGATGTTGCTATGCATTGCGTACACGAGATGACAAGTTGGTCGTATAAGGGCACTTTTTACTGCACAATTGTTGTCAGACGGCAGAATGTTAGCTATTGTGCGAATTTTGTAGACAGTGCTTGATTGCTTGAATCCTGAATATTCAAATATTTGAATAAATAAAATACCTTTGGTCCACCCTGCCAGAAAAAAAGGATTTGCCTGTGGACCAGCGGTGGTCCACCTCGCCAGACAAAAGGATTTGCCTGTGGACCAGCGGTCGTCCACGCCGCCAGATAAGCTCGGTGACCGTTGACCACCGGTGGTCCACGCCGGGTAGAAAGCATTAAGCACTGTTTCCAAATGCCACTGAGCCCTAGTCACCTTTCATCTAAGTTGAACATTTCTTTCGATTCTTATGTTCCCGAGAGTCTCCCATTCGCAACAAAATCCAAAACAATTCCAACTCCTTCGGTCCCTTCTGGTTAAAGCGGGCCACCCTTTCGAACACGCCGATGTTTTGGTGGCAATTCATCCTCCTCAGTGCTGTCCAAAACGTATGCACCCAAATTCATCGCAATTCTGAACAAAGCAAACCTCATTCTTCTTATTCTGCTTCTTCGCATGGGGCTACAGTCCGAGGTGGACCTGGCCTTCAACCAACATGCCTCTCCAGTTGAACTTTCCAGGTTGGTTGAAGTCCTCCTGTACATGTGTGCACCGTTTAGGTCGTTATCTGCTGCATTGTCCCAATGTTTCGGATTCGAAGACTTTTCAAGCTGGAGCAGTAGTGTGCATATACTCTGCATAGCCTAGCCATTTTAAGTTTTGTACCCAAAGACGCTCGGCCATCAACGAAAGAGGACTGGAAGCTAACCTCTCTCAGCACCTTTAAAAACTTGAGTTAAACTCTTTAACGGCGATGACGGCCAAATTTCGCTGTTAGGCAGAATGTTCTACTCAATTTGGACGATGATAGACAAGGATTCCGTCCCCCCGACTTAGACGAGGTGAAGCTATATCCAATATCCAAGCTGAAGTCGAACGAAATTTGCTGGAGCGGATGAACTGTCCGCAGAACTATTTAAAGCAGCAGGGGATGACCTGGTTGGGGGTATGCACCAGCTTATCTGTAAGAAATGGTCGGAGGAAATCATGCCCGATGAGTGGAATCTCAGCGTCGTTTGCCGATTCACAAGAAAGGAGACCCCTTTGACTGCGCCAACTACCGAAGGATTAGTCTCCTCAACATCGCATACAAGATACTCTCTGCCGTATTGTGTGAGTGTCTGAAACCGTTTGTCCATGATCTGACAGGTCATAGGGAGTGTGGTTTCAGGCCAGGGAAGTACACCATAGACCAGATCTTCACATTACGGCAGATCCTGGAAAAGACCCAAGAAATGCAAATTGACACTCTCCACCTATTCGTCGATTTCAAGGCTGCATATGACAGAGTGCATAGAGACGAGCTATACACTGCCATGTCTAGTTTTGGCATTCCTACCAAACTCGTCAGACTGTGTAGAATGACGATGGAGAACTCTCGGTTATAGAATTGTCAACTTTCATTCCTTTTACCAAGGGACGACTTGTTACCGATTTTTTTAAACACCAAAAACTAGCGCCCCAGAAGGAACCCATGGTTTAACGACGAGTGCAGGCAAGCGCACGCAGCTAAACAAAACGCCTAGAAGTCGACGCTGCATCGAACAACGAGGGCTGTTCGTGAGCTCTACGAGCAGAGAAGAAGGGAAGAGCACCGGCTTCTTCGAAGGAAAAAGAGGGAGCATCAGAAGCGCGCGGTCGAGGAAATGGAAAGGTGTTATGGCAGATATGAAGTCCGAAAGTTGTACCGAAAGGTAAAACAACTATCCGGAGGATACAAGGTTCGGACCAAAGCCTGCCGGGACCAAAACGGACAACTCGTAGTAGAGTCGCAGTCTGTGCTGAGAATCTGGAAGGAACATTTCTGCAGACTCCTTAACGGCGATGACGGCCCCAATTCTGCTGTTAGGCAGAATGTTCCACTCGATTTGGACGATGATAGACAAGCATTCTGTCCCACCGACTAAGACGAGGTGAGGATATCAATATCCAAGCTGACGGACTGTCCGCAGAACTATTTAAGGAAGCTGGAGATGACCTGGTTGGGGGCATGCACCAGCTCATCTGTAAAATATGGTCGAAGGAAAACACGCCCGATGAGTGTAATCTCGCTGTCGTTTGCCGATTCACAAGAAAGGAGACCCCTTTGACTGCGCCAACTACCGAGGGATAAGTCTTCTCAACATCGCATACAAGATCCTCTCTGCCGTAATGTGTCAGCGTCTGAAACCGTTTTTCCATGACCTGATAGGTCCCTATCAGTGTGGTTTCAGGCCAGAGAAGTCAACAATAGACCAGATCTTCACATTACGGCAGATCCTGGAAAAGACCCAAGAAGTGCAAATCGACACTCAGCACCTATGACATTTGACGATTTTAAGGCCGCATTTGACAGTGTGCATAGAGACGAGCTATTCAGTGCCATGTCTAGTGTTGGCATTCCTACCAACTCGTCAGATTGTGTAGGATGACGATGGAGAACTTATTGCACGAAGCTGGATGCTACCTATCCAAGAGGATGCTATTCGGAAGTTAAATTGAGACAAGCATCTATTTACTCCAAACTGTATGGATTTGATCCAGGAAGACAGAAAGCAGACTCCACAAATCCATTACCACCATCTTCCGTACAGTCACCAACATTCAATCTTTCATAATCCACAAGTCGACGTTTCACTCACCCCCCTCCAAAATTGCGGCAAACCAAAGAAAAAAACGAACAAATCAATTTAAAAGAAAATTTCGATTCGGACAGATTTCATTCTGTCAATCCACGTCATTGCCATAAATCATTCGCAGAGGTAATCATCGTGCAAATCGTCAAACAAAGACGTATTTCCCGACGAAAGGGTGAACACACTCGTCCGTCATTAGTCAAATATTTCTCGTTACAACACAATTAATCATCTGGCCGCTCGGTGGAAGTCATGTCTGTCATCCGAAAGGATTCTCTGTTGACTCACATAATTAAAGTAATTCTCAAAAATTACCCAATGACTCAGAACAGCTGTTTGAAGAGTCCTGACACAGCCGTCCGACTGCGTCTGACGACTATGCACGTAAGGGATTATCCTGCAATCGACTGCTGTGCGAGTACACCTTACGGCGCAGTATCCTTGGAAATCGGGACAGATAGCAATCAAACCTGGCTTCCAAATAATTCGAAAAACCCTTTATTGCAGTTCGTTTTGAATCAAAATGTGCAACTTTATGGAGGGCATTGTCGGGATCATTCACTCGTCATTTGGTTGCCTTCGTGGTTGAGGGGTGTTTGTATAAGGGCACGCAAGTGGATTTATGGCTACACTGGGGGACAAAAAAATACTGACATGCAATGAAATATTTAATTGACTGATATGCACGGCGGAGGAAAGGTTTAAATATTATTTTCGTTACTTGTTTAAAGTTTGTAAAATATTAAGTCACATGCTAGACCTCCGTATAAGCTTTTAAGTCAAAGGCGAGAGTGTCTTATTTAAAGGCAGATTTTTTTGAACAGGAATGTTAGAAAATATAACTTCAAAAATTTTCTGAATCTTCAGATGTTTTTATTTGAACCAAACATCCACGTGGTCTAATAATTGGGAGCCTGGTAGGAGAGGTTTGTATGAAAAAATAAAATGGGAAGTAAGTTACTCGTGTGTCAGAAAATAAGTTAAAATCTCAACCTGACATGCTCTCATACAGAACCAAAGAACATGAAAGACTTCATACTACTTTAGACTTCATACTTCTAAAGGTTGAACACGTTTGCGATTACAGTGGCCCGAGCTATTGTATGTTGTGAAGTAGAGGTGAAAGGAGCGAAGAATTGGCGTCTGTAGCGACGGAAAAGATGTGCTTAAGGTCTCATTCAGTCCTCTAACCACTTCCAAGATAGTACAGGAATGCAAGTCTTGCTTGGTCGGCAGATTAAATTCGCTAAGATTTGCCTGGTTTCGGAATTATGGGGAATGAAATTGCTGATGAACTTGCTAGGCAAGGATCAAAAAAGGGATTCGTAGGGCCCGACCCCGTCTTATGACTACGCGTGTCCTTAGTTAGGGCTTCCGTCGACGGTTGGGTCTCCCAACAGCGCAAACAGAAATGTCATACCTCTCCAGGATGTAGACTCACCAACGGCTGAAAACTCCCGAACGTTAGCGAGAACAGCACAACCAGAGATCGCTGTAATGGTACTGTAACTGTAATGGTTCCACTGTTAATCCACGTTTCCAGCTTCTTACAAACGTCATTTTAGAAAGTTAGTTTTAAGATGTCACTCTTAAAATCAGTTCTAGGATTGTCAACTTTCATTATTTTTACCAAGGGACGACTTGTTAACGATTTTTTTAAACAGCAAAAACTACCGCCCCAGAGGGAACCCATGGTTTAACGACGAGTGCAGCCAAGAGCACGCAACTAAGCAAGACGCCTATAAGGCGACGCTGCATCGAACAACGAGGGCTGTTCGTGAGCTCTACGAGCAGAGAAGAAGGGAAGAGCACCGGTTTCTCAGAAGGAAAAAGAGGGAGCATGAGAAGCGCGCGGTCAAGAAATCGGAAAGCGTTATGGCAGGAATGAAGCCCGAAAATTTTACCGAAGTTAAAATAACTATTCGGAAGATACAAGGTTCGGACCAAAGCTTGCCGGGACCAAAACGGACAACTCGAAGTAGAGTCGCAGTCTGTGCTGAGAATCTGGAAGGATCATTCCTGCAGACTCCTTAACGGCCGCAATTCCGCTGTTAGGCAAAATGTTCCACTCGATTTGGACGATGATAGACAAGCAATTCATCCCCCCGACTTAGACGAGGTGAAGCTATATCCAATATCCAAGCTGAAGTCAAACAAAACTGCTAGAGCGGACGGACTGTCCGCAGAACTATTTAAAGCAGCTGGAGAAGACCTGGTTAAGGGCATGCACCAGCTCCTCTGTAAGAAATGGTCGGAAAAAAGCGTGCCCGATGAGTGAAATCCCAGCGTCGTTTGCCCGATTCACAGGAAAGGAGACCCCTTTGACTGCAACATCTACCGAGGAATTAGTCTCCTCAACATCGCATACAAAATACTCTCTGCCGTATTGTGTAAGCGTCTGAAACCGTTTGTCAATAACCTAATAGATCATAAGGAGTGTGGTTTCAGGCCAGGGAAATCTAGTATAGACCAAATCTTTACATTACAGCATATCCTGGAAAAGACCCAAGAAATGCAAATTGACACTCACCACCTATTCGTTGATTTCAAGGCTGCATATGACAGTGTGTATAGAGACGAGCTATACAGTGCGAAGTCTAGTTTTGGCATTCTTACCAAACTCGTCAGATTGTGTGACGATGGAGAACTCTCGTTGCTCCGTCAAGGTCGGTAAGGAACTCACCGAGACCTTCAATGTCAAAACAGGTTTAGACAAGTTGACGCACTGTCATGTGACTTCTTCTTCCTCGAGAAGATCGTACGTAACTCACAAGTCAACACCAGAGGCACGATTTTCCCAAAAGTCAACTTAATTGCTAGTTTACGTAGACGACATTGACGTGATTGGTCGAACACGTGATTGTTCGAACACGTGATTGAACGAACAGGTGATTGAACGAACACGAGCGAGTTGACGAAGAAGCGTTTACCGGCATTGAAGCAGAAGAGGCAAAAATTGGTTTGGCATCATATAATGGCAAAACAAAGTACATGCTGTCATCAAGAAAGGACACACAACATCGTCGTCTCGGACGGAGCGTCACACTAGGCAGCAGAAACTTCGAGGTAGTCAAGGACTTCGTCTACCTCGGCTCCGCGGTAAACAGGAGCAACAACATCAGCACCGAAATCACACGCAGAATCACTCTTGCCAGTCGCTGTTTTTTTGGGCTCAAGAGACGATTGAGTAATAAAGCCCTCTCTCGAAGGACTAAGCTCGCTCTATATAACAGCTTGATCATCCCCGTCCTACTTTATGGCGCGGAATCCTGGACGTTACCAAAGGCGGATGAGGAAGCCCTTAGTCTTTTCCAGAGAAAAGTTTTGCGTGCGATTTTTGGTCCTCTTTGCGTTGATGGCATCTGGAGGAGACGATTTAACGACGAACTCTTTGGGATGTACAGCGACATGCGCCTGTTCAAGCGTCTACAGATACAACGCTTAAGATGCCCAGGCCATGTAGAGCGTATGGACACCACTGCTCCGGCCCGAAATGTTGTTGAATCCGAGCCATTGGGACAACGCAACAGACGACGACCTAGACTAAGGTTTCACACACAAGTGGAGAAGGACCTCAACAAATTTGGAGTGCGCAACTGGAGACAGCTGGCAAAAGATCGTGCTGGCTGGAGAGGCACGTTGGTTGAAGACCAGGTCCACCCCGGACTGTAGCGTCACAAGAAGAAGAAGAAGAAGAAGACGATAATTAAGCTACCCGGGTAATGAAGCTACCCGAACTTAGAAGCTACTCTGATTATGAAACAACCCGCATTATGCAACCTTACAAATTTTGAGGCTAACCGTTTTACAACAACAAGCGCATTGAGGCCTGGATTTTGAAGCTGCTCCGACTAAGGAGCTTCCCTTATTATGAAGCTACCCGGATTGTAAAGCTACTCGGTTCATACACCTGCCCAAACGGTGAAGCTATACCCGGAGTAGGAATCTTTCTGAATTATGAAGTCAAGAAGTCCAAGTAAATTATGAAACTTTCCAGACTATAAGACTATCCCAGTAATGGATCTACTTGGACTTTAAGGTTACTCAAGGCAGCAGTTACGGAGGCTATGAAGTTATTCGGAATGTGATGAGTGCCAGACAATGAAGCTACACCGGTAGTGAAGCTTCCTGAACTTTTATATGTATCTTCCCGGATTTCGAAGCTACCCAGACTACCCGTATTATGGAACTATCCCAATTTTGAGACTACCCGAGTTACAAGCTGCAGGCGTCATGAAGCTACCTGGATTTTAAAGTTTCCCGGACTATGAAGCTACCCGGATTATGAAGCTACCTGGACTATGAAGCTATTCGTGCCAAAGAGCTGTCGGGACTATGAAGCTAAACCCGTACTATGGAACTACACAGATTAAGAAGCTTTCTGGATTATGAAGGTATATGGGTCAACAAGCCCACATAGATTATGATTCTTCGCAGACTTTAAAACTACCCAGATAATGGATCCATCCGGATTTTAAGGCGACCCGAAGCACAACCTAGAAGCGCTTTAAAGCTACCTGGATTATGAAGCTTCCCAAATGGTAAAGCTTCCCAGATGGTTAAGCTTCCCAGATGGTTAAGTTTCCAAGGTTATAAGGCTACCCGTGCTATG
Source organism: Eristalinus aeneus (assembly GCA_955652365.1). Classification (NCBI taxonomy): domain Eukaryota; kingdom Metazoa; phylum Arthropoda; class Insecta; order Diptera; family Syrphidae; genus Eristalinus; species Eristalinus aeneus. Next base: position 22,728,509 of record OY019130.1, read on the forward strand.
AAGCTAACTGCGTTATAGAGCTACCCGTGCTGTGAAGCTACCCGAAACAAACCAGATTATAAAGTAATCCAGATAGAGTTACCCGGAGAATTTTAAAAGTTCATAAATAATACAGCTCAAGGTGTACTTATCATAGTAAATATATATCGATATATCGATAGTAAATAACGTCGAACAAATTATGGAGGCATTTTATTTGGCCTATTTTACCGTTTTTCAGCACATCTTTTCACTGATTCTTACACGATTGTTTTATCTTTCACAACTTTCCTTGGTCATGCTTAACGAGCAGCTCTTTAGAGTCCTTCTGACACAAACCCCTCCAGGCTCAAGTTCTATGTTACTCCCGAAATTGCAAAGAGCTTCTGTGCCTCTTTAAAAACTCACTTCGAAGTCTCCATATAGGAGGCTCAACCTTTTGATAATCTTGAGTTGACGGGGTTTCAGGCGAAACAATTTTTCCACCTCTTTTCTTAGTACATCTCTCTCCCTGCCTTATTCTTTTAATTAAATCTCAACTCCTGTCGATGAAGTGATATTTTTCCCCAAACTTTGCGGTCCACAAAGCATTATAAAACGTCTAAGGCCACAGGATGTAATGGCTTCTCCATTTGGAACATCTCCAAAACTATCACCAATTATCTGGTTGGGAGCTTTCCACAATTTTGAAAAAAGGAACTAACAAAGACTGGAATAACAGCTCAAAGTACATAATGATTACTCATATTCTAGTTAATGCAAGAGCTATCAAGGTAACGTCGTCGTCTTAAAACGTCGCCTACAAAATTTTATTCAGCACATTGCGTTCCGTTTTGCACAGCTTTAGTCGGTATCATTCAGAAATGATTTTGCTTTGGCTTACAGACAGTAGACTGACTGCTTTTGCCGAGCATTTACTTTGGCTTACAGTCGATAGGCGGAATGCTTGTACCATGCATTTGCTCTGACATACACATGGTTGACTGATTGCTTGTGCCAATCAATGGCCGCATTTGCCACCATTGACCAGAAGGAGCTATTTGAAGCGATGACCAAAAACTTAAAATTAACTTAAAGTAAAGTTGTTAAAATAATTTCATTTGATCACAACAGATTTAATCCAGCGAGGGTCCAGATTTTCCAGCCCGTCAAAGAAACACCTTTTTTGGGGCTTGCAACGTCGGCCTCCGTAGTGATGAATCACTTGCTTGACTGGAATTTCTCCCCGGCGAGTGACTATCTGAAGTTTAATCCAAAATGTGACCACCACTTAATCTGCAGAAAATGTCAAAGTACCAGCAGTTGAAAGCAGAATGCGCTCGATGAAGGAGCATAATTCTACAAAATTAGCTGTGGTTGCAGTGGAATTGATACTCTGTCGTGATGGAAGAGCTCCAAATGGATCTTTCTTCAAGCTTGTGTCGCTTAATAATTTTATATAGTAGAGTCGTGGGACCGTTTTGTTCTTTCCCAAGTAAGCCATGTGATCACAGCGAACGGTGACCATCACATTTTGGACAAATGGAACTGTCTCCGCCTTCTGCAAAGCACCGCCTTTGGAGCGATCATTCATTTCTGGCGATCTGGCGATGATCATTTACCAGGTATACCGGTATGAAATGTTTTTTTTTTTTTTTGAAAATAAAACACTAATTATTAATGGAAAAGTAAAAACATTTATTCAAAGTATTGGCCATTGTTTTCTACACATTTTGACCACCTTTCTTGCAATTTGTGAATACGCCACGCCAATAAAATTGTTCGTCTTTTAAAGCAAACCAATCAAACACCCAATTTTCGACCTCCTCGTAGGAATCAAAGTGCTGCTCAGCCAATGCGTGTCCCATCGATGAAAACAAATGGTAGTCGGAAGGAGCCAAGTCTGGTGGGGTAGCTGCTCCCAGCCAATTGTTTTGATTGTATCCTGAATGCTGGTGCATTGACATAGAGCAAAATTACCTTACCGTGTCTTCTGGCCCATTCTGTTTGTTTCTCAATCAATGCATGGTTCAAATTGATCATTTGTTGTCGGTAGCGATCAGTATTAACGGTTTCACCAGGTTTTAGGAGCTCGTGGTACAGCACACCTTTCTGGTCCCACCAAACACACAGCATTGTCTTCTTGCCGAATCGATCTGGTTTTGCAGTCGATGTTGATGGTTGTCCCAGATTCCGTTTAGGATTCTTTAAATAAATCCATTTTTCATCACCAGTAACAATCCGATGCAAAACCGATTTTCTTTCGGGTCTTTGAAGCAAAATTTCACAAGTGTTTTTTCGGTTTTCCATCTGTCTTTCATTCAATTCATGTGGCACCCATTTTCCACACTTTTGGATCTTTCCCATAGCTTTTAAACGACCAGAAATTGTTTGTTGTGCAACATTTAACATTGCTGCCATTTGCTTTTGACACAAAGCCAATATCGTTTGCAATTCGGCGTCTTCAAACTTGTTTGGTGGTCTTCCACGTTCTTCATTTCTCACATCAAAATCATTATTTCTGAACCGTTGAAACCATCTTTTGCATGTTGCTTCTGATAGAGCATGATCACCATATGCCTCGACAAGCATTCGATGAGACTCTGCAGCACCTTTCGTCAAATGAAAACAAAAAAGTAATGCTTTCCGTAAATCAACACTTTCTGGTACAAAATTCGACATTTTTAACACGATGAAAAAATATGATGTGTGTTTTTCACAGATCTCATAGCAAACAAACAAAAAAAATAAGGACTCGTTCACAACAAAGGGAACATTTGAGACATTTGTGTCTTGAAGCTCACTATCGTGGACGATGCGATTGTCCATCGGTATGCATATTAAATCCATCGAGCTCTATTCTAAAGATGTGTACAAGTTGTGCTTCATAGTAAGCTGACGCATGACTCAAGACACCATCTTCTTAATGGCTATGAGGTCATGCTAATGTGACCAACACGGTCCTTTGTGATGTCTTTTATCTTAGGTACCTCGCCCGAATAAGTAGAAAAAAACAGAAAACGTCATCCCCCGTAGCAACATCTACGCCCCAAAACCCTACGTGCTACTGCATCGTAGGATTCTGATGGTCCAGTTTTTGGATCACTTGTTGAACAAATTTTTGGCGCTCGCTATCGGAGAAGGCATGTCCCCGTGCTGTGCCGATTAACCGATGGTTGCTCTGACTGCCTCACTTCTTCATCAAACTACAATTCATGTAATGCAACACCCTGCTTAGTCTTTGCATATCTGACCGAAGCAAGCGACATAAATGAGCCCAAAACAAAGCTGACAACACTGACATAAAAAATGAGGATAAGAACCCACTAAGTCAGTGTCAAGTCTACTCTTCTCCTCTCATTTCTTTTTTTTTCTTAAGACAGCAATCTTTTCCAATTGTTTAAAAAATGTTTGAAAATATTTCCTGGTGACGGTTGCCTTTTCATCCCCAGTGTTTCAGCTCATTGCGAATCAATTAGCGCACGCCAATAGCAGGTGTGAACCCAAAAGGAAAGTACACGAGCTGTTAAGGCATGCGGCAACTGGCCGCGAATGCACATCCAACGGTAACAACAGCAGATGATGTGAGGCTATCACTTTTGGACGTCGCCGTCGGTCGCCTTCGAAATAATTAAGGAGTTAAACTTGTGCCATCAGGCCTTTGTCGATGACTTGATAGTTTTCATGTTTGCGGCAGCGGCGGCGGCGGCGTCTGTTCCAGTTTTTCGCATAATAATTATGCCTTCCTTGCCGTTTTACGATCGCACTGTCCCAGCACATTCTGTGGTATGTGCGCCACGGCGGCGGCGCTGGTGAACTTGATGCGTCGGTCGATCATCTCAGTGCCGAGATAAATAATTTCGCAATCGACTGCCATAAACACGATGATGAGCTTGAGAGTGATTAACGAATTTATTGGATAGAATAATTTTTTGCATAACTATCGGAATGCTGTTATCGAAAGTTTTATCTCTGATGGAGCAGGAAGACATGGGACGGTTCGCCAGCGCCATGGTGGCGGCTTCTCAGATGATTGACAAAATATGAACTAGTTGCGATTGTAATATTTCTTCTTCTGCAAAGCGGACGCCTTCGGAGGCCCCTTGTCTCCTTAATGAAATGAACTGGAAACGGGCACGTCTGAAACGTTTGCCTTGACAGATATTAGGCAGTTACTTAAGGGGAAGATGATGATGGTGGAGGGAAATCTCTGGCTGGGAACAAACTCAGAATGAAGCTAGAACGTCTGCACGGTTATTCGTGTGGAGTCGTTCCACGACCCGGTTACTGCGATGAAGTGTTGATAGTAAGCGAGCCTCGGCGCAGTCCTCGTCCGTGTTCAATAACTCGTTTCAAAGAGTATGGTCGTCCGAGTACACAACCATGCACCCAGTCGCATTTGGGGATGCGGAAGACCTGAAACTTGCGAGAGAGTATTGTGTGGGCAGCTGGAAGAAATATTCAACCTCTTGCTTTGGTTTAGTCAGAGTGTACAAGGATCTTTTTAAACTGGATCTGGGTCTGAGCCGTGATTGAGGGGTTTCCGACCAAAAGTGTGATTTGATTATAGAATGTCCCGTACGTTTCGAAATGCGTCACTTCACACTGGGACCAAAGCCTAGCTTGCTCATCAACTACTGGTGATGTGCGCATTACTGTTCTCCAACGATTAGACGGGATCTACAGTCTTTTACCGACTCCGAACGGCGAAGTTTGAGAAGCGTTTTCTTAGGCAGTTATTCCTCTGTGAGTGTTGTCAGCAGCAAATAAGGTGGTGCCATGTAAAGTGCAAGGTGTTCAGTCCGGGAATAGAACCTGGACCTTTGGCGTGTTAGTGTCGCGCTTTACCCACAACACCATGGCGGCTACAGTTGAGGAGAACCTTAACCGACTTAAGTTGGGCACCTGGAGACAACTAGCGAAAAACAAAGATGCATGTTGATTGACATCCAGATTCACCCTGGATTGTAGAAGAAAAAGAAGAATCCATGATTCGAATGGACAAATTTCTTTTTTATTGGTTTTTGGAGTCTGCTTCGTGGATCTTTTGCCTAAGTGATTTAAGTGTGTGCCTCCTCGGCTCGGAAGGAATCACAACTCTTACTGAAAGGACTAGCCTTGTTCGTAGAGCAAGTATATAAAATAGTTGCATCATCAGGACAGATATGATGTGATTTCCCTCAACAAGACATCTCAAGGTCAAGGAAAGAGTTAAAAGAAAACGATGTTTCTACATCGCCAGAGCTTATCCTCATTCCACAGTCATTAGTATCTCGATTTCCACCATGTTGGATGAACAAACGAATTGTTAGCGTTCCCTGAACTTAATTTAAATTCCATTCAAAGTACCCCTTCATTTGTCATTCGCAGCACACATTTCGTAACTGCATAGGAATGTCATTGCGTTTCCCCACGAACCGAATCAAATTTTCCCTAGACAGTTTGACCTTGTAACCAAAACAAATTGCATCCAATTAATAATGTTGTCAGGCAGCCCATCGATTCCCAGCAGCCATGCAGGGGTGAGTGTGATCGGAGCGCAGAGGGGACGGGAAAGTGCGTGGAAAGGTGTGAATCTTTTATAAATTTACTACGCCGCATTTTTTTTTAAATGCGTACGTGTGGAAACGTTTGTGCACACAAACAAACGCAACTACCCCTGCAACGTTTGTTTGTGGGTAGTTTAGTTCTCTGAATCTTTTGTACTTCAATTGACCTTGAATTGAAATCGAGTGTATGCCATAACATTTGGTTTGTGAAGGCATTTTCATGGAGAAAGTTTCGCAGAGAGAATGTGAGTTTGTGAGCAGAACGGAGGTGTTCTGCTTGCAAGGACGGAGATAACAATCGTCCAGGAGCCCTTTTCCACAAAATTAATCCCGACTTAACGACGATGAACTTTCCGTCAGTTTGTCTAAAGCGCAAAACGAATCTGAAAAGTTCTCTGAATAATTACTTCTGAAACTCACTTAGAGTGATTTTGAATTTCGTGAGTGGCCCTGTGCTCCACCCGACCAGCATCCCCGACAGGAGGGTCGACTACTTTTGATATTCGCTTGAACACAGTTTCTGGTTCATTTAAATTTCAACATGTTTTGAGAATTTTAAACACTGCAATGATTTGTTTGGCTTCTTCTCTGCCTGGAAGGACTCTTGAGTGTGTTGCTTTGTTGCCGGAATTTTGATGATATACGCGCTGAGGGAAACTTAAAAGTTTTGACTGATTCCGAGAAGCTCCATGACAACTATACATAGTGGAGGGCCTTTACAAATTTGAGGATCTTGGTTTAGGAGTCCAGGTCAACTGCGTCCAGCTCAGTCCAGGTCAGCAGCTTCCAGTTTGACACTTTAATATGACTGAGGTCCCTCAACACTTGGGTGTGTCATCTTTGACCCGTACTTCGGGAACTGTGTTGACTGCTTAACCTGGCATAGCAATTATAACTCTTGGATAAACAGATCTTCGACAAGTTGCACGCCTTTGTAAATCTGATGGAGTTCGATGTGGAATACCACCAACGCAGACAACACCCAATTGAATGTTGGTTCAGGTCCTCTTCTCCTCTGTGCCTCACATTAGACTCGAACTGAAGCTGTATTCAACGCTTAAGCTGGCTTAAGCTTATTGAGTCTTGTATCTTCAGACTGTTCAGACTCTTCAGAGTGTAAAACTGACGGAGTTCGTCGTAGAATTCTCTTCTCCAACGCAGCCAGGCCCAGAAAATGTCAAAGTTGGCTGAGGTCCTCTTCTCCTCTGTGCCTCACATTAGACTCGAACTGAAGCTGTATTCAACGCTAAAGCTGGCTTAAGCTTATTGAGTCTTGTATCTTCAGACTTTTCAGACTCTTCAGAGTGTAAAACTGACGGAGTTTGTCGTAGAATCCTCTTCTCCAACTCAGCCAGGCCCAGAAAATGTCAAAGCTGGCTGAGGTCCTCTTCTCCTCTGTGCCTCACATTAGACTCGAACTGAAGCTGTATTCAACGCTTAAGCTGGCTTAAGCTTATTGAGTCTTGTATCTTCAGACTGTTCAGACTCTTCAGACTGTACAGCTGACGGAGTTCGTCGTAGAATCCTCTCCTCCAACGCAGACAGGCCCAGAAAATGTCAAAGTTGGCTGAAGTCCTCTCCTCCTCTGCACATCATCTTAGACCTGTACGTTGTACTCGGACTGGAGCTGTATTCGACGCTTAAGCGGGTTTAAGGTTATTAAGTCTTGTATCTTCAGACACTTGAGAAGGCACAAGCCTTCATAAACCTGATGGAGTTCGCCGTGAAATTCTGTAATCCAACGCAGACAGGACCGAAAATTTCAAACTTGGCAGAGATCCTCTTTTCCTCCTCTGTGCATCATCTTCGACAGAAACTTTTTACTCGGACTAAAGCTGTGTTCGAGTCTTAACCCGGCCTAGTTATTAAGTCTAGTATCTATGGACCCTTCAGAAGTGGCAGAACTTCGTTAAATTGTTAAAGTTCGCCATTAAATCATCCCAATGCCATAAGGGCGAACAGCAGCAAAAATTGTACGCAAAAATTCCCAAGGAATGTCCACCTACTTCTAGTAACGTGCAGACTTCTTCTTCTTCTCCAATCTTCCCTGGGTAGGATAGAAATGATCAAAATCTTACACATCGACAACTTTTGAGTGAAGACTTTGTTACCCAATAGCCCATTGAGTGCAAAGAAACAGCGGTTGGCAAAAGCGATTCCACGCTTGGTCTCGATACAAAATGTGATTGGTCCCGTTTCCTGAGAAGCAAAGATGACGTCCTTCATCAATTCAAATGGTTTCCTGTTCATTTTAGAGCTGTTGTCAAACTTTCAACGTTGCACATTTTTCCTCGCATTTCTTCGTCAGCCAGCTATCCCAACACTTCATTCATAACCTGATATGTTCGTCCAGTCACGTCACTGTGTCGTCACAGTGTTCGACAGCTCCACGAACCTCTGGAAGATCATGCCTGTAATATTGACTTTGGCTATTCGCATAATCTTTACCAAAATAATGTGACAAGGCCTTCGGATTGTGTTCGTTTCGATCTTAGTGGGGCAGAGAGAAAATCAGATAGACATCCTACACAATTTGAAGAGTTGGGTTGAGATTTTCAAAAAAAATTTTTAACATTTCTAGCCTTGAAATCGTCGAACGGACAATGGGTCGTTGTTTCCATGATCTGACTCAATGTAAATTATCAGGGACTTTCCTGAATAGAAACCACTATAATAAGTTATATTCATACCTGTTACAAACCCTTTCAAGCTTCCACGCAAGCCGGCAGGAACAATTTTTGAAAGTCCATTCATAAGGTATGCTTTCCTTTGATCACATTTTACAGATGCCCATTCCAATCAACGCCAGATGCTTAAAGCAATCGCTTACATAGTCCATCAGCTCCGTTAGCTCCGCTGGCTCCGTTGACTCCGTTAGCTCTGTTGGCTCCGTTGGCTATATTGGCTCCGCTGGTTCCGTTGAATCCGTTGGCTCCGCTGGTACCTTTGACTCCGTTGGCTCTGTTGGCTTCATTGCCTACGTTGGCTCCGTTGGCTATATTGGCTCCGTTGACTCCGTTAACTCTGTTGGCTTCGTTGGCTACGTTGGCTCCGTTGGCTATATTGGCTTCGCTGGTTTCGTTGAATCCGTTGGCTCCGTTAGCTCTGTTGGCTCCGTTAGCTCTGTTGGCTTCGTTGGCTACGTTGGCTCCATTTGCTCCGCTGGTTCTGTTGACTCCTTTGGCTTCGTTGGCTACGTTGGATGGGCTGGTTCCGTTGACTCCGTTGACTCCGTTGGCAATGTTGGCAATGTTGGCTCCGTTGACTCCATTGGCTCCTCTGGTTCCTTTGACTCCGTTGACTCCGTTAGCTCTGTTGGCTTCGTTGGCTACGTTGGCTCCGTTGGCTCCGTTAGCTCTGTTGGCTTCGTTGGCTATGTTGGCTCCGTTGGCTATATTGCCTCCGCTGGTTCCGTTGACTCCGTTGGCTCCGCTGGTTCCATTGGCTTAGTTGGCTACGTTCTCTCTGTTGGTTATGTTTGCTCCGCTGGTTCCGTTGGCTCTGTTGGTTCCGTTAGCTCAGTTGGCTTCATTGGCTACGTTGGCTCCGTTGGCTCCGTTGGCTATATTGGCTCCTCTGGCACCGTTAATGAAAACGTAATGAAAATAAATAGTTTTTAAAACGATTGATACCCGCTAAAGAAAAATGAGTCGTTTACAACAATGTCAATCGGAAAAAATCGTGGGGCAAGCCAGGTGAACTAACTAACACAAAACCAAACGCTGATATTCATCAAAAGTATTAGGATTATAAAGGAATTGTCTACTTTGCACTTTTACCAGCCAAGTGAACGACCACCAACTTACAAAATGGTACAATGCAGTTGCCATATCCACCATATAGCCCTATTCTTTTAATTTTGATCTTTGCAAAACTCCTTGAATGGTAAAAATTTCAATCAGGGTGATGATGTCAAATTGTCCCTTGTTCAGTTTTTTTGCTCAAAATGGGCAATACATTAATAATTGTTGGCGCGACAGTCCACAGGGGGACCGGGGCCAGCATACTTATCAACTACTTGTGTTGTGCGCCCTACTGTTCTCTCACGAGTAGAAGAGGCCTACAGATTTTTTCGGACTTCGAACGGCGAAGTTTGAGAAGCTCTCTTAGACAGTTATTATTCTTTGAGTGTTTTCGGCAGCTCGAAAGAGGTAGTGCCGTGAAAATTTCGAGGTGTTCAATCGGGAATTAAAGCTAGACCTTCGGCGTGTAAGCGTCGCACTCTATACACTACGCCACGGCGGCCACACACTTGGCGTCTAGTCTTGTGATATCTCAACTAATGGGTACCAAGTCTGGAGTCTGTAATATCTGAAAGAGAGTCTGTCAAGTTCCACGATCTCGAATCGGAAACATCATTTAAGTCAGAAGGATTCATGTTCACCGACACTGAAATTGAAGACTAAAGCAAAACAATTTGTGTGCACTTTTTTACGCAAGGCCCGCCGTTGAAAGTTTCGGAATAAATGGAAACCCCTTGAAAAACAGCCTGAAAAGGTAGGAAAAAGATGAAAATTGTTCACCCACACTATACCTCTATTCTGATCTTACATCTCGATAGAAGTCTATTCGGTTTGCAAAATTTCCATTTGCTACCGTTTGCATCAGGTAGCAGGCAACATTACATGCATCCCTTGGAACTTTTTTACCTACTGAAAACAGGAGAAGAATTCCAATACAAACATTAATCACGTTTCCAGAACTTTCTACTGAAAGCAAACGCGGCGCGTCTTCAAAGAAAGTGAACAGGAGAAAAAAAAAACATCCAATAATTGCATTCCATCACCAATTTGCGAACATTTTCCATCAAATCCGCTGCAAATCCATCACCTTTCTCTACCTACGACCGCGTCCCCTCCACCAGAATGATCACTTCCAAAAAAGTAAGCGAAACTGTACGAAAGTTCTACCAGCAGCGTATTGTACGATCCGCACGGCCCTATGCAAAGCAATTAACCTCCTCGAACATGTCTCGGTCGCTCCGTGCGACCAATACTTCATACAAATTACGCCGTGACTCGAGCACGTTCGTCTGTCCGAAACTCATCAACTCACCAACGCTGTTGCTGTTAAGACACAAATGCTCGCATGTTGCATGTCAGCGAGCGAAGGGGTCCGTCGCACTGTTGAATGGCAATGTTCTGACGGGATGACTGACTGGAACCCTGGGCGATTTCAAAAGAGGCAGCTGCCTCGCTGTTTCAACTGCCGCTGCCGCTGTTTACTTTTCCGTCACAACCACGGGCATGAGTGTGATGGTGTTGGTGGTGGTGTGTTGCATTGGGAGGAGTTTGCTCACCGGGAGAGTTCGGGAGTTTGGTGGTTCGGACGGACTGTTGTGTTCATTGTGTTATGTGAGACAGGGTATGTTTTGGTTGTTTTTGTTTTTGTGCGTCTTCTTCGTCGCTTCTCTCATCCATCTTCGCCGATGCTCTGGTTGTGTGTTGTGTCGTCGTCGTTGTCGTTGTCGTCCGTTGTGTCGTCACCGTCCTTCTGTCTTTTCCGAACGGTGGTGGAAGTGGAAACCAGCAGGAGACAATGTTGAACAAAATCGAATAATCACTTGTGCGCGGACTATCGTCGAAGATGGTTGTGTTCCGATTCTTTGCCTCTGTTCAATCGGCCGGCGATCGGTAGTTCTTCGTTCGCCCATTGAAGTGTGATCACGATCAACGAACACATCCCGGTGCAAAGACTCGTTTCTTTTTAGTTTCTCAGTGCATTCTGTGTTATTTGTTTTTTTTCCTTGCTTTAACAAAGATGACTGACTTGCGGTGCCAGAGAGTGTAATCGAAAACCCCGAACGGAGAAATGCAGCTTCTGCAAATTCTTGCAACTCAAATGCGCTTGCCTCTAGTCCGGCATGCGCAGCAGACGGCGGCGATGGAACATTGAGTGCTGATGATTGGGACCGTTATTTGCAAAAAACAAACAAGACAAGAACAATCCGAGTGATGGGCGGCGGAAGCAGGCTTCAACTCCAGATCGTGTGCAATCAATATCTCCGATCGACACTGAACTTTGATCAGTAACAGTGTGGCGTTGCGCTTATCGGAGAGAGAGCGAGAGAAACACAAATCCGTAGTCGTTGTCAAGAAACGATTATTTGATCATTCTTGCATTGTCGGCGTCGAACGAAACAAAGACTGGTCCGCGATGTCTTCGGCAGTTTACATCCCACCATGCGCACGGGGTGTTGAAAATCATTTTGTCCGATCTTTCCTGAAAGTCTGTCCATTCTGACTCGAAGACGTGCAAACGAGACGAGAACGAGAAAGAGGAACATTGCGCAGATGGATTGCTTTGGCTTGTTTGAACCTATTCTCGGTGTGCGGAGATTGTATTGAAACGAGGAAATATTTCTTGTCGGTAGAACTTTGAAATTGCACCTCTTCAACGCCGTCAGTTAATCATTATCGCACACAATATGATGGTTAAGTACACACACTCCGCACCAGGTAGAGGTGCGGAGCAGAGCCGAATACCAAGGCATTGATGCATAAAGCCTGACAGCGGACCGTGTGGTTCTTTGTTAGACCAAGACGAACCATACGCACAAATTGAGAAGAGAAAGCAAAGAAAATGACGTCGTTGCAAATTCTTTGACTTGATGCTTTTGTTTTTTGAAACATCGCAGTTTGTGTGTTCTTTGGAGGCGCTGCAACTTCCGGCAGTGTGTTAAAAATTAATTGATTTCAGTTTTGCGCGCATTCACAGACGAAACAGACTCGATTGCGAAAATTGTTTAACTTAAAATTTGTGGTTTGTTTGATGGTTTTCTGGTAAGTTTTGTTTTCAATATTTTATCTATTCGTGACAGTGAAAATTGATTGTCTTAAATTGTATTTCATATATTTTTACTTGTTTTAGCTTTTTGGTCAAATTTTGATTTTGTGCAAAATTAGATCTTTTTTTGAGAAATGATCCAAAATAGAAATAAATCTAGAGAACTTAAAAATGGCACCGACGTACTGCACATTAAACATTTGGTTAGAAACAGTTTCGTGGTATGAAATTTGTTAACGAAAAAATTGGCTTTAAATTTCGACATATACAGTGCCTCACAGAATTATGCGTACACCGGCAATTACAATTTCTATAAAATTCAAGACAATTTTAGAACCGCTAATGAAAAGTGCTCGCTTTTATCGTATTAGAATTGTAAGAAAGAAATAATTGGATCGTTTAAAATATTCATAAATTTAAAAAAATCTGTTAAAATCTCATGTCAAAGTGGATTTAAGTTTACGAAATTTTAAGAACAAATTAGCTGAACAAGAGCCAAAAAAAATCAGATTTGAAGCTAAGGAAATCCACACACTCGATCAGGCTTAACCATCTTCGGTATGCAGTTTATCGTTTTTACGAGAAATTATGTCAACGTGTGACTTTGTCGGAAAATTAAGTATTAGTCTATGTTACAGTTGGTTAAGTGCTCGATTTGATATTCCATACAACACACTTCAAACTCAAAGACCAATCGCATGTTGCGCCTTTGAGATTTATGACAAAAATGTCTCATTTGAAGTTACCCGCAAGAGACGCCCGAAAATAAGGAACATCTGTAAGTGTGTGATACTTTATTTGAGGTTATCGTTTAGATACGCCCGAATACAAAGCACCAACCGTAAGTGCTTGATACATCATTTAAGGTTGTCCTTGGTTCAAAAATAAAACAACACCCGTGTGCGTTATTAATTTCTTTAAGTCACGTTTTAGGACTCCTTAATTATCAAACAAAAATGGAAGAACTAATTTCAAAGCACAATTCCCAAAACTGTTAATTTATCAAATAACTAAAAGGTTCGATTTTCAAAAAGCTGAAAAAACTCATTGACAACTGAAACACTTTTCACGAATCACACTGTTTTACTCAAAATTATAGTCAATAAGTTGTTCCAAACAAACTTCTCATTTATTCACATTCAGCACCGACATTCAACTGTAGATTCCCTCCACTCTTGAAAGAACAAAAACAAGCGCAATTCAATTGGTTGCTGAACAAGCTAAACAATTGATTGTTTTTTCATTTAAGTCACAAATTCAACGAATGAAGCTCTTGGAAGTGTATAAAGTGAACGTGTCCTTCATTTGTTTTGTATACCACTGTACACCTTTCCGTTATTTTTTTGTTTAAAATTATCCTCCGTTCAACATACGACTTACCCTTACTCTCCTTTTCGTCCCAAGGTTGCATTGCATTTGTTCTAGACTACAAAAGCAGAAATCTTTATATGCCAGCACTGTCGTAGAGTGTATTTTCCTAGTAAAAACTTCTCAAACTTACATTTCTCAACAAATGAATAAATCCAGTAGCTGTCAATGTGCTGTCCACAACTTGTTCTCATTTTACATCTCATTACTTCACTAGACATGCTCCTCTTCTGTTCTACGGCTGAATGCCGTGTTCGTTGGTAGACTTCAAACTTACGTTTGCTCCCGAATAAATTTACAATCTTCGTTTTCTATTGTGTGACCAAAATTTTATTACCCATCCCTACACCCATCCCTGCTTACAGTCTATATTCAATTTACATATTTTTGATTTGCTAGAAAATGCAAGACTCTACTACCCACGAACGCATGACTCATGCATGCAAGAGGGCAATTTGGGGAAAACCAGAATGTCCCCGGCATTCATTTCGAGGTCCCTTTCCATTTTTCCCACCCCCCAAAAATAGTCCATAACTCACTGCCCTTCCTGCTTGCGACCCCTACCGGTCATGGTCATCGCACATCCGTATTCGGCATTGGAATGAAATCCTCACGAGACCCAGGACCAATAGTTAAGCCCGCATAGCAAGCACGTGCTTAAAAGCAAATACTTTTTTTTTTTTTTTTTTTGCCAAAATATCACTAATTGTGAGTTCACCACATTCGACCGTTACTCGCACATAACAAACCGGCCAGGAAGAGTCTAAATTGAATTTAATACACGAGTACAAGTCCCACGAGACTCAGATCTCCCCATAGGCCACACGGAGCACATCATGGTGCCCCACATTTGTCTTCTTCTCCGCTGTCGACGTCGCTGCCGCCGTCAATACACAACAGTTACGGTACTTGTTCTACAGATTTGCGCATACAGATGTACATTCGTTCGTACAAGAGAATAAATAATCCAACAAATCTTGCACAACCGGAAGAGATGTGCGAAAGGCACAGCGAAAAGAAAAATCTGGTCACCCTTGAATTTTCCTCCGAAGTGTCTCACATCCCTCTGTTGCTCCTTTACTGCCGCTGCTGCCGATGTTGCTCTGGTCTTTGGCAGACCCCCTCCCCACCTACGTTGCCGTGCAGACAAAGGCGACGGGCACTATCCCCCCCAAGACGAAGAAGTTATGCATACATATTCGCAACCTTGTCTACCACGTTGTGGCCGATGACGACGATGAAGCCGACGACAGCGTCGATAAGGAGGAGAGACTGCGGCCGACGGTGGGAGGTTGAGGTTGGCAGGCCTTCGGATCATTGTGGGCATAGCCCTTAAGTAGTGACGATGGCATGGAATCTTGTTTCTTTGTGCCGACCGATGACTCATAAACTGCCGCCACCGCCGACGACGACGACGACGACATCGCTTTCGCTGTTGGTGTCGTTTGCGTGGCTGTTGCTGCTTTCGTCGCGTCATACCACTGCGAAAAGATCAACATTTTATAACGTAATAAAGGGCGACTTGGTGGGGGGACTTGTTGTTGGGCGCGAAAGTACAGCGGCTGCTGAATGAAGTTATGCCGGGTGGTGGATGGTGACGGCAGTAGTGGTACAGATGCCTATACGATGGAGATGGATGGCGGCAGCTATGCAACAGGAACAAATCGAAGAACAATTACACAGAAGGGGAAAGAAAAAGAATTAATATAAGTGGTGGCACATCTCTGAGAAATTCTTTCCTTTCGTTTTGAAGGGAGAAGGAAAAAACTGTGACAGTTGTGTTCATTTTCGTTCGCACACTTTTGAATTTGAAAGAAGAGTTGTGTTTAAAGATGTTTTATTTTGTTAAGAATCTGGAGAAGTTGCAAGATAACCCATTTCCAAAAGAAGTAATCGTTCAAACATGTTGTGAAACAGGTCGTTTCTGTTAGTTTCGGAGAAGTTATGAAAGACATAAAACTGGCTTCTACTGCTTGGAAGAGAGAATTGTTCTAGGGTTACAACAATAAGAACAACAGAAGCTTAGTCGCTTAATCTAAACAAGCTAGTTGTTGCTTGATCGATACAACCTCCAATTTAAATATAATCTCATTTGCAACCCAAAATGTATTTTTAAATTGCACAGCCGACCACTTCTTATTTCTGCGCATTGGACTGTGCCGTCTCTTGTTGGTCCCAATTTGTCCATATGTCAGGGTTGTCACTTTATGGCTTATATCTTAACCTGTCTACATTTTAGTGTTTTTTTCTGCAGCTTTTCCCACATCTTCTTGAGACTCTTTCAACGTTTAAAGCTATTCGTGAGCCTTAAACGCTTTAAACACTTTTAACCCTTTCAACCTTTTCAACTCGCTTTTCTTTCAGTAAACCCTTCAACCGCTTAAAACGCTTTAACCGCTTAAAACGCTTCAACTGCTTAAAACGATTTAAACGCTTAAGAAACATAAAATGTTCAGTTGTGTTAAATTTCAAATTTCACATATAACACATCACTCAATAAAGGGGACATACATATAGGGGGCGCCACTAACAAGAAAAAAATTAATATTCAATTAATCACTTCGTTAGTGGCGCACCCTACATGTTTTGGGACTTATTAAGTGATGTTTTACCAACTTTGTTCTGCTAGAAAATTCCCATTAGTCTGGTCCATAATTCCAGTCCAAGCTTTATTTTTTTGGACCGTCGAGCTGTACGATCTTCAGAGTAAACTGAGGTCGAGACTCCGTGTTTGGAGGAAAGCGACTATATTGACGACAGTCAAAACCAACAAAAGGTACAACTTTTCAACCATCAGTCTCAAAACCAAATACTGCGCCATTTTCCACAGACCCTGTGCCGTATTCTCTTGCTATATGAGGTGCTATGGGATTTTTGTTTTCATTTATTTCTGCAAGTTTGGTTTAGCATGCGGGCGCAAGGACACAATCCTGCTTTCTTGCAAGTTCAACCATCCCATCGGAACCCTTTGACTGTTGGTGAACGAATTGTTGATGATCAGTCACAGATCAGTTCCACTTTAAAGTTGACACCAAATAAAAAGAGCGTGACCAGACCATGATTAGGATTCCTGCCTTGATTTGACATAACTTGACAGTCGTTTTGATTTGTGGTATTTTTGGTTGGAATGTAGTGGAGTCTTACAGCAGACTTCTGCAGTAACTCGAAAATTAGCGCCACGTTTGGCCCACCATGTATACGGCGCACTCTGTCCAGGCGTGAGGCATCACCTCATATATGGAAGAAACTCTTCTGGTGCCTGTTAATGTCTTCAAACAGCAGAATAAGCTGCTAAGACTGGGAAGATTCATTTCTTTTTAGCTCTCTAGCTTTGGGCTCCTGAAGTCAATGTCATCAGTTTGATTTGGTTTTCTTCCTCATACTTTAAATTGCTTTGCCAGGTCGAATATTGTAAGTGCTTAGTTCTACTAACAAAAATTATTAATTCAATATTACATTTTGTCAGTGGCGCCCCCTATATGTCCCAGGACTTATTGATTGATCCCGGGACTTTTTGAGTAATCCCGGGACTTAGTGAGTGACCCCGGGGCTTATTGAGTGATCCCGGGACTTGCTAAGTGATACCCCGGGACTTATTGAGTGATTCCGGGTCTTATTAAGTGATACCGAGACGAGTTAATTGACCCCGGCACTTATTGAGTGATCTCGGGACTTATTGAGTGATCTCGGGACTTATTGAGTGATCTCGGGACTTATTGAGTGATCTCGGGACTTATTGAGTGATCTCGGGACTTATTGAGTGATCTCGGGACTTATTGTGTGATCCCGGGACTTATTGAGTGATGCGTTAAGTGAAGTTTTTGTTTAAACAGACGAATTGGCCAGGCTTGGCACAACGCAACCACTACTTCAGGTACACGAACACCTCGGTATCCCTCTCGCCACATGCAAGTTAGTACTGCACTTGAACGCGATCCATCAGACTTATCAAAGGTGGTCTAACCATAACCTTTGTCGCGTCTCCAAGTAGGCGTGGCCCTTTCTTGAACCTAAACGCTCCAGACTGCTACTATCGCTCAAATGTCAGACATAAGCCTGGTCATGGGAGCCATAACCGGGCACTGTCTAATCGGTGAGCATGCTAGCAGGCTAGAGGCTCCCTCAAACGATTTTTGCAGAAGCTGCAGGGATGAGGAAGAATCAGAAACTCTCCAACACCTGTTATATACATGCCCGGCGCTCTCGCGCCTCAGACACAAACTCTTTGGAAGATATTTCTTCAACGGCCTACATGACCTCAATAAAACCCCTCCCGCCGACATTTTAAACTTTATTATCAGCTCCAGCTGGTTTTAGGTTCTTCCCACATGGTGTGGTAGCACAATGGTCCTGTAGGGACTAAGTGCATTCATCAGCCACCTTAACCTACCTATCTAAGTTTGGACGAGTAGTTTAACTAGTTGTCCGCCTTTGCATGTCCCCATCATGCAAAGGCGGACAAATAGTTACACCTACTGGGTTCTAGTGGCTCTTTTGACATGTCGTGCTTTTTTCACAATTTATTGGAGTTGCTTCAACACTGAAAGCGTGCTGGCCTGTCAATGAAAATTGTGTCCAGTTTCACTTGGCATTAAACTCTAGGCTCCGTCCACAATAAAAGTATGAACCGCGATTAGCTTCTAAAAAAATTAAAGGGACTTGAGCCCTTGTAGGCTCTTGAGGGACCAAATTCTAAAGCATTCAAACTCACCACATGCATCAAAGAGGTTTAAAAATGCACGAACTTTATTTAAGTTCTCAAATTTGCCTTGAATAGAAATTGCATTGAAAGCAGTGTACATGCTATTGACGTCAATAGGTTCCTTTTTCTACAAGGCCTCAGTTTTACTTCTTCATCTTTTTTGATTGGCGCTACAGTCCGAGGGAGGATTTTAGCCTAGACTGACATGCCCCTCGATCTCGTATCATCTCTAGCCAACTGCTTACGCTTTCCTACGTCAGGGTCTTAAGGTTTGTCATGCTCCAACAAAGCTTAGTGCCATTGTTTAAGTTCCACCTTTTCCTCACACTTTCGCCTCATTTTTAAGTCTTCAAAATAAGGTTCAGGGCGACAGCCTTGGACAAACAAAGTAAACGGCGTCCTTTTAACAAGTCCTTAATCATTATAAAATCTAAACCTTTTAAGCAAAAACACTCAGTCTTAAACCAAATTTTGAATCGTATTGGAAGGACTGAGCTGCCCAACGTGTTGCTTGGTAAGCTAGACGTCTCGATAAAAAAATTTGATCGCACCTTGTTGTGTCAGCGTTGTAACGTTGGCCAGGCTTGAGTATTTGACGCAAAAGGACCTACCCAGTTCCTTGTTGTAAAAGACAGACAAAGATTTGTTTCTTAAAAAATTTCCCAAAAATTTAGGCCCACTGCTCAAAATTTTTGTAACAAGCTGATGTTAAATTTTTATGATGATCTTAATTGCAGATATTTTCGAGCTGCTGACAGCACTCAAAGTGTATATGAAAGTGTCTAAGAAAAAGCTTCTCAAACTTCGCCGTTCGGAGTCGGCAAAAAACTGTAGGTCTCTTCTACTAGGCAGAGAACAGTAGCGCGCACCACACGAGTAGATGATGAGCAAGCTAGGCCATGGTCCCCTTGTGGACTGTCGCGCCATTGCAGAAATCTTTGATCTATTATTATTTGAAATCGCTGAAATATGGTCTTGTACCGGGCGCCATTGGTACAATGCTTTGATTTTTTTTCAACTATTGAAGGCCCAATGACCGATGTGTAATAATACTTTTTCACAAATATTATCCCCCATCGACCCTTGGGCCCTTAAAAGTTGAAAAAAAAAATGTCGAAGTACCATTGGCGCCCGGTACAAGGCCATATTTCAACGATTTTCAACATTTTTCCAAACGAACCCCTCACAAAACTGTAAACAGTCACAGCATAGATTACTACAATCCAAACAAAAAGTCGTCTGCGCGCGCATTCTACTCCGAGCTTGAACGGCCAGCTTTTATTTACTCTGCACCACATCACCGCGAAGTCCAGCAAATCATTGAGACATTGCAACTAAGTGACTAATGGCCATCGAAATCTTTATATTAACAAAGATAAACATTAAGCTTCGTGCCACTTAAAGGAATCATCAATGAGTGTCAAAAAAATGGGAACAGAAACGAGAGCGTGGTTGTTTTTTGCTTGTTTTCCGGCTGACGGAAGACAGAACAGAAGAGACCCCACGCGTGTGTATTATCAAGTCAGTGCCAGGCAGACTGTGTGCGCGTCAGCTACGCGAGCGGACGGCATTCTGGATGAATGTGTATCTTGACACAGCAAATCCATTTAAAACCCTGCACGCACCCGGTCCCAATTCTCGTTCGCTCTCAGCTCGGCTCAGGGAAAAACACAAGGGACAGGCACCACCGCACCAGACACTTGCTGCAGCCATGAGCTGAATACAATTTCAAGCTCTGCCGCCTCCGTCGTCGTCAGGGACAGCGGAAATCGACTTCTTCCATATTTATTTGTGTATCTCGCTCTCCCTGCGCGAATTTTATTAATTGTCCCGACTACACCCGAAAGTTGTGCTGTAAACAACGTGCAACTCGATGATGTCAAGATCGCTCAGAGATTGTGTGTCTGGAATAGATGAGGAGAAATTTCCGCCTGCCGCCTCAGTGCGAATCATTGAACCGTTCAATTCGTCGTTATCAGTGAATGTAGTTGAGGTATCAGAAATACCTTCGCATCGAAGTGGACATCCCCGCTGGAGAGGATCCCGCGCCTCTGTGCGGTGGCCAGACGGCGACATCAAGCCACGAATTGGGCGCAGAAGACGATCTGAAAATTTCTTAGAATCTCATCACACCGCTCCGCACGGTCGCTGCCGCCATTCCAACAGATACGTTCTCCTTCTTCATCTTGTTTGTTGGCTTTTTTTTTTTTGTATTTTAATTGACCACAGGGTATACATATATCATCACTCAAGCCCCGGCAGAATATCGCTGCCCCTGCTGCTGTTGTGTAGCTGTTGCTGCGCTGCGCTCGAGGGCGGGCTTGTGGTCGCGCCAAATGTACGTGGTGTGTGTGTGAGAGTTTCGGTCCACTTTGAATTTGAAATTTATACAAATTTATGATTTAATTCCGAGCTTAGATCTCGAAGTTCAAATGTGTATTTGGTATTCCGATGGGCAATGAACGCTAGTGCCCGACTTCTTCGCTAGAAGCGACTTCAATTAGGCAAGAGGCACGTGGTGGGGGGATTTTTTTTTTTTGTTTCAACGCGATCAGTGCCTCAGAATGCGAGATTGAATAATGAAACCATGCTGAAATTGTAATGGGAAACCCTCGAAAAGATGTCATTTCCTTTTGTTTAGACCATCAAACGAAATAGATGACGCTGGGGAAGTGCTCTTGTGGCTCTTGGGCCACTTGGGATTCAGATTTTAGTTTGCATTCAAAATTGAGAGTGAATCTTAAGCGAGCCACTTCATGCGTCATTTGATGCGTCTGTGAATTCATAGGTGGTCGGGGTGAATGGAAAATTGTTGGTCGTCGAACTTATGAACGGGTCAACTTTGTCTGTGTATAAAATATGAATGTGTCGAACATGTCTGTTTCCTTAAAACATTCAGAATTCATTAACCTAAATTTTGAGAGCCGCATAATTGTGGTGGGCGCATTCAGGATGGACTTTCACATGCTCATGATTGCGGAGTGGTTTGAATTCCAAATATGGGAATCAATTTTTCAACTTATAATTTAATCGGAATCTATGTCGAAGTTGATTTTGAAATTCAACTCACTATGGGAAACCACAAGCAGTTTGTCTCTGAGTGAATGTTGGCTCTTATCGTTGAGAGTCCTGGGTATCATGCTGGTTTTGGTTTTCCACAACGTTGACGTCTGGAAGGATCTCTGTTGAACGTTTTTGTGAAATTATTCGTTTGTGATCGAATGAACGAACCGAAGTAGATTATTTACTTATGCAGCAAAAATTTCGATGTAGAAGGTGCTTCTCTGGTCGGCTTGTCACTTAAAAGTCGAAGACACTTACCACCTGATGGATCAGAAGTGACAAAACATGGAGTGGTGTAAGTCCGCAAAGAAATTCATCAAACCGAGTAACCATTGTTGGAGGAATTTTCGAAAAGTTTGAGAAACAGTGTCATCACACTTCTATTACACCCTTCGAGGTCTAATAATCAACATTCGTGTAAAAGATAATTACAACTAACTTAAAGAACGAGTCTCATGATCGGCTGATCCTCCCGTTAGCATATTCTTTAGGTTAGGCGATGGCATATATACCGCCCACAACTCATGTGAACTCTCTCTCTTTTGCAATAAACTGTCACGTCACTAATTACTTGTTATTTACTTATTGTCCAAAGTTCGCCTACCCCTCCCCCACACATTAGTGAACTTCCACTTAAAGACAAGGAAATGGGACCAGTTTTGAAGCCCTTTCTTACGAGCAAATATGGTGGCCAATTACGCAATAGACTTAAAAGAAAGGTTTGTTGAAAAACAAAAAAAGAGTTACCCTGATTGATTGGTGAAATTGGGAGAGAAATCTTTATTTTTTGATCCACTTTGTTCAAAACCATTCCGATAAAGCAATCCGGTAAGTGTGACACAATTGGCATATATACACCACGCACGTGCCTTTGCTGAGCCAGGACAAATTGACAGAAATTGGTTGGAACGTTTGTTGCATCCACGGTATAGCCAGGCCTGTGGACCTTCTTATAACTATTCGTTTTGTTCACCTCAAAACTGTTTTAATGGTAAAACATTGGTTGAACGAAATGTGGCCGCCGTGGCGTAGTTGGTAGAGTACGCAACTCACACGCCGAAGGTCCAGATTCGTTTTCCGGACTGAGCACCTCGCATTTTTCACGACGCAACCTCTTTCGAGCTGCTGACAATTCTTAAAGGGGACTTACTGTGTATGATAAAGCTTCTCAAACTTCGCCACTTGTAGTTGGTCTGCAGGTCCCTTCTAATCGTGAGAGAACAGTAGCGCGCACAACATAAGTAGTTTAAGATCAAGGTAGGCACTGTTCCCTTGTGGACTGTTACTCCCTCCTATTGTTATTATAATTATTTATCAAACGAATGAAGTTCGAACTTTTATGTGTCAAACGAACGAAACCTCTGAAAATTACTTGGCAGAGTTTTTTTTTGTCAATGAAACACTTAAATTCCTATTCTGATGAATTTCTGGCTACTAATTAATTCGATTTTCACAAGATGGCGCCACCAGCAAATTGTGGCTGATCTTGGAAGTGATTGGCTAGCTCACTGGAAAGCTGTGACATTTTTCGGCAATAATAAGTGTGCATCAGCGTCTGGTGTAGTCAACCATATCGTTTTTGCCCCTTTCGAATATGTCTGTACTTGTCTAAAGTAAACAGCAATTGCTGAAAGTTTGATTTTCTTTTTTGTTGGATGGGAAAGAATCGAATGCTTGCAGAAGTTTATGGTGAATGTGCTCCTAAATCCGCCACTCGTTGTTTCGAAAGTGATTATTTCTGCATCGAAGGGCGTCTTGACTGGCACACAAAGTTTTAAGATGGGGAATTTTGGGCTTTTCTGGATCGGGACCCAAGGCAAACGCAAAGTCAACGAAGGAATGGGAGGTCTTTTCCCACCCGTCCTAATCTCCAGATCTTGCTTTTTGTTCTCCGACTATTGAGGTTTTCGTATGTAAACGTATGTAAAACGATTTGGGTGGCCGCCGTGGCGTTGTGGGTAGAGTGCGACACTCACACGCCAAAGGTCCAGGTTCGATTTCCGGCTAAATACCTCGAATTTTTCACGACAACAGCTCCTTGGAGCTGCTGATAATACTCAAATAGTAATGCTGTCTAAGAAAACGCTTCTCAAACTTCGCCGTTCGGAGTCGACAGAAAACTGTAGATACCTTCTACTCGTGAGAGAACAAAACACGAGTAGTTGATGAGCAAGCTAGGTCCTGGTCCCCCTGTGGACTGTAGCGCCACCCAGTTATTATCATTAAAAGGATTTTGAGGGTCACCGGTTCGAGTTTCTTTGAAAAATAGAAGAATGGCTACGATCGGATCGATAATAATAATTTAATTGTTGGCGCACCAGTCTAAAGGGGAACCAGGGCCAAGCTTGCTCATCAACTGCTCGTGTTGTGCACACTTCTGTTCTCTCACGAGTAGAAGGGACCTACAGTTTTTTACCGCCTCCGATCGGATCGATGAAAAAGATTTTGGCCAAAAAGATATCAATTGGAATTATTTTTATTTCAAAACTGTGTCAAAATAAGTGCAGGAACCAGAATGAAATCATGTCAGATGGGCAATTCGGAGTCTGTTTTTTTTTTTTTTTCATAAAACCGAGTCTATAGAGAGGGAGGGGGACATACCTTACATACCACACGATTTTCAAATGAAGGCTCAGAAGCTAGAAATTGTCCAATTTTCAATGTGAATCTACACCTCCACGTTGTGTCTGCTTCGTTAAATACTCGTTAAATATTAAATTGTTATACGAATTGCTGTGAAACAGTCTCATTTGCTTTTCTTTTATAATTGGGGTCATCTAAAGGGATTGCATGGTGCGCTTAAGTGACAAACACTTATCTGGACTCTGTCCACCTTCAGCTTCTCAAACTTCGCCGTTCGGAGGGGGCAAGAAAAAACACGAATAGTTGATGAGCAAGCTAGGTCCCGGTCCTTCAGGGCACACCAGAAACAATAAAGGGACTCAACAAAGCTAATTCATTAATTCAACTAAACTTTGGAAAAGGTTCCCGAATTTTTACTGATCCACTGTGTACCTTGTCGCTCCAGAAATTTGCAATAAAAGGAACATTCTTCTCTTAATATCTGCTCAACATGTCACTCAAATTTTGTGAATGAATTTTCTCGGTCCTCCGTCAACACCGCCTTCCAACAAAGAAGGCAGTTCCAAGGAAATTTATTCCCATGAAATAAATCATCGTTACGCATCCGTGAGACTTACATCAAACATGTGTTCTTAATTCACGAAAATCAGCATTTTCTGTATTCATAAAGTTGCTGCCATCCTCCGCGATGCCCAAGAATGTTTCTCGGAACCCCAACAACTTAGGCACATATGTACATAACATACTGCTATATATGTATATATGAATGTAAGTAGGCGCTGGTGCTATGCTTGGTATTTAGTTTCGTTTTCTTCTCTGCAGAGTCTAAAAAACGACGAACCCTTTGTCGGTCAAATCAGTGTATTTTATCGATTCGATCGGCAGCGACGGACGACGGCGGCTTGGCCGGTCTCATTCCTGTGTTATGCGCCAAAAGTCTCGCATTCTCCTTCCCAAAATTGGCCCCAAAACCGCCACAAAAAATAAGATGAACGGAGCAAACTTCAATTCCTCCGATCAATGGTCACGAGGAAACGAGAAAAAACAACCAACGAAACGAACCAACATTTCATGGAACTCACTCTGCCTCCGTAAAGGGTCGAGCACTGATCTTCGCCACGTTTCTGGGCAGAGTTAATCCCTGCTGCCATTTTCAATTTCGCATAAAGTTTCGTTGTTTATGAGGAAAATATTTCGGTTCTCCCACTACCTGGCCCACACCGTGGCCACCGAAGCGACCGCAACGCGTGATGAATACCAATACGGGGGGGCTCCTGGGCGGGTGCGCTCTTCCACTTCGAAAAAGCTTCGGCAGCTCCACACTCGTCGCTCGAGCGTTTATCGATCTGTAAATATTATATTTGACAGTTTAGGTTAAGTCGGCTTTTTGTTTGTTTTTAATTAATGGGCGCGCTGATACATATCCGAAGATTAGACTCATTCCTCATTCGGTGAATGTGCCCAAATCGGATCCGGCGGATGGAAATGTATTCAAAGCTCGTGGGAAATTTGATGCCCTCGGTTTTGTGTTCTCAGAAGCGATATGCTGTCACAATCAAATCAAGCTTGGTCTTTTGTTTGTGTTCGTTCTGCGCCGCGAACTGATCTGCTGTGTGGGAGATGTTTTCCACTTCAAAAGGGGGAAAATCAGCGAGACAAAATTTCTTTTGCCTTATGAAGGCCAGCTATGGTTCTGAGAAGCAGATAATCTCATTAGGAGAATGAGGAGATGATGACCAAGCGAGGCTGTCCATCGGATGATATTATTTTAATCGCTCATCACTGTGAAATCTATCAATATAATTGAAGAGAGATGGCCACTTAAGCCGTCTGGCCGGGCAACGTTTATCTGCCGCGTAATAGTTTTGACGCGGAATGGGCTTCCTGCAGGTAAGAAGTTTGCCTTTGATGAGCGGCAGTCGTACGTGGGAAATTTTAATGTGTCGATTGTGGGTTTCACCCTGATCCAGAGGAAGGACTGTGATACTGGATCATCATTATTCTTCACCTCTCTGTTATCATTAGCTTTTGCCTTTGCCAATGAACGAGATCACTTCGGTCACAACCTCTCGTCATAAGTGCTGATCCGTCCAGAGGGATGAGGTCAGCGGTTCGAATGCAAAGACTTCGCGGGGAAATTTAAGAAGACAATTAGCAAACTGATAGTTGGCTTAGTAGCTTAATGAAGGATCAGTTCAAGATTCGAAACTAGACGTAAAAATCAAGCCAAGATCTCTCCTCAATAAAACCAAGACCAAACTGCGTCTGGGCCACTACTGAGTTTTATTTGAATTTTGTCAATTCGATCGTCATGTGATAGAAATAATCCATCGCGTGGCGGACCGCAAGGTACTTCGTTTCCAATTGTTGCGCAACAGGAGGTACAAATCTCGATGTGCAATCGCAGACGAACAGAATCCCAAAATTTTAAATACCGAATTGTCCAAAATTGCGAAGTGGCAAAATTGCCCAAAAAATCCAAGCCAAAACGACAACAATCCAGAAATGTTCAAAATTTCGAAAAGCCCAAAATCATAAAAAGTCAATTCCGGAATTTCTTTCGGAGATTTGCGCTCTTTGGGATTGTATGCATTTCGGGACTTTGGACATTAAAGAACTTTGGACATTTCGGGCATTTCGGGACTTTGGACATTTCGCTTTAGAACTTTGAGCAACTTATACGCGAAGGATATTTAGGGACTTTGGATTTTTCATGCCTTTTGATATTTTAGAACTTTGGGCACTTCGGGACTTTTGGCATTTTGGAGCTTTGGGCATTTCGGGACTTTGAAAATTTCGGTACAATGGGCATTTCGGTACTTTGGACATTTCGGGACTCTGGACATTTCTCGACTTTGAGCATTTCGAAGCCATGAACATTTTTTATCTTTTGACGCTTCTGGACTTGGGGTCTTTTGCGACTTTGAATATTTTGGGACTTTGAAATTTTGGAACCTTGAACTTTTCATGCCTTTGGGCAGTTTGGAACTTTGGGCGTTCGAGACGTTGGACATTTCGGGACCTTGGACATTTTGGGACTTTGGGCGTTTCGGAACTTTGGAAATTTTAGGACTTTCGACATTTCGGGATTTTGGGCATATTGGAACTTTGAGCATTTCGAAACCTTGGACATTTCTTGCCTTTTGACGCTTCAGGCCTTGGGGTCTTCGTGGCATTGGATATTTTCAATTTTGGAATCTTGAACATTTCACGCCTTTGGACATTATAGAACTTTGGGCATTTGAGACGTTGGGCATTTCGGGACCTTGGACATTTTGGCACTTTGAGCATTTTGGGACCTTAAAAATTTCGAAACCTTGGACATTTCTTGCCTTTAGATGCTTCAGGACTTGGGGTCTTTCGCGACTTTGGATATTTTGGGACTTTTTGGGACTTTGAACATTTTATGCCTCTCAGCATTTTGGATCTTTGGGTATTCGAGACGTTGGCCATTTCGGGACTAGCATTTGAAAACATTTAGCATTTCGGAACTTCTGACTTTTATCCCCTTGGGCATTTCGTAACCTTCGGCATTTCAAAAATTAAGACCTTTTGCCTGTTCGTGCTGTGGCATTCGGAGTTTAATTGATTCAAGCAATCAGAGAAAGCCTTCTTTTTAACAGGAAGCGATTTCTAACTATATTTGAAAACCTCCCATCCCATCTCAGTTCGTGTCCAGCTATAAGTTCTCTTCCCAGACATTCTCAAAACATTCATTTGATCTTTCGGTTATAATTGCATACCTAGTGCACGCTTATGACTTTTAGTCCTGTGGACATGTTTCTTCGCCGCTGAGGGTTCCTATATTCTCGATTTATGCCAATGCCACAGTTCATGGCCATTTGTCTTCGAAATCTGTTCAATTATTCAACTGCAACTGAATTTCGAAGCGGCACAACCCTAGGGAAACGCGCATAATCACATTCAGATACTGTTCTACATTCCCACAGATGCCATGCACTCTGTATGTCTTCCTCCTTTCTCTATTCCAAGTCGAGACATAAAATGGTTCGCTGATTTTCGATCCGCACACAAACACATTCTCATGGGCGAGGGGTTTGGCCCGATGTGGTGGCAACCAGATTACTTTTTCGTATTTACGCCTTTGGCCGTTTTGGCGAATAGATCTAGTTCCATCGCTGGAATGCACAGATTCTTCAGTTTTGTGCCTGTGTGTGCAATGAGAGATCGGAACTAGTGCTGCTCCTTGCCTTCCGGCAGCCTCCTCCTCGATTTAATATGACACTGTGTGCTGAGTGAATGGGATCCAATTGTTTTCTTTCAGACTGCAATGACACGATCTCCTTGCCACACATTCTCTATCTCTCTCCGTCTCTCTGGCTGCAATCGTAGACAAGTCAGCCGATAACTGTGAATGGATGCTGATCGCCATCCAAAGAGGATGATCGGCATTTATGGGTGAACTCGCGTGCGGCTATTATAACTTCCGTTCCGGTGGAGTATGCTTGGATATGTGTTTTATTTCTTAACAATTCCGTTATGCGAATAATAAAACACTGGTATATAGGTTTATCTTTATGAATCTTTGCTCATAAGCAAATCGTGCTCATTGCACTGATTTGATTATCAAATTTGAGAACAGTCGTGCATGAATGTTTGATATCGCTTTGGGGAAATTAACTTTTTTTGATTATTTGATTAAATAAATCGACGGAATAAGCAAATTTTGATCTCAAATTTTACTGCTCATCAACATGGATCGCAGTTTAGAATAATTTTATTTAGCACACCAATAGGTGTGGTTGACTTTAAGTCGGCTTCAAGCCCGGCACACTGAATTTATGGTCCATTTAATATGAAGATACATGTTTTTGAACCATCAACTGGATACAATTTTAACCAATAACTTCTTTATGTTAATTTAACGCGCATATCTACGGCTCTGTCTTACAACGCAATTCTTTTTTCGATGTCGAATATCGCTCAGAATGGAATGGTGAGAGTTTATCGAGACAATACCATTCATCAACACCGGAGACATTCACATGAATTGCTTGGAATGGGAGCCGGGGAATTACCAAGAACCCACTCGTTGACCCGTCGTAGCAATCAGAATATAAGCAGCATTTCCCCATTCGAATGATATGCTGTTATGTTTAGAATGTGGCCGACGGACTGTACACGTCCCGTAGAAGACCGGTAAAGAATCACGTGCTGACATTAAATCTGACGCCTTCTGTGTGTTGAGCAAGTTCTTCGAGTTTTAAATGAAACTTTTTGGCGTTCAACATTTGATTTCGATTCAACGTACTTGTTTGGCATTTCTAAACACTTTCAACAGTTTGAGACTGGATTCAGATGTCCTGTGCAGATTCCAGTTCTTGTTTTACAACGGAAATTGTCAACTATCGTAATGCTTGACTGAAAAATTGTAATTTTGACATGATTGGAACATCGCACAAAGGGCCAACATTCAGAAAAAAATGTCCGAATTGGTGATGATCCGGAAATTCTAGAACAAGAAAACCCTCGAAAAGTAAACATTCTGATGCTGAAATTCCAGAGCAAGAAGAACCTCGAAAAGTCAGCATTCCGATCCTGACCTCGGAAAGTCAGCATTCCGATGCACTCATGTGTTTTTTTTTCATTGCTGCGTAAGTCAAACCTTACGCCGGTCGATCGAAATGAACAAAACTTCACACACATCAGCGGCTAAATTTGAAGAGACTTACCTTTGAACCAATAAGCTAGTGAAATTTAAACCAGAACAATCGTGTGGCGCCGCAATATAAATTAAGTCGTTTTAATGTCAAATCAATGTGGACATGGTCAGCAGTGACATTTGGTGATGAATTTTTAAACTTGGTCACGCACGGGAAAGTAGGCGATTCTTCTTACCATCTGCTTGAACTAGAAAAACAAAATGTTACCTAGAATCGATACGAATCGGGGCATCAAGTTGCAAATTTCGATATCCTTTGGCTTTACGGAGCTTTTTCAAGAACGATTGGAGTCGCTTTGTATTAAATTTGCAAATTTGAAGTTATGTCGATCAGTGTAGTTTAGAAAATTGATCACCAATCATCTTTCGATTCAATCGGATGTCAATTCTATGCCAGGCTGCATATTTGCGTCCGTCGTGATCTTGCACTTTTTCCACGATCTTACTTGCATGGAGTTAGATCAAACTTCTAAAGAGGTCGTTTTACCAATGAAAGCTCCCTCAAACCTCGCTATTTCAAGTTGGCAACAAGCCTCCTTCTCGAAAGAAAATCACATGTGTGGCCAAAGAAGCAACCCTGTGGCTTGATTTATTTGTCTTAATTTTTTTTTACACGTGCGTTGCTTTGGTGTTCTTAACAATCTAAACCATAATCTTATCGAAGACGATCCCAATGTTGTGTTCCAATGCGTGAACTTTTAAATTCCAGGCCAACACAATTGTAGCACAATGGTCCTGTATGAGACCAAGTGCATTCATCAGCCACCTTAACCTACGTACCTAATTCCGATATAGGTTCAATGAAGTTAATAGGCTCCTGCTTCAGCCGCACCACACGAGTATGGAATGCTCTTTCCAGCCCAATATTTCCTCCTCATTACAATCCACCGGCGTTAAAACCCAATGTGTATCGGAACCTTCTTTTCTTCACCTCCTTTATACCCTCGGCCCGTGCTGTGACAAAATTCTGGTCACTTAAGTGTACCAAACAGTCCTTGTAGCGCGCGCCAATAATTACAAAAAAGAGTGTTGATCGCTAGACAGAGCTAATTTTGTGCAAGTTACTTGGTCGTCTGTGTCTTTCAAGTGGTCAACCTGGGTCTGTCGAGTGGTCTATCCATGTGATATAAGCACAGTTAAAGCAGTCATGATCGCGACAACTTTCTTTCTTTCATCATTCCTTTCCAAGGAAAATCTGCTGAACAAATTCCTCATGTGCTGCCGGTCTTTAGCCTCTACCTTGGCGACATAAGCAAATTGTCATATCGGTTGCTTGTTATAGCTTGTATTTAGGGCAGCTTCGAATCTAAGCCATTGGGACAATGCAACGACGGAGACGTCTGCGGCTTAGGTAGAGCCACGGAAGTAGAAATGGACATTAATTGCCTTGGCATGAGGAATCGAAAACAGTTGGCGGGAGGGGGTTCACTGCGACAAATATTTTAGTAAAGGTCCAACTTTACATTGGAGGGCAATGTCAATCAGGGAAGATGTACCTTGCAACCGCTTTTATATTTTATTTTTGGAATTTTATTCAAATTCCTTCTCCGCACATGAAGGAACAAATGCGAAGTTTAAAACCGATTCGGTGTCGACACCAACAGATGAATCAAGATGAAGCCAGCTCCCCGACGCTGACCTACAGTTCAGCACTACTCCTCCTATTCCTTTTGCCAAACACCAAACCAACGTTCCCAAAACGTGTCCTCCCAACTGGAGGCCCTTCATACCATATGTGGTATACGAGTACATTCTGGAGACCTTCTGGACGTGAAGAAGGCCTTGAATTTTTCTTTTTTTGTGACTCATCTTACAATTCAAGGATTTTTGAATTTACCTTTATTTGACTTATGCCTACTCAGCTGAAAACTTAACTTCTGCGAAGCAGTGTAAAATGATTTTTCAGCGAATGGTGGTGTTTGGAAGAACTCCTGTTGCTGAAAGGCCATGTTTTAGAGCGATTCATCCAATTCTCCCTGCCTTGCGGGAAAAAGACTGTCAAAAAATTGACTCTGTTTGGTCCTTTTCTATTTTTTTTCTGAGGGAAATTCTGGTCACATCTTAGAAGACCGTAAATTCCGACGTTGTCAACAAGCTCAAGTGTGTCAATCAATTCAAATGAAAACTGATCTGTACGTTGCCCAACTCATCAGACTGTCTTCAACGCATCAGTTCCTCCCGGCTCATCTCTCTGCTTAGACGATCTTAATTAGGCACTCCAGTGAGTTCGGCGATAGCTTTTTAATGTCCACAACGCAAAATGTCTTCGCCCCTCCCTCTCCCGGCCATCGCTGACATCCGAACATAAAACGGAGATTCACGTTAAAATAAGCTGACGACAACGAAAATAGCTTTATGCTGCCTTTGTCATAGCGCAGCAGCAAATATATGCTCTGCGCGGTGGTGTGGGTTATCTCAGTTTTATATCTCTCCTGCTGCAGCCACGTCGCTAACAAGCAATGGCGAAGGAAGCAGAAGGAAAAACCGAAGATAACCACAGCGAAAGACCAATATTCCCGATGACTGGGTGGTAACCGTCTTGTACGATCGGCTGATCTACAAACATCTTCCACGCTTGCTGTTGCAGTGGATCTATCAAAATGAAGAGCGCAGCACAGCAGCGAATGATCTAGTGCCACGAGTTGCAAAGAAAACTGTAACTGTCCAGAGGAGCGTGGTAACAGTACAAAGCGAATCGAAACCAGTTTGCGATCGGGAGAAAAACCTTTCTCTCTCTCTGCACCGCAGGCACATCTACATACATCTATATTTAGACGCAGCGAACCCTATGACCACGGCAGACATCATCGCCACGGCCCGACTGACTGATATTGGCTGCATTTAATGATTGTTAGAAGAGCCGAAAGAGAAGGGAGCGAAATGGCAGAAATTCAAAATTAGCCGGGAGCTGCTTGCGGCTGCCAAAGGATGGCCGTCGGATTAGGTTGCGTTTGAGTTTTATTAGCTGTCTTGTATAAAATACGTTTTTGCAGCCTCTACCAATTTTGAAGTTATTCCACGCCAAATGATTTCGGTCAACTCCGAGAGGCAGCACAGGGATGCGCCACGAAAAAACGACAAGGAATGAATTAATGCCTCCGAAATTTCATGGGAATTTGTCTGTGAATGAAAACTCATCATCTTTCGTGTGTTGGCCTGCATTTCGTCATAGTCAACGAGACTCAAAACGCGGGCGCGCAGGAGAACGCAAAAAGGGAAAAGAGAACATGACAAAATGATGAAGACGTGTTAAAGCGCTCTGTAATTTTCCCAATCCTAATTTTGGGCGCGCGATTATTTTATTTTTTCGCTTTCTTTACAGCCATTGCCGCCATCCTGAAATTTCTTCAAAATCATTTGAAATTTGAGGGCTGGGATTCGTCTTGTTTGTGATGACCGATCACACACAGCGGCTATTTCTTTGTGATCATCAGTTTGGAATATTCCGTTTCCTTGCCTGTTTTTAGGAGACGGTGTCATATTTGGCAGATTTAGTTTGATGGGTACGAGTGGTAGATTCAGGTCGAGGTGGGCGGTTCTTTCCATTCAGCTACTACACAGGAAGTTGAGCACATGCTCGTAGTTGATGGATGTCATGTATTCTCGACCTTGGCTTATCTTTATCCTTATTTCACAGCAATGAGGACAAATTTCGGGTTACTTGTAAATTTATCAATCAAAGCACTAAATAAAATGCCACGTTGCGCTAATGATGTCAATTTTGCTGCGATATTCGGCCTGAAAGTCACCGCACATTGCTACTTCACCATGGCGATCGTATCATAATCCCGCATATTTTTACTGTATGACTTCGGTGCGTTGTGGCTGCCACGGCGTAGTGGGAGAATGTCACACACTGCTTGACCTAGAAAACCAAAGTGTTGCCTAGAATCGATCGAATCGTGGCATCAAGTTTCAAATTTCGACATCCTTTGCCTTGCGGAGCTTTTTCAAGTACGATTTGAGTCTCCTTTCCGACGACAAATATGAAGTGTCGTAGTGGGTAGAAAGTCACACTTACAGGTTCGATTCCGGGACTGAACACCTCGCATTTTTCACTGCACCACGTCTTTGGGGCTGCTGACCATTCCTTTTACAAATTTGATGTGTCGTAGTGGGTAGAAAGTCACACTTACAGGTTCGATTCCGGGACTGAACACCTCGCATTTTTCACTGCACCACGTCCTTGGAGCTGCTGACCATTTTAAGAAGGACTAAGTGTGTAGTGGGAAGAGTGCGACGCTCGAATACTTCGAATTTTTCACGGCACCACCTCTTTCGAGCTGCTGACAACACCCAAAGATTAATAACTGTCTAAGAAAGCTTCTCAAACTTCGCCGTTCGGAGTCGGCAAAAAACTCTAGGTCCCTTCTACTCGTGAAAGAACAGTAGCGCGCACAACACGAGTAGTTGATGAGCACGTTAGGTCCTAGTCCCCCTGTGAACTGTCGCGCCAACAATTATTATTGTATATGATAAAGCTTATTGTTATGTATGATAAAGCTTCTCAAATTTCATCGTTCGGAATCGGCAAAAACCTCAAAAGTCTCTTCGGCTCGTGGGAGTGCAGTAGCGCTCACACCGCGAGCACCTGATGAACAAGCTTGACCCTGGTTCCCCTGTGGACTGTCACGCCATCCAATCTTTTGTGCGTCATCTCATCTCGCCTTCTAATTTCAGCTATCTGGAGACTTAAAGACAAGTTGTTAAAACTGTACAACAAGAGGCCTTAACCCTCTATCGAAGATCACTTCAATTTGGCTGTACAACGGAACATATTTAAGCAAGTGTACGACGGAACATACTTAGGCAAGTGTCCAACGGAACATACTTAAGCAAGTGTCCGACGGAACATACTTAAGCAAGGACTAGACTATATAAGGCCCCAACTTCACTTTCCGAAAGACTTAAGCTTCCTCATTCGTCTTTAAAAGCGGCCAATTCTTTGCCCCGAACGACAGGGCAGGGAAGATTGAAGTGATCTTCGATTGAGGGCGCTTCTTGAGCCAAAAGAAATAACGACGGCGAATCTATCGTTCCATTATAATAGAAAAAACCACAAAATCCAATCTGAAAGGAACAGCGATGGCGAAAAAAGCCCCTCCTGCCAGAGATGTTGATCGTGTCCGTCAGCATGTACTTTCCTGCGCCGTCGTTTAAATGGCTGCTTGCTGTGATCGTCAATCACAACAGTGTCGTCTCTTTTTCTTTTTCTTGTGGCGCTACAATCCGGTGTGGATCTGGGCCTCAACCAACATGCCTCTCCAGTCAACATGATCTTTCGTTAGGCTCCTCTAGTTGCGCCCTCCAAGTTGGTTGAGGTTCTTCTCCATTTCATTGCCGTGATCTCCATGAGCTATAAATTTAGCAGAGTTTTTTAAACATTGTACCTCTACGTGTGATGTATTAATGACACTTGACAGCACTTCGCCTTGCCTAAAGCTTTCATTGGAACACAAAATTTAAATAATTAGAGTTCCTTCAAAAGGCTGAAACGTTTAATCAACGATGATTGTGGCACTTACTGAGTTCATGAATGCAAGAAAGTTGCAGTTTACAACTGCTTACGCAGCATTTTCATTAGGATTCATTCCTTTTTTTTTCTCTGTCCACTCTGTCATCATCAGGCAACATTAAAAATCAATTTGCAACCTTTTTCCCCGTGATTACGCCATTAACTCCCATCCGTTCTCGTGCTCCTCATCAAAGGAATACATCGACTGAATGCATTCCTTCATTCGAACTGAACAACACCAATTTCCGAGTTTGCAATGCCCACTGTGTGTCAGTGAGGAATCACAGCACTCCCCAGTGGTTGCTACAAAATATACGAAAAACCTTCATTTCCGCCTGAAAGTATGCATTGAACTGCAAACAAATACCCGCAAATTTCCCTGAATGTGTCCGCCCCAAAGCAGCACTCAGTGAAAACAAAAATGTGACTACACTGATCGCACATTTAAATGTCTCCGCAGAAAACCGATACTCTTTATGAATTACAAGAGATAAAACTGCTGCCAAGGTCTCGGTGGGACCCACTGCGCGACAGATTTCACATGTCTCGCGTACGCTCCGCCAGAGGAATACACAAAGCGGACGGACCTCCTTTTCATAATTGATATGCGCGCAACGTGTGAGAGGCTTCAAAAAGAGATACAAATTGCTGAAATTAATTTAAATTACAATTTCTACCTACCGAATGCACGACGACTTCCTATGCCCATGGCCTGTGTAATGAAACCAAACTGCCCATCACTCAGTGGTGTGCACAGTACCCGCCTCTGAAGTCTATGGACTTGTGCATCACCACCCATGAGAGTGGCGGTCGTCTAGACGCCTGTAGGTTTTTCATAGATTTGTACCTGTCATCAATCATTTTGGTTGCCGCGCTTCGGAGTGTTTCTTTTGTTTCAAGGAGAACACGCCTGAGGGGCTCGGTCTGAAAATTAACTGTGAATTTTGAACTGCTTATCATAAACAAACGGACGACTTTGTTTTTTTTTTTCTGGAATGTATGCCAGCAGAAAAGGATCAAGTTTTGCTCGCTGGAGAGACACATAATACGCCCGCTCTAGCCGATATGACAAAGATTTTCCACTTGAATTGTTAGTCGCTCAGGTATTTAAGAGCCGACTGTTTTTCATTCTTTTACCTGCCTGCGAAAAAGGAGCCTCATTCTCATCCATCGGGTCCATTGTAATAGAAAGGGCGGAAATTCTATCTGAATTCGAACCGAGAGGTCCAATGACATCGCACACACAGGGACGCACAAATTGCGCGCTCTGAGCTCTTCAGTGAATTTCGGTTGAAATTTGAGATTAGACCTGCTGTCGACGCTTTTGTTCCTTGAGTTTCGAATTGAATTTTTCTGAAAATAAAAAGCGGCTGCGGCGGCGCACAGAAAAAAAAAATCAAAAACCAGCAATTCCAGTAAAACACCAGCAGGATA
The DNA here is from genome assembly GCA_955652365.1 of Eristalinus aeneus. NCBI lineage: Eukaryota > Metazoa > Arthropoda > Insecta > Diptera > Syrphidae > Eristalinus > Eristalinus aeneus. The sequence goes on from OY019130.1 coordinate 22,765,150, forward strand.
AATGGGGCAGCCTACCGTTTTATTCGCTTGAACAGAATTTTTGTTCTCTTCGTCTTTTATTTTCTGCACAGTCTGCATCCTTTTTAATATCTATTCTCGATGGAGAGAGAGTAAGACGAGATCGTGAGATGAAGTGGTCTGTTGTACCTGCATTTGAAATTCTTTTGTCCATGAATTCACAGTCGATCGTGGGCTCGGAGAGAGAAGGCTTTTGTTCTTTGCCATTTTGAATTCCATGATCGTTTTAAATCACGTGAGATGTCCATGTTATGCGTATTGCGCAGAGGACGGGAAAGTGTCAATGTTTTGCTTTTAATCAATATTGCACTTGTCCCGGCCTATGTGAAATATGTTCTAGTCATCATCAGTTAAATTCAATTTCCTTGAAAAATATAAATCATACAAAATGAGCTGCATTGAATTAAGAAGTAAAGTTTAACGGTTTACCATTCCTTTTCTTTCAGATCCTTTGAGCCGGTTGATGCAGGGTAAGTCCTTTGTTTGATATTCTTAAGCTCAGATGACCGTCATTGAAAATAAATGAAAAGGAGAAGGAGATTTCCAAAAATTTAAATTGAGTTGTTTTCTAAGGATATTTGTGTTTGTAAAGGACTAGCTCCGATTTTATACGTAACGAACAAATAGGATAGCCGTTAAGGATATTAAAATGTCTGTAGAGTTCCAAAGTAGGATAGCCACTAAGGATATTAAAATGTCTGTAGAGTTCCAAAAAAAAAGTTCGCTTTGGTGAACATAGTGTTTATGTCATATCTGCTCAAATAAATTCGTTGTCGTCCTTAAAGACTTTTTAGCACCTGCAAAAGGTTGCGGCTTTAATACGGTTTAGGTAAACCTCTGAAATCTGAAGGGAGTTGCAATGGTTCTCTTAAGGCGATGCTTAACTATCCTTACCAACTAGTGGTGGCAGGCGGGGTTGTCTATTTTACCCGTCAAGTAATGAAACAATTCGAAATGTTTGTAGATCAAGGATCTTACGATTGATTTTTTTTTTAACTGAAAGAATTTAAGCGTAGTGGTGGTTTATTGCTTCGAACCTCAATCCGGAAATCCTTGTCAACCCTGCTTGGAATTAATGATTGTCGAGTGTCACCTCTCCCAGCTTACTGACAACGCCCACAATCTTTAAAAAACTTTTTCAAATTCCGCCGTTTGGAGTCGGCATTGAACTCTGGGTCCCTATACACGTGGGAAAAGTAACAGTGCTTACACGACATATGTCTTTTTATGTAAAAGACCAGAATCCAATGTGAATCAATTCAATTCCTTCATTATTTTTTTTTTAACTTCTACAGGCCGTGATGGACTTGGACCTTATGGAAGAGTTATTCCAGCTGGCACGTCTTAAGCTCCTAATTTTAGACGCCAAGTTGACTGAGGCCCTTTCTTACCAACAATTCCCTCTTGCTGGCCGGTCTAATTTCGCACATCAAGTTGGCTGAGATCTTTCTCAAAATGAATGCACCACCACGACCGTGAGCATCCTCGGTAGCGTAGTTCCACTAATTTGGAGTTGAAGAGTTCGAGCTGGAGCAGTTGAATTCATCCGCTATCCTTGTACATGGCTTCGTCTCCTTTTGTCCTGAATCTGTAGATAACTGGATGAGCTCATGTCGTTGTACAAACCGATCATTGCACAGTTGTAGCTTCTGTTTTAAAAGTAGTCAAAACAGATGGCCACCGTGGCGTATGGGGCGGAGTGCGCCACTCACACGCCGAAGGTCCAGGTTCAATTTTCGGCTGAACACCTCGAATTTTTCACTGCGCCACCTCTTTCGAGCTACTGACAACACTCAAAGAGAAATAACTTTCGAAGAAAAAAGCTACTCAAACCTCGCGGTTCGGATTCGGAAAAAACCTGTAGGTTCCTTCTTCTCGTGAGAGAACAGTAGCGCGCATAACACGAGTAGTTGGTGAAAAAGTTGGGCTTTGGTCCCACTGTGGATCTGGTCCGCATGTGGATCTGGTCCCCCTGTGAATCGGGTCCCCCTGTGAATCGGGTCCCCCTGTGAATCGGGTCCCCGTGTGAATCGGGTCCCCCTGTGGATCTGGTCCCCCTGTGGATCGGATCCCCCTGTGAATCGGGTCCCTCTGTGGATCTGGTCCCCCTGTGAAGCGGGTCCCCCTGTGAATCGGGTCCCCCTGTGAATCGGGTCCCTCTGTGGATCTGGTCCCCCTGTGAAGCGGGTCCCCCTGTGAATCGGGTCCCCCTGTGAATCGGGTCCCCCTGTGAATCGGGTCCCCCTGTGGATCTGGTCCCCCTGTGAATCGGGTCCCCCTGTGGACATTAAATTCCAGATGTTTCAGAAAGACCAAACAAAACCTTTTTTTTATCAGCTCCTGAGTTTTCTGCGCCATAGACCATGAAAGATGTTTCGATGTCTACTTCTAACTGATTAGAAATCCCTCACCTCTAACATATTCAACTACTAAACTTCTGTATTTGGACCACATTTTGCCCAAAATTACATTTCTCAAGATCCAGAACTGAACTATCCACTCTCCAGTCACTGCAGCCCACCACATGTGAGCTTCCTTTCATATTTAAGTCAATTTAAACATGAACTGCTGTCGATAAACATTTCAATACAACAATTGGTAAATGCAGCTTCACGTACATGCCACTGTGACCAAGAGGAAAAGAAATTTCAAGCAAAGTTTGATCAAATACGGAGAAGAAATTGTTCAAACAAACGCTTTTCTAAATCTATTTCCAGAATTTCCTGTTTTCAAATACTCCAATACAATCCTGTACTTAATTCCTTTGCAGGATTAAAGGAAACAAATTATCCTTCAGTGACTCTTCTAGTAGGAGAGGTATAAGGATTTTTGTTCCAAAGCCCTGTCATTCAGAATATGCAGATGATCCATCATTCAATTTCAAACAAATCACCAGCCACATCCATCCACTTTTATGCAGATACAGACATGTACACATGAGGTGTTAATTCCCTTATCCAGTTCACAGTTACACGCATTCTCACTTACCATTCGTGGAAAGCTTAAAAAAGGTTTAAAAAAAAAAACAACAAATAAAAAGGAAATAAATGGGCAACCTGTCTGCATATTTCTGAGTGGTATGTGATTTGCCATTGAACCAGTGACTGGGCAACTTAAACACCCATATCTCTTGCGTGAAGAAAAAAGAACAAAACGGACAAGTACTTCACATGCTAAAGCACTTGGAAAAAAGTGCCCCACGGGTGGATTGGCTCTTGAAACTTCTGAAGATTGTGAAATTTAATTGGCTGATGCACACTGAAAGTTAAATTATAAACGCGACGTCTATCACACCATTGAACTTGCATACCACATCTGGGTATGCTGTCTTGTAGTCCTTACTATCTATGAGCTCTTGGTGTGCCAGAATTTTAAAACACTCAATCGGCTGATGTCGACAACAGACTCTTTAAATTTTGGGCAATAAAGGCGACTTTAAGTGAACTTTAGGACTGCTGATTCCAACAACAGACTCTTTAAATTTTGGGCTACACAGGCGACTTTTAGTGAACTTTAGGACGGCTGATTCCAACAACAGACTCTCTAAATTTTGGACAATGAAGGCGAATTCAAGTGAACTTTAGGACTGCTGATACCAACAACAGACTCCTTAAATTTTGGGCAACTAAGGCGACTTTTAGTGAACCTTAGGACACCGCGTTAGCGAAAACTTACTTCTTTCCTTCTCAAACCCAGCACACATTGTCATCTTGAACGCTTGTTAACAAGGTTGGGAGTGAAGCTTTCAAATAAATTACAAATGCTTGAAAAACAGATGGATTTTACATTTGACCTAATCGCGTTTTTTCCTGCTTTTTGCACTGTATACAAATTTCAGTCAGTAATGTAGTCACCAATTAAGTTATCCTCACACCTTTCCTTTTTTAAATTCAAATAGCAACAGAAGCTTAAAATAAACGTCGTAAGCGGTATTGACACCTTGTCTTGTCTTCCCCACATCACGGTTCGCAGCTTTGATAACCCAAATTGGGTGCACAACCATAGTTCACTTCACAGAAACGGCTATACCAACGTTTCTCACTAAATTTTTGACCACTGACAATTATTCATAAAGATAAGAATCTGCTCAAAAGTTGTTCTACCAAAAATTTGTGATCTTAATTTGCGAAATGTCCTTTTTCTATTTTTCATTGTTATTTGTACAGATGCGTCGCATTTGTACAGATCCGTAACCCACTCCATTGAGTCTTCATCGCATTAAAATTCATGTTCCATTTTGTTTATGAAATTTCTGATGAAGTCTGAAGCAGATTTTTGTTTAGACGCTGGCTAGTTTCAGGAAGGAAGACATTTCGTTTATGGATCTTTCTGATTTTGTAACTATTTGGACAAACAATTTTTTTTACACGGAACGGAATTGCAAAATGTGCAGTTTGTCTTAACACACATAAACTTTGAAAGTTTTAATTACTCGTATTGGTGTTCTTTGTGGGGCAGTCTGCGTACTTTTGAACGTTAATTTAAGAAAAACATGTACGAATGCATGTGCTCATCTGAAGCTATGACTTTTTTCCATTCTTCTGGTAATTTGCGGATCCAAACTCAAAAAAAAAAAAACTGTGCCGACTTTGCAGCCAAGAACAAAGCCAATTTTTGATATTCTGCTCTGTTGTGAAACGTATTTCAGTGAGGGCATTCTACATCGACCGGAATAAATGTCCGTCAGGAGGGGCAAGGTCTGGGCTATAAGGCGTGAAGGTGAAGTAAAATTTTCAATCTACTGCTTTCTATATAGTTCTTAACTGGAGCTTTATAAGGATGAAAAATTATTGGCTCGAGTTTGGTCGTATAATTCGGACGTCTGGTTACATAATTCGGACGTCTGGTCGCATAATTTGGACGTCTGGTTACATAATTCGGACGTCTGGTCGCATATGCGACTACTGCTCTCTTCAAATGGATTAATTCCTAGAGAAAAAAGAATGCTTCATTAATTCAGCAAAAATGTGCTTAAATGCAGAAATGTTGTCTCAAATGCAGAAATGTTGTCTCAAATGCAGAAATGTTGTCTCAAATGCAGAAATGTTGTCTTAAATGCAGAAATTTTGTCTTAAATGCAGAAATGTTGTCTCAAACGCAGAAATGTTGTCTCAGATGCAGAAATGTCTCAAATGCAGAAATGTTGTCTCAAATGCAGAAATGTTGTCTCAAATGCAGAAATATTGTCTCAAATGCAGAAATGTTGTCTCAAATGCAGAAATGTTGTCTCAAATGCAGAAATGTTGTCTCAAATGCAGAAATGTTGTCTCAAATGCAGAAATGTTGTCTTCTAGTAGATAATCAGTTTTAAATTCATTTAATTCTTAGTGCGAATATCATCACGAATATCAATTGGGTCCGCTGGGAAGAAAGAAAGTTTAGATTTAGATAAACATAGTCCCCTCTTATTTATGTACTCCTTTTAAATTTGTGCGAAAATGTCGATTAAAATTTGTAGAGTCCAAATAGTAGACATAACGCTCTTAAAGGTGAACAAATTTGAATAACTTGCAAGCTGTGTAGTACTGCATGATGGTTTGACATATATTATATGTAATTCTGGTTATAAAGCTGTGATGATTTGCCATATATGTAATTCTGATTATAAACGGCGGAGAAACCTTAGATATAATGGAATCGTTAGTCGTTCCCCGCAAAAGAAAATGTGTGTGTCCCTTTTAAAAAGAAAGTTCGAACGTCCCAGTCTTGGACTAAAATGTCTTTCACACATCAGTCAACGGCTTATGTCTTAGAATCTCAATTACAGCTAACACAAATTTTATTACCACCTGCAAACGTCGAAAAAAGGTTTCCACAACAACTGTATAAAATTTTTGTATCCCATGAGTAAATTTCTTTTAAAACTACGAGTTTTCCAAATAATGCTCACCCATTTTACACTTCACTCATAAATCAATTTAGGCAATTTTAAAACATTTCAAAAACTCGCAAAAAAAAACCTACAAACACGTCATAAAACTTCCTCCCCCCACTGTATATCAACATCATCATTCGAATTCAATTGAAATTGTGAGTATATACCTCCATTTAACTCTTCAGTCATTTAGGGATTTATCTCATCAATTCGACAGTGATACAATGTAGTTTGTATGGCGAGGCGCCAAAGCTCCTCCGAAAAGCTCTGCAATAACTTTCCCGGCGAACTTTTTTCTTTGGACTCTACACAGACATTACTTATACTTTGTTATCAAAATTCTGTATCAGTTAAGCTCTCCTATTCAACAACTGATTAATGGTTTCAAATATCTTATAGGGTTTAGAAACAGTTTAACAGTGACAAGGGAAATACAAATGTATAAATATTTGATCAGTGATAACTAGAAATGTTGTTTTGTTTGTTTATATAATCTCCATTTTTATATAATCTCCATTAGATGTTACTTAATAGAAAAGGTATGAACAAAGAGAGGAGGACAGGAAGCTTGAAAAATAAGGAGAAGTCTATGCTTGTGTTTAGCGGTAGACTAAATTTGAACCGGCATACTTTTTGCATTGAATATATAGATTTAACATTTTTTTTATATATATTTAAGCTTTTATTTTAAACTTATAGCTTATGAATAAAAATAGTATTTCTACAAAGTTTTTTTACTTAAACACATTCTGAAAATACTTAAATATAACAAGTAATTTTTTAATCTATCTTCTGTAACTGTGATCCGTTTATTTAAACTAAATAAAAATATAAATATATTTAAACTCAAACATTCAGTCTTTCTTTTATCTCAACTGCTTTAAAACTGTCGTTGCTTCTTCTTTCGGTTTTCGATGTGTTGTGGCTTTCTTTTTTTCTCAAGTTTTCAGCGTTCGAATAACAAAATAAAAAAAAACATTGGGATGAGTATGTAATTTTATTGAAAAATTGAATATTAAGTGCATTCAGTACTCACTGCAAAGAAACTAGTTTTAGCTCCCTTCTTCACTTTCAGTGCTACGGGTTGCTGTCATGGCCGATTTCATTCTAATCGCATTGCATAAACAATCTCCTGTGATTTAAGAGGTTAAATAAACATTAATAAACAAATATAATTTCAAAATAATGGAAACATAATTTTTTAACATCAAAAAGTGAATTTGACAGCGACATTTGTTACACAGCTACAAACAAAGGCATCCAAATGTTCTTATCATCGCTCAATACCTTCATTTGGCGTTCCAGTAAACTTTATTTCCCGTGAATAATCTACAAAGGAACTTTTCATTTTTTTTATGGTTTCGTTTCAAAAACCGAATCCATTACAATTTTTTTAATTTCTCTACCGCCTTTCCGTCTGTCGAACGTCTTATGTCTTCTCAACTGATGATTATTTGAAGAGTGTGGAAAAAATCGGCATCATAATAATATTTCTGAGGTTTCGTTTTCAAAATTTGAACATTTATTTAAGAAAAACTTGTACAAAAGTATATAAAGTATAGCTCATCTGAAGCTATGACTTTTTTCCATTTTTCTGGTAATCCCATATCAGAAAAACTGCGCCGAGAACAAAGCCAATTTTTGATATTCTGCTCTGATGTGAACCGTATTTCAGTGAGGGCATGCTACATCGACCGGAAAAAATGTCAGTCAGGAGGGGCAACATCTGGGCTATAAGGCATGAAGGTGAAGCAGAACTGCCAATCCACTGTTTTCCATATAGTTCTTAACCGGAGCCTTGTAAGGATGAAAATGTATTGACTCGAGTCTGGTCGCATATTTCGGACGTCTGGTTACATAATTCGGACGTCTGATCGCATATGCCACTACTGCTCTCTTCATATAGATTAATTGTATTCGCTAGCAATGTCCACTGACATTTTTTATTGTTTTAGCAGCTCATAATATAGCACACCCTTCTATAATAAAAATAATTGGTTGGCGCGACAGTATACAGAGGAACCAGGGCCTAGCTTGCTCGTCAACTACTCGTGTTGTGCTCGCTAATGATCTCTCACCATAGAATGGACCTACAGTTTTTTGCCGACTCCGAACGAGGAAGTTTTTGAGAACCTTTGTTCTTTTGTTGTGTTTGTTGTGTTTGACAGTTAATACTCTTTGAGTGTTGCCAGCAGCTCGAAAGAGGTGGTGCCATGAAAACTTCAAGGTGTTCAGTTGGAAATCGAACCAGCACTTTCAGTTTTTCATCTTCAAACTTTTTTGGCTGCTCAAGACATCTTCGAAGCGAAAATTCTCTTCTTCTTCGTCTTCTTCTTCTTCCTCTTCGTCTTCTTCTTCTTCTACTTCGTCTTCTTCTTCTTTGTCTTCTTCTTTGTCTTCTTCTTTGTCTTCTTCTTTGTCTTCTTCTTCGCCTTCTTGTGGCGCTACAGTCCGGGCAGGCCGGATCCAAGACAAAATCATTACATGTAAATCATGCAAACCACTTTTGGCATGTTCGCCCAACTAGCGCCCGTTCACCATAAACTTCCACTAAAATATGATCGGCAACAGTTTTCTTCGTATTAAAGTAATGAAGAAGATAATAAAAATAATTGTTGGCGCGACAGTCCACAGGGGGACCAGGCCCTAGCTTGGTCAGCAACTACTCGTGTTGTGCGCGCTACTGATCTCTCACGAGTAGAAGGGACTTTCAATTTTTGTCCGACTCTGAAGGGCTAAGTTTGAGAAGCTTTCTTAGACAGTTTTTACTCTTTCAGTTTTGTCAGCAGCTCGAAAGAGGTGGTACCGTGAAAAATTCGAGGTGTAGACCCTTTGGTGTGTGAGCCTCGCACTCTACCCACGGCGGCCACGGTGTAACGGAGAAGAACTCCCCGCAAAAAGACTTCTTCAGACACAAACTTCGCCAAACTTGAGTGAAGAAAGATTATTGTTGCTAACGCTTCAAGTAAATAATGTATACTAAAATGACGTACGATGACAGTAGCTTTCCAATGCAATAATTATTCAAATAACAAATCTTAAGAAATGCTAGGTCTGTTCCAATTGCTCTGAATTGCTACGAAATTCGCCGAAAAGGCGTTCCATTTGTAGATTTTTTTTGTAGAAGAGTGAGCGTAAAATATTTCCTCTCCCCATGAATATAAAACCTCTGACATTTCATATTCTGATAGCTGTTTACATTGAATTGTGCGAATTTTTACGAAAAAGTCGTTTTACAAGATTCGGCAGAATTACTCCCTCAAAGAGAACATTTTACCCAAAATACTCAACTACGAATTTCTGTACAGAAAGAAGAATACAATACAATTTTACTAACTCTTACAAAAGTTCTCATAGAAACAATAACCAGCTTACGACATTTTTGTTTTTTCAAAATTTTGTTAAGTAGCTGAAAACAGCAAAATCGCTGCCATAGTAAACGCCAACCTGCTTGAGTGTGAGTTATGTCCACGGGCCAAGGGTTTCGATCAATCAGTTTCCCGGATCGAGAGTAAAAAATCGTTAATATCAATAATGCGAAACCATTAGTCTTGCACGAAATGCCGTGCGTATTAAAACAAACAAGTTCCAAGGGCACAGACAATGTGTGATCCCAATGATCCCTATTATTTTTCGTAGAAGCAAATCTGCGAATAGTTACAGGCAATCCCATGCGTTTGAAGACTGCAACTGGACGATTTATGGTTTATGGTGAGATTTCGCATAGTTTCACGTTTTAGTGACCACCAAGATTTAATGCCTTTAGATTTGTTTGTTCTAGTGATCGTGTGTTCAATTTTGTTTCTCGAACTTTAGGGACATTAAAACCTACATTATTCAAGTTATGCCCCAGATAACGTAAAATGTACCCGAAACAGAGGGCTTAAAGAAATGGTATACTGAGAATAGGATGTTGAAACTTTATTATAAAAGTGTTAAATAAATTATGGAATTAAAAATGTATCGCTGTGTACTTTGTTTTTTTTTTCCAAAACTTCATAATTAATATAAAAAATAATAATTAGATAACTCGCAGTCTGTCAATCATTTTATAAGAGATTCGGTGAAGTCTTAATCGCCAAAAGGCTTAACCAAAATAGAACAAGAATGATGGATGATGCAGTTGACTCTTGACAACGGGAACACTATTTTTGTCTTTGCTTTGCAGCTTTGAAACGTGAACATCAAAAGATGAAGGACAATGTTTGCCTCCGAAATACAGCAAAAAGCTGCACTCTAACTTAATTCTTTCTTTTTGCTGCACCTCAGTTTGTCCTTCGTGTTTTTCATTTGCTTGTTTGCCCGATTTTTTTGTGGTTTTCTTTGTTTTCTTTTTTTTCATAAAAAGTTTCGTTTTTGTGTCAACATGTCCTCAAAGTTTACCACTTAAAGAATGGGTGAAGGTGATGAGGGCTGATGAAAATGACGCTGGTGCATTAAGGCGCTTTAGGAAAAAGCAGTGAGAATGCTTGCAAAAGAGAAATGACTGAAATGAAATAATTTTTTCCATCATGTTTCGTATCGGTCAATATTTTACTGTAACTTTTTACGCTCTAACTGTTCCTATGCAATTAATAGTTGTTTGAAATTTAGTTAAACAATTGAACGTACGTTTGTGTAATAGGATTTGATCTGTGATAGATGACACATTTTTAAAAATGGAACTCAGACACGGTATTGCCGTGTTCTTTTCTTAATTTGACCTTCACAAATTTTCAATTGTTTACTTTATCAACATTCTACTGTTTCATAAATGATGTGGCCGCCGTCATAGTTGTCCGTCGTCCATCGATGCAGGCAGCAGGTTCCTATACATATATATACAGTTGCGTTCGTAAAAATAGCAGTGCTCCTCAAAAAAGACAAATAATTTTCTATTAATTCAAATTGTTTTATTATTTTTTCAAAAAACGTACACAAAAGAAAAGAATTTCAGTCTTAACAGGTATATCACAAAATAATTGTTGTTCATAATTTTTAATTATTTTTGTTGGTCGTAGTAATATTTCGCAGTTGTTCATAAAAGTAGCAGTGTTTAGAATTATGCTGTGCCTAGACAACACAAATCAATGAAACAATATGCTTACCATTAGTACTTTGTAGAAAAGCCTTTGTTTTTTATCAATGCGCTGCATTTTCGTGGCATTGAGTACGCCAGACTCGGACATCTCTCAACTGGTATAGCTTCCCATGAGTCTCGCACTACCTCCCACAATTCCTTTCCGGTTTTTGGTTTGGCCTCATGGACAGAATTTTTAACATCGCCCCACAAGTTTACAATGTGGTTAAGGTCATGGGATTGTGCTGGCCACTCCATAACGGTTATTTTTTTTTATCAAACAAAGATTTTGCCCGCTTTGACGTATGTTTTGGGTCATTATCTTGTTGATATACCCAAACTAATGTCATTTCCTCATTGGCATATGGCAGCATAACCTCTTCTAAAATTTTAACGTAGTCAACACCGTTCATTATACCCTTGATAGAATATACCAGTAATGTAATGAGAAAGTAAACACTTTTTATTCAAAGTATTGGCCATTGTTTTCTACACATTTTGACCACCTTTCTGGCAATTTGTGAATACCACGTCAATAAAATTGTTCGTCTTTTAAAGCAAGCCAACTAGACACCCAATTTTAGACCTCCTGTTAGGAATCAAAGTGCTGCTCAGCCAATGCGCGTCCCATCGATGAAAACAAATGGTAGTCGGAAGGAGCCAAGTCTGGTGAATACGGCGGGTGGGGTAGCTGCTCCGAGCCAAGTTTTTTGATTGTATCCTGAACCGGTTTTGCTTTGTGTGCAAGTGCATTGTCATGGAGCAAAATTACCTTGCCGTGTCTTCTGGCCCATTCTGGTCGTTTCTCGATCAATGCATGGTTCAAATTGATAATTTGTTGTCGGTAGCGACCAGTATTAACGGTTTCACCAGGTTTTAACAGCTCGTGGTACAGCACACCTTTCTGGTCCCACCAAACACACAGCATTGTCTTCTTGCCGAATCAATCTGGTTTTGCAGTCGATGTTGATGGTTGTCCCAGATTCCGTTTAGGATTCTTAAAATAAATCCATTTTTTATCGCCAGTAACAATCCGATGCAAAACTGATTTTCTTTCCTGTCTTTGAAGCAAAATTTCACAAGTGTTTTTTCGGCTTTCCATCTGTCTTTCATTCAATTCATAGCTTTTAATCGGTCAGAAATTGTTTGTTGTGCAACATTTAACATTGCTGCCATTCACTTTTAACTCAAATTGTCATCTCCATCCAATATCGTTTGCAATTCGGGGCCTTCAAACTGTTTTACTGGTCTTCCACGTTCTTCATTTTTCACATCAAAATTATTATTTCTGAACCGTTGAAACCATCTTTTGCATGTTGCTTCTGATAGAGCATGATCACCATATGCCTCGACAAGCATTCGATGCGACTCTGCAGCACTTTTCTTCAGATGAAAACCAAAAATCAATTCAAATCATCACTTTGTGGTACAAAATTCGACATTTTTAACACGATGAAAAATATAATGTTGTCTGTTCAATGACTTGATGTATACTAAATATTTTTCACAGATATCATAGCAAAAAAAAAAAAAATAAGGGGTCGTTCACAACAAATGTTCCCTATCGTGACATTTGCATCTTGACGGTAACTTCTTACGGGTATACCTGGTATATAAGAAACAGGCCCAAATGATTAGTTTTGCTCCCCCGTGTTTAACAGGTTTAACTGTACAACGGGGATTAGTTTTCTTCATTCTTTGGTCTTCTTACATATTCCCGACGACACTTGGACCCAATTAGGACTATTTAGCTTTCATGGCTCCACATAATATTCCTCCATTTCTCCTTAGGCCAATCTTTGTGAAACTTTGCCGATGCCAATCTTTTTTGTACGTGCTTTTTGTGGTCGCCGTGGCGTAGTGAGTAGAGTGCGACACTCACACGCCTAAGGGTACAGGTTCGATTCCCAGCTCAACACCAATTTTTCGAATTTTTCACGGCATTTCCTCTTTCGAGCTGCTTACAACCCTCAAAGAATAATAACTGTCTAAGAAAGCTTCTCAAATTTCGCCGTTCAGAGTCGGCAAAAAACTGTAGGTCCCTTCTACTCGTGAGAGAACAGTAGCGCTCACAACACGAGTAGTTGATGAGCAAGCTAGGCCCTGGTCCCCCTTTGGACCGTAGTGCCAACAAATTCTAACTTTAAAGTATGTTAATAAAAGACAACGTATACAAAAAACATTCACTTACCAAATAAGAATACACGAATATTTTTTAAACTCTTAACAACAATTTCTGAGACACTTTATGGCAAAACCAAAAAACACTGCTATTTTTTATGAACAGGCTTCAATCAACAGATTTCAATGAATGAGTGCAAAAAGGAGAAAGTAAGCATTTATGTTTTATTTTTTATTTCTGGTGTGGTATCTTACTTACCGAAAAATACAATAAAACGGATACACATTTGGAAAAATTATCTTCTTAGAAATTTGTTGCTAATTATCTAAAGTCGTATAACTAATGCTATTTTTTGGAACACAACTGTATGTCCCGAGATTTATTGAGTGGTGTGGAGTGGAGCGTAAGTGATAAATTGTAATTTGAAGCATCATCATCTAGTTAAGAGGCCCTTCTGAAAACCAAAAGGAGTACTTTGCAGGTAAACATAATATAATAATAATAATAATTGTTGGTGCGACAGTCCACAGGGGACCAGGGCCTAGCTTGCTCATCAACTACCCGTGTTGTGCGCGCTACTGTTCTCTTACGAGTAGAAGAGACCTACAGTTTTTTGCCGACTCCGAACGGCCAAGTTTAAGAAGCTTTTTTAAACAGTTATTACTCTTTGAGTGTTGTCAGCATATCGAAAGAGGTGGCGCCGTGAAAAATTCGAGGTGTTCAGCCGGAAATCGAAACTAGAACCTTAGGCGTGTGAGTGTCGAACTCTAGCCACTACGCCGCGATATACAGCTCTGTGAAAAAAATAGCACCACGTTGAGGTCTGCACTTTGAATGCTAATTACTTTTCTCCATGCTCATGTAAAGACACGATATTTACTGTAGGACATCTGTTGGGTATAAGTAATAAAATGCAAAAAACAAGATAAGCGAAGATGCATTTTAAGACAAGAAAATTCCCGTTATACGAAATGAAACCGAAATTTTGGTGTGCAAAATAATAGCACCACAAGTAAAGCGTCGTAAATAAAATGCAAAATTTAGTGGAATAGTACGGTTTTTATTTTTTTTTATTTATACTACTGTTCTAGTACTTCGTCTTATAATCCTTATTTTTGAGCACAGCAGCACAACGTCGTGGCATAGAGTCGATTAGTGACTGACATCGCCGAATTGGAATATCCCTCCACGCAGCCTGCACAGCTTCCCATAGCTGTAATGTATTTTTCGGTTTCGCTTTAAAAACAGCTTTCTTAACATCTGTCCAAAGATTTTCAATGGGGTTTAGGTCTGCAGATTGCGGCGGCCATTCCATAACTTGAACCCAATTCCTCGCAAAAAATTCCTTGGCCAATTTGCTCGTATGTTTCGGGTCATTGTCTTGCTGCAGGATCCATCTGAGAGGCATATTCCACTCGGCGTAGGGCAACATGGTTTCCCTCATTATGCCAACATAAACTTCGGCGGTCATCATTGGTTTTATCCAAAATATAGGACCAGTACCGTTGTAGGAGAAGCATCCCCATATGTTAATTTTCGCGCCGCCGTGCTTAATGGTTTTTAAAGTACACTCCGGTTTAAACTCTTGTTTTTTTATGCCTGCGAACAAATTTCCTGGTCCCAGGAGTTCCAAATAAAACAATTTTAAACTCATCTGTCCATAATATATTACGCCATTTGGTTACTTCCCAGTTCAAATGTTCTTGCGCAAATTGTTTTCTTTTATGAAGATGGACCTTTGTCAGTAAGGGTACTTTTCTGGGACTTCTGGCAGGTAGTTCCTTCTCTATCAACTTCCTTCTTATGGTTAATGTTGACACGGGCAGATTTAGTTCCTCTTTTATTTTGAATGGGTTTTGTTTCACTAATCTTTTCATACTTCGCTCGTCGGTAGAGGTTAATTTCGATTTTCTACCTCTTGTTTCTTCTTTTTCGACGTGTTTTTTTTGCATTAGTAATCATTTTATTCGAACAACCAACGATTTCCAGAATAAATTTGTACGTTTTTCCATCAGAAATTAATTTTTTTATAAGTTCACGTTTCTTAGGAGTACAATGCACAACGCGACCCATTTTAATTGTTTATAACGTTGTATTTTAAAAATACTAGTTTCAAAATACTTAAATATTTTTACTAAAATCTTTTGACGCACAAAAAAAAACTTAACACCACCAAACACTTCGAAAACACTTTTTAGAATTACATGGTGCTATTATTTTGCACCCCAAAATTTCAGTTACATTTCGTATAACGGGAATTTTCTTGTCTTAAAATGCATCTTCGCTTATCTTGTTTTTGCATTTTATTACTGATACCCAACAGATGTCCTACAATAAATATCGTGTCTTTACATGAGCATGGAGAAAAGTAATTAGCATCCAAAGTGCAGACCTCAACGTGGTGCAATTTTTTTTGCACAGAGCTGTAATTTACTAACCCAAGTAAATCCTAAAAGTCTCTAAAAAATATAAAAAAAAAACATTGAAAAATTCGTTTCTGCGCCATAACTTTTGAGCAGGACTGTTGTGCCGAACATATACACCTCGCAATGACAAGTGTACATAGTTTTGCCCATAACCATGTAGGCATATGTAAATAACAATAGCGTTTGTCGATAATTAAAAACCTCAAAAACGTCATATCTACCCTCGCAAAGCCCCGAACGTATCGCTCCTTCCATGACAGTGATAATTCAACACATTACTGAGGTTAAATGATAAGCACAAACAACAAATGATTTTTTTTGTATAAATTTAGATGCACAAAAATGTAGATTTAAAACAAACCGTAAAATTTAAACCCTGCACAGTTGACATTAAAATTTTAATTTAGTCCCTTATTAAATTTTCATTCCCATGGCCTGAGGTATGGACGTGTGGACACAAAATTAACGGGAAAAATATTTATCAAACAATGTCCATGACTAAGTCAATAATTAGCACTCGAATGAATATTTTACACAATGCTGCAGAATTGCAGCACAGGAAATGTATGGAAATGTACGGAAATGTATGGAAATGTGTGGAAATGCATGTGAGTTCTAAATTGGAAAAAAAACGTTCTTGGATGTGTGCACCATTTCATGTCAGTCTGTATATATGTGACGGCAAGTGTGAACGTGTTCGCGTTGGACACTTGAATATTTCCGTGTGTTACAGTCTAGAAAAGAATAGAAAACAAAGTATTGACTGCCTCAAAGAAGGTGACGTTTGTGGTTACTGACAAATTTTCCTCAGAGAAGGAGCAACGTAAAGATGGGGAATTTCTCTAATTGCTTGCATATTTTGTTAAATTACTTCAGCAGTTCAAAACGACACAATTTGGAGAAAAGAATTTCCAGTCGTTATGTATGAACATTGCATACCAACGGTAAAATTCCTTCCGTTCCACAAAGTCTCGGACTTGCTACCACTCGTCGTAGTTCACACTGACAGGATATAATTTCTTCATGAAATTAAAACTCGCCCGTCTGCTTGCTAACGACTTCCCATACCCAGGCGCACAGTCATCCGCACTAAGACGTAGTGCATTATAATTGTTTAATGTGCAAAGAATTGGAGGGTTTGGTTAGGTTTTGTGTACATGAGTTTACGGTACGTAGTCCGTACTTCTGTGCGGCGGATACTAACCTCTGACAGGGAGCTTTTTTTAATTGCATTCGAATGTGTGACACAATAACACATAACTCCATTAATGTCGGCTCATAACTTATCAAAATGTACAGCGATGTGTGTATGACAAAGATGTTGCAAAACAAAATAAGGACACAACCGAGGACGACGTGAAAATTTGATTTATCCTTGGTAGTAATTTATGCAACCCTTATAATTTCAGTGAATTTGCCAAATATGATAAAAAATGTTCTGGTTTATGATGTTAGGTTAAAACGAAGGAAATTGATATCGTGATTGGAATTTATGACCAACCCTGTGCAGTGGTTCAGTGACAAATGTCCCCACATAAATTCTATCGAAAAAAACAAAATGATAAAATCTTGGAAAATCATGAAAGTATATGGAAAAATAATGTGGAATTTAGCTCGTGCTACATCAAGGGTTGTTGGGCTGTGTACAGGGTGGTGCAATTAAATTTTTACATTCATGGAGCAACACTTTAATCGCTGGATAGGATGGGAGGGGGCAAAATATGTATAGTTCAACTAGGAAATCAGTTCAAGTTTGCTGAACGCAGAATTGAAGATGGGATAAAACACAGGGTGGTTGAATTAGTCACGAAGAGCTCTTTGAAAACAACCGCCCCTCATTTTCACATTTTTTGTTTTCTCCACGTGGACGAATGGTGCTTTGATTGTTTTCCAGCAACTACACTAACAGATAACTCAATAAGTCCCGGGACATGTAGGGGGCAGCACTAACAAAAATTATCAATTTAAGATGGACTTATTGAGTGATGTGTTACGTTGTTTATAGTTGAAATTTTTTAAAGGATCTCATGCCAGAAATTGTGTATTTTATATGTTTGGAAAGTTTCTTCTCTTTTGTGACACCATTTTCGGAAAGATAGCTAGGTAGGTTAAGGTGGCTCATGAATGCACTTAGTCCCATACAGGACCATTGTGCTACCACACCACTAAAACCAGCTGGAGCCGATAATAAAGTTTAAAATGTCGGCGGGAGGGTTTTTATTGAGGTCATGTAGGCCGTTAAGGAAATAGCTTCCAAAGTGCTTGTGTCTGAGGCGCGAGAACGCCTGGCATGTGCATAACAGGTGTAGGAGAGTTTCTGACTCTTCCTTATCCCTGCAGCTCCTGCAAAAAATCGTTTGAGCTAGCCCCTAGCCTGCTAGCATACTCACCGATTAGACAGTGCCCGATTATGGCTCCCATGACCAGGCTTATGTCTGATCTTTTGAGCGATAGTAGCAGTCTGGAGCGTTTGGGTTCAAGAGAGGGCCACACCTCCTTGGAGACGCGAAAAAGGTTATGGTTACACCACCTTTGATTAGTCTGATGGATTGCGTTCAAATGCAGTACTAATTTGCATGTGGCGAGAGGGATACCGAAGTGTTCGTTTTCCTGAAGTAGTGGTTGCGTTGGGGCAAGCCTGGCCAATTCGTCTGATTGACAGTTGCCCGGAATGTCTCTGTGACCTGGCACCCAGCACAGGCGTATGTTGAACTGCTCAGCCATCTCATCTAAGGATGTGCGGCAGTTCATGACCGTCTTGGAGCTTGTTGAGGCAGATTCCAAGGCCCTGAGTGCTGCCTGACTATTAGTTAGAATAAGAATATCGGCTGAGGATATACTATTCCTCTTCAGCCAAGACAGTGCTTCACGAATGGCCATTACTTCAGCTTGGAATACGCTACAGTGAGTGGGAAGCCTGCATTTTAGACTAAGATTCAGATCCTCAGAGTAGACTCCGCAACCAACGCCATCGTTTGTTTTTGATTTGATTTGTAGATGCATGTGGCGTCAGTAACCCATTGTGGGTTACCCGACCACGCGTCTCGTTCAGGGATCATAGTGGGGAAATTTTGTGTCAAAATCGGCGCCGCATAGTCAAGGTTTTGGTATACAAAGTTTACTCTTTGAAGGATTCTTGAGTGTCCGTAGGACACTTTCCATTGTGATGAGGAGATCAGTCTTATGGCTGGACTAACCCCCGCCTGTTGGACAAACAGATCTATGGGCATAAGGTTGAGAATGGCGTTCAATGCGTCTGATGCGTCTGATGCTGTGGTTCTTAGAGCACCGCAGATACATATGGAGGCCAGTCGCTGGACTTTCCTGATAGTGTAATAGTGGGAGGCTGTGTCTAGTGCAGGCCACTAAAGTGCAACGCCATATAGTAGAATAGGGCGCACCACAGTCGTGTAGATCCAGGCCATTATATGCGGTTGGATACCCCATCTAGACCCAATAGCCCTTCCGCACATTTAGAGTGCAGTCGTGGCTTTGCAGGCGCGCTCGGCAATATTTGCCTTCCAGTTGAGTTTCCTGTCTAGCGGGAGTCCTAGCAACTTGGCTATTTCGGAAAAAGAGCATTGCTGATGGTCAGTGGGTCAACATGGGGAACGTTGCATTTCTTCTCCAATAGTTTGAGAAGAAATGAGGATAAGCTAATGGGGCGGAGATCATTAGGTTGAACATGAGAGCTTCGTCCCGCTTTGGGTATGAATACCACCTTAACTTCTCTCCAGCTAGTTGGTATGTATGAAAGGCGGAGACAACTGTTCAAAATGACCTCAAGCCATGGGAGAATTAACTCTGAGGACTGCAGGAGTTCCGCAGGTGTAACGCCATCGGCTCCAGTAGACTTGTACGGTTTGAAACTCCGAATAGCCCAGAGTGTGTTGCGCTCTGTAAGAAGATGAGGGAGGCAGCTTTGTTGACCGGTTGATTCTTGAGTCAGCGGAGCTTCCTCTGTACTGCCTGGAAAGTGTGTGTCGAGTAGAATACCTAGGGATTTTCGAAAATAAATAAATAAATGCTTCGCATGCCCTACGAAATTGGAAAAGCTTCTTTATAGGGAGTCTTTGACAGTTATTATATTATAATAAAAATGATCCATTTTTAAAACGATTCAAAACCGGCGATGAAAAATGGGTTGCTTACGACAATGTCAATCTACAAAGTTCGTGCAGCAAGCCTGAACCAGCTCAAACAACATCAAAAGCTGATATTCATTAAAAAAAAGATATATTACGAGGGTTGCCTTTTATATTTCGGGATTAGAGAAATAAATCAAATATAAATCATCGAAAATAGATTTATTGTTTTTCAAAATATTCTCCATTAAGAACTATACACTTTTGCATGCGTTTCAACCAATTGTCGAAGCACTTTCGCCACTCTGATTGAGGTATCTCCAAAACATGCATTCTGCACACATCAACCGCCTCTTCAGGTGTCGAAAAACGTTGACCTCTTATTTTATTTTCAACGTACGGAAATAAAAAGAAGTCATTCGGTGCCCAGTCAGGACCATACGGCGGATGACTCATCAAATCGATGTTTTGAGTGCTCAAAAATGCAGTTCTGTGAGTCGATGTGTGAGAGCTCACATTGTCGTGGTGATGAGTGATCCGTCTTCGGTGGTTGGTTTTCCTGATTTCTTGGAAGACAACTGGCAAACAAATGGTTGTGCACCACTCGGAATTGACTGTTCTACGTTGTTATAGTGATACAGTTGCGACATGTCCAGTTTTCCCGAAAAAACAGACAATCATTTGCTTGAAAGTGCTTCGTGCGCGAGCAACTTTTATTGGACTTGGCTCAATTTGAAACACCCATACAGTCGACTGCTGTTTATTTTCGGGCTCATAAGCGTAAATCCACGATTCATTACCTATCACGATGTCATAGACGTGTTTCGAAGCACCGCGATCGTATTTTTAAAGCATTTCTTTCGACCAATCGACACGAGCCTTGTTTAAGGCGATTGACAAATTGTGTGGGATCCAAAGCGAACAAATTTGTTTGACGGTCAAATGTTCATGCAATATTGAATGTATGCTGGTTCCTCTAATGCCTAAGGTTGTCTCAATCTGACGAGAGGTCATATGACGATCTTGCAATACCAGTTGGCACACAGCATCAATGGTTTCCGGAACAACAACTGATTTTGGACGACCTTCACGAAATTCGTTTTGGAGTGAACTACGACCTCGGTTGAATTCACCATACCATCGATAAATACTGGTCTTTGATTTAGCTACATCGCCAAATATTGAATTAATTTCTTCGATGCACTGTTGTTGAGTTAATGAATTAATCTACGTCGAAGTTGTAAGTAATAATCGCACGAAAATGTTCACGATTTCCCCTTCTTGGGCGAGATGGGTCTTTTAAGTTACCGCCAATCATAGTGGAGGCAGGGTATTTCTTTTTTTTTTTGTTAAGCTTTGGTGAGCCTTAAATACTTCGCGACAGTCCGTATTATTGTTAACATGTTTATTATCAAAAGTTAACACTATCAACGACTTTTTAAGATTTTTGTTGAAATTCACTAAATCAATCATTTTTATTGTGTAGGGGGAACTTTCTTTCTTTGGTCGGCTTTTTTAGTCGCTGTCGATTTTCAATGAAACCGACTTTAAATAATTTTGTGATGCGACAGTCCACAGGGGATCAGTGCCTAGCTTGCTCCTCAACTACCCGTGTTGTGCGCCCTACTGTTTTCACAGTAGTAGAAGGGACCTTCAGTTTTTTGCCGACTCCGAACGGCGAAGTTTGAGAAGTTTACTTAGACAGTAACTACTCTTACAGTGTTGTCAGCCGCTCGAAAGAGGTGGTGCGGTGAACAGTTCGAGGTGTTCAGCCGGGATTCGAACCTAGACCCTTCGGCGTGTGAGCATTGCACTCTACCCACTACGCCACGGCGGCCACCACAAAGATGTTAAAATAAATAAAAAAAATAAATAATAATAAAATAATTATCAGTCTCTTTCGTCTATTAATTATTCCTTCTCGTTTCCTTTAAAGTAAATTACCAAATATTCTTTTATATTCAAAACAAAGTCATACCTTAAAATTCACCTGCCAACATAAATATTGTTTATGCATGCATTTGTCATGTACAAAATTACGCAGACACTGTGAAAACTCATTTAACCGGGAACAATTCAGGAGGGACACATAGAAGCAGACGGTTTTCAACTCTTTTTCTGCATGTAATTTCTGGCATGTACTGTATAGAGCTCAACGCATTAACTGGATCTAAATAAAACGAAACGAGGAAAAAAATAGGAATATAAAAGTTAAATGAACTTTTGGTCATCTCATTAAATACTGTTTGCTTCGCTCGCAAAAAACGGATTGTGTTTGCAATGCGAACGGAACTGCTTATTATGTGCGATAGTTTCAAATTGCCACATAAAAACTTGTTCTCTACATATTTTCAAGTAGTTTTGTAATAAAGCAGTTTAGCAAGGCAAGGAAGTTGCTGAAATTTTTTACGGAATTCAGTGACACAAGTGAGTGAGAAATTTAATGAAATCTAGGCAAGAGCTAGAGTGCTATCGATTGTTCTACAACCTCTTTCTTGGCCTCAAAAGTTTTTAACTTTTGAACATGATGAGCGTTCCACATTTGAAAATTGAATTGCGTGCAGTTGTTGTTAAATTGTTTTATGTACAGTCACGTGAAGAAACACAAACTTAGAAGGGAAACTCTAGGTTGTAATTAAAAAATCTATCGGCTTCAGAAATTCAACAACAAACCTAATGTCCTTTCAGAGGGAGATTGTTTTTTTTCTGTGGTATACAGGGTGGTGCAGGAATCGTGGATCAGAAACAAAAAGTATTGGGTATAAGTAATTGTGAATTTTTTTTTTTTTTTTGGAAAAAAACGACAATTTTTGCATAGAGGATACTCTACTTTGTAATGTATTACCCATTTCAAAAGGAATATGACCTTTTGCCATCTTCCCGGCAGCATCACTGTTAGACGTTCAAAAAACTTCTAGTTATTATCAGTGAAAAACTGAACCAGGGACAATTTGACATCATCATTATGAATCAATTTTTTACCATTCGAGGAGTTTTGCAAAGAACGAAAAAAAAGCATACAACTATATGGTGGACTGTACTTGAATGTAAACTTAAACCTTGTGATCCACTTTTGCAGTGATTCAGTTGCAAGAGTTCTTTAGGTTTTGAACAGGCACAAATTCATTGACAATCTACTGTTACTAAAAATGTTCTTCTACGATTGAAATGTTGGTAAGTACACTTGTCGTCCTATTCTTCAAAGTTCTTGCAGAGTAAGTCGATAACACCTCTTGCGCGGACAGTCCTTGTGCACTTTTGCCACCCACCTTTCAACAACCTGTATCACTTCCATGTTCATCTTCTTTCAAAGGGTGTGCATACTCGAAGTGTGGAACTAACTTAACGATTGGGCGGTCTTGCAGCAGCCAATAGACCAACTAGTGATCTGATAATATATCCTATCAAAAAGTGTACCCAGTCCTTGCACAATGCTTGTGAAACCAAGATTTTAATCAGTCTGACATCAGTCGATCTTATCGAAAATATGTACATATGACATCGATCTACTTTCTTCAAATTATCCTGAGTGGCATAACTGGTGTCCCGGAAGGTTCTGTATTCTTCTCGACGGCCTTTCTAATTTTTATAGACGATCTCTTGTCTGTTTCTCACTCTAACTCACTCTTTCGCTAATGGAAGATTCCTAATCTTTACATATCCGTTCCCTCGCTTTTGTCATGGAGTGAAAGAAATTTATTTTATAATATATTGCCCGTTTTGAGCAATGACCTGTTACCATCTTTCAGACAGTATTATAACTCCACGATCATAAAACTTCTGGTTTTTGTCAGTAAAAAACACAACCAGGGACAATTTGACATCATCATCATGATTGAAATTGTAAATATTAATGGAATTTTGCAAGAATCGATATAAAAAGTATAGGCCTATAAGGTGAATGCGCCAAAATTTCTCAACCAAGCTCCAATCACTTTCGTCTAGTGACCAAGAATATGTGTGGCCATGCATTGTCATGATGGAATACAACACATTTCGATTTGTCAATTCGGGCAACTTTTCTTCAATGGCATTGTTCACTTTTGTTAGTTGTTCAATGTAGACATCTGAATTGATCGGCCGGTTGGGTGGTAAAAATTCAAAATAGACAATTCCTTTGTAATCCCACCAAACTGATACGAAGTTTGCCTTTTATATTTCGGGATTGGGCAACCCTAGTGTTGCAATCTGCCAACTGTCAGCTCTATCGTAAAGTTTGACATTTTTGAGGTTTTACGTATTTAGAACGTTTTGA
Organism: Eristalinus aeneus; assembly: GCA_955652365.1. Lineage (NCBI taxonomy): Eukaryota > Metazoa > Arthropoda > Insecta > Diptera > Syrphidae > Eristalinus > Eristalinus aeneus. The sequence goes on from OY019130.1 coordinate 22,788,990, forward strand.
AATACGAGCGCTATTTGTGTTGTTTACAGCAACTGAAAAGATCCATCTCTATCTCCATCTATTTTTTACAACTTCCGACGTGGATTGACTCAACAACAGTGCATCGATGAACTTAATTCAATTTTTGGCGATGAAACTCCATCAAGGACCATTGTTTAACGATGGTATGGTGAATTCAACCGAGGTCGTACGATCACTCACTTCGGCTCAAACAACTGCATTTTTGAGCACTCAAAACATCGATTTGATGAGTCATCCGCCGTATAATCCTGACTTGGCACCGAATGACTTTTGTTTTTACTATTTATTTATTTCATTATTTATATTTTTATTAAAATGAGAGGTCAAAGTTTTACGACACCTTTTTTTGAGATAGCTCAATAAGAGTGGCAGAAGTGCTTCGACAATGGGTCAAACGCATGCAAAGATGTATAGATCTTAAAAAGGAATATTTTGACAAACAATAAAGCTACTTTCAATGATTTATATTTGTTTTTGTTCTCTTATCCCGAAATACAAAAGGCAACAATCGTAGTTCTTTTCTCTATTAATCTGTCAATCCACAAGGTACAGCAGGAGAAGATTTTTAAACAAACCCATCGAGGTGTAGGTAAATCTCAATTTATCCGATTTATTGTTTTAGAATTCGACCCCAGTATGAGATAGCTTGGGATATGGTTGTCCTTTGTTTTGTGACACATTGTTAAACAATCCCTTGCCATTTTACGATAAGCCAACGTTACACTTGATTGGATTAAAGAAGCAGTGTAGTGGCTACTTGTGATATACTTTAAAAGGTGGAGGAAGTTTTTCCCAATGTATGGCTTTAGTACTCTGTATTAGTTGTATTGCCAGTTTCATTCCTTTGCGACAACGTTGTTGGAAGGATGACATTTAGTACAAGAAAACCTTCAAATTTCATTTTACGTACGCACAATTTCCTTCGCGTATGAGTCAAAAATGAATATAAGGATTAGGATTCATACAGATTTAACTTTCCTTCAAAAAAGCAGACAGCTATGAAGCAAACATGAAACATTTGAAGCCGTGGCATAGTGGGAAAAGTCCAACACTCTAACGCCAAAAATAGTACCTCTTTCGAACTGCTGACTGACTGACAACTGACTGTCTATGGAAAAAAAACTTTAAAATTTTGCCGTTCAGAATCGGCAGCAAACTGTCGTGCTCTGTTTTGCCCATAAGAGCCCTTGGGGGCTATTGCGCGATTCAATTTGTAGAGGATATAATGATTCGACGCGTTTTCAAAAGATGGCGACACATGCAACTTAAACCTGATCTTTGAAGCGATTGCCTACTTTCTTGGAAAGGTGTGATATTTGTCAGCAATAATACGAGTTAGGACCTCCTTGCCTTTTCGAAAAATTTCGATTTTGTCTTAAATAAAGATCACTTGCAGGAAGTTTTAATGTTGTTAAAAAAAAATTGGAGAAAAGTGCAGCAGAAGCAGAATCAAATGTTTGTAGAAGCCTATAGAAAATTTTCTCCGACCAAAAAAACAACCAGAGCGTAGTTTCGACGTTTCCAGAGTAGTGATTTTAATGTCGAAGGCAAAGGGGGTCTCAGCCAGCCCAATTAGTTTGACGATGAGGAATTTGATGCTTAATCGATCAAGATTCAAGATCAAGAACAGATCTAACTGATTCCGTCCGTTCTTGACTTTTAAGATCCAGTAAGGGAATTCTGTCGCATCTTATATATCTGTATGATGATTAGTGACAACTAAGCGAGAGGAAATGAGCAGAGTCACGAAGGCACGGTCACCAGCAACAACTCACAAAGAACAGGGGTGAGTGTTGCTTCATTACAAGACATAATTCGTCTTGGTTTTGTAATAGCGCTGACCAACACGCGCAGCTTAAGTGATGCGAATTAAAATATTGACTCCAGCATTAATCGTATAGTGCAAATTATCTTTCTTTTTCTAGTTGATTGTGGCAACAGCTTCTTGCAGTATAAATCAACTCATACTGCAACTAAGCTCGAACCGTTGCAAGCCTTTCGCTTCAAGACTTATTCTGTGCATTTGCAATTTTTAGACCTCTTCTAGTTTCGAGTCATATTCTTTTTTAAAATCTTAATGTCACCGCTTTGAAAGCAGATACATTTATTGTCACAGAAACTGAATAAAGGGATGCGAATCAAAATGTTGATTCCACCATTCCCCGTAGAGTTAAAATTTTCTTTCTTATTTTGCATGTGCAGCATAAATTATGTTATACAAAAACTAAGCCCAATCCATCGCAAGTTTTTCGCTTCAAGATTCATATACTGTGCAATTGCAATTTTTAGACCCCTTTTCGCTACTCATTTATAACTTTTCTTTACTCACTTTAAATACATCGTGCAGTTAATGTTTATTGCCACAGAAACTGAATGAAGTCTTTTAAAAAATAAACAATTTGAGGAAAGAAATTGTTCCCAGCGCCATCTAGTGAAGTACGACATGAAGAGAAACAATCCGAAGCAGAACGTGTGTACGTGGTGTGAATATAGGGTAGATAACTGCACATTAATATACATTTTAGACAAAGCCGAAACAGCTCGATTATCCCTGCAAATCGAAATTTCCTACCTTCTCTGATCCTTCCACGAATTGATGCGTTTGTTTGTGTCAAGGACGGCTGGTTAAATGTAGACAAATGATAACCAGGTGGTTTATCAAATGATATTTCCCGCATAGCGTACGCATACGGTGGCAATAAAACGCCACCGGACAACCTCAGGTTTCGCACTCTTACAAACACTATAATCAACTTAATATCCACTTATCAACTCTATCGCAGAGAAATGGTGACCCAACGCACTGTGTAAAGTGTTCCTGTCCGCGATAACAACGGCAAGCAATTAATTTATTGACCAAACTTGTTGTTTTAACGTCTCATTTAGACAACTTTATGTGTGCTGCTATTAAAAGAGCTTTCATTACTTTTCGATTCCTCATGTAGATAAGAGCTTTCTTTACGACAATTCATTCACCGACAAGAGAACGACAAGAAACACCGAACTGACCCCGAGTGGCATGAAAAGATGTAAGCTCTTTTGTTTCTACCCTGCCCCACTTCAGTTGTAAGACTATTAATTTTACGACCAATCATCCCTTGATGGTATCCTTAGGAACGTATTATTTTTTTTAAATTTTGAAACTGACTCTGACAGAGTTTCTTCATTTAAATTTGGAATATTGTTCCTTAAAGGTTGCAGATTAATTTCTGTAATTGCCAGTAGGGGCGAGACGCCAGCAGCAAAATCCAAAGCTGCTGAAAGATGTACAGCATAAATCACGAGGATAAATAACTCTGTACACAACTCAAATAGAAGTAGAATTGGAAAGTAAATAAAATACACAACAACGAAGATGACGACGACGACGACGACGATGATGATCCACAAGAACGAGAGACACAACTTGTTTTGAATTTTTTCCCTCTTCATTCAGGGTAAAAATGGGTTTACGTCGTTAGGCAAACTCTGGTGGATTATGTACGTATGTAATCATAAATGCATGTTAGACGAAAATATTATGCTTATTCATCACAAAGATTAACGAATGGCTTGCCGTGGTGTGTTTATTGGACTTCTTTTCAGCTCGGTTGAATAAAATTGAAAAAATTAATGTACTGCTGCTTTAAAGCTAATGAATGAAATTAGTTATCTGGGAAGTGTACTTTTGGGACTTTGTTGAATGTGTCTAACCTAGAAACACGCGACTTGTAAAGTTAATAGCTTTGATGCTATGATGATGCTTATAACCTAAAGTACTTGTGAAAATGTTATAAACTATGTTCAAGTCGGTAAGTGAGAGCTGCACGCTTAAGGTTTCGACTTTCATTTAATACAATCAAGGAATTAAGCTTCGAAGAACAATTCGCCAGCTGCACGCAAATGTTTTCCTATTTCAATTAATTCAACAAAGGAATTTAATTTCGAAGAAAAATACGCCAAATATTAAAGTTTTTACTTAAAGCAGATATCTATTTATTTATACACATAAAGCTTTAAAATAATCAGTCTCAATCTCGTATGCTTTCTGTATCTATCCAAATTTTCGCATGTGATCATGCATAGATCACTCGTGGTCGCCGTGGCGTAGTTGGTAGAGTGCGACGCTCACACGCCGAAGGGTTTAGGTTCGATTCCCAGCTCAACACCAATTTTTCGAATATTACACGGCACTACCTCTTTCGAGCTGCTGACAACACTCAAAGAGTAATAACTGTCTAAGAAAGCTTCTCAGATTTCGCCGTTCGGATTCGGCAAAAAACTGTAGGTCCCTTCTACTCGTGAGAGAAAGTCGCTAAGACTTGTCTGGGTCCCGAGTAATCACGGGATCATGGTAAACGAGATCGATGAACTAGCTAGGCAAGGTACAAAAGAGGCATTCGTATGGCTCGAACCCACCTTTGGACTACCTACATACTTGGTAAGGGCTTTCGTTGACGGTTGGGTCTGCCAACAGCACAACCGCAGATGGCATGACAGTCCAGGATGCAGGATGACCAAGTTCATGCTCCCGAACATTAGCAAAAAATCTGCGGCTTTTTTTTGCTATCTCCAGAACACGGTTGATGTCAATATGTTACTAAACAAACTGTACAAGTGTGGATTTAGATGCAGCTTTCATTATTGGCTTCGTTCTTATAATACAGAAAGTGAAGATTTATGGTATTTTAAGTTCGGAGAGTGTAATTTCTGTAGGTGTCCCTCAAGGTTCCGTTCTTGGTCCCCTGTTATTTCATGTATTTATCAACTCAGTTTTCTCCTTGTGCCTCCTAGCCAATGTAACTGCTTTTGCTGACCATATGGCCTTCATTTTTACAGCCAACTCTACTTTAAATCTGACTACTGCTATTAATCATGATCTGGAACTTCTTAGTCATTGGTTTAAAATTCAGAGAATGGTTATTCGTGGCAAAACGGAAATTATATTTTTTTAAAATGTTTTTTTTTTTTTTTGTTTTTTGGCATATTTTATTAAACATCGAATGTTATCTTATTTTAATTCTAGAAAAATACTTAAAACTAGCTTACATTTATCTTAACAGTAGTTCTTAAATCTAACTTACTGACCATTAGCAGGTGCTCTAAGCTATTCTTGATATAATTTAAAAATTGCCTTTGGCCATAGTTTGTTAATAAAATTTTGTTTATAACAATTTATTTATTTATTTTTTTTGCCCCAAGAAAAGTTATAAAACTTGGGTCTGAGCCTAAGCCTAAGTATATCCTAACATATCTTAATTTTAAACTTAATAAAAACCTAATTTAACTATGTTCATATCACAATACGGACGCGTGTACCATGGCGTATGTAGAATTTTGTTTAATTTAATTTTTTTAATTTTGTTTTATAATCTGACCAGCAGTATTGTGGACTCCATACCCATAGTCTTTCATGAAGCCAACTGCATTAGATTTAAAATTACTAAGAATATGTGTAATTCTGTACCTAGTGTCCAAACTTTTAATGAAAATCACTCTTGCTCTGAAGGTTGTTTTCCTATGGAAAATGTTACCCATTTCAAGTATGTAAGTGTTAATCTTGACTCAAAGATGAGCTGGTTTGTACACACTAAGGCCTTAAAGAAATGTCTCATGGCTGCTTCCAGACAAATCTACTTTTTAAGGTCTTATTGTGGACCTGAACTCTTAAAAAGTCTGTACTACGAGTTAGTTCAGTTGAGTACGGCTTAGCGAGCTGGGGGGGGAACTCTTTACAACAAAGTTTACCCATTTCTTATATCACAGAAACATGTTATTAGATTAATTTGTCATAAACGTCGATATCATAATAGCTTTATCTTATTTAAAAATCTTGACCTTGAAATATATTTCTTGATACGTTTTAAAAATATTCTTTGCACGTTCTGGGTATCTACTGAATAGATGTTCTAGTATCATTTAAGGGTAAACCAACAAAATCTTGTGCAAGTACTTCCCCACAACCTTTATACTTTTCACAATTTTCTTAGTATGTGCCCCTGGATTATTCAACAAACTTCCACATTGTGTAAGTTGTATACATATTGAATCCGTCTTTCTAAAAAAGGTGAAGTCATGGCTTTTTAATTTTGATTATAATGAAATAAATGATTTGATGCGCGTCTCGGTTTTATTTAAATATTAGTTTATGCTATTATTGTTCTTATTGTAACTGAATTTAATGTTATAATTAGCCCCCAATTATCATTTAAATGTTGTTAATTTAACTTAGTCTGACTGCTCTCGCTTCTAGTTCTCTATATACTATAGATAGCAATTCTTCTTAATCAAATATTTTTTCTTTCACTCTTGTAAAACATAATTGTATATAAATTAATGGATTAAGAAGTAAATGAATAAATAAATAATTATAAGTACAGACAACTTGTCGATGTACAAACGGGACACTTCACCTTTACTAGGCACCTACAGTACCTCAGCATACACCTATCATTACTTCATATTCGTGCTGTTTTACGGCCGGCCACTTTTTTGTTTTATTTTTTTGGCATACAGTCATAACTGAATACATATCTTAAACGAGAGTATATGCCAAATTCACAGACAGGCGACTTCCTACCGATACTTTTCGCATGAAAAAGGAAACAACTCCTGAAATCGACACACAAAATTGAGCATACAGATGTCATGTGTGCATTATACACATGATTCGCAGAATTCGCAGAATCGATACAAGCAAATTTGTTCAGGAATGAAGCAACAAATGTCCCCGATGATCATTGCTGCACACGCTTTTGAACTGAAAAAACCGATATTCTCGAAAATATGGAAAACATGCGAAAACAGACTACTTTGTCAACGAGAATACTCATAATTAAGTTATTTTGCGAGGGGGAGTCAATGGGAAAACTAGGACAAACTGTAGGGCGATCGCACGCAAAGGAACTAAAAATAATAAACAATTCTAGATATGGAGGGACACTAAAAAACAGACCTGGAAGGGGAAGAAAAAAATTGCTCTCAGAACAAAACGAGCGGTATATTGTTCGGACAATCAAGTCTAATCCAAAATCTAGCGTGCCAAAGTTGACGGCTGAGGTGTCATCCGTAATTAATAAGCCTCTTTCAGTGGAAACCGTTCGCAGAGTCGTGAGAAAGAATAATTCAAATGGAAGGATCGCCCGAAGAAAGCCGTACATTTCCCTAGTTAATAAGAAGAAAAGATTGGAGTTTGCTAGACAATATGTAAACCACCCGGAAAGCTTTTGGGAAGGTGTTTTGTTTTTAGATGAAACAAAAATAAATTCATTTGGGTCTGAAGGCGAAGAAATTGTTTGAAGGGAACCAAATACAGCTCTCAAAGCTAAAAATATAAGGCAACCATAAAATACGGGGGAGGATCTGTGCTGTTGTGGGGTTGTATGGCTTCAAATGGCTGTGGAAAGTTCGAATTTATGGACAAAATTGAGTACTTGAATATTTTAAAACGAAATTTACGAAGTTCCGCAGTAAAATTAGGTCCACTTTCGGTTTTCTACTTCCAACAAGATAATGATCCGAAGCACACCTCCTATTTAGTACGCAAATGGTTGCTTTAGAACGCTCCAAAGCAGCTAAAACACCTCCACAAACGCCGGATCTTAACCCTATTGAATATCTATGGCACGAAATAAAAGTGCGGGTTAAAGAAAGTACCTGCTTCAATAAGCAGGAGCTAAAGGCTAAAATTCAGGCAGCTTGGGAAGGGATTCAGCCATTTTTTACTGAAAAACGGTTACAAGCTGTCATAGATGCTGAAGGAGGTGCCACGCGTTAGTGAAATTCTATTTGTAACTGTTTTTGTTTTGTGTTTTAGTCGTAACTCGAATTTACTTTAAGTGTATGCTCAATTTTGTGTGTTGAAATGAAGTGCCTTTTATTATTTTACTTAGAAATAGAAAGTTTTTTTTTTAATTTCCATATTTTTGTTTATGGTTTTTAGCAATTGAAATATGTCAATTCGAACTGCATTCAAGTTTTATTAATTAACTACTTTTTGTAAGGCGCAAAAGATAGAAATACGTTTAAGCTGTGAGTGTATGCTAAATTTTGTGAGGTATTGTACGTTTGCTTGGACTTAGTGATGGTATTTTTCGCTACGCCCGAGAAGAAGGTGAGGACACTTCAGAGCACTTTTTCGTCAATGTCCCGCAATCGCTCGTGTCAGGTGGCTGCTGTTCGGCGCTGATGTGGTGGAAACTGATAACCTAAGTTCTTTACCACAAAAACGCCTTCGGGTCTTACTTTGTAAAACCGCGAAAACACATTAAATGAAGGTTACTGCCTGGTACTACCAAAGACCAGTATTTGAGCACTCCAGTGCAGCGTATCCCAAACTGCAACAAAAAAAAAAGGCAAACTTACAATAAATTGCTTGACAGATGACAAAATGGCCGCCAGTTACAAACGTGTTGCCAAGTGAACAGAAAAGCACTCATTACATTCAACATTCAACACGCTCTCTCATTACGTCCACTCACTCGATAATGATTTCAACAAACTTAATAAACCCTTTAAATAGCTTTTAAAGTTCCAGGGGTTCAAGGAACCCTACACACGCATATATATCCGTTCCACCATCATTTGTTCTTTCTTTCATGCCGTGACAATTCATTAAGAGGAGCAAAGTTTATATAATTCTCGAAGGACTTCGTTGAGAATCCTTACAAAGGATAACTTTATTTCTGGATTCATTATAATTGCATACATTATACATGAACCTCTTGCTGTCGTGTGACTTCAACATTTCCGCTGTAAACAGCACTATTATAAGACCTTCGGAATGCTTGCTGCTAAAGTTAAAGTTATTACTTATGAATCGACTTTCATCATTTAGAACGAGTCCATTTCATGAAGAAACCATATAATTTCAGTTTCACACTGTTCACTTACCATGCGAGGAAGTGAGCAATGTATGCGCGTACATAACACCATCCTCCAGAGAAAACCAAAATGGTTTGTATTTCCCCCTCGTGTCACTTTGAGCTGTAGCTGGTGTTCGACTAAGGAACTTCATTAAATGTACATGTGGGATTTCGAACCCAGTCTCCGCGCGCATCGGCATGTGTTTTGGGGCACGTTTCGTAACTATTGAAAAATAGGTTTATTCCTGTCAGAGAAATAAATTAATTATTTCATACTTACATTGTTTTGAGTTTTGTTTCCGCTTAAGTTGTCGACATTTCAATTCTGCGAGTTAACGAGAAACGACGTTGCGATTATTATTTTGTCGTTCGTAGCGATTCTTGAGAAACTCCCCGCTTTTCTTGTAGATTTGTTTATTTCAAATAAATCAAACCAAATTTTCGTTTCTTAGAATCAGCAATTAGAACAAAATATCAAACACGTAACTTGAAGACTGTCAGTTGGATCAGAAGCAATTAATGAATAACTTTAAATAGAAACGTATCAGAGTAGACTTGCCTTGCCAGTGCAATCTTATCAAGTATACTTCAGTTTGAGAAACAAAGTACAGCCTAAACGAATTTCAAGGAATATGTTATGTATGCTCCACTTTTTACTGAGAATAAATGAATATTTCTTTCTCCTACCCGCTCCTTGGAGCTATTGAACAATTTACAAAAGCAAAAGACTACCAAAATTCATCGAAAGTCAAAATCGATGTGGATTGTCCATCGTTGCAAAGCTCAAATCTTCTGTAAGCTGATTGGAAAATTGTGTTCCGAATGCAATTTTAACTGAATATACAAATAACTGAATGTGACAAGAGGAAATTCTGAATTAAAGAATCCAATTTTGGGTATTCCACACTCTGGGCCTTGACACAGACAGGATTGTGGGGGCATACGAAATGAAGATTCATGCACTTCAATTCAATTTTTTTACTTTTCATGTGCGTTGTGCCATACAATTTTGTACAATTCGTCTTTGGAGGCCGATTTTCTAACAAATAGAGAATGACGGTCCCTGCAATCCACTTGAATTTGGATTTCCTTTCGATTTGAGTAGTTTCCTATTGCCTCTATTAAGCTTGTTGGAAATGTCAGACGAAAGCTTTTGATGCAACGATTTGTAGGATAGCTTGCTTTATGGGACAAATTGCAATTGGCACGCTCAAACAACAAGTCGAATGGCAGGTAGTGTGGTTGCCGACGCTCTCGAAGAAGGGATAGAATCGATTTCGAAAAATTAAAGAAATAGCAAAATATTTCCTTTAAAAGAATGTGGAATGAAAAATTTCCTAAAAAAAATGTCAAAGCTGATTATAGGTGTCAAGTTCGAAGTTGAAGTCAACGTTGGCTTCAACTGACTACAAATTAATGCTCCACAAGAAATAACACCCCTTTGACTGCCCCAATTCAGCCTCCACATCACCTACAAAATTCTCTCTGGCGTATTATGTGAGCGCCTTTATCAACAACGTGATATGTACCATATGTTCCTATCAGTGTGGTTTTAAGGCACGAAAGCCACAATAGACCAGATTTTCACTTTACGTGGGATTCTGCAAACGATTCACGAAGTTCAGATCGACACCCACCACCTCACCGCATATGACAGTGTACTTAAGGACGAGCTGTACAGTGCCATGTCTACTTCCGGCATTCCAACCAAATTCGTCAGATTGTGTTGGATGACGATGGGGAACTCTCGCTTCTTTTATAAGGTATGTAACGAACTTACCGAGAACTTTAATGTTAAAACAGGCTTAAGGCAAGGCGACACAATGTCATGTGACATCTTCAACATAATTTTGAGAAGATCGTGCGTAACTCAGAAGTCGACACCGGAGGCACGATCTTCCAAAAGTCAGCTTAATTGCTAGCTTAGGTGGACGACATTGACGTGATTGAACGCGTGATTGGACGAACGTGATCGAGTTGACGAAGAATCGTTTTCTGACATTGAAGCCGAAGAGGCATAAATTGGTTTGGCATTACATGATGGCAAAACAAAGTACATGCTGTCATCAAGAAAGGACACACAACATCTACTTGGCAGAGCGTCACATTAAGAAGCAGAAACTTCGAGGTAGTCAGGGGCTCCGGCTACCTCGGTAAATAGAGACAACAACATCAGTACCGCAACCAATCGCAGAACCATTCTTGTCGATCGCTTTTGCTTTGGACTCAAGAGGCAATTGAGTTATAGAACCGTCTCTTAAAAGACTAAGCCGACTTTGTACAAAACTTGATAAACCCAGTACTTTTTACGGCGCGAACATTACTACGAGTACAAGTGGTTGAGAAAGCTCTTAGTCTTTTCGAGAAAAGAGTTCTGGGTGCGATTTTTTGTTCTTTGAGGAGAACATTTAATGACCAACCTTTTGGGCTGAACAGCAGCACGCGCCTAGTCAAACATCTTCAGACGTAAAGTCAGTATAGCCGTCCTTAGTTGCTTTACTGTTGACCTTAGATATGTAGCACATATTTAAAGGCTTCGCCCATTACGTTCATACGCTTAATTCTCATCATATTAGTGCAACTCTAACCGACGAACATATTCGCTGCCCTTGCTTGTGCTCGCCGCACTTGCTTGTACTCGCCGCACTTGCTTGTGCTCGTCGCTCTACTTGCTTGTGCTGACCACACTTGCTCGTGCTCGTCGAAATTGCTTGAGCTCGCCTCACTTGCTTATGCGGGCTGCACTTGCCCGTGCTCGTCGAATTTGCCTGTGCTCGCCGCACTTTCTTGTGTTTGCTGCAGTTGCCCGTTCCCGCCTTGTGCTCGTCGCTCTACTTGCTTGTGCTGGCCGCACTTGCTTGTGCTCGTCGAAACTCCTTGTGCTCACCGCACTTGCTTTTGCTTGTTGAACTTGCGCGTCCCCGCCGTACTTACTTGTGCTCGCCGCACTTGCTTGTGCTCGTCGCTGAACTTACTTGTGCTGTTCGCAATTGCCCGTGCTCGTCGAAATTGCGTGTGCTCGCCGCACTTGCTTGTATTTTTTGCACTTGCTCGTGCTCGCCCGACTTACTTGTGCTCGCCGCACTTACTTCAGCTAGCTGCACTTGCTTGTGCTGTCCGCACTTGCCGTGCTCGTCGAAATTGCTTGTGCTCGTCTCTACACTTGCTTGTGGTGGCCGCACTTGCCCGTGCTTGTCGAATTTGCTTGTGCCCGCGGCACTTGCTTGTGTTTGCTGCCTTTGCTCGTGCCCGACGCACTTACTTGTGTTTGCAAATTCTTATGATCGCCGCACTTGCTGGTGCTTGTCGCTCTTCTTGCTTGTGCTGACCACACTTGCTCTTGCTCGTCGAAATTGCTCGTGCTCGCCCGACTTACTTGTGCTCGCCCGACTTACTTCTGCTCGCTGCACTTGCTTGTGCTGGCCGCACTTACCCGTGCTCCTCGAAATTGCTTGTGCTCGCCGCACTTACTTCTGCTCGCCGCATTCTCGTATTGTACGTGAGTCACTCACTATTGGCGAAAAATTACGATTTTGTAGTGTTTGTTGACTTTGATGCTCGCTGTGTAGGACCATGTCACGTCATTGGTGCAGACGTCATTTGCGGTCAGGTCGCAGAGTGCATATCGTGGACTGAGTGGAATATCAACGTCGAAGAATTCATTGAGCTTTTGCAAATTAAAGTTGAGAAAAGGGATGCAAAGAGTGAAATTATAAAAATATGCTTAAGTACAATAAATCCTAGACAAATTGTTATAAAGTTAAACGCAACCACTTGCGCTTCCCTATCGCACATGTTAATGGCGTGAAGACACTACAGGAAACGAATGTTTCCCAAAAGTGTTCGTCGCTTAGGGCCATTGTTAGACAGATTCTTTAGTGAGGCCAACAAAGTTAGGATTAAAACGCAAGCAGAGTGAATTCCAATTTTTTTTTTAAATTTAAGTTTTATTTAATTTCTGCATCAACTGTATGTGATGTGATTCCTGAAATTTATTCCACATTTTCTGGTGACACAAATGCAACACAAATGCAATGTAATGTGCTAAACAGCTATTTTCTTCTAATTGAAGTAAAAGGACATGTAGAAGTCTACTCGTCGCCTAGTCTTGCACTGTTTTTTACTGAAGCTGTTCAGTGGCTGCCGTGGAGTACTGGGTAGAATGCGACACTCACACGCCGAAGGTCCAGGTTCGATTCCCAGCTGAACACATCGAATTTTTCACGGCACCACCGTTTTCGATCCGCTGACAACACTCAAAGAGTAGTAATTGTCTAAGAAAAAGCTTCTCAAACTTCGCCATACGGAGTCGGCAACGAACTGTAGATCCCTTCTACTCGTAAAAGAACAGTAGCGCGCACAACACGAGTAGTTAATGAGCAAGCTAGGCCCTGGTCCCCCTGTGAACTGTCGCGCTGTCCAGTTATTATTATTTCACTGAAATAATAAACATTTAGGAAGCAAGTAAGTTGATGCATAACTAAATTATAACCGCTTTAAGTGCCTTCGACAACATTTTATGGAGTTAGAAAATTCAACGAACTTATGATCTGCTTGCAAATGTAACAACCTTCATTATCTTTTTCCTTTTAAAATATAATTTGATAGCTTCTTGCAATTTGTCTGCACATTACTTTGCTTCCTCCGGGTGTTCTGCATTATCTCCTGCTTCAAAAACGAATCAACGCGCGGAGCACATTCTATGGAAAACCAATAAAATACCGTTATAACGAATACCCTAAAAATCATAATCCATTCCAATGAATATTCTCGAAACACACTAACTTTTAAAAGCGCTTACCTCTGCAATTTCCATTCAAATGCGGTTTTTATCACAAAATCCCGCTTTAAACTGGATGTGTACCTTGTACTTAATCCACATTGCATATTTCATTCATCACTTGTGAGCAGACCAGGATAAACCCTCATGTACACACAACCGCAGCGCAGCGTTTCCACAAACCTGAAAACTGTTTAAATGCATGTGTGTACCGCAAAACAAAACCAATCAAAAGTATCTCTGCACAACTTTCATGGATATCTATTGCATTATTATTGCCACTTCCCTTCGCCGCGTGCATTCAAATTCCAGAGTCTCCCCGCACAGTCAATAATAAACATAATGAGGAAGAAGTAGAGCTTAATTTTAATTGGTTTTTGAAAATTAGTACTCGTGCAGATTACTCGTCGTAAACTCAAAAGAAAACGAGAAAAGAAAAGAAGTGTATGTGCATACTCCACAAATGTAATCTTAACTTAAATGAGGCTCATATTTCGACATTTTTTGCGTACATATGTATGTCACAGGCATTAATCCAATTTTCAAACACCAATTTAAAAGTTTAATATTCTCCTCGACTTGTTGTATTCTGCTCTCCATCTTCATAACGTGTTCTTTGAATTAATTTCAAATTAATGTAAACATGGACAACTACTTAGGAAATTATTTTCGTTGCCCTCCACCGTTAGAGAGCATATTCATTTCTCTCCCTACAACGAGTTCTGTGTGTATTGTGTGCACCAGAAAGCAAAGCTCGCCGAGTGAAAGAGAGAATAAGCAACAGAAAAGAGAAAAATCGGTTTCTTATAACTTGCAAATAATTTTAACAAGAAACAAGAAAACCTAAAAAAAAGCTTCTTTGCAGGCAACAAAATGAAGAAAAGCAAAATATGAGAGAAAAAATAAGTGGAAATATAAAAGATGAAATTAACTAGTTTGGGTGTGTATGTGTGTGAGCTTTTCGCTTATTTTTTTTTTTTTTTTTTGCTGTAACCTGTGAATATAACGATAAAAGGTCTCCATTTTTATTGGTGGTGCGTTTCAAATGAAAACCGTTTAGAGGCAGTGAACAGCATGCGATATTCGTAATTTCTTCCTCATTTTCCTTGTGTTTTGTGACAGAATAGTTAGACCGTGGATACCGTGTCATGCGTAGTTCAGTGAATGGATACATTTTTCGGTGATGTATCTGGGTCAGCGGATCTCTGTTACCTTAGATTTACAAAAACACAAAAAAAAAAAATGAAAATTCGGTGTTTTAACAGCTTAATGTGATAATTTTCATGTAATTCGGCGTCGGTGGCGTGGAAGCAACGAAGATGCATTTCCCATTCAGTCTCACCTTCAAGTGCTGCCACCCGCCACCACAATTTACACATTCAAGTGATAACATTACAAGAGGAAACTGTTTATTTTTAGAGAGATACTGCATGTGGTAGCAGCGTTCTTACACTATGTATGGGGAAAGTTTTATGCTTGTACATAAGCATTAAGGTCTGGATAAACGGCTCGTTCATATTGACGTTGTGTAGTGGTGTAGGGATGGGGTTGGGGGGGCTATCAAAGAATCCAATATTCATTCTCTATTATGCACACACAAAATATTGTGTATCGAGTAGAGAGCAATTTATATCTGCAGTCTGCTACGGAGAAAGGTTATTCTACTATTTTGTTGGGATGCTATGTGAATTTGTTCCTGAAATAACAGCGCTCAATGTCGGTGCTATGCTATGCACACAGACACAGTAAAATTTATGTAAGTTGATAATGGCCGTACTTTGAATTGCAGAGGGATATGCTTTTGAATACAAGATGCTTTATAATGTGATTCAGCAGCATTGTGCCGGATTACTTTATATTGAATATTCCGAGGATTTTAAGTGTCTTTCTGTATTTTTCCGTAGAATGAATTAAAAGTTCTTCTCCGTATTTTTGTTGTTGTCGGTTTTTTTTAGGGAACTTTTGCAGAGTTATTTTCTCATCATTTTGATTACAGTTTTATTTTGTCTTTTGTTACAAGCAGGAAGGATGTTAAATTCCACGGTGAATGAGCACAAGAGTTGTGATTTGAGATCATGGTGAAGTGTATGTACTATGTTCTATTTTGTGTACATTTATGTGTATCTTCGGCTTGTACATAAAACTTCATGGATTGTTTAATCGCTCGAAAAGGAAAGTATTCCAATTATTGTATCATATTATACAGCATCGTTGTGCACGATTCACTGACTAGATAGAATTGTGAAGGGAATGAACGATTGCGAGAGACTTAGATGATTTCAACTCTAATTGGTTTTATAGATGCGATTAGTCTCCCCGGATGAATTTGGCAGCACTGTGTACTTGAGATTTAATGAGGATATAAGCATACAAATGATTCACTTCACATTTCGGCGTAAGCTGGTCTCGTTTTATGGATTAAAATAGACCAGGAACGTTGTGTGTGTGGGGTGTGTAAAGTTTTGTTGGCAAAATTGACATGTAAGGATCCCAAGAAAGCGTTCGTTTTACCCTTTTCCTTAGTGTGGAATGGTGCTGCTTTAGTGTTACCTTATATTCTTTCTCTTTAACTTCAAATGTATTATATTTGCGCTTAACTTTATTTCATTTCTTTGGCTATAGAACTTTGAAGTTTTTTTTTTTTTTTTTTCAAAAATAAATGTAGTTCAACTGTAACGTATTTAAATGAAATTCTGCAACATGCATTTTCAATTTTGTGCATTTTGTCCATTTTCAGTTTTTTTAAGAAAAAACAAATTTAAGCACCATCAATTCTATTTGTAAATTTTTTTTTTTTTAACAAATTTTAATTTTGAAATAGCTTCGTTCACTCAGGTTTCGTTAAGGTTTCGTTTTCAGGAATCAATAAAAGATGCGTCAGTTGGTTCGGTAAAGCTTTGTTCACTTAGGTGTTATTAAGGTTTCGTTTTCAGAAATTAAAAATAAAATTGAAAATTGAAATTGAATTGAAGTTGAATTGAAATTGAATTGAAATTGAATTGAAATTGAATTGAAATTGAATTAAAATTGAATTAAAATTGAATTAAAATTGGATTGAAATTGAATTAAAATTGGATTTAAATTGAATTGAAATTGAATTTAAATTAAATTGAATTGAAATTTAATTGAAATTTAATTGAAATTGTATTGAAATTGAATCGAACATAAAAAATTTGAAAGGTGCGTCAGTTAGGTGGCTCATCATGTCTGCCGCACTTTTTGACTTTTCCTAGTCTTAAAACAACTCGTTTTGTACACTCCTACCCATTATCACGTTGTGCGCAAGGGGGTTAAACTTCAGGTTTACGCTTCTTCTTCTTCTTGTGGCGCTACAGTCCGGGGTACACCTGGGCCTCAACCAACATGCCTCTCCAGACAGCACGATCTTTCGCCAGCTATCTCCAGTTGCGCACTCCAAGTTGTTTGAGATCCTTCACCACTTGTGTGCGCCACCTTAGTCTAGGTCGTTCTCTGTTGCGTTGTCCCAATGGCTCGGATTCAAAGACTTTTCGGGCTGGAGCAGTGGTGTCCATACGCTCTACCTGCCATAGCCATCTTAAGCGTTGTATCCGTAGACGCTTGACTAGGCGCATGTCGCTGTACTGCCCATTGAGTTCGTCGCTAAGTCTTCTGCTCTAGATGCCATCAACGCAAACAGGACCAAAATCGTACGCAATGCCTTCAGGTTTCGGACGTTTACATTCCTTGCCGTAGGTAATATCTAATCATAAATGCGTAAGATTTTGGTTTGGGGACATGCTGCTAAAATCGGATGCGGAAGACCTTAGTCTCATCGAGAGAAAAATTGCTGGTCCTGATTGCGGTAATGCCATCTGGGGGGGGGGGGGGTTGAGATTCAACGACGAACATGCATCTGATCAAGCGTCTTCGGATACAACGCATAAGATGGCTAGGCCATGTAGAGCGTATGGACACCACTGCTCCAGCACGTAGCAAGGGATCATGATGCCTGAAAAGGCATGTTGGTTGAGGCCCAGGTCCACCTCGGACTGTAGCGGCACAAGAAAAAGAAGAAGAAGAGTTGACAGTTAAAAGTAGCCATCTCTGAGTCACTATTGCGAGAAGAAGTCACCGTCCTCTAACAGAGTTCACCGTTAAGCCCACCTTCGGACGAACAGTAAAGTTTAGAGACTCGTTCTTCAGCCGCACCACACGAATATGGAATGCTCTTCCCAGCTCAATTCCCCCCCAGAACAATCCACAGGCATTTAAAACCAATGTGTATCGGTACCTCCTTTCCCTCTCTTCCTCTAGACCTTCGGCCCATACTGTGACTTAATTACAGTGATTTAAGGGTATAAACAATCCCTTTGAAGCGCGAAAATTGTAAAAAAACGAGAGTCCCTGTAACACTTCCTTCCATTCCTGAGCTTTCACGCTATTTCTTCCCATTAAAAAGTAGTGTTTAACCAATACACGAAATTCTGCTTTTTTCCATTGTCTTAAAAATCACAAAAGTAGCGTCACTTGAACCACTGTAACTTGTAACCTAATAAGCAGATTGTCATGAAAATTTGACAGCTGTCAAAAGCTGTTTGAATGTCTTTACTTCTTGAAAATAATATGGATTTTTTTTTTGTTAGTGGCGCCCCCTATATTTCAGTCCCGGGACTTATTGAGTAATGTGTCATTTTTCATAGACGGTTACTATCAAAAATTCACTCGATTTCGACTCATACTAGCTCTGATCTAAGCACGAACATCTCCGCGACTTGAAGGAATTTCATTTATTTTAATGCTCCTCTAATCGGCGAATTCAAAGAGCGACTCATGCAGTGGGCGGTGACTATTCTCCTTCGGTGGCAACTCTGAAAAATTTACCTTTTTTCCCGAAGACAAACCCCGCACGACGTGACAATTAGCAGACCACCGATTGGACGTTGCATGGTCTAGCTAACACCTTCGTCAGCGTGAAATAAATTTACACGAGTGTGTAATTTGCCATTTCTCAGCCGTGACAAACGCTGTTTGAGCGTACTCCGCGTGAGTCTCTGATTCGTTTTGTGACGATCTCTGAAATGCTCAATCCCTGATTGACACACACCACGGACTGGAAAACCGTCAAAACAGTGGATTTAGCCCAGCAAGCCAACTTTAGAGAAGGCAAAGACTGTTCTTTTAGTTAAAAAGGAAATTACCGCCGTTTTTCAAAATTTATTGACTACTTGCAGAGGAGCAAGACAAACAGATGCCTTGATATTGGGTTGAAAATGTCTCATTTGATGAAGAAAAAGACAAGGGACCGCTTTACACTCCTGCGCTGCCACTGCAAAGTGGTCGAACATTGATTTGCTGTCTCGATTCCCGTTCGTTCAATTGCAAACTCTTTTTGTTTTCAAACTTGAAAAAAAGTCACTTGCCAACCAGAAATTTGAGACAAATGAAAGTCTTATCAAAGACAGAGGTCAACTTGGCTCCTCCAAAGAACAAGTTTTTCAGACAGGTTAAGGAAGTAAGCCGGGGCAAGTGTATCAAACCGAATGTAGACGGTTTTGTAAACAAATTAATTAGTCACTTTTAAAATTTTTTGGAGGGAGTGTGTAGTTATCCCACAATCATCGCAGCTCGGCCCCATAATAATGACATGATAATAATTATGAGATTGTTAAGCTCTGCTTGAGTTCGCTTATTTATTGGATAACTTTCCAATGAGCAACACTTCATGCTTAATTCGATTTTTATATTGATTCAATTGGCTCACAATCACTCTCCCAACTACCGCACGCCTGTTCATCTGCTCCTCTGACGATATCTCGTACGCGTGCATGTGGACGTGTGTCAGCAACCACGCGCCGAATTAAATTCAATAAGTTAACTTAATTTGAAAAAAAAAAACAGTGGCAACCAAATTACTTTCTTGTACAATGATTACCAGGGAAAGTGCATGATTAACAAACAAATGTCTGTAATTAAATAAAATCAAACAAACACATTGTTCGCTTTCGAAAGACTCCATTCATTCGTTAGCTACGAAAAACTTAGATTTATTTATTCCACAGTTTAAGCAGCAACTAGTGACTCAAATATCACACAATGCTTATGTAACCTTCTCCTATCGCTAAAATGAAACACTGCACAAGTATCATGATAAATTTTGAACAAAAACAGAAGGGTGAAGCGAGAATACTGCCAAAAAGAATAAATGTAGGTTTACTACATCTCACACTGCGTCGCACATAATGTACTTGTAAACAATGACTTGATGGAGTACATCGCACAATAGTTCGTGACTTTTTCGAAATAAATTCAAGAAAGAAGATAATAATAGCACTTCATAAACAGTACACATAAAAATAATCATTTCTGTTTTAAGTTATTGCGTTTTTACTTTGTTTCTGTATATGTGCTAAGCCAAGGTAAATGAAATACTTCATCACGACTGTTTTTTTTTCTCGTCTGCAGAATTACTTACAAACTTTATAGGTTTCAGACACACAGAATAAAGCTTCTAGCAAAGTGAAACCCAAATTAAATATTAATTTAAAGCCTAATGTCGATGTTTTTGTTTCTATTTTTTGTGCTTAAATGAATGTAGGTATGTGCTATTTTAGGAAAAAAGAAAACTTGGTAATGAAAGCGGCCGATGAAAATTATACAGCCCGCAGTTAATTTATGTACATAATTCCAGTTCTTTTCGGTACACAAACTTTTGAAGGTATACATAAATTTATTAATACACTTGCGTTTTATTTTTAAATATTTATAATAAGAAAATGTTAAATTCATTTTCTGAAGATAAAAGTAGGAAGCAAGTTCTTTAAATCTTTAGGAAGAATCAGAGGTGAGGGTGTTTAATGGGCCTGGCCTAAAATTTCCTTCGAAAATGAAATTGACTCACTTGCAGAATTTAACAAATCATTGAATAAATCTCGGGACTGACATATAGAGGGCGCCACAAACAAAATTTGATAAAATTTTTAGGAAGTACAAGCATTCAAATGGTACTCGTCAAATTTTCATGACATTCTAACAATTCGAGACCCTTTTATAGAACGATATATTTCAAAATAGGTTTTAGTTTCGGCGATCACCTCCTTCGAGCCATATTATTTTCCGACGATCACCCAGCTGAACCCTGACCAGGACTGCGTTCAGTCCCGAGGTGGGTATTGACTCTATGAATGCCTCTTTTGATAAAACAAAATGTATATAATGTAAATGTACGACGGTCTCCTTTGTCTTAATATTACTTTAAAGCTCTATGCCGCAACGCCGACTTAGGGATATTCAATTTAACCCGTGGCCGCCGTGGCGTAGTGGGTAGAGTGCAACACTCACACGCAGAAGGTCTGGCTTCGATTCCCGGCTGAATACCTCGAATTTTTCAGGGCACCGCATCTTTCGAGCTGCTGATAACACTCAAAGAGTAATAACTGTCTAAGAAAGCTTCTCAAACTTCGCCATACGGAGGCGGCAAGAAACTGTAGGTCCCTTCTACTCGTGAGAGAACAGAAGTTTATGAGCAAGCTAGGCCCTGGTCCCCCTGTGGACTGTCGCGTCAACAATTATTATTATTAATTTAACCCTCCCGGATGTCCTAATACGTTTTTAAGTTGAGCTTTGTAGCATGCTGAGGCTTGACATTGCCCTGTTTATACTCTGGGCTACATGCCAGTATGAACTGGGCAAATATGAGTTAACCGTTGATACTTCGGAGAGCTCATCTGGGAGCTAAATAAATACATTTTCTGGTGGAAAACTCCAGGTTCTCCATCAAATTTCAAGCGTACGCTAAAGTCAGAAACGACATCTTATTATATTTCGGGATTGGGCAACCCTAGTGTTGCAATCTGCCAAATGTCAGCTCTATCGTTTGAAATTTTTGAGGTTTTACGTACTCAGAACGTTTTGACATACGAGCACTATTTGTGTTGTTTACAGTAACTTAAAAGATTCATCTTGCCCAAAAAATGGAATTAAATCGTGGAAATTTTCTTGCTATTATTTTTTACAACTTTCGACGTCTATTAACTCAACAGCAGTGCATCGATGGACTTAATTCAATTTTTGGAAACGAAGTTCCGTCAAAGACCAGTGTTTATCGATGGTATGGTGAATTCAACCGAGGTCGTAGTTCACTCCAAGACAAATTTCGCTAAGGTTGCCAAAATCAGTTGTTGTTCCGGAAACCATTGATGCTCTGCGCCAACTGATATTGCAAGATCGTCATGTGACCTACAGTGAGATTGAGACAACCTTAGGCATTAATGGGACCAACATACATTCAATATTGCATAAACATTTGACCGTCAAACAAATTTGTTCGAGTTGGATCCCACACAATTTGTCAATCGCTCAAAAAAAGGCTCGTGTCGATTGGTCGAAAGAAATGCTTCAAGAATACGATCGCGGTGCTTCGAAACACCTCTATGATATCATGGCATGTGATGAATCGTGGATTTACGCGTATGAGCCCGAAAATAAGCAGCATCAACTGTATGGGTGTTTCAAATTGAGCCAAATCTAACAAAAGTTGCTCGCGCATGAACTATTTCCAAGCAAATGGTCGCCTGCTTTTTCGGGAAAACTGGACATGTCGCAACCGTACCACTAGAATAAATCGGAACAGTCAATTCTTAGTGGTACATAACAATTTGTTTGCCAGTTTTCTTCCAAGAAATCAGGAAAACCAACCACCGAAGACGCATCACTCTTCACCACGACAATGCGAGCTCTCACACATCGGCTCAAACAACTGCATTTTTGAGCACTCAAAACATCGATTTGATGAGTCATCCGCCGTATGGTCCTGACTGGGCACCGAATGACTTCTTTTTATTTCCGTACGTTGAAAATAAAATGAGAGGTCAACGTTTTTCGACACCTGAAGAAGCGGTTAATGAGTGCACAATGCATGTTTTGGCGATACCTCAATGGTGGCAAAAGTGCTTCGACAATTGGTTCAAACGCATGTAAAAGTGTATAGATCTTAAAAAAATTAGACAGCTGCATTTCTCCCCTTCAAGAATTCGCCTCGCTAGGAATGTTCACCCGTTCACTCTTAAGCCCACCTTCGGACGTACAGTAAAGTTTAGAGACTCGTTTTTCAGGCGCACCACACGAATATGGAATGCTCTTCCCAGCTCAATTTTTCCCCCCATTACAATCCACAGGCAGTTAAAACCAATGTGCATCGGGACCTCCTTTCCCTCTCGTCCTTTTTACCATCGGCCCGTAATAATAATAATAATTGTTGGCGCTACAGTCCAAAGGAGGACCAGAGCCTAGCTTGCTCATCAACTACTCATATTGTGCGCGGTACTGTTTTCACACGAGTAGAAGGAACCTTCAGTTCTTTGCCAACTTGGAATGGTGAAGTTAGAGAATCCTTTTTTTTCTTAGACAGTTATTACTCTTTGAGTGTTGTCAGCAGCTCGAAAGAGGTGGTGCCGTGAAATATTAGAAAAATTGGTGTTGAACTGGGAGTCGAACCTAGACCCTTCGGCGTGTGAGCGTCGCACTCTACCCACCATCGGCCCGTGCTATGACTTAATTCCAGTCATTGAAGGGTATAAAAAATCCCTTAAATTCGCGCCAATTTTTAAAAAAATTGTGTTACTTATATTATTCCATTGGAACTCTCATTGGAAAGCTACTATCATTGCGCTCTGTTTCAGAACATACCATTCATTTGAAGCGTAAACAACAATATTTTTTTTCAGTAGAATATGTCGAACTTTGTGCCTGAAAAGTGTTTTTGCGTGGAGTTCTTTTTCGTTCGTTTATTTTGGTTGAAATTTATGGTGAACATGCGCTAGCTGAGGGATCGTTCCAAAAGTGGTTTGCCCGATTTAAAAGTGGCTTGGAGGACGATGAACGTCCTGGGAAACAAGCAAGTTTGAATATAAAGAACAGGAAGCCTTTATCTTTGAAGATTGTTGCTAAACACAAGAAGAGCTGGCAGAATCTTTGGGTTGTAACTCAAGCATTCATTTCAAAGCGTTTAAAATCAACTGGATATATTCAAAAGCGAATTTTGAAAAAAAAAACCGCACACAGTTATACAATCAATATTCAAATTTTTTGTAAAATCTTCACGGAATTGTGAAACTGTAAAAGGTCATAAAGAAGCATTTCAATGAGGCTTCGCTATCAAGGAGATTAG
This sequence comes from Eristalinus aeneus, assembly GCA_955652365.1. Classification (NCBI taxonomy): domain Eukaryota; kingdom Metazoa; phylum Arthropoda; class Insecta; order Diptera; family Syrphidae; genus Eristalinus; species Eristalinus aeneus. Next base: position 22,812,760 of record OY019130.1, read on the forward strand.
GCTAGATCTAGTTTCTTCAACGTGGTTGCGTGGTTCTGTGCTTGTTTGTTTCATGTTTGTAAATGGTATTTAGGAGATCTACCTACATACATACTTATTTCCTTGAACTCGTTCTTGTTCAAGCGGTCCATAAGCGACTCAGAGACATGCTTGTGCGGATATAGCTCTGAGGATTTGTTGCACGTGTTGTGCCAATGTCCTCTCTATGATGACATTCGGGACCTTGGAGCTATGAACATATCTTGCACTGATGGGACTTATGATGTCAGCCTGGTTCTCCAGACTAGACAGAGTACAGACACCATCAGGGGTTTTGCTAGGGAAGTTTTCAGCAGACGAAGAGCTAGAATGGCTGCCCTCATGGCGGCAAATAGGTAGATTAGAATAGGAATACAAGGTTATCGGTCCTGGATGTTAAGGAATCCTACCGAGAGCAACACAGTTGCGAAGCTTGACCGGAAGCTATATTCTGGTACCACGGGAGGTCAGGAGCCCCTGAAACATAGTTTCAGCCTGACCGTGCGGTTGGCCCCTTGTGGGAGTATCGTGGTGGCTGTGGTTTGTACCCAAATCGCGGGGAGAGTTGGAAGTAGTTAACCGTGCTATATGATCTGATCTGACCCAGTTACCTGGGTCAGAAAGGGTCAAATGGTTATGGGAAAGTACTTCTGATTCGATGTGGAGTTGCATCCAACCGGGTGCTGTGACCCAAGGAACAGCAGAGGTGTTAGAAAGTCCTCGCTCCTTACCAAGGAGGAGAGACTGTCCCTTAAGACAAGAACTCAGATTGGTACTTGGGATCCCCAAGGCGTTAGTCAGCGCTCTAATGACTATGGGTGTATGGACCCCGTGGTATTAAGCCTTAACGGCAGGTGATCACGTAAATCCAAATACACACACATACAGTCTTATTACAGAACTTGAACGATATAACCTACCATTCTTTCACAAGAAATGTGTTTTACTTGACTGTTGTCAAAAGTCCAGTATCAAACCTACCATACAAGGGGCGTGTATATTCTTGTTATCGGGGTGAAGCTGTAGTGTATAAATTGACTTATTTATTAGGTAATACTATTATTTTAGTGCATTCATGTAAAATTTCATATAAATGATTCACGTTTTATCTCTAGTTAAACAGAATCATAACGGCAACTGAGACGATGATGGTGAAAATAGAGCATCGCGCTGTAATTAAAATTCTCGCTAAGCAAGGAAAAAGTCAAGAAACTATTCATGAAGAGATGGTGGCTGTTTACCAGGGTTCCGCATTTTCATCATCAACTGTGCAAAAGTGGTCAAGTGAGTTCCAAAAAGACAGAGAGAGCATTGAAGACGACCCCCGCTCCAGTGCCCCGGCTACTGGTTGTACGGGAGAAAGCATCAAAGAAGTCGAAAAACTTGTTCTTGAGGATTCCCGAATAAAGGTGAAAATGATGGCAGAGATCACCAAGCTTGCAACTGGTACCATTCATACCATTCTTCATGACCAGCTTAACCTTTCAAAGGTCAGCGCAAGGTGGGTGCCACGAATGCTCACAGCGCCTTAAAAAAATTGAGAATCGCATGCTGTAGAGAGCTTTTGGAGATGTATAGTGAGAACGCGGACGGTGTTATGGATCGAGTTGTTACTGGGGACGAAACATGGGTTCACCACTATGACCCTGAAAGAAATCAAGAGTCCATATAGTGGCATAAAAAAGAAACAGACCCCCGAAGGAGTTCATAGTCACTCCGTCTACCGGGAAGCTCATGGCCACAGTTTTTTGGGACTCAAAGGGAATCTTGCTCATTGAGTACAAAAAAAGGTGAAACCACCAATGGCACATCCTACGCTTCCACTTTGCATAATTTTCAGGAAGAAATTAAAAAGAAAAGACGGGTGAACTCGCAGTGGGTGTGTTGCTTCTTCATGACAACACTGTTTGCACAGCGCGAGTTTTCAAGACTGCTGTTCGAGATTGTGATTTTGAAGAAATCTAACACCCACCCTATGGTCCAGACCTTGCTCCTAGTCATTATTTCCTGTTTCCGGATTTGAAAAAATGTCTTTGTGGAAAAAGATTTTCGGATGATGAAGAACTCAATTTGGCAATAAATGGATATTCAGTAAATTTATTTTTTTGAGGATTTAAAAAAGCGTACCTACAGATGTAACAAATGCATTGATGATACGGAAGAATATATTGAAAAATAAAAACAATTTAAATTGAATTCGCATTTCCTTCATATCGATACCGAGAATATATTCAACGCCCCTCGTGTATTCCTCAGGGTGAAAGTCACTGACTAAGCAGCAGCACTCACTACCAGATTACATCCTTTCATGCTGCCTTGTTGGGCCAACTCAACAACGTGAGGCCTCCTTTCCGCCAATCTTCTGGTGATTCTCCATGCTTTCATACTTCGATCTATCTGCACACAAAAGAAAAAAGGTATACCAAAGTTGCTTGAACCAATAAGCAACAAAAGAAATAAATATGAACTAGTTCACCTCTTCAAGCAATTCGTTCGTGAGCTCCATAGTTGTTTCAGCTCACTTCGGGATTTCACTTTGACATCGCTTATGGAATTTGTAGTTGTTTTTTTTTTTAAATCTAATCGCCTTTCTGTCGAACAGGAGTGGATGATGGATTTAAATATTTGTGGATTTTGTTCTTCTCGTCTGGAGTTGATTTCGATTCTAAGAGACCGTACTAAGAACGGCATGCAACTCAACATGGGATAGTGTAAGTTGTGTCCCAAAGTGAGAAGCCTTTAAGGGACACCTCCTCAGCAACTGTGTGTATGGAAAATTTAAATTGTTTAACAACTCCGAGTGGAGAAATTGGAGAAGCTCGTCAGAAACAATTCAAAAGAGGTGACTCCATGACAATTGCCAAATTGTTCAGCCCAGAGATTGAACCTGGGATAAATCAAAGCACTTTTCAAGTACACAGGCCGACATAATTCATCGTACGACGTTCAAAAACGCTCATTTTCAGCACCAACTGTATTTGGTAAAATAATGGATTACATTTCAGAATTGAAATGAAAAACAAAGACTATTTATGTATAACAGAAAATCCAGTTTTCAATTTTTGGACTTTATTTGAAAAAAATAACAAATTTTTAATTCATTTAAACGACAAAACTCATCGTACGCCTGCTAAAAAGAATGCGTTATTACACCGCAGTAGTTTCCTAGTAGCTTGTCCGACCTCGACGGGATTTGAGAACAGCTTTAAGTCTACGGGGCATTGAAGAAACCAGCCTCTGGGTGAAACCTCCGGGTACCCTATTCCATTCTATTTGCAGAGCTTCCTTGAGTGTTGCCCTTGAAGTTATTGTGTGCCTGTGCGGCTGTTTCTCTAGGAACTCCCACAAATGCTCAATGGTGTTTAAATCTGGACTCTGTGGAGCAGAATACAACTGCCTCGGAGCATAGTACAATAACCACTCCTTGACTTTTCTAGCTGTGCGCTTAGGGTGTTAAATAATTGTTGGCGCTACATTCCAAAGGGGACCAGGGCCTAGCTTGCTCATCAACAACTCGTGTGGTGCGCACTACTGTTCTCTCACGAGTAGAAGGGACCTACAGTTTTTTGCCGACTCCGAACGGCGAAATTTGAGAAGCTTTCTTATAAAGTTATTATTCGTTGAGTGTTGTCAGCAGCTCGAAAGAGGTGGTGCCGTGAAAAATTGGTGTTGAGCTGGGAGTCGAACCTACACCCTTCGGCGTGTGAGCGTCGCACTCTACCCACTTCGCCACGGCGACCACTGGGGAAATTTAACGGAAACAAATAGCGTACGATAAACTATGTCGTTTTTTTGCTCCAGTTTTTTATGAATTCTTATGACTTCATGGAATAATAAAAGCAGAAAGCAAAGCTACACATGGGTGATAAAATGCAATAAGCTATTGAAATAAGGAATGCAGAAAAAGAAAACATTCGTCCACATTTATAGAAAATATTTGGATTTTACCTGTCGTATGATGTCGGCCTGTGTACACCCCGGTGTCCACGGATCAAACTCCTTAAATTCCTTAAAGAATTTGCTGCTTGGAGGCGCAAACGAAGAGTTTTTTTCATGCTTGGTTTTTTCTCGGCCAACTTTCAACCTTTTTTAGTTGTTTGTGTTTTTTCTAATAAATATTACAAAAAAGTAGCTGCTACAAATAATTGCACGTTTCTTGTGAATCTCTCTCTTGATTGTCATCGGAAGGGCGTCTTTGGCGACATCACCTTTACTTCATCTCATATTTTCTTTACTTTAGATTTCAAAAACGATAGATTTCAGAGGTAAATGCAGCTATTCAGCTAAAAAAGAAGGCAAACTGGAACAACCAAACTGTCGTAAAGACGTTGAAGATTCCTCTCGAATCAAAACGGTCCACCTTTGACAGAGAGTTCATATTTGAAGACTAGAAACGCAGAGTTTCCGTCGATTCACCGCCTCCGGATATTAAATATCGGAATATGTGAAAACTTTCCATAAATTACCACATTCTCTGAACTGAATGACAAATTTTCATGCCACAAGCGCTGTTTGGTAGAAAGTTTAGTTAACAGCTTCAAGGACTGAGTTTCCGTTTTAGACGCGAATAGATGCACTCATGTGTGTATGCATACATTCACCACCGAGAGAGGACATAAATCAAATTGAGTGCTTAAACTTGTTTCTGGTTGTCGGAAAGGAATTTAAATTGATTGCTGACTGATCTGTGTTTTGTTTTCTTTGGGAAAAGCTGCATTTGAACAAATATTTAATTCAGTTCATAACGTGTTCAAATTTATGTGAATTCATTGCAATTGATGCGTGAACATAATTTAAAATTGGGGGGCATGTGCGCAGCATGTACTTGTCCATTGGATTCTATTCCACCCTCTGTAGGTGAAGGGTTCATTAATTCCATGATTATGTCATTTATTATCCCCCCTACAACCCATTTTTTTACAATAAGCAGTTATGTAGATTTTCTGCTGTAATTTATCGGATTTTAAATTTAAATGGGAGAGTTTATTTTCAATTCATCACTCCACCAGTCGGTGTATTCGTTCAAACCTTGATCGTCTCCCTGACAACCCCCATAATTGTTATCCAAATACGCCCATTCTGGTGGCCGCACCACACACCACCTAAAAGTAGTAATAAATCAATGAAATACTTAGAACACTCGGGGCCAGAGGCATAATCTCCGCCCAGCTGCTAATACCTTCTGATGTTTTAAGAACGATTGTCACAATCAATAAACTTCCATCGACCCTATCGCAGAACTCCGCAAATAACATGCGAGTAGCCCGAGCAACCCTTTTATGCTGCGGCATCAGAATCTAGTCCAACATCCTCCCCCCGCCGTCATGTACGAGAGAGCAGCCCTATTATCAGATTACTTTGACAGAGCCATAAATATGCAAGATTAGTGCTGCCAAGCTCTGTGTATCCAACGTCTGTGGCATACATGTGAAGCGCTAGTCGTCCTTAGCGAGCAGCAGCAAAGCTTTTTATTCGCATCAAGCATGCCATAGAAAATGATTTCTTTGCAAATGGATTTCTCTCGAAATAATAGCGCCATTGTATAATGTAAATGTTTCATCGGAACGAGGCGGGGCGTGTGCGAAGTGGCGGCTTTGTGATATTTGGTATTTTTAGTTTTATGAAAGCTCTTTTGTGCAGCTCGTTCGAATGTACCCCCTTTTTTCCTAATGCCAGGTTATGAGATTGTTGTGCTTCTGTTGTGCCGTGTAAATATTTACCCTCGGCACACGCTTGCTTTGTGTTGAATTATTTACAATGAAATTTAAATTTAATCAACCCACCATTGATTCGGTTAGAAAAGTATTTTAGATAAAGTTGTTTGTGAATGCGATAAAAGGCTTACGCTCATTCAAGCAAACTTTAGGTATTTCATCACATCTTGCAATCGATTGCCTTTCCGAGATTTTTAATTTTTCAGCTCGGCTTTTGCAATGGCTTCATTCAATGACTCTCCTGGCTGTCCATTCGGTTTACATACCCTTTCCATTCATAATGCTAGGCTGGACGCAGTTCATTTTTGAGTCAGTATGGTGTACGTCTCGCGACTCTATCAACGCCATTTTGGTCAAAGCCTGCTCAGAAAATTTCCTACCGAAGCGCTCCTCTTATACGAAGGTTGTCTTTTATATTTCGGGATAGGGCAACCCTAGTGTTGCAATCTGGTAATTGCCAGCTCTATCATAGGTAGGTAGGTTGAGGTGGCTGATGAATGCACTTAGCCCCTTCAGGACCATTGTGCTACCACACCATGTGGGAAGAACCTAAAACCAGCTGGAGCCGATAATAAAGTTTAATATGTCGGCGGGAGGGGTTTTATTGAGGTCATGTAGGCCGTTGAGGATATAGCTTCCAAAGTGCTTGTATCCGAGGCGCGAGAGCAGGCTTGTGTATAACAAGCGTAGGAGTGTTTCTGATTCTTCCTCATCCCTGCAGCTTCTGCAAAAATCGTTTGAGAGACCCCTAGCCTGCTAGCATGCTCACCGATTAGACAGTTCCCGGTTATGGCTCCCATGACCAGGCTTATGTCTGACCTTTTGAGCGATAGTCTGGAGCGTTTGGATTCAAGAGAAGGCCACACCGCCTTGAAGACGCGACAAAGGTTATGGTTAGACTACCTTTGATTAGTCTGATGGATCGCGTTCAAGTGCAGTACTAACTTGTATGTGGCGAGAGGGATAACAAGAATTTTCGTGTTCCTGAAATAGTGGTTGCGTTGTGGCAAGCCTGACCAATTCGTCTCTATCGTAAAGTTTGACATTTTTGAGCGCTATTTTTTGACATTTTTACAAGCGCTATTTGTGTTGTTTACAGTAACTTAAAAGATTCATCTCGCCCAAAAAATGGAATTAAATCGTGAACATTTTCGAGCGATTATTTTTTTACAACTTTTGACGTGGATTAACTCAACAACAGTGCATCGATGAACTTAATTAAATTTTTGGCGATGAAGCTCCATCAAGGACCAGTGTTTATCGATGGTATGGTGAATTCAACCGAGGTCGTAGTTCACTCCAAAACGAATTTCGCGAAGGTTGCCAAAATCAGTTGTTGTTCCGGAAACCATTGATGCTGTGTGCCAACTGGTATTGCAAGATCGTCATGTGACCTATCGTGAGATTGAGACAACCTTAGGCATTAATGGGACCAGCGTACATTCAATATTGCATGAACATTTGACCGTCAAACAAATTTGTTCGCGTTGGATCCCACACAATTTGTCAATCGCTCAAAAAAAGGCTCGTGTCGATTGGTCGAAAGAAATGCTCCAAAAATACGATCGATGCGAGCGAAGCTTCGAAGCACGTCTATGATATCGTGACAGGTAATGAATCGTGGATTTACGCGTATGAGCCCGAAATTAGACAGCAGTCGACTGTATGGGTGTTTCAAATTGAGCCAAATCCAACAAAAGTTACTCGCGCACGAAGCACTTCCAAGCAAATGGTTGCCTGTTTTTTCAGAAAAGATCGACATGTCGCAACCGTACCACTAGAACAACGTAGAATAGTCAATTTCGAGTGGTACACAACCATTTGTTTGCCAGTTGTCTTTCAATAAATCAGGAAAACCAACCGCATCACTCTTCACCACGACAATGTGAGCTCTCACATATCGGCTCAAAGAACTGCATTTTTGAGCACTTAAAACATCGATTTGATAAGTCATCCGCCGTATAGTCCTGACTTGGCACCGAATGACTTCATTTATTCCCGTACGTAAAAAATAAAATAAGAGGTCAACGTTTTTCGGCACCTGAAGAAGCGGTTGATGATTTCAGAAGGTTCATTGAAGGTTTTTGTCGTATTTTCCTTCAGTTTGTTAGATTTGATATAAATTAAACTCATTTTCCAGAAGTACGATATATGATATATCAAATCTCTGCTGCTGTGCGGTAGTTAATATCAATGCAAACATTTTATTACGTAACTATTTATCTATCTATCTGAAGGGTCAACGTTTTTCGACACCTAAAGAAGCGGTTAATGCGTGGAGAATGCATGTTTCGGAGCTACCTCAATCAGAGTGGCAGAAGAGCTTCGGCAATTGCTTGAAACGCATGCAAAAGTGTATAGATATATATGGGGAATATTTTGAAAAGCAATAAAGCTATTTTCGATGATTAATATTTGATTTTGTTCTCTAATCCCGAAATATAAAAGGCAACCCTCGTAATATAGTTCGAGGTGGCGCGGCCTCAATCAACATGCTTCTCCAGTCAGCATGATCGCTTGCTAGCTACCTTCAGTTGCGCACGCCAAGTTGGTAGAGGTTCTTCTTCACTTGTGTGCGCCAACTCAGCCTAGGTTATCCTCGGGTGCGTTGTTTAAATGATTAAAATTCGAAGAATTTTCGGGCCAGAGCAGTGGTGTTCATGCGCTCTATATGGCCTAGCCATCTCAAGTGTTGTATCCAAAGACGCTTGACCAGGCACATGTCGCTGTACAGCCCATAGAGTTCGTTGTTGAATCTTCTTCTCTGAATTCCATTAACGCGAGAAGGCCGAAAAATCTCCAAAAAATCCAAGGACCTGCTCATCTACTTTAAGTAACGTCCAGGTTTCCGCGTCATGAAGGAGGACTGGAACTGATCAATCTATTATATAAAGCGAGTTTAGTGTCTCGAGGGAGAGCCCCATTAATCAATTGCCTCTTGAGCCCAAAGAAACAGCGATTGGCAGGACTGATCCTGCGCTTGATTTCTACTGATGTTGTTGTCCCTGTTGACCGCGGAGCCAAGGTAGAAGAAATAAACGAAGTCCTTGACTACCTCAAAGTTTCGGCTTCATAGTTTGACGCTTTGTCCTTGACGTCGGTTTTGTGTGTCCTTTTCTGACGACAGCATGTACTTCGTTTTGCATTCACTAAACGCTTGTGGTCGCCGTGGCGTAGTGGGTAGAGTGCGACGCTCACACTCCGAAGGGTCTAGGCTCGACTCCCAACTCAACACCGATTTTTCGAATTTTTCACTGCACCACCTCTTTCGAGCTGCTGACAACACTCAAAGAGTAATAATAGTCTAAGAAAGCTTCTCAAATTTCGCCGTTCGGAGTCGGCAAAAAACTGTAGGTCCCTTCTACTTGTGAGAGAACAGTACCGCGCACAACACGTGTAGTTGACGAGCAAGCTAGGTCCTGGTCCCCCATTGGACCAACATACGCGAACATACGCCAACATACGCCAACAATTATTAGTATTATTATTAAACGCCTGACCCATTGTTGGTCCTTTCGCTTCAATGCCAAAAAACGCCTCTTGGACAACTTGCTGTGTTCGTCCAATCACGTGAATGACATCTGCCCAACTGTAATTATTGTTTTATATATTATCTCAGTTTCTTAGCAATAATTGTTTCGTTTTTTATTTTTTAGGTTAGAAATTCATTACCTTGTTTATAAATACCTCCTCTTTAAAAAAACTGTCAAAAAATATTCGATGGCCTTGAAAGCCGAAACACTGTTCGAGTTCTAAGTTCCAAAAAATTTTAACTGCCGGGAAATAGTGCCTTTATGTTGAGACGAATTACAGCTTTTGCTGTTGGCCTGAGAAAAGTGTAGAAAATGTTTGCGCGTCTGTTTAAATTTCCAACGAGAATTATACTCTGTTGAAAATTTCATGCAGGAAATACATTCATACATGTATCTCTTGATGTTTATCGAATTTCAAAAGTTCAAAGAATATCTCATCGCTCCTGTGTAGATTATTTCCCACATCGAATTCATGCTTTAAACTTAACCAAGCGCGTTTGTTGTTTGTTTTATGCGCGTCATGCTGCTGATCATGAAATTTATTTTACAAGTCTGTACCGAGAACAGATAAACAGCAGACGGTGTGTGTGTTACGAGTATTTCGCACAAAGTATGTACTTCACAACTCACCTAACCTGTAGCGAAATTATATCCGCCACGAACCAGTTCCATTGAGAGCGTTTCATCTGTAAATGTCGAAATGGCACAGAAGCCTTAAGGAACAGTCAATTTTAGTATCAGAGCAAAACTAAGCTGTCCACCCAACTTAGGGATGCATTCAAAGGCGGTGAGACACCTGAAACCGCCACATCTGGAGGAGCTTTCGATCAGTGGATATATGGTGGACAGAAAAATGTACTTCCCAACAAATAAAATTTCGTTTCTCACTGTATCGAAATTAAAGCGCATTACTCTGAAATTAAATTCGCATTTCATTACACGATTACACGATCACCGAGAAAATAACTTGGTCAATTATAATGGAGCGTAATATAATCCGTTCGGCTTAGAGCCGCGTTTCCAAAGCGAAACACCAAGATATACATACTTACAGACAAAAGGATACACAAGCAACTCCATTGCGCGTCAGAAGCAATTTTCCATTATCAACTAAGAACCCTGCCGTACCATATTTCCTTTTCTTTCGTATCGGATACCCAGCAACAACGGAAAAAGATGCCACAAACAAAGTCAATATCCTCTCTATAGACTGTGCCTGTACATGTACACGTTTGTATGTGCTGGCAGAGAGGTAAGAACGTCTCCGTTGCATACCGATGTGTGTTGGGCTGGTGTATGCATCCTTAATTAAAGTCCTGCTGAAGGATTTACACTTTAAACAAGTGCTCTCCTGCTGCAATTCAAAGTAACGTCAAAAGACAAAACGAAATTCAAGTATGACGTCATCTCAATGACACATTTCATACAACCCACTAAGTTTACATAAAAAACTAAATTTCGTGGAAGGCAGCAGCTCCACAACTTATTAAATAATCATTTCATTTGAAAAAAGACCCACAGATAGACCGATAAATGTGCGGCTGTGTGTGGGGATGTGCAGACGGCTGTGTGTGTGTGCCGAAGAGTTTACACATAATGAACGTATTTAGCGTCCAATATTCTTCGCTGAGAGGAAGGAGGGCGTATTTCTAAACGCGCTTATCTGCGATTCTAATCTTAATAAATAATAAGGCACAACTTTAACTGTATGAATAAGCTCCGTAATCTTAATGTTAAGGCAACAGATAAATATTTTCCGCATACACACGTCCGCGCCACACAAACCCCACAGCATGAGCGTCGTGTATTTTCAGTTTGTTCCCCGTAAGTGATGATAAATATAAATAATCAGATTAAAGAAATGATGAAAAATATAAAATTATTCATTTTAACTGCTTTCAGATACACACAGTCCACTCGGGGCTTTGTATGGACTGCTTGAGCGGCGATAAAATGCGTTGTCAGTTATGGGCCTAATTAAATTTTAAACGAAAATGTATTCCATATTTGAAGTGACGTCGCGTGGCGTATCGATAAAACCATTCATTACAGACTGCGTGCATCAGGGCGCTTGTGCTGGATGTTGATTTGTACACAGCGATGCGGGTTTTTGTGTGAGGTTATCGGGCATTTAAGATCTCGACACAAAATGAAAGAATTATCAGAGCTCATTCTGGATGCATAATGGCTGGGTCTAATTTTATTTCGTTATGCCAAACCCGAAGCTATTTATTTACCTTTGATGGAGGGCTGGAGTCTCCCAGAGGGCTGTCGTGAAACCATTAACTTGTTTAAAGCTTGATAGAATAGTATTCCACTGGGCTTCAATTTTAACTCTTTAAAATCTACCAAATTTTGCACAGTCAGTTGAGTGAGTACCTTTTCTTTTTGTGACGATGGCGCCCTCTGCTGCCTTATCTAAATGACATTTGGGCTTTAGCTATGTGGTCTGTAGGTTCTAGCCACCTTGAGAGCTGTTATTTTACACGCTTGCGATGTACCATGCATTCGTTGGGTCTTCTTCTCGACTTATCATCGATATTATCCAAATCACACAAAAATGTTCCTCATCAAAACGGTAAAAGGCTTCCTATTCCGAATTCCTGCATCCTATAGCAGCAAATGATGAAGACGTTCTACAGAGGTGGCTTCGTCTTTCGAGAGAGGATTCGAAGCTCGAATAAACAGCGGTTGCAACTAGTCACTGATGTTTCCCTGTTTGAGTAGTCCCTGATTGCCACAACTTTTGTTTTCCTGTCCATAATAAGGTTTATGTTCGAGGCGCAGACGTTTACGTACGTCTGTCGTTCTGCCTTCGCTACCGTTAGAGTCAAAAAAAATTCCTCATCGAAAAGATAAAAGGCTTCCTATTCCAAATGTTGGTGTCCTATAGCAGCATATGATGAAGACATTCTACAATGCTGGCTTCGTCTTTCGAGAGAGGATGATTACCACAATTTTTGTTTTTCTGTTCGAGGCGCAGACGTTTACGTTCGTCTGTTGTTCTGCCTTCGCTACCGTCAGAGTCAAAAAAAAAGATAAAAGGCTTCCTATTCCAAATTTTTGCGTCCCATAGCAGCACATGATGAAGACGTTCTACATAGGTGGCTTCGTGTTCCATAATACGGCTTATGTTTGAGGCGCAGATGTTGTATGTTCTTCTATCGTTCTGCCTTCACTACTGTTAGAGCCAGAGCTTGCCTCCAATATACGCAAACACCTCAATCGCTTTCTTCGCCCAATCACTTCAATGTCATCTGCGTAAAGCAGCAGCTAAAACGACGCCTTGAAATCGTGTCTCATGAGTTTATTTGAAAGTTAACGCGATTTTTCCAAGAAATTTGTTGAAAAAGTCTCATTTTAGGAAGGCTCTTGAGTTACAAGATTCTTGGAATGATCGCGTAAACTATAAAGTAAAGTCAAAAGTTATCTTAAAGGTTAATACGTTGTCGAAATAAAGAGACCAGCAAGAGACTTCCACTGTTATACTACAGAATCGGACCAGAGCCCAGCAAGAGGCTTCGACTGTTATACTACAGAGCCCAGTAAGAGACTTCCACTGTTATACTACACAATCGGACCAGAGCCCAGCAAGAGACTTCGACTGTTATACTACACAATCGGACTAGAGCCCAGCAAGAGACTTCGACTGTTATACTACAGAATCGGACCAGAGCCCAGCAAGAGACTTCGACTGTTATACTACAGAATCGGACCAGAGCCCGGCAAGAGACTTCGACTGTTATACTACAGAATCGGACCAGAGCCCAGCAAGAGACTTCGACTGTTATACTACACAATCGGACTAGAGCCCAGCAAGAGACTTCGACTGTTATACTACAGAATCGGACCAGAGCCCGGCAAGAGACTTCGACTGTTATACTACAGAATCGGACCAGAGCCCAGCAAGAGACTTCGACTGTTATACTACACAATCGGACTAGAGCCCAGCAAGAGACTTCGACTGTTATACTACAGAATCGGACCAGAGCCCGGCAAGAGACTTCGACTGTTATACTACAGAATCGGACCAGAGCCCAGCAAGAGACTTCGACTGTTATACTACACAATCGGACTAGAGCCCAGCAAGAGACTTCGACTGTTATACTACAGAATCGGACCAGAGCCCGGCAAGAGACTTCGACTGTTATACTACAGAATCGGACCAGAGCCCAGCAAGAGACTTCGACTGTTATACTACAGAATCGAACAAGAGCCCGGCAAAAGACTTGCACTGTTGTACTACAAAATCGGACCAGTTTGATATGGTATCCCAATACACATAGCTCTTTACTGGTAAATGCGACCTTAGAATCGACTGATGGATGTCAATACTTAAGTTGCATGAAATCACACGTTATGAGAACTTATTCAATTTTTTTTAAATGGCTGGGAAGTTCTTCTTCGCCATGTTGAGGGTCTACCCCTTCGGATGTTAACTTAGCCGAAGGTGGAAAGGTGGAAACAGAGATTCAACCATCGAGCTTGCTTTCTCCCTTTTCCTCTTTTAATGATTCAACCAAATTATCTGTTCGTGTTCGTAACTACGTTTCTCTTTCAAAGTCAATAAGCGAAATTCCTTACCGTCGTAGTACATAACTTCCAGTAAAACCTGACAAAAGTAGAACTGTAAGAATTTAGATAGACTTAATAGTAATTGGACAGCGCGACAGTCCACAGGGGAACCAGGGCCTAGCGTGCTCATCAGCTTCTGTTCTCTCAGAAGGAAACCTACAGTTTTTTTCCGACTCCGAACGGCGAAGTTTGAGAAGCTTTTTCTTAGACAGTTATTACACTTTGAGTGTTCGAAGTTGAGGAGCTCGAAAGATGTGGTGCCCTGAAAAATTCGAGGTATTCAGCCGGGAATCGAACCCAGACCTTCTGCGTGTGAGTGTCGCATTCTACCCACTACGCCACGGTGGCCACTTAGGTAGACAAACCTTTATATTTTGCACTATTTTGTCTCATTTCAGAAATGAGTTTTTGTTCACAAGTGCTTACATTGAAAAGGTATATTAACAAAACCCATGTGCGTCGTTCAATTATTCTGCTCGATAACGAGTCACCGACATTTAGAAAGAAATCAACAAAAAACTGTGGCAGACAGAACAAAACTAAACTACATCTTGTGAAGTTTCCCTTTTTCAAACAGTCTTTCGTCCTAAAGATATGAACAGAAGCATCCATTATGAACAATACTTACAGCTTCAGGAATATAGAAAAAACTTCATGTAGTGTAATTGTTTTTATTTTAACAGAAACTTTCCATCAAATAACGCTTTTCATAAATTTTGTCACAAAATTTCAAAACATGCAGGCTCGAGGTGAAAAAATGGAGATTTCAAGGCCAACAGATTGAGAAAGTTAAACAGTACAAGTATCTTGGTGTTTTGATTACGTCAAACCTAAATATGAACAAGCACTTTAAAGTTAAACTTGCTGAAGATAAGCGTGCGATCTGTGCGCTTTTGGGGAAATTGTATTCAGAAAAACAAATGTTTCGCATGAGTCAAAAGTTAAAATATTCCGTGCCACAGCCTCTCCTATCCTATTGTATGCAGCACAAGTTCCGGGTTACAGTGCTTTCGAAACTGTGCGAAATTTTCTCCGATATTTTCTTAGGCGGATTTTTAAGCTTCATAGCAATTCACATAATTACATGCTGTATTTAGATACTGGAGTTACACCCCTGCTCCTAAACACTCTTAAAATACATTTCGGTTTTATTTATAAAGTCAATGCGATGACGCAGAAAAAAATTCCGAAATTGTACTTCCGCAAATGCATTGAAATAAGGTGGAGTGTGTCCAAGAATGGGAATCACTAGGATCAGAATACGGTAATAGCTTCAATTTTACACCCAGCGAACAACAGGAATATTTAAAACAAAATATTAACACCTTACATGGAAAACTGGTGAAAGATTTTTTGACAAACTTGTAACTGAAGCTCAGACATCCCAATACAGAGCCTACTAACACAAAATGAACCACAACCTACAAGAAAGGACTTATTTCTTAAAAAGCTACTCAGTAGAAAAGATAAGTATGACCTTTAAAATAAAAGGCGAAGTTTGTAATTTATAAGGTTGTCAAATATCTTCCTTCCACCTTTTTTGCTCTTCATTCAATGCTTCATGAAAAGTGTTGCAGTGATCGGATTTATTTCAAATATGCGCCGTTTTGTTCAATAATCTGTTTCCATCTAGACGGCAACTTCATAATACCCCTCATAGAAGCCCCCCTCTTTATTTGTGAAGAACTCGGACAGCCACTTTTCACTAGCCTCTTTTGAATTCAACTTTACACCACCAAGGCCCTTCGCCATGGTAATCACTTGGAGCTTCGGACTATATGGTGGGTGCGATAAAACCTTCCATTCGGGCTCCTGTAGCTTTTGACGAGTCATCAACGAAGTGTGTGGTCTGGCGTTGTCCTGGTGGAACACTACACCCTTCCTGCTGGCCAATTCTGGACGCTTCTGGTCGATCGCCGGCTTTAAGCGGTCCAGTTGTTCGCAATAGATGGTAGAATTAAGCGTTTGGCCATATGGGAGCAGCTCATAGTGAATGATTCCCTTCCAATCCCACCAAACACACAGCAAAACCTTCCTGGCCGTCAATCCCAGTTTGGCCACTGTTTGGGACGATTCACCGGCCTTCAATCACTACCGTTTTCGCTTGATATTGTCGTATATGATCCATTTTTCGTCGCCAGTCACCATCCGCTTCGAGTTCGTTCCGTTTCATCAGCATATCGCAGGCGTTGACTCGGTCCAGAAGATATTTTTTTTGCGTAAAATCATCCGGCACCCAAACATCAAGTTTTGTTTTGTATCCAGCCTTCTGCAGTTGGTGGGTGGATGGTGGATGGGATGCAGATGATTTAAAATGGTTTGATGACTAACTCCCATCTACTGGGCGATGTCACGAGATGCCGCATGCCGGTCTAACTCGATGATTTCCATGATTCGATCAGTATTCGTCGTCACGGGTCTTCTGCCGGCTGACTTATCCATGGTGTCGTTTTCACCGGCTCTGAAACGTCGAAACCATTCCTCCGCGGTTCGAAGTAATAGAGTACCATCCCTTAAAACACCATTAATCTCACGGAACGTTTCTCTAGCGGATTTGCCTTGAACGAAGGAAAACTTTAAAATAGCGCGAATTTCGGCTTTAGTGAACTCCATGTTTACACGCGTATAACTGTTGAACGCAATATCCAAACTAATCATGCATAGCATCGTTTTGTAGGTTATGTCAGGACCTTTCAAATGATGTACAGTATTGCTAGATACGAGCTCTGTAGCGTATATACACAGCCGGAAAATTCATAAGACAAAAACTCGGAGTTATTTGACAACCTTATAAATTTCATATCGCTTAGCCGGGAACTTGCAATCTTATGCGACCTGTGCAATCTACCAAGTATACCGGTAGGTATTTTTGAAAATACAACACTAATTATTGATGAGAAAGTAAAAACATTTTATTCAAAGCATTGGCCATTGTTTTCTAAACATTTTGACCACCTTTCTGGCAATTTGTGAATACCACGCCAAAAAAATTATTCGTCTTTTAAAGCAAACCAATCAGACACCCAATTTTCGACCTCCTCGTAGGAATCAAAGTGCTGCTCAGCCAATGCGTGTCCCATAGATGAAGACAAATGGTAGTCGAAAGGAGCCAAATCTGGTGAATACGGCGGGTGGGGTAGCTGCTCCGAGCCAAGTTTTTTGATTGTATCCTGAACCGGTTTTGCTTTGTGTGCAGGTGCATTGTCATGGAGCAAAATTACCTTGCCGTGTCTTCTGGCCCATTTTGGTCGTTTCTCGATCAATGCATGGTTCAAATTGATCATTTGTTGTCGGTAGCGATCAGTATTAACGGTTTCACAAGGTTTTAGAAGCTCATAGTACAGCACACCTTTCTGGTAACACCAAACACACAGCATTGTCTTCTTGCCGAATCGATCTGGTTTTGCAGTCGATGTTGATGGTTGTCCCAGATTAACCCATGACTTTTTTCGCTTAGTATTCTTAAAATAAATCCATTTTTCATCGCCAGTAATAATCCGATGCAAAACCGATTTGCTTTCGTGTCTTTGAAGCAAAACAAGTGTTTTTTCGGTTTTCCATCAATCTTTCATTCAATTCATGTGGCACCCATTTTCCACACTTTTGGATCTTTTCCATAACTTTTAAAGGGTCAGAAATTGTTTGTTGTGCAACATTTAACATTGCTGCCATTTGCTTTTGACTCAAAGTGTCATCTCCATCCAATATCGTTTGCGATTCGGCGTCTTCAAACTTTTTTGGTGGTCTTCCACGTTCTTCATTTCTCACATCGAAATCATTAGTTCTGAACCGTTGAAACCATCTTTTGCATGTTGCTTCTGATAGAGCATGATCACCATATGTCTCGACAAGCATTCGATTCGACTCTGCAGCACTTTTCTTCAAATGAAAACAAAAAATTAATGCTTTCCGCAGATCACCACTTTCTGGTACAAAATTCGACATTTTTAACACGATGAAAAAATATTATGGTGTCTGTTCAATGACTTGATGTATACTAAATATTTGTCACAGATGTCATAGCAAACAAACAAAAAAAAATAAGGGCCTGTTCACAACAAATGTTACCTATCGAAACATTTGTATCTTGGCGCTCACTTCATACCGGTATACCTAGTATGTTCCAATATTAAATTTGTTGCTAAAGAAGAACAAATATGAAAAGGGTAACAGCGCAGTGGGTTGATTGAGCTACTCGCATCCCGAAGGTTCAGATTCGATCCCCGGCTGAACACCTCGAATTTTTCAGACCACCACAAGCTGCTGACAACACTGTATTAACTGTCTAAGGAAACAAAACTTCTCAACCTTTGCCATTCATAATCGGATTAAAACTGTAGGTTCCTTCTACTCGTGAGAGAACCAGTAGTGCACACACAGCGAGTAGTTGATGAGCAAGCTAGGACCTCGTCCCCTGGGGACTGTCGAACCATCCAATTATTATTATAATTAACAGGCACGTTTGGTCAATAAGACAATACCATAAAGGTGTCGTTTAACCCCGTAAGACCTGTCGTCTTCTCGTACAGGATCCGGGATAAGGAATCATCAAGTTTTTGATAATTCAGTAAAATGCTGTTTACGAAGATGACCTGGAAAGAGCTTTGTCTAAAATGTAACTATTGCTCATTAAATTGTTGTGTACATAAATTTGATTGGGAGAGGATATGGGTTTCAGAAGAAATAGAAACAAACGGTGCGCCGAAGCAATTATCGGTGCTGTGTACAGTGGCGCTTATAGTACGCACGACAAAAACTATTTTAAAAATTTAAAATGCGTCAATTGTTGGCATGAAAAATCTCTCACACCGGACAGAGAGACAATTTCAAAATAGCGTTCAATAGTGTTTAAGCACGAGCCGAGAGAGCTCAGGCGTTATTTCTTATGCATTGATGATCAAGATGGGCCCACTGGTACACGGCAAAGCCCTGAGAACTATGTAAACTGTTGATTTCGCTTGGGGGTCCAAAGAAGCCGAAGAAGGTGAAGACCTTTCAGTCAAAAGTAATGGCCACCGATTTATCGGATTCACAAGGTGTAGTCTGGAGGAGTGTTAAACTTTCACAGGGACTTTATTGGATTTCGTTTATGCTAGTCCTTCAACGTAAATAAATCACGTTAACGAGTTATAGCTTGTTACGGTGATACCGGAAACGTTGCAAAACGTCATGAAGTGGTCAATAAAAAAGCAACATCGACAGAATAAGGTCAGAAAATGAAGGCTCGAATGGAATGAAATCTACGTCAAAGAGGAAAAATGATTCGTGAACTCAACATATCTTTGAATCCGATGCAACACATAATAAAAAAAGTGCGCTTATGCGAAGGAAGTTCCAAAAGCGCACACACTGCAACAGAAGAAAGTTAGAGAAGGAGTTGTTATGCTTGTACGAAATTTGTCTGTAGCATTTTTTTCGGTGCTATTTGTTATAAAGTAAATTTTCGAAGGACCACTCTGCCTCTGCCTCTGCCTCTGTTCGATTTTGTGTGTTGACATATTAAAAAAGAGCTAGTTTACTTGCCAGAGAGGTCCTTCAAAAATTTACACCTCCGCACGGCCACCAAAACGCAAGCAGTACCGGTCTTGATGATTTAAGTCACCATTACCGCCCACTCTCGTTCGATCGTGGGTTTGGTCGGTGGCTCATAATACTCGCTCTCCGATCGTGGTTTCGGGCGGTGGCGTTAGAATTTTTGCGAACGTATGCCACTCTCCGATCGTGGTTTTAAACGGTGACGTAACAATTATTGCGAACGTATACCACGAAACTGTGTTAGAGGCATTATTCAAGCTTTAGTCGTAGACCCTAAAATTTTCAATAACCAAATGGCAATGGCTCAAAAAGGGTGCGTTAAACGCACCTATCCACACTTCGCTTGTTTATAAAACAATTGTATATGCATGTGTATAGTTTGCAAGTTCTTCTATATCTGAGGTGTTTTGGAGGAATTTTGCACTGAAAAATAACCACATTCACCTTCCAGGAATGGGCTAAAATACTGGGAAGCTTGCAACATGTGATGCGTTCTTCGGCCGCTCCAATGCCGTATTTTCCACAATTTTTCGCTTTCGCAAAATAGAACTTATAATTGTTGGCGCCACAGTCCAAAGGGAGACCAGGACCTAGCTTGCTCATCAACTACTGGTGTTGTGCGAGCTACTGTTCTCTCACGAGAAGAAGGGGCCTGCGGTTTTTTTGCCGATTTTCAACGGATAAGTTTGAGGGGCTCTTTTTGAATATTGCCTCTTCAAAAATGTGCAATTCTCAACATTATTGATCTAGTACATATTGAATATGAAGTTTCATACTTCTAGTAAAGTTACTACTCTTTGAGTGTTGGCAGCAGCTCGAAAGAGGTGGTGCCGTGAAAAATTCGAAATATTGGTGTTGAGCTGGGAGTTGAACCTAGACCCTTTGGCGTGTGAGCGTCGCACTCTACCCACTACGCCACGGCGACTACCAAAATAGAACTTATCAAAACATTAAATATGTATAGCATTTTAATAAGTTGGTTTCCGAGTTTTTTCCCTGTATACGTGTTGAGAAATTATTACACCAACAGATGACGCTACCTGTAAGTTCTGGAAGCGATTACTTACTTCACTGGAAAGTTGAGAAATTTGCCAGTAATAATAAATGTGGATCAGTGTCATAATATTGTGTATTAGTAATAATTATCAACGCGAAGTGTTTGGTTCATAAATCTAAAATTTCTGAATGTAGTATTTTAGCCGCTACGCCATTTCCCTAGTGAGACAATTTTACTTCAGAAGATGAATAAATAGTCATTGGTAACACTGTTTGAGATCGGCTAGATAATATCCTTCGATGTTTCGAGGAGCTTATATAATAATAATAATAGTTGCATGACTCGACAGTCCGCAGGGGGACCAGGGCCTAGCTTGCTTATCAACTACTTGTGTCGTGCGCGCTATTGTTCTCTCACGAGAAGAAGGGGCCTGCCGTTTTTTTTGCCGATTCCCAACGGATAAGTTTGAGGAAGTCTTTTTGTATATTGCCTCTTTACAAATGTGCACTTCTCAAAATTTTTGATCTAGTAACTATTGAATTTGAAGTTGCATACTTCTAGCAAAGTTTAACTTAAGCTTCCTTGTTCAATGGACACTTTGAAGCCGATGACACTATCTCCTTTCATTATATTCTTCTTTTTGCAAATTTTATTAGAGAACTGTCTCTAGACAAAGTTTTCACATCGCAATTAATACACGTTACGATTGTCCTTGCACTCACTCAGGGTTCATTAAGGAGGATTACACTTTGTCGGAAATCGAAATCAGAAAGGGAAACAAAAGAAAAGTCTCTCTGTACTACCTACCCATCTATTTCATACATACTCCTACATGGTTTAAGTTCTCGTTCTTTCAAAGCCAATCTTAAATTTTTAAATTGTGGAACAGTTTAAAAGAAAAGCACCTGAGTTGACAAAAATGCAAATTTCTCTGTCACAGCAAACAGTGCTGCCAAATTGAAAACCATTGCTCAGAAGGATCACTCTAAAACTTCAATATGCTTCTGTTGAATATTTTATTTAATGTTCGTTACGTAGTTCTTCAATCGATGTTAAAGCTTCCATAACGATTTGCTTGTAAAGCAAAACGACGTCTCAGTGCCATTAGTGTACTATACAACAGCAGTTAGAATGATTAATGGAAAATAATGTCTTTCGTGATGGCATGTACTCTTCATAACACATGAGACCGGAGTTCGTTTCCTTGTGCCAGTATATATAAATTGAAATGAAATTAAGACTTTTTTAAAATGAAAAAAAAAATACGTAATACAGAAATTCAAAGTCGACACATAAGTTTGTTAAATTAATTAACCCTTCTACGCAAAGAGAACGAAATTGTTTGATTAAACAAACTTCACCAACTTATGGCAACAACGCATAACTTTTCGTTTTTAGTTATTCCACAACAGAAGCCAATAGAGACAGATACTAGGAACATTCTAATCAATAACTGAACACCATTAAATATTCATTGCTCGTTTGAAGCTTTATTTTCAGATATCTTTGCTGTGGCTTATGTAATCCAAAGCGAGAGCCTAAAACCTCCGTCTCAACTTACAGCATTCCAGAAACAAAAAGTTGTAAAAAGAAGCAAATTTAAAAAGACCATAATAAAAGAGAAGAAACAATTGTATATCCTTTCGACAACTAAGTACGCCTCTGTGTGGGAGACATTTTTTTTTAAATTAACTTTCGTACGAAAATGTAATAAAATTGCTTTTGTGACGTACCAGACCATAAAAACAAATAACTCGTTATTGTATATACTGCCTTTATTCTATGAAATTCATCGCTATACAGGGTTGAAGCGATGGTGAGGCAAAAGGAGAATCTAGGTAATCATTTATAATTTTGTGTATATCTTAAGAGAGAATAAAGAATGAAACAGCAAGAGATGGAACGAAGCAAACTTAAACAAGGAACTTTCATAAAGATTAAGTTTGGCTTAATGTGACTTTTCAATTAATCTTAATTTTGTTTTTTCTGTGTTTCTTTCCCATTTGTGGTTTGCTTATGAAAGTAACGAATTGAAATTTGAATCAAATGGAAGTGGGAATGGAAGGAATGGAAGTTACAGAGGTGTAAAGTTCAAATGTCGATTGTCTGTCCGTTTGCATGTAACCGCTATGCATATACAAAAGCCCTCCTAAAATTTATCGAAAACTGAACTACACATATCGATATCCTCACCTCAACAAATTATGCATAAAATTAAATTCAAAAAAAAAAAAAAAAACATTCTTCTATATAAAACCCAGTTTATGGGAAAGACAAGAGAATGAAATAAATTAAAAAAAAACAACGAACTGAAAACAGAAAACAAAAACTGTTCAACTTATCAGCGAGACAAAACTGTAAGTTATACATATGTATGTATGCATATGAACGAGTGTACATACATATGTGATTATAAATACAAACAGTTGTATATATGTAGCGCATAAATCTTTTTTATCTTTATTTCGGTATGAAATAGCTAACAGATACATTTTTACATTTTTTTTTGTTGTTGTTGTTCGTCTATCTGAATCAATTTCAACAACAAGAACTAAATGCATGCATTATGAATAAATATTTATTTTTTTGTCGCAATTAAGAATACAGCATTAATTTAAAATACCGTACATATCGGTGAATAAATGAGGTTTTTACTTGTGGCATGGTGAAATTAAAAATAAATTTAATTGGACTTTTTTCTCGTCCGTTTGCAGTTAACAGCAGAAAATGCAAACTAAGTAGAAATAATTAAATAAGGCCAGAGTTCTCGAGCGGAGGTTAAACAGAGACTAAGCGCAAAAAACCAGAAGAACTCAATTAATACAACACTGAATGAAATTGCTATGATTTCAAAATTGAAGCTAGAAAATACGCAGTTTATGTATATTAGACTACTCTTAGTGTTAGTGGAATTTACAAAAAGATAAAAAAAATATAAATAAAGCAGCAAACGAAACGAAAACTGAGAAAAAAAATTCCCCACTTATGTGGTAATAATAATTTATAAGCATTTTTAGTGATTAAAATTTATCGGTATTGAGTGCCGTTTTTTTACATGTATAACGTTGCCTTTCATTCAGCTCACTAACATACGTTATACATCTCCTTTTACAACCTTAAAAAAAATAACAACAACAATAAAATAAATACAGGCAAGGCATCGAAAACACAAAAAAAAACAGAAACTATAGAATAAAATAAACCTAACATTGAATGCGCGCGGAAACCAATACAACATCATCAGGACGAATTTTCATATCTCTCTCTCTCGCTGGTTGTCCTCTCTCTTCTCTCCCGCTGTGGTAAGTGATACTCTCTTCTGCTACTGCCATAATGCGATGGTTACCTCTCTCCTCTACTGAGTTTGTGCCATGGAAAATAATATTCAAAATGTGTACCACTCTGTACGTTCAGTTTGTTGCCTTTTCCTTCTACCTGTGTTCGTTCCTACTCACCAAACTATAGATATACTATAAATATATATATATGTGTGTTTGTTTGTATGAAACATGTAAACTAAACGTCCGTATTTGCTTACTTTTGCCTGATGGGCCTCTTCGTAGTATAGCGTGTAAAATAAAATAATAAAATAAAGAAATGAAAAAAAATAACACAAAACGAACTCGTTTATGTTGTATTCCGTATTTCGCTCAGCTCTCATTTCTCAGATAACCACCGCATTCACATTCAAACCACACGCATACACACCACAAGCTGCGACTCTCTTGTGTGAACCGATGAGGAGAGTGTGAAATTTTGAATGTGTGTGAGTTGGATTTTCTTATATTTATTCAGTTTTTATATTTAAGAGTACCTTACATGTTTAACACACAAAATAATATATGAAGTAGAATTTAGAGTTTAGTTTTAAAAAAATTGCCGATGTGAATGGATCGTTGGTGTTGTACGACGACGCGTTTCTCAACAACTACATATCGTGGACGTAGTCGTCGCTGTTGTAGCTTCGTCATCATTTTAGTTTTATTGTTGTGGCTTTGTTGTTTGATATTCTTTTGGTATTATCGCAACGTTTATTTATTTTTGAATTAAATTTAAAATTCAAAAACAACAACAACAATAGCTCGCCATAAGTGAATTAATTCAAATTAACAACAGAAGGCAAAATAAAAAAAAAAAGACAAACAAAAAAACTTAACACATTATATAGTGTTTTATTTTGAAGTGTCATCGTGTGCGTTCGTATGTGAGGGAACATAAATTATTTTAACACTAAATATTTTGTTTTTTTCGTATAAATACATAAATGTATGTAGTTTTTTATTTTTAATTTTGTGTTAAGGAACAAAACTGTCGACGTGTGCAAAATTTGTTTTTACTGTGAAAGTTTTTGTAGTGAGGTGCCGCACTACATCGAACTACATAAAATTAAAGCGAAAAGTAAATATAATACATGATATATTGCATATTTTGGGGTTTTCTTATTTTTAGTGGTTTGTATTTTCCGTTGTTCTTGTGACGTATGGCGATGTGTTTCTTAAAAAAATTTTTAAAACCCCTCTAATTTTAACAAACTTAAAGAAATAACAAAAGAATTGAATAAAAAACTTTTCATTCATAAACTAAAATATTTTTTTATCTTAATTAAAAATCGCCTTGAACAGATTAAAAATTTCAAATCCAATCAACAAACAGAAAAAAAAAAAAACAAATTTAAACAGTTAAAGTGGCATTTAACAACAATAATCAGTGTGAGAAACGTAAACGCGGTCGACCGCGTGGAATTTTTGACATGAGTGAGTTCGACGTTAATCTTATTCGAGAATTCGAACGCCGGCCGGGTTTTTATGACAGGAATTCACCACATTTCAAAGATAAAATCTACAATGCACAGGCCTGGCAGGAGATATCAAATCAGTTAGGATATGACGGTAAGTACAAAAATTAAACAGATAGATAGAGAGAGATTGAATACAAAAAAGGCAACATTAAACCGGGAACAAGAAAAAAAAGCCTTAAAGGGCTCGTTGTCTGTAGCAACAGTGTTGTAAGTGGCAACAGAAACAAACAGCAGCAACAGTCAGTCAAAATGTTTGTTGTTGTCGTTCACTATGTTTTTTTTTTTTTTTTTTTTTTCAATTTCTCGCTCTCTTTCTCTTCATGTTACTTAATTTTATGTGGTGTATATATTCATTAATTTTTTTTTTTTGCTGTTCGATTATATTATTGGTATCCATAGAATGTGATACCCATACACACAATTCAATTAAATGATTAAACTACAATATGGTGTAGTATACTACTTAGTATTCATAGGGATAGGGTACAGAGCGAAAGAGTGAGCACTTACCTATAACAACAAAGCAGCAACAGCACAACAGAAGAGCAGACTGTGTGTAAAGGGGGTGGTGGAGTGGTTAGTTGTTGGATTTAGTTGGCCGTGGGGAGGGGGAGGTTAAAAAGCTTTTAAATATCAAATGCACAATACATTATCGCTGCTTTTATAGCTTGAGCTTTCAATAAAATGCCTCTCCGTGTATCCGCACAAGTGCGAATGGGATAGAGGACATCTGAAACTTTTACGTGTTTTTTTTTTCTTTCTTCTCTTCTGCCTCGTAATATGGCTTTTCTTGTGTATAAAATTGCGAATTGTTTGTTATAATTTTTATTACGGTATATTTTGGAGTTTATTAGTTTTTCGTTATCGGCACCGACAACGACAGCGACAGCGACAACAACCACAAACACGAGTGGTGTTGTCGAAGATACAAGCACTACATACACATATATTCCTGCCGCACATCTTTCTCTCCACAACACGGTCTCTCGACTGCTGCATAGTGGGTAAACGTAAGGCAAAGCTAAAGTAAGAGCATTAGGTAGGAAGTAGCCAAACCTTATGTTGTGTGTTGAAATTGAAAAGAAGAAAATTCAAATCATATCTGAACGTAAACATTGTGTGTGATACATTTTTTTTGGGAGTTTTGCAGTTATGATAGTGCTTAACCGGTGGTGCTTGGTAGCTCGTGGATGTTCTTTTGTGTTGTGTTGCTGTTGCTTCCAGATTTAGATGCAGGTTTGCGAAATATGAGAATGACAACATCGCATTTTATTATTTGCCATATATTCGCTGTACGTGTTCGGAATATACTATAACTGTGTTGTTTTTTCTGTTTTCATTACTTGTTTGCTTTGTTACATATAATTTGAATTTTAACCTCGTATCTAGTGTGTGGATTTGTGAATTGCATTGCTCATCTCTTTTTTCAAAGTTTCTTTAAGACAGATGCTGGTCTCTCGTTCGTGTGCTAAATTTCCAATTCCAAATGTGAAGAATGTATAAATCACGATCGTTATTGTGTGTCGTTAAATCTCACGTATGTATGCCTATCAAGTCTTTCATTCGATTTCTGTTTATAAACAGCTTTTCTCACACGAAGAGGAAAAAGAAACCAAAAATATGTTTTATGATAGAGGAGAAGATTATTATTTTAATTTATTTTTACGTCATTCGATTAACTGACTACATCCGAATTGAATGCTGCGTCTTATTAATTCAAAAACTTTGTGCCTGTGTATTCTTTCTCTTCCATCATCACTGTTGACTAAACTTCGAAACTAATTAGGCCGGTTGAATTATAATCTTCAGACAGACAAAATTTTATTGAATGCCTGTTTCATTAGAATTTGTTTTCTTCGTGTATGTGCTGCGAATGTGTATTTGAAGTCAGTGGAGGAATAAAAATATTGAAATTATTTCGAGCAGCAATTTGTATCCAAGTCACGCTTCCATTTAAAGTATGTTTACTTATTTTATTTTTGCTTGCTTATGATGTTCTAAGGCGATATGTGTTGGTTTATGGATATTTAGCACATGATTGTGTCAATTCGTTAATAGTGTGTATCGCTTGAATTTCTGGCATCTTTGATTTGCAAGGTTGTGCCTAATTGTACGTACAGTGACTAAGAGGTTATGCCTTGCATTTAATTTGAATTTGTTTCGGTGTGCACGTCTATTGATCGATGCATGTCGCCGTGCAAAAAAAGCAAACACGCAAAGGGAGGCATGGAGTGCAATTTGAGAAAGTACTAGGTATTTATGTAAATTGCTCCGTCTTCTGGGTGAATGTGATTTACCATTTAATTTGGTTGTTAAAATAGACTGGAAGCTTTGGACATTTTCTTTTTTAATATTGTAAGTGAGTGATTGAAAGCTCTGCTACTACGTCTCAGTGCACCCCATAAAGGTTTTACCTCTCCTGTACAGCAGCTCAGCATAGAATATGTGTGTGGAGGCAGGGTTTGAGGTGCACTAACATCAGCATTTTGCTAAATTAATGTAAAAAGGGCACAGTTCGTTACTAAAGCCTTTTTAATTCGACTCATTTAACCGCTTCCGCGGAGATGAAACTCCGCCGTTTTGAAATTTGAAAGTACATTTTTTATTCGTTTTCCCTATTTCTTCCCTTTTCAATTAAATTACTTCGACTGTCAATAATTAAGTAAACCCTTATGATTATTTTACAACCCCTTTTCGAGCGCTCGTGGGTAATCTCTCGTTGAACACTTAAACGCTTAATGACGTTATAATGTTTTCTTTCTTCAATATGAAAAAATGATGTTTAAAAGGACGCAAATTTATGAAGAACTTTAAACCTAGTTTTTTCGGATTGCTTTATAGGAGAGACTCAGCCGTTTCTATATCTCTGACACTACTGCAAAAAGGAGGAGCAAAATAAAGCACCAATAATTTAATTTAAATCAAGAGGGCTGTCAAAATCAGTAAAATCTAGAAATCCCGAATGTGTGTATACTCTTTTAATATGTGCTAGAGTTATTGCTGCAGTATGCCGCGTAGCACTCACATTCTCAAGTTCTCCAAAAAAATTCATTAGATTCAGAATCAATACATTCGTAGAAAAAACATATTTGAAGGAATATCTTTTATAGGAAATGTTTCACTGTTCGTAACTGAGTTAAATTATGCCTTCTTCTTGTGACATAACAGTAGAGGCTGCTATCAACCAGCATGCCTTCTCTAGTTCGCAATCAATTTATGTGCACATCACACTTTAAAGGGCATAAATGTTATGTGTACATACACTCCCGTGTTTTTTCACTTGATAAGTGCACTGACGAACGTAGCAAGGTCAAAGATTCGAATCCTTGACCGTGCATTTTATTTGTATCAGTTGTGTATGAAATGCCCTTCGTGTCTCTCAAAGTCGATAATAAACTGTAGGTCCCCACTACTCGCAAGAGAACAGTGTCACGTACAACACGGACAGTTCCAGAACAGTAGCCCTTCCTCACGTAAGCTGAAGACTCACCCCAATTTTTACTGCATATGCAAAAAGATGCAGATGACTAGGTGTTCGTACAGATAATACTGCAGCGGGCTGTGTCACCAATAGTGTTGTAGTAGAATTTTTTTTCTTTTAAATTGTCATGACTTTTACGTAGCGTATGATTCCGTTCTGTTTCGGACAGCATAAGACTGCAGAGTGTTCATACATTTAAGTTCTTTTCACTTAATACGATTCTTGTTCTACTCGTTTAGGTTGCAGTTCGCTTGTCGAATTGTACAATTTCAGAGTTAACTCAAAAAATTCACCTACAGTAAGTTTGACTTAAGGAAACTTAAGCAAGTATTATGAATTTAGAGCACAAAATATAAATTGAAATGGGTTAAGTTATAACACAGCACTCAATAAGTCCTGGGACATACAGTTGTGTTCATTAAAATAGCAGTGCTCCTCAAATAAGACAAATAATTTTCTATTAATTCAAATTGTTTTATTATTTTTTTAAAAGACGTATAAAAAAGAAAAGTGTTTCAGTCTTAACAGGTATATCACAAAATAAATGTTGTTCATAACTTCTAACTATTTTTTTTGGTCGTAGTAATATTTCGCAGTTGTTTATAAAAACAGCAGTGTTTAGAATTATGCTGTGTCTAGACAACAGTAATCAATGAAACAATATGAAATCATTATTATTTACACCTTACCATTGGTACTTTGTAGTAAAGCCTTTGTTTTTTATCATTGCGCTGCATCTTCGTGTCATTGAGTCCACCAGACTCCGACATCTCTCAACTGGTATAGCTTCCCATGAGTCTCGCACTACCTCACACAATTCCTTGGCGTTTTTTGGTTTGGCCTCATGGACAGAATTTTTAACATCGCCCCACAAGTTCTCAATGGGGTTTAGGTCAGGGGATTGTGCTGGAAACTCCATAACGGTTATTCTTTTTGCATCAAGACAAGATTTTGCCCGTTTTGACGTATGTTTTGGGTCATTATCTTGTTGGCATACCCAAACTAGTGGCATTTCTCCATCGGCATATGGCAGTATAACCTCTTCTAAAATTTTAACGTACTCATTACCGTCCATTATACCCATGATATGATATATAGGCCCAACCACCTTTATATGAGAAACAGGCCCAAATCATTACTTTTGCTCCTCCGTGTTAAAAAGTGTTAACTGTATAACGGGGATTATTATCTTCATTCCTTGGTCTTCTAACATATTCCCGACGACACTTGGACCCAAATAAGACTATTTTGCTTTCTTCGCTCCACAGAATATTCCTCCATTTCTCCTTAGGCCAATCTTTGTGAAACTTTGCGAATGCCAATCTTTTTTGCACATGCTTTTTGTGGTCGCCGTGGCGTAGTGGGTAGGGTGCTTCGCTCACACCCCGAAGGGTCTAGGTTCGACTCTCAGCTCAACACCAATTTTTCGAATTTTTCACGGCATCACCTCTTTCGAGCTGCTAGCAGCATACAAAGAGTAATAATTGTCTAAGAAAGCTTCTCAAACTTCGCCACACGGAGGCGGCAAGAAACTGTAGGTCCCTTCTACTCGTGAGAGAACAGTAGCCCGCACAACGCGAGTAGTTGATGAGCAAGCTAGGTCCTAGTCCCCCTTTGGACCGTAGCGCCACCAATTATTATTATTTTTATTTTTTATCAAAAGCGATACTTTTCGCGGGCTTCGAGCCGGTAGTTTAGTCTCTAGAAGACGTCTTCTAACTGTCACAGCACTCATCGGAAGTTGGAGTTTATCCCTTTTCTGTCTGGAGCTTATTGAAGGGTTCTCCTTTTCCATGTTGATGATTTTTCGGTCAGTTCGCTTAGCCGTCACACTTTTTGGACCGCGTGTTTCGAGCCTAGCTTTCCAGCTTAGCGCTCTGCTGAGGAAATCATAGGATGTTCAGCGAAAATGAACGTCCTATGATTTCCTGGATTGGAGCGTATGTTTCGTGAAGCGTGTTTCGGGTCTAGGTTTCCATTTTCGCTGAACATCCTATGATTTCCTGGATTGGAGCGTATGTTTGTGAAGCGTGTTTCGGGTCTAGGTTTCCATTTTCGCTGAACATACTATGATTTCCTGGATTGGAGCGTATGTTTTTTCCTCCGAATGCAATTTTTTAATCAAATTCCGTACATCTTCGGTTCAATTTTTTGATCGATCCATATTTTTAACTTTAAAGTATGTTAATAAAAGACAACGTATACAAAAAATATTCACTTACCAAATAAGAATACACGAATATTTTTTAAACTCTAAACAACAATTTCTGAGACACTTTATGGCAAAACCAAAAAATACTGCTATTTTTATGAACAGGCTTCAATCAACAGATTTCAATGAATTAGGGTAAAAAGGAGAAAGTAAGCCTTTATTTTTTATTTTTTATTTCTGGTATGGTATCTTGGTTACCGGAAAATACAATAAAACGGATACACATTTGGAAAAATGATCTTTTTAGAAATATGTTGCTAATTATCTAAAGTCGTATAACTACTGCCATTTTTATGAACACAACTGTATAGGGGGCGCCACTAACGGAAAAAAAATCCAGAGTCATTTGAATGATCTGTTAGACAAGCAGGAATGGTGATACAGTGAAATAATAATAATAATTGTTGGCGCGACAGTCCACAGGGGGACCAGGGCCTAACTTGCTCATCAACTACTCGTGTTGTGCGCGCTACTGTTTTCACACGAGTAGAAGGGACCTTCATATCTTTGCCAACTTGGAATGGTGAAGTTAGAGAATCCTGTTTTTTCTTAGACAGTTATTACTCTTTGAGTGTTGTCAGCAACTCGAAAGAGGTGGTGCCGTGAAAAATTCGAAAAAGTGGTGTTGAGCTGGGAATCGAACCTACACCCTTTGGCGTGTGAGCGTCGCACTCTACCCACTACGCCACGGCGACCACGCTAATACAGTTACAGATCAATATTTCGTGAATATTTACAATATGAATATGGAGTATGAGATTTTATGAAAGGCAATGAGCTTGTAACTTACAAAGTACGTCAACCAACTTTAAACACAGTCAGTTTCGAATGACAAGCAATGATAATATTTAATAAATTTTCATTACGGTCCCTTCATTATATTTACCCAGTTGTAGGCTATATCTTAGTACACACTTTTTATATGTGTATTAGTGTACGTACATCCATTTAATGCAGACATATGATTTCATAAATAGCATTGCAGGCATTGCAGAAGGGTTTCGTGAAGCCACGTGGAAAACAATTTGATGTTATGAAATGCGTATCAGTTGGGAATCAGCTTGATAACTCGTCTCAACCTCTCACTTTATTTAAAATTTAGGTTTTAAATTTTTTTCTTTTTTAAATTTTAAATTATTATTAATTTTTAATTTATTTTTGTTATTAGTGTACTAGAATGTTTTTTTTTAAAGTGTATAAAAATGTTGAAGCAAGCCAATGAGTTTGGGCAAATCATGAATTCCATATCACACTTTATTCAATAATTCAAATGCCATTGAATTATCAAATCTCTTTCGCCGTTTGAACATAATACTTTGTTACTCAAACACGTGTTAGATTAAATGCACATTTGCCTCTCATTTGAAAAATTTAGTTGAAAAGAAATATTCAGAGCGAGGTAGTACACTTGGTACCAGCGAACCCAACAAGGGGGCAAACTCTGAACTGTCCTTTGAATTTATTGAATGCTTGTTAGAATACACTAAAAATACGTTTAATAATCCTTCATAGTCAGAAATATATTAAACAAAACTTATAAGCAGACACGCTTTCGAATTTGCTTAAAGTTTTCTTCAAATACCCAAAATGGTTAATTTTTATGCAAAAATGTTGTACCTCCATTAAATTCCACAAACATTTGTTGAACATCCAACTAGCCCGAGGAAAAGCATCGTGCAGACAAAAAAAAAACAATTTGCTCAATTAATTTGAAGAAAATAATTCTAACCTCTATATTTCTTTCGATAGAATAACATGGCGTGTTGTTTACAAGTAAGAACACAAACATGTAAGTGTAAAAAGCAAAATTTCGAATTTCCCGAGGGACAGACGGCGTCTTTGTCAACATCTCTGTTGAGCACGAAAAGGAAGATTTTTTAATAAGATTTACTTAATTTGACGAAGGTTGTTATTGAAAAAATTTGAATGGACCTGAGGACAAAAGCTGCGTATATACTTACTAACGAATGGTGATTGAAAGGGTTGAAGGTTATGTTCATTCTTTTTAACATCGTGTGCTTAAAATGATTAAACATTTTCAGTCGAACTTACATCTTAACTTAATTCTGCTCAAAGGCATTACTTTCGTTTTATTAATTTTAAATTATTATATTAAATTTAAATATGTTAAGTTCAAGCTTCTCAAGTTGAACCTCCGAGAAATGCCTTTAAAGCTTTTCAAACTGAAGCTTAAATTTTAAGGCAGTTCTCGGAGACCACTTATTTAAATTGCTATTCGATTGTAGTGTGCATGGTGATTGATGGATTGTGTACGAGCATTGTACGAGTATTGATGGTGGGTTGTTGATGGATGGACTGGTTATCTCCCATCTTATCTCGAAACCTCCAATAAAATGATTTATTTTCAAAGATCGATTATATCTCAGGAGAGAATAGTCGAAACATGTGATTTGACAGAAATGAATTTTCCGCGCTGGGGGCAATGTTATTGAATTTTACAGGAATCAAACCAAACCCCGCAATAAATATTCTTTAAGAAGACTAGTTTTCCAGTCCGAGTAATCCGGTGTTGTGTTAAAAATCCTCTGGCAGATTTTTTTTTAGGGGAATTATTGTATGTGTTGTGGCCGTCGTGGCGTAGTGGGTAGAGTGCGACGCTCACACGCCGAAGGGTCTAGGTTTGATTTCCTGCTGAACACCTCGAATTTTTCACGCCACCACCTCCTTCGAACTGCTGACAACATTCAAAGAGTAATAACTGTCTAAAAAAGTTTCTCAAACTTCGCGGTTCGGGGTCAGCAAAAAACTGTAGGTCCCTTCTACTCGTGAGAGAACAGTTGCGCGCACAACACGAGTAGTTGATTAGCAAGCTAGGCCCTGGTCCCCCTGTGGACTGTCGCACCAACAATTGTTATTACTAATTGTATGTGTTGGGGAATTTTTGTGTTTTGGTTGTACCCTATGCTCGTGAGGATGCACAATCTTTTTAGAAACAAAAAACATTTGTACTTGGTTTCGATTAACCATGCTTACTAGCTTTGGTTAAAATATATGCTCTTAACTAACGTAGCTAATAACGTAACTAATAACGTAACTAATAGCGTAACTAATAACGTAACCCATGAAATCAAATCAAAAAATAAATCAACTTAAATATTTCCTGCTGTCCTGTAGTGACGGTTTTTATAATTTGCCTTTATTTCTATTTCATATTTATTTCGATCTTTAAAAAGATCTTTTTTTTAAATAAAATTTTCCGTTGCTGTTGTGGCGTAGTGGATAGATTGCAACACTGTGTGAGTGAGTCCAAGGTCCAAGCTTTGAACACCTATGTAAGTGAACCCAAGGGCCAGGCCTTGATTCCTGGACTGAACCCCTCGCTTTTGTTTTAAGTCACCACCCCTTTCAATCAGCTGACTATGTACAGTCAACGCGTTCTTTTTGTAGATGGAAAAGCTTTCTATAACTCGCAGTTTGAAACTGAAAATAAAAGAGCATCCTTTCTACATGTGGAAGAACAATAGTACGCACAACACGAGGTCCGAGCCCCTTGTGAAATGTTCCGCCATCCAAAGTGTACACATTTGCTTATTTTTCTCCTCTCCCGTAACCACAGAATGTAGCGAACACTAATTATTTACGACGTTGCCAGACGTTATTCATAAAATTTAACCTATCATCATATGGATTGAAATTTAATTCGAATCTAAACTTGTTAAGCTTCAGACTAAAGGCAAAGTTCAAGTTAAACTTGAGAATTTAACCTACAAACTGTGACTGGGCACATATGAAACATTTTTTCTGTTTTGTGATGCTTTTAAGTTAAGAAGCAATCAGATGAACTTACTTGATACGAGTAAATAAAACCTGCATACAAATTTGGAGGTCCACTAAAATGATCAGTCACAAGGTAAATACATCCCAATTAATTCCATCTGCCTCACAAACAAAGCAAATTTTATCGTGTGAATTAAACGAAGCTTCACTCGTGACCTGCATTAAGTTCTCAACATCAATGTCATTTGAGTTATGAATTCGGACGCAATTTGCTTTGTACAGTGTACAATATACGAATACGAGTCATAACATGCTGTTCTTAATGGTTAATGCTAAGGTCTGCTGTTCCTAATACTCAAAGCTAAGGTCTTTCGTTTTTGATTTGCCGTTTCAAAGGTCCTTCTGTTTGTTATTTACATATATAGAAGTGGAAGATTAGTCAACATGCGTAGTTTTCAAAAATATTGGAACCAGAATGTGTACTGCAGCCATACTGCTCGATTTCTGTTTCAAGCCGCACATAGTCGGCCAACAATTTTTTGACGTTCCATGATATTGCACACATATGTATGTTTATATCAGAGGCCAATAGGGATACAGTCAAGTCCCACGTCTCCCGCCCCTGAACTCATTTTGATAGC
Source organism: Eristalinus aeneus (assembly GCA_955652365.1). Classification (NCBI taxonomy): domain Eukaryota; kingdom Metazoa; phylum Arthropoda; class Insecta; order Diptera; family Syrphidae; genus Eristalinus; species Eristalinus aeneus. Next base: position 22,848,002 of record OY019130.1, read on the forward strand.
ATTTTTAAAACATTTCCCTCCTTGAGCAGCTGATTCACAGACAGGATTGTTTTTGTTCTTAACTGAGAATACGTGTGAGCTGCTAATACGGTGGATATCCTAACCGCTCAGACTGTTAGAAGGAGAGGGCATATAAATCAGACAATTGAAAGAGAGAAGGAATATTGCTTGCCACCACAAAGTGATGGCTGTCGTTAGCCACGTTCAGAAATTATGCTCGTAAGGCAGCAGTTGCATCAGAAAGGCCATAGACTTAAAACTTTATGATTAATTCAAAAAACATTAAAGGATATAAACATATTTTGACCGCAAGAATTTACTAAATAGTCCTTCTGAACTCCCAAACATTACTAAACGTCAAATAACTGCTACTAATTTTAAATATAAGGTTGTCAAATATCTCTCTTCCGCTTTTTAGCTCTTCATTCAATTCTTCATAGAAAGTGTTACAGTGATCGGATTAAGTTCAAATATGCGCCATTTTGTTCGATAATCTATTTCCATCTAGACGGAAACTTCATAATACCCACCTCGTAGAAGCCCTCTCCTTATTTGTGAAGAACTCGGATAGCCACTTTTCACAAGCCTCTTTGGAGTTCAACTTCACACCACCTAGGGCGTTCGCCATGGACAGGAACAGGTTGTAATCACTTGGCGCTATGTACGGGCTATATGGTGGATGTGATAAAACCTTCCATCTGAGCTCCCGTAGCTTCTGACGAGTCATCAACGAAGTGTGTGGTCTGGCGTTGTACTGGTGAAACACTACATCCTTCCTGTTGGCTAATTCTGGACGCTTCTGGTTGATCGCCTGCTTCAAGCGGTTGTTCTTAGTAGATGGTACAACTAAGCATATGGCCATATGGGATCAGCTCGTAGTGGATGATTCCCTTCCAATCCCACCAAACACACAGCAAAACCTTCCTGGCCTTCAATCCCGGCTTGGCCACTATTTGGGACGATTCACCGGCCTTCAACCACGACCGTTTTCACTTGATATTGTCGTATGTGATCCATTTTTCGTCGCCAGTTACCATCCGCTTCAAAAATGGGTCGAGTTTGTTCCGTTTCAGTTGCATATCGCAGGCGTTGATTCGGTGCAGAAGGTTTTTTTGCGTCAAATCATGCGGCACACAAACATCAAGCTTTGTTTTGTATCCAGCCTTCTGCAGATGTTGGGTGGATGGTGAATGGGATGCAGATGGTTTAAAATGGTTTGATGACTAACTCCTTTCTTCTGGAGGATGTCACGAGATGCCACATGCCGGTCTAACTCGATGATTTTTATGATTCGATCGGTATTCGTCGTCACAAGTCTCCGCCGGCTGGCTTATCCATGGTGTCGTTTTCACCGGCTCTGAAACGTCGAAACCATTCCTCCGCGGTTCGAAGTGAAAGACTTCCATCCCCCAAAACACCATTAATCTCACGGAACGTGTCTCTAGCGGATTTTACTTAAACGAAGGAAAACTTTAAAAAACCGCGAATTTCGGCGTTAGTGAACTCCATGTTTACACGCCTGTAACTGTTGAACGCAATATCCAAACTTATCATTCATAGCATCGTTTTGTATGTTATATCAAGACCTTTCAAATGATGTATATTATTGTATATATGAGCTCTGCAGCGCTTTAAACAAAAAATGAAAATTCAAAAAGGCGGAAGGGAGATATTTGGCCACCTTATACAAAAACTCGTATCCCATAACTTTATATTATTTTCGTAACTGTTATTAGTACATATTATGCCTGATTAAATTTGAATAATTCTCGAACAGTGAGCAATTTGTGAGTGTTTGACATTATTGAGGGCAAATATTGACGAATTAGCCGCTATATTGCCTATTTTGGGAGGGAAGACAGAAGTGTGAGTAAAATGAGACAATGTTCGATGTCACGTAAGTAAATATAATAACTTTCAGAAAGTGGGTTATATCTACCAGAAGACGTAAATAAAAGTAGAACGGTCGATGGACGAAGGGAAAATTAGCTGTTTGATCAGCTGTTCAGTTGACCATCTCCTTTGTTATTGAATTCTGGTGTACATTCTTTACACGATAGAAAAGCATTATATTCATATTTCTTTAATTACTTAACATTTTTTCTCACAAATTGTGTAGCAGTTGTTTGGCGTTTTGTAATGTTTGAGAGTCCAGAAGTAATATTTAGTAAATTCTTGCGGTCAAAATAAGTTTGTGTCCTTTAATGTTTTTGAATTAATCATAAAGTTTAAGGCCTGCAGACGAAAGCAAACGAATAAATTATTGGGATGTCAATTTAGTTATTGCGGATTTTCTAGAAAATAAAAGGCAATTTTTTTATGAAACGAAATAAATTTATTCTGCAAGATAATGCCATTTTGACCAAAGACCATTTGCCATCTTTCAGGCAGCATCATAATTCCACGTTTACAAAACTTCTGATTTTTATCAGCAAATTGAACCAGGTACGATTTGACATTATCAAAGTACCAGGTACGATTTGACATCATCCAAGTAGCATTTGACATCATCATCATTATTGAAATTCTTTCCATTCAAAGAATTTTGCAAAATTCGAAATAAAAAGTAATTAGATGATGCAAAATCAGAACTAAACTGAACTAAATAAATAGTGGATGTGGCGAAACCTCAAAACCAAGCTCCAATAATTTATGTCAAGTGACCAAAAATGTACCAACAATGTCGGTCTTACCTCTACTTAGGAGTGTCACTGATTGAAATCTGAATTGGGAATGTTGGTAAAGTGTGATTCATCGTGAGCTCTAATTTATAACGTAAACCAAAACACACTTTTTACCGAACAATACGAATGTATTTCATAAATTTTTTAAAAATGATATCATGTACATTTTTACCGCAAAGTCTGTGCAAGGTTTACCATAAAGGGTTCATTTTTGTGACCGTTTTAAAGGCCTTTTTATTCTTATTTATGTCTTATTATCTTATCTTATATCTTATATTTTATTCGTGTCGGAACATAATTTATCGGCAAAATGTAATAATAATTGTTGGCGCAACAGTCTACAGGAGGACCAGGACCTAGCCTGCTCATCAACTACTCGTGTTGTGCGCGGTACTGTTCTCTCAAGAGTAGGGACCTACAGTTTCTTTTGTCGATTCCGAACGGCGAAGTTTGAGAAGCTTTCATAGACAGTTATTACTCTTTGAGTGTTGTCAGCAGCTCGAAAGACGTGGTGCCGTGAAAAATTCGAGGTGGAGCCGGGAATCGAACCTAGACCCTTCAGCGTGTGAGGGTCATACTCTAGTCACTACGCCACGGCATCCAAATGTAGTTAGAGAAATATCAGAAGAATAAAGGGAAACATTTCAAATACCTACTCTATGACTAGATTTGCATCGGACTCACGACGTATGCGAGGATTTAGCGTTGTCATGCAACTGTGTCGAATGGCTATTTCTCAACTCAGACTTAATTTAAACGAATTTTATTGCGCATTGTTTTAGATTTCTCAAAAAATTTGAGTACTTCTACTAGAAACTGAATTGTATCTTTAGATGCAAATTGTTAAGGTATCTTTTACTATATACAGTTGATCAAAAAAGAAATCGGACACTTACCTCTTTCTCATATAAACCATAAAATACGGGAAAATAATAACTCAATCAAATGTGTTAATGGTATTTTTGAAAGTTAGTATTACCAACGCTGAAGTAATAAAAAAAACAAATAAATTCATCAATTATTATTTATTATTATTTATTATTATTTTTAACACAATTAAAAACAAAAACTCCTTTAAAAGTCACATCAAAAAATGAATCGGACACCTTGTTATACAATTCAAGAAGTATTGAAAAAAAAGTAATAAATAGAGGAAAAAATTGTTTAAAACTAAGAAGCTAGGCTCTAGTCCTTTTTTACTGTATTCAGCCTATTTGTCATCGATTTTACCAATTTTTGGCAGTATGACAATGGTATTTTGTCCCATTATGTGTTTAAGGCATGTTCCAAATCACTTTTCCTTGAAATGGAGTAGTTCTTCAATTGACTCTCTAAATAGCTCCACAGGTGCTCCACAGGTGCTCTATAACAAAGTCCGGTGACTGTGGTGGTGGTTCGAGTACATTGGGACAGTTATATAAAAGCCATAAATGTGTGTTAAGAGCTTTGTGCTTCGGGTCGTTGTCCTGATAAAAGTAGCAATCGTTGTTAAGTCCCAATTTTTGAGCACTTTGGCACAAATTATCAAAATAGCCATATATTTCTATTGGTCCATGTTTCAAGTAATAAAAACAAGATTTCCTGGGCCAGCAGCAGACTTACAACCCCAAACCATTACTGAGCCCCCATCATGCTTAACAGTTTATCGTAGATTTTTTTCTTGAAGCTCTTGATTCGGTTTTCTCCATGTATATGTTTGTCCATCAGGTCAAAATAAATTAAGTTTACCCTCATCTGAGAACAAAACACGTTTCCAAAACGAAAAATCCTTGTTTTGGTGCAGTCGAACAAATTCCATTCTTTTTATTTGGTTCTTCTTGCTTATTATGCGGCTTTTTTCGGGCGACTCTTCCGTAGAAATTGTTCTTTTTCAATATATTTCTAACTGTTTCTAGGTGAACATCTGTTTGTAAGTAACTTTTTACCTCCGCAGCTAATTTTGGGGCACTTAATTGTTCGTTCTTTTTAATCTTTTACAATCTAACGCTCATCTGCGGCAGTTAACTTATTAGGCGTTCCCGATTTTGACAAATTTTCAATGATGTTATTTGTTGTATACTTTTTTACGATATCGCCGACTGTAGAGTGACTTATTTTTACTATATTTGCAATATCACGAACAGAGTTTCCTTCTTCAAAATGTTTTATAACAATTTTTCGCAGTTCTACCATTGTGTAATTCCGTTGTCCGCCCATTTTGTAAATGGGATATATATTCCACTGAACTTATTTTACAAATGCAAAACGAAACATTTGAAATTAAAAATTAAGAATTTTTATTGCTCGGACAGGGATAAGATTTGGATATGCCTATATGTCCGATTTCGTTTTTGATAGGAATTCTTGAAGTACTTTTTCTTAAATTGGACCAAAAATATTTAGCGATGAATTAATATGTTGTTTGTTATTCCTGAAGAGCTCATAATACGTGCAATTATAAATAGCATTACCACTTTTCGATTCAATAATTTCATTGCTGTATTTTGTGGTACAGAAAGAAAAGAAAGAGAAAGGAAAGAGGTAAGTGTCCGGTTTCTTTTTTGACCAACTGTGAAGGCAAGGACTGGGGGCGGCGCTCTTCGTTTTCGGCTGTTCACTGTCTACATCATTGGCATTACAGAAAATTCTTTTGAGTTCGATTAGCCTGAGTGCAGTTTTCTAAACAATCTACCATTTGACTTTTTCTCGAGTTTTTTTTTTGGCTTCGAATTTCCGATTTTCAATAAATTACGACTTTTTGCCATGGAGGTACTTCCGCGTTTTACCCCACTGCAATTTTTGCTGTTTCCTCTTGTTCACAAGTTTTTAAGGCCTTGAAGTGCTTGAGCGAAAGTGTAAGTTTAATGGTAACAGAAGAAACAGAAATACTAACCGGACAGCCGTCATGTGCTTCACGATAAAAGTGACAGACTTAATGCTAACCTTCATGCAATATCAAAATTTGATCTTCATTTGTGTATTCATTGATTGCCCCTGTTCACTATTATGCAATACTTCCGACGCAACGAAAAGAAAACAAACATTGTCCAACGGTGTTGCCCCTTAATGTATGTTTACTTTGGTAAATACTGAATTTTGATCGATCATTGATTAAGTAAATATGTTAAAAGTTGCTTAAGTCATAATTAATACGAAAAAGTGAATAGTGTGAAGAGGAGAAGCCAATATTCAACTCTCTCAGTGAATGACTGGAATATTTTGCAAGAAGCATTGCATTATACACATTCAAAGAGTCTTTGAATTCTTTGCGTTTCTGTACTCCTTTGTCTTTTTTGAAACCAAACATAAGTCTCTTTAATCATGAGTATAACTCGAACGGTCAAATTTTCCAACTTTTGACGTCCACTTTAACTAATATTAATAATAATAATAATTGTTTGCGCTACAGTCCAAAGGGCGACCAGGGAATAGCTTGCTCATCAACTACTCGTGTTGTGCGCGGTACTGTTCTCTCACGAGTAGAAGGGACCTAAAGTTTTTTCGTCGACTCCGAACGGCGGAATTTGAGAAGCTTTCTTAGACAGTTATTACTCTTTGAGTGTTGTCAGCAGCTCGAAAGAGGTGGTGCCGTGAAAAATTCGAAAAATTGGTGTTGAGCTGGGAATCGAACCGAGACCCTTAGGCGTGTAAACGTCGCACTCTACCCACTACTCCACGGCGACTACTTTAACTGTTAAATCAAAATAAACGCCCATTTACACAACAGTGAGCTCTCGATTGATATGGGATAAGATGCAATTCACTATTTTGCACCAACTTCACTTAAACTGGAGGAACTCCCAACTACTCCCAAAGGATTCCTTAAAATAAGATTTTTAGCAAAAAAATCGTCCGTCATAGAAATACTTTAAGTAAGATTTTTAGAAGAAAAACCGTCCGTCATATGTCAGCAGCTCGAAAGAGGTGGTGCCGTGAAAAATTCGAAAAATTGGTGTTGAGCTGGGAATCGAATCTATACCCTTCGGCGTGTAAGCGTCGCACTCTACCACTACTCCACGGCGACTACTTTAACTGTTAAATCAAAATAAACGCCCATTTACACCACAGTGAGCTCTCGATTGATATGGGATAAGATACAATTTACTATTCTCCACCAACTTCACTTAAACTGGAGGAACTCCCAACTACTCCCAAAGGATTAATTAAAATAAGATTTTTAGCAAACAAATCATCCGTCATAGAAATACTTTAAGTAAAATTTTTGCCAGAAATATCGTCCGTCATAGAAAGGCACATATGATAGTTTTATGTAAAGGATTTTCCATTAGAGACTTTATTTTATTTTTATTATTATTTTTTTTTCTCTAACCACCAAACTGTCAGTAAACTCAACACTGTTATCATGGTAAAGTAAGCGAACGAGCAATGTCTGCAAATTATAAAAGTTTATGGGGAATATAAAGGTTGGTTAAATGCGGTCATATCGAACCCAATTTCCTTTCTTTGGATATATATCCAGCTGCTTTTAAACGATTTGAAATGCCCGCCTTAGTGACACCCAAAGATTCTGCGAGCTCTTCTTGTGCTTGGCAACAATCTTCATAGAGCAATGCTTCCAGTTCTTCACCTTCAAACGTTTATGGCTGCTCAGAACGTTCATCGTTTCCAGACCAAAATCAGCAGTCTTAAATCGTGCAAATCGCTTTTGGCACGTTCGCTCAGCTAGCGCACGTTCACCATGAACTTTCACCGAAATACGATGACTTCCGGTTGCAGTTTTCTTCATTTCATAATGAGGAAGAACTCTCTTTCCGTGAACAAAGATTGTTCACTGTGGTCGCCGTGGCCGAGTGGGTAGAGGGGTAGGTGGATAGGTTAGACTCCCAGCTCAACACCAATTTTTCGAATTTAATGGCACCACCTCTTTCGAGCTGCTGACAACACTCAAAAAATAATAACTGTCTAAGAAAGCTTCTCAAATCTCGCCGTTCGGAGTCGGAAAAAAATTGTAGGTCTCCTTTATTCGCGAGCACGAGTAGTTGATGAGCAAGCTAGGCCCTGGTCCCCCTTTATACTGTAACGCCACACAATTCTTCTTCTTGTTATTATTAAAGATTGTTGTTGCTTACGCCTCAAATGAATGCCATAACACATCACGTAATAATTTCCAATACATATAGGGTGCGCCACTGACAAAAAATAGTTAAACTAATAAGTTTTGTTAGTGGCGCCCCCAATATGTCCCGGGACTTATTGAGTAAGCTTATGTATGACAAGTATACTGAAATGACGTAGCTTTCCAGCGCATGTTCCAATGGAATAACACAAGTTACGTCATCTCTTAGCAGAACGCACGAAGTTATAAACCCAATAAGTTAGAAAATACTAGTCAAGTCCGTATTTAAAAACCTTTACGACGAACTTCTGAAACGATTTTCTAAAGAATCGCAATCGTTCTATGCTGTTTTAATAAAACACCAATACCCCTCTTCCTTCTATCGTGTTGAGGATTCCTTTCTTCAGTTTCCTTCTTCTTCTTCGTGTGACGCTACAGTCCGGATTGGACCTGAGCCTCAAGCAACATGCCTCTCCAGCCAGCATGATCTTTCGCCAGCTGCCTTCAGTTGAGCATTCCAACTAGGTTGAGGTTCTTCTCCACTAGGGTGCGCTCCCTTAGCTTACAGCCTTCAGTTTCCTTAATTGATGCCAATTCAGGGCAAAATTTAGAGTTCTGCTGTAGAGGAGAAGTGTAGAAGACATCAAACACGCAAAACGAAAACAAACACGCCCCTTTTGTGGGATTCGTTGAAGTTGGTCACCACCATCTCTCTTGACTTTCATTATCAGCTGAAAATCACTTAACGCACAACTGCTCATCTGTAAGATATGGTCGGAGGAAAGCATGCCCGGTGAGTGGAATTTCAGCGTCGTTTGCCCGGCCCACAAGAAAGGAGAACCCTTTGACTGCGTTAACTATCGGCGGATCAGCCTTCTCAATATCGCTACAAGATCCTCTCTGCCGTGTTGTGTGAGCGTCTGAAACCTTTTGTCCACAATTTGAAAGGTTCATTTCAATGTGGTTTAGTCCAGGTAGACCAAGTCCACGATAGATCAGACTTTACCGTAGATCCTGGAAAAGACTCAGGAAGTATAAATCGACACCCACCACCTATTCCTCGATTTTAAGACAGTGTGCATAGAGATGAGCTATACAGTGCCATGTCCAGTTTTGGCATTCCTACCAAAATTGTCAGATTGTGTAGGATGACGATGGAGAACTTTCGCTGCTCCGTCAAGGTCGATAGCGAACTCACCGAGACCTTCGATGTCAAAATGATGATGACCTTCATTGTCATGTGACTTCTGCAACATCATCCTCGAGTTGATCCGTGAGTAACTCACAAGTCAACACCAGAGGCACGATCTTCCTAAAGTCAGTTCAAGTCGTCTTTTTTCTTAGCAGTGATTTAATGGTAGAGTGCAGGGCTAATATATTTTTTGGCCCAAATGCATGGACATCGAGTTTGCCTTATGGTTACTCGTTCCAATTCGGTCATCATTTTGTTGAGGTTTCTACAATTGCCTAGCTAAAGGATGGCGATCGTCGACATTGAAGCACCATTGGATGGGCCAAATACTGAGTGAAGGGATGGTAAACATTTAAATCTTTTTGGGCCACCTGGCCTGTACTTCATGATCATCATCATCGTCTTCTTTAACCCGCATCCTGCACTGAAGGAGTCGCAAAGATATGGCAAGCACGAACGAGGGCCGTCCAAACCAACAGATTCTTTGCCATTCTCTCTGACACATCAGGAGCTATTCCCAAGCCAGATGAATTTAGGAATTTCATCTAACCACCTCTTCCTGCGTCTGCCGGGAGTTTGCATCTAAGACATCCCTCGGACATCGGCATGAAGGGGCCTGTACTTTCGCCCCTTAAAATGTGTCTGGTGTCCATGTCTCCATCTGTAGGGATCTATTTCAACAATGTTTATGGTACTCGAAGCCTTTTTCTGACGAAGTGGGAACGTCCCAAAAATAATAATCAACTTCCTCAGTGTTCAGCCCACAAAATTCCACCCAACACGCCATTCAACCCCTAAAACACTAAAAAATGAAATAAACGACTCCAAGGAATAGACCAATTTTCATGATGAAAACTGATATTTCAGGAATTCGACTCCACCCAATTACAGCGAGTGCTCTTGAGAAACTACAAAATACCCTCGGACAAAGATATTCATCCTTAATTGGTGCAACTCCCGAAAGCCACCACCGTTTGTTATCGATGACAGAGAATACTTCGATTAAGGGACGGAAATTGTATCGCGAATCCTTCAAAACAAACGCCCCCGTGAGCATCCATTTTTCATAAGGAATTCTGTTTTGCATTGAAATTTCCCATTCAAATTCGTCTTTGTTTTCAAACAAAAACGCGTACACGCCAGCACACATTGATACAAATTTATGAAGCATGTATTGTATATTACATTCCTTAAAAGTCACACCATTGTGTTGGCGTGTTTTAAAATTGTGTGCACGTCGCATGCATTTAGTCATAAAAATTTGATATTCAACGTGATATACTCAGGCTTGTTACATTTATCCGCGGCACTCTGGTGTACATTCGCGCGCATAAATATTTACAGATATGATTTATATGTGTGGAGGGGCAAATGGAAATATGGTTTTTATTTCGATTACACGTTCAAAGGAAACGCTCGCCCTTTTCGTTTAGGTGAGATGTGTCCTTCCTCGGTTTGAATGCTGTTAACAATACGTTTCCATCTAGAGAGCTATTCAAACGTAACCAAAATCTTCCAATTTCACAGCAATAAATTTTTAAAAAGTAAACTTAAAGCAACTAGCTGCACACACACACACACTCACGCCCGCAACCGATGTAGAGTGAATTTAGCTTTTGGCAAAATATTTCCCCCCTTTCGTCGGCCGCCTATCCTTTCATCTTGTGCACTTCGTAGGAATTTTCCTGTCTCACTGCATGTGTAGTGTAATCTTGGTCCTCGGAGTTACTACCAATTTAAGCATTTGTAAATTGGAACTCTCGTTGTATCTATACGGGGGTTGTGGGGGAGGGATGATGAGGGCATTTGTAGTTTACGTTTTCCGGGATGGTTTTATGTGTTGTTCGGAGCATACTTTCATGTGTGCAGATGCAGTTGCACAGAACATAAGATTTAATAAATGAAATCGTTTTATAACGTGAACGTGCATGTGGTTTCCTCAATCGATCTGCTGTTGGGCTGGTAAATGTCGAGCAATGAAGTGGAGATTGTGTTACAGAATGGAATTTCATCATGTACCGAGAGGTAAATAAATGCTCATGGTGAACAAATATGAAGTGGTTTCAGTTTGGGAGTTTATTTTTCTTACTTGGAAATGCTATTGTGTGACTTAAATCTATTAAGTTGCGCATCGAGTCTTTGTTCTTGGACACTGTTTACGAATTTCTCCGGATCTAATGGCTTTTCTAGACGATATGCAGAAGTGACTTTACTGACTGACTCTCTCTGGGCGAAATTAATGCTGTATAGAAATCAGAAAAGCACATTCATTCTTCGGATCTTGTTTCATTCCACTCCAAGTAGTCGCAAAGTGGCAGCAATACTCTTCTCCCAAACGTCCTTGCATGATGCTGTAAAGCACTCCAAAGGAAGAGTATAATTTCTGACATTTTACACATTTTACGGAATACTGACTTTTAGTTGTTCGCAAAAGGACGAGAATTTCAAGCGCTACTGAACGTTTTCACGTAAGATTCAAGTTTCCCTGCTGCAATGTAAAAAAATACAAATTACGAAGAGGGATTATTATTCTCGCCTAAAACTTTGCAAAGAAGTAAGAATCGGCAGATGTTACAAATAAATAGTCAGAAGATGCCTCTCGATTCAATTTTTATTTATTTACTTGCGCACCTGAGGCATGCATGAGTTATTCGGAATTTAAAAACTTTCCTTAATCGAAATATTAGCTGTAAGGAATTTTATACATTTAAACCAAAGGGAAAAGGTTTTGATAAAGAGTGTCTATGACTTTGGTCGCCGTGGCGTAGTGGGTAGAGGGCGACGCTCACACGCCGAAGGGTTTAGGTTCGACTCCCAGCTCAACACCAATTTCTCGAATTTTTCACGTCACCACCTCTTTCGAGCTGCTGACAACACTCAAAGAGTAATAACTGTCTAAGAAAGCTTCTCAAACTTTGCCATTCGGAGACGTCAAAAAACTGTAGGTCCCTTCTACTCGTGAGAGAACAGTAGCGCGCACAACCCGAGTAGTTGATGAGCAAGCTAGGCCCTGGTCCCCCTTTGGACTGTAGCGCCAACAATTATTATTATTATTATTTATAAAACTGAAAGTGTAGACTCATTTTTTCCTTATATCTTTCAAAGTTCTCCGCATAGACTGAAACGCACTTTTTCTACAGTTGTATTCAACTGTCGATTCTTTATTCAAATGTTTCCATAATCTGCGCACTGCAGAATCTTTTTCAAGCAACATTTGAATTTTTAAAACATTTAAAATGCATTTAACAAAAAATGGAAAGAAAGTTCCCAAAAAGATGTAAAACAACTTTTACAAAATGTCAATGTCCTGAATGACAATGTCCTAAAATATGAAATTTACGTATACAGAGCCATTTTTGTTAATAATACAAATTAAAAAAACTAAGAACGCAATTCAAGAAAAAGTCTTGGATGTTTGATAATTTTATAGGTCACAATCCTTTTCTTGAATCTTACCTATTCTTAAAAACAGACTAAAAAACAAAAACGAATAGAAAACATAAACAAAAAATTGTGCGCTTATTATCAAAAATTGAAAAGTTTTTCAAGGAAAAAGGGAATATTGCTAAGCGTGTCACTTTTCACACAAGCTAAACAGACGTTTTCATTAAGGGTACTCGAACTATTTTTTAAATAAAACAAAAAGCCGATTAAAAAATCAACAAAAAATGTATTGTATGCTCACTAATAATAATATGTAATTGTTGGCGCATCAGTCCACATTGTATGCTTGCCAATATTTAATTCTTCCGCATACCAGCCAGTGGCGCGTTAGCCGGAGACCACTTCATCCCATAGCTTGGCAGAAATTCCAGCTTTCTTGCGTTCAATAGTGGCTTTAACTTCATCAATCGTTTTCAGCTTGTTGGCAACGATCGAAAATTTCAAGGAGGTCCAAAGAAATATTCTACAGACGTATTCTACATCACGAACGAGATGATCATGCGAAGACCTTCATTTCCTGAAAAAACACGCTCGCCAAGCTAAGTCCTCAATAAGCCTATTTTATTATGTTTACGGCTTGTGGTCCCCTCGTGGTAAAACCACACATTTGTCAAGTCTGAATTTTGCAACTGAGCAAAAAAAAAAAATAATTCATTATCATCGCGTTAGCATCTTCATCAAATAACCTGTCACTTCTGGCCCGCACTTCATACCAAACAGTGATTATTCACGATGTTTTGGTGCCTTGGGAACCACGTTTGCTGCTTACCCAACAACGCATAAGTTTCTTGACAAAGTTTCAGCCAGAAATAAGCCTAAACACAGAGAACGATTTCTGCGTTTGAAGTTGCGGTGACAGAACGCGAATTTTGGTAAAAAGTTTAAGTATCTTGCAAACGTTGTCAAAGTGCGGACTAATCAAACAGAAACTATAGAAAATGACACCGTTTTACGTTTCTATCAAACGATTTTTTTAACGTTCTTAGTGAAAAACTGACGCACTGTTGTAAAGAAAGAGGAACACTCACACTCAAAAAGTCGCAAGTTCAATTCCTGAACTGAATGTCTCTTATGTTTGCGGCAGCTGAGACAGAAAGGGCTGTTTATAAAAAAGCTGCTCAAACTTAGTCGTTAATAATTGTTGGCGCTACAGTCCAAAGGGGGACCAGGGCCTAGCTTGCTCATGAACTGCTCGTGTTGTGCGCGCTACTGTTCTCTCACGAGTAGAAGGGACCTACAGTTTTTTGCCGACTCCGAACGGCGAAATTTGAGAAGCTTTCTTAGACAGTTATTACTCTTTGAGTGTTGTCAGCAGCTCGAAAGAGGTTGTGTTTGGAAAAATTCGAAAAATTGGTGTTGAGCTGGGAATCGAACCTACACCTTTCGACGTGTGAGTGTCGCACTCTACCACGCCACGGCGGCCACAAAAAACTTAGTCGTTAGGAATCGCTAAAACAGTGACAGGTCCCTTCTGCTCATGAAAGAACATAATCGCTCCTAAAGCCAGGTCTTGGTCTCTTGGTAAATACATTCAACTAACCCCCTATCATTGCTAGATGCAATTAATATTCTCCCTGGCAGTTTGTTAGGAAACTCCTTGAACATAAAATATTATCTTTTTCAAAGCCGGTGTTCGATTTAATAAGTGTTCAAAAGCAAGAATATATATCATAGTTAATGTAATTGAAAACGAAATTGATACGTTCAAAATTATCTTCAACGGGCTTAAGACAATCCATTTCACAAATTAATTCAAATACCTTGGGAGTCGACAAGTCGACCTTCCACTGCCCTCTGGTCAGTCCGTAAGCTCAAAATTGAACGAACGAACGCAAATATTGTTCGACAGTATAGACGTTTTTGGACGTCCAATTAACACGAATGATTAAATGGTATGTATACGAAACTGGGACGCTAATCGGTTTCCCAAACTTTGTTGAACAGCGCTAAAATTTGTTTAACTAAATTGACTTAAATACCAATCTCTAATTTATGTAAGGTGTACATAAGCTGAAATATGGCCTCAAAAATGAATTTTTATGTAGATTGGTAGTTTCTTTGGTTTTGATTGGCGTTCTAGTAAAATCAATAATCGTATCTGGCAATGCTACAGCCTCTGGAAAAGAGGACAAGAATAAATAGCTTCATTTTTAAAGAAGATCTTATTAATGGCACAGTATTTGTTCAAAGTTTTTAGGTGACACTTGGCTTTTGTACTGGAAAATGCACAAGAAATTGCATTTTAAAAAATTATAAAAGATGCATAATTTGTACCTAAAGCATTTTCGTTCTTATCGTCATAACAGACCACTGCATCATTGGGATATAACAGATCACTCAATAAGCCCCGGGACAAGATAGGGGACGCCACTAATTTAAAAAAAATTCAAAATTAAACAATTTTAATTTAATATTGGTTGTTTTTCATTAGTGGCGCCCCCTATTTGACTTATTGTTAGAACGTCTTCAGAGTTCCAATTCCGCACAATGATTTTTTCCAGTGGCTGCAGAGACGAGATAGAAGTAGATACTGTCTCTGATCCCCTCTGTGACTGGCTGTTAAGGCTAGTTCACAATAATTTTAAAGGACGACATTGAAACTTCCGGGCGGCATCAGAATGGGCCAAATGGAGCTCCTCACTAACATTACCGTGAGACGCCTCAACAGCTACTAGGCTAGATAGAGAGAAGCGTCCGGGTGGCGTTAGAATGGACCCAATTGGGTATTTCACTCACATTAGTGTTAGATGCCTTAAGAGTTGCTATGATAGCTCACAATGGTTCTAAAGGACCAAAGGAAAGTTAATCCGCGCGTGGTCAGAATGGGCCTAATTATGCTTCTTACTCACATTAGCGTGAGACACCATCAGAGCTACAATGGTAGACCCCATTGATTCACAATGGCGAGAGGGAAGCGTCCGGGCGGCGTCAGAATGGAACCAATTGGGCTCTTCACTCACATTAGTGTAGGACGCCTGAACAGCCGCTTGGCTAGATGACAATGGTTTGAAAGGACGGCAGTGAAACGTCCGGCCGGTGCCACAATGGGCCCAATTGCTTCACAAGTTACCGACTGTTTAAAAGGAGAGCTCAAGACTCAGTGGTCGCCATGGCGTAGTGGGTAGAGTGCGACGCTCACACGCCGAAGGGTCTAGGTTCGACTCCCAGCTCAACACCAATTTTTCGAATTTTTCACGGCACCACCTCTTTCGAGCTGCTCTCAAAGTGTAATAACTGTCTAAGAAAGCTTCTCAAATTTCGCCGTTCGGAGTCGGCAAAAAACTGTAGGTCCCTTCTACTCGTGAGAGAACAGTAGCGCGCAAAACACGAGTAGTTGATGAGCAAGCTAGGCCCTGTCCCCCTTTGGACTGTAGCGTATTATTCAAGACTTAAGATGTGCTCAACGTTATGTTAGAACGAGAATTTGTTTATATTTTGTATATTTTGAACCGTTTCAGTTTGCTAATAATAAGTGAAAAATAGAAAACAAATTTTAATGAATTCTTTTAAATGTGCATGAACGTTAAGTACTAGATTTAAACTAAACCGAGTCTTCGTTTTAATTTTTACAAGTCTTGAAAATGTGTATCAATCTTCCAAAGGTAAAGCATCACCTAAAGAAGACACTCGATTCCAATTTCTGATGTGTACACACGTTTCACAAAAAACAATTCGTCCGAAAACAAACCGTGTAAAGCAGAATTAAACCGCTTAAAGCGGAAACAATAGCGATTGTTGAATTCCATTCGGTTCAATAATCACTTTCGTTTGTTTTCATTTCGACAAGCAACTCGAAGCAAAATGGAATTGCCATGAAAAGCAAATGCGTGTTCTTCTTTCTTTAACAGAAAAGAGGAAAAAAAAAACAACTTTTCCATTATTTATTACGCTTTGCAAACATTCATTTAATTTACTCGCTTAAACTAAACAAAGACCACACAGAGAGATACAGGAGAAAGAAGCGTGTGCACATAGAGCGATTTTATCGACCTCAAAGAAACAAAAGTTGAAAGCAAAAGCAGTGAGTATCTCCTGCGCCAGCACATTTCGCTGATAATTCACTATTTGTTGAGGTTCACATTAATCATTGTTGCTTAGCACGTGAAACATAAGTCTTATCAGAGGTCCCTTAGTTTTCTTGTAATCGCCGATTGAAAAATTCCCTCCCTCGCTGCCTTAAACATGACATTTACTTTGTATGCAAAAATAAACACCGTAGTGTGAGACTGTGCGGGTGTGTGGATGAAAGTTAAAATGTTTTTGTATGTAAAGAAATCGTCCTTTTTCATGACTCGCCTGTGTTGTAGGGGAGGCCGATATGAAACTAAAAATAGACACTCTTCCGAAATAGTGTTTCACTCCTCGAGCGAGTGAGATGCTCTTAAACTAAAATTTGTATATTTTTAAAAATAAATAAAATAGAGGTAGATTTTCAGTTTGAAAATTTTGAAAATAAACAAATCAAACAGAACCAACCAAATTGGCAGTGGCGCCTTCAAATTTCATTAGATACGCGCAGGTACTTTATGCACACGAGGAGGCGACAAACTATAAATAAACACGATTGAATCTCATAATTAAATTTCACAAAACAACCAATATTTGCAGTTACCATTAATAGAGGAGATGTGTGGGAGGGGGGCGAAAAAAAGGGAATACGCACAAAACAGAAATTAATTCTGCATGTAAATGCACTTCAAAAATTTGCACTGAATTGCATTGGATGTGTGTGTGCTTGCATCCGGCATAAGTGGCTCATTCCCCACTCCATGGACACACGGAGGGGGGGAATCAATAAAACATTATTTATGTATGATCATGGCGCATCAAATCATCGTGTACAAACACTCAAGAGTGGTGGGAGTGCGCAAATAAATTTACATTTAGCTTATGCTGCAAACCCCTTCGAAACAGAAATCGAATTGAATGCATTTGAAACGCAGAGATATAATAATTATTAATTAGTTGCCTTAATAGGCAATATATCAGCAAACTTCCTACTAAAGTAATTAATACACGTTCCTCTTTGCGAGTGTATACATACTTGCACTCGTATAACCGTGTAAACTACAGCAAATAAAATGAGAAAAAGAACAACTTTCGAGGCAGAAAATTCTGTCTGCTTTTAATTAAAAAAAAAAAAGAAAAACACAAAACTTTGTGTTGTTGTTTAGCTTACTATTTTCCACAGATAGCACGTATTCTCACAATCGTGTACAGTACATAATTGCCGGTATTGTATACTTGTGCCTATCTACTCGATGCTATTATATTATTATACTAAGCAGCAGCTACATACAACAATTTGCTTATAAAATAACACGAAAGCCTTAAATAATCACCGAGTGTACAATATTTATGCTGGAAACATGTGTACAGACAGTGTAGTGTGTGTACAATCAACCACCCACCTCACAATCCTCAGCAACTATGCGCATTGTGTAGCCGAGGCATATCCCATTTCTAGTTTATGAAAACTCGAAGGACAATATCAATTTGTATTCCATCTATCATGTGTGAGGAGCTGTTGTGTGTTGTTCAGCTTGTGGGGACGGAGATACATAGACACTAAATACACACACACACACGTAATCCACCCCAATTTGGGGGAGACGCTGTTCTGCTGCTGTGTACACTCGCTTTTAAATAATATTTCCATGAAAAAATAATTGGTTTTGATTAGATTATATGATAATGATACAATGAATTCAGGGGATATTCTCTAATATAATTAATTGAGAAAGACGACAATTCTCGTTCCCGGTGGATTCATTTAATTGGGTTTTCGCAAAATTTCACTCATGCGTCAGTGTAAACAAAATTTAATGCGGAACGTATTTTCAAGTAAGATTAAGTTCTGTGTTAGTTGAGTTACTTAACTTAAAGATTTTGCCCTTGTCACAGGATGCACGCTGTGGGGCGGCATCACCTTGCTGAGTGTGCTGTGCATGTGTGTGTGTGTGTGGGGGGGGGGGACCTTTTGATTTTCCGTTGGTTGGTTTTGGGATACTTGTTTGGGTTTTTGTGGAAATGTGCTTGGGGCCATGGATACTTTGAAAACACATACAATCTGCTAATGGCTCTTTCTTCGTGTTGACAATTTGATTTTCGAGAGTTGTGTGAAGCAAAGAAAACTTGTTTGTTGCGAAAGATCTTTCCATTAATTTGAATTTATTTATTTCACATATCAACCAGGAACAATGTACTACTCCTCCTGCGCTCTTGTCATTGTAACTTTAATAGACTCTTAGGATGAACGATGGGGATGGAGACGCTTTTTTGTCAATTGAGTGCTTGACGGAGACTTGTTTTGGACTTTTCTACATGTTCACTAGGTTTTCAAAAAAAAAAAGATTTAAAAAGTAACAAAGCAGGGCATATGACTTAAGAAATAAGGTAAAACAAAGTCCTGCTTAATCTCAACCACCAACATACTTTTATTTCATTAATTTAAATCTATATAACAGATCACTCAATAACCATCCAACCAACCAACTATCCACCCAACCAACTATCCACCCAACCAACTATACACCCAACCAACTATCCACCCAACCAACTATCCACCCAACCAACTATCCACCCAACCAAATATCCACCCACCACCAACCAACCGTCCCGGAACATATAGGGGGCGCCACTTGCAAAAATTATTAATTTAAAATTGATTTCCAGGACTTGTTGAGTGATGTGCTATATACTCGTATATGTACAGTACTGTGCAAAACATTTGCAACTAGAGCCTTCAACATTTCTCATTCAAAAACAAAAAATTCATTAAAAAATCAAACAGCATAATTCTTTTTTCAGTTTTTTAAACTTTATTGATAATACATTACAAATGTTTAGAAAAAAAATTAACACTTGTAGGACTTTTCCGTAAAAAGAAGAAAGACACTGATGACAGTTTAACTATATGGACAAAAAGTCCTTCATTTACTTTTCAACTCTCTCTGTTAAATTCGGTGGCCGTGGCGTAGTGGGTAGAGTGCGACGCTCACACACCGAAGGGTCTAGGTTCGACTCCCAGCTCAACACCAATTTTTCGAATTTTTCACGGCACCACCTCTTTCGAGCTGCTGACAACACTCAAAGAGTAATAACTGTCTAAGAAAGCTTCTCAAATTTCGCCGTTCGGAGTCGGCAAAAAACTGTAGGTCCCTTCTACTCATGGGAGAACAGTACAACACGAGTAGTTGATGAGCAAGATAGGCCCTGGTCCCCCTTTGGACTGTAGCGCCAACAATTATATTTATACCTTCGGTAGTTACTGCTATTGGAGAGATTTCAGCACAATCAGCTCATCATATTAGCACAGATAATGTTATATGTAATAGAATGAACTAAAGTAGGTACATACAGTGGTTCACAAAAGTAACTCATTTGAAATTAAAAATTGTTCGATTTTTCTGTCTACACACTCTTCTTTAAACAAAAAAAAAAAAATAATTGAAAACCTGAATAGTTGCTTAAATTTCTGTGCAAACTTTTCCAACTTAGATGTCACAACTAAATTTCAAACAATTTTCGTACTTCAACGCAATGAAATGTGAATATTTAATTACGTATCCTTTATTTTTTATAACGACTGTACATCTCCTGGGTATCGAGGCTATAAGGTTTTTAATATCCGTCACCACTGCTTCTTAATTTAAGCGAATAGGTCAGTGGCCGCCGTGGCGTTATTTTTTTGAAAATAAAACACTAATTATTAATGGGAAAGTAAAAACATTTTATTCAAAGTATTAGCCATTGTTTTCTACACATTTTGACCACCTTTCTGCAAATTTGTGAATACCACGCCAATAAAATTGTTCGTTTTTTTAAAGCAAACCAATCAGACACCCAATTTTCGACCTCTTCGTAGGAATCAAAGTGCTGCTCAGCCAATGCGTGTCCCATCGATGAAAACAAATGGTAGTCGGAAGGAGCCAAGTCTAGTGAATACGGCGGGTGGGGTAGCTGCTCCCAGCCAAGTGTTTTGATTGTATCCTGAACCAGTTTTGCTTTGTGTGCAGTGCATTGTCATGGAGCAAAATTACCTTGCCGTGTCTTCTGGCTAGTTCTGGTTGTTTCTCAATCAATGCATGGTTCAAATTGATCATTTGTTGTCGGTAGCGATCAGTATTAACGGATTCACTAGGTTTCAGGAGCTCGTGACACAGCACACCTTTCTGGTCCCACCAAACACACAGTATTGTCTTTTTGCCGAATCGGTCAGGTTTTGCAGTTGATGGTTGTCCCAGATTCCGTTTATAATAATAATAATAATAATAATAATAATAATAATAATAATAATAATTGTTGGGGCTACAGTCCACAGGGGGACCAGGGCCTAGCTTGCTCATCAACTGCTCGTGTTGTGCGCGCTGCTGTTCTCTCACGAGTCGAAGGGACCTAAAGTTTTTTCGTCGACTCCGAACGGCGAAATTTGAGAAGCTTTCTTAGACAGTTATTACTCTTTAAGTGTTGTCAGCAGCTCGAAAGAGGTGGTGCCGTGAAAAATTCGAAAATTTGGTGTTGAGCTGGGAATCAAACTTTACACCCTTCGGCGTGTGAGCGTCTCACTCTACCCACTACGCCACGGCCACCACGGGTTCCGTTTAGGATTCTTAAAATAAATCCATTTTTCATCGCCAGTAACAATCCGCTCCAAAACCGATTTTCTTTCGTGTCTTTGAACCAAAATTTCACAAGTTTTTCTTTCGGTTTTCCATCTGTCTTTCATTCAATTCATGTGGCACCCATTTTCCACACTTTTGTCTCTTTCCCATAACTTCTAAACGGTCAGATATTGTTTGTTGTGCAACATTTAACATTGCTGCCATTTGCTTTTGACTCCAAGTGTGATCTCCTTCCAATATCGTTTGCAATTCGACGTCTTCAAACTTTTTCGGTGGTCTTCCACGTTCTTCATTTCTCACATCAAAATCATTATTTCTGAACCGTTGAAACCATCTTTTGCATGTTGCTTCTGATAGAGCATGATCACCATATTTCTCGACAAGCATTCGATGCGACTCTGCAGCACTTTTCTTCAAATGAAAACAAAAAATTAATGCTTTTCACATATCATCACTTTCTGGTACAAAATTCGACATTTTTAATACGATGAAAAAATATGATATTCTCTGTTCAATGACTTGATGTATACTGAATATTTTTCACAGATGTCATAGCAAACAAAAAAAAAAAAAAAAAAAATAAGGGCTCTTTCACAATAAATGTTCCCTATCCAGACATTTGTATCTTGACGCTCACTTCACACCGATTCCATTCCCTTCTGAATACCTCTAATATTTCACGGCACTACCTCATTCGAGCTGCTGACAACACTCAAAGAGTAATAACTGTCTAAGAAAGCTTCTCAAACTTCGCCATTCGGAGTCGGCAAAAAACCGTAGGTCCCTTCTATTCAGATGAAAATGAAACAGAGATCGGAAATTCTTTGTCAGAGAAGGTGGGTAGCTAGGTTAAGGTGGCTGATGAATGCACTTAGTCCCATACAGAACCACTGTGCTACCACACCATTTGCGGAGAACCTAAAACCAGCTGGAACCGATAATAAAGTTTAAAATGTCGGCGGGAGGGGTTTTATTGAGGTCATGTAGGCCGTTGAGGAAATAGCTTCTAAAGTGTTTGTGTCTGAGGCGCGAGAGCGCCGGGAATGTGCATAACAGGTGTAGGAGATTTCTGATTCTTCCTCATCCCTGCATCTTCTGCAAAAATCGTTTGAGGGAGCCCCTAGCCTGCTAGCATGTTCACTCTCTGGCTCCCATGACCAGGCTTATGTCTGATCTTTTGAGCGATAATTGTAAAGTCTGAATTTTAGACTAAAGTTCAGATCCTCAGAGTAGACTCCGCAACCAACGCCATCGTTTGTTTTTGATCCATCGGTGTAGATGCACGTAGCGTCAGTAATCCATTGTGGGTTAGTCAACCATGCGTCTCGTTCAGGGATCATAGTGCGGAAATTTTGTGTCAAAAAGACCTTCGGCGCCGCATAGTCAAGGTTTTGGTATACAAAGTTTACTCTTTGAAGAATTCTTAAGTGTCCGTGGGACACTGTCCATTTTGAGAAGGATCTTATGGCTGTACTAGTCGCCGCCTGTTGGGCAAACAGATCTATGGCTATAAGGTTGAGAATGACGTCCAATGCATCTGATGGAGTGGTTCTTAGAGCACCGCAGATACATATGGAGGCCAGCCGCTGGACTTTTCTGATAGTGTTATAGTGGGAGGCTGCGTCTAGTGCAGGCCACGAAACTGCAACGCCATATAGTAGAATAGGGCGCACCACAGCCGTGTAGATCCAGGCCATCATATGCAGTTGCATACCCCATCTAGAGAAAGTTAGAAATCAAGGTTATGTTGACAGTTTCTCTCGACATGGTCTGGCATTTCATGTAACTTTTCAAACTGTGGCAGAGCAATTAACTAGCTTCTGAATTTTAGTGCAATGATTCAAAACCAAACGGAAGAAAAACACATTTGCGTGTTATGAGACCTTTGCGTAATGCCGTATGTTAGACAAGAGCTGAAAGAGACAATTTTTGATTTTTGGAATGACCGATTTCGAATGTACCACCACATTCATCTGGCTGTACACCACACGTCTGACTGTATGCTTAAACCATGTGAACTATTTCTGAAAATACTTTTCAAGAGACAGATCTCATCTTGGAGCATCAATTAAAGAGTACTTTGTAGCATGTCTTGGAAGCTGAAAAGTATGTTGACAAAATTCAATCGCATCTAAAGGAAGCACCATTGAAATAAATTCAAAAGAATGTATAAAGATTTTTGTTGATTTATAAGTAAAAGTGTACCCTCCTTGGTTCCTCCTGATTGTGCATAACTTCCCCTAGCTGTGACACATGTGTTGGGTCCTGACATAATTTGACCACTTTTCCGAGAAAAAGAAGTCGACCACTGTTCCGTGGTTTCACTCGTAAACAGACATGGTTGCTCCAACCGGGACACTTCTGACCGTTAAAATTTATGTGAGGGTCTTCCCTTTCACTTCCGTTGCGTCGATAAATTCTCAATAGAAAATGATTGTAAGGACTTGCAACTTTGACCAGCAGGAACCCATATAAATAAATGTACAAAATGTTTTTCTTCTAAGGAACGCATATATTTCCATCGTTTTAACCGCTTCCAATGAACTCTCATGCCATTCCCAAAACTGATTCCAAATATATACTTTGACCTATCCTATCCCCACGTACACATATGGTAGTCGATACGAACGAACAACAAACAATTTCTCTCCACTGTCCGCAACACACAACAGGGAGGGTACTCAAACTTATCCTGATTTCTGACTGCACCATGTTCACAAAACTTCATCCAGGTAAAGAGGAGTTGTAATTTGTGACACAGTCGTTTGCACACAGGTGTGTATACCTACGAATAATCCGAGCCATGCTCTCTGCCTAATCAGTGCGAGTGTGCTACCACTTTGGACATTTATCGATGCTATAACAGGGTACTTTGTAATTGGGAAACGTGTAAACGGGATGAGTCTTCCCCAAAGCCAATTCAGTGTGTGGGAGGGAATCGGTTTCACCCTTTTCTTAACGTATGACATTTTCTCATGAGCCTTGGGGTTTATCATTTGTGGAAATGTTGTGAGAAGTCTCAGTATTGTCCGAGTTAATCTTTTCACACACTATTGGAAGGGTTTTCGGGAGATTTTGTCTGATTTGTGTGCCTGCGGTGGTCTTCGTATATGTTCTGCAGACAGTATTTGGAAACAAATACATGGTTACCAATTTCGCATTTTCTTGATGGGCCCCATCAGAGTGAAAATTATTTGAGTAGGAGGTCATTCTTTTGTCGAAATTTACTTATTCGGAAGATAATCTTCTGGCATTATAATTTAAACATGATTTCTGGGATATGACCGTCTGGTCTCGTTTGGAAGTCCAAATTTTCGTTTCTTTTTCTTCACATTTGTGACCGTTTATCGGCAACAACTCAACAAATATTGTGCTTTGACCGGTCATTTGTTTCCGAATAGTCGGCGTAGACTAGGGGCTTCTTTCTGACAGGTAATTGTCAAGCGTTTATAAATTACTCGCTTGGTCTCCGATACCAATTCACCTCTCCGTGACGCGACACTATGCGACTATCAAATGTTTCCTCGATAATTTAATTATAGCAAGAGCTGTGTGACTTGTTACGCGGTCTTTTAAAAACAACACAGTGTACACAGTGGTTGTTTTATTGATGAACAAAAAAGTCTAAATCATGGCTCTATAATGTTCACCAGAGATTGTAACATTCTGGACAGCATCGTTTTTTAAACAGTAAGGATAAATTTTCCACCAACCAAAAAAATCAGACCAAACAGTCGGACTTAGTAAGGGCCTTTCAATATACACTTCTACAGATTTTGTATTGACTAATCCATTGAACTAAAAGCGAGGTTAAGACATATTAAAATTTAAATTTTATTTCGAAATTAATGTTTACAATTTAGAGTCGCTATTTCTGTTAAAATGTTAAACCAAACACAAAATTTTTCACTTGACAGCTAAAAAAATTGTCACAGTAAAAGTTGTTTACCTCTAAAAAAAACGTCCTGTCTTTACACATTAATAATAATTGTTGGCGCTACAGTCCAAAGGGAGACCAGGGCCTAGCTTGCTCATCAACTACTCGTGTTGTGCGCCCTACTGTTCTCTCACGAGTAGAAGGGACCTACAGTTTTTTTGCCGACTCCGAACAGCGCAATTTGAAAAGCTTTCTTAGACAGTTATTACTTTTTGAGTGTTGTCATCAGCTCGAAAGAGGTGGTGCCGTGAAAAATTTGAAAAATTGGTGTTGAGCTGGGAATCGAACCTTACACCCTTCGGCGTGTGAGCGTCGCACTCTACCC
This sequence comes from Eristalinus aeneus, assembly GCA_955652365.1. Taxonomy (NCBI): domain Eukaryota; kingdom Metazoa; phylum Arthropoda; class Insecta; order Diptera; family Syrphidae; genus Eristalinus; species Eristalinus aeneus. The sequence goes on from OY019130.1 coordinate 22,873,264, forward strand.
ATTACGCCACGGCGACCACCTTTACACATTACAGAAACTTTTCTAAGGAAACTACAGATTGACGATTGTTACCTCGTAAGGAGGATGGCAAACATGAGCATCGGGTTCATTTCTTAATTTGTGTTCCTAATGCTTTACTTACAACTTTTTCTTTACAATTTTTTGGATCAGTTATGAGATGTATTCGAAAGACGTGAGTTGCCAGCACAACTCACCCTTGAATAAGTTGCGCATCATGCCTCTGTTACCATTAAATATTTCTTTTCGTTAGTTTGATGAATACATGCAAACTACTACACATTTCAAATAGATGCATTTTATCCTTCTTCGCCTTTTCCCCGAGGTGGTTAAGGATGTTATTTGAAAGTTTTTCAGTTTTTGCCAGTTGTTTTTTATTTCTAAATTTTAGGCGAGAAAAATGGAGGAAAAAATACTTGAGCTCAAAATGTTAATATTTTGTACAAAAAAGTGCAACTTCTTTCATTTGTGTTATGTTGGTACTGTCATGCCTGTCATTTCAACTGTCATGTGTCCTTACTTGAATGCACAGTCAACTATTGACAGTGGCTTTTCTTGCACGTGTTTTGATTTGTCTCCGATTTTTACTTTTTGGTTTTACTTTTTGTTTTCGAGCTTGCAATATTGACAAATGTCGCCGAAAGGTCTAGGTTCGACTCCCAGTTCAACACCAATTTTTCTAATATTTCACGGCACCACCTCTTTCGAGCTGCTGACAACACTCAAAGAGTAATAACTGTCTAAGAAAGCTTCTCAAACTTCGCCGTTCGGAGTCGGCAAAAAACTGTAGGTCCCTTCTACTCGTGAGAGAACAGTAGCGCGCACAACACGAGTAGTTGATGAGCAAGCTAGGCATTACAAGAACACTTCTATTCAGATTAGACATTTTATAAATGACAGCTGCATTTGTTTCCATTTTTTTAAATGCTGCTTCTCCCTAACATATTTTTATCCTCACTCCTTAACAAATGACAGATTTCATAATGTAGTGCAGACAATACTGGAAAAGACTCATATTTCGTAATATTAAGTACTGCCGCTGGTATCTGTGTCAAATTTAAAGTCAAAATATTCAAAAGTGTCTGAAAAGCGTGTATTCATAAAACAAGCGGCAACAATTTATGACAATTCTTATCATGCATTGGAATTTCTGGTGGGGAAATGGACTAAAAAGAAGAAATCTATAAATATTTTCCAAAAAAATGTGTTCAATGATATCTATCTTTAAGGAAGTTACAAATTTTCAATTTACCAAAAAATGTTTTTACGATTTCAAATTCAGATTAAGAAAATGTGTTTCTTCACCTATGTTTTCCTTGTTGGTTGAGACATGCATCTGTTCCAGTGGGAACTCGAACAAAACCGATTTCTGATAGAATGTGTTCAATAAATACGACTCTTGCAAACGAAATCGATTTGTCATGGTCTTGCGTTGTCTCGAATGGCGACTAGAATGTTCATACATTTTAAATTCTAAGCATTTCTGATACATATTTCATGAAAATAATGCCATGTGGGCGGAGAACGTTTTTTGCATTCGTTCCGTTCAAGGATTTGAAGCGCCCACCCACTTCTTCACCGCAACACACTTATGAGTTAAGGCTTAAAATATGGCGCCACGTATGTGCCGTATATCGCAATTAAAGTTCATTAAAATCGTATTTACTCAATTTCAATGTTAGTTTGAGCTAGTTAACTAATTAAGTTGATTCCTACAGCTAAACTAGATTCTTCAACAAGTTCTTTCAATTTAGATCTGCGATTATGAAACAACTGTGATAATTTTTTGTGAGTTCTCTTAATTTGCAAGAGTCGTTTCCTCTCAGGGTACTAACGTAAACTCCACAATTTAATTTAATAATCCAATGCCACAAATTGTAGTTTCGACCTGAACCCAACCTTTCTCAACATTCACGTACTTATTCACACCAATTACCACGCCACTGTATTTGTAACTAAAAGAAAAGCTCTCCACAAACACAGGTGTTCTTAAGCTAGTCGGGACTATTATGACTTTGATCAAAGTATAATTCAAGAACTTGGACTGACCTAACACCGAACACACTCACTTCCGCGCAACTCCATTCATTCACTCATTTATTTTATTACATCACACAGCTCCACTTTCAAATGTGTGCGCCTGTAGAGTTTATAATAATTACTTGTGCTCAGCAACTCTAAAATTAGAACGAGTCCGTACACCCCACGGCGTGCATATTGTATTTTTATTATGGCTGTTTATCACTGGCGTGCTTTTTGGAATTGTAAATTGCACATGCGTTTGTAGCAATTACCCCAGAACCAATTTCCCGAAGCCTATTCACACTTTCTGTGTGTAAATAATAAATGCATATATACACCAAACAATCATTTCACGGTTTTTCCCCTTCCGCAGTTTGTTTTACAATAATCTGTATTATTTTGTATGAATTTTTACAGTCGCTCTACTTAAGGATCGCATGCTTCAACTGAGAAATCGGTACAATCTTGAGAAGCGCAGACTTGAAAACCTGGCAGAGGAGTTCCCCACAAAAGTGATACAATCCCAGTGGCCGTTGTATGAACACTTGCACTTTCTATCAACGCACATAAGGCCACGACGCTCGTATAAACGCATGTTGACGCGGCCGTCTGGAGAGTACCGGGCGTTAAGCAATCCGTCCTCAAGTTCCGGAACAGTAAATTCTCATTCCAATGGAATGGTCACTGTCAAACTAGAAAACGGACTCGATGCTGGAGACTCGTAAGAAATTCTCAACACACGGCAGTTGAACAATCAAAATGTACTCAGGGATAGTTCTTTGTATTTCAGGGAAGGTGCTGGAAGCAATCCCGAAGAACCCGAGGTAGAATTTGACACCAGCGGAGGAAATCACATGTTTGCGTAAGCCCCCACACACAGTTGCGTTTCGTTTGAACTCTTAAGCTAATTGGATGTGTCTTTTATCGATTTCAGTGAGAACGAGAACCGTCCCGAGGGAGGGACACCACCTACAAACAAATCAATCTCAGTGCGAAATATTGAGTGCATGCGAACCATTGTGCCGAAGAACAACATCCGTCGACCGAATCATGACTCAGCTGTGCCTGAGAAACGCCTGCGGCTCGAGACGTCGCGAATTCAGAAGTACGATGCTTTCGGCAAGTTTATGACCTCCTCCCTGCTGGAGATGCCACCCGATAGGGCGCTGCTGCTGGTGGAGAAATTCACATCGGACCTTGTTAAGGCACTCATCGAAAAGCATCACTGCCAGAACGGCAATCAAAAGGATCCAGTCGACGTGTCAGATGAGGAGGCTGCTGCCGCCGCTCACTAAATCCCACCACAATGTCCGCGTTGCGACTCATCATTTGTTTCCATTTAGTTTTAATGTAAAGAAGAAACCTACATTTAATGAATTTATTATTATTGTTTAGAGTAGAGTCGGTTCTAAGTTTTGGTTAGAAAGGAAAAAACAAAACACACACATGAGGAAGAAGGTTTAAGTTTGATAAGCAAAGGAGAAGAGAGGTGCGTTGCGAGAGCACAAGTTTTTCTCTTTGGAAAAAGAAAAAATAAAATCTCATTTATTTTTGACAATGACAGTTGTTTGTTTGTAAGGAATAGCTCTTTGATTGCGCTTTGGAAAATTGCTGAGAAGCATTCTACAGCGTCTACAGCTTTTGAAATTTCACAGAATTTAAAAATTTCATTTTTTTTCAGATGGATGAGAAATGAGGCCCTACTGGAATGAGTATGTATTTATTTTTCCGGATTTTTATTAGTATTTCCTACAAACCGTGATGTAATGTGCTGCAATTTGCATGTATTTTTGAAGACAATTCATTTAAGGAGGAATTTTAGATTACAAGTAATCCCTAGCGTGCTTCTCGAAATTACCAACAATCCAATGTGACATTATGGGAATATTTAGTTAAAAGAAGAACAACAGAGCTCTACTTACAGTTTTAACAACGGTGTGTCCTAAAATTTTAAAATCTAACAAAATGTTGTCTGAGGTAAAGAAACTTTAATGAAAACTGACTTTGATATTCAGAGAAATACAAGGATACCGTAGAGCGGTAAAATATAGGAACTCTAAATCCAAAGAATACAATTTAAGAAAGATGCGGCGCTATCAAGAAAAAATCAAAGAATATAAACCATATCATGGTTTGACGATTTTTTGAGCTTTCACTTTACCCGCCCATCAAATTACACGTGAGTGGAGTCGCAGACGTTGATATCGCCTCCTGTAAGCCTTGATTGAACGTTGCCTGATAGTCCTAAATTTAGAAAAGAGTATGACGCGGGTAAGACCTCGATTAAGATTTTGATATTATGAGAAACTGGGAAGCGTTTATAAAAGGTATGTTCAAGAAATAAGAAACTTTGCTCGCTTGTCATCTATTTTTTTTATTTCGTTATATTGGTTAACACGTCTGGAACATATGTGCACAGATTTAGGTATGAAGCACATTTGTTTCTTTTGTGAGAGGCATAAAATTTAGACGTCCTCTTCGTGCTCGGCGATTTCCTGCTGTCGAAAAAATGGATCACAGAATTTGCATTAAATTTTATGTTTAAAACGGAATTAAGTGTTCAGACACATGGCATACATTGAGTTTAATCAGAGTCAAAAAAAAAAAAAAAAATTACAAGTTGCACAACCTTTTCAAAGAAGGTCAAGAAGATGTGGATGACGGCGCTCGCCTTAGACCCGCAGCACATCAACAGCTGATGGAAATGTTGAGAAAGTGAAGAGAATTATTGTGAATCGTCGAATCAGTATAAGGGAAGTTGCTGAAGATGTCGGCATATCGGTTGGCTCTTACCATGCATTTGTTCGGAAGTTTTGTGCACGAAATATGTTACAGCGAAGCTTGTTCCAAAAATTCTGAAATTTGACCTATAAAATGTCGCCTGAGTATAGCTCAGGAATTTTTTAAACAACATCAACAGTGATTCAGATTTGTTTGAGAGGGTGAAAATTGGTGACGAATTGTGGATATATGGTTTCGACAACAAAACCAAAGCCGAAGCTGCGCATTAGTTTAAAATAACACTTCTCATTGGCTGTACGACCATGTGGTAAGAACGCCTGCTAAAGAACGCCGCAGAAATCGCAAGACCTTTACACTTTCTATAACTTCGCACACTTTTCTTTTGGCCCTGACTCTCTCGGGGCCTTCGATTGATATAGTCTCAAAGCGAAATGAAAAGCGCGACAACATCGAGAAAGTGTAAAGGTTTTGCGATTGACGTTTCGTAGTACACAAGGGATTCTTATCACATGGTCGTACAATCAAAGTTGTCAAATATCCGCCTTTTTGTCTTTGGAATTTTCCGGCTATGTAAAAAGCGCTACAGATCTCGTATCGGGCAATACTATACATCATTTGAAAGGTCTTGATATTACCTACAAAACGAAACTATATATAATTAGTTTGGATATTGCGTTCAACAGTTACAGGCGTGTAAACATGGAGTTCACTAACGCCGAAATTCGCGGTATTTTAAAGTTTTCCTTCGTTAAAGACAAATAAGCTAGAGAAACGTTCCGTGAGATTAATGGTGTTTTGGGGAATGGTACTCTATTACTTCGAACCACGGAGGAATGGCTTAGACGATTCATAGCCAGTGAAAACGAAACCGAAATGGATAAGCCAGCCGGCGGAAAACCTGTGATGACAAATACCGATCGAGTCATGAAAATCATCGAGTTAGACCGGCATGTGGCATCTCTTGACATCGCCCAGGAGATGAGAGTTAGTCACCAAACCATTTAAAACCATCTGCATCCCATCCACCATCCACCCACCATCTGCTGAAGGCTGTATACAAAACAAAGCTTGATGTTTGCGTGCAGCATGATTTGACACAAAAAAACCTTCTGGACCGAATCAACACCTGCGATGTGCTGCTGAAACGGAACGAACTCGACACATTTTTGAAGCGAATGGTGACTGGCTTCACATACGACAATATCAAGTGAAAACGGTCGTGGTTGAAGGCCGGTGAATCGTCCCAAACAGTGGCCAAGCCGGGATTGTCGGCCAGGAAGGTTTTGTTGTGTGTTTGGTGGGATTGGAAGGGAATCATCAACTATGAACTGCTCCCATATGGCCAAACGCTTAATTCTACCATCTACTGCGAACACCTGGACAGCTTGAAGCAGTCGATGGACCAGAAGCATCCAGAATTGGCGAACTGAAAGGTGTAGTGTTCCACCAGAACAACGCCAGACCACACACTTCGTTGATGACTCTCCATAAGCTACGGCAGCTCGGATGGGAGGTTTTATCCCATCCGCCATATAGTCCGGACACCAAGTGGTTATCACCTGTTCCTGTCCATGGCGAACGCCCTTGGTGGTGTGAAGTTGCACTCAAAAGAGGCTTGTGAAAAGTGGCTGTTCGAGTTCTTCGCAAATAAGGAGGGTGGCTCCAACGAAGGGGATATTTAAAGTTTTCGTCTAGATGAAAACAGATTATCGAACAAAACGGGACATGTTTGAACTAAATGAAGAGCAAAAAAGCGGAAGGGAGATATTTGATGGCCTTACCATATATTTTGAAGTAACACTCAGCATCGGGAAGCAATACGAAACATCCAGAATTGTGGAAAAACAATTCATAACGATAATGCGCCTGCTTACTTGACATTACTTGTTCGCTTTTTGGCCAGAAACAACGCCGTAATCATGCCGCAGCCGTCGTATTCACCAGATTTCACCCTTGCAACTTTTTCCTGTTCTCAAAGTTGAAGAAACCAATGAAAGGATGGCGGTTTGCGACGACTGAGGCCATACCAGAAAATGCATATCAGAACTGATTCCAGGATTGGAAAAAACACTTTCACAAGTGTATTACATCTGAGGGGGACAAACTACAAATTGAGGAATAAATAAATAAATGAAATATTTTTGGAGCAACATGAAATTGATTGAAATGAATGATTTCGTTTTTGCACAAAAAGAATATCGCGGAACTGGCTGTGACTGAATAAGTATGGTGAAGTTCGTTGATGAATATTTCAGATTACACTTCATTTGACTTTAATTTTTCGAGCTTAATGAACTAATAACTAAAAGAGTTACAACTGTCTAAGAAATCTTCTCAAATTTCGCCGTTCGGAGTCGGCAAAAGCCTGTAGGCCCCTTCTACTCGTGAAAGAACAGTAGCGCGCACAACAAGAGTAGTTGATGAGCAAGCGAAGCACTGGTCCCCTGTGGACTATCGCGCCATATAATTACAATTATTATTTGACCTTCATTGATATATTGCTTATAACTTTTACAGTCATTTATATGCGAGTTAATACTTATTCGGATAACGTGCATCAAATATTGGTCAGTGCAAAAAAAAACGAAACCATTTATGTGCGAGTTTACTGAAACTGGTCAGGTTTATGTCGCATAGCTGCTGTTGCATGAAGTAATAAATTTTGCAAGCTTCTAAATAATGAAATATTCTAATGTAATGATGGCCCTAACAGTGAATAAGGAAACAGATTAAGAAACAGCACAAGAAAACTTAAATGTGAAAGCGATGTACTTTCCTTAGTTTTTCTGTATCTGAAATGAAAAATGACGTCAGACAAAAATGCAGATAAAAAATTCTAATTTTCTGGTTTCATAAGAAACCTTGTGAAAGTAAAGCCTAATGGACATGAGTTCGACTGTAGTTTAAGAGAAATTCTGCAGAACACTCTTTTAAACTATTCTATTCTTCAGTTTAGTTGTCTTCATTTTCCTTAGAGAAAAATGTTCATCTGTCAGAAAGACAGAAAAAGTCTTTAGTCTAGAATTGAACAACTTTCGCTGGGGGGCATATACCTAATACTTCTGCGAGTTAGTCTTCCGTCGTGGAATAGAGAAAAATATTGAAAATGATGAATTCCATTAGGAGTATTCCAGTACTTTCTGCATCAAATTCTAAAGTTTGTCATTTGTTTAGGAATAAGGGTAAATCTCTCTCAGAAAGAGGCAAAGTACGGGAACGCATCTGAACCAAGTGTGTAAAGTATGTCATTAAGAAATGTCAAATTCAATTTTTCGATACAGAAAAGAAGAACAACAACAAAATTCGAGACACATACAAAGAGATAATGCATCTATGCTCACTTATCTCTGTACGCAAACCAAATATTTTGACAGAAAACCAACAACCTACCCACAAACATTTCTTGTGTTAAAATGGGCAGGGTGGGAAAATATTTTACTCTCTCGAGAGAGTATTTATTTGACGTAAAATCAATTTTTTCGGTATACGGGAACAGACTTTGTGTAAGTTTGTGTTGTTTTGTACCGTTTTGTGTTGTTTGTGTCGAGTAGGGGAACACATCCATTGTTGCCTCCTCTTTGTGCCTTCTGAAGCGGAGAGGAGATCGTCTTACGCTATGTGGTATATGACCGATGTAAAATCGTTGCTAATAAGTCCAGAAGAATAAAGAGTACAGATTCCACTATTCACTGCCCTTGTTCTTGGGAAAATTTCACTCAGATAGTTGGCTTAGACAAAAAGAGAGCTTTGTCATAAACAAGAATGTAAGCGGCACGATTTTCAAAACAGGAAAAAGAATCAGAAGAGATCTTTGTCATGAACACAAGAATATAAGGGCCACGACTTTCAAAAATGAAAAGATTCATTGTCACTCTTAGGAGAAAAGAAAGGATCAAATAGAAACGAAGGCGTTGTTTGTCGGCGATGGCGTTGACGTTGGCGATCTGAACCTTAGTCTAAAATTCAGGCTTCCCAATCGCTGTACCGTGTTCGAAGCTGAGGTAATGGCCATTCGCGAAGCACTGTCTTGGCTGAAGAGGAATAGTATATCCTCAACTGATATCCTTATTTTTATGGATAGTCAGACAGCACTCAGGGCCCTGGAATCTGTCTCAATAAACTCCAAGACGGTCATGATCTGCCGCACATCCTTAGATGAGTTGGCTGAGCAGTTCAACATACGCCTGTGCTGGGTGCCAGATCACAGAGACATTCTGGGCAACTGTCAAGCAGACGAATTGACCAGGCTTACCAAAACGCAACCACTACTTCAGGAACACGAACACCTCGGCATCCCTCTCGCTACATGCCAGTTAGTACTGCATTTGGAAGCGATCCATCAGACTAATCAAAGGTGGTCCAACCATAAACTTTGTTGCGTCTCCAAGGAGGTGTGGCCCTCTCTTGAACCCAAACGCTCCAGACTGCTACTATCGCTCAAAAGTTCAGACATAAGCCTGGTCATGGAAGCCATAACCGGGCACTGTCTAATCTGTGAGCATGCTAGCAGGCTAGGAGCTCCCTAAAACAATTTTTGCAGAAGCTGCAGGGATGAGGAAGAATCAGAAACTCTTCTACACCTGTTATGCACATGCCCGGCGCTCTCGCGCCTCAGACACAAACACTTTGGAAGCTATTTCCTCAATAAAACCCCTCCCGCCGACATTTTAAACTTTATTATCGGCTCCAGCTGGTTTAAGGTTCTTCCCACATGGTGTGGTAGCACAATCGTCCTGTATGGGACTAAGTGCAGTCATCAGCCACCTTAACCTACCTACCTATTATAGAGCTGGCAATTGCCAGATTGCAACACTAGAGTTACCCAATCCCGAAATATAAAAGGCAACCTTCATAAAAGAGGAGCGACTACCTTGGAGAAGAAGAAAAAGAAAGAAAGAAGAAATATAAAAGGCAACCGTCATATAAAAGGAGCGCCTACCTAGGAGAAAAGAAGGTTTTTCGTATGAGAGAAAAATGTCGTGCCGCAAACATTTGAAAATCCTTTTCTGCTACAACAAATGACAGTTCAGTGTCTGTCTCATTTAGGGACGGAAATCACGGACGTATGAACTTGCGTCTGCCCTTCTCGCTCAAGTCACTATCACCAATCGTGAATGTCATGAATTATGCAAACCCATTTATTTGAAGTTAAAAAAACTGAATATTACGAATTTAACCTGCGAGCAAACAGCAATCTGAAAAACGAAATGCACGTTTGTTTGTTTGAAGACCCAAAAATTTCAAAAAAGTTGCCAAAACCACAAAAGTTACCCAACGATGAATTACAAGTTAAACAGCAGCTCGTTTTTTTATAACTTGTTTACTAACTACCAGCTTTTGAATAAATTTAAAGTTTGAAAAGTGCAAATTTCATACTACATGGTAAGTATGGAAACCGAAACCGTTCGATTACACAAGTTTTCATGTACGAATTTGACCACAAAAACGGAGTGTTTCTTCAAGTCACTCAATGAAATTTAAATTGCTACAACACCACGACTGGTAAAATTTTAATATTTCCTCAGGGAAAATAGCTTAAAACAAAACAGTATTCTTTCGCTGTTTGTCCTTTTGAATGTCCCTGTTGTTCATTCATTACGTGATGACGAATTTCGTCCGTCTCAAGCCCCATCTCGAAACCTCGCCTACGTTGTGAAGGAAATGTTATTTGCATACCTGGAAATATGTATACATCCGAACGAATCCTCAAACCTCAACAAAATCCTTTACTCTTGGGTTTAATTTATGCTTCAATTTTAAATTGCAGTCAGTGAAATTTCATGGCACAGAGCAAACGAAATGCAGACAAGCTTGACTGCGCCCCCATTGTAATTGTAATGCATTACAGAACTCACCAAATATGCTTTTCAACCACTTATTTGCTGAGGAAAATCCCAGATGCTTCGCCTTTATTCACTTGCACATTTGCTATTGGGTATATATTTATTTATTTTTATGAGGTCAGGTCCCATGTGAGCCCAGGCATAGACATTTCAATTCGATCCGGCTTCTAACACGAGAGGAAACCCACAAACTGGGGTGACTGGAAAAGTTATGTAAATCTGCGACTCCTGGGGGTATTAATATGGAGTCTTAAACTTTGTCCATTTGTGCATAAATTTTTGTTTTCAAGAAAGTTTGACATCTCACTAGGGGAACATAAAAAAGATTTTCACATCTTCATTGTGCGGTGTAGGAAAACTTGAAAGTTATTTTTGTGCTCCGATGTTTTGAGAATTCGAAAGTTTGTGTTGATTTTGCTTTAGTAGCCAAAGAAAAATGTTTGTCTGAAAACGAAATATTTGGCAATCTCAACGTATTTGTGAACTAAACAAAGGCATACAGAACTTTTTTCGAAAAGTAGAATCGTCTCCGAGGAATGTAAAGCGTATGCTAGGTAACCGGATCACGGGTTTTCGGAGCTTTCACAGAAGAAACCTACTTACTTTTGACAGAAGATGAATCTTGTAGGTAAAAAAAATCAGCGATCATGATTGGTTGATTGGTTATGATGAAACCCTAGAAAATACCGATCAGCAAGACTATGCTTGTTTGAGTAAAATAATTCCTAATAAGACTGGGAAAGGTCTTGGCTGAAAGACATCTTCTTCCCATTTCATTTAACCTCGTTTCCTGTGAAGATTCATGGCCGTTTTCTTCAAATGGTTCATTCAACACGCACCAACTGTCAGTTGTGATCGATTTCTTTATTTTCTGCGGCTCTTCCTGCTGCAATCAACTGATTTCACTTAAACACTATCCTATATCCTGATGAGCCACGATTGAGGTGTCGATACGAGGGTTGCCTTTTATATTTCGGGATTAGAAAACAAAAACAAATATTAATCATTGAAAATAGCTTTATTGCTTTTCAAAATATTCCCCATTAAGATCTATATACTTTCGCATGCATTAGAATCAATTATCGAAGAACTTTTGCCACTCTGATTGAGGTATTTCCAAAATATGCATTCTGAACGCATCAACTCCTTCTTCAGGTGTCGAAAAACATTGACCTCTCATTTTATTTTTTACGTACGGAAATGAAAATATGCTATTCGATGTCAAGTCAGGATTATACCGCGGATGACTCATCAAATCGATGTTTTGAGTGCTCAAAAATGTAGTTGTTTGAGCCGATGCGTGAGAGCTCGCATTGTCGTGTCAAAGAGTGATCCGTCTTCGGCGGTTGGTTTTCCTGGTTTCTTGGAAGACAACTGGCAAACAAATGGTTGTGTACCACTCAGAATTGACTGTTCTGCGTTGTTCTAGTGGTACGATAGCGACATGTCCAGTTTTTCCGAAAAAGGCGATCATTTGCTTGGAAGTGCTTCGTGCGCGAGCAACTTTTGTCGGATTGGGCTCAATTTGAAACACCCATACAGTCGACTGAGTTTACATTCGAGCTCATACACGTAAATCCACGATTCACAACCTGTCACGATGTCATAGACGTGTTTCGAAGTACCGCGATCGTTTGAGCGATTGACAAATTGTGTGGGATCCACACATCGATTTGATGAGTCATCCGCCGCATAGTCCTGACTTGGCACCGAATGACTTCTTTTTATTCCCTTACGTAAAATAAAATGAGAGGTCAACGTATTTCGACACCTGAAGAAGCGGTTGATGCGTTCAGAATGCATGTTTTGGAGATATCTCAATCAGAGTGGCAAAAGTGCTTCGACAATTGATTCAAACGCATGCAAAAGTGTATAGGTCTTAATGGGGAATATTTTGAAAAACAATGAAGCCATTTTCGATGATTAATATTTGTTTTTGTTCTCTAATTGCGAAATATAAAAGGCAACCCTCGTATACCTTCATTGTTAAATCGTCGATTAATATTACGGACAGTGCCTTTTGGAATGATATAAGAAAACGGTTAGTCTTGGTTCCTACAGACGTATGGCGCCAATGATGTGTGCTGAATACCACATGCAATGAATTGACTCCATTCCTTATTCTTTCCTCCATGCCAGCGTGTAGTTATTAAGATTTTATAAAAAACAAATAGAGTTTGGCCCAATAATTATGTGAATAACTGTATCGTAAGTGTTTTTTTACACGCCGAAGGGTTCGATTCCCAGCTCAACACGAATTTTTTTAATTTTTTCATGGCACCACCTCTTTCGAGCTGCTGACAACATTTAAAGAGTAATAACTGTCTAAGATAAGTTTCTTAAATAAATGAATACAGTTAAGTTAATGAGCAAGTAAAGCCCTTGTTCCCCCGTGGACTGTAGCATCCAATAATTAAACAGCATTTGCGTGAAGTTTTGATTTATTTTTTCAGTAAAAAGCAAAGTGCAGCTAATGCTTGTAGAAGTTCACGGTGAATTTCCTCCGACCGTTGAATTTTTCACCGCACCACCTCATTCAGGCTGCTAACAACAAAAGAGTAATAACTGTCTAAGAACACTTGTCAAACTTCGCCATTCAGAGTCGGCAAAAAACTGTAGATCCCTTCTACTCGTGAGGGAACAGTAGCGCGCACAACACGATTAGTTGATGAGTAAGCTAGGGCTTGGTCCCCCTGTGGACTGTCGTGCCAAACAATTATAAAATTATTAACTGTAAGTATTTAGATGTGTTTTGGTTTTTGGGAGCCATTGAACAAAACTCTACTTAAGGGTGCAATTTGTAAAACATTCTTTCATTCAATTTCTGGTTACGTTGTATTGCCTACTCACTCTTTAATATCGTCTAACTTTTCAGTTTTTTCATTGTTTTTGTCTAACGCGGGACCAAAATTCTTCAATCGAGTTTGTTTTATTTTTGATTTGCTAATACAGATTGTCCGCCCGTCACAGCGAGAATGAAAGAAAAATAATTTGTCTACTCTCTCAAAGATTAAACCAACAGAAAGGTAACACCCTGTTCTCTCGATTTTTTTTTTGCAAATCAAACTGCTGCAACAAAAAGATTTTAGCGTATATCTGCATACTTTGCACATAAACCACACCGTACATAAAATGTGTCCCTTTTTTCACAAACTGTTTGTTAACAACTTTTAACCCACATTGTAGTTGGAAGCAATTTTCATTTCCATTCTATTATCTACTGGGCGCGTAACGAACGTGGGTGTTGCAACAAGGGAAATAAATTAGAGCTACATAAATATGCATGCCTGGGTGATAGGTGCCTTTTTTCAACACGCATTCAATGCGTAAATCGTGAAGTTGATTATATGAATAATTTACGGTTACAAATTGATAAAATTCACAGTAAAGCGTGGGACCACAGTTTATGAGAAAATTTGCACCTAAATAAAATGTCAAATTTGTAGGTTAGGTGATAGGGGAACTTTCTAAACTCCTTTTTATCAATATTAAAAATTAAATTGATTTGTAAAGAATTTTGAAGTTTGGTCTATTTGGAGTGTTCTTTTGTTTTGAAAGTGAAACGAGGGGAAATTCATCAGGTTTACGATTCAGAGCTTCAGTGGATTTCATTGGAGTTTGTTTAATGTGAACTAGTTGTGAAGAAGTCATTAATCATTAATTGCGAAAAATTCTAGAAAAGTGAAACTAAATAGTTCTGCGCAGCAAAAGCTTTACAGTATACCGTTGAAAAAAAAATCCAAGTAGTCTTTGGAAGGTTCAGTGATTACTACTTCAGTAGATATGACAGAGGACAGGTTTCCACAAAACTTTCCTCTTTCAGCCAACCCGGTGAATGAAAGTTGTTCGATACTTGATAAGTGGTCAAGTGTCTTCAGATACAACGTTTATGATGGCTAGGACAAGTAAAGCGTATGGACACCACTGCTCCGGCCCGAAAAGTTTTCGAATCAGAGCCATTGGGACTACGCAACAGAGGACGGCCTAGGCTAAGATGACGCACACAAATAAAGAAGGACCTCAATCAACTTGGAGTGCGCAATTGGCGGTAGCTGACGAAAGACCGTGCTAGCTGGAGTGGTATGATGGTTGAGGCCGAGGTCCACCCCAGACTCTGGCGCCATAAGAGGAAGAAGAAGATTTATTTAAGGCACTGGTACATAGAATACTCTACAAGCGTAGCGTCAAAGTATCGGTTCACAGTGAAGTACCTGAAGGAAGGAGATGACACAGTGAATACTTCAACGCACAGCTAATTCCATTTGACAGCAGCTCTAAATTCAATTTGTTTTGGTTATCCTGTAGAGCGGACTGATATTTATTTTCCAAAAATGCCTCCAGACGAGTTACTGGATTGATGATACTGCTCGAACTTAAAGAATATATTAATACCAAAAAGAAGCAACCGTCGATTTTGGGTTCGGACTTTATACATAGATGAAGATCTGCGTTAAGCTTTGAGAAAATATGCACTGTCTAGAATAAAAAACAAAAGAGAATAAAAAACAGAACTCTTTACTTTACTGTTGTGTCCACTAGGCTCCCTTTTCGAAGATTTCGACACCCCCACAGCAATTGCTGTAGTAGATATCGCAGTTCTTCATCGCTTTTATGCCAGACCCATCCCATCGCACTTCCTGGATGGCGGTTATATCAGCTTTGTAGCTGTCAAGGGACTCAGCAAGTTGTTCGGCTGCACGTGGCCTACTAAGCGACCTCACATTCCACGTGCAAAACCGGAAATCATTGTCCTTAAAACGTTTGCTGGGGTCGTCAACAGTTGATCCTTCATTATCCGAGGCATGTTGTTGTCTCTGAACTATCGTTAGTTTTACGTGGTGAGGAAGTTACCCTCACGCACAACCCACAGACTGGTAGGCCAGGCCCATTATTTAAATCCTCGGGCAGAGGGGGTCGCTGCATACATTAGTTCACCATACAACGGGTGTTGTGATGGCTATCCAGGGGGCGCCACGTGGAGGCTGTATGTCAACTTGACCTGTGCACTAACGAGGATTGCCTTGGCATCTCGCCATGTTGAGCACAATCAACGACGTTACCTCGCGTGCATAGGCCCATGCGACATTCACCTCCTATTCGTCGATTTCAAGGCTGCATATGACAGTGTGCATAGAGACGAGCTATACAGTGCCATGTCTAGTTTTGGCATTTTTACCAAACTCGTCAGATTGTGTAGGATGACGATGGAGAACTCTCGCTGCTCCGTCAAGGTCGGTACCGAACACACCGAGATCTTCAATGTCAAAAAAGGTTTTAGACAAGGCGACGCACTGTCATGTAACTTCTTTAACATCATCCTCGAGAAGATCGTGTGTAACTCACAAGTCAACCCCAGAGGCACGATCTTCCAGAAGTCAGTTCAATTGCTAGCTTACGCTGATGACATTGACGTGATTGGACGAACACAGCGAGCCGTCAAAGAGGCGTTTGCTGACATTGAAGCGGAAGCGGCTACAATGGGTCATTGTAGTACATGCTGTCATCAAGGAAGGACACACAACATCGACGTCTCGGACGGAGCGCCACACTAGGCAGCAGAAACTTCGAGGTAGTTAAGGACTTCGTCTACCTCGGCTCGGCGGTAAGCAGAGACAACAACATCAGTACCGAAATCAAACGCAGAATTACTCTTGCCAATCGCTGTTTCTTTGGGCTCAAGAGGCAATTGAATAATAAAGCCCTCTTTCGAAGGACTAAGCTCGCTTTATATAACAGCTTGATCATCCCCGTCCTACTTTATGGCGCAGAATCTTGGACGTTAGTAAAGACGGATGAGGAAGCCCTTAGTCTTTTCGAGAGAAAAGTTTTGCGTGCGATTTTTGGTCGTGTTTGCGTTGATGGCATCCGGAGGAGAAGATTTAATGACGAACTCTATAGGCTGTACAGCAACATGCGCATGGTCAAGCGTCTACGGATACAACGTTTAAGATGGCTAGGCCATGTAGAGCGTATGGGCACCACTGCTCCGGCCCGAAAAGTCTTTGAAGCCGTGCTATTGGGACAATGTAACAGAGGACGACCTAGACTAAAGTGGCGCACAAAAGTGGAGAAGGACATCAACCAACTTGGAGTGCACAACTGGAGACAGCTGGCGAAAGATCGTGCTGGCTGGAGAGGCATGTTGGTTGAGGCCCAGGTCCACCCCGGATTGTAGCGCCACAAGAAGAAGAAGAAGAAGGTGTTACACATTAGACCCGTCTGATGATAATTTTCTTTCAAAATATTTTAAGAACCTAATGTGTGGGGATAACATGCTTGTTTACAATCCGCATTCAAGTTTACCAAAGTTACTAACAAATATCTCCTATAATAAGACTGCTTGGCATTTCAAAAATATCAAGCCAATCATTTCAGTAAGTGTATTCCCGTACCCGAAACAAACAACACAAAACAGTACAACAACACAGAAAGTAATGGAACACACCTATTATTGCCGGTGACATATGATTCAAATTACGCACACACGAACACAGCTTAATTTGGAAAACGAAACCATAAGAATGTTAAATGTGCTGATTGTTAAAAACTGGCGAATTTTTGTTGCATTTTCTGCCTTAAGTGAAACAGAAACAGAAAGAATTCAAACTCACTGTTTTTCTCATTCATTTCAAAACACAGATTTTTAGTGGATGAAAAATTTTGAAATAGAGTGCATCATTTACTTTGAATCAGATTAACAGTCTCTTCACAAAGGAAAACCAAACATTGTTAACCACTTTGCGGCTGATTAGCATCGTTTTCATTTCGTTCCGGTTTGCTTTGTGCGCGCACTTCTTCACCGCATCTGTTGTTTGTGTTTGCTTAAAAATGGATCTGATTACAAATGATCCAAGTGATCAAGGTCGACATTTATGCGTCCAAACAGTCGCCCCTGCATTTTTTAAACTTTTGGCAGAGTCAACTGAACTGTATTCACGTTTGTGTATATTTATCCACTACCGACACATCGTGTCCGAGAAAGATAAAGATTCTATCTGCATCAGCAAATAATTAAGTGCGCTGTTAATGCCATTGGCAATGTCATGAAGGTTTCTCGCTGTGTGAGATATTAAATGATGTCTGTATCGAATAGCGTTAGATGCAGTGGTCGCTTCTAAGCGATTCACTTCTTAACTCGGTTCTTTAATTACCGAACGAAAACCCATTAAAAGTTGGCATTAATGAAACGGAACACAGACTTTGCGGTGATGAAAGAATCTATCAGATTGTGTTTGGGTGCATCGTGAATCTTAATAATAAACGATTGCATTAAAATTTCGCATAAAAAATGATAATTGCGTCTGGGGAAGCAGGAGTAAATTAACTTTCAGACACAGGATGTAACCTGTTATGTATGCCAGGAATGTGGAATATATTTTTGTTGAAAAGTAATTATAAAAGCTAGCTGTGTGAAGATGATTCTTTGCAAAGAGTCGCCGTTTGTTTTGCGTAATTTAGCCCAGGAACTTCTACTAGGTAGACGGACCTATATTACTGAGGTA
This sequence comes from Eristalinus aeneus, assembly GCA_955652365.1. Lineage (NCBI taxonomy): Eukaryota > Metazoa > Arthropoda > Insecta > Diptera > Syrphidae > Eristalinus > Eristalinus aeneus. The sequence continues at coordinate 22,891,391 of OY019130.1, forward strand.
GGTTTAAGAAAATGAGCCATGTTCTGATCGAGATGAGCAATCTCTACCGCAAGGAATGAAGTACGCGATTCAGCTTTATAGTTTCGACATGTCAGTCAGAATCCTACTTTATGGCGCGGAAACCTGGACGTTACTAAAAGCGGATGAGAAAGCCACTAGTCTTTTTGAGAGAAAAGTTTTGCGTGCGATTTGTGGTCCTGTTTGCGTTGATGCCATCTGGAGGAGAAGATTTAACGACGAACTCTATGGGCTGTACAGCAACATGCGCCTGGTTAACCGTCTTTGGATATAACGCTTAAGATGGCTAGGCCATGTAGAGCGTATGGACACCACAGCTCCGGCCTGAAAAGTTTTCGAATCAGAGCAACAAACGACGGCCTAGGCGAAGATGACGCACACAAGTGGAGAAGGACCTCAAAAAACTTGGAGTGCGCAACTGGAGACAGCTGGCGAAAGATCGTGCTGGCTGGAGAGGCTTGTTGGTTGAGGCACAGGTCCACCCTGGACTGGAGCGCCACAAGAAGATGAAGAAGAGGAAGTATCTCAGAGTGTCCGACAAATCAGTTAAAAGGACCTCGCTGAAGAAAAAAAGAATATTTTCAATTTATAGCAACAATGAGGAAGTATTGCTAAGAAAGCATGCAGTGTAAAAAGGAGCAGTCTGAATAGAAGTGTTCTTGTACCCGGAATAAACAACACAATACGTAGGTTGCCTTTTATATTTCGGGATTGGGCAACCCCAGTGTTGGAATCTGGCAACTGCCAGCTCTATCGTAAAGTTTGACATTTTTGAGGTTATACGTACTCAGAACATTTTGACATACGAGCGCTGTTTGTGTAATTTACAGAAACTTTAAACATTCATCTCGCCCAAAAAATGGAATTAAATCGTGAAAATTGTTGTGCGATTATTTTTTTCAACTTTCAACGTGTATTAACTTAACAACAGTGCATCTATGAACTTAATTCAATTTTTGTCGATGAAGCTCCATCAAGGACCAGTGTTTGTCGATGATATGGCAAAATTCAACCTAGGTCGTAGTTCACATCAAGACGAATTTCGTGAAGGTCGTCCAATATCGGTTGTTCTTCGGGAAACCATTGATGTTGTGCGCCAACTGATATTGCAAGATCGTCATGTGACCTATCTTGAGATTGAGACAACCTTAGGCATTGGTGGGACCAGCATACATTCAATATTGCATGAACATTTGACCGTCAAACAAATTTGTTCGTGTTTGATCCCACACAATTTGTCAATAGCTCAAAAAGAGGCTCGTGTCGATTGATCGAAAGAAATGCTCCAAAAATACGATCGCGGTGCTTCGAAACACCTTCATGACATCGTGACAGGTGATGAATCGTGGATTTACGCGTATGAGCCCGAAAATAAACAGCAGTCGACTGTATGGATGTTTCAAATTGAGCCAAATCCAACAAAAGTTGCTCGCGAACGAAGTACTTCCAAGCAAATGGTCGCCTGTTTTTTCTGAAAAGCTGGACATATGGCAACCGTACCACTGGAACAACGCAGAACAGTCAATTCCGAGTGGTACACAACCATTTGTTTGCCAGTTGTCTTCCAAGAAATCAGTACAACCAACCGCCGAAGACGGATCACTCTTGACCACGACAATGGGAACTCTCATACATCTGTTCAAACAACTGCATTTTTGAGCACGCAAAACGTCGATTTGATGAGTCATCCGCCGTATAGTCCTGACTTGGCACCGAATGATTTCTTTTTATTCCCGTACGTAAAAAATAAAATGAGAGGTCAATTTTTTCGACACCTGAAGAAGCGGTTGATACGTTCAGAATGCATGTTTTGGAGATACATCAATCAGAGTGGGAACAGTGCTTCGACAATTGGTTCCAAGGCATCCAAGAGTTTATAAATCTTAATGGGGAATATTTTGAAAAACAATGAAGTTAATTTCGATGATTGATATTAGTTTTTGTTCTCTAATATTGAAATATAAAAGGCAACCCTCGTATTAAGGAGATTTTAATGAGTTAGTAGTGGAAGTTGACATTTATTTTGTTATCCAATGATTCACTGCCGCTATTCCATTAAAATTGGGAACTAACACAATTATGTTTGTAATATTTTACGCGATACATATGTTTCTCAATGTGCACTTAAGCTGTGCCCCCATGGTTTATTGGCATCCTGTAATGTGAAGTTTTATTCAATTAAAGGCGGTGTAACATGTTCATGCCAGCTCTTAAAACACGATCTTACAAAAGTCTGTTAGTTGCTGGCTTTCGCGGATGTCATTTGCATACATCAATGTCGTTCGAAAGCATATTTAGAAACAACCAATTATGCGTGAACTAACCGTGTACTTTTGTGTTGTTATGTTGGTACCCAAGCCTGTTAAATATATTCGAAGTTCGGTCAAGTTGAATATTTAGTTAATTTTTAAGCTCGATTTCCGACTGTTATCAAATTTTCAAAACCGGATTAAATGCGCGGGGCATTCCCAATATTGATTGTGGTTTATGGTGATGCTATGTTGGAAGCAACCTTTACGTTTCTCAGAAAGCGGAAAATATGTTCCAGACTCCCAAGCACATCAACAAGAAGCTTAACCATTGATGGTGTGACAAAAACTGGATTTGACAATCTTCGAATCGCCGTAAGAGATTTTGCTGAAGGATCTTGCTCTTCGATATTCACACACAACACGTCGCCATAAAGTTGTATCAAAATTCATCAACCCCAGGTTCGCGTGTGTGACATTTCACGCGTGATATTTGACCACCGCGGTATAATGGATAAGTGCGTCAACTTACAAATCAATGAATCCAAGTTTGATTCCTCGACTGAACTCCTTGCAATTTTCCACAGCTAGTAACACTGCGGTCGCCTTGGCCTAGTGGGTAGAGTGCGACGCTCAGACGCCGAAGGGTCTAGGTTCGATTCCGAGCTCAACACTAATTTTTCGAATTTTTCACGGCACCACCTCTTTCGAGCTACTGACAACACTCAAAGAGGGATAACTGTCTAAGAAAGCTTCTCAAATTTCGCCGTTCGGAGTCGACAAAAAACTGTAGGTCCCCTCTACTCGTGAGAGAACAGTACCGCCCACAACACGAGTAGATGATGAGCAAGCTAGACCCTGGTCCCCCTTTGGACTGCAGACCGAAAAATTATTATTATTATTAGTAACACTGTTTTCGAAAGCTTAGCTTTTCTGTAAAAAGCTCTATAAGCTACGTCGTAAGGGAGTCGGCAATAAACTATTGATTCCATCCACCATGTCCACCATCTCATCCATCCACCATGTCATCAAAACAAGGAGTAAAAGGTTCCTTTTATTTATTTTCGAGAGTTATGCATCTCTTCTCTAGTTGTTTCGTTTCTCTGTAGTTGCTTCGACGTGGTATATAAGATATTGTATGGATCTAGAAGGCTGTAGCTTGCACTCTTACGGATTAGGCCTTTCATCGAATTTGGCTGTCCAAGATTTTAACTTTCTTGCCTAAATTGTTTCCTGACAATATGCTATAATTACTTATTAAGCTTTGCCGTCCGACGTAGACATTAAATTGAAGATCTCATCCAGAAGAAAAAAGCCACACACAGCATTGTCGCCTTGTGGACAGTGCTGCCCTTGAACCTTGCAGACTTAATTTATCATTTAATTTATATTTGCCCAGATATTGAAACGAAAAACTCTACCTCCGCACCCTGTAAGTTCTGTTTCCACTTTCTTTATAGTCCAACATTTCTTGGAAGCGATGACCTCTTTGCCATCTCCCAGCACACACAATAAACGACTCCACGCCTGAAGCAGGAAACGTGCTCCCTGCGGTTTGCCTTCGCTCCTCCCTACAGATAAGATCTCACATTGTAAGTATTCACTCCTGCGTTAATGGCAGATGAAACAGTTTAATTTTGCGATTTCCCAATGTTCGCCAGGTCTTATCACAGCCACTAATGGAACGCAATTTCGTTGAGATGCTGTCTAAATGAGTTGCACAAGCTACCGCTGGTGCCAAAATGAACTATTATTGCACCAAGGGACAGCCAACTCATCAGTGAGACGATGATAATAACAACTTTTGGTCCATCAATCAAAATCAAATTGTCAATAAAACTTAATCCCAACCAGGAGCAATTTACAGAGTTTAATAAGTTTTCATTTAATTGGGTTTGTGTGTGTGCGAAATGGTCGAGACGGTCTTCGTTCCCCCAACGGAGCCTAAGCTGAACTTGTCCGTCTCTATGTGCCGTGCGTAAGAAGATAATTGTGATAAATTGTTATTTGTGTTTGTGTGATCCTGTGCAGAGGCACAGAGAAACCGAAAGTGGTACGTGTGCTTCTCCTGTGCCGAAACCAGTGGCTGTTGGCTCATTGAAATAGTGTAATGGACCGAGGCATTAAAACTTATGGCGAATATGAATTTGGACACGTTGAAATGTGGCACGGTATCGACGTCATTTTATGTAGGTCGTGCCTCGTGCGTATTTGTTGGTTATTTTTATTCAAATTGCACAAGTCCCGGCCTGCAGATACTGACATGAACAACACATAAATTGCCTGAACTGTGTGGACATTAAGTGTGCCTTAGCCATTTGCAGAAGTACTTGGGAATAAATGAAAAAATAAATGAAAACCCTTTCATTCCTATGTTTGGGATCAAATGCTCCGAACGGAGTTAACAAATTCCCAGAAAGATGTATTCTCAGTTGGAAGGTAAAGGAAGTTTTTTGTTGGAGTAGACTCTATTGGCTGAGCAAACTATCGAGCGATCGGTCGCCTTTACATCACTTATAAGATCCCCTCCGCCGATCTGTGTGTGGACGATTGAAACCCATTGTTAATAATCTGGCAGGGCCTTACTCGTACAACTTCATGTCAGAAAAACCCACCATCGACTACATCTTCGCACAACGTCAGACACTGGAAAAGACTTAATCGACACCCACTACCTAGTCGTCGACTTCAAGGCAGCATATGACAGGGTGCGTGGGACGGAAATATACTAATTAATGTTTAAAAATGATTTTCCTGGCAACTAGTCAAGCTTTGCTGGAAGATAATGGAGAACTCTGGCTGCTCTATCAAGGTGGGCAACATATTCACCGAGTCGCCTGGTCAAACAGGACTTTAGACTTGGCGGCATGTGACTTCCGGATTTCCCTTCCATACGAATAGTACTTGAGAAGGACGTGAAAGACGTCAACACGTAAGGCACGATCTTCCAAGACCCATTCAACTGCTTGGTAACGCGCACAACATTGACGTGATTAAACGTTTACAAAAGAAACCAATTGATCTCTTGTTCAAAGCGAGCAGTTAATTAGGCTTTGAAGCGGAAGCGACTTCAGTGGATCTGGCAGAGAATGAAATCAAAATAACGTCACCACGGAAGGACGCACAACAATGATATCTTTGAGATAGTTAAGGACTTGGGCTGCTTTAGCGCTGGAGTAAACAGGAACGATACCACCAGTAACAAGATAAAGCGTAGATTTTGAGTATTGAAAGCACTGTAAAGCTGACTTTACATAACACATTAATAGTCCCTGTCCTACCTTATGGCGCAGAGATATGAAAACCGGAGGAGGAAGTACAGAGCCATTTATCGAAAAACTTAGCTGACACTGACTGTCCTCGGTTTGTTCTATGGTGCACTCTATTGAAAGCTGATGAATAAGTTCTCGGTCTTTATGAGAGAGTGTTTGCGTTGATTTGCATTCAGTCAAGAACTGCTCGGGCTGTACGGCGGCAGGTAACTAATTAAGCGTCTTCGAATGCGACGCTTAAGATGATTAAGAAGGGTCTTCAATATATTTTCGGTATCGGGGTAAAACTATGGTAATATACACACTGTCTCAAAAAATTGTCCGTACGCTCTTGACTTTTCAAGTCTAAATAGTATAACTTCAATGTATTAGTTATCTATATACAGCTCTGTGCAAACAAATAGCACCACGTTGAGGTCTGTACTTTGGATGCTAATTACTTTTCTCCATGCTCGGGTTGAGACACGATATTTATTGTAGGACATCTGTTGGGTATCAGTAATAAAATGCAAAAAACAAGATAAGCGAAGATGCATTTTAAGACAAGAAAATTCCCGTTACACAAAATGAAACCGAAATGTTGGTGTGCAAAATAATAGCACCACAAGTAAAGCGTCGTAAATAAAATGCAAAATTTAGTGGAATAGTACGGTTTTTATTTTTTTTTATTTATACTACTGTTCTAGTACTTCGTCTTATAATCCTTATTTTTGAGCACAGCAGCACAACGTCGTAGCATAGAGTCGATTAGTGCCTGACATCGCCGAATTTTAATACCCCTCCACACAGCCTGCACAGCTTCCCATAGCTGTAGTTTATTTTTTGGTTTCGCTTTAAAAACAGCTTTCTTAACATCTGTCCAAAGATTTTCAATGGGGTTTAGGTCTGGAGATTGCGGCGGCCATTCCATAACTTAAACCCCATTCCTCGCAAAATATTCCTTGGCCAATTTGCTCGTATGTTTCGGGTCATTGTCTTGCTGCAGGACCCATCTGAGAGGCATATTCTACTCGGCGTAGGGCAACATGGTTTCCCTCATTATGCCAACATAAACTTCGGCGGTCATCATTGGTTTTATCCAAAATATAGGACCGGTACCGTTGTAGGAGAAGCATCCCCATATGTTAATTTTCGCGCTACCGTGCTTAATGGTTTTTAAAACACACTCTGGTTTAAACTCTTGGCTTTTTTTGCCTGCAAACAAATGTCCTGGTCCCAGGAGTTTCAAATAAAACAATTTTAGACTCATCTGTCCATAATATATTACGCCATTTGGTTACTTCCCAGTTCAAATGTTCTTGCGCAAGTTGCTTTCTTTTATGAAGATGGACCTTTGTCAGCAAGGGTACTTTCTGGGACTTCTGTCAGGTAGTTCCTTCTCTATCAACTTCCTTCTTATGGTTGATGTTGACACGGGCAGATTTAGTTCCTCTTTTATTTTGTTTGATGTGATGAATGGGTTTTGTTTCACTAATATTATCATTCTTCGCTTGTCGGTAGAGGTTAATTTCGATTTTCTACCTCTTGTTTCTTCTTTTTCGACGTGTTTTTTTTTTTCATTAGTAATCATTTTATTCGAACAACCAACGATTTCCCGAATAAATTTGTACGTTTTTCCGTCAAAAAATAATTGTTTTTATAAGTTCACGTTTCTTAGGAGTACAATGCACACCGCGACCCATTTTAATTGTTTATAAGTTGTATTTTAAAAGTACTAGTTTCAAAATACTTAAATATTTTTACTTAAATCTTTTGACGCACAAAAAAAAACTTAACACCACCAAACACTTCGAAAACACTTTTTAGAGTGACATGGAGCTATTATTTTGCACACCAAAATTTCGGTTTCATTTTGTGTAACGGGAATTTTCTTGTCTTAAAATGCATCTTCGCTTATCTTGTTTCTTTGCATTTTATTACTGATACCCAACAGATGTCCTACAATAAATATCGTGTCTTAACATGAGCATGGAGAAAATTAATTAGCATCCAAAGTACAGACCTCAACGTGGTCCCGTTTTTGTTGCACAGAGCTGTATATAAAAATCAATGTTTGCTTGTTTGTTTGTCCTTTATAGACTCCTAACTGGTAAGTGATAGAGCATTGATGTCTTTGGCAACTTTGTTCAGAATTCTGTCAAAAGGGTTGTGGTACCAACTTTTGTTTGGGGGATAGCTCCCCATAGAGATGAAGTTGGGGCCTATGTTCAAAGTTCGGCTGATCCTTTCGAGTGATATATCAATCAAGAGGTCTTTGAAAATAAGATTGAGCTTTTTTGGTGGAGAGTACCGTTAGAAAGATATGAAGCTTTAAAAAGTTTAACCGCCTCTTATTTCCACAAAATTGTGGCTACAAATCTGGAAAAATCATAGAAAATCCGTCTCAATGAATACCTTCAACTAAAATTAGATCAAGCATTCAGGCTTAGATACTTTGGGAGTTATTGGTCAAAATCCTTAAAACATCAATATGCAAATTTTGGAAAATTAAAAATGCAGTATTGAAGATCTGGGTCAACGCGCTAAGGGAACTTAATTATCCAACCATCGTTTCGAATAATAAATTGGAGATATCGCAGGTTAAATGCTTTTTATTTCCCATATATTTTTTCTCGCTGTAATCAGTGAATCGACACGAGCCTCAGTGGAGTCACGCACATTGAACAATTCAACCCCTAAATAGACACACAACGCTTACGCGTGCGTCGATGCGTGTATGCCAGTTATGCGAAACTGAAATCCATCCTAACCCACTCGTCAGGAACTTAAGGAGCTCAGTCCCTGGACAACGATTTCTCAATGCACACAACATGTTAAACGAAGAGATTTTCCCCCCGACATCTTCTGCTTGCGAGCCGTATCACTTCTTCTCCAGCAGTGATACAACCTATCATCGAGGTTGACCCTGAAAACAACCCCACCCCCACCACTACAAAGGAACATCATCGACACACGGATCTGAACACCCCGATGTTAAGACAGGACATCGTTACATTGTAAATAATTCACTTGTACACACCCAAGCTATGTAAGACAGTTGTTCATCCGTCGGGCCCCTATGGTTGTGCCGACACATATATATGTATATTTACTGTAGTCTTAAGATTAAAAATTTTGAAATTGTAAATATTTTGTTCAATAAAGAAAAATTGAAATTGAAATTGATGCGTGTATGCCCGTGCATAGATTTACTGCTGGTCCAAATCTGATTGATTTGATTTTCCCTATAACCGCTGGCGTCCCCCAAGGCTCAATCTTGGGCCCAATATTATATATTATTTTTACAGCGGATATCCCTCAACCATCAAGCTCGGAAGTGAATATCATTAATTACGCGGTCTATACTCACACTCCGTTCATAGTCCTCAGTACTAGGCTGCTCAACAGATATCTTTCATCGCTCATGGACTACTTCGATAGATGGTCATAAATCAGACATCAACAACAAGAACTCAGTCAAAACAGCATTAGCTAATCACTGCGTCCAGACCAACCATCTACCCGACCTTGATGACGTCAAAATCCTGCAAACGGAAAAACATACTAGCAAAATGTACACTCTGGAAACCCTGCACATAATCAAAACCAACAACAATATGAATAAGAAACAGGACATACAAAACATATCTGCCGTATATTCAGCACTTGTAACGGCTTAGACATATTGTATTTAAATCAAATTTTAAATTTCAAATCATTCTTGACTTATCTTCACACACGGAAGTGCTCAATATTTTGTTTCATTGTGAATTTTGTTTTTTTGTGATAATTTTAAAGAGCATTTAGACTAACATCCACATCCATTTATAAAAGCAACACAATTAATGTAAGTTATTTTCCAGTTGTTTAATTGCATTGTCACTATGCATGTATGTAACATAATTTGTTTTATTGTTTCAATAAGAAAGATCCCCTGATGAAGGCGACAATCCCTGCCGAAACATTGGGATAAACAATGAAATAACCTAGTTTCATTGAAAATCAACAGTGACCAAAAAAGCCGACGAAAGAAAGACAGTTTCCCCTGCACAATGATGGAAGATCCGGCCCAACGAAAGGAAAAACCCAAGTACTGGTCATCAAAGGTCCCACCAACCAGTGTTCCAGAAATACATTGAGGAACCACAACAAACTACGGATCAAAATGAAGAATGAAAAAATCGAGCCCGTCACAGCAGTGAAATACCTCGGAGTAACATTCAACAGGGATTTTTCGTTTGGCAAACATATCGAAAACCGCATTTCGATTGCCAAAATACCACTCAACCATTCCCGAAAGATCATGTGGAGACCCAACGCACTGTCCAAAAGGATCAAGCAAATCGTGTACAAGCAAATCATCAGACCATCACTAACATATGCATGCCCGATTTGGTTTCATTTACCACCGGCCCAAATGGAAAAACTTCGGATATTCGAGAGAAAGTGCTTCAGATCAGCAATCTGCACAGGCAGCCAAACTCCAATGAAGTTCATCAAGTCTTCCACCGTGTACAGACAAACGGAAATAGATCGGATTGACAGACGAATCCTCCAGCTCTCCATTAACTTCATCAAGAACCTTCCCAACATCACCAACAACATCATAGCTGAAGTAGCGGCAACAGCAGCTGATCCCACGGACTACTTCCTGAGTACTAACCACATGGAACACTTATTCGATGCAGGGGAAATAATGGACAGGCAGAACAACATTACCTACAACAACGTCAGGATGAGGAACAACACATTTAAATACAACAATACACAATATATAGAGCGCAAACTGAGCTTCTTCTTCTTCGGATGGCGCTACAGCCCGGGGTGGACCTGGGCCTCAACCAACATGACTCTCCAGCTAGCACGATCTCTTGCCAGCTGTCTCCAATTGCGCACTCCAAGTTGTTTGAGGTCATTTTCCACTTGTGTGCGCCATCTCAGTCTAGGACGTCCTCTGTTGCGTTGTCCCTGTGGTTCGGATTCGAAAACTGAGCTTCTAGCTCATTCAAATTGTTAATAAATAGAGTAAGATAGTTTAAGGTAGTTTAAGTTAGATTAGGCTAATATAAATTTAATCAGCAGGTTTTAAGAACCTTTTCCTGCCAATTAACTAAATAAATGTCTTTTAAAAGATAAAAACAATAGTCCCAGCAAACAAAAAAAAATAGAAAAATGTTAAATGCATGTTAAATTTCAGCTAATCAATTAGATATTTTAAGTATTTTCAATAGCTGTAACATTTTAAAAATATGGTTCATTAACGAAAAATACATATAAAAAAAAAGAATTCGGATTTGTACATTTAAATACGGTATTTTAATCTACATTACAGTGCAAAATGTTATATCACGTTTGAATGTTAATACCGAATGTTAAACTACTCCAACAATAGCAAATCAATGTCAATACACAATGGCGTACAAAAAATCATTGGAAGCGCCCATTGCACACTAAAGGACTTAAGAGGAAACGAATGTGTTTTCGGAGGTGCGCTAATTTTATAGTTTCGGGTTCTTAAACAAACATTTCCCGTTATTCCGCGTTCAACGCTGGCTGACGAACTGAATGCATATTTAAAATTATCCGTTTTATGGCGACATGTACAGAAACTATACTTATAAACCCAAATTGCAACTTGATGGATCCGCTAAACGTAAATGGATGATGGAAATGGTAAATTGACTGTTGATAAGGTTACACACCATGTATCTTATTGTCACCAGACTTCTGCATATTCGCATCAAATGCAGACGAGCCAATACATAATCTAGGCTCAGTGAACGTGCTATATTAGCAGCCAAAAACAACGATGTCAACTCAATTAATTTCACCGTTCAAGGTGAAATACCTGGAGAAGCGAAAACATATAAACCCATTGATACTGTGATGAATCAAGACGAAGTTGTCAACTATCCAACTGAGTTCTTGAATTCACTTGACTTACCTGGCATGCCTCCGCACGTTTGAAAATAGGCGTGCCTATCATTTTGCTTCGAAACATTAATCCACCACGACTTTACAACGGCACTAGGCTTTCAGTAAAAAAAAATGATGGCGCATATCATCGAAGCTACTATAATAATAATAATTGTTGGCGCTACAGTCCAGAGGGGGACCAGGGCCTAGCTTGCTCATATATGGCAGAATAAATAAATGGATAAATAAATTAATAAATAAATAGATAGATAAATACATAAATAAATAGATAAATAAATTTATTTAACAAAAAATACAATAATTTAAATAAAAATACAATACATATACACAAATTATTAAGCCAGATTTGAGATGAAGACATTGTCAGGAGATAAACATGAAATGTTGTATTTCAACCTAATTTTTTCAATGCTTTGTGCTATCAATCCAATGTTGCCCATTTCATGTAATTCTTTTGTTGGAAAAAGCCTTGGCAAATTCGGAATCATTTTTAACAGCTTACATTGAGTTTTCAACAATAATAAATAATAGTTGTTGGCGCGACAGTCCACAGGGGGACCAGGGCCTAGCTTACACATCAACCACTCGTGTTGTGCGCGCTACGGTTGTCTCCCGAGTAGAAGGGACCTACAGTTTTTTGCCGACTCCGAACGGCGAAATTTGAGAAGCTTTCTTAGACAGTTATTACTATAAATATGTATAAATTTCAAGTATACTATTATTTTAGTTCACTCATGTAAAATTTTATATAAATGTAAATATTAATTGGCGATTTATCTCTAGTTACACAGAATCATAATGGCAACTAAGACGTGAGATGGTGAAAATTGAGCATCGCGTTGTAATTGAATTTCCCACTAAGCAAGGAAAAAGTCAAGACTATTCATGAAGAGATGGTGGCTGTTTAGCAGGGTTCCGCACCTTCATTACCAACTGTGCAAAAGTGGTCAAGTGAGTTCAAGATAGGCAGAGAGAGCACTGAAGACGACCCCGCTTCGGCGCCGCGGCTACTGCTTGTACGGGACAAAGCATCAAAGAAGTCGAAAAACTTGTTCTTGAGGATGCCCGAATAAAGATGAAAATGATGGCAGAGATCACCAAGCTTTCAACTGGTACCATTCATACCATTCTTTATGACCATCTATGAACCTGAAAGCAAACAAGAGTCCATGCATAAAAAAGAAAAAGACCACCCGAAAAAGTTCGAAGTCTGCCGAGAAGCTCATGGCCACAGTTTTTTGGGAATCAAAAGGAATCTTGCTTATTAAGTACAAAAAAAAGGTGAAACCACCAACACCACATCCTACGCTTCCACTTTGCATAATTTGCAGGAGGAAATTAAAAGGATATAAAACGGGGTAAACTCGCAGCTGGTGTGTTGCTTCTTCATAACAACGCTCCTGTTCACACCGCGCGAGTTTCCAAGGCTGCTGCGCGAGATTGTGGTTTCGAAGAAATCCAACACCCATCCTATAGTCCAGACCTTGCCACTAGTGATTAATTCATGTTTCCGGATTCGAAAAAATGTCCTTGTGGAAAAAGATTTTCGGATGACGATGTCGGCAATAAATTGGTATTTTGCATAGAAGGAGTAAAATTAGTTTTTTGAGGGGTGTATCAAGATGTATTAAATGCATTAATGTTAGGGGAGATTAAATTGAAAAATAAAAACCGATACCGAGAATACATTGAACGCGCCTCGTACTTTCGGTTCGTATCGGAGTCGCCTATTCACTATTCGGTGTACGACATGGAAGATGATATGACATCCTTCCGTGTCCTGTGTTAGCCCTTTGGAGTTTAAATAGAGAAACGTTTCAGGAGGTAGAAATCCGTTCAGACGCACCTTTACATGGTACATGTTGTTGGGGTAATACGCCCCAAAGATCAGACTGTTGGATGAAGTCATCGCTCGTGCAATGTGCCCCTCGAGTCAGCTTAATAATGAAATCATCTATCCTGATTGGATTGACCTAGTTATGCAAAACCTCGTTGGCATAGAATTTCTTGTAATTGGATTCAGGTGTTCGATACAAGCGGAGGCAAGCCCGAACACATTGCCTCTCGAACACAGCTTTTTCTCATCTTTTCCCTCAGGAAAGGACTCATATTGAACCAGATCGGCAAGCGTAAGCCATGATTGGCCGTATGAGGGCCATATATCAGATCACCTTTACTCGTACTCTGGTATCAAGTTGTCTGCTGTAAAACGACCAACTTTCCGCAGCAAAGGCTTTCTTAGCTTTTGTCAAAGCTGTTTGCATACTTGCCGCAGTGCAAATACTGGTCCAAGCAAATAGCAAGATATCTAACTACATGCTGCACAGCTATCGGCTGGCCCCGCGAGTCAAATATGACGGACTTGCGCCAGTTTTTCTTGGAGTCCCTTGAGGCCCTGGGTAGCTGAGTTCTAAAGAGAAAAATTTCGCACTTTCAGAAGTTGATTTTTAACTTCCAGTCGTCGCAAAATCGTCATGCTGCAACAAGTTGTTTATCACTTCAATTTTCGTACCTGATCTTTACGCAATAAGATCATCGGTGTACACTATTCAATGCGGCATGGAACTTATAAGATCGCTAGTGAATATAGCGAAAAGGACCGGTGAACAAACTGCCCCTTGTTGCAATCCATTTTTTATATGAAATACTGTGGTGGATGTAACCTTGCCACTTTTCACAACAAACTTCATACTTGTAACCATATCATAGATCATATACAGCAGTGTTTAATCTATGCCTAGTCTGACTAACTTGAGGAAGAAGTCTTCTAACCAAACGGTGTCGAATACCTTTTATATATCTATCAGGCAAGCGCCTGTGCATTTGTTCTTGTTCTTGTTTTACTGAATGTCGGCTACCAATTTGGACGCGGCACGTATGGCATCATGCCCCGCCCTAAAGCCCAATGGGTTAACCGCTATAATTTGACGTTTCTCGACCCCTTATTTCAGGGATATAATGACAATTTTTTTCAAAAACCTTGCTTATGCACGGAAGAAGACCTATAGACCGGAGATTTGTCGGGATGGAAGAACGACAAATAAGGAAGTTTGTGCCTCATTTTGACTATAATGCACTGTTTGGGGTTCTCCGATGGAAGAGTAAGTTTTTTTATTGATTCCAAAGGCGTCCCAACAAGAACGCAAGATTTAAATTTTAAATAAAACGCAGATATTTAAAAAAGAAATCGTGAATTCTTTATTATATCGTAAAGGAGACAGGATAAGGTTATGTGTGGACTAACACATCGGCCAGATGGCCACAGCGGTTTGCTAGCACATACGCGATCTTTTAGTGAAACTTTCAATGACCGTTTTGCATAAATGCTGCGGTATTTCATTAATGCAGCGTCCAATTTCCTCTTTTAAGGCTTGAGTCGTCGTCGGCTTATTCGCCTACACCATCGACTTAAAAAAACCCCAAAGAAAGAAGTCCAATGGTGTTAAATCGCATGATCTAGGCGGCCAATTATTTTCTCCAAAACGCGGAAAACACGACCGGGAAATGACTGATGCTGCAATTGAATTTTTTCTCTGGCTGTATGAGACGTGGGTCGTCTTGTTGAAACTACATCCCCTCCACATTCATTTCTTCAATTCTAGGCACGAAAAAGTTGGTTATCATTTCACGATACCGAACACCATTGACTGTTTGCGCTTGACCTGACTCATTTTCATTAAAAAAAGGTCTAATGACTTCTTCTTCTTCTTGTGGCTCTACAGTCCAGGGTGGACCTGGGCCTCAACCAACACGCCTCACCAGCCAGCACGATCTTTCGCCAGCTGTCTCCAGTTGCGCACTCCAAGTTGGTTGAGGTCCTTCTCCACTTGTGTGCGCCACTTTAGTCTAGGTCGTCCTCTGTTGCGTTGTCCCAATGGCTCGGATTCAAAGACTTTTCGGGTCGGAGCAGTGGTGTTCATACGCTCTACATGGCCTAGCCATCTTAAGCGTTTTATCTGTAGACGCTTGACCAGGCGCATGTCGCTGTACAGCCCATAGAGTTCGTCATTAAATCTGCTCCTCCAGATGCCATCAACGTAAACAGGACCAAAAATCGCACGCAAAACTTTTCTCTCGAAAAGACCAATGGCTTCCTCATACGCCTTCGCTAACGTCCAAGATTCTGCGCCATATAGTAGGACGGGGATGATCAAGCTGTTATATAAAGCGAGCTTCGTCTTTCGAAAGAGGGCTTTATTACTCAATTGTCTCTTGAGCCCAAAGAAACAGCGATTGGCAAGAGTGATTCTGCATTTGATTTCGGTACTGATTTTGTTGTCCCTGCTTACCACCGAGCCGAGGTAGACGAAGTCCTTAACTACCTCGAAGTTGCTGCTGCCTAGTGTGACGCTCCGTCCGAGACGTCGATGTTGTGTGTCCTTCCTTGATGACAGCATGTACTTAGTTTTGCCCTCATTTACCGCCAGACCCATTTTAGCCGCTTTCGCTTCAATACAAGCAAACGCCTCATTGACGGCTCGATGTGTTCGTCCAATCACGTCAATGTCATCAGCGTAAGCTAGCAATTGAACTGACTTCTGGAAGATCGTGCCTCTGGTGTTGACTTGTGAGTTACGCACGATCTTCTCGAGGATGATGTTAAAGAAGTCACATGACAGTGCGTCGCCTTGTCTAAAAACCTTTTTTGACATTGAAGGTCTCGGTGAGTTCGGTACCGACCTTGAGTTCTCCATCGTCATCCTACACAATCTGACGAGTTTGGTAGGAATGCCAAAACTAGACATGGCACTGTATAGCTCGTCTCTATGCACACTGTCATATGCAGCCTTGAAATCGACGAATAGGTGGTGAGTGTCAATTTGCATTTCTTGGGTCTTTTCAAGGATCTGCCGTAATGTAAAAATCTGGTCTAATGGACTTCCCTGGCCTGAAACCACACTGTTAGGGACCTATCAGGTCATGGACAAACGGCTTCAGGCGCTCACACAATACGGCAGAGAGGATCTGGTATGCGATGTTCAGGAGACTTATCCCTCGGTAGTTCGCGCAATCAAAGGCGTCTCCTTTCTTGTGAACCGGGCAAACGACGCCGAGATTCCACTCAGCGGGCATGCTTTTCTCCGACCATATCTTACAGATAAGCTGGTGCATGCGCCCAACCAGGTCATCTCCAGCTGCTTTAAATAGTTCTGCGGACAGTCCGCCCGCTCCAGCAGCTTTGTTCGACTTCAGCTTGGATATTGCTATCTTCACCTCGTCTAAGTCGGGGGGACGGAATGCTTGTCTATCATCGTCCAAATTGAGTGGAACATTCTGCCTAACAGCGGGATTTGGGTCGTCATCGCCGTTTAGGAGTCTGCAGAAATGATCCTTCCAGATTCTCAGCAGAGACTGCGACTCTACTACGAGTTGTCCGTTTTGGTCCCGGCAGGCTTTGGTCCGAACCTTGTATCCTCGGTATAGCTGTTTTACCTTTCGGTAAAACTTTAGGACTCCATTCCTGCCAAAGCACCTTTACATTTCCTCGACCGCGCGCTTCTCATGCTCCTTTTTCTTCCTTCTGAGAAGCCGGTGTTCTTCCCTTATTCTCTGTTCGTAGAGTTCACGAATAGCCCGCGCTGTTCGATGCAGCCTTATAGGCGTCTTGTTTAGCTGCGTGCGCTTGCCTGCACTCGTCATCAAACCATGGGTTCCTTCTGGGTGGTGACGTAAAACCCAGCACATCAGTGGCAGCATCTTTGATGGTTTCTTGCCAACGTTTCCATTCTTCTTCTATGCTTAGTGCAGGAAGCGTCGAACTCTGAGCGAGTTTCAGGGAGACTCGGTTGGCAAAGTTCCCAGCAATCAGCTGCGATTGTAGCTTTTCGACGTCAAACCGTTTTGGTCTCTCTCGACTCCGTTGCTCTCTCTATATCCGGGTTCTTAGCTTGGCTACAACAAGGTGATGATCCGATTCAGTGTTTGCACCTCGGAAGGTTCGGACATCGAGAATACTGGAGGAGTGTTTGACGTCGATCGCAACATGATCAAGCTGGTTGACGGTTGATTGATCAGGAGATCGCCAGGTCTCTTTGTGAATGTCCAGATGTGGGAACCGCGTGCTAGCTACAGAGAGGTTCCACCCCGAAGCGAAGTCCAATAGCCTGAGTCCGTTTCCGGAGGTGTTGTCGTGCAGGCTGTGTTCACCGATGACTCCAGAAAAGATGTCCTCCTTTCCCAGCTGAGCGTTGAAATCTTCTAGAACGATCTTGGTGTCATAGCTGGGGCATCGATCGTATGTTCTTTCTAGGAGATCATAGAAGTCATCCTTGGTGTTGTCCTCCTTCTTCTCTGTCGGCGCGTGAGCGCATATTAGGCTGATGTTCCCGAATTTAGCCTTGATGCGAATTGTCATGAGGCGTTCGCTGACTGGGTCGTAGCTCAAGACTTTTTGCCTAAGTCTGCCTCGAACAACAAATCCGCATCCGAATAAGCGCTGCCTTCTCTCTCTACAGCAATTGCTGTAGTAGATATCGCAGTTCTTCATCGCTTTTATGCCAGGCCCATCCCATCGCACATCCTGGATGGCGGTTATGTCTGCATTATAGCAGTCAAGGGCCTCCGCAAGTTGTTCGGCTGCACGTGGCCTGTTAAGGGACCTCACATTCCACGTGCAAAACCGAAAATCAATGTCCTTTAAACGTTTGGGCACAGACTGGTAGGTCAGACCCATTATTTGAATCCTCGGACAGAGGGGGTTAAAAGAATTTAATTTTCATTTATTCCGATTTGCAATTTTTTATCGTATAAACAAAACCGCCAACAGGGGAGTACCAAATCCAGCCATCAGTTCCATGAAAAACAACGATATTGAGTGGTTTATGGACTGTTAGAAAAATTGGTTTTTAGTTCTTCAAAAATGAGGTAAATTAATTGGAAAATAATAACCGTTTTCGCGTCATATTTACGGATCATATTCTGAGTAAGGTCTGGTTTCAATGAACGGCTTTCTGAGCCACACAGCGCGCTAAACAATTAATTTGGTAAAACATCATGAAGAATCGATTTCAGATCTTGCCGCTTAGATTGTGCGATATCATTCTTTTTGACTGTTTTCTTGGGTGACATGTGAGATCCCAAATTTTCAAGAGTACGTTATGTTTTGAAAACCTAAATTCCCTTTACTTCTGTTAACCGCGAGATTTTGAGTTAAATTTCAAGTTTATGTGTCTTATATTTGTTCTTAAATCAACCCACCTGATGAATGTGCGCATTTGACCCTAGTTATCGGACAATCCGAAATGGAAGCAAATACAAACCACTAAATTGAAAATAACTTCCCAACAGACACAACAATAAACACAGAAAGTCAACTCCCTTGAGGAGTCCAATGCAACCAGAAGCAGCATTTCAGGCATCAGCAGAAGCAACATCAAAGTGGTGTCAATAAACTCATTGCCTTCGGATAATGTCCGTCCTTAGAAAAGAAGTAATTAGTCAACTAACTCCGTGTGTCTGCAGCCAAATAAAATTCACATTACGACGACTATCCGTTTGTGGTTTCGCCAACTGTCTGTATGTCTCGCAAAACGCTACAAATTACAATACCCCGAAGCCTTTGCTCCTTCCTTTCTGTCCTTTGTCCCGAAATGCGCCCTATAATTATATCATTTGGGAAATTGCTCTCATCTGTTGCTGTTCGCATGAAACTTCATAATAAAGCGCAGCGTATGCGTTTTCAGCGCTTCTTCGCAGCGATCCTTTCTGACATTCATGCATTATTCAATCGAGCCCGGTAACTGACAGCTGACAGACACAAATTAAATGAGCACAGGCGCAGGGCATACCATTAAATTTGAATTTTGCGTGCTCAACGGTAAGTTGCGTGGCGTTAGTTTATTTGTATAAATCCTGTAAGTTTTCGACTGACGAAAAGGATGAAAATGATGAGTAATTATGTGTTTGGATGAAATTTGTTTAAGTCCCTTGAAGTGGTACTTCACTGCGCCCGTCTTTTGAACAGCCGACTGAGAAGCTTTTATTGATGGGTGTGCAGAAGTGTAGTAAATATTCTGTTCTGACTTTTTAAATTTGAAAAATTAACCTTTCTACGGCTGGACTTTCGATTTTTGTCCTTTAAGCTAGATGTTTGGAAAGGAACTAAGTGTAGGATTTATTTAGTTTTGAATCCTTTTTCTTAAAGCACGTAACGGCCCTAGGTGCCGACTTTCATAATAAAGCCTTTAATGGAAGCATTAGCTGCATATATTGGTTGTGGAATTTTTGATCAAGAAAACGAAAGAGTGTAAGAACTGCGCACTAGGAAAAATTGTCTGACAGGTATGAAGCATCTCCACAAAAACTGGCAATTTATAATTGATTCTTATTACAGAGGAGTTGAGACGGGGACCCAAGTTATGTTAGGAAAAATGTTTCACTTACATTTACATGGCACTGGACAAGAGTTCCTTCCTCACGGTAGCAATAAGCCGAAGTCTATCAAAGTCGTTGAGTAGAAAGAAAAGTCTACGGTAGTTGAATTTAAGCTGACATAACAGATTACTCGATTAGTACCGGGACACATAGGTGCCGCCACTTAGAAAAATTATTAATTTAATGTTAATTTTTTTGTTAGTGGCGCCTCCTTTATGTTCCGGGACTTATTGTGTTATTAAACATTAAAGAAACGCGTGGTATGACTGGAGCTGCAAAGAGGCTATCAGGTTGAGAGAAATAAGCTTCCGGACTTTCAAAGCCAACCCTTCTGAGGAAAACCGGAAGAAATTCAAAAGGGCCCGAAATGATTGCAATGCATTAATAAGACGTGTTAAATTCTCCTATGGTCAAAAGTTGAGGCAAAAAGATCTGCATTGTCCCAAGAGCAGCAAAAACGTTTGGTCATTTGCAAAAAACGTAAAGAATTCCGCCTCGTCTTCAATTCCAACGCTCATTTGCAATGACATTCCAGCTGTCAGCTCTTTGGACAAAGCAAATCTGTTAGCTGCACATTTTGCAGCCAGCTCAACGCTTTCAGATTGCGCTCTGTCCGCACCTGTACTCGACAACGTAAATTTTTCCATGGGACAAGTCCATTTTCGCACTCGTACAGTTGCAAGAGTACTTAAATATCTAAACGTGCGCAAATCCTATGGCCCGGATGGTATCCACCCCCGTTCTTCTAAAGAGATGTTCTTCTACGCTGGCAAAACCACTGCGTAAGATGTTCCATCTATCCTACTCTTTAGGGATCTTTCCGAGTAAGAGAAAACCAGCATTTGTCTAGCCAGTCCTTAAAAAAGGCGAACCATCTTCACCCACCTCCTACCGACCCATAGCACTTACGTCCCTACTTTCCAACGTCATGGAAACGCTGATAAATCGTCAGCTTATGAAATATCTTTGAATTCGGAAATGTTTCTTGGAAGAAAGCATGATCGTTGCACTTTATATTTCTAAAGCATTTAACAGAGTCTGGCATCAGGCTCTCTTTTCGAAAATGCGCGCTTTTGGCGTCGATGAATCTCTTCTTCAATGGATTAGAAATTACCTTTCGAGCCGTTCAATACAAGTTGTATTGGATGGGTTCAAGTCTGATAATAATAATAATTGTTGGCGCTACAGTCCAAAGGGGGACCAGCTTAGATTGCTCATCAACTACTCGTGTTGTGCGCGCTACTGTTCTCTCACGAGTAGAATGTAGAACGGACCTACAGTTTTTTGCCGAATCCGAACGGCGAAATCTGAGAAGCCTTCTTAGACAGTTATTACTCTTTGAGTGTTGTCAGCAGCTCGAAAGAGGTAGTGCCGTGAACAATTCGAAAAATTGGTCTTGAGCTGGGAGTCGAACCTAGACCCTTCGACGTCTGAGCGTCGCACTCTACCCACTACGCCACAGCGACAACGTCAAGTCTGATATTCACAATATTAATGCTGGTGTTCCCCAGGGCTCCGTTTTTTCTCCGACACTCTTTTATGAATGATCTCCTGTCTGTCACTTCCAGTCCAATTCACTCCTTCGCTGATAACAGTACCCTCAGCTTTTCATATTCGTCCTTCCTCTTCGGCCATTGATTTGGAATGGCAGCGTATGTTAAACTCATTAAATTCCGATCTTGACAGCATAATTGATTGGGGTAAAAAGAATAGAGAGGAATTTAATGCTTTCAAAATTCAAGAAACAGAGAAAACAGCTTGCGCTATTTTTTCCATATTTATTTCATGTGTGACATGATGTGCAGTGTGAGACATTTACATTTTTAAGCAGTGTTGTGGCGAAAGTTTTCTGAAAATTCTTGGTTTGTCTAATTTGTATCAAAGTGACAATTTGTGCAATATTCTCATTTGCAGTGTTTATTGAGGCTTTTACTCGTACTCGCATTTAAAGAGAAGCGACGAACACGAGTCGAGCCTGTTGTCATCTAAGAAAGACACACAGTGTCAAAGCATCGGACAGAGCATCACAATGATCAGCATAAACTTCTAGGTGGATACGTTCATCGCCTGAATTTGTACCGGAATAAATTATGACATCAATGTCATTTGCTATAATTCTCCTTGGCTTATCGTTTGGAATGATCAGAGCGTTCTCTAGAACGTCCACGCTGATTTAAAGCAATATCTTAGCTTCCACCCTGTTAATTTTTGGAATGAAGGAAACCTCGTTCATTACGAGGGTAAATACAGTGCTCCACAAAAGTTTGCGAACAATGAAGCAATTTTTGGAAAAATTGCCAGCATTCGCGCAATTTAAGTTACAAAAAATTAAAAAAAATGCATTTCAGTAAAACAGTGCAAAATCTTCAGTTTTCAACAAAATAAATTAAAAATTTGTACCCATTTTGAAAACCCATATCAAAAACCAAAAGAAGTTGACAAATACGGTCCACAAAATTTTGCGTACATTTGGCAACATTCTTTCATTAAACACTGTTTAAGTAACGGTACTTATGTAAACGTTTCGTTTATTTATTCGAGTTTAAAGTGTGAGAAAGTAAGTGTATTATTTTGATTTTTATATTAACAAAAACGAAAAAATGGTAAAAAAGGAGTTGAGTGTGAGTGAAAGGCAGACAATTATTAATCTGTTCCTTGAAGAAAAGATGTCATATGGTGAGATTGCGAAACAGACATCAAGAAGCCGCACAACGATACAGCGAACCATAGATCGCTATTGAAATGACGGGCAAATTACGTCAAGGGTAAGATCTGCCCGACCAACGAGTCCATCTGTGAGAGATAAACGCAACAGGAAAGTCAATAAGTAATAATCTTAAACAATTTAACAATATCGATGTACATGCAGAAACGGTAAGAAGAGCAATTGTTAAAATGGGATTCAAGTCCCGTATACCTAGAAAAAAACATTCATTTGCAAACGAAATCAACAAAAAAGGCTCGCGTTCGCAAAAGAATACGTCAACAAGTCTCCAGATTTTTAGCGTAAGGTATGGCGTCATCCGGAGTCGGCAAGTTTGAAGTAATAGAAGGCATTATGAATCAGTTCACCTACATCGATATTCTGAATAGAAATTTAAGATCCAGATCCATCGGAATTTCGAATGATTATTACTTCCAGCAAGACAATGACCCCAAACATACTGCACATAATGCGCGTATGTGGTTGTTGTATAACACTCCCCAGACATCAATCCTATTGAGCATGTTTGGAATGCATTAGAACGGCGGATCCGCAGTCACAATATCCGAAGTAAAGAACAGTTTAAAGAAGCTTTATTATTTGAGTGGAATAACATAAGCCCTTCTTACACTGAAAAATTAGCTTGCATCCATGCCAAAACGCTTGAAGAAGATGATAAGGATGAGTGGATATGCAACTAAATATTCACACCGGAACTAATAAAATATAATGATTTTTTTTATCCCTTTTTTACAACTGTACGCAAACTTTTGTGGATGGAATTTTGCAACATTTTTTTTGTTTTTCTTTTTTTTGAAAATGAATTAAAATGCTCAAAATAATTGTTGAAAACTGAAAGCTCATCAATTGTTTTATTTAATCATACATTTACAAACAACTTTTCGCTATTGGTCTGGAAATAACAGCATTTTTTCCCAAAATTACATCACTGTATGCAGACTTTTGTGGAGCACTGTATATGTGGCCGCCGTGGCATAGTGGTTGAGTGCGACACTCACACGCAGAAGGACCCATGAAAATCTTCTTCGGCTTGACCGTTCAGAATAGACAAAAAACGGTACGTCGCTTCCACTCGTGAGAGAATAGTATCGCGTAAAAGAGGAGAAGTTTATGAGCAAGCTAGACGCTGGTCCTAGTAGGCGTGAACAGAAAAAGGATAAAACAATGAGACCACCATAAAAAATGTAGTAAATTCATAGGGGCGGAATCTCTCTGTGGCTAGCACGCGGATCCCACACCTGAACATTCACAAAGGGAACTGGCGATCTCCCGATCAATTCACCGTCAACCAGCTTGATCACGTTGCGATCGACATCCAATATCCTCGATGTCCGGACCTTCCGAGGTGCAACTACAGCTCGGATTATCACCTTATTGTATCCAAGGTAAGAACCCGGACATCGAGAGATCACCGGAGTCGAGACAGGTCAACACGATTTGGCGGCGAAAAGGTACAATCCTAATTGAGCGCTGGGAACTTCGCTTACGAGTCTCCCTGAAACTCGCTCAGAGTTCGACGCTTCCTGCACTAAGCATAGAAGAAGAATGGAAACGTTGTCAAGAAACCATCAAAGAAGGTGCCACTGATGTGATGGGTTTCACGTTACCACCCAGAAGGAGCCCATGGTTTGACGACGAGTGCAGGCAAGCGCATGCAGCCAAATAGGAAGCCTATAAGGCAACGCTGCATCGGACAAGAAGTCTCTGTTCGTGACCTCTACGAACAGAGAAGAAGAGAAGAGCACCGGCTTCTCAGAAGGAGAAAGAGGGAGTAGGAGAAGTGCGCAGTTGAGGAAATGGAAAGGTGTTATGGAAGGAATGAAGTGTTGGAATGTGAGATTTTTGAGACTGTACGAGCAGCGTATTAACATCAAATGTCTTACCACTAGTCAAGGCAGTTCCTTTACATTAAAAGACAAATTTTCTTCAAATGTTCTTATTTGCTTGTAATTTTTTTGTTGGGATGGAAGTACCGTTATCAACAGAGAGACACATGCAAAATGACGTCCTATTAAATTTTATTTCAGTGAGAATAGGGTAAATGTGCCATGTTTTCCGTACTGGTCTTGTCGTTTTGACCGTAGCTGTATATCTATATTTGCGCTTGAATTGTGTCTGGATATTAAGGTCTTTATGCACTGTAATGAAATAACATGCGACGGGTTATGGCCAATGGATATAACATTCCAAACGCCCACGCCATGTGGAGCCAATATATTGAAGGAAATAGCTTTGGTCCAACGAATTTCGATAACGAATGGAGACCAAAGTGGTGCATATAAGTGAAGCAGGATTGCAGCCAACTTGATGTGAAGGCGCAACGTCTGAGCAACTGGAGGTACCCAGTGAAAGTCCGTGTCCAACAGTAGATGCATGTTGTTTGAGAACAATACCCAGTCAGGAATACAGCGCCAAACAAGACAGAAGAAAACGTAAAATGAGTGAAAGTTTAAGATCCTCACTCTAATTGATAGCAGGAAAACCTTTTCGGGAAAGAGAACCAAGTCAAAAAATCAGATTGTTGACAAGCTGGAGAAAACTGCATCCACTGAGAGCAATTTAATCTCCAAAACTTTAATTCAAGAGTCCAAAGGTTTCGTTCTCCAATAATAATAATTGTTGGCGCGACAGTCCACAGGGGGACTAGGGCCTAGATTGCTCATCAACTACTCGTGTTGTGCGCGCTACTGTTCTCTCACGAGTAGAAGGGACCTACAGTTTTTTGCCGACTCCGAATGGCGAAGTTTGACAAATATTCTTAGACAGTTATTACTCTTTTGTTGTCAGCAGCTTGAAATAGGGTAGTGCGGTGAAAAATTCAACGGTCGGAGTAAGTTCACCGTGTGCAACAGCGAAATTTGAGAAGCTTTCTTAGACAGTTATTACTCTTTGAGTGTTGTCAGCACCTCGAAAGAGATTGTGCCGTGTAAATTTCGAAAAATTGGTGTTGAGTTCTGAGTCGAACCTAGATCCTTCAGCCTGTGAGCGTCGCACTCTACCCACTACACCACGACGACCACGTTCTCCAATACTGAACTGATTAAAGAAAAAAAAAACCCTTTCATTCACTTTTCCAGACTTGGGTCATTTTGTAGTTTATTTATCGTAATAATTCGCATTTTATAATTGTATGTCTTGAGTACATGTCTTATGGAATACATTAATATAGTCTATATACCAATTATCGAAAAAGAGAAAATGAAATACGTACGTATGTATATTTATATTACTTAAATCACGAATGCATAAGTATCATTTGAAGAAATACCCTAAAGATGTTACAAACTAATAAAATACAAAGGTCGTTACTATAATTAATCCGATTTTCAATTTTCTCTCTTGAGGTATGTGTTTGAATTCATTTTTGCTTTAAATTTCTAGCTTTTTCTTTTTGTTTTTTTTTTCGGTTTTGCCAAAATTCGATAGAACACAACAGTAACAAGCGGTAAGAGTGCTTGAAAACTAGCAAACTAAGAAGATACAATATTTTTTGTTTTGATTTCGAATACTGCACAAACACATTCATGATTCATAATGAAATAAAATTCAAATTGTTCAAATAACACATATAAACACACAGAATTGCTTGTTTTTTATTTTCTTCGTAAATATTTGTTTATTTGTTTTGCTTCGAAGTATCGTAAAATGGTGTATTTTTTGTGTTGCTTTAGAGTCATTCGACGGCATTAGGGTGCAGATCTAACATTGAGGTTGAGGTTGAGGAGGAGGAGCCGACAACAGTGGTCTGAAGGATTTAAATAATAGACTAAGTCAACTAAGTGAAGATTTTCTCAGTATTTCCTGAGTCTTTCAATCCGCGCCTACGCATTCCAAACCCTAAAAGAGGACACAGCGACTGCAGACACAAAACAATTTGATATCGCTAAATGGATGGAGTGCGTCCAATATGGAACAACTCTGTTGTCCGTGATGTGATCATCATACATAGGTTAAGATCCGATCGGAAGAGAGGACTAAGAAAACTTTTGTACATAGAGTCGTGCATTTGAAATATTACATATACACAAAGTATAAATATTTGAGTTTTTGATTGAATATCTAATTTTCGCAAAAATTGCTGCCAATTTGATGTGATTTTAGTTTCATTGACTACATTCTCGCAGGAGTCGAGAGTGAAATAAAGAACCTTCCATCAGCAACGTACGAGCTTTTGTTTACACTTATGATAAGAATGAAAAGAGGAGTCAGATAGAGGTACGGAGTAGGAACTAAAAAAGTCCATGGTAAACGGTTTCACAAGTGCACAGCTGTTTGCGTAGTATGATGGTTTAAGTAGTTGGTGTGACAGTAACGATGATTGATTTTTGAGGTAAAGCTGTGTAATTCTTCTTGTAGGATTGTTTATCATGCCATTCTAAAAGAACTAAGAAACTCGAAGGACTGCTGTATTCTATTAAAAGTATTTTGGGAAACTTAAGCGTGATCCTGCGCGCGATTTTCAGTAGTTTTGCATCTTGAGAAAACGCTGCAATAAGAAACTTACGGATATACAATAATCGGTTTGTTAAGGGTTTGGAACAAAAACTGATCTTCACATAAATTACCACAAAATTCACATTGGTTAATTGCTGAACCCAGGGACACAAAGAACACATTTTGAAAAGACTTTTTTTTTCCACAATCTAGAGAAGATGAAATCGTCTAACTTTGTGCCATTACGGAAATCGAATAATAGAATTACTCTTGTGAGTGGTCGGGCCTTTGGGATGATCACACAAGGGATTCGTACATGAAGTGTAAAAGGAAACAAAGCATTTTCAGAAGAACAAAAGTGTCATTACGACATTCGTTGTGTGGTTCGAGAACTCTTTTGCTGAACTAACGGTCAATAAGTGTCAAAACCTACCGCAGAGCCTGTGCAGGAATATTCGTTAACGTGAGAACGAATCGAGAGTTTGCACTAAGGTTGGGGCATTGGCCGCCCCCTGACAGGGGCTATCTTAAGAAACAAATTGTTAACAAGGAAAGATATACAATCTCATTTGGTGTCAATCAGGAAATCGAATCAATTACATCAAGATACTGGACACGTATGTGATTAATGGTGATTTCAAATTTAGCATAAAGATAAATAGCTTGCAAAAAGAAGCGTTTTGTACTTCGTGAAGTATAATGTTGGGCTTCAACTTGACCCTTTTTAATGCTCGCATCAGAATATCCCTTAACGAGCACCACGTTTTTATGAAAAGAAGAAAAACGCAAAAAGAAGCGTTTTGTACTTCGTGAAGTATAATGTTGGGCTTCAACTTGACCTTTTTTAATGCTCGCATCAGAATATCCCTTAACGAGCACCACGTTTTTATGAATGTTTTGCTATTCAGTTCAAAAATTTACCAACATCCAAAATTTGGATGTTGATGCTACTTACCAATAGCTGACGATGCCTAATTCACATAACAAAACGAATTGTCAACCAAAACTTACTGATAAGCTTCAATGCAACTCTTCGAAGGATAAGAAGTAAGCTCCTCTTGTAATTGCACTGCATTATGAAGAATGTTATCAGAAGTGCGTTAAATGGGACCATTGCAATCGTACAGAATTGTATATTCTTCGGGGTCTCAATAAAACCAAATATCTTGAACGAATTGGTTACAGAAATCAAAGTGGAATGCTTGAGAATTAAGAATGAAAATCTGTTAAATTTGAAAAAGAAGAGAATTCCACATTAAACTAAGAATAAAAATAACCAAAAGACGGCAATAGTTGCAGCACAAATGCAGCAACACCTCAGTTGAAAGGAAAAAAAAAAAACAAGAAACCCCATCATATATGTCAAAAAGAGAGTTCACCCTAAGCCCCTAGAAATTCCTCCCCACGTCTCGGTGATCCCCTCCTCACTTGGAAACACATAGACACCGTTTACGAAATTCCACAAAGTGTATATAACATATGTTGTATATCATATCTAAGAGCTGATTATAAAACACGACAAACACAACACCGATAATTTGTAAAATCATCGGCGCCATTGCATAGAAGAGATCAAAATTGCAGCTAATAAGCTGACGTTTAACATTGAACATCAAAACGTTGGTTGCGAGTGATGATCGTCGTCACAATTCGTAGGTTATGTTGTTCATGTGATCACGGGTCTTGCGCGGTGTAAACGTTGGCAATTGCTGACTGAAGGGTGACTGACGATGTCGACTGTTGGCTGTGTAGCGCTTGTAGGGTCGATGTGAAAATGATGTGCTGTAGGGAACGTTTGAATTGCGGCTACCGCCAAAACATCGCATTGCCGCACATATGAGCGTACACCAGCGCCACGATGTGAAGGTGTAGAACCCATGCGGATTGTTCGACAGCAAATGATGGCGACTGTTGTGTAGAGTTGAATTGTAATTGGAGCGAAAGCTACTGTCACTGCTGTCGTTACCACTGCTCTCGTTGCTGTTGATCAAATTCATGCGGAAGTAGTTGCCGTTGTAGTAGCAGGACTCGTCGATGTCGTTGTCGGCCGGAGCGCCGGTTTCACTGTCAAAATTTCGATCAATTGAAACTGCTGGTGTGATTATCATAAATTGGCTGTATTTCGTTCGATACGATCGATTTGTTCCATTCGAAACAGACGACGATCGGTTGTTGGTGGCCGACGACGAGGCTATTGCGCTGCTGAAGCCGTTCAGCAGTGTCTGATTTGTATCGACGGACGAGAAGGAGTTTGATGACGACAGAGACACATCACCATTGACTAAGATGGGAGACTGAGAGTTGGTGGCCTGGACAGATGACGGTTGCGACTGCTGCTTGGGTGTGGACTGTTGTTGGTTTTGTGGTGTTTGCAGTTGCTGCTGTGATTGCTGCTGGTTTGCTGGCGATGATGTTGGCGTGGAGCCGACAGATGGCATCCATCATCTTGATTGTTCTTCGTTGCCGCTGTTGCTGTCCTCAGGTTTTACAATTTGGTATGTTATCAAGTATTCGGGATATGCCTGAAATTCATACAAATTTAGAAATTTGATTAGAAAGTAAAAGGCGTTCACTTACTTGTTCGCCGCGGTAGACAACGTATTCAGCGAAATGTAAGCCTCCGGCTGATGGACGACCGATAACTGAGTGATGACCTGGCGGGGCATGGGCCATTTTCATTGCACTGTATTGAAGGAAGGATTTGCCAAGAGCTACTCGGCACAGCAACAGTTGTCTGAAAGGAAAGAGACATTTTATTTTTCTGAGACATTGTGAAAAAAAAAAATAACGTTGATTATAAGAGTCTTTAATCAAACACATTGATTTCTTTGATTTAAACCAAACAAATTAAAGCGTGAATTATTTGCATCTCGTTGGCTGTTTTTTGAGAATTAATGGACTTAAATTGACACACTTCTGATCGAACTTTTTCTCTTGACGAAACATATTGCAACGATCAAGGGAACAAATTTTAACCAACAGAATAGATTCCTTTTGCTTTGTGAAGAATGTCTATACACATATTTATGAACAATTAATTTTGGGGCGGAATTAGAGCTCGATGACGCAATAGGATGGATTCCACAAGCTGTTTACCAGGTATATCGGTATGAAGTGAGCGTCAAGATACAAATGTCTCGATAGGGAACATTTGTTGTGAACGAGCCCTTATTTTTTTTTTTTTTGTTTGTTTGCTATGACATCTGTGAAAAATATTTAGTATACATCAAGTCATTGAACAGACAACATCATATTTTTTCATCGTGTTAAAAATGTCGAATTTTGTACCAGAAAGTGATGATTTGCGGAAGGCATTAATTTTTTGTTTTTATTCGACGCAAAGTGCTGCAGAGTGGCATTGAATGCTTGTCGAGGCATATGGGGATCATGCTCTATTAGAAGCAACATGCAAAAGATGGTTTCAACGGTTCAGAAATAATGATTTTTATGTTAGAAATGAAATAAAGAACGTGGAAGAACACCAAAAAAGTTTGAAGACGCCGAATTGCAAACGATCAAACGGACGGTCAAAAGCAAATGGCAGCAATGTTAAATGTTGCACAACAAACAATTTCTGACCATTTAGAAGCTATGGGAAAAATCCGAAAGTGTGAAAAATGGGTGTCACATGAACTGAATGAAAGACAGATGGAAAACCGAAAAAACACTTGTGAAATTTTGATTCAAAGACACGAAAGAAAATCGGTTTTGCATCGGATTGTTACTGGCAATGAAAAATGGATTTATTTTAAGATTCCTAAACGGAAAAAATCATGGGTTAATCTGGGACAACCATCAACATCGACTGCAAAATCAGATCGATTCAGCAAGAAGACAATGCTTTGTGTTTGATGGGACCAGAAAGGTGTGCTATACCACGAGCTCCAAAAACTGGTGACACCGTTAATACTGATCGCTACCGACAACAAATGATCAATTTGAACCATGCATTGATCGAGAAACGACCAGAATTAGCCAGAAAAAACGGCAAGGGAATTTTGCTCCATGAAAATGCACCTGCACACAAAGCAAAACCGGTTCAGGATACAATCAAAACACTTGGCTGCGAGCAGCTACCCAACCCGCCGTATTCACCAGACTTGGCTCCTTCCGACTACCATTTGTTTTCATCGATGGGACACACAATGGCTGTGCAGCACTTTGATTCCTACGAGGAGGTCGAAAATTGGGTGTCTGATTGGTTTGCTTTAAAAGACGAACAATTTTATTGGCGTGGTATTCACAAATTGCCAGAAAGGTGGTCAAAATGTGTAGAAAACAATGGCTAATACTTTGAATAAAATGTTTTTACTTTCCCATTAATAATTAGTGTTTTATTTTCCAAAAAACGCTATTTTCATACCGGTACACCTGGTAAGATAAGACATTTGTTGTAAATGACATTAAACCATACATTAAAAGAAAATTCAAAATCTTTTAATAACTTATTGTCTGATGACAAGATACTTGGTTTTAGTCATGGACGAGGATTGCAAAAATGTTGCCATGAAAACAAACGCAGTGTCTGCGGCTGTCTTTTGACTAAATACTACCTTTCCTTTTTTGGCGAAAGATCTAAAGAATCAAATTAATAAACACTTGTTTGGCGATGATCTTCAAAAATTGCGATTTGGAGCTGATTAAACTACTAAAAGGACTTTCAAAAAGTGTTCTCGAACAACGTTGAAAATAAGATCGCTAGCAAAAGGCTTCTTGACTACAAACTGTTGTGGGCTCAAGTAGGTGGAATGGAATACAGCATCTATACTAACAGTTAATACGTTAAGAATTGCCCGAAATCAATCGATTCGTTCTGCAAACAAGGGGAGAAGGACCTCAACCAACTTTAAGTGTGTAATTGGAGGCAGTTAGCGAAATATCGTACTGATGGGAGAGGCATTTTGGTTGAGGCCCAGGTTTACTGTAGCGCCATAAGAAGAAGAAGAAGAAGAAGAAGAAGAAGAAGAAGAAGAAGAAGAACTAAGATCATATTTTTGTATAATAAGTTGTACAGATGATCTGGTTCACATTCGTTTAACAAAAACAAAAAAAAAAAACAACTTTGTGAACTTCTGAAAATTTGCGATATTAGGTTAGCAGCGTCCTTAAATTTATTGCTCTTAAAGTTAACTAGTGAGCCCATCGATGAGAAGTCAAAATGTTAAGACTCACTCTTCAGAGAAAGCTGGAATTTAGGTGGTGGCGAATTAGATAAGTCTGGCGGTAGAATAGGGTTAAATCAAGTTTTATAAGAAAACTCTCATTAATTAATCTTAAAAAATTAACAATTTAGGAAATTGAAGAATTTCGAAAAACAAAAAATTTTTAGTTTAATATATTTAACAAAGTGATTCATCAATTTCTTTTGAAGAGTTAATTGATTCAGCAGGCATCTGTTCGTGCAATAATTCCATTTATTTTGATCGAGGACTTATTTTCGTCGAATGTCACCGTTTTTGCAATTAAACATCTAAACGACTCATTGATTCGTCAGTGTGAAACCATATGATCTCTTTTCAGTTCAACAGGTAGGTGACGTCTACCACACCGCTTTGAGTCCCAGACAAAACAGTGAAGTTTGCTGTTTTTAGTGGTGAAACGCTGCACGCATCGCGCTGATATCTGTCGCAAACCTAACATTTCCGCAGGATAAATGACACGATTTCCTGCCTATGCCTGTATATCGCCGCGCACCTTTATGAACAGTCTGCCCACACCATAAAGTCGAAACAAAAGGGGAAAAGAAATCAATGTAAAACCAACGTATGGTGCAGAGCCACATGGGAATATACTTTTTTTTAAACCCGAAATGTTTACAACAGAAAGTGAAAACAAAGAGGAAAAAGGAGGCAATGTCGAACCAACGTACGGTGCAGTCACGTGAGAATAGACTTTCTTTAAACAGAATTAGAATTCTGAAAAATCAAATCTATCTGCACTTCTAATAGGCTGACATTTCCGTATAGACTGACATTTTTGCATTCGGAAATTAAGAAATTGATGTGTGGAAGCCTTTTTGGCTACGGTTTGCTGCTGAACAAATTTTAGCCACCCCCACGTCAATTTGAAATTAAACGGTTCACTGACCAATTGCTTTGATCAATTTCCCGTCATGCACAAATTTTAGCAATACTTAGTATTCGTCCCTTTATTTCGATTTGTGAATTCTCCAAGATCTTCACTAATATGAGTGACTTCTTGTTTACAAAGAAATTCCAGAAAACAAATGTAACTCACCTTGGGCAGACATAGCACGATTTATCCTTGTGAGATGGACAACCGATTCCTCCGCCGATTCCGTACACATACTGATTGCTCTTCGAGCTGTGCTCGGCAAAGTAAATGCCTGCGCCGAACATGCCACCGATATAAGCGTGTCGTTCGTCGAAACCTTTCTGCACGATTGCATTTATGAATGGACTCCCATGGAAGAGCATCCTCTCGTTGGCTTGCAGAGAGTTCTCTTCGGACACCTCCTGCCGCCTGTGCACATACCGCTCCCACAGCTTCCGATTTTGTACCTTTTGGACCTAAGCAGGAAACAGAAGAAAAATGAAAACGTTTCTGAATTTAATATATTTTGGGCTCTTACTCGAATGATGTTGTATCGTATGAAATAGCCTCCAGCTTGTCCGTTATCTCGATGCTCTCGGATTGTAGCCTGCATTTCCTCTTCGACCGCAACAAATTCTTTATCGTCCGGCAGCAAGTCAACCAAAAGAGTTCCTGGATTCAAGTTATTCCCGATTCCTGCAAGAAGCACACAAGGATGAAACCTGAATTTAGGAAGGTACATTCTTATTTACCTGTTGTCGATCGGAGTTGCGAAATTCCCTTCAAAATCTTGTGCCTGAATCCATAGGCGGATACGCCAACTTGCTTCAGGTCCTCGTGACCCATTTCAGCCAGAATCTCAAGCGTGATCTGTTCTCGTTCGAATAGCTCTATTAAGTGATCCAACTGCAGGCTGACGAGGAAACTGGCGACGTTGTTGATCGAATCCGGATCGCTGACTTCATCGCTCATGTCAGCCTGCGAATTCGACTCAGCGCCCTGTGCTGGACTAATGCGCGTAGACATAAGCGGCACTGGGACACTCAGAGTCATAGAGGCACCCGAGGGCAGCGTCACCGTCTCCGTGGTTGGCGATAGCACAGTGCACGCGGGTACGCTACTTGGGGCAGGTGACGGAGAATTGCTTATAAGTGATGTCTGAGAGGTACTCAGTGCTGGATTTGCGGCTAGGGATGTCGTCATCGCATCCTGCAGCAAACACTTGACATCGTCGGCGGTTGCCAACTCTATAGGTGTTTGGCCTTCCTGGTTCTTCATGTACGGATCGGCACCATGTGCCAAGAGCAGAGCGCAGAGCTGCGTTCGTCCCTTTTGCGCGGCTTCATGCAGCGGTGTGAAGCCCCACTTATCAGTCGCGTTGACTACAGTCTTATGTTTGATTAGTAGAGCTGCAATGTCCAAGTGGCCGTATGATGATGCGTTGTGCAGGGGAATTAGTCCTCCCTTGTCCTGGGCATTCACGTCGGCTCCGTTTCCAAGCAGGTACTCGGCCACCTCGTAATTGTTGTACCCTGCGGCCAGATGCAATGGAGTTGAGTTGCGACCTTGTGCGTCACGGCAGTTAATAGTCTCTGGTGTTACAAGTCTTTGTACTCGGGCTAGATTGCCCTTTTTGGCTGCGTCCAGTAACGCGGAGTTACCTCGCAAAAGCTCGGCTACGTCATGATCTGATTCCTTAACCAAATCCGATGGTGTGGCACCATCTCTATTCTTCTTGCTGGGGTCGGCACCGTGCTTCAGGAGCAGCTTCACAATGTCGTATTTCCCCTTGGCTGCGGCTTCATGCAGAGGCGTGAATTTCCATAAGTCGGCTACATTGACGTTGGCACCGTGTTTCACCAGCAATTCAGTCACTTCAAAGTGCCCGTATGAGCAGGCGTTGTGCAGGGGCACGAGGCCACCCTTGTCTGCCGCGTGCACTTCCGCACCGTGCTCGAGGAGGAATTCGACAACTGGAACTCGGTTGAATCCCGCCGCGAAATGCAGAGGTGTTGAGTGCCGGCCATCCAGATCTCGACAGTTAACCGTGTGCGGATTGGCGAGGACAATACGTCGAACAGTATCTAGGTCTCCGGCCTTGGCTGCTTCCAAGAGGTGAGTCTCGGTATCTGGCGGATCCTTGAGGATTTTCAACACACTCTCCGAGGCTAGTTGTGCGGCAGTGTAGCCTTCCAGAGAAATAATACTCGTATCGATGGAATAGGACAGCAAGAGACGGCATGCCTGCTCGTCACGGGCACTCTTATGCAGTGCCGTCTGACCAAGCCCGTCCAGCGCGTTTACTTTGGCTCCGTTCTTAAGCAGTGTGTCCATTACATCGTAATGCAGATGCTCCGCCGTCAAATGGAGGGGTGTAAGGAATGCCTTGTTTTTCTCGTTCAGAAGAGCTCCCTTGCGGATTAGGATCTCTGCCACCTGGAATTTCAAATTTAAATCAGGACGGGACTTGGGAGAAAGAGTGCTCTGGGCATTACCTGTTTTCTTTTGGGATCCACGGAGACTGCAGCAGCATGCAATGGAGTGTCGCCTGAGTAGGGGTGTACGAAGTTTACGGTTTCAGATGTAAGGAATTTCTTAAGCCTGGGAATGTCCGCCTTTTTGCAAGCGTCTAACACACAGTGGCCCTTATATTCATCTAGGAAAGAGAAAAAGATCAGTTTAAAATCTCATTTTGAGTGGATACCAACGCAACTTACAAGTTATTCTATCTCGTAACTCTCTCGTTGGAGCAGAGTCTATTGCAGATTTGTTATGGCAGTTCAGCAAAGTTGGATCAGCACCCTTGCTTAGCAAGAGACTGCACACTTCCACGCGGCTCTTCGACGCGGCCTCGTGCAGAGGTGTGAATGCCCACAAGTCGTTCGCATTCACATTTGCCCCCGCCTTTATCAACAGCTTGGTGACTTCGAAGTGCCCGTACGAGCACGCATTATGCAGCGGAACCAGTCCGCCTTTATCCTTCGCATGGACATCAGCTCCGTTGGCCAACAGGATCTCAACTATCCCAATGCGGTTGTATCCAGCTGCCAAGTGCAATGGGGTCGATCGTCGGCCGTCACTTGCGTGGCAATTCACATTCAGAGGCGTCAGTAGGGCCAAGAGACGATCTTCAGCCCCCGATCTGGCCGCTTCGAGGAGCTCATCCTTTCGATATTCACCCGTCAAGACTGGCCGTGTGTTCTCATCGGCCAATTCGAGGGGAGTCTTTTGCTCGGAATTGCGTATATTGGGGTTGGCGCCGTGTTGGAGGAGAGCAATGCAAACGTCTACTTTTCCTTTGCTTGCGGCTTCATGGAGCGGTGTGTAGTTCCAGTTGTCTGTCGTGTTTGGACTCGCTCCGGCTTTAAGCAGCAATCGCACAACCTCAGCGTGACCAAATGAACAGGCATTATGCAATGGATGGAGACCGCCTTCATCGCAAGCTTGGATCGATGCTCCGTTGTTGAGAAGATATTCAACAACTTCACGACGACCATATCCTAAAATGAAAGAAAAAGAAACGGACTTTGTTATTGAAATGAGTTTGAAATGCGGTGGAAAGAATATGAAACGAAATGAAGGGAGTGCGCAGTGAAAGAGTAAAAGAATACACAATCGACGAGGCTTTGACTGTCAGATGAGTTTTTAAGGTTAAGTCAAGTTACAAGAGTCCCCGAGCTACTCAGCTTTGAGAACAAACTTATTTCCTATCAATAGCAAGAATGATTCTTTCTTCTTTGTTAAGTAAAATGTTCCATTCAACTTGAATACGGATTGGACTTTAACTAGAGTGAAGGAGATAATGATCGGAGGTATCATCGTTCAAAATTCTAGGTTTTCGGTGGGTGAATACTACACAAGGAGTAGATCCTTTCCACTATGGAGGGATCTGCCTTTTAACGTGGTGTACAAGATCGCATGCAGCTTGCTTTCTCATCGTTAGTAATTGTCTTTTCCCAATTGTCTGTGTCATCTTAAATGTGAAGACATCCTTTGATGTGTTAACATATAGCAATGATTAAAGAATAAAGACAACTTTAACATTGTTTTCCCAGATGCTTGACTAGACGCCTCCTTACGGCTAATAGACTTCTTCGTCGAATCTTTTCCTTCAGCTGACGTCAACATGAGTAAAAACTGGAGAATAAGGGATTCCTCATTCGTTTTTAAAAACGTCCAAGTTAGTGCGAACTAGAGCGGGATAGGTATAACTAAGAAATTGTAAAGAATTGATTCTCCAATCGATTTGCATTACGAATCCAAAGTGATTTCTATGCACTGGACTTTGATTCAATGTCAATTGACCGCTCAAGTTGTTGCTGTCCATTCTGACGCCAGATGATGTGACTGGATTTATGAATCACATGATTCAAAATCACATCCGTGTCAGTATTTATAGTGACAACGGAAACACTGATGGAGAAAAAACCATCTGTGGTGGGATGGCGGCTAACAGACCCAGGCTTTGAGGGAACCTGACTGGTAGTGACAGCTTGACCAGAGACTATATTCTGGTGCCAAGGGAGGTTAAGGGCCCCTGGAACTTCGGTTCCAGCCTGACTGGGCGGGAAGGCCCCTTGTGGGAGTATCGGAGTGACTGTGGTTTACCACCTTACATTGCGACTAGAGTCGAGGATAGTGTACTGTCCTGACTTGTCTAGTTGCTTGTTTACCCAAAAACTAAGCAAGGTGGTTAGGTGACTATCCCGGCTTAGTGTGGAGTTGCATTCTCAATCGGGCGTTGCCACCCAGAGAGCGGAAGTTTTATAAAGGCCTCGCATCAAACTAACGTGGAGTGATTGTCCCTTAAGCATGATCTCAATTTGGTACTTGGGTAACTAAGTAACTACGACTCTTAAGAAAATGGACACCGTGATATAAGCCGTAAAGGCAGGTGATCACGTAAAACCAAATCCCATATCTGTCCATTCTGACGGTCTTAAGAAGGCGTCAATGTTGCGTGAACTACCTTGATAACAGCAAGCACTTTGCTTCGCCTTCTTTTACCTCCATTTTAATATGAGAAAATTTCTCATTGACCGCATGTTGCTTTCTTTTGACCTCGGCAGTACATATTCTTCTTCTTGTGATGCTACAGTCCGGCGTGGACCTGAGCCTCAATCAACTTGCCTCTCCAGCCAGCACGACTTTTGCCTCTTGAGTGCAAAAAAACAGCGATTGGAAAGAGTGATTTAGGGTTTGATGTTGGTACTGATGTTGTTTACCCCGGAGCCGAGGTAGACGAAGTCCTTGACTACCTCGAAGTTTCTGCTTCCTAGTGTGACGCTCCGTCCGAGACGTCGATGTTGTGTGTCCTTCCTTGATGACAGCATGTACTTCGTTTTGCCCTCATTTACCACTAGACCCATTTTAGCCGCTTCCGCTTCAATGCCAGCAAACGCCTCATTGACGGCTCGCTGTGTTCGTCCAATCACGTCAATGTCATCAGCGCAAGCTAGCAATTGACCTGACTTCTGGAAGATCGATCCTCTGGTGTTGATTTGTGAGTTACGTACGATCTTCTCGAGGATGATGTTAAAGAAGTCACATGACAGTGCGTCGCCTTGTTTAAAACCTTTTTTGACATTGAAGGTCTCGGTGAGTTCGTTACCGACATTGACGGAGCAGCGAGAGTTCTCCATCGTCATCCTACACAATCTGACGAGTTTGGTAGGAATACCAAAACTAGACATAGCACTGTAGATCTTGTCTCTATGCACACTGTCATATGCAGCCTTTAACATCGACTAGGTGGTGAGTGCCCAGTTGTGAGTAGGTGGTGAGTGTCAATTTGTTCTTGAATCTTTTCCAGGATCTGCCATAATGTGAAGATCTGGTCTATTGTGAACTTTCCAGGACTGAAACCACACTGATAGGAACCTATTAGGTTGTGGACAAAGGTTTTAGGCGCTCACACAATACGGCAGAGAGAATCTTGAAGGCGATGTTAAGCAGGCTGATCCCTCCCCAGTTCAGAGTCTTCCTAATATCAACAAGTTAGTTCCTTACAATCTTCCCAGGGATGATTTGATCGTAACGCATAGCTTCTCCAAGGCATATTTGCACTTACAGTCTTAGTTAAAGTAGTTGTTTGGCTCAGGGCTTTTTTCTTTTTAAATGAACGAGGGTATCATGATTGAGACTACTTGAAAGTATACGAGAACTTGCATTCTGTAGCGTATTTCAGGCTCAAAACCACCCCAACCAACAAAATCTGATGTTTTTCGAAAACTATCCCGCAATGGAGTTCGTTTAAGATTGATTTGAATTCCAAAACACGTCCGTGGGACGGACACCCCATCTCTTATCAAGATAGTAAAGAACTATAAATGTTCATCTTAAGGGAATACAAGGACTCTACTACGTTGAGTAATAAAATATTGCAGTCGTCAGACGTGGGTTGATTCCTAAAGAGGAACTTTCATTCATTACATGCGTCTCAACAAGACTTCTTATTCAGCTGGACACCAAAGAAAGACGAATTATGATCTGAAAACAAAATGTGGTGTATTAGTGAACTAGTTTCACCGAAACGAAGTTAAGGATCTTCAGTGAGTTGGGCTTTTTGCTGTAGGACCATAGGCCAGCAGATAAGTGCCTTACGACGGGCATGAGGTGAAAAGTGGCTTCAATATCTTCCGTCACTACGGAGGTCTTTTCAGGAGAGGAGAAACCCCTTTAGGTAAACATAAATGTAAAAGTTAGTTGTGGTATTGGAATCATCCAACTAACAAACCTTATCCACAGTTACCATTGGCTTTGAGTTTCTTTTGTGACAGATCCACGTGACTTCAGAGCTCTTCTGCTTTTACCTAAGTAGACTGAAATTTACTTTAATAAGTGAAAAACAACTCTTCAGTTGAACCCCCAACACCTTTTTCTTTCATGGCCGAACCCCACCGATATCAACATTTTCCACGAACTGCTTATCGCCTGAGTACCACCTTCTGCTTCTATTTCTGTCACACCTCCTCACATCGCCCAGATTGATAAAATTAGCGCAACTCAGAGCGTAATCGATTATTTTCGCTCATATCCTCTTACCACCGTGCCACACACCGTTATCCATTGGTCAATATTCTCACACGTATGCGATGCGAGTTGCCCTTGCCCACTGGCACTCAAGCTAACAACAAAAAAAAAAAAAACAACTTTAGACTACTCCTTTTCCGAAACCAGGTCATGGTCTTCTTATTGTTTGAATGTCACTGTGTTGACCAGAGATTTGAATCAAACAGCTCACGAATGAAAAAACCGTGTTTCCACAACCACCGAGACAATCTGTTGACATTAGAGCGTAGAAGGATTAGGTACACGCACACCCGCGCTCGCGCGTCTAAGCTCAGCTTCGAGCAGCCCATTGACGGATGACAACGCTTGTGATGAGTTCAATGTACACACCACGTGCTTGCGGGCATAGGTTTTGTAAGTGAATTAACAGCGCACAAGCCCACATGCGTGCATACGCAAGCGGCCGTACGTCATTGTTATTGCTTTTGAAATTGTTACTCTTTTTATCGTCAGTGTGACTAATGGGTTTATTATTGCAGCAAGCTGGTTGAAGCGGTCTCGCAAATATTTTGTAAATGCTCCGTTGTGTTGTTGAGTGGTATTTGCGAGGTGAGTTCAATGTTATACTACTTAGTTGCAGAGATTTTGTATTGCGGTGCAAGCTCCTTTGAGAAAGTGAGTTTTGTGCGCGGAAAAAGATCAAAGGCAGGCGGGCGGTCTTTGAGTTTTGCATTTCATCAGTCGGCTGTACGTAGGTCATAAAGAGGTGATTTCATAAGTTGACACAGAAAATAGGTTTGTGCAAGTTATGCAACGGCATTACTTTAGACTAAGCACTTTGGCAAGAATTTAGTTTTCAGCTAGTGTTGCCTTAAAAACATTTTCATTTTCTTTCAAGTCTCATTCGAAAACAAATCAACTTCAGCAGCTTTGCCAGACCCCTGAGGTTTTTACTTTGTCAAAGGAAATGAAAATGTAGGTTGCTCGATGACGCAATACTAAAGCACAAACCAATCTATTTTCGCGCAAATTATTTTCTCCGCGTTCTCCTCTGCGATGCCCGTTTCAAATAAAGTTATTTCCTTAATAAATTACGAAAAGAGAACTTCCGAGGCCGAGTCGATTAGCCCTTATGGTGCGATTATCCCGAAAGAAGATTAAGTACAAACTAACCTCACAAATCTTTTACTCCAGACAGTAAAAGTGAACGAACATCGACCTCAAATAACACCACATCCATTTTTGGCATGTTAACTCGCTTACACAACGTCTGGACCACATGGGACCATTTAATTTCATCACGTCCAAGGCGATAATCTGAACATTAATAGGAACCTTTGCACGTCTCTCTGATGCAAGACAGTGTTTAAGGTAGAATCCGAATTTTTCTATCAGAGTTTAGTTGGATCGTGTACGAGGAAGTTCTGAATTCCAATATTTGTTTCCCTCAAACCAAAATGGGATAAAAGAATTTGACCGTAGTGGATAGAATGTGACACTCACACGGTACGAAGGTTGCCTTTTATATTTCGGGATTGGGCAACCCTAGCGTTGCAATTTGGTAACCGCCAGCTCTATAGTAAGGTTTGACATTTTTAAGGTTATACGTATTCAGACCCTTTTGACATACGAGCGCTTAAAAGATTCATCTCGCCCAAAAAATGGAATTAAATCGTGAAAATTTTCGTGCGATTATTTTTTACAACTTTCGACGTGGATTAACTCAACAACAGTGCATCGATGAACTTAATTAAATTTATGGCGATGAAGCTCCATCACGGACCAGTATTTATCGATGGTATGGTTAATTCAACCGAGGTCGTAGTTCACTCCAAGACAAATTTCGTGAAGGTCGTCCAAAATCAGTTGTTGTTCCGGAAACCATTGATGCTGTGCGCCAACTGGTATTGCAAGATCGTCATGTGACCTATCGTGAGATTGAGACAATCTTAGTGGGACCAGCATACATTCGACATTGCATGAATATTTAAACGTCAAAAAAATTTGTTCGCGTTGGATCCCACACAATTTGTTAATCGCCTTAAACAAGGCTCGAGTCGATTGGTTGAAAGAAATGTTCCAAAAATGCGATCGCAGTGCTTCGCAACACGTCTCTGACATCGTGACAGACGATGAATCGTGGACTTACGCGTATGAGTCCGAAAGTAAACAGCAGTTGACTGTATGGGTGTTTCAAATTGAGCCAAATCCAACAAAAGTTGCTCGCGCACGAAGCACTTCCAAGCAAATGTTCGCGTTTTTCGGAAAAACTGGACATGTGGCAACCGTACCACTAGAACAACGCACAACAGTCAATTCTGAGTGGTACACAACCATTTGTTTGCCAGTTGTCTTTCAAGAAATCAGGAAAACCTATCGCCGAAGACGGATCACTCTTCACCACGGCAATGCGAGCTCTCACACATCGGGTCAGACAACTGCATTTTTGAGCACTCAAAACATCGATTTGATAAGTCATCCGCCGTATGGTCCTGACTGGGCACCGAATGACTTCTTTTTATTCCCGTACGTAAAAAATAAAATGAGAGGTCAACGTTTTTCGACACCTGAAAAAGTGGTTGATGCGTTAGAATGCATGTTTTGGAGATACCTCAACCAGAGTGGCAAAAATGCTTCGACAATTGGTTCAAACGCATGCAAAAGTGTATATATCTTAATGGAGAATATTTTGAAAAACAATAAAGCTATTTCCGATGATTAATATTTGTTTTTGTTCTCTAATCCCGAAATATAAAAGGCAAACCTCGTAATCATTGAAAATGGCTTGTTTTTGTTACAAATCACGTTTTCAAATATGAACGTGTTAACTTCCACCATATTACTATTTAATCCGAAGTTTGTATGTAACAAAGCCTTGTATGTAACAATTTTTTGGAGGTTTGAATATACTGCACTGGGACGCTCAGACTCAAACACAGGTCCATTGTACTGCCAGTATATAACAATTGCTCACTTTTTAAGGCTATATGTAGATTTGTGACTGACTGTACATTCTCTACTGTAAATTATGCACCAAGAATCAAGCTGCAGTTTTGTTTTCACTGCCAGTGGTAGCAAGCAAACGAATTTAAGGAAAATTAGAATAAGATTTGGCCATTGGTTTAACTCTTTAAATGAAAGCCGAGGACTGCTTAAATAGGGTGTACGATCCCACATCCTCCTTGATGACAACTTTCGTAAATTTGTTGTAATATACTGTCAATCCGAGGTATCCCGAAACTTAACACCAGGAATGATAAAGTTCTACGATATATTTGTGGCAAACAGTCGACTGAAGGCGTGTGAACTAATTGAGTCCGTAGCAAACTAAAGGGGCCACGTTGGACAGATTTAACAAAGGAAAATGGGCAAATATTGCCTGAGTAATTGGTGCCCGATTGCACATTTTCGTCAAGAGCTTGAGTATGACGCTCCTATCCAGTCAGAGGCTCTTAAAGGCGTCCCCGCACCTAGAGGATAGTAAATTGCAGCAAGCACTAAGACTTACAAGAAGCAAGAACAATTGACTAGTTGAAAAATGGTCGTAATGTCGCATCTTTATCACCCTTTTATCGCTTTTTAAACAAGAAATGCTTCAATGAGATAACCAGTTGCATTTATTCTCTTTCACAATTTGGTCGAAATATAAACCTCGCTTGAAATGCACATCAGTTCAACCAGTTTAGGGAAAAGTTCTTTAGCTGAATTGTACCACATGAACATGGAATGTGCTTTCCAGCTCAACTTCCCCCCTCTTTTAAATTCATTGTAATTTACAACCAATTTGCACCGCCTACTCATCTCTCTCTCTCTCTCCCTCTTTCTCTCCCCCTCTCCCTCTCTCTCACTCACTCACTCTCTCACTCACTCTCTCTCTCACTCTCTCACTCACTCTCTCTCTCACTCTCTCTCTCTCTCTCTTTCTCTCCCTCCCTCCCACCCCCCCTCTCTCTCTCTCTCTCTTCCTCCATCCCACACTCCCACACTCCCTCTCTCACTCTATCTCTCTCCCCCTCTCTCTCTCTCTCCCTCTCTCTCTATTCGTCCCTCCCTCACTCTATCTCTCTCTCTCCCTCCCTCACTCTATCTCTCTCTCTCCCTCCCTCCCTCTCTCTCTCTCTCCCTCTATATCTCACTGTATATTCGATCCGTGCCGTGACATACTTTGTGTCACTTAGCGATAAAATATCACATCAGTAATGCCAATGATAAAAAATATGTGGTCTCGTCTAAAGCACCTTTGCTGATGCCTTGATGACTTGGAAACAGAATGGCAATCAGCAAACGCGCAAAAAGTACGCCCGCAAGCCAAGCAGTGTCGACAACGTCACTAGGCCTACAGGGATATGGACAATTGACGGAAATATAAGGCTCTCGTCCCTGCTCAGACCAGTTAAAGCTGCGCCTCGTAACCTTCACGAGGCGATTGCAGTCTGGACTATGGAGAAGAAAGTTGAATTTCGTTCAGGCAAGATCGAGATATTTAAACTTTGTCACGGATCGCAGTGAAATTCGCTGAAAAGTGTTAGATTACAAAAGGATGTAAGCACAAGGATTCAATCAATAAACCAGACGAGAACGTTTTCTCAAGCTCTAAGGTTAGACAAACAACCTACAGTCATAATCTTTTGCAGAATATTTCTATCTGTGTCAGTCAATAAAATTGATTCAAACAAATAG
The DNA here is from genome assembly GCA_955652365.1 of Eristalinus aeneus. Classification (NCBI taxonomy): domain Eukaryota; kingdom Metazoa; phylum Arthropoda; class Insecta; order Diptera; family Syrphidae; genus Eristalinus; species Eristalinus aeneus. Next base: position 22,936,123 of record OY019130.1, read on the forward strand.
GACACCACTCTTTAAAACCACCTCTTAAACTAAGGAGCTTTCACTTGATTACGACGTGTGACATGAGATAAATACAAATACAAAAGTCGTTAAGCACTACACATAGCGTTGACCGCTCTTAGCCACTACGTCACGTACAAATCGATAACTTGGGAAACTGTTTGTCACTTCAAATTCTCAAAAGACGCAGACGAAAAAATACAAAAAAAAACCCGAGCCAGTAATATCAGAGAGATAGCGCCCATCGTCAGCAGTGTCAGTGGTTCATACAAGAATAAGTCCCATGGTTCAGTGACCCACATACACCGTACAAACAAATGTTCACGTGAGCATACGTACGCTTGTGCCTAGATGGAAGCCGCAAATACTAAACCGACAGAGTTCTTCTTCAAGCGTGAGGCTCAGGGTGCGCATTAGCACTGACTGGGCTCTTAATGGGAGTGGTCTCACATTCAAAAAGAAAACTTTTAATGTTTTCCAACGAGAGTCGTCTTTGGCAAAGCAGTTTCAAATTATGGAGAATATGATGAGAATTGGTAGTCGGAAAGTCGATTTCAAGGTTAAATGTGTCGAGACGAAGTTTTAATGTGATGATAATGTTAATGGGCTGTGGGTAACAAAAACAAAACAATTACTTTTAAGTGTATAAGACTAAAACAGCACATCTTTCGCAAAAGTGGTGATAATACAACACAAAAGCCATAAGAAATCATGAGCGCCCTAAGCCAGCTTTATGTTCATCATTCACTCATTGCTTACATTGGCAATATTCCTTCTACACTCCGTGTTCTCATCGAATTTTAGTGAGTATTCTTTGAATGTTGTCAGCAGCCGTATGGGAGTTTTTTTTTTTTTTTTCTAAAAACATGGCCATAACTATTTCAGCTTCAAGAAATCACCTTTCTGATTATTTAAGAAGTTGCACATCTTGAGACATTACTGAAAAAGGCAACTTTTTGACTGAAATAGTGAAATTTCAAAGGAAACATACAAAATGTTGATTAATTTTGTGCATAAAAATAAAAGAAAATGGTTGAGTCCCAAAAATTACAATAACTTCTTAAGGGAACAAACAAATTGGCTGCAAACTGAAATTATACCGGACGATCTCAAATTGAATTTTCGAACCTCAGCAAAAGATCAAAGAAAATATTTGCATTGTAATAACTATACTCTGTGGTATACGCCGAAGGGTCTAGATTCAACTCCCAGGTCGACACCAATTTTTTGAAATTTTCACGGCACCAACTCTTTCGAGCTGCTGACAACACTCAAAGAGTAATAACTGTCTAAGAAAGCTTCTCAAATTTCGCCGTTCGAAATCGGCAAAAAATGTAGGTACCTTCTACTCATGAGAGAACAGTAGCGCGCACAACACGAGTAGTTGATGAGCAAGCTAGGCCCAGGTCCCCCTTTGGACTGTAGCGCCAACAATTATTATTAATAACTCTACCCCAGAACTGAACAATACTGCGCAAAAGCAAAAAAGAAAAAGTTCACTCCACAAAAGTTGTAAGAAACATATTTTTTGAGGTCTGAGCGCAAAAATACCAAAGAAGGCTTAAAGAATTTGGATTAACAAATAATTCCTGTTACAGCGTAGGAAGCTTTTAAGCCATCACTCAGTAAGTACCGGGGTTAGCAATAAGGCGCCACTAACAAAAAGTTCATGTTATTTTTAGGAAGAACAAACATTCAAATGATGCCTGTTAAATTTTCATGACGATCTAATATTTCGGTAGCTTTTTTATAAAACGATTTATCTTTGACCTCAAGACAGGGAATAGATTTGACGATCTCCTCCTAATTCAAGCCATATTTTTTCCCGCGACCATCTTTTTGAGGTCTGGAAAGAAGTAGACGTCGCAGGGGCCATATTTAGAGAATACGGTGGGTGCAGAAGCAATTCGAAGCCCAATTTGGCCACGGTAACCAACCAACTTGTGACACGGTGCTCTGTTTGGTGGAAGAGCCATTTTTTCTTCTTCATATGGACCGTTCCTTTGCAATTTCTTCTTTCAAATGCACCATTTATGCCATGTAGTATTCGCTGCTGATTTTTTTTGCCTTTCTCAAGATAGTCGGTGAATAAAATTTCGTGCGTATCCCAAAATACGGATGCCATAACCTTGCCAGCCGACTTTTGTGTTTTTAAATGCTTTGGGCTGTCCACCACGTGACAACACTCGACCCTGGAGTGTTGTGGTGGATCCATGTTTCATCCATTGTGACAAACCGACGCAATAAATCCTGTTTATTCTGGCGAAACAGCTCCAAGAATAGCCGATTCGTTAATAATTTTGGTCCATTGGGAGCGAACGCTGCCTCCATTTCAAAGACAGCTTTCTCATCGGCAAATGTTCATGCAAAATAGTGGACACCCTGCCTTCTGATCTCTTTAAGCTATCTCACGCAATTTCGCTTTGCGGTTTTCCAAAACGATTTGCGTACTTTTTTGACGGTGTCAGGTGTAACTACCCCCATTGCCCTTCCAGAGCGTTCAGCACAATTGGTGTCTGTACGGTCACGTTTAAAGTCAGCATACCTTCAGTCAGCATGGTTGTTTTTGATAGATAAGAGTCCCTGTAACACTTTTCAAGCCAATGCTGAACTCGCACGGTATTTTTTCCCATCAAGAAGCAGTGTTTCATCAACACACGAAATTCTGTTATTTCAATTTGACAGGTATTATTTGAATGTGTGTACTTTCTAAAACTAATAGTGATTTTTTCCAAGCGGCACCTCCTATATGACAATCTCGGGATATATTGAGTGATGTGTTATAATAAATAAACGATAACAGACCAAGAATAACTTTTGCCTTAATTTTTGGGAAAATTTTCCTGTGTGTGCAGTGGAAAATGCGTGGTGCTTATTCTATGTGTGTATATTCTATGGAATGGTTTTACCAAAACGGTCCGGCGCACACTGGGAAATTTCTTCAGAGATCAGTGCGCCAAAAGTAATTTTCAAATGGTATGTACACCATCTGTAAGATATGGTCGGAGGAAAGCATGCCCGCTGAGTGGAATCTCAGCGTCGTTTGCCCGGTTCACAAAAAAGGAGACGCCTTTGACTGCGCGAACTACCGAGGAATAAGTCTCCTGAACATCGCATACCAGAACCTCTCTGCCGTATTGTGTGAGCGTCTGAAGCTGTTTGTCCATGACCTGATAGGTCCCTAACAGTGTGGTTTCAGGCCAGGGAAGTCCACAATAGACCAGATCTTTACATTACGGCAGATCCTGGAAAAGACCCAAGAAATGCAAATTGACACTCATCACCTATTCGTCGATTTCAAGGCTGCATATGACAGTGTGCATAGAGACGAGCTATACAGTGCATTCCTACCAAACTCGTCAGATTGTGTAGTACGACGATGGGGAACTCTCGTTGCTCCGGTCGATAACGAACTCACCGACACCTTCAATGTCAAAAAAGGTTTAAGACAAGGCGACACACTGTCATGTGACTTCTTTAACATCATCCTCGAGAAGATCGTGCGTAACTTACAAGTCAACACCAGAGGCACGATCTTCCAGAAGTCAGTTCAATTGCTAGCATACGCTGATGACATTGATGTGATTGGACGAACACAGCGAGCCGTCAATGAGGCGTTTGCTGGCATTGAAGCGGAAGTGGCTAAAATGGGTCTGGCGGTAAATGAGGGCAAAACTAAGTACATGCTGTCATCAAGGAAGGACACACAACATCGACGTCTCGGACGGAGCATCACACTAGGCAGCAGAAACTTCGAGGTAGTCAAGGACTTCGTCTAACTCGGCTCCGTGGTAAACAGGGACAACAACAGCAGTACCGAAATCAAACGCAGAATCTCTTTGCCAATCGCTGTTTCTTTAGGCTCAAGAGACAATTGACTAATAAAGCTTTCTCTCGAAAGACTAAGCTCGCTTTATATAACAGCTTGATGATCCCTGTCCTACTTTATGGCCCGGAATCTTGGACGTTAGCAAAGGCGGATGAGGAAGCCCTTAGTCTCTTCGAGAGAAAAGTTCTGCGTGCAATTTTTGGTCCTGTTTGCGTTGATGGCATCGGGAGGAGAAGATTTAATGACGAACTCTATGGGCTGTACAGCGACATGCGCCTGGTCAAGCGTCTACGGATTCAACGCTTAAGATGGCTAGGCCATGTAGAGCATATGGACACCACTGCTCCGGCCCGAAAAGTCTTTGAAGCCGTGCCATTGGGACAACGCAAAAGAGGACGACCTAGACTAAAGTGGCGCACACAAGTGAAGAACCAACTTGGAGTGCGCAACTGGCAGCTGGCTGGCAAAAGATCGTGCTGGCTGGAGAGGCATGTTGGTTGAGACCCAGGTCCACCCCGGACTGTAGCGCCACAAGAAGAAGTTGGTTTGCTTTAAAAGACGAACAATTTTATTGGTGTGGTATTTACATATTGCCAGAAAGGTGGTCAAAATGTGTAGAAAGCAATGGCCATTACTTTGAATAAAATGTTTTTACTTTCCCATTAATAATTAGTGTTTTATTTTCAAAAAAAAAAAAAAAAAAAAAAACGGTATACCTGGTACTTATACGCCATTTGAGATATTAAGTAAACTTTTATTTTATTTTTTTTGTTTTTGTCTTTGTTTAACAATTTCACTTAATGCTTTTAAAGTTCTGAAGCCAAATATTATGAATGTTTAAAAAAGAATTGGTTGATGTATTTTTTCACCAATGAAAACAAGTCTTCGGCGCCTTTTGTTTCTTGACTCAGAGAAAACAAACCAATATATTTTAAAATATGTTCGCGATCATCAGAATCTATGTCGCGTATTGAAAAAAGGCAGTTAAACAAAGAAATGCAGAATAACTGCACAACTTGGGAATACCGTTGCTGTAAAGGAGCCTGAGTTTAATAGCTTCGCGTCAAAAACAAGCAGCATATTTGTAGAAGAAAGCAACAACGTTTTAAAAAGTTTAAATGAACCAAGAGTGGCATCACCTTGAGAAGTTTCATATACGAAATAGGCACAACAGTTGATAGGGGACCATGTTTTGGTTTGTTTATAAACTACTCGTGTTGCCAACATTATTGTTCCCTCACAAGTAGAACGGGCCTACGGTTTTTTTCAGACTATGAACGGCGAAGTTTAAGAAGCTTTTGAGTGCCGACAGCTCGAAAGATTTGTGCCATTGAAAGTGTAAGGTGTTCAGCAGGGAATCGAACCTCAACCTTTTGCGTGTTTGTGCTACGCTCTACCAACTACGCCGCGGTGGCTTACAAAGCACTAGTACAAAAACGTTATATGAATGTATGGCAAGAATGTTCTCCTGTCTTATAAAGAGGTTCACAAATAAAATAAAAATGGTTACTCTCCTGAAATGAAAAGAACAGAATCTCCTACATTATTCTTGACTTTAAGCACAAAACACGTTAGTTTATCTTTAAAAAAAAACACTTCAAACATGTTTTTCTGAATTCAAACTAAATTAAGTTTTCTTCAAAACTTTAAAGCACAGAAAGTCGCTTAAAAAAGCCTTTTTGCCCCACTGTGTGCCAATCATAAGTGCCGAGAAACGGGATCTACGGTTTAAAAATGTGTGTCTAGACGGAGAGAAGAAATAAGGATGATTCGAAGTGCAGTATTTTAAACCTCAACCAACGCTCGAACACCGGTTTTCCATGTATGATTTACATTTTCAATTTAAAAGGAACAGTGGTATTTATTTATTTTTAATTTCTTACTTACTCAAAACCAACGCTAACTAGATTTTCTTGAATAAAAAAAACTATGCGAAGTCAATTTTGAGACAACTTGACACTTGGGACTACTTGAGACAACTTGAGACAACTTGAGACAACTTGGGACAACTTGAGACAACTTGGGACTACTCGAGACAACTGGAGACAGTTTGATACAATTTTTTTTTGCAACTTTTGTTTTTCTCTCAGCGACGCTTTCTTGTATTTTCTGTTGCAAAAAAAACAAAATATGATGACTTTAAATGTTAACAAATTTATAAAACAAAATTATAAAACAAAAACAATTTTTACATTATTTTCTGCAGAAATGAAGTTTAGACTGGATCCACACATGTGATTTTATGCGTACTATTAGTCCCACGATTTCCGCCTCTATCAATTGACAGATATGTTGCTCTGAGTGAAACATGCAAACAAATTGTATGAAAAAAAAAACTGATTCGACGGTTTGCGTCAACTCGAAGTAGGAAATGATTCACCAAGCAAGTAAAGAAAACTCCATCAGGAAGCTAGTTCGATATTTAAATAGAAACAGGAAAGTAGACATTACGCACATTACTTAATAGAAAGAAAGCGGAGACGGTTTTTATGACAAAACCAATTCAATAGTCCACCTACCACATTAACAAAATCCAGCTTTGCAGTCATCATTTCCTTCTTTGTACGTATTTAGTGAGGGAGAGAATTCTCCAGGCAAAACTTTCAGCTTTATAAATCGCGTTACTATATTAGTTTCAAGTTTTGCATTGTGGCCGGGAATCCCTGCCTGAATCGGTAGCTTAATGGCTTAGTTTCTTCTTTTGGAGGATTAACACGCAAAAGGCGTGTGGACTGCAAAAACAAACGATACTTTTGCATTTTTAGTCACGGTTGCCAGGCGTTTCTGATTTCAGTTATTATGTTTTGTAACTGCATTTATTGGCGATCCACTCATGCCAATTTGGAATTATATTGCAGTCTAATAATTTGTATTATGAAATGATGTAGTCACTGGCGGAAAGAAACATGGATGCCAGCACATTTGGCGCACTTGATCAATTTTTACCGGCATTACAATGTAGGGTGAAATCGCGCATCGAAAAGCAGACTTCCCCAGCATAGTCTGTCTATGAATGTGGTCCTGATCCTTGCAAATCTAAATCCCTATCAAATTGGGTGCAAATACGTTTCATAAGAGTCTTGCTTATGTTAACTTGCATTCAATGCTGTCCAGACTGCAACTCACCTCATATGCTTCAAATTCCCTCTAACATCTGATCATTCACATTCACACAACGAAGATGCATGACTGATACTGGTGTTAGAGTTGTGGAATTGAAGAACAACTCAAAGTAGAAAAGAAACGAGTACACACAAAAAAACATAATTCAAAGACAAAACATGACCAACACTGGCAAATATCGTAAACCGGAGAAACGAATGGAAATGTGTCTCGCAAATCAGCGATCAGAACTTTGTATGTACAGCATGAGCAGGCTGTTCAACTCAATTTCACTGACACACCAAACCACGACAACATCGAAGAAAGTGAAAAAAAGGGAAACCGAAGAAGACTTTAGACACGTTAATGATCTGTTTTTTATCACACCTAACATATTTATGAAGGTTTGATCGTTTCACCAATTAAAGGAAGACAATTTGAATAAATCGCCCAAGCGACTGAGATAGACATCATGCGAAACCGTGTGTCATCGCGGTTCTTTGGTTCTTTGACTGGTTTTGAGTACCTTCTGTTGAGTCATTCGGCCTCTGCTAGAGACGTGAATTTGTAAAAGTTTCAAAAGTGTTGATCAGTGATGAGAAAAAATGCCCCGACGGAAAATAAACTAGAAGATAATTGATGATTTCGACTTGCGTCAAGGCAACATCTGCCTCATGACATAGTCGCTTGTCAAGTTTATGGGAGGAAATAAATAATTTCATGAGGCAAGTGATGAATTTTATTTGATCGCGGTATTTGTGATCAAATTTGAGGTTAACGCCCTCTTCCGCATTCCCTCGGAGATTCAGTTAGTTTCGGTTGAATTGGGTTTTGTATGTACATCGACCAATTAGGGATCAGGTTACTAAATACTGTTTATTTTGCTTTCTGAGACGAGGTGGGGACTTACAGTTTATTACCGACTCTAAACGCAAAAAAAAATAATATCGCGTACTACATAAGTTTAAGACTCAGTTGACGTCTTTGACTAAACTACTTTTTAAAATTGATGCAGGGATTATAAAGGTGAGAACAAATTTTCGACAAAAGGATATTTTCAGGCACTCGATTATTCTGAAATATTACTACAATTCAATATTACCTTAGCTTTAAAGGGACAATACCAAAAACCACATTCACACGTCAGTTGAGGAAGTAAGTTAAAACCTTATGTCCTCCTCAATGGCCCAGGAACTTTAACGATACTACGATATTTGAGGCGTATAGGGAAGTCCACAGCGTTTTGAATGAAAAGTATCAAGCGTTTAATTCTAGCACTTTAATTCAAGCACATCTGATGAAAGGGATTCAATGACAAATTTTATATGCTGCACTGCGACATGCGCCTAGTCAAAAGTGTACAAATAAAAAACAAGCGTGGCCATGTAGAGCGTATGAACGGTTCTGCTATAGACCTAAGAGTCATCCATTTTTAAGCCTTGGGATAATTTAAGAGATTACATCAGAAAAGAAGCAAGAAATAGCTTCTATTGCTTTGCTTATTATCTCTTATCTCAGATAAAAAGAAATTAATTGACACTGCAGTCGATAGTGGATCAATATCTAGCTCAGCTTTAAATTTGTTTTTTTAAAGACAATTATAACAATCCAGGAATCGAACCTGGGAATTTAATCCTACGAGTCAAGCACTTGCATACGTCAATTAGACTTTATACACTTTGGAAAATCTACAAAGAGAATTAAAAACCTTTTTTTTAAGTACATATTTGTGGACGCCATCCTGTCTTAACACGGTTTTTTCTAAACGGTTTTGATTTGGCCGTCGTGCGACACTCACACGCCAAAGGTCCAGGTTCGACTTCCAGTTGAACACCTCGAATTTTTCACGGCACCACCTCTTTCGAGCTAATGACAACACTCAAAGAATATTAATTGTCTAAGAAGAAAGCTTTTCAAACTTTACCGTTCGGAGTCAACAAAAACCTGTAGGTTCCTTCTACACGTGAGAGAATAGTCCCGCGCAAAACACAAGTAGGTCATTAGCAAGCTAGGCCCTGGTCCCCCTATAGACTGTAGCGCCACCCAATTATTATTGTTATTATTATTTCAAAATAATTTTTGAAAAATATTTTTAAAGGATTTTTTATTAAACATTTATTGGGCTTGAATTTTATTTGTTAGATTTAATTTTTTTGGTGTTCGCCGCGGCGTAGTGGGTAGAGTGCGACGCTCACACGCCGAAGGGTCTAGGTTCGACTCCCAGTTCAACACCAATTTTTCTAATATTTCACATCACCACCTCTTTCGAGCTGCTGACAAGACTCAAAGAGTAATAACTGTCTAAGAAAGCTTCTCAAATTTCGCCGTTCGGAGTCGGCAAAGAACTGTAGGTCCCTTCTACTCGTGAGAGAACAGTAGCGCGCACAACACGAGTAGTTGATAAGCAAGCTAGGCCCTGGTCCTCCTTTGGACTGTAGCGCCACCCAATTATTATTATTATTATTTCAAAATAATTTTTGAAAAATATTTTTAAACGATTTTTTATTAAACATTTGGCTTGAATTTTATTTGTTAGATTTAATTTTTGTGAAATGCGTTTACATTATTAATTTAAAGGAATTCACTCCTTTTGCTTACGAGCAAATTTGAAATGCGTTAATATTTTGAATGTGGTTGGTACTCGTAAAAACGTTTTATTTACAAATTTGTTTTTTGAATGTGACATTAAATTTAATTTTAATGCTTAAGGTAAAAGTAAGCCTAAACAATGTACTTGCATGCTTTTGTCTAATTTATAAAGGTTTCAAGGAAAAGGAACCAATAATCGTCTTTTGTATACGATTAAAGTCTTTTTCTTTACAGTTTTTCGTTGGCACCAATCTATTTTGTAAAAAAGAGTAGGTGAAATAGAGAGCAAATGTTGGGCAAAAGCAGTTTTGATTTTCGTAGTTGCAGTTCCTTCAGCACTCAACTATCCCAAAATTGGTTTGCTTTATTTGTTCATGGCATTGATCTTGAATTATCTTGGAAGGTATACCTTGAACTTCATCTCAAATTAGATTTTAGTTAAAGAGCTTTTTTTAATTGTCATTTAAATTAAAGCACAAATTCGTAAAATCTTAAACTTCGTGTGTTGTTATTGAATTATGTTCAATCAAGGGGGTACTCAGACTGAACAATCATTTTAACGGAACTGACTGAACAAAATAAACGTCCCCCAATTCTTAACTTCAGTTTTAGGAATGCAAATGGTGGAAACATATTTTTTTATTTGATAGTTCTCTTAGTCAGCACCCAACATTTTAAATCATACACACCCTGTTTATAATACACGCGGCCCCGAATAATGAAGATTAGCTTATAACGGGTGTTTCTTTTTCTAACATATGTACTATAATATAACAACATAATAACAAAAATTTCGATCATTTGGTTAGTTGTCAAGTGATTTAAGTTTGGTTTGGAATTTCAAAATGAACAGACTGACGCCAAAATGGTTGAAAATTACATTAAAATTATGGTTCGAATTTCCTTTATAGCATTTTGTTTGGTGGCCGCCGTGGTGTAGTGGGTAGAGTGCGACGCGCACACGCCTAAGGGTCTAGGTTCGATTCTTGGCTAAACACCTCAAATTTTTCACGGCACCACCTATTTCGAGCTGCTGACAACACTCAAAGAGTAATAACTGTCTAAGAAAGCTTCTCAAACTTCGCCATTCGGAGTCGGTAAAAAACTGTAGGTTCCTTATACTCGTGGGAGAACCGTAGCGCGTACAACACGAGTAGTTGATCAGCAAGTTAGGCCCTGGTCCCCCTGTGGACTGTCTCGCCAACAATTATTATATTATTATTTTGGTTTGGTTGAATGGGTTCCGCAATAAACGGTTTTTAGGTGTACGAGTTGAGACGCCATGAAATCTTTGAAAACTGACTGTCTGTTGTCCCTTATGGGTTGGTGAAATACTTGGTGCGTATTGCTTTTAAGACGACGCTGGCCAGAACGTTACAATCAAAGATGACCGCTGCAGAGCCATGAGTATTTCTTTTAGAACGACGCTGGACTGAACGTTACAGTCAAAAGGTGACCGCTGCAGAGCCATGAGTACTTCTTTTAAAACGACGCTGGCCAGAACGTAACAGTCAAAAGGTGACCGCTGCAGAGCCATTAGTACTTCTTTTAAAACGACGCTGGCCAGAACGTAACAGTCAAATGGTGACCGCTGCAGAGCCATGAGTACTTCTTTTAAAACGACGCTGGCCAGAACGTAACAGTCAAAAGGTGACCGCTGCAAAGTCATGAGTACTTCTTTTAAAACGACGCTAGCCAGAACGTTACAGGCAAAGATAACCGCAGTACATTGCTTGGATTACAAACTTTTCTTTCATCAATTGAACAACCATCATGTACATCGGGGCCTGGTTTCAATAAGATGACATGTTACCCAGCTCGTGTGAAAATGGATTTACTGAAGGAAATGTTCTGTAACCACAGTTTTACTTTACCAACCACTGAATTAGCCACCTTAATCGTGCTATCAAACGACGCTTGACAGTTTTCTGTAGAGAAAGGTGAAGTCGTTAGTTTATGCCAATAAACCTGAAACGATAGACCAGTTGGAGAACAACATTCGCCGCGTTATGACCGATAAACTGTCACAGATGTTGGAAAAAGTTATCGAAGTTGGACCTCAAGATAAGATTATGTCCGAGTTAGACGTAACTGCCTGCCAGGAGATTATCTTTCGAAAAAAATGATTTATATGTCAATTTAAAAAAATGTATATCAATGTTTTATTCTATTTTTTTAATCATTAGTTGGCTATTATTGACTATTAGTGTACGTTTACATTACTTTAACCTTGGCAAATGACAGTATAACACATTGTGTATCGTAGTTCATAAGTTCTTGTATGAAAGTCAAAAAAAGTAAATTAAAGTTTGTCATTTTGTCCAACACTATTTTAAAATTACTTATCAACTACTCATGTTGTGCGCGCTACCGCTCTCACGAGTAGAAGGGACCTACAGTTTTTTGCTAACTCCGAACGGCGAAGTTTAAGAAGCTTTCTTAGACAGTTATTACTCCTTGAATGTTGTCAGCAGTTCGAAGGAAGTGGTGCTATGAAAAATTCGAGGTGTTCAGCCGGGAATCGAACCTAGAACCTTCTGCGTGTGAGCGTCGCACTCGTCGCCACGGCGGCCACACTATTTCAAAATTGTATTCCACAAACGTTTCATGCGATACCTCCGCCTTTATGAAACAAATACTGCTTACCTTTTCCCTTTTTTATGGGATTAAAATAAAAAAAAAAACAAAAAGTCAATATACCACTTTTCAAAAGAACAAAAGAATTATTAAAGTTTGTGACTTAAAAACAAATTTACAACTCTTGTCCTTGCAAAACATTTTGTTCAATGCTTCGACACCTTCTTCGTTATACAAAACCTTTAATTACCTTATCTTAATGTTTTCGCTTTTACAATATACAAGCGTGTTCCATGAAGTGGTGGATCTTGAACTAAACTCTGATCCAAATTTTCTCGATATCCCCAGAATTCTAGACATTTAGCAGTCATAGACATTTATTATAGACTTTGAGAAACACCTAAAACTCTTTTAATTTCATGCCGAGTCGACAAAATGTCGTATGACGCTTTAACTCTTTACACAAGAAGAAATACCAAGATTGTACACTCCTAATAGCTGCAGCATCAAACCATTTTATTTAACTAAGTTTTTAATTTAATTATATGGTTTCTCTGTGATCACCGTGGCGTAGTGGGTAGAGTGCGATGCTCACACACAGGTCCGGTCCAGGTTCGATTCCCGGCTGAACACTACGAATATTTACGACACAGCCTCTTTCGAGCTGCTGACAACACTAAGGGAGTTACAAGGGTCTACGGAAAAGTTTCTCGTTCGGAGTCGGCGAAAAATTTAGCTCCCTTCTACACGGGAGAGAACAGCAGCGAGCACAACACGAGTAGTTAATAAGCAAGCTAGGCATAGGTCCCCCTGTTGGGCCATCCAATTATTAATTATTATACCGTTTCTCTAACAGGGACTTTGGTGATTTTACCTATTTCATAAAGAATGTCTAACGTTTGGTTTGGAATTTTTTTCAACAGGCACCTGTAGAAAGGCATCGGTGACATAGGTGACATCATTGGCCATGAGGTTTCCAGAAAGAATTATGTGTAGACACATTTCAATGAGTGCTGTTTCTTAAGCACAAGTGACTCAAAGAACAGACGTTCAAACTGTAAATCGAGTTCTCCACAATGATCGTGATCTTGTCATGGTCAAATTTTCGGTGATCGATAGTCAGTTTCGCTTACGTTAAGCAAAATTAAAACGAAGAAAAAAATTAAAACGAAGCAAAGTTAAAACGAACACATCCGAGTTTCAGTTTTAGAAAATCTTGAGAATTTTTTGTCTGTGTGAAAATACTAAAATGTTTTAAAGGACAAAATTTTAAGATCTCTTCTTAATACCAACTCAAACGAAACGAGAGGAAACCTTTCTTGAATGTTTCTTTTCTGTAAAAGACAATTCTTCAAACATGAGACCGTTTAAAGGCGTCTAAAAGTCCACAAAAGTACGCCATATGATGAGTAAGGTCAACCTGGAAGTATTATAGGCCTCTCTAAGTGCACCGCAGACTTTGGAGCGGCTTATAGTACTTCAACACCTAAGGCTAGCCAAAGATGTCCAAGCATCCTGTAAAACTGTAGTATGTAACACATTATTCACTAACAAAAAAATAAAAATTAAAATATAATAATTTTTGTTAGTGGCGCGCTCTATATTTTCCGAGAGTGTTGTGCGCTAGTCATGTTGTGCGCGCTACTGTTCTCTCACGAGTAGAAGGGACATACAGCTTTTTGCCGACTCCCAACAGCGAAGTTTGAGTGATCGGTTAGCTGACAAATTTTTGACCTCATGCACCACACCTGTGTGAAATTTCTAAAGAAAACTGATTGACAAAAACACTCTAGTGTGAACTTCCTCTACTTCTAGACAACAATGTACTCTAAGCATAAGTATCGTGGTTAAAGGTTGTGAAATTGTTATTTCGAGTGGGAATGGCAGAATTCTTAGCATAAAAATCTTTTCAAAACATTGAATCGTATCATTTCCGATTTCTATCTAGATGGCCTGGCCGCCGTGGCGTAATGGGGAGAGTGCGACGCTCACACGCAGAAGGTCTATGTTCGGTTTCCGACTGAACACATCGAATTTTTTACGGCACCACCTCTTTCGAGTTGCTGACAACACTCAAAGAGCTATAACTGTCTAAGAAAGATTCTCAAACTTCTCCGTTCCGGGTCGGTAAAAAACTGTAGGTCCCTTCTACTCCTGAGAGAACAGTAGCGCGCAGAATACGAGTAGTTGGTGAGCAAGCTGAGCCCTGGTCCCCTGTGGACTGTCACGCCATACATTTATTATTATTATTATCTGGACGGCAGTAAATTAAGGGTTTCAGACTGAAACAGATGAAAAGGTTCCATAATAAAGCAGAATAGACCTCAAGCAAATATTCCTCTTAGAGTTTAAAGGAGTCACGGCCTAGCATGTCCTATAAAAGCCGGAAAGGAATAAAAACATGAAACCCTTGGCACATTTTGATCGCATTAAATAAAATAATCAACAGATTAACAGGCTACATCTGGCAGCAACAAGACACAATCTGTGTTAATTTCAAACAAACAAAAAGACAATCCACACAATCACAAAAACAACAAATTCTCATTCCCTAATATGTTCACGCCAATGAAGGATCCTCAATCGAAACCGTGTTCATGTCTACAAACTGCCAAGAGAATAAGGCAACCCGTTCGATAACCAGCACCAAATTCATCGATACGTGCAATTGCATAATTTTTCAAATTCGCACCACACACGCCACACGCCACAGGCCTTCCCCACTGACTGAGTTTTGGAATAATTTGCCCGCGACTACCGAGCGAACATAACCACGCATGTCTGCGCATTTTTTTGTTAATAACAAGACAACACACATTTGCACAATTAACGCATATTTTAAAATTCACTTTCGCCACTTCCCAAACCGCTAGCCCAACTTAATGATATCTGCGTCAGAAAATTGAGATCTTTTTTTGTTATTTACCCGGACAGGGAATTTCCAAAACAGACACAAACGCCACTTTGATTGATTTAAGTGAACCACTTTTCACGAAGCGAGTTTCCGTTCTCACTGATCAATGCCATAGACGTTACTGTGAGTAATGCAGCGGTTATAAGTCGGAAGCCGAGTCCGGTGATCGCCGACACGATGGGAAACCGTCTGTGACTCCGAAATCACCACAAAATTAACATTTTACAAAGCGATTTTACTTTTACTCAAGGGAACGAGGCGATGGCATCGCTTTAAAATTCTGAACTCTAATTGCATGCGATTTAAATAAAATCGAAACTCTTACACCTCGCATGCATGGGGAATAATAAACGTTTTGGCCAGCTCTTTAAGTAGGCCAGCGCCGCCTCATCGGTGTGTGTCGCGCGCAATTGGCTGCCTGTTGACTTGTCCGTTGCTACAATAGATTTCACTTAACGTACGCTCCATTATGAGCAGGTCACTGTGCAATGTATCATACTCGACGGCAGCAGATGAAACCAATCCAAAAACCCACCACGTGTGGCGTGGGGGTAGGGTTGTCCCTCCTCATTTGGTTGGCAACTAATTAGGTCAGCTAATTTGTGTGATCTTGTAAAAAGGATTTATTCGTGCGAACAATGGACGCTATTGATTTTTTTCGCCCCTCTGCGACACCCTGCCCGGTGCTGCCCAATCGCCACGGATGGTGGGAGCGTTCGGTGCATGCATTGTGCGAGTGAGGCGGTGGTGGTGGATTTTCTATTCAGATGTCAGGTGTAGAGGGAGCGAGTGAGTGTTTGGTTTTGTTTTGTTTTCTTCAAGGTTGTGTCGCTTTGAATGGCCGACTGATATACTAAACGACTGCAAGAGTTGATAAGCAAGCTTAGATTACTAGAGGGGAGATTAAATATTTTTTTTGCTGGGCTATTACTCATTTTGTACGCAGATTATTGATAAAGTTCTATTTTGGAATCGCAAATTGGACAACTCTGCGCGTATGTTGACATGTATGAGTATTTCGTTTGAGTACCGTTAGCGAGTTGCCATTATATTGCTTTGGACTGGGGAAGGCATAATGGATGGGATCGTAGCCGTACCTAATTGCCTTGCGTCACCTACAACAAATGGCTTAATTTTTCGGCAATGTTTTACATTTTATTTTTAATTTAAGCTGGAGAAAACTTTTTCCGAGGTTTCTTCAAAGAATTAGGTGAGGTTTAAATTTCACGGGATAAGTACATTCCCAACAAGAACGCAAGATTTAAAATTGGCGCCATTCGAATTGTCATTGTTTGACATTTGAACAATTATTATTGTTTGTTAGTATAAGGTATAAGGTCAATAAAAATGGAGCGCTACACAAATGAACAACGCATTCTCATTGTGCATCTGTTTTACCAAAATGGTGAAAATTGTGCGGCTACAGTTCGCAAATTGCGATCAATTTGGGGTTACAATAATGCTCCAAAAGAGTCAACTGTAAAGCGATTAATGGAAAAATTTACTGAAACTGGGTCTGTAACTGATGTAAAGATAACAACGCGCTTTCGACCAGGTCGATCGTAGCAGTACATGATGATGTCGCTCAAACTCCATCCACCTCAATTCAACAACCAGCTCAGCAAACTGGTGTTTCCAATTCCACTATGCAGCGAATTTTGCATACAAAGTTCACTTGACACGGGAACTGCAGCCAGCTGACGGGCTACATCTCATACACCCAGAGAAACAATTCTATTGCTGCATCAGTTATTTTCCGGTCGTGTTATTTCGGGTTTTGGAGAACAGAATTGGCCGCCTAGATCGTGCGATTTAACACCAGTGGACTTTTTTCTTTGGGGTTTTTTGAAGTCGACGGTTTATGGGAATAAGCCGACGACAACTCAAGCCTTAAAAGAGGAAATTGGACGCTGCATTAATGAAATACCGCATTAATGAAATACAGCTTTTATGCAAAACAGTCATTGCCAGCAAAGCCTCGGCGGCCATCTGTCCGATGTGTTATTCGACATATAACCTCATCCTGTTTACTTTACGATATTAAGAAGAATTCACGATTTTTTTAAATATCTGCGTTTTATTTAAAATTTAAATCTTGCGCTCTTGTTGGGACACCCTTTATTATCGATTTGTTCTTTTTGTTGGTAATGTTGGTACACTGAGGGCACAACTAAGTACATGCTGTCATCAAGGAAGGACACACAACATCGACGTCTCGGACGGAGCGTCACACTAGGCAGCAGAAACTTCGAGGTAGTCAAGGACTTCGTCTACCTCGACTCCGCCGTAAACAGGGACAACAACATCAGTACCGAAATCAAACGCAGAATCTCTTTGCCAATCGCTGTTTCTTTAGGCTCAAGAGGCAATTGGGTAATAAAGCCCCCTCGAGGAGGACAAAGCTAACAGGTTGATCATCCCCGTCCTACTTTATGGTGCGGAATCTTGGACGTTACCAAAGGCGGGTGAGGAAGCCCTTAGTCTTTTCGAGAGAAAAGTTTTGCGTGCGATTTTTGGTCCTGTTTTCGTTGATGGCATCTGGAAGAGAAGATTTAATGACGTACTCTATAGGCTGTACAGCGACATGCGCCTGGTCAAGCGTCTACGGATACTTAAGATGGCTAGGCCATGTAGAGCGTATGGACACTACTGCTCCGGCCCGAAAAGTCTTTGAATCCGTGAAATTGGCACAACGCAACAGAGAACGACCTAGACTAAAGTGGCGGACACAAGTGAAGAACCAAATTGGAGTGCGCAACTGGAGACAGCTGGCGAAAGATCGTGCTGGCTGGAGATTCATGTTGGTTGAGGCCCAGGTCCACCCCGGACTGTAGCGCCACAAGAAGAAGAATGTTGGTACACTCATCTTGAAGAAATGTTTACAGTTTCGGCTATATAACTGTGAACAGACCACATATGGACACTTAATACTCCTTGAGTATTGTAAGCAGCTCAAAAGAGTGCAGTAAAAATGCGAGGTGTTCAGTGCGGGAACGTACCTGGGACCTTTGGCGTATGAGTGACGAACTGATCCCACTTATTGTTCAACTTTTAAAATCTTTTGAAATACTTTCTTTCCATTTCGAACTTAACAGTGGGTAGTTATGCAACTTTAAGGGTTTCGTTTTTTATATAAACCTCGGTATGACCGTTCATCATGCTTACTCGATTCTTTAAGCATCGATAAATTCAAATGGAGGTAAAATTAAGCGACGTTAACCACTTTTCTCTTAACTGTTGTTTAAACATTTAAGTTTCGAGGATAGTTTGGAGATAGTTTCGGTGCATGTGAAGTCCTACAACAGGCGGTATGTTTAACTATTGACAGATCATTTGAAATAAGTAACTAACTTAATGCTTTTAAGTACAGTTAGAGTTATATGTTAAGGTGCCAAAGTTTAAAATGATTTTTGCAAAATATTGCCTTCGAAGGAAGCTGAATTATGGGCATGATATGGAGAATAAACACGAAACCTTTAAAGATAGCCCGAAATACACACTGGCACCCTTTTGTTTTTTCTGCGATTCTCTCGATGCGACTTGAGGTAAATGTCGCAAATAGTTTTCTATATTTTATTGAAGATCTTAACAATAGGCAGGGACTGACGTTTTAATATACAGCTACAGGCAGCTAATTAGCAACGATGCACCAATTATTGAAGGATTTACTTTAAAGTTATGTTCCGTACTATACAAAAAAGTCCCGATCGATCTATTCGTCTGGTGTTTGTTTCCACTCAACTTGTCAAGTGCAAAGTTGATTATTCCGTCCCTTAAAAGTGATAAGAAAATTTGTTTTTTTTTTTTAAACTGTAAACTTAAAGAAAGGCGATGTTTGAGAAGCATTCTTAGACAGTTATTACTCTTTGAGTGTTGTCAGCAGCTCGAAAGAGGTGGTGCCCTGAAAAATTCGAAAAATTGGTGTTGAACTGGGAGTCGAACGTAGACCCTTCGGCGTGTGTGCGTCGCACTCTACCCACTAAATTACGGCGGCCACAAAGAAATTGCTGATCACTTAAACTACTCGAAGAAAACAGTAGCAATAAAGCATTCTGAGCGATATGGGACTTACGACAACATACCGAGGAAGAAAATATCACGATAAACCTCCATCGGAGACGATCGCAAAGTAATAAGACTCTCCAAAATCGATCAAAAAAAAAAAAGTGCAAGGGATATTTAACGTGAATTGGAAAATGAAATAAACTCAACAATATCTGTCTGGACTATTAGGAAGCGATTTGTCAAAGCTGGACTTCATGGTCGTGAAGTCAATGGTTACCAGCATCCAAACGTAAAAAAACCGTCTTGAGTTTGTTCGGCATCACTTGGATTGGACAACGGGACAATGGGAATTTGTATTATGGAGCGACGAAACTAAAATAAACCATATGAGACCAGATAGTAGACGATTCGTAAGAAGACCCAAGCGGCGCGAATTCGATCCAAAATACACCTCACCTGTTGTAAAGCATGGTGGAGGATCGATCAATGTGTGGGGATGCTTTTCATGGTCCGATTCAACGGATTGATGGCGTCCTTACGAATGAGAAATATGTGAACAGAATGCCAAATGTAAAGTAACCGTGGCCTGAAGAAAATTCACCAGTTATTTAAAAATGTCAGCAAGACAACGATTTAAAACACACTGCAAAGTTAACAAACAAATTTTTCGCTGACCATTCCACCAACGTTGTGAACGCAATGTATACCCATAGTCTGCGAAACAGTGTTCGTAAGAAACTGTACAAAAGGATGTGCAAAATATGTTGGTCCCTCTTTGGACTGCCTAAAATCCATTTGTAGTATTCTACTAAAATGCATTTTTCGTTTATAGTGCTTTACTGTTTTTGTGGCTGCGTTCGGGCGCGGTTTAAAATGCCATGAAAATGTATTAAACTCTGCAAGTGCGAATTACCTTCACGCTTAGATGGTTGCGTTTTTTTTCTTTTTAACAACACTAAATGTGAAACCCGGCTATGAACACGTTGCTTATTAATACGATTTTCTATTATAAATGTAAATATACTATGCCGCCGTGGCGTAGTGGGTAGAGTGCGACGCTCACACGCTGAAGGGTCTAGGTTCGATTCCCAGCTCAACACCAATTTTTTGAATTTTTCACGGCATCACCTCTTTCGAGCTGCTGACAACACTCAAAGGGTAATACCTGTCTAAGAAAGCTTCTCAAATTTCGCCGTTCGGAGTCAAATTTGGAGTTCGGAGCAGGTCTACTGGTGAGGGAACAGTAGCGCGCTCAACACGACTAGTTGACGAGCAAGCTGGTCCCCCTGTGGACTGCCGCTCCAACAATTATTATTATTATTATATAAAACTATAAAATACACATATTTACACATATTTTATAGTAGTTTGGTGGGGTAATAAAATGTTCCAAAGACCTTTTTGGGGTTTGATATATTTGTCAATTGTTTAACTGAATTATCGTTTTTCAAAGAGAGATGATGGACAAGTATTAATTGTAACAGAAAAGGGTTTCTACGTGTACCCAGAAATTGCAACAAGACAGACACAATTTAAGATTATAAAGGCTAAAACGTCAAATTTCAGATTTTACAGAAACTATTTCACTTTGTTGGAGCAGTATTTCGGTTATATTTTTTCGTTCCATTAAATTCCACGTTTACTGTTTTCAAGTGCCCAATTTTGCTCCTATCTCGTTTGGATATGTGCATATGTTTTCAATTTTAATTCTTTATATATGCCATTTTTTGGGCATCAAAATATTTTCAAAATAATGTTAGCTAGCTTTAAGGAACGATTTGGATATGCTTGCATTAGATTCGTTACCCACAAGCACGTTGCTATTGATACAAGAACTGATGAACTTAAACCAATAAACCAAGGGTGACATTACATGCCAGTAAGCTGCAATGGTTCTATTGCGTGGCTTTCTGTTTTGAGCATGATTTCTGGATATTAAGACATCAAATACCTCCATGATCTAAGAAATTGTTTACGAAACACTCGTAGTTATGTAATAAGAGGTAACACAAGAACTCTGATTGAATGCAGCAAGTCTTACATTTGCTTGCAGCATATACATAGGTTAATGTTCTCAATGTTCTCAATGTTTTAAATTTTGTTTTAGAATGAAACTATTTTAGGAAAATGACATGACAAAGCGGCATTGTATTACTGGAAAAACAAAAACATGGAATGCGTTTATTTTTGTGGCATGAAGGAAAATTGTGCAGAGCGGATATCTAAAAATATTAAAGTAAATACTCTGGACCCTCTGTTTCTTGCGGTTGAGTTGCTTTTCCTTTTTTTGCTTTTTCGTTCAGGGATTTTGAAGACTTAAGGGATATTGCTGAAATTACAATTTTTATCTTTAATCATATATTCTAAGCTTCCGTTCGATTGAACAATATTCATTCGGAAGTTCAAAAATAAACGATAAGAAAAATTGCTTTTATTCCATAATGGTCAATACATACCATTGTATAACCATCCTCAATCAATTTGCAGTGCACAACTAGCAGGCAGCTAGCTGGAGAGGTATGTTTGTTAAGGCCTAGGTCCACTCAGGACTGCATCGCCATGCAAAGAAGAAGAAGAGTAAGACTCCATTCAGTTGTTTCTTTAGGTTCCAGTTTGTCTATGTTCAATTAGTTTCAGTTATCAACTCGTTTCTCTTTAGCTATTTCGGTGTTTGCGGTTTAGCAAAACAGACTTTTAACAATGGAGAATGCCGACACAAGTGCCTACGGTGTTGTTTTTGGGATAAATACCCACTCTTTCATTCGAGATGGGTTGAGTATTTCAAAACAACTAACCTATAAAGTATCAGTGTCCTTAGTTTGTACCTGTAGGATCATGCTTACTTTGAGAGATCAACAGTATACGAGGGTTGCCTTTTATATTTCGGGATTAGAGACCAAAAACAAATATTAATCATCGAAAATATATTGTTTTTCAAAATATTCCCCATTAAGATCTATGGCCGCTGTGGCGTAGTGGGTAAAGTGCGACACTCACACGCCGAAGAGTCTAGATTCGATTCCCGGCTGAACACCTCAAATTTTTCACAGCACCACCTCTTTCGAGCTGCTGACAACACTCAAAGAGTAAGAACTGTCTAAGAAAGCTTCCCAAATTTCGCCGTTCGGAGTCGGAGGCAAAAAACTGTAGGTCTCTTCTTCTCGTGAGAGAACAGTAGCGCGCACAATACGAGTAGTTGATGATCAAGCTACGCCTGGTCCCCCCTTTGACTGTAGCGCCAACAATTATTATTATTATTAAGATCTATACACTTTTGCATGCGTTTGAACCAATTGTCGAAGCACTTTTGCCACTCTGATTGAAAAACGTTGACGTCTCATTTTACTTTTTACGTACGGGAATAAAAAGAAGTCATTCGGTGCCAAGTCAGGACTATACGGCGGATGATTCATTAAATTGATGTTTTGAGTGCTCAAAAATGCAGTTGTTTGAGCCGATGTGGTAGAGCTCGCATTGTTGTGGTGAAGAGTGATCCGTCTTCGGCGGCTGGTTTTCCTGATTTCTTGGAAGACAACTGGCAAACAAATGGTTGTGTCCCACTCAGAATTGACTGTTCTGCGTTGGTCTAGTGGTACGGTTGCTACATGTCCAGTTTTTCCGAAGAAACAGGCGACCATTTGGTTGGAAGTGCTTCGTGCGCGAGCATCTTTTGTTGGAAGTACCCATACAGTCGACTACGCAATTGAAGTACCCATACAGTCGATTGCTGTTTACTTCCGGGCTCATACGCGTAAACCCACGATTCATCACCTGTCACGATGTCATAAACGTGTTTCGAAGCACCGCGATCGTATTTTTGGAGCATTTCTTTCGACCAATCGACACAAGCCTTTTTTTGAGCGATTGACAAATTGTGTGGGATCCAACGCGAACATTTTTTTTTTGACGGTCAAATGTTCATGCAATATTGAATGTATGCTGGTGCCACTAATGCCTAAGGTTATCTCAATCTCACGATAGGTCACATGACGATCTTGCAATATCAGTTGGCGCACAACATCAATGGTTTCCCGAAGAACAACTGATTTTGGACGACCTTCACGAAATTCGTCTTGGAATGAACTACGACCTCGGTGGAATTGACCATACCATTAATAAACACTGGTCCTTGATGGATCTTCATCGACAAAAATTGAATTAAGTTCATCGATGCACTGTTGTTGAGTTAATCCACGTCAAAAGTTGTAAAAAAATAATCGCTCGAAAATGTTCACGATTTAATTCCATTTTTTGGGCGAGATGAATGTTTTAAGTTACTGTAAGCAGCTCAAATAGCGCTCGTATGTCAAAACGTTCTGAGTACGCATAACCTCAAAAATGTCAAACTTTACGATAGAGCTGGCACTTGCCAGACACTAGGGTTGCCCAATCTCAAAATACAAAAGGCAACCTTTGTATGAGTGTACGTACGTGCACTTTCTGTAAATTGCTTAGTATGCATAGGTTACGTTCTGCACAATTGCTTACTATGTTACTGATTGTAAACAGTTAAAATATAACAGAAGAAGAATTAATTTACGCAATCTCTCTCTGTCTCTCGATTTTTCTCTCCCCAAGACACAACATGGGTATCGAGTCGCTATTAAATCGTAAGCCACCTTCACTCGCGAAATTACAATAGTACACGTAACAGTGGTTATCGGAAAAAAATGTGCAGGATGATTTTATAAAGCATTTTAATAATGCTCAGGCTGATGCAACAAGTGTGAGGTCCTTTAAAACCTACAGCCAGAAGCCTAGCATTGTAACTATGCTCTTGCGGTAGTATCGTGGATGTGATTTAATTTGTAATTTTTGCTTCATTGCGACCCACAGATAGGAGAATTCCGATAAATGAGAACCGATTTTGGCTACTTTCAAATGAATTCCACATTCTAGTGGAAAGAATGGAGGACGAAAGTTGACTTATATCTGTCTGTTAAAATAGGGGACTTTCAAAATATGGACTAGCAAAGAAGTAAGTATATGATTTAGTAAACCACTGAAACAGCACTAAATTCGCCTAAGAAAAAACTGTTAAAGCCTCCCTCCCCTGCAAGCAATCGCGGTAGCGTCACTTTTTACACTGCTAAGTGTTCAAAGGTTCCGTTCTGCACAATTGCTTACTAACTCACAAGGATTGGTTTCAGGGTTTGTTTTACTCGAAAAGGATGTGAAGAAACTGATCTGGTTATGTACAGTTATTACAATACAAATTACTTCACACACTCTCTCTTGGAGAATTGTGATTTGTGTAGATTTGTGTGTCTGGCAACTGCCAGCTCTATCGTAAAGTTTGACATTTTTGAGGTTATGCGTACTAAGAACGTTTTGACGTACGAGCGCTATTTGAGCTTCTTACAGTAACTTAAGACATTCATCTCGCCCAAAAAATGGAATTAAATCGTGAACATTTTCGAGCGATTATTTTTTTACAACTTTTGACGTGGATTAACTCAACAACAGTGCATCGATGAACTTAATTAAATTTTTGGCGATGAAGAAGCACAACTTGGGTGTCCAGTTACTATCCGTAAGTGGTTATCGGAGACGAATGTTTCAGAACCATCTCATGTAGCATTTATATAAGGCTTCTGCTCAGGATTTTAAAAGCAGGGTCAAGACCCTAAAAATCTATAACTTGAAGCCTATTTCAACTATAGTCTTTGTTGTCTACGGATGTGATTTAAATTAGAATTTTTGCTTCATTGCGACACACAGAAAATAAGGAGAATTGCGATAAACGAGAACCGATCTTCTTTACTTTGAAATGAAGTCCAAATCCTAGTGGAAGAGAAACGAATGGAGGACGAAAGTTGACTTATGTCTGTCTGTTAATAAAGGGTTCTTAAAAAGAACTTTTAAAATATAAACTTACTCCTCAGTAAACAAAGTAAGCGAATCAGTAAACCACTGAAACAGCACTAAATTCGGTTCAAAAACAAAAAAAAAACTCTAAAAGTTTTCCCTTGGGTCAACCGCTTGCAGACTCTGCTTAAAACACAATTCAGTTATGACTTCATCAAGTTCAAATGAATAGAGTTCAACGCGTCAAGTCACAGTTTCTTCGCTGAATTATGGTTGTTGTCTTGCTTCAGCGAACAAATTCTGACCTTTGCTTCGTTGTTTTCTTCTTGCTTATTCTTCAGAAATATCAAGAAGAAACAGTAAGGGGGAAAAATAAAGTCAAGATTTTCCCTTGAAAGAATGTTCTCACTTGACTGCTGCAATAGCCTCGACAGCAACCTTGATGATTGCGATTTACGATTGAACGATTGAAAGTATCAAAATATTGAAATGGAATTTTCGAAAGCCTGTTTGCTCGGTTTTTGTTCCGTTTCAGAAGGCACGCGACCTTCTCGTTGTGATTTATTCCTTTCAGATTTGAACGCGACCTGGGCAAAGATTTGTGATCGATATTAAGAAGCAGAAAAGTTCTGTCGTTTTCATTCGAAACAACAGAGAAACTTGTTTTTGGACAGTCGTTGTCTGGTTTATGGACTGCTGGAATGATTGATCGAGTTTTCTTTCAAAATTGTGTCGTGCAGAAGGTTACCGGCAACGGAGAGCGTAAGTTTATGATCACAATTTCGTTATGAATTAACACCGACAAGGTGTGGTTTTTGTAGACGATAAACACGACTGAAGTAGGCCGATACAATAAATTTGTTTAGAAAAGCAATTTATGGGCGCTTCAACTTATACAAAGGGCTTTTGTTTTAGCCTCAGAAAATGAATTTATTTTGGTTAAGATTTTAATACCAATAGCTAAGAGGATAAAAGTGTGGAAAGCGGCCTTTGGTGCTTGCACAGCAATGACTTGCTTTAGTTTCTACACAAATCAAACGATATTGTGTTACCATACAGAGACCCTTCGAAGGTGTCTATTTCCCATGATTCAGAAGATAGCTGAGAACTCACCTTAACAATCAAAACACCAACTAGCGCAAATCCGACTACAGGCGCACGCTTTTATTGCAATTTCCATATCTGATTAATAGAAACCAAGTTTGGAGACTGAATAATGATAAAAATTAGGTGGCGCGCAAGTTCACAGGGAACCAGGGCCCAGCTTGCTCATCAACTACGCGTGTTATGCGCGCTATTGTTCTCTCATGAGTAGAAGGGACCTACAGTTTTTTGCCGACTTCGAACAGCGAAGTTTCAAAAGCGTTCTTAGACAGTTTTTACTCTTTGAGTCTTGTCAACTGCTCGAAGAGATGCTGCGGTGAAAAATTTGAGGTGTTGAGCCGGGAATCGAACCTTGACCTTCGACGTGTGAACGGCGCACTCTAACCACTACGCCACGGCGGCCACAGTTTAGAGAATTAAATCTGGTTAATTCAAAGACTTGGATTCGGTACAAATTCTTCAAAGTTAAAGGGACATTCTTTAAAAAAAGCAAAGCCACGAGTGTGTCCCATGACCTCATCAATGACATTGAGGAAATTTTATTTAAGGCTACAAGGGTAGGTACATGGGCGGGTGATCTTTTAAGAGGTATACAATTCAAGTTGGCATCACTATGTGAAGTGACACCCATTTTGTCAGTTGTCGGGTGATCTATTTTTCATTTGGCATCAGATTATGGCACTTGGATAACGCTTCCAAATTATGGATATTTTTTCGAATATCATGATTCTGTTTGAAATACCCTTCGCGCTTTACATCCACTTCACGGTCAACATGATCGTTAGTTATGGAGTTATGATAATCCTCAAGAGTTTCTACACAACTTAACCGATATTGAATTAGCTAATAGAGACCCTCCGAAGGTTTTTTTTATAAGTGAAGGGGTTGCGAATACCCTTAAGTGACCGGATCAAGTCACAGCACGGGCCGAGGGTATAGAGGAAGAGAGGGATAACCAGGAGGTACCGATGTACATTGGTTTTAAATGCCTGTTGATTGTAATGAGGAGGAAAAATCGAGCTGGGAAGAGCATTCCAGTTGCTTGTAGTGCGGCTAAAGAACGAGTCTCTGAATTTGACTGTACGCCCGAAAAAGGGCTTGAGGGTGAATTGGTGGGCATTCCTAGCGAGGCGTGTATTGCAAGTGAATTCTTGGGAGGAATGCAACTGGCTAATTCATCTGAGCATTTCTTGTTAAAATAGCGATAAAAGAGTGACAACGACGCGACATTACGTCGGTGTTCTAACGAGTCAATCGACTTCGCAATATTACTGTCACCTATAAGTTTTATCGCTCGCTTTTGAATTCAATCCAACAGATGCAGGGAGGCCTTAGAAGCACCTGACCAAATAGGAGCGTTATACTCAAGTTTCGGGCGTATGTAGGCCTTGTATATTGTAGCCAGATCAGAGGGGTTGAAGTACTTCTTGCATCGTTTAAGGAAGCCTAGACATTTCACAGCATTTTTGGTGACCTCAAATATGTGATCGTTCCAACTAATTGTTGGGTGGATACTCATAGCGAGGATGGAAAGTCTTTCGGCTTCAGCAACGCAAGTGCCGTTCATGGAAAACGGCTGATTATTTTGTGATCGCTTAAACGACAGTAGACAGCACTGGGTCTTGGAAGCATTAAATTCCACTCTATTCTTATTTCCCCAATCGATTATGCTGTCAAGATCGGAATTTAATGTGCTTAACATACGCTGCCGTTCCGAGTCTATGGCTGAAATGGAGGGACGTGAGCCAAGAAACGAATATGAAAAGCTGAGGGTACTGTCATCAGCGAAGGAATGAATAGGATTAGAAGTAGCAGGCAAGAGATCATTTATTAAAATGAGGAAGAGTGTCTATTTTCCATGATTCAGGGGATAGTTGAAAATTCACCTTAATAATCAAAACACCAAATATTGAAGTTCACATTTACACATTTTGAAGCTTCACATTTACAAAAACTGACTGTTTAGTGTACTTTATGGGTTGGGGTAATACTTAGTCCGAACTTCTTTAAAAAGGATGGTGGCCAGGATGTAGCAGTCAATGGTGACATCTAGAGAGCAAAAATTATTAGTTTTAGATTTGGTGTTGATAACCATAACAAGTAGAAGCTATTCAATACATAAGACGATGCAAAATGTCACACAGCTCGTGCCAAAACTGATTTATTAAAAGAAAAACAGTTCGGTAAAGCACGATTTTACGTTACGGATCTGTGATTAGCGATCTAAAGGGATTGTTTGGTACCCTTAAGTGACTGGATTTGAGTCAGAACACGGGCCGAAGGTACCGAAGGTATACCGGTATAAAGTGAGCGTCAAGATACAAATGTCTCGATAGGGAACATTTGTTGTGAACGAGCTCTTACTTTTTTTTGTTTGTTTGCTATGACCTCTGTGAAAAATATTTAGTAGTATGTCATTGAACAGACAACATTATATTTTTTCATCGTGTAAAAAATGTGGAATTTTGTACCAGAAAGTGATGATTTGCGGAAAGCATTAATTTTTTGTTTTCATTTGAAGAAAAGTGCTGTAGAGTTGCATCGAATGCTTGTCGAGGCATATGGTGATCGTGCTCTCTCAGAAGCAACATGCAAAAGATGGTTTCAACGGTTCAGAAATGATGATTTTAATGTGAGAAATGAAGAACGTGGAAGCCCACCGAAAAAGTTTGAAGACGACGAATCGCAAACGATATTGGATGGAGATGACACTTTGAGTCAAAAGCAAATGTGCAGCAATGTTAAATGGTGCACAACAAACAATTTCTGACCGTTTAAAAGCTATGGCGATGATCCAAAAATGTGGAAAATGGGTGCCACTTTAATTGAATGAACGACAGATGGAAAACCAAAATTTTGCTTCAAAGACACGAAAGAAAATCGGTTTTGCATCGGATTGTTACTGGCGATGAAAAATGGATTTATTTTAAGAATCCTAAACGGAATCCGTGGTGGCCTTGGCGTAGTGGGTAGAGTGAGACGCTCACACGCCGAAGGGTCTAGGTTCGACTCCCAGCTCAACACCAATTTTTCGAATTTTTCACGGTACCAACTCTTTCGAGCTGCTGACAACACTCAAAGAGTAATAACTGTCTAAGAAAGCTTCTCAAACTTCGCCGTTCCGAGTCGGCAAAAACCGGTAGGTCCCTTTTACTAGTGAGAGAACAGCAGCGCGCACAACACGAGTAGTTGATGAACAAGCTAGGCTCTGGTCCCCCTTTGAACTGTAGCGCCAACAATTATTATTTTTATTATTATTATAAACGGAATCTGGGACAACCATAAACTGCAAAACCAGATCGATTCGGCAAGAAGACAATGATGTGTGTTTGGTGGGACCAGAAAGGTGTGCTGTACCATGAGCTTCTAAAACCTGGTGACACCCTTAATACTGATCGCTACCGACAACAAATGATCAATTTGAGCCATGCATTGATCGAGAAACGACCAGAATGGGCCAGAAGACACGGCAAGGTAATTTTGCTCCATGACAATGCACCTGCACACAAAGCAAAGCCTTTTCAGGATACAATCAAAACACTTGGCTGGGAGCAGCTACCCCACCGGCTGTATTCACCAGACTTGGCTCCTTCCGACTACCATTTGTTTTCATCGATGGGACACGCATTGGCTGAGCAGCACTTTGATTCCTACGAGGAGGTCGAAAATTGGGTGCCTGATTGGTTTGCTTTAAAAGACGAACAATTTTATTGGCGTGGTATTCACAAATTGCCAGAAAGGTGGTCAAAATGTGTAGAAAACAATGGCCAATACTTTGAATAAAATTTGTTTACTTTCCCATTAATAATTAGTGTTTTATTTTCAAAAAAAAAAAAAAAAACACAAATTTCATATATGTATATGCGAGGTATACTTGGTATAGAGGAAGAGTGGGGAAGGAGATATTGGGGTATAACGGTTTTAAATGCCTGAGGATTGTAATCAGGAAAAAAATTCGAGCTGGAAAGAGCATTTCATATTCGTGTGGTGTGGCTGAAGAACGAGTCCCATAACTTAACTGTACGTCCGAAGGTGGGTTTACTGGTGAACGGGCGAGTATTTCTAGCGAGGAGAGTATTGCAGGTAAATTGTTGAAAGGAAGGGAGGAATGCAACTGATTAACTCATTGGAGAATTTTAAAATAACGATAAGACAGTGATAAAGACTCAGTATTACGTCTATGTTTTAGCGAGTCAATTGACCTGGCAGCATTATTATTACCAATAACTTTTATCGCTCGCTGTTGGATTCTACCTAGTAGCTGCAGATAGGTATTAGGAGCTTCAGACCACATAGGAGCGTTATACTTAATGTTTTGGGTGGATGCACGCCTGATATATTGTTGCCAAATCAAAAGAGGTAAAATATTTCATGCATCGCTAAAGGACACCAAGACGTCTCGCTGCAATATTGGGGATTTCAAATATGTAATCGTTCTGACTTAGTGTTAAATTGATACACATGCCGAGGATGGAAAATCATTCGGTGTCAGCAACGCAAGGGTCATTCATGGATAATGGCTAGTCATTCTAGGCTAGTCAGCATTAAATTGAACTCAATTCTTTTTAGCCCAATGAATTATGCTGTCCAAATTGAAATTTAGTGAGCTTGACGTACGCAGCCGTTCCAAGTTTATGACAGAAGAGAAGGATCGAGAGCCAAGAAAATATTAAAATATAAAAAGTTGAAGGTACTGTCATTTACCGTCTATATATTGTGATTTAACATCACTTGATTCGTTGTCTCCTAAAAATTATGGTCACTAATTAATTGAAAGTTCACAAATTTGTCTATAATGCCTCACATGCGCTTGAGCTAAAAAATTTCAAAAACCGTCGTCCTAAAATTCGAGGTTGCCATTGAAAGATTCTCACAAATCCTAAAAAAAAAATGGAATGATTTTGCATACTTTGAATAGTTAACTTTTTCGCATTACAGCGCAGAAGAAAGTTCTTCACAACTGGTCATCTTTCTTAAGTTTTTTCGTGAGCACATGGCATCAAGTGAGATCTGTAGGTGCGCCGATGATTTGATGCCCATCTTTAAATTCGATGCCCGATTCACGAATGGAAGACCTCAAACTCGGATGATGAAGATGCAATCACAAAAGAATATTTCAGCACTGACGAAACTTCTGCTGCGCTGCTTCGCGGTCAACAAAACAATTTGAGTGAGTGGTTTTCAGGTGCTTCCTATGCTTGGAACTACTCAATTGGAGCTGAGCAGAAAGGCTATTTCTTTTGAGGCCTCAAGCTGTACGGCTTCTATCCCTGGTGTATGATACAGGTTTTTAATTCTCTTCAGTCTGAGAAACTGCGGCCGACTTCCGTGACACAATTAATAGCGTTTCCCATTTGTCGTCTGCAATCTCTGATGGAATACAAGTCACGTTTCACATCGTTTCATCATCACAAACCTATTTCCCAAAAACGACAATTTTCAATTCAACAACTTGACACGTTTGATTCACAAACAAAATGTAGGTATTCCAAAATTGCGTTTGTTTACATTCTCCAAACTTCCGTGTCAGTTTCACAGAAATTTCCTTTCGCTTATCGTACCCAGGCGCAGAGCAAAGCGAAAGAGAGAGACAGAAAAAACACTCAAATTATAAGTCAAATGTTGAAGGATGACCTTAACTGGATGGGAATAACAGATTCTACTCGAAACCAGGAAAACATCACTCTCCAAGGATATCCACAGAAGAAGAAGACAAATTTTTCCTGACACAACTCAAACATCCGCTGGCGATCCGTCATTAAGTCGAGAGCAAGGTTTCTCTTGTCAACTGTTATTGAAATCACGAACCGACACGTGAATACACATTCCCTCATTTGCACTCTCTGCTTCTAATCCGATATTCTAAGGCCATTGTGTAGCAATCCGTGCAGTGCTCGAGTACTCTCATCGACCGTCGTGTTTCGTTTTTTCCATTTCACACCGCCCGTGACAATGGATTTAATTTCATTGATAGAAAATCAATTTCTAATTTTGTCAAGCAGCAGCAAAAAAAGAAGAACAAAACTAAACCTTACCAGCTGCAAAATGCAATGGGGTCGACTTCCGCCCTGCTGTGTCCCTTGCGTTCACCGTCTGCGAAGTGATCAGCTTCTTGACTTTTGTAATGTCGCCCGTCTTGCACGCCTCGAATAGCTCCCGAAGTGGATCGTTTGCCATGGCAGCGTCCAAGTTCACGTTCAATATAGTCCGATTGCGGCTGGACATTTTGGGACACTTCTGCTTCTTCGGCAACGCTTTTCGTTAGTCTTTCAGTCGTCTTCCTTCCGAACTGCTAATTTTGTACAAGATTTCCTTCTTTCGGATTTTTTCTCTTTTCTATGCAATAGAATTGCAATAAATCCCGAAAACTAAAATCACATACGCACACGACACGGCACAGCATACACAGTTCACTCCGCCTCACAGCAGTCAATATTGGTATATGAAGGGCGGGCGCAGACGAACCGACGAAAGAGATTATAAAAATTGCATTTTAACATGAATCACGCACGCATTAATGAATTCTTTCCAAAAGCAAAACCAGCCAACAGCTTAATGGAGTTGGCAACAGCAGGAAGGGAAAGGTGTTGCTTTGTGGCCATTACGTTATTTTCACTCCATCACAGTTTTTTTTATGCGCTGGTGGAACATTTTGCAAAAATTCACGACACTTCACTTTTAGCAACTGTGTTGGATTTTGTTGCTCCGAATTGGTATAGTTTTGTATATATGGCAGATGGTAGATGTTCAAACAGTTGCTTGCAATATGAAACAAAATAAAATTCGAAAAGTTTTTGATGGATTTGTATCGAAATCTTTTTTATAGAACGACCGTGTACGGATGAATACCTTGATGTGTGAAAAACATATATTTTGACAGTTCTTTTCATTCCTTTTGTTGTGCCATGTTGAATACTAAAAACAGCTGTGGTGAGTTGCTGGAATCTTAGAATGGTAGCATTTAAGTGATGCCAAATCAGAGGAAACCGAGTAAAATGTTAATAAATTAAATTTGAATATATCATATGTTGTTAATATTATAAAATTATATAAAATATCTTATTATGAAAATGGTTGAGCTAACGTATATTATAAATTAACGATAAAATCTGCTCGGTGCGTACGGTTTTGAAAAGGTTCAACATATAATCTATATGTGCTGATGCTAAGGTGAAGACTAACATGGATAAGTTAAAAATTTATGTTGTATCCAGCACTGTGTATATTTATAAATAAAAGTAATCAGTCAAGCTTTGAGCTCGTATGTCAGGTCCTTCACAGACACGATTGCACTTGATCTGTAAACAGTTTTTCAGCATGATCGAAATTCTTACGCATTGTTTCCGTAGACTATTTTCTTACTCTCATACTGGAAATGAATGCCGCCACTGAATGGCCTTATCTTCTCATACTGTTCGCATAGTCAATGAAAATTGGACGACATTTTGCAATTATTGGAGCATATAGAAGTCCATTATCAATTAAAAAGTTAAGGCTACAAAGTTTAGAAGAAGATCAATAATTGAGCTCCACATAAACAAACGAAAGAAAGGCTGTTAAAATGTACTAAAACTATGAACAATTAAGGAATTTTTAAGAATGTACATTAAAAGAATAAACTGCGGGTGCATTAACAATAATAAGAATTGGGTGGCGCAACAGTCCGGAAGGGGACCAGGGCCTAGCTTGCTTATCAACTACTCGTGTTGTGCGCGCTACTGTTCTCTCGCGAGCAGAAGGGACCTACAGTGTTTTGCCAACTCCGAACTACGAAGTTTGAGAAGCTTTTTCTTTGACCATTTTTACTCTTTGAATGTTGTCAATATCTGTTTCCGGGAAAAATTCGATGTGTTCAGCCGGGAATCGTACCTGGACCTTCGCTGTTTGAGTGTCGCACTCTACCTACTACGCCACCGCGGCCACCTTATGCATTAGAACTTCACAAACAAAATTTGATCCGATTATTATCTTGCAACGCAACTCTATAACTTACTGTTTCGCCAAGTTTTAGCAGATCATAATAGATGATTCCCTACAAAATATGTGTTTTTCATCATATGTGTCATTCATCAGTTGGTAGGTTCCCGTCGTCGTTTTTATACACAATTCTATCCGAACTATACTGGTAATGCATATGTTGGCCTACTCAACCATTAATAGATTCAACTTCTTCTTTTTCTTGTGGCGGTACAGTCCGGGGTGGACCTGGGCCTCAACCAACATGCCTCTCCAGCCAGCACGATCTTTCGCCAGCTGTCTCCAGTTGCGCACTCCAAGTTGGTTGAGGTCCTTCTCCACTTGTGTGCGCCACTTCAGTCTAGGTCGTCCTCTGTTGCGTTGTCCCAATGGCTCGGATTCAAGGACTTTTCGGGCCGGAGCAGTGGTGTCCATACGCTCTACATGGCTTAGCCATCTTAAGCGTTGTATCCGTAGACGCTTGACTAGGCGCATGTCGCTGTACAGCCTATAGAGTTCGTCATTAAATCTTCTCCTCCAGATGCCATCAACGCAAACAGGATCAAAAATCGCACGCAAAACTTTTCTCTCGAAAAGACTAGGACTTCATCCGCTACTGGGATGATCAAGCTGCTATATAAAGCGAGCTTAATCCTTTGAAAGAGGGCTTTATTACTTAGTTGCCTCTTGAGTCTAAAGAAACAGCAATTGGCAAGAGTGATTCTGTGTTTGATTTCGGTACTGATGTTGTCCCTGTTTACCGCGGAGCCGAGGTAGACGAAGTCCTCAACTACCTCGAAGTTTCTGCTGCCTAGTGTGACGCTCCGTCCGAGACGTCGATGTTGCGTGTCCTTCCATGATGACAGCATGTACTTCGTTTTGCCCTCATTTACCGCCAGACCCATTTTAGCCGCTTCCGCTTCAATGCCAGCAAACGCCTCATTGACGGCTCGCTGTGTTCGTCCAATCACGTCAATGTCATCAGCGTAAGCTTACAATTGAACTGACTTCTGGAAGATCGTGCCTCTGGTGTTGACTTGTGAGTTACGCACGATCTTCTCGAGGATGATGTTAAAGAAGTCACATGACAGTGCGTCGCTTTGTCTAAAACCTTTTTTGACATTGAATTTCTCGGTCAGTTCGGTACCGACCTTGACGGAGCAGCGAGAGTTCTCCATCGCCATCCTACACAATTTGACGAGTTTGGTAGGAATGCCAAAACTAGACATGGCACTGTATAGCTCGTCTCTATGCAGCCTTGAAATCGACGAATAGGTGGTGAGTGTCAATTTGCATTTCTTGGGTCTTTTCCAGGATCTGCCGTAATGTGAAGATCTGGTCTATTGTGGACTTCCCTGGTCTGAAACCACACTGATGGGGACCTATCAGGTCATGGACAAATGGTTTCAGACGCTCACACAATACGGCAGAGAGGATCTTGTATGCGATGTTCAGGAGACCAATCCCTCTGTAGTTGGCGCAGTCAAAGGCGTGTCCTTTTTTGTTAACCGGGCAAACGACGCTGAGATTCCACTCATCGGGCATGCTTTCCTCCGACCATATCTTACAGATGAGCTGGTGCATGCGCCCAACCAGGTCATCTCCAGCTGCTTTAAATAGTAACAGATTCAATGGTAACAATAAAAAAGAAACGCTCCGAAACGAAAAGAATGGTAATTTATTTATTGATACAGATAAAAATAGCAGTGCTCCCCAAAAATGACAAATAATTTTCTGTTAATTCAAATTGTTTTATTATTTTTTCGAAAACGGTATCCAAATTAAAGTATTTCAATCTTAAAAGGTATATCACGCAATAAATGTTGGTCATAACTTTAATTATTTTTTTTTGGTCGTAGTAATTTTTCGCAGTTCTTCATTAAAATAGCAGTGTTTGGAATTATGCTGTGCTTAGACAACAGAAATCATTGAAACAATATGAAATCATTATTATTTACAGCTTACCATTAGTACTTTGTAGCAAAGCCTTTGTTTTTTATCACTGCGCTGCATCTTCGTGGATAGCTTCCCATAAGTCTCGCAATACCTCCCACAATTCCTTGGCGTTTTTTGGATTGACCTTATGGACAGAAATTTTAATATCAGTCCACAAGTTCTCAATGAGGTTTAGGTCAGGGGATTGTGCCGGTCACTCCATAACAGTTATTCTTTTTTCATCAAACCAAGATTTTGCCCGTTTTGACGTGTGTTTTGGGTCATTGTCTAATTGATATACCCAAACTATTGGCATTTCCTCCTCGGTATATGACAGCATAACCTCTTCTAAAATGTTAACGTACTCAGCACCGGCCATTATACCCTTGATAGGATATATAGGCTCAACTCCATTAAATGAGAAACAGGCAGAAATCATTAGTGCTCCTCCGTGTTTAACAGTGTTAACTGTATAACGGGGATTATTTTCCTCATTCTTTGGTCTTCTTTCACATTCCCGACGACCCTTGGACCCATATAAGACTATTTTGCCTTCATCGCTCCACAGAATATTCCTCCATTTCTCCTTAGGCCAATCTTTGTGAAACTTTGCGGATTCCAATCTTTTTTGCACACGCTTTTTTGTCAAAAGCGGTACTTTTCGCGGGCTTTCAGCTTGCAGTTTAGCCTCTAGAAGACGTGTCCTAACGGTCACAGCACTCACCGGAAGTTGGAGTTCATCCCTTATCTGTCTGGAGCTTATTGAATCATCATGTTGATAATTTTTCGGTTAGTTCGCTTAGCCGTCACTCTTTTTGGACCGCGTGTTTCGGGCATAGCTGCTGAAAGTCAAAAGCACACTCTTTTATTATAAATTCATTTCTTTTACATGTGACATATGTCAAAGTACAGTACATACAGAAAAACGTATCTAAAATTTCCAGTTTAGTGCATTGCTGACCATTTTCGCTGAACATCCTATGATTTCCTGGATTGAAGCATATGTTTTTTCCTCCTAACGCAATTTTTTGATCAAATTCCGCATATCTTCGATACAATGTTTTGATCGACCCATATTTCTAATTTTAAAGTGTGTTAATAAAAGACAACATATACAAAAACATTCACTTACTAAACAAAAATACACAAATATTTTTAAACTCTAAACAACAATTTCTGAGACAATTTATGGTAAAACAAAAAACACTGCTATTTTTATGAACAGGTTTCAATGAACAGATTTTAACGAATGAGTGAAAAAAGGAAAAAGTAAGCCTTTATTTTTTATTTCTGGTATGGTATTTTAGTTACCGGAAAATACAAGAAAAATGGAAATACATTTGGAAAAAGGATCTTCTTAGAAATATGCTGCTAATTATCTAAGTTGTATAACTACTGCTATTTTTATGAACACAACTGTAAGTAGCTCACAAGAACGAACTTCTTGGCCTGAAAAACACTGCAGCACTGATTAAAGTAACATGCCGAATACAGTCCACGTTTAGGCGATATGCCACCTAAAGCCCAGGTCAACAATTGACACTTCAATCTAAGGAAGCTGAGACAATACTCATCGGACATGCTTTTCCTCGAATATAAATTAAACATCAACTAATGCTGATGTCCAAACTAATGCTAATGCCCAAACTAATGCTAATGCCCAAGCTAATGCTATTGTTTTAGTTACGGGAGAAAACAAAGCTCCGTCATGTACTAAGTTGGTACTTGTTACGAATAAGGACGAATTTAGAAAGTTGAACATATTTGTCCTTGACAAAATAAGTAGGAGGATATGTTGATTTATTTCTGAAAAATTACTTAAACACAGTTAAGCGAACTTAATTCACAACTTCAATAGCTTCAAAGAGATCAGAAGCGAATCCTCTGTTTCGAGGAAGCTAAGCTTCGAAACTCCTATTTGGGCAACTCTAAATGTATGCAACTCACGGTTTCATCTGAACTACAAGTAATACTTGCAGAAGTTACACAATTTTTTCTGTTCGGAACTGGAAATGAACTGTAGCATTTCTTCAGTCGGTAGAGAAAAGTAGCCCACACAGTACAAATTGTAAATAATTTCAAGAACAACCCTAAACATTTTTTCCCCATGTCGCTTTTCTAAAATCGGTTCTTTAAACAGCCGAGATTAAGACAATGTCAAGACTAATGTCAAGGAACTGGATAATTGAAAGAAGGGTTTTAAATAGATAGATAGATCTTTATTAGGCACATAAAATTAATTTTTACAGTTACGTATTGCACATTTTACATACAGGGACTTAGCACGCAGGTACGTTCCTACTAAAAACAGTTTTATGTATGAATAAAAATAAACTTTATGAAACATTAAAGATGACATATTAGAGGAAAAGCGAAAGAAAAAGCCTAACAAAAAAAAAATAATAGCAATAATACCAATAATATAACCTAAGTTGTACAAAGCAAACTGTTGTATCACTAAATAATAAAGATAATACTATGTATTAAATAAATGTTAACAAACAAACAAAAATAAGAAACTAAAAAATAGAATTAGTAAAAATATGAAAGGCAAAATAGATAGATAAAAAATAAACAAATAAACAAATAAACAAATAAATAAATAAATAAATAAATAAATAAATAAATAAACAAATAAATAAATAAATAAATAAATGATAAATAACAAAAAGTTGATAAATGAATGAATGAATAAATAAATAGCAATAAATAATTAATAAATAACAAGTGTATAGATAGATGGATAGATAAATAAACAATAAACATGTAGATAAATAATATAATAGATACATATGAATAACACTTTAATTATTTGATATACTATTGACAGCATAATTGTTTATAAGAGGGTTATCAGCAAGAGAACAACGAAGATTAAATTGATTTCTAAGTTCTTCGACACGATCATTAATCAGTTCAACACCAGCCATTGCATGCAGTTCATTTGTAGAAAAATGCCACGATAAATTGCAGATCATTTTTAATGTTTTATTTTGGGCTATTTGAAGCCTCTTTAAATGACATTTTGCCATACCACCCCATACAGGGCAGCCGTATGTTAATATTGTTTGGAAGATGACTTTAAATATAATAATTTTATTTTCAGTCGATAGAAGTGAGAAGGGTTTTAAAAGTGGCAGAAAACTATTTTTTTTTGGGAAAGATAAGCAGATTTAAGTCTAACTAACTAACTTTATACTTAGATGAGGTGAAGATAGCAAATCCAAGCTGAAGTCGAATAAAGCTGCTGGAGTGGACGGACTATCCGCAGAACTATTTAAAGCAGCTGGAGATGACCTGCTTGGGCGCATGCACCAGTTCATCTGTAAGATATAGCGCAGGAACGCATGCCAGCTGAGTGGAATCTCATCGTCGTTTGCCCGGATCACAAGAAAGGAAACCCCTTTGACTGCGGTATTGTATGAGCAGTATTGTATGATCCTTTCTGCGGTATTGTATGAGCGTCTGAAACCGTTTGTCCATAACCTGACGGGTCCCTATCAGTGTGGTTTCGGGCCTGGAAAGTCCACGATAGACCAGTTTTTCACTTAACTGCAGATCCTGGAAAAGACCCAAGACGTGCGAATCGACACCTACCACATATTTGTCGATTTTAAGGCTGCATATGACACTGTGGTCGCCGTAGTGGGTAGAGTGCGACGCTCACACGCCGAAGGGTCTAGGTTCGATTCTCAGTTCAACACGAACTATTCGAATTTTCACGGCACCACCTCTTTCGAGCTGCTAACAACACTCAAAGAGTAATAACTGTCTAAGAAAGATTCTCAAATTTCGCCGTTCGGGGTCGGCAAAAAAAACTGTAGGTCCCTTCTACTCGTGAGAGAACAGTAGCGCGCACAACACGAGTAGTTGATGAGCAAGCTAGGCCCTGGTCCCCCTTTGGACTGTAGCGTCAACAATTGTTTTTATTAAATGACCCTGTGCATAGAGACGTGCTGTACAGTGCCATGTTGAGATTTAGCATTCCTACCAAAATCGTCAGATTGTGTAGGATGACGATGGAGAACTCTCGCTGCTCCGTCAAGGTCGGTAACGAACTTACCGAGACCTTCAATGTCAAAAAATATTTTAGACAAGGCGACGCACTGTCGTGACTTTGTCAACATCACACTCGAGAAGATCATGCGTAACTCACAAGTCAACACCACAGGTACGATGTTCCAAAAGTCAGTTCAATTGTTAGCTTACGCTGATGACATTGGCGTGATTGGATGAACACAGCGAGCCGTCAATGAGGCGTTTGCTGGCATTGAAGCGGAAGCGGCTAAAATGGGTCTTGCGGTAAATGAGGGAAAAACGAAG
Source organism: Eristalinus aeneus (assembly GCA_955652365.1). NCBI lineage: Eukaryota > Metazoa > Arthropoda > Insecta > Diptera > Syrphidae > Eristalinus > Eristalinus aeneus. The sequence goes on from OY019130.1 coordinate 22,976,265, forward strand.
TACATGCTGTCATCATGGAAGGACACACAACATCGACGTCTCGGACGGGGCGTCACACTAGGCAGCAGAAACTTCGAGGTAGTCAAGGACTTCATCTACCTCTGCTCCGCGGTTAACAGGGACAACAACATCAGTATCGAAATCAAACGCAGAATCACTCTTGCCAATCGCTGTTTCTCTAGACTCAAGAGGCAACTTAGTAATAAAGCCCTCTTTCGAAGGATTAAGCTCACTTTATTTATCAGCTTGATCATCACAGTCCTACTTTATGGCGCAGAAATCTGGACGTTACTAAAAGCGGATGAAGTCCTAGTCTTTTCGAGAGAAAAGTTTTGCGTGCGATTTTTGGTCCTGTTTGCGTTGATGGCATCTGGAGGAGAAGATATAATGACAAGCTCTATGGGCTGTACAGCGACATGCGCCTGGTCAAACGTCTTCGGCGACAACTCTTAAGATGGCTAGGCCTGTAGAGCCTCGGCACATTACTGCTCCGGCTCGAAAAGTTTTCGAATCAGAAACATTGGCACTACGCAACAGAGGACGGCCAACGTTAAGAAGGCGCACGCAAGTGGAGAAGAACCGCAACCAACTTGGAGTACGCAACTGGAGGCAGCTGGCGAAAGTTTGTGCTGGCTGGAGAGGCATGTTGGTTGAGGCCGAGGTTCACCCCTTACTATAGCGCCACAAGAAGAAGAAGAAGAATAAAAGTTCCTTGATTTGCGTTGCTTTGTACTGTCTTGTGTTGACTATTTTGGGAGCCGGCAGCCACCTATTCAGAATTGTCTCACTCTGAGAGATTTTTATCGCCACTTTTTAACAAATGACGGGCTTTTTTTTAGCAAATGACAGTATCATAATTTGGCTTCATAATTCGCCAGCGAAAATATGAGATTTGAGAGAGAGAGAGAGATTGACAGGCGAAAATTAGGCTTAATGCTCTTAAAGTTGCTGTGAATAACCCGAATTTTGTTAATAAAATGCAAATGTTGCTCAAATGTGTACTGCTTCAGGATGATTCGTCAACTAAATAAATATATGAGTATACATAAATGTCAAAAAAAAGGAGATTATTGTAATGTAAGCTAAGATCAAATAATTCAAAGAACTCCATATAGTTGAGATTTAATTAATTTATTAGTTTCTCTGTACACGTGATGCTTGTTACATGGTTAATGGACTTTTGTGAAGTAAGTGGTGACAAACATTTATGTTTCAGTCACAATGGAGAGAGCTGTCAAAGTAATTCAAGAATGTTCAATCTAATTCAATATGCAACAGCTTTTCCCTCCTAAGAAATATTTCATCAAAACAAAATAAAAGTACAGTAGATATGATCAAGATAACAACTTCAGAATTCATGAACGGAATAATTATTTAAGCACTATGTAAGGTATTACAACCTTTTATCAAAATAATTCAATACAAAATAATTCAAAAATATTATAGTTAATCTTAATTAAAACAAAAAATATTTAGCTTAAATGTTTCATGAAAGTTTGACTCTGCCGAGGACAAGACGATCGGGAGCCTGACAAGTTCTTTTAGAACGTCTTAATGAGGTTGTATAGGGGATACTCTTGATTGACTCACCTGAATCACCCGTAACCGCGGAGGGCTCAGCCAACGAATCCGACATTTTTGGAGCATCGAGGGCATATTTGTTGGACTATTCTCATGAGTTTCTTCGGGATCTGTTGTTTCATAGTGTTGTCGATGTTTTTGGTAATAATATTGGATTTATTTTGATGTTTTCGCCAATTCTTCTCATTTGGTCAACATGACGTTTTTTTCTAATTTAATTCATTTGTGCACAGAGTTTCATAGTTCAGTAGTTTGGGTAAAAATATGTCTGTACCTGTGCCGAAACTTGTGGGACAATTTTGATTGAACTTCGCAGAATTAACGAACTGTCAAAAAAATTAAATTTGAACAGCTGTCAGGTATATGAAATGTCAGAAATTTTTTTATTTTCATTCTGCTGTCCACAGATTTTTCTTCTCCAAAAATTCGTAAAGAGGGGAAATATTTTACGCTCTCATAAGTTCTTTCTTCTTCGAAAAAAATCGGCAAATGATCCCATTTGCCTTTTGTCAGTTTTTCGGCGAATTTCGGCGGCATTTGCTGCATTTTAGGACAATTGGAACAGACCTTATGCCAAAAGGGTAATGGCTAATGGTAATGGGTAGGGTAGAGGATAATGGCGTCATTCACCGTTCCTGTCAAAAGAAAGTTTGAGCGTCTCTCTTGAGACAGGCTTTGTAAGTAGTACTTGTTTTTATGGTTTTATTCGAAAAAATGTTTCCTAATTGATTTCATCTTGACCCTGCGATGATTGGTAGCAATCCAAGAATAACAGAATAATATGCGAAAAGTGCTCCTTTTCCGGTGCAGTGCACTTTCCAAACATTTCGGACGGGTGATGAAGGCAATGAAAGCAGTGACCCTTTATTAAATCAATGACCTGAAAGTGAAATATCGTTTGTAAACCTTACCTTAAATTTGTATCAAAGACCCTTCCAAATGTAACCAGACCCATATGCAGATTCATAATGTAAAGCTAATCAGATTTTTTTTTTATCAAGAAACTCCCTCAAATATGTATGTAACGAAGCACCCAACATCCCAACCACGATATTAAAAATATTCTAAAATGAGGACCACAAAAAACAAATTACTTGTCATGGCAAGGAAAAAAAGCAAAAAAAAAACAGCACGATGAAAGGATATCTATCCTCTGAAACCATCCACAAATATTAATTTCAAACACAACTACAAAGCCATTCCGAGCTACCTACACCTAGTAGATAACAGTACAACGACCGTTTTCTGCGATTGGATCGCAACAATAGGGGTGCTCGACCATCCCACTACAGCAAAAGATAAAACCCAAAAACCCTCAGCCTCACCCTCACTCTCCCCCTCTCAAATACTCCGCACTGACTTATCCAATTGCGAGTTATGAGCACGCACTTGACGTAAAATTTTTGAACTCTCCACCTTTTGATGTTCACTTTTGTTTTGTGTTTTATTCGAAAAGTATTTTTTAATAATTCCACCTCTCATAACCGATTTTGACTCCTAGCCATTTGTGGTGAGTACATATTAACCCCAAAACAGTCTTCGTTCCGACCAATCGTTGCCGTTGCGGACATAGCAGAGAGGGGTGCCGGCACTGCTCGGCTGCGGCACCCCTCTTGTGCGCTCAGCCAGTGCTTAGGATGAAGTTATGTACAGCACATAATATCGGAGTAACCGAAATAATGTCAATTCAAGATGTTTGTGCGATACTTATACGTGTTCTCATTGCAGTACATGGCGGGCGGAGGGGGCGCTCATTTTTTGGGGGCCCTCCTTCTCCAGTGGATTTAAATATATTATTTTATGCTGTTGATGGTAATTTGGGCTCTCACAAAAGATCTGCGGAATTTCAGGAATTTCAATTAATTCCCATAATTCCCCTTCAAAAGGGGAAGGTCTACGGCGGTGACGGTGGCGGCAGCTCTTACTGGCGCAATAAGGTTGGTGGGGCATTATAAACAGGATACAATTTATGTTTTTATACACACTGTGAACTTTTCTATGGCGCGTCCCTCTGTGCGTCGTTGTTGTGTGGTGCTGTGCTGGCGCTGTTTGAAGCGTACAGTGCCTGAATGTAGGAACGTTGCCGTTTTTTGGCAACAACGATGTCTAGGGGTGGCCTGGCATCGGTGATTTCAATTATTTACACTTACATAGCTGCCGAATAATGTGTAGCAATGTTGGCAAATGATTTTCAACATAATTTATTTGGCGGGTAGGGGAGAGCTTATTTAAATTGCACCCCGACTGCCGGAATAGAAATTAGCTTCTAGTAAAGTGAGCAATTATGTGGAGAGGGTGGATTTTTGGTAGTGCATTTAAAAGGGAAGAAGCAGCCGTAGTTTGGCTGTTGGTTAAGAACTCATAAAGTCAGGGCAACGTGATAACATGTTAATTATTCGTTTAGTCACTTCGATTTGTGTTGCGTGTCATTTGATTGTTCGGCATCAAGGGAATTGTGAAATTAAAACGAAGGCTTCGAAGGTGATAACTAAAGAAAAAAATATAAGCGACAAGCAACATTGTACGTGAAAATGTAGCTGGAACTTCTTTCTTTTCCAGTATTGTACATCTCAAGACAAACTTCCACTATATAATGATCGTCGATGAAGACGTTATTCCCAATACGTTTTACAGAAGCCAACTTTTCTTTGCGGCCGCTACAATTTTTGACATCCATTTTAATTTGATTGTTATTGGTTTTCAAAGCTTGTGAAACTCAAGAATGACGACGACAGATGTGATGTGACCCTTAAGCGTCATACAAAGGTTACCTTTTATATTTCAGGATTGGGCAATCCAAGTGTTGCAATCTGGTAACTGCCAGCTCTATCGTAAAGTTTGACATTTTTGAGGTTATGCGTACTAAGAACGTTTTGACATACGAGCGCTATTTGAGCTGCTTACAGTAACTTAAAACATTCATCTCGCCCAAAAAATGGAATTAAATCGTGAACATTTTCGAGCGATTATTTTTTTACAACTTTTGACGTAGATTAACTCAACAACAGTGCATCGATGAACTTAATTCAATTTTTAGCGTTAAAGCTTCATCAAGGACCAGTGTTTATCGATGATATGGTGAATTCAACCGAGGTCGTAGTTCACTCCAAAACGAATTTCGTGAAGGTCGTCCAAGATTAGCTGTTGTTCCGGAAACCATTGATGCTGTGCGCCAACTGATATTGCAAGATCGTCATGTGACCTATCGTGAGATTGAGACAACCTTAGGCATTAGTGGGACTGGCACACATTCAATATTGCATGAACATTTGACCGTCAAAAAAAATTGTTCGCGTTGGATCCCACAAAATTTGTCAATCGCTTAAAAAAGGCTCGTGTCGATTTGTCGAAAGAAATGCTCCGTGCTTCGAAACACGTCTATGACATCGTGACAGATGATGAATCGTGGATTTACGCGTATGAGACCAAAAGTAAACAGCAGTCGACTGTATGGGTGTTTCAAATTGAACCAAATCCAACAAAAGTTGCTCGCGCACGAAGCACTTCCAGGCAAATGGTCGCCTTTTTCGGAAAAATTGGAGATGTCGCAACCGTACCACTAGACCAACGCAGAACAGTCAATTCTGAGTGGAACTCAATCATTTGTTTGCCAGTTGTCTTCCAAGAAATCAGGAAAAAAACTGCAGAAGACGGATCACTCCTCACCGCGACAATGAGTGCTCTCACACATCGGCTCAAAAAAACTGAATTTTTGAGCACTCGTAAAAAAAAAATTAAAGGTCAACGTATTTCAACACCTAAAGAAGCGGTTGATGCGTTCAGAATGCATGTTTTGGAGATACCTCAATCAGAGTGGCAAAAGTGCTTCGACAATTGGTTCAAACGCGTGCAAAAGAGTATAGATCTTAATGGGGAATATTTTGAAAAGCAATAAAGCTATTTTTGACAAATAACATTTGTTGTTGTTTAATTCCGAAATATAAAAGGCAACCCTTATAACGCTGGACCAACAATAAATAATAATAATAATTGTTGGCGTTACAGTCCAAAGGGGGACTAGGGCCTAACTTGCTCATCAACTACTCGTGTTGTTCGCGCTACTGTTCTCTCACGAGTAGAAGGGACCTACAGTTTTTTGCCGACTCCGAAGGGCGATGTTTGAGAAGCTGTCTTAGACAGTTATTACTCTTTGAGTGTTGTCAGCAGCTTGAAAGACGTGGTGCCGTGAAAAATTCGAAAAATTGCTGTTGAGCTGGGAATCGAACCTAGACCCTTCGGCGTGTGAGCGTCGCACTTTACCCACTACGCCACGGCGACCACGCCAATACAATTTGGAATTCATAAACATTATTCTTTATGGCCCATGTCTCTAAATCCAAGAAATCACTTGAGCTTCGGAATGATTTTCAAACATATGCATCGGCTCACATTTCAACCTCCCTCCACAACAAATCAGATTAAGAATAACGAGGTAATTTCCTCCGGCCAGCGTCTTAAAAAAGGCAATCGCGATCCAGTCGTCCGACGGTCCAGTCGTGTTCATCGTTTCATATTTCTAATATTAAAATTTAAATGTTTTTGAAATAAAGTTTTTTTTTTACTTTTACTTGGAAATAAAAAAATTAATTTGAATTTGAATTTAGACAGTTTTGGATTAGATTCATCCTCATCATATAAGACTTCATGGATGTTAATTGCTGAAGCTGATGATTATCCTACATTTTCAAAAATCTCTTGATCTATAGGGTCATTGGCAGTCAGAACGTGACTATCTATATCAGTGCAGGTCTCCCAGTTGCAGTAGTATTCCTCATTCAAACAAATTTTTGCGAGCTGTTCCTGTTTTCCTCATTCAACCAAATTTTGGAGAGTTGTGCTAAAGTCAAGTTATCCAGGTCATCATCGATATCCTCTTCAACTTCTGGCTAATGCGAGGGTTTATAGAAGCCTGCATGTGCGAAATAGATACCCGTATGAAGTGAGCGCCAAGATACAAATATCTCGATAGGGAACATTTGTTGTGAACGAGCCCTTATTTTTTTTTTTTTTTGTTCGTTTGCTATGATATCTGTGAAAAATATTTAGTATACCTCAAGTCATTGAACAGACAACATCATATTTTTTCATCGTGTTAAAAATGTCGAATTTTGTACCAGAAAGTGATGATTTGCGAAAAGCATTAATTATTTGTTTTCATTTCAAGAAAAGTGCTGAAGAGCCGCGTCGAGGCATATGGGGATCATGCTCTATCAGAAACAACATGCAAAAGATGGTTCCAATGGTTCAGAAATAATGACTTTGATGTGAGAAATGAAAAACGTGGAAGACCACCAAAAAAGTTTCAAGACGCCGAATCGCAAACGATCAAACGGACGGTCAAAAGCAAATGGCAGCAATGTTAAATGTTGCACAACAAACAATTTCTGACCATTTAGAAGCTATGGGAAAAATCCGAAAGTGTGGAAAATGGTTGCCACATGAACTGAATGAAAGACAGATGGAAAACCGAAAAAACACTTGTGAAATTTTGATTCAAAGATACGAAAGAAAATCGGTTTTGCATCGGATTGTTACTGGCGATGAAAAATGGATTTATTTTAAGAATCCTAAACGGAATCTGGGACAACCATCAACATCGACTGCAAAACCAGATCGATTCGGCAAGAAGACAATGCTGTGTGTATGGTGGGACCAGAAAGGTGTGCTGTACTATGAGCTTCTGAAAACTTGTGAAACCGTTAATACTGATCGCTACAGACAAAAAATGATCAACTTGAACCATGCATTGATCGAGAAACGACCAGAATGGGGCAGAAGACACGGCAAGGTAATTTTGCTCCATGATAATGCACCTGCACACAAACCAAACCCGTTCAGGATACAATCAAAACACTTGCCTGGGAGCAGCTACCCCACCCGCCGTATTCACCAGACTTGGCTCCTTCCGACTACCATTTGTTTTCATCGATGGGACACGCATTGGCTGAGCAGCACTATGATTCCTACGAGGAGGTCGAAAATTGGGTGTCTGATTGGTTTGCTTTAAAAGACGAACAATTTTATTGGCGTGGTATTCACAAATTGCCAGAAAGGTGGTCAAAATGTGTAGAAAATAAAGACCAATACTTTGAATAAAATGGTTTTAGTTTCCCATTAATAATTAGTGTTTTATTTAAAAAAAAAACGGTATATCATTTCAAACCGGTATACCTGTCTCCGGTTATAATCTCTCCCCAGCTGTTGTTATCATTTCTATTGCGTCTGAAGAGTTATTCTCTAGATGATTTGTATATTATAACACTGACATTTTTCGGAAATTCAGCTTCAGACACCTTATAATTCCATTGGTTGAATAACAGATGTGCGTCAAAGAAATTATTGGGCCAAAATGAACTAAATATTCTCAAAACTTAAACAAAGTTTCAATGAAAACTCGATGATTGAATACACAAATTTCACGTTCATAGCAAGTCAAATATGCAGTTGAAGCCGGGAAATTTACGAAATCATTTAATTTTTGCTGCGAGATTCGTTACGTGTGGTTGATTGACACAGCGTGCGATTAGTTTTTCCTTCGAATTGTAGTTTCAAAATCAATGGAGAAGAACAAGCATAAGAAACAAAGAGTAATTTGCCTCTCTGCTCGGTTAGAATTTCACATACGCAACTGCAGATACCATTTCTTTTTTCGTCGCTGAATCCGAAAGCAAAATTTTAATCGGAATCGTCATTATATCCGAAGTCGCTATGTCCGATTAAATGTCTATGAAAAGTATGTTGTGCAATCATGGTACTCAGAATTTACGTCGGTATATTCGCAGGGCCGTTTTAAACGAGTTTGATATATGGTACATAAGCGAATTTCACTGTATATGCTATCACCAACAAGTGACACGTAAAACAACGTCATGGACAGAGTCTCAAAATAGTCAGCAGAATCTTCAAGGTAGTTGAGGACTTAGTCTACCTCAAATCCTCGGTAAATAAGAGAAACAACAAAACTACCAAAATCCAAAGCAGAATTACTTCTGAAGGAAACAGCAATTGGCTTCTATAAGATCAAAAAGCAATTGAGTAATAGAGCCCTCTATCGAAAAACTTAGCTGGTTTTGTAAAACAGCTTGATCCAGTCCTTCTTTACGGCACGGACTCTTGAACCCTATGCAGGTGAGGAAACTCTTAGTTTATACGAAAAATGTCTGCTTTCGATGTTTAGCCATATTCGCATTGATGGCATCTGAAAAAAAAATTTAACGTCGAAGATTTTGGGATATACGGCGACGCACAGTGGTGCCCATGTATGGGGAACACGAAAAAAATTTGTAACTTTTAAACACGTTGACCAATCTTGATGAAATTTGGAAGTATATTATCAGTGCCATAAGACCAGAGATAAGCAATGTTTGAAAAGCTAGACCATTACGGGGTCTAGACCACGGATTTGCCGCCATTATTGTGGTGAATCCACCGATTTTCCGCCATAATCCACCGATTTGGTCTAAGATCCAGGTATTTTGTAGAAGTGTTGGCGATTCTCAAGGGATTTCTCACACAACTACAAAATCCCTGGATTGGACAGGCATAGGGGCAGGTGCAAAAACTGGTCTAAGATGAGCATCTCCTTGATTCCCTTATCTCTGCATAAGACTATCCATATGATCAGGGTTGGCTGATAGCACAACGAAGTAATTTTAAGTTAAAAAAAACTGAAAAAAAACCCACTTTTTTGTTTAAATTGGTAAAAAAAATATTAAATAACAATATACTATAGAAAATTTAGGATAAAAAAAAGCTGGAATTCATACCTATATAGAAAAATTATATTCAATATTATTTAATAACACAATTTTGTTGTAAAAAATTGTAAATTTGAATTAAGTGTAATAAGACTTTCGCTTCACTACTAAGTGGTTCTTGCCCATGATATTTCCCTTATACAAGCTTTAAAAGAGGAATCGTGGGAAAATTTAAAAAATGTCGAAAAAAGCCAGAGATTGCCCTACTTAAATGCCTTGTTTGCATTCTTATTTCTTATTTTTATCGATAGCGACTATTTCATTTTTGCAGACTCCTTACGGCGATGACGGCGTTAATTCCGCTGTTAAATGGAATGTTCTACTCAATTTAAACATTGATAGACAAGAATTCCGTCCCCCCAAATTAGACGAGTTCAAGATAGCAATATCGAAGCTGAAGTCGAATAAAGTTGCTGGAGCATTTATTAGCTATTTAAAGCATTTATAGCTATTGAAAGCAGCCTATGGGGCGACGCTGCTTCGAACAACGAGGGCTGTTCGTGAGCTACGTGAGCAGAGAAGAAGGGAAGAGCACCGGCTTTTTAGGAGGAAAAAGAAGGAGCATGAGAAGTGCGCGGTCGAGGAAATGGAAAGGTGTTATGGCAGGAATGAAGCACGAAAATTTTACCGAAAGGTAAAACAACAACAACAGCCTGCCTGAACCAAAACGGACAACTCGTAGTAGAGTCGCAGTCTGTGCTGAGAATCTGGAAGGAACATTTCTGCAGACTCCTTAACGGGGATGACGGCCCCAATTCCACTTAGGCAGAATGTTTTACTCAATTTGGATGATGATAGACAAAATTTCCGTCCCCACGACTTAGACGAGATGAAGATAGCAATATCCAAGCTGAAGTCGAACAAAGCTGCTGGAGCGGACGGACTGTCCGCAGAACTATTTAAAGCAGCTGTAGATGACCTGGTTGGTCGCGTGCATAAGATCATCTGTAAGATATAGCGGAGGAAAGCATGCCCGCTGAATGGAATCTCAGCATCGTTTGGCCCGATCACAAGAAAGGAGACCCCTTTGACTGCGCCAACTACTGAGGAATTAGTCTCCTAAGCATCGCATACAAGATTATCTCTGCCGTATTATGTGAGCGCCTGAAACCGTTAGTCTAAAACCTGAAAGGTTACTATCAGTGTGGTTTCAGGCCAGGAAAGTTTACGATAGACCAGATTTTAACATTACGGCAGATCCTGGAAAAGACTCAAGAAGTGCAAATCGACACTCACCACCTATTCGTCGATGTGAAGGCCGCATATGAGAGTGTGCATAGAGACGAGCTATACAGTGGCATGTCTACGTTTGGTATTCCCACCAAACTCGATTACGATGGAGAACTCTGGCTGCTCCGTCAAGGTCGGTAACAAACTTACCGACCCTTCAATGTCAAAAAAGGTTTTAGACAAAGCGACGCACAGTCATGTGACTCTTTCAACATCACACTCGAGAAGATCATGCGAAACTCACAAGTCAACACTAGAGGCACGATCTTCCAAAAGTCAGTTCAATTGCTATCTTGTGCTGATCACATTGACGTGATTGAACGAACACAGCGAGTCGTCAATGAGGCGCTTGCTGGCATTGAAGCGGAAGCGGCTGGTGGTTAATGAGGCAAAAGAAAGTACATGCTGTCATCAAAGAAGGACACACAACATCGACGTCTCGGATCGTGCCTCACACCAGGCAGTGGAAACTTGGAGCTAGTCAGGAACTTCGTCTTCCTCGGCTCCGTAGTAAATAGGGACAACAACATCAGTACCAACATCAACCAGCTCTTACCAATCGCTGTTGCTTTGGGCTCAAGAGTCAATTGAGTAATAATGTCAGGCAATTGAGTGAATAATTGAGTAATAATGGACTAAGCTTGCTTTATATAACAGCTTGATCATCCCAGTCCTACTCTATGCCGCGGAAACCTGGACGTTAATAAAAGCGGATAAGGAAGTCCTTGGTAATTTCGAAAGAAAAGTTTTGCATGCGATTTTTGCTCCTGTTTGCGTTGATGGAACCTTGAAAAGAAAAATTAACGACGAACTTTATGGGCTGTACAGCGACATGCACCTGGTCAAGCGTCTTCGGAGACAATTCTTAAGATGGCTAGGCCATGTAGAGCGTATGCACATTACTGCCACGGTCCAAAAAGTCTTCGAATCAGACCCATTGGGGCAACGCAACAGAGGACGGCCCAGGCTAAGGTAGCGCCCAAAAGTGAAGAAGGACCTCATCCAACTTGGACGCAGCAAGTGAAAGATCGTGTTGGCTGGAGAGGCATATCGGTTGAGGCCCGGGTACACTCCTAACTGTAACGCCACAAGAAAAAGAAGAAGATGAAGAGAAAATTTCAAAATTTCAGGAAAAATGTTGTTTCCCGCTGGAGCCACTGGGAGCCCTTTTGTTATGCTCCACCAAACATGGGAGAATTTAATGCAAAAGGAGGCATTTAAAAAAACCTGTTCTAGAAAACTAGTAATAATAATAATTGTTGGCGCTATAGCCCAACGGTGGACCAGGGCCTATCTTGCTCATCAACTACCCGTATTGTGCGCGCTACTGTTCTCTCACGAGTAGAAGGGACCTGCAGTTTTTTGCCGACTCCGAACGGCGAAATTTGAGAAGCTTTCTTAGACAGTTAATACTCTTTGAGTGTTGTCAGTAGTTCAAAAGAGGTGGTGCCGTAAAAAATTCGAAAAACTAGTGTTGAGCTGGGAATCGAACCTAGACCCTTTGGCGTATGAGCATCGCACTCTACCCACTACGCCACGGCGACCACTTAGTGGTCAATATAAAAAACTGGTGATGCAGTTCGAAAGATAAATGTACGCCCTTTCAAATAAATGTAACATCATGTTCCAAGATAGCTTATTATAGACAATATGCCACATCGAATTTTCTTGAACGTTTAATCTTATAAAACTTCAAAGTCCCAACTTTGAGCTAGTTAAGCAGCAAAACTGTTCATTAGAACTCAGCAAAAGTTTGCTTTCTTGGTTCTCAAATATGTAGGAAAAAAAACCCAATACCACTTGGTCGAGAAAATTATTTCATTTTACGTATTCTTTTCCGCAAGTTAAGTACTGTGCGGTGAGCGCCCTTTCACACGCCTTTGGATAAAATTCATACGATGCCAAGAAAAGGGTGTATGGACACCATTATTTTGGACCGAAAAGGCTTCAGTCTGAGCCATTGGGATAAAGCAACAGCGAAGGCCTAGGCTGAGATGGCGCACAAAAGTGAAAAAGCGCCTCAACTACTCGTAACTGGGAATGTACATTTGGAGACTGAGGCCCAGGTCCACCGTAGGCAGTATACATAGAAGAGGAAGAACTTAACTTAAGAGGACTGAATCTCTTGCGATCGTTTCTGACATTGTGCCGGTTATTCCTCCCCTCCTCAAACGAGATGGTGTTTGCATCATTGTTTATTGAAAAAATAAATCAAGCACCACTCGAAAATCCTCGAAACCTCCACATCGCACTTGACCGTTTCCAACCCTTTACCGATTTCCTACGTAGAATGTTTTTTTTTTCTTTTTTTGTAAATTTGAATGCCTCATTTTATCTTTCTAAAAAAAATAAAAACAAACAATCCAATTGCTCGCAACCAGAGATAAAGATATCTGCTAGATGACTTGGTGTTTTATTAACTTTAAACGGCCCCGAGGTACATTTCCTTCAAGAGCCACCTGTCTGGAGGTATCAACCCTTCTCGAGGAGCAAATGAAATCATCTGCGATGACAAGGGTTAAATAATTACCCCATTTCGTTGAGTTAACACAGCATTCCGCTCATTGCTCAGCAGTCAGGTTTCGGGTTTGGTATGGTGCAGAGGGGCAGGGGATGAAATTTCCCATCAATTAGAAAATCTCCGAAAGGGATCGCAAGGAATGTTGTAGATTAAGTTTTCAGCTAGTTACATGCATGCGCTTTGATGAATAAACAGAGGACACACAGAGCTCACTTATATTTATTAATTATTTCTGCTTTTTCAATTAAACCAAACCGCCACTGGTCAGAGGGATCCGCTTGATTCTTTTTTGCAGCTCTACTTCTACTGCAGCGCAGTGCAGACCAGGACAGTGCTTCATTAAAATCAAAGGACACAATTAAAATGAAACAATTTTAATCCAACTAAATTGGATTAAGTTCTTTGGAATTACATGGGAGCACCAGCAGCAACAGCGCCAGCAGACAAAACCCGACCAGCGTGCAGTGTCCAGTGAATGGCAGTTGTCATGGCCGATGCGACTGAGTGTCCTGCAGTCTGGGGCCGGCAAAGGCTTAATGCCATTCCCAAAGCACGCCGCACAGTGACTTTCTGTGTTTTTGTTTGAATTATTGTTTTAATGTACTCTCCCCCCAGTGTGTGCAGCGCTCTTTTGTCAATAAAGGAAGCGATAATCTGCCGATAATGGCTGCTAAAAATGTTTTCATTTTGGTTAAGTGGATTCAAATTGAAAATCGTCCGAGCGACTGGTTGATCTCGGAATGCCTGTGATCTCTGAAGTGACTGATGCCGCGTCAGCCAGCGATACGGTCATAAATCGTCAGTCTGCCGATTTATTAGAAGGCAAACACGTGTTCACAGCTTGTCGCAAGGGGTGCCGCAGTTGACATGTAATGAACGGATAGCTGCAAGTGGAAAAGAAATTAACTCACCCCACACTCGAGATTGGTGACAGGGAAGGGTGACGGTCCCCTTCGTGAAACTATCGCCACCCCTGGAAGATTTCATCAATTGTGGACGGGACTAGATGCGATGCAACATTACATGGCATATAATTCGGAATGAATTTCAATATGTTTGCGACTAATTTGTTTCAAGCCAATTGATATCCATATCTAATCCGAGGGGGTGGTCTGTTTATGAGCCGCTGAAGGATGCAAACGATGCAGGTGGATTGTTTGCTTCGTCGGCGAGCGCTGCCGATTAGGGGTTTCACGGTATTTACTTCTTAGCGTTGCAAATCGCATTTCGAACCAGTTCGAGTCAGCTTTATGTCGTGTTTTCTTTGTGCTGCAATACACTTATACAAATTCAACGGGAGATCGAGTGATAATTGCAAAGGGAAGTATTTGTGCGGGGACAAGCATGTATTTAATGCTGACAAATTTGTTCAAATCGATTACACATCTTGTTTATTTTTATGGGCATAGTTTGAAGGGAAGTCTACGGCTGGAAGAATGTTAGTGTTTGCAAATGAATTTGAAGTAATTCGTCGTTTTAAAGGTTCGCCGCGGGGCAATTCAAATAATAGGCCTCGACCTTCAGATCGTTATGTAATGAAAACGTAGCAGGAATAAAGTACTTTTTAGTATGAAGACGACTGCTTTTAAGAAGAGCACTGATCCTTTTTGTTTACATCACACAGCATCTAGAACACTTTCTTCTCCAAGCATTCACTCTAAGCATCACTTCACACAGCGTCGTCTTACAGATTACTTCAACAAAAAATGCTAATTAAGAGACAATATAAAAGCAATATTTTAGAACTTTGATCGTGACAAGCTGAAATTAATTTCGTGGCAATTAACATTGATTGTACATTGTACATTGTTTGATCTTCATCAAAAAAAAAAATCCATACCCGATGGAGATAAACTGAACTTGTATTCCGTCTGAAACTTGAAGTTTGCATGCCTATTCTTTTTTCATAATTTAGAAGATCTTCATAGGAATACAACTGTAGAAGATCACATCTCGTGAAATTTTTTTTGAACTCGTTCGTGTCAAAGTTCTTGATCATCGCTTGGAGAGTCTCTGATAATGAATGACTCACACACACTTTGAAACATAGATTGATTTGATTTTAGACTGGATATATCGCGAAAATACTTGCATTTACAAGGATTTTAAATAATTTTTAAACGACCAAATCCTTTCATACGAAGGTTGCATTTTATATTTCGGTATCGGGCAATCCTAGTGTTGCAATTTGGAAACTTACCCCTCTATCGTAAAGTTTGACATTTTTGAGGTTATACGTACTCAGAACGTTTTGACATACGAGCGCTATTTGTGTAATTTACAGAAACTTAAAAGATTCATCTCGCCCAAAAAATGGAATTAAATCGTGAAAGCGTTCGTGCGATTATTTTTTACAACTTTCAACGTGGATTAACTCAACAATAGTGCATCGATGAACTTAATTCAATTTTTGGCGATGAAGCTCCATCAACGACCAGTGTTTATCGATGGTATGGTGAATACCGAGGCCGTAGTTCACTCCAAGATGAATTTCGTGAAGGTCGGCCACAGTCAGTTGTTGTTCCGGAAACCATTGATACTGTGCGCCAACTGATATTGCAAGATCGTCATGTGACTTATCGTGAGATTGAGACAACCTTAGGCATTAGTGGGACCAGCATACATTCAACATTGCATGAACATTTGACCGTCAAACAAATTTATTCGCATTTGATCACAAACAAATTGTCAATCGCTCAAATAAAGGCCCTTGTCAATTGTTAGAAAGAAATGCTCCAAAAATACGATCGCGGTGCTTCGAAACACGTTTATGACATCGTGACAGGTGATGAATCGTGGGTTTACGCGTATGAGCCCGGAAGTAAACAGCAATCGACTGTATGGGTACTTCAATTGCGTAGTCGACTGTATGGGTACTTCCAACAAAAGTTGCTCGCGCACGAAGCACTTCCAAGCAAATGGTCGCCTGTTTCTTCGGAAAAACTGGACATGTCGCAACCGTACCACTAGAACAACGCAGAACAGTCAATTCTGAGTGGTACACAACCATGTTTGCCAGCTGTCTTCCAAGAAATCGAGAAAACCAACCGCCGAAGACGGACCACTCTTCACCATGACAATGCGAGCTATCATACATCGGCTCAATCAACTGAATTTTTGAGCACTCAAAACATCGATTTGATGAGTTATCCGCCGTATAGTCCTGACTTGGCACCGAATGAGTTTTTTTTATTCCCGTACGTAAACAATAAAATGAGAGGTCAACGTTTTTAGACACCTGGAGCAGCGGTTGATGCATTCAGAATGCATGTTTTAAAAATACCTCAATCGGAGTAGCAAAAGTGCTTCGACAATTGGTGCAAACGCATGCAAAAATGTATAGGTCTTAATGGGGAATATTTCGAAATACAAAAAAGCTATTTTCGATGATTAATATTTGTTTTTGGTCTCTAATCCCGAAATATAAAAGGCAACCCTCGTATAAACTGCTAGTTCACAATTTTTTGTCTTCAAAAAAAAATGGATTTTGATATAATAATAATAATAATTTTTGGCGTGACAGTCCACAGGGGGACCACGGCCTGGCTAGCTCATCAACTTACTCGTGTTGTCCGCGCTACTGTTCTCTCACGAGAAGAAGGGACCTACAGATTATTGTCGACTCCGAACGGCGAGGTTCGAGACGGTTTTTTAGACAGTTATTACTCTTTGAGTGTTGTCAGCAGCTCGAAAGGGGTGGTGCTGTGAAAAATTCAAGGTCATTCAAGGTGGGTAGAGTGTGATGCTCACACGCCAAAGGTCTAGATTCGATTCCCGGTTCAAAACTTCGAATTTTTAATTTTTTTTTTTGAGCTGTTGATAACACTCAAAGTGTCTCCTTGAATTATTTTTTTCCTTTGGAGTAAGTAGATTCTTACTGAACAGAAAAATATGTGTTTTGTCTATATTAGGGGGAAATGAAATGAGAAATTAGAGATAAAATATGTGATTTTTGAGTTCATTGTACGAAAAGTAGAATTGTTCACTGTTGTTCAATTTGGGGGTCATATTTGTTGTTAAGCTGTGATTGTTTGCAACAAAACTGTGTTTTCAATTTTTGCGCACAGGTGCGATACCCATATTAAATTTTTAATTTTTAAGGATGGAATCCAAAATAACGAAAAAACACGTTTTTGATTTAAGAATTTCTTAAGTCAAAATCAAGTGTTTAGATGATGTTTTCTTTTCTTGTGGCTTTTTTTAGTAATACACATTTTTCGAGGCAGCGATGAAGTCAATTAAACCAACCAACCAAAACTTTATGTATGAGATTTGACAAAAGATTGGTTAAAAGTTTTCGGCATAAAGAGCGCTTCGAAACTATAAATTGCGCATGGCTATATGAAACCCTGATACTACCACAACATGTTTTGGATGAAATACCTTCCTCATCTAATTCCACTAGAGTAGGAAGACCGAGAAGAAGCGCTACCAAACCATCTGAAATCAACAATTTAGCTTATATTTCAAGAAAGCATGTGAACCAAGAAGGAATTTCCTTTTGATTAAGCCCCCTTCACTCATGGATACAATTCATGGAATGTATCCTTTCTATAGCGTATAGACTACCACGACATAGATGTAAACGTGTGGAAGGTTAGAGACAAAGAAAGTAAAGAAAGCGTTCAAGCCAGAAAAAAATTAATTCAAGAAAGATTTAAAACTGAAACTAGGTTATTAGTTGTTTGGCCAACTCAACAGTCTGACAATACTAATGATGGAAACACGGCTGAAAGATTCTTTAGAGATGAAGAAAAAAATGCAAAAATTACAGGAATTGACAGGGAAATGATCAAAAAGTTTCATGTCATCTTAGAAGCTCTTGGGTCTGGGTTCCCAATTGATGCAACTGCTTTTGAAACAAGGGAACTGTACCTTAAAAATTATGCCTGGTTTTACATGGTAGTAAGTGTATATAGTCTTGTTTCATGGAAAACAAATCATTTCTTCTTGTATATTTTTAATCGGACGAATTTTGGAAGAAGCTCAAGAAGGAAGAAATAAGGATAAGAGTTTAGGGAACTCTTTACCAGAAAAATTTCGCCTATAGATACTAACACTGACCTTCTTAGCAGACTACTATTGACCTTTTATCCATTTTTAGCAAGTTTAAGATGTAGGTAGGTAGGTAGGTTAACCACACCGTGTGGGCTGACGTTGGAATTTCAAAATCCAGTGTTACAAGGATGATTAATCAACACAAGGTCACTGGGTCGATTGAATTCAATCGGAAGGGCATTGCATGCGGAAACGAAAACAACAAAACATGACGATAAGGTTTTGATGTTGATTTGATAATCAACACTGGCAACATAAGTTTTGAACTGCAAAGGGAGTGGACAACAGCTGGCGTTCAGGTATGTAGATACGAAAGGTAACAAGGCCTTTGAACAAACAGCTATTGAACAAGTGAGCCAGAAGCGTCTAAATTGGGCTAAGAAACTAAAGAATGGGCAGACAATTGGCAGAAAGTTGTTTTTTCGGACGAGAGTCACTTTGAGGTCCAAGGATGCCGGGTATGTGAGAAAAAGTGCGAAAGAAAAACTCCGACCCGGCCATATCGTTCAAGCGCTAACACAATTTCCCAAAGTCATTTTTGGCGGCTGTTTTACATATGAAATCCCAGGAAGTCTTAAGCCAATAGAAGTTCTGATGAAAAGCACCAAGGTAGGTAGGTTAAGGTGGCTGATGAATGCACTTAGTCCCATACAGGACCATTGTGCTACCACACCATGTGGGAAGAACCTAGAACCAGCTGGAGCCGATGATAAAGTTTAAAATGTCGGCGGGAGGGGTTTTATTGAGGTCATGTAGGCAATTGAGAAAATAGCTTCCAAAGTTTTTGTGTCTGAGGCGCGAGAGCGCCGGGAGTGTGCATAACAGGTGTAGGAGAGTTTCTGGTTCTTCCTCATCCCTGCAGCTTCTGCAAAAAGCGTTTGAGGGAGCCCCTAGCCTGCTAGGATGCTCGTCGATTAGACAGTGCCCGGTTATGGCTCCCATGACCAGGCTTATGTCTGATCTTCTGAGCGATAGTAGCAGTCTGGAGCGTTTGGGTTCAAGAGAGTACCACACCTCCTTGGAGACGCGACAAAGGTTATGGTTAGACCACCTTTGATTAGTCTGATGGATCGCGTTCAAATGCAGTACTAACTTGCATGTGGCGACAGGGATATTGAGGTGTTTGTGTTCCTGAAGTAGTGGTTGCGTTGTGGCAAGCCTGGCCAATTCGTCTGCTTGACAGTTGCCCGGAATGTCTCTGTTACCTGGCACCTAGCACAGGCTAATGTTGAACTGCTCAGCCATCTCATATAAGGATGTGGGGCAATTCATGACCGTCTTGGAGTTTGTTGAGACAGGAGCCTGAGTGCTGCCTGTCTATCCGTAAGAATAAGGATACCAGCTGAGGATATACTATTCCTCTTCAGCCAAGACAGTGCTTCGCGAATATCCATTACTTCAGCTTGGAAAACGCTGCAGTAATTGGGAAGCCTAAATTTTAGACTAAGGTGCAGATCTTTAGAGTAGACTCCGCAACTAACGCCTTCGTTTGTTTTTGATCCATCGGTGTAGATGCACGTAGCGTCAGCAACCCAATGTGGGTTAGCCGACCACGCGTCTCGTTCAGGGATCATAGTGCGGAAATTTTGTGTCAAAAAGACGTTCGGTGCCGAAATTTAAGATGCCTTACCGGAAGAAAAAAACCAGTGTTCTTGAACATGAAGTCTTGCAACTTTTGGTTATACCAAAAGACCAAGTGAGCTGAAAATTGCGTGTGTTTATGTGCTTTTTTTGTGTCGAAATTTGTGCTCATTTGTTCAAATAATTTATTGCATTGTACTTTGTGAACAATTTCAATAAAAAAAAACCAACAACCATGAACAAAAACATTTATTTGTAAGCACTATTAAAGTAATCCAGCTAAATCAGCGATTCGTCACACTGTGCGGCGGACACGTTCTAAGTTATATAGCTCTAACAACAACCCTCTTTAAAAGAGTAGGAACATGGTCTTTTAGTGAAAACTGTTAATTTCATAGATTTTCAAGGAAAGATCGACTATTAAGAGACGTACAAAACCGGTCTGGTTGCATTTCCAAAACGTTCGGTTTTTTGTTATGGAGATCGTGGTTATCCTGTAGCCACCTTGGCGTAATGGGTAGAGTTCGACGCTCACACGACGAAGGGATAGGTTCAATTCCCGGCTCAACACCTTGAATTTTTCACGGCACCACATCTTTCGAGCTGCTGACAACACTCAAATAGTAACAACTGTCTAAGAAAGAGCTTCTCGAATTTCGCCGTTCGAAATCGGTTAAAAATAGTAGGTCCCTTCTTTTCGTGAGAGAACAGTAGGGCGCACAACACGAGTAGTTCCTAGTCCTCCTGTCGCGCCATACAATTATTGTTATTATCGTGCTTATAGAACCTAAGAAAAATTCGAAGAAAAACTCTGACTCTGCGCAAATTTTGAGAATGTGTAAGTTGACGGTGGTTACAACGATGGCATAAACTTTCCTTGTTTGTCTGATTACTGATTTAATTTACCTTATAAAAATAATTTCAACAATAAAGAAAAAAAGATAAAAAAGAAAATAACAGAACTAAAAGTGCTTCAATAAATTCAATTACGTTGGGTAACCTCAAAAAATCGTGTGTATATTTTAAAGAAATTCTTAAAAATTTAATTTGCTCATAAAAAATGTATTTCTTACCTATCTGACCAAATAACCATCACCTTAAAAAATGTTTATTTGTTTATTTAACAAATTGTGCTATTTCAAAAGAAAACTTAAGTTTCTCTTCCCAGAATAAATCATTACATACAATGTCTCTTTTCGATTAGTGTCTTAATTCAATTTCTTTCTTTATGAGTTTAATATTCCACAAAAACCTGCAGGAGGCCACAAAGTTATTGTAACTCATTCCTGAATATGTAAATACCAACCGTTTTCCATCAGCGCATATAATAATTTGATTATGGAATAAAAGGGCGGAAAATATACAAATAAGAGTACATGCTCCAGCAGCAAGAGAAGGCGAAAAAATTATGAACGCATGCGTTTCTTTTACGAGTTACATCGTAAAAACTCCGTCCCCTTTAATCTGACTCTGTCTGTCGTTGGTATAAATCAATTCCTCTGCCCGAGGAGGGAGGATGCGGCTCCAGACCTAACTAGCAGCATTATTACACAGAAGAATCTATTATTTGTGCATGGTGGCGCAACCACAGCATGCTCGCCAAGCGGTGGCTGTAATTTTCTTTACAAAGTAACAAAATGGTGTCATTCATCCATTTTAGTTTGCAATGGAGAACATGACTTCCTCTGACATGGAGGGGGACTTCATTTACGAAATGAGGAGAAAGAAATCTTTTGAGCGTCTGCTAACCAAGTGTATATGTGTTTGGTTTATTATTAGAAATCTCGAATTCTGATAAGAATGACGGAAAAAATAAAGTTTTGATCTTGGATACATATTTTACCTTGGATTATTGCGTTTTAAAAGTTCCATTATATATTTTACTCTTATTTCTCTATGAGACGATTTCGAATTTCGACGCAGTTTTTAAGAAAAGCACATTGGATGTGATAAGCAATGTAAATATTATCAAACAAAACATTTACAACATAGAATCTGTTAAAAACTTCTAAAAAAGGAAGGAGACTACGCAATCCATCCGAAGTTACTGCTATAAGACAAATATGCAAAATGAAATTTCATTTTAAGAAATACAAATGTAAGTCTCGCTTAGCGAAAGGAAGCGACATTTGAATTGAAGTAAGTTAGTTGGCAAAAATATCTGTCATAACTCTGAAAACGTTTAGGGTTTGTGATTAATTTATTTTACGGTAACTTTTGTTTCCAACTGCATTTAATATTGTTTTTTCTTACATGATCTCTCTTTTTAAACTGCCTTTTATCTTAGTGGGTTCCAGTATGGTGTTCATCCTAATACAGGTCAAATTATTCAGGAATACAAAAACGGACACATATTGAGATGTTCATAAATTCTTTGAAGCCACCAGAATTTGAAAAGAACAATTTTCTTACCGTTGAATGTGATCTTCGCATCGTTCTTCAAAAATGTCTCGACTTTCAAACTTTGTAACAGACTTCAAATTTTTGTGAGCACAATAACGGCTGCCTCAAATAGGAAAACCACATATTGCTCGTTCGCATCAGGGACGAATGAAATGCTTTTTTCTGACGCGAACAGATTTTATAGGTGTAAGGAATAGTTCACGTATTGAATACTATTTTACTATTTTACTACAATTTTTTTTTTTTAAAGCACTAATTGTTAATGGGAATATATTTCTACACATTTTGACCAACTTTCTGGAAATTTGTGAATACTACGCCAATAAAATTGTTCGTCTTTTAAAGCAAACCAATCAGACACCCAATTTTCGACCTCCTCGTAGGAATCAAAGTGCTGCTCAGCCAATGCGTGTCCCATCGATGGAAACAAATGGTAGTTGGAAGGAGCCAAGTCTGGTGAATACGGCGGATGGGGTAGCTGCTCCCAGCCAAGTGTTTTGATTGTATCCTGAACCTATTTTGCTTTGTGTGCAAGTGCAATGTCATGCAGCAAAATTACCTTGCCGTCTGGTCTGCCTTCTGGCCCATTCTGGTCGTTTCTCGATCAATGCATAGTTCAAATTGATCATTTGTTGTCGGTAACGATCAGTATTAATGGTGTCACCAGGTTTTAGGAGCTCGTGGTACAGCACACCTTTCTGGTCCCACCAAACACACAGCTACAGTCCAGAGGGGGACCAGGGCCTAGCTTGCTCATCAACTACTCGTGTTGTGCGCGCTACTGTTCTCTCACGAGTAGAAGGGACAGTTATTACTCTTTGAGTGTTGTCAGCAGCTCGAAAGAGGTGGTGCCGTGAAAAATTCGAAAAATTGTTGTTGAGCTGGGAATCGAACCTTACACCCTTCGGCGTGTGAGCGTCTCACTCTACCCACTACTCCACGGCCACCACGGATTCCGTTTAGGATTCTTAAAATAAATCCATTTTTCATCGCCAGTAACAATCCGATGCAAAACCGATTTTCTTTCCTATCTTTGAAACAAAATTTCACAAGTGTTTTTTCGGTTTTCCATCTGTCTTTCATTCAATTCATGTGGCAACCATTTTCCACACTTTGGGATCTTTCCCATAGCTTCTAAACGGTCAGAAATTGTTTGTTGTGCAACATTCAACATTACTGCCATTTGCTTTTGACTCAAAGTGTCATCTCCATCCAATATCGTTTGCAATTCGGTGTCTTCAAACTTTTTCGGTGGTCTTCCACGTTCTTCATTTCTCATATCAAAATCATTATTTCTGAACCGTTGAAACCATCTTTTGCATGTTGCTTCTGATAGAGCATGATCACCATATGCCTCGGCAGGCATTCGATGGGACTCTGCAGCACTTTTCTTCAAATGAAAACAAAAAATGAATGCTTTCCGCAAATCATCACTTTCTGGTACAAAATTCGACATTTTTAACACGATGGAAAAATATGATGTTGTCTGTTCAATGACTTGATCTATACAAAATATTTTTCCACAGATGTCATAGCAAACGAACAAAAAAAAAAAAAGTGAGGGCTCGTTCACAACAAATGTTCCCAATCGAGACATTTATATCTTGACGCTCACTTCATAGTGGTATATTTTATACTGTTATATATAATGATATTATGAATATTTACATAAACGGAGATTGTCAAATTAATGTAAAAAATTGAGGTTAGATTTTGTTTTAAATCAAGGTTTTTCATGAGGCGAGCTTGCTTGAATCGCTATTACACCGCCGTGGCGTAGTGGGTAGAGTGCGACGCTCACACGCCGAAGGGTCTAGGTCCGATTCCCGGCTGAACACCTCGAATTGTTCACGGCACCACCTCTTTTAAGCTTCTGACAACACTCAAAGAGACAAGACACAAAGAAGACAACACTGTCTAAGAAAGCTTCTCAAACTTCGCCGTTCGGTGTCGGTAAATGACTGTAGGTCCCTTCTTCTCGTGAGAGAACAGTAGCGCGCACAATACGAGTAGTTGATGAGCAATCTACGCCTGGTCCCCCTGCGGACTGTTGCGCCAACACTTATTATTATTATTATTTGTTTTAAATCAAAAAGTTGCCGTTTTTATTACAACTAAGCATTACGCTGCAGAATTTTAATTTGGGAGGACAAAATGTGAATGAAAAAATATTCAATTCAGCGGGAATTTTTACCATACTTATAGATTTCTATTGTCTTACGATTTGTTGATGTTTGACAAATTGCAGTCGGGAACAGCATTAAGTTGGGGCTTTAAATATTGAAGCCAACCGAAACGGAACTTAATCGTAAACGAATTACTAATTTATATAGTCGCAAAAGATTTTAGTATTGCTATCTGTATTTGCCATCATATAGCTGCTTTTTAATCTCTTAGATATAAATTATATTGCCTAAATAGTTGCCAAGGGTATAGTACTAACGCGATAAATGCTCCATGTGTCATTATAACCGATATTCTACGCAGTTGCAACTAAGTGGGCTGGTAGTCATTTGAATTTTGTCCCAGCTATAACCTCTTTTGAATTGTTGCCACAACTCAAATAAATTCAAATTTCACGTCGTTCAGAGTCCGCACCGAACTGTAGGCAGCTTATACCAATGATTTTTTTCATAAAGTGAACACAACACGAACAGTTGATGAATTAGCTGAGATCGTGCAAACTGTAGCGACAATGATAATTTTTTAATTTTGTCCACACAATAACCAGACCTTTTTACACTTACGATAAAGAGTTATATTTTTTAAGCTTATGAAAAATTGATTTTAATATAAAACAACTTTTTAGCCAAGTCTTTCGGTGTGTTTTTAACTTTTGTTAATACAAAAAGAATGATCGCGAAATTCAGCGATATATTTCTTGTAAACAATGCTCTCAATCTTCGTCCGGGGTTGCAAAATGAATGATGACTAAAGATTTTTTGATGTATCAATTTGTAAAGCTCTGACGTGCTAAATTCATGGGCGGGGTAGACCGACTTGATGCCAATACAGAATCATGTTATATTTGTATAATGGGAAAAAAATAAAATTGTATATGCCTATACTATTTTGGCCAATCGACGTAACAGTAAATAATTTTGCTGTTGTCGCTAAATCACATGGAACAAATAGCAACACTCTAGAGTTTTGCCGCAGTATGACCAGACCCCCATTGTTAAAATACGGAGTAATAAGATCGCAAACTGAACCCGTACAAAATGTTGCAAGAACCATTTCTTTTTTCCGTACGCAAAACATCATCGAAACATCTTATAATTACAGGTCAAATTCGTAGACGGTGTGCAGTTTGCAAAAATGAAACCATTAAAATGTGTAGAAAACGCAATGTTAATCTTCATGACAAGTGTTTCGTCGAATTTCATTCCTAAAATATTGTATATTATACTATATATGAACGCAATATTTGTTATAAAAAAATGTAAGTTCACTTTTTCTTTTCATAGTGTATTACTTCATGTATACAGGATACATATCTGTCAACGGGGTCGTTAACGACCCATGCTAAAATAACACTTAGTAAGAATAACAAACATAAAATAGAAGTTACTCGTATACACTTGCTTTTATATTAAAATTGACAATAAATACCAAAAATGATGAGTGTTTAAAGAGAAAATAGTTCTGGGCATATATGGGTTAAGAATTGTATCCGAAGACACTTGACCAGGCGTATGCCGCTCATAGAGTTTATCATTAAATCTTCTCCTCCAGATACCAACAACAGGAACAAAAATAGCACATAACACTTTGCTCGCGCAAAGACTAAGGGCTTCCTCATTTGTCCAGGTTTCTGCGCCATCAAATTATAAATGGGATGATCAAGTTGGTATATAAAGCGAGCTTAGTCCATATGCCTCGGATAAGGACGCCATAAGTTTTTCTTAAGCTAACAAATTAGCAACAGCCATGCTAAAACGATGGAGGTAGGAGTACACCAAACCAATTATTATTCCCACCTATAGTAAAAAAATAAGATGATTATTCGTTCACCCTTTTTTTGTTTTTCTTTTTTTTCTGTACGGAAACATTTTAGGGTGGAACTTTCAAACTTCTTGTTTTATTTCTTTTTCTTTTTCAGTTTTTTTCTATACGTTTTATGCTGTATTTTTATTGGTTTTCATTGTTAGACAAAACATACTTAAACTAGCTTAATAGTCTAATATGTTGATCTTAATTCCAACGTACTGACTCTTAACAAGTGCTCTAAGCTAACCTAGGATTATATATTTTTGTATGCCTTATTGTTTGTGTTCATTTTCTCAATTAATTTTATTATTAAATTTGACCAAAGAAACTTCAAAAACTTGGGATATTGTTATTCTTCACTATGAACTAACATTCGTTCACACAAGGTCCAATCATTGCATTTTTAAAAATTACCTTTACTCGAAAATTATATATTTTGGTTTAGAAATAATAGCATTTCCCAAGTTTTTTTTATGTTTTTTAGGTGAGAATTAAAATTAAAGAACTATTTAGAATAAAAAGAAAGCAAAAATAATTAAGTAGCCCAAAGGCATACAAATTAATCCTAGGTTAATTTAGAACACTTGTTAAGAGTCATTAAGTTAGATTTAAGATCTTAAGGTTCAATACTTTAGATTAAATGCTTTTGACTAGCAAATAAGAGAATAAGGAAAATCAATAAAAAAAACATGCATTAAAAACGAACAAAAAAACATAATTGCATTTTTGGCGAGAATTCCATCACTGTAAGCAGACTTTAGGTGAGCACTGTGATCACGATTAAATCGCTGGAAAGAATGTACAAGCTTAGACGATTTCCAACATGCCGAACAATCCGTGAATCCTTAAATGACTGGCCATTAAGTGAAATTTGAGAAAGAAGAAGGTTAGGCAAAACACCATCCAATAATACCATCCGGCGATTAATTAAAAAAAACTAGGTTCCATAGCCAAGTAGCTCATAAGAAGCCACATGTTACAAATTTCAATAAACAGAAACGCATGGATTTTGCAAATGAATTTATTACAAAGCCCCCAGATTTTGGAACAGTCATCTTTGCCGATGAGAGCGAATTCTATACATTTGGAATAAAAGGAAAATCGGTGGAGAAAAAAAATAAGAAATACAGGTTTTGAAAAACAGAATTTAGTAACAACAGTAAAGTGTGGAGGAAGCAAAATAATAGTTTCGAAGTGTATGGCAGTGTAATAAAAATTACCCTTTTCTGAATCCTTAATGAACTAATACCAAAAATATAACCAGATCCTGAAAGATAATTTACTGCAAAGTTCCCAGCAGTTGGAAAGATCTCTGGTTTCAAAAAGATAATGACCTGAAACATACCGCGTACAATGTAAAGCTTTGGACGCTGAAAAATAACAGATTACATAATAAGTTCCGGGACTGACGTATAGGGAGCGCCACTAACAAAAATCCATATTATTTTTAGAAAGGACAAACATTGAATTAATGCCTGTAAAATTTTCATGACGACCTAACATTTTGGTAAGTTTTTTATAAAACGATTTATTTTTAGCCTTATAATAGGCTTCGTTTCGGCGATCACCTTGTTATTCGAGCCATATTCCGGTGGACATCTTTTTGAGGCCTGAAAAGAGGTAAAAGTCGCTGGTGGCCACATATGGAGAATACGGTGAATGCGGAGGCAATTGAAAACCCAATTCGTTCAATTTGACCATGGTAGCCAACGACTTTTGACACGGTGCATTGCTCCAATCATGCTCAAATGCTCCAATAATGCTCAAATGCTTCAATAATGCCCAAATGCTACAATCATGCCATGTATAAATTTCTGTCGCTCCGTTTGCCTACAGTCTGGCCACTTCAAGTGGATACTTCGTCTTCAATGCTCTCTCTGCCTCTCTTGAACTCACTTGACCACTTTTGCACAGTTGATAATGAAGGTGAGGAACCCTGGCAAACAGCCACAATCTGTTCATGAATAGTTTTTTGACTTTTTGCTTGCTTAGTGTGAAATTTAATTACGGCTCGATGCTCAATTTTCACCATCTTCGTCTCAGTTGCCGATACTGAGAATAGATTGAATGCCGCTGGTATAACATCGCCAGCCGACCTTTGTGTTTTTGGACGCTTTAGGCGTGATCCACCTTCTGCTGTCCACTCCGCTGACTGCCGATATGACTCTAGAGTGTAGTAGTGGATCCATGTTTCATCTATTCTGACATATCGAATCTCAAAAAGTCTAGTTTATTCTGGCAAAACAGCTTCAAACAGCTCTCAGAATTGTTTTTGTTACCCCATTTCGAAAACAACTGTCTCGTGGATAAATGTTCATGCAAAATAGCCTTCACACTGCCTTCGGATACCTTTAAGGTATCATCATCAATTTCACTTCGAGGTTTTCCAAAACGATTTTGAGTATTTTTTGACGTTGTTAGATGTTACCACCTCAATAGGCCTTCCAGAGCGTTCAGCATCGTTGATGTCTGTACGGCCACTTTTAAAGTTAAAAAACCACCGAAAAATGGTTATTTTTCTTGAAGGAAAGTCCCTGTAATACTTTTCAAGCGATTGCTAAGCTTGCACGGTATTTTTCCCCTCAAACACACAAAACTCTGTTTTTCTCAATATTTTTAAAATCGTCAAAGTTACGTCACTTGAGCACTGTAAATTGTAACCTCATAATCATTGTCATGAAAATTTGACAAGTATCGTTTGAATGTTTTTACCAGAAACCATTAAGGAAGGAGATGGTCAACTGAACAGCTGACCAAACGGCTGATTTCCCATTTATCTATCGCCCATTTGACTGTTATTTACATGTTCTTGTAGAAAAAATCCCATTTTCTGAAAGTTATTTACGTAACATCGAACATTGTCTCATTTTACTCACACATCTATACGTTTCCCTTCCAAAATTGGGAATATGGCGGCTAATACGTCAATTTTTGCCTTCAATATTGTCAAACGATCGTAAATTGTCAACTGTTCGTGAATTCGTCAGCCATTTTGTGTACATTCAAAACAACGCGTTCGGAAAATCTACTGCAAATTGTTTACGGAAGTAAGTGTAACCGAAACTTTAAATAGGATTTATTTCTAATAAATGAATAATTTGATAGCATTTATATTTATAATAACTTATGAAATATGTAGAAATCTGAACTACTGAAAAGTCGCACATTTGGAAAAGACATAATCAATTGACACTCCGAGTTAAGCGTATTATAATTACAATAAATATTTGGTGTTACATATTATTATTACAAAATATTATTTTTACTGTCCAATTGACATCAATTCAATATGAAAGGTGTTGTTATCGACAAAAAAATTAAACCTAATCCACAAAACAAATAATAAACATGTTTCGTGCAATCAAAATAAAAACAATAATAATAAAACGAATACATTTTGCGCAACATTTTTGTCTAATTTAACTCAGAACAAAGATATAAAGATCGCAATGAGAAAGTTTTTACAAATTTAAGATACGTTTTGAGTACTAATTCAATTAGAACAAATATAATATCAGACATAATATTTATTAACAACAGCTATAAAATTAATACATTTATTAAAACCGAGTTATAGAATTTAAAATAAATAGCTGTTGTTCAGTGTTTTGTAATGTTTATTAATTCATAAATACGATTTAGTAAATTATTGCGTTTAAACTAAGTTTATATCCTTGTTTTGTTTTTGAAATAATCATAAAGTTTTAAGTATACTGCTTTTCTGATGCAACTTTTGCCTTACAAACATAATTTCTGAACGTGGCTATCGGCAACCATTACATTGTGTGGAAAAAACTATACTTTCTCTCTTTCAATTTTTTGTTTTATATGCCCTCTGGTCGCCGTGGCGTAGTGGGTAGAGTGCGACGCTCACACGCCGAAGGGACTAGGTTCGACTCCCAGCTTGACACCAATTTTTCGAATTTTTCACGGCACCACCTCTTTCGAGCTGCTGACAACACTCAAAGAGTAATAACTGTCTAAGAAAGCTTCTCAAATCTCGCCGTTCGGAGTCGGCAAAAAACTGTAGGTCCCTTCTACTCGTGAGAGAACAGTAGCGCGCACAACACGAGTAGTTGATGAGCAAGCTAGGCCCTGGTCCCCCTTTGGACTGTAGCGCCAACAATTATTATTGTTATTATGCCCTCTTCTTCTAACAGTTTTAAGAGTGAGGAGATCTACCGTATAGGCAGGTCACACGTATTCTCATTTCAAAACAAAAAAATCCTGTCTGTGATTCAGCTGTTCAGGAGGAGAAATGTTATAAAAAACGCTGTCAAAATGAATTCAAGGGCGTGAGACGAGGGAGTTGACAATCTCCCTATTGGTCTCTGGTTTTTACTTCTTAAAATTAATATGGATTTTTATTAGTGGAGCCCCCTATATGTCGATCCCGGGACTTATTAAGTGATGTGTTAAGTTGCGGAGAGCTGCTCAGTCACCGGATTTGATTCGTAAAGAGCATTTGTGGGATTTGCTTGAACGCAGAAGAAATTAAGAACATAATACATAAATAACAGCCCAAGACACAACAAATTTAGATACATTCAGCTACCTACTACGAAACATTCAAAAATATTCTTTCTGTACTTTAAAGATCTTGTACACAGACTTTCTTAGACAATACATTCTTTTTTAACATTTTACCGTCCGTTATTCTAAATTAAAATGTATTTCCTTAATAGAATCTGTCAACAGAGTTTTAGAACCCGTCTCTTTCCCCACCACAAAACAAGCTAGCTCCACTAATGGACGAATTTCATTACCTTCCAGAGCTGCTGAAGGATCCTCAAACAATACCCCTTCAACCGGAGCACAAAACAAACAACTAGTTACGAAAATGAAATTATTTATTTTGCTACTCCACGAACCAAATCCAATTCAATTATAATCTCAAAATTGCAGGGAAAACAAATAATTTTCTAATTAGTTGCACTCTCTCTCTGCTGGTTTTGTATTGCATGCGCCACTGCCAACTGGACGAGCGGTAATCGTTCGGACATTGCCGTTAGCAACCACCGCAACGCTTGCTTCCGTCCCTTTTCAAATATTTTCAAATATTTTGCACATCAATCAAAGTTTGCTATGCTAACACATGGAAATATGCTTTTTATTTGAATGCCCCGGTAGGTGCATGCTGCGATGAGGTGTACCTCGAAGTGGTTCTAGTTTCGATTAATGCCTGCTGTGTATCCTAGTCACGCTTCGGAATGAATTGGTATTGAGTTCTAGCTCGAAATTTGTTTTAAATAATTGTATGCGGCCACTGCCCCATCCGAGAGTGCACTAATTGCCATTCCATTGGATTTCTTCTTTGGAAATGCTGTGCGATTTTAATTGCGAAACTTATATGAAAATTATTATTATTTCGTTCGTAGACCATGAATTTCAATTAAAATTGATTTCAAAACCATATCTGAACGGTTCTGGTTCTGGTACTGGTGGGCAGTCATGCGGCAGGAAGTTGAATATTTCATATTTTTCATCACATCTTTAGAAAATCAATCAAATAAATGCAATTTTAGCTTGTTGCAGATTTTTTATATCATCGTTTGGAATGCTTGATTATTATATGTAAATATTGTATATGGGGCCACACTGTATATACAGTGGCTCAAAGTAAAACTTGGACATCCTCCTGAAAATTAATTATATCGAGCATAATTTTATACATATACATAGGTAAAAGGCATTTGTATTGTTGTTTTTTTTTTCCGAACGAAACAAGTTGATGTAACAAAACTGGGAAGCATGGTGGCGGCTCCAAAGTGGTGTGGGGATGTTTTTTATTCCACGGGATGGGACCTCTCTGTAAAATAGAGGGACGAATGGATCGATTTCAATACCAAAATATTTCGGAATAGACAATGTTACGTGTGCCGAGGATCACATGACCCTTCATTGGAGATTACAGCAAGATAATGATCCAAAGCAACCGGCAAAAAACATCTAAAATTGGTATCTGGTAAAAAGTATTGATGTAATTAAGTGGTCATTACAATCTTCTCACAATAACCCCATTGGAAAACTAATGGAAATAGTCAAATAAAACTAAAAGGGCAACATTTCAAAAACCTTCTGCAACGTTTTGAAGCTTTTCGTGGAGAATGGACAAAAACACCACAAAACCTTTGTAAACAATCCTACAGAATCTATGCCAAGACGATGCCAAGCGGTTTAAAAAAACAAAGGTGGCTCCACAAAATATTAATTTAGATATAGAAGTTCTACAATATCAAACGTTTTTTTTCAGTTTCCTTAGTTTTGTCTGCCCAATATAACATAACCAGTATAAAGTGAGCGCCAAGATACAAATGTCTCGATAGGGAACATTTGTTGTGAACCAGCCCTTATTTTTTTTTTGTTTGTTCGCTATGACATCTGTGAAAAATATTTAGAATGCATCAAGTCATTGAACAGAAAACACCATATTTTTTCATCGTCTTAAAAATGTCGAATTTTGTACCAGAAAGTAATGATTTGCGGAAAGCATTAAGTTTTTGTTTTCATTTGAAGAAAAGTGCTGCAGAGTCGCATCGAATGCTTGTCGAGGCATATGGTGATCATGCTCTATCAGAAGCAACATGCAAAAGATGGTTGCAACGGTTCAGAAATAATGATTTTGATGTGAGAAATGAAGAACGTGGAAGACCACCAAAAAAGTTTGAAGACGCCGAATCGCAAACGATATTGGATGGAGATGACACTTTGAGTCAAAAGCAAATGGCAGCAATGTTAAATGTTGCACAGCAAACAATTTCTGACCGTTTAAAAGCTATGGGAAAGATCCAAAAGTGTGGAAAATGGGTGCTACATGAATTGAATGAAAGACAGATGGAAAACCGAAATTTTGCTTCAAAGACACGAAAGAAAATCTGTTTTGCATCGGATTGTTACTGGCGATGAAAAATGGATTTATTTAAAGAATCCTAAATGGAAAAAATCATGAGTTAATCTGGGACAACCATTTACATCGACTGCAAAACCAGATCAATTTGGCAAGAAGACAATGCTGTGTGTTTGGTGGGACCAGAAAGGTGTGCTGTACCACGAGCTCCTAAAACCTGGTGAAATCGTTAATAATGATCGCTACCGACAACAAATAATCAATTTGAACCATGCATTGATCGAGAAACGACCAGAATGAGCCAGAAAACATGGCAAAATATTTTTGCTCCATGACAATGCACCTGCACACAAAGCAAAACCGGTTCAGGATACAATCAAAACTCTTGGCTGGGAGCAGCTACCCCCCCGCCATATTCACCAGACGTGACTCCTTCCGACTACCATTTGTTTTCATCGATGGGACACGCATTGGCTGAGCAGCACTTTGATTCCTACGAGGAGGTCGAAAATTGGGTGTCTGATTGGTTTGGTTTATTGGCGTGGTATTCACAAATTTCCAGAAAGGTGGTCAAAATGTGTAGAAAACAATGGCCAATACTTTGAAAAAAATGGTTTTACTTTCCCATTAATAATTAGTGTTTTGTTTTCAAAAAAAAAAAAAAAAAAAACGCTCATTTCATTCTCATTTGTTTTTAAATTTAATTTAATGAATTTGAAAAGGTTGCCATTAGTTGTTTTTACCTGCGTCCATTTTTTCATTTATTTCAGTTTCCTTAGTTTTGTCCGATACTGTATATGTACTAGGTTTGTTTTTTATATTTCGGGACTAGAGAACAAAAACTAATATTAATCATGGAAAATAGCTTTATTGTTTTTCAAAATATTCCCCATTTGCATGCGTTTGGACCAATTGTCGAAGTATTTTTGCCACTCTGATTGAGGTATCTCCGAAACATGCATTCTGAATGCATCAACCGCTTCTTCAGGTGTCGAAAAACGTTGACCTCTCATTTTATTTTTTACGTACGGAAATAAAAAGAAGTCATTCGGTGCCAAGTCAGGACTATAC
This sequence comes from Eristalinus aeneus, assembly GCA_955652365.1. Taxonomy (NCBI): domain Eukaryota; kingdom Metazoa; phylum Arthropoda; class Insecta; order Diptera; family Syrphidae; genus Eristalinus; species Eristalinus aeneus. Next base: position 23,010,304 of record OY019130.1, read on the forward strand.
GGCGGATGACTCATCAAATCGATGTTTTGAGTGCTTAAAGATGCAGTTGTTTGAGCCGATGTGTGAGAGCTTGCATTGTCGTGGTGAAGAGTGATCCGTCTTCGGCGGTTGGTTTTCCTGATTTCTTGGAAGACAACTGGCAAACAAATGGTTGTGCACCACTCAAAATTGACTGTTCTGCGTTGTTTTAGTGGTACGGTTGCCATATGTCCAGTTTTTTTCGAAAAAGGCGACCATTTGCTTGGAAGTGCTTCGTGCGAGAGCAACTTTTGTTGGATTTGGCTTAATTTGAAACACCCATACAGTCGACTGCTGTTTACTTTCGGGCTCATACGCGTAAATCCACGATTCATCACCTGTCATGGAGCATTTCTTTCGACCAATCGACACGAGCCTTTTTTTGAGCGATTGGCAAATTGTGTGGGATCCAACGCGAACAAATTTTTTTTACGGTCAAATGTTCATGCAATGTTGAATGTATGCTGGTCCCACTAATGCCTAAGGTTGTCTCAATTTCACGATAGGTCACATGACGATCTTGCAATATCAGTTGGCGCACAGCATCAATGGTTTCCGGAACAACAACTGATTTTGAATGACCTTCACGAAAATCGTCTTGGAGTGAACTACGACCTCGGTTGAATTCACCATACCGTCGATAAACACTGGTCCTTGATGGAGCTTCATCGCCAAAATATAAATGAAGAAAATTTAATTCCAGTTTTTGGGCAAGAAAAATCTTTTAAGTTACTGTAAACAGCACAAATAGCGCTCGTATGTCAAAACGTTCTGAGTACGTATAACCTCAAAAATGTCAAACTTTACGATAGAGGTGTAAGTTGCCAGATTGCAACACTAGGATTACCCAATCCCGAAATATAAAAAAAAATAATTTATTATAAATTAAACTCGCATTCTCCTTCATATGGATACCGAGAAAATATTAAACGTCCCTCATATTCAAAAAGTTTGAAACACCATAACAAAAGAAATGTGAATGTGTGAATACTGAACACTTTTAAACTTCAGCGAGTTTCAAAACACAACATTGTTATTCTTTACATTGAAATACGTACAGCTTAAAATCCTGATGAGCATCCGAATGAAATTTCATGTGAACATCGTTCACACTAATTCGTTACATTTTCTAATGGGGCTAAATTCTGTCGGATACGAAAATATAATTCTGAAAGGGTTTCCTCTTGCCGGGTAAGAGGAACGATTTTGAATTGGAAACTAAACCTGAACTGAACTGACTTTTAAACTGAAGGCTGTGGTTATAAGGAACATTTTGCTTAATCATAATCATATCCAACTTTATAGATAAGCCATCTCCTTTGTATAAATTTTGACTATAATTTTTCCTTAACAAGGAGTTAACAGTCGTGTTCATAGTAATTGGGACAAGCAACTTTTTTTTTATATTTTTTGAAAGTAGGCTATGGTTTGTAAATTTTGTTGAAATATTTTGGTCAGTTTAAGTAGGCTATGGATCATATACCCTATATCCAATGTTTTTGTAAGTCATTTAAATTAAATTGGCTGTTCTAAAAGGCAAGCTGCTGTTTTTTGGAGAAAAAAATGAAATCATTTCAATTTCAAACATTTCTTGTTAAGACTTCATCATCATGGATATTCCAAAAGAAAAGAATGCACAAGTCATTGCGTTACATGCCCACACTGGGAAAACCATCCGAGAGATTTCAGCTGACGTTGGAGTTTCAAAATCCAGTGTTACAAGGATTATTGATCAACACAAGGTCACTGGATCAATTGAATTCAATCGGAAGAGCATTGTAGGCGGAAACGAAAACAACAAAACATGACGATAAGGTTTCGATGAGAAATATTATAATCAACCCTGGCAAGTCAAGTTTTGGACTGCAATGGGAGTGGACAACAGCTGGAGTTCGCAGCAGCAGTTCGTAGGCGCATTCTGGAAGTTCACCGAGAGGCAACAAAGCCTTTGAAAAAGCAGCTTTTAACCGAAAAAATAAGGGCAGAAGCGAATAATTTGGGCCAAGAAATATAAGGAATGGACAGCGGGCAATTGGCAGAAAGTTGTTTTTTTGGACGAGAGTTACTTTGAGGCTTAAGGATACCGGTTAAGTGTCGTGAGAAAAAGTGCGAATGGAAAACTTCAACTCGGCCATATGGTTCAAGTGCTAGAACACAAACCCAAAGTCATGTTTTGCGGCTGTTTAAAATTTGAAGGCCCAGGAAGTATTAAACCAATAGAAGGTATGAAGAACAGCACCAACTACGCAGAAGTTTTAACTCAAATGCTGCTTCCAGAGATTCAAAGGAGACGTTCCGTAGCGAATTAAATTTTCCAACAGGACCTTGCTCCATGTTACACATCCAAAATATTAAACAATATTTTGCAAACGACAAAATTGATGTTCTAGATTGGGCTGGCAACTTCCCCTGACCTCAATCCAATTAAGAATCTGTAGGCAATGACTAAAGGAAGGCTCAGGAAGAGAGACTGCGCCACAAGAACTGAGCTGATTTCGTCTATTATTGATATTTGGTTTCATGACCTAGAAATTAAAAAACAATGCGAACGACTTAATGGCGTTTCAGCAGCATATCGCAGGCGTTGATTCGGTCTAGAAGGTTTTTTTTTGCGTCAAATCATGCTGCACCCATACATCAAGCTTTTTCTGTATTCAGCCTTCTGCAGATGGTTTAAAATGGCTTGGTGACTAACTCCCATCTCCTTGGCAATGTCACGAGATGCCACATGCCGGTCTAACTCGATGATTTTCATGATTCGATTAGTATTCGTCGTCTCAGGTCTTCCGCCGACTGGCTTATCCATGGTGTCGTTTTCATTAGCTCTGAATCGTCGAAACCATTCCCTCGCGGTTCGAAGTGATAGAGTACCATCCCCCAAAACACCATTAATCTCACGGAATCTGGCGGATTTGCTTTAAACGAAGAAAAACTTTAAATAGCGCGAATTTTGGCGTTAAATAACTCCATGTTTACACGCCTATAGCTGTTCAACGCAATATCCAAACTAATCATGCATAGCGTCGTTTTGTAGGTTATGTCAAGGCCTTTCAAATAATAGTATTGCCAGATACAAGCTCTGTAGCGCTTTGTCCATATCCGCAAAATTCAAAAGACAAAAAGGCGGAAGGGAGATGTGACCTTATGTTATATTAAAAATTTAATTTCTTCCAATTCATTTGCACACGACTGTATATTTCTAGTTTGGGTCTTGTGGCTAATTGCTTTATCAAATTTTGGATTATACTGAACTGGTAGAGACTGACACTTGTTTTTTACACAAATTTAAAAAGTTTCGCTTTCCATTAAAGAAGCGTTCCTAACGAACAAAATCAGTGAACTGCGTTTACTCTTGTGAGAGTCGTAGATTTCTGTTAAAATGGTATAAGATCACACAGCCAGGTGATTAACTAAACCTTAATCGAAAACCTGCTCCAACAAAAAGGTTAAATACCGATCTACATTCTTCATAACTAATGGCGGTTCATGTGGACATCCCTTAAGGTATTGTGTAATCCTGGAGTCCTGAAAAGAATGATTACACACTTCTTTTAATATATTTCTAGTTTTCATTCGAAAAAGATTTAGTCTCATAAATAATCCCACCGAAAGAAGATGCTAATGGCCCCAATATGTGCCACAAGACTTACTAATCAATCCACGGCGGCGATACCAAGAACAAAGATGACTAAGTTCCACTCGACTTGTAACGAGGAATCCAATAAAGAATAGCAATTTTATATTAATAACAATGTTCCTAACTACAATCACGTGCCAACAACAAAACGCGAACATTTTATTTTAGGTAAATTATCCATTAATTTGCACGGACATTGTTAGCTTCCACTTCATTTTCTAGGTATTCTACGAGAGAACAATGCTTCATTTAAAACAGGATACATACTCTTAATAATGTTTTCACATCCTATATTGTTTTTTTACTCGTTTCCTAACACAGTCAAGTTTTGTTGTTACAATTTTATATACTTCAAATAAATAAATTGTAATTGGCGGAATGAAACACATGAACTTCCCCCGCCGTGACCACACATGTATTCAATATTAACCGCCATTTTCATAATGAATATTAAAAACATTCTTCTGTGTGGTAACAGACGAAATTCGGTTCGTCTCCTTGAACCCATGTAAAGGAGTATACGAATGCAATAAAATTATAAGGATTAAATTCACATGTGGCTTGTTTTCAATACAAATTGTACGTACTCATAAAATCGAGGGAACAGGGATGTTCTCTGTTGCTTAGTAGAAATCAATTTTATTCATCCCTGCGGATTAGTCTGTTGCAACTGTGCCGTTTGTCTTCTATTTCGGAGGATAGATGCGACGAATTTTGTATCGACTCAACATTTCTGTATTTATGTACTTACTTTGTACAAATGTGATCCGAAGTTGAATTCCAGGATTGGATTTTGAAGTTCTTTAACCCATTTATTACCACTGTACCCGCTTGGGTACAGAAAATTCAACAACATTATGGTTTTTTATGGTTTTACCGTTGCTCTTCTTCCAATTTGTTTTCATGAAATTTGTTTTTTTTTTGTTCGTTAACATGTGTTCAACAAGTAGGCGTTGAGTTTATTGTAAGAAAAAAGAACGGAATTTTTTTTTATTATTCCGCATTGGGTGCGATTGCGAATTTCTTGGTTTGTCTTTGGGAATAAATGTGTTAAACCACAACGGTTGGTTTATGATTCCCTAGCACGAAAGTAAACATGTAATCGTACCTGGCTGCCTGTTATATTTCGGGATTAAAAAACAAAAACAAATATTAATCATCGAAAATAGCTTTATTATTTTTCAAAATATTCTAAACATAGAGATCTATCCACTTTTGCATGCGTTTGAATCAATTGTCGAAGCACTTTTGCCACTCTGATTGAGGTATCTCCAAAAAATGCATTCTGATCGCATCAACCGCTTTTTCAGGCGTCGAAAAACGTTGACCTCTCATTTTATTTTTTACGTACGGGAATAAAAAGAAGTCATTCGGTGCCAAGTCAGGACTATACGGCGGATGACGCATCAAATCGATGTTTTGAGTGCTCAAAAATGCAGTTGTTTGAGCCGATGTGTGAGAGCTTGCATTGTCGTGGTGAAGAGTGATCCGTCTTCGGCGGTTGGTTTTCCTCATTTCTTGGAAGACAACTGCCAAGCAAATGGTTGTGTACACCTCAGAATTGACTGTTCTGCGTTGTTCTAGTGGTACGGTTGCAACATGTCCTGTTTTTCCGAAGAATCAGGCGACCATTTGTTTGGTAGTGCTTCGTACGAGAGCAACTTTTGTTGGATTTGGCAATTTGGCGATTTGGCAATTTGGCAAATCAATTTAAAACACCCATACAGTCGACTGCTGTTTACTTTAGGGCTCATACGCGTAAATCTACGATTCATCACCTGTAACGATGCGTCTCTGACATCGTGTTTCGAAGCACCGCGATCGTATTTTTGTAGCATTTCTTTCGACCAATCGACGCGAGCCTGATTTTGAGCGATTGACAAATTGTGTGGGACCCAACAACAAATTTTTTTGACGGTCTAATGTTCATGCAATATTGAATCTATCCTGGTCCCACTAATCCCTAAGGTTGTCTCAATTTCACGGTAGGTCACATGACGATCTTGCAATATCAGTTGACGCACATTATCAATGGTTTCCGGAACAACAAATGATTGGACGACCTTCACGAAATACGTCTTGGTGTGAACTGCGACCTCGGTTGAATTCACCATACCATCGATAAACACTGGTCTTTGATGGAGCTTCATCCCCAAAAATTGAATTGAGATCATCGATGGACTGTTGTTGATGTAATCCACGTCGAAAGTTGTAAAAAAAATAATCGCACGAAAATTTTCACGATTCAATTCCATTTTTTTGGTCGAGGTGAATCGTTTAAGTTACTGTAAGCAGCTCAAATAGCGCTCGTATGTCAAAACGTTCTTAGTACTCAAAACCTCAAAAATGTTAAACTTTACGATAGAGCTGGCAGTTACCAGATTGCAGCATTAGGGTTGCCCAATCCCGAAATTTAAGGCAATCCTCGTACACCAACCTTTTGTTATACCGGCTGTGTGCTTTGGATCATTATCATGCAATAGCATCACACCTGAAGGTAGTCCCAAGTTTTCTTTGGTTTCGGGGATACAACGTTTTAGGATATCAACGTATCCAAACCAACTCCGTTTGTTGTCATTAAACCTCAAGCCATTATGTTCCCACCACCGTGCTTAACTGTAGAGGTGACATTTTTGGGATGCAAAGCAGTTCCGTCTCTCCTCCAGCGAAGAGTCGACCATCACTACCGAAAATGTTAAATTTTGATTCATCACAAAAAATTACTTGATTCCAGAACTCATCCGTCTTCTGCACGTACTCCTTGGCATACTTCAGTCGATGTTTTATGTTTCTTTCTGATAAGGCTGGATTTTTGCAAGGGCTTTTAAATCATTTTTATGTAAAAAAAATTGTGCACTGTTTCCGAATGAACTTTTGCAATTTTTTCTTTCTTCAAAGTTTTGGCAATTTCCACAGCTGATCCCTTCTAATTTCTATTTACCATCCATGAAATTCTCCGTTTACTTTGATCCGTAGAAATTTTGGAAGGCCTTCCACTTCCCGAAACACGATGAAGAAAACCGTTATATTTAAAAGACTTTATAATATTAAAGGCTGTTGATTTAGGTTTGTTAACCACTGAAGAAATTTTGCGAATACAATAATTTTGTTCATAATTAACAATTATTAAAGCTTTCATATAACGAGACGTCTGTTTATTTCTCATTTTTTCAACAACAAAATTTAATTACATAAATATTAATTACAATACTTTGTGGCCGCTGTGGCATTGTGGGTAGACTGCAAGGCTCACACGCCGAAGGGTCTTGGTTCGAGTCCCAGCTGAACACCTCGATTTTTTCACAGCACCACCTCTTTTGAGCTGCTGACAACACTCAAAGAGTAATAACTGTCTAAGAAAGCTTCTCAAACTTCGCCGTTCGGAGTCGGCAAAAAACTGTAGGTCCCTTCTACTCGTAAGAAAACAGTAGCGCGCACAACACGAGTAGTTGATGAGCAAGCTAGGCCCTTGTCCCCGTGTGGACTGTCGCGCCAACAATTATTATTATTAAATACAAGCCCGAAAAATTAGCTGTGGAAATTGCCAAATCTTTGTAGAAAGAAAAAATTTAAGAAGTTCATCCGGAAACAGTGCACAATTTTTTACATAAAAATGATCTAAAAGCCCGCACACCTTGCAAAAATCCAGCCTTGTCAGAAAGAAACATAAAAAAACGACTGGAGTATGCCAAGGAGTACGTGCAATTAACGGATGAGTTCTGGAATCAAGTAATTTTTTGTGATGAATCAAAATTTAACATTTTCGGTAGTGATGGTACGGAGTGACGGAACAGCTTTGCATCCCAAAAATGTCGCTTCTACAGTTAAGCATGGTGGTGGAAACATAAGGGTTTGAGGTTTAATGACAACAAACGGAGTTGGTTCTCTTCATGTAGTTGAAGGAAATTTAACAAAGTTTGGATACGTTGATATCCTTAAACGTTGTGTACCCGAAACCAAAGAAAAATTGGGACTACCGCTGGGTGTAATGCTGTTGCATGATAATGATCCAAAGCACACAGCCGGTATAACAAAAGATTGGTGTATTTAGAATATAAAAAAGGTATTGCCGCATCGCCCCCAAAGTCCGGATTTTAATCTCATACAGCACCTTTGGGCTGTTTTAGAAAAGGAAGTTCAATAAAGAACCATTTGTACCAAAGAAGAGTTAAAGACAGCATTGTGTGAAAAATGGCAAAAAATACCGTCGGCTGTAATAAAAAATCTGGTCGGATCGATGAACAGAAGATTACAGGAACTTATAAAAGCAAAAGAACAACACACAAAATATTAAATTTAAAATAATTATTTTAATTCTTTGTAATTGTCAAAGTTTTTATTTTGGCCCATGAATTTGCACTATTTTTGATTTAAGCCTTTAGTTGCTAAAATGAAAAAAAATTAACAATGACTGTGTTTGGATTACTGAAACTGTATTAAACAGCAGTTTCATATGTAATTTATTTCGTTTTAATATATTAAAAAATGGCTGAGATATTTCAAGCTGAATTTGAAGGTAATAAGTGTCCAAGTTTTTTTTTTGGTTCACTGTACATATAGTTAAGAAAAAAAAAAAAGTGCCTACAGTTTTTTAGAGGTAAGCAATGCTAAAGTTAGATGTACTTTAAAAATAACAATGGACTCATGCATACTTATTTTAAGCACTTTTACGGAAAACATTTCTTAAATTTGAAATCCGCTCTAGAAGAAATAGATTGCAAAAGCAAAGGCTGAAATCGTATTGCTACCTACTGATGAAGATTCTATTACAAATGAAGAGGATATTGAAGATGGAAATATGAAAATGCAAGAGTCAGATCCCAGATGTCTTGTGGTATACATTCCAGGTGAAGTTGAGATTTTTATGGATGAATATTTATCACGAGACAACAATGAATCTAACAGTGAAGACGACATTGCATTGCCTCAGTCAAAGAAGATTCTAGCATCACCACTTTGGAAGAAAGTAATCACCAGAACAAATAAAAAGAACAGACCATTACTTAACTAGAATCCAAGACTGTGCTTTTAACTTGTTTGGGCTCAACGAAGTTTAAGTCTTTGAAAAATTGTTGGATATCGAAGTAAGATAACCAAACAATATTGTATGGAGGACAAAACACTGCTTTACAGTCAATGAAGAAGATTTGAAAATGTATACTTCTTTTTTCGGGCTATCACTCAGGGGCAAGCAATATGTCTAGAAATAGATTTCAAGAAAGAAAAAAGTTTATTCATTTTGCTGATAATAATAGCCTGAACTTGAACGATAAAATGGCAAAACTTCGCCCACTTAGTAATCGATTGTGCCAGAAGTTTCAACAATGGGGATTCATGCATGAACATTTATCTATCGTCAATGTCATCTAAGACCGAAATGGTGCTGTCAAATGTGCAATGTTTTACATTGTATCAGAAGAGAACGCTTTAAAAAATTTCGTATGACCAAAAACTAAAATGGCTATGTAAGACTCTGTTTTTCTACAAAAAGTACACCTTAACTACAAGAAGCCTGAATTTTTTAAAAATGTTTTTTGTTTAAAAACGTCTGAACACAGGGGGACCAGGTCCTAGCTTGCTCATTAACTACTCGTGTTGTGCGTGCTAGTTCTACCATCTACTGCGAACAACTGGATCGCCTGAAGCAGGCGATAGACCAGAAGCGTCCAGAATTGGCCTACAGGAAGAGTGTAGTGTTCCACGAGGACAACACCAGACCACACACTTCGTTGATGACTCGTCAAAAGCTACGGGAGCTCGGATGGGAGGTTTTATCGCATACACCATATAGCCCCGAAATAGCGCCATTACCACCTGTTCCTGCCCATGGCAAACGCCCTTGGTGGTGTGAAGTTGAATTCAAAAGAGGCTTGTGAAAAGTGGCTGTCCGAGTTCTTCGCAAAAAAGGAGGAGGGCTCCTACGAAGGGGGTATTATGAAGTTCTCGTCTAGATGGAAACAGATTATCGAACAAAACGGCGCATATTTCAACTAAATCCGATCACTGTAGCACTTTAAATGAAGCATTGAATGAAGAGCAAAAAAGCTTGAGATATTTGATTATATTTTCCCACTAGTAAAAGGGACCTACATTTTATTGCCGACTCCGAACAGCAAAGTTTGAGAAGCTTTCTTAGACATTTATTACTCCTTGAGTGTTGTCAGCAGCTCGAAAGAGGTGGTGCTGTGAAAAATTCGATGTGTTCAACTGGGAATCGAACCTGGACCTTCGGTGTGTAAGTCTGAAACCACTATTAATCATGGCGGTGGTCATATCATTCTTTGCGGGGAAATGGTTGCAAAAGGACTTCGTCTACCTGGGCGCCGCGGTAAATAGGGACAACTGCAGATTCTTTTGACTCAAAGGCTAGCGTGCAATAAAGTCCTCTCTCGAAGGACTAAGCTCCCTTTATATAAAAGCTTGATCATCTCAGTTGTACTTTATGGATCGGAAACCTGGACGTTACTAAAAGCGATGAGAAGGCCCTTAGTCTTATAGAGAGAAAAGTTTTGCGTACTATTTTGGTCCTATTTACGTTGATGGCAGCTGAAGAAGAAGATTTAACGACGAACTCTATGGGCTGTACAGCGACATGCGCCTGATCAAGCGTCTTGGGAGACAACTCTTAAGATGGTTAGGCCATGTAGAGCGTATGCACATCACTGTTCCGGCCCGAATCAGAGCCATTGGGACAACGCAACAGAGAACGAGCTAGGCAAAAGGGGCGCACACAAGCGGAGAAAGACCTAAACTTTGGAGTTTGCAACTGGAGACAGCTAGCGAAAGACCGTGCTGGCTGGAGAGGCATGTTGGTTGAGGGCCAGGTCAACACCGGACTGTAGCGCCACAAGAAGAAGGAGAAGAAGAAGAAAAAGTAGAAAAAGAAGAAGAAGTAGAAGAAGAAGAAGAAGACGAAGGACAAGAAGAAGAAAAAGAAGAAGAAGAAGAAGGAGAAGAAGAAGAAGGAGAAGAAGAAGAAGAAGAAGAAAAAGAAGAAGAAGAAGAAGAAGAAGAAGGAGAAGAAGAAGAGGAAGAAGAAGAAGAAGAAGAAGAAGAAGGAGAAGAAGAAGAAGATAAAGAAGTAGAAGAAGAAGAAGAAGAAGAAGAAGAAGAAGAAGAAGAAGGAGAAGAAGAAGAAAAACTTGTATTATTCCACTCAGATAAAAAAAAGCTTCATTCAACTAGTCTTTTCTTCCGATGTTATGAGTTCGGATCCTATGTTCCAATGCATCTCCAACGTGCTCAACAGGATTGGTATCCTCAGTTGCACATGTTAGTTGAGGCAAAGAAGAGAAAGAGTGCGAATGGTGTGGGAAATCATGTGTTCATTGAAACTAGTTTACGATGTTTTCAGAACATTTAAACATTTTTAAAGAATCGAGAGCTCAAACTAATGTCATCCCTCTATTAATTATTATATAGGCAAAAGTGAATCCGTGGACTTCTTGGCGTATTTGTCAAAGTGAGACGCTCACACGCCGAAGGTCTAGGTTCAATTCCCAGCTCAACATGAATTTTTCGAATTTTTTACGACGCCACCTATTTCGAGCTGCTGACAACACTCTACTGTCTAAGAAAGCTTCTCAAACTTCCCCGTTCGGAGTCATCAAAAAACTGTAGGTCCCTTTTATTCTTGAGAGAACAGAAGCGCACACAACACGAGTAGTTGATGAACAAGCTAGGCCCTGGTCCCCCTGTGGACTGGCGCGCCAACTTTTACCATTATATAATTATAAAAGTGGATCCCCTGGAATCGATATACCATAATCACTAAGCCATTCTTCGATTGCTTCAAGAAACCCAAACCCGTGACCTACAAATCGTTCCGCATCCGTCGAAAAAGCCAGTAGTCAAAGGCGCAAGGTCTGGAAAATACGGCAAGTGGGGTAAGACCTCCCACTTTGGTGTTTGTAGCTAGTTTTTAGCCGATACAACCACTTCTGTTGTGAAATCACTTTGTCATGCGTTTCGGTCAATTCTGGCCGTTCTTCACACACAGCTAAAACGCATTAGTAGTTGTCAATAATGTCTTCCACCGATGGTTTTGCTTAGTCTTAGCTTTACCAAATCCATCTGACCCGTTATATGTAGAGTTTGAACTTTGAACGTCATTATAATTCTTTAGCGTCGATATGAACCATGATGAAACAAGTTCACAAGGTTTTGAACAGAAAAACCTTGTTAACCGAACTGAAATTGTTTGCTGAGTCGATCCCTAGAACTCTGCTTTACGGATCTTGATCCAGTAAAACTTTTAAACTTTTTGGGCTGACAAAGATAACACACACAGAGTTTTCGAATCCGAACCACAGGGACAACGCAACAGAGGACGTCCTAGACTGAGATGGCGCATACAAGTGGAAAAGGACCTCAACCATCTTGAAGTGCGCAATTGGAGACAGCTGGCAAGAGATCGTGCTAGCTGGAGAGGCATGTTGGTTGAGGCCCAGGTCCACCCCGGACTGTAGCGCCATCCGAAGAAGAAGAAGAAAGATAACACAAAACTCAACAGTTTTTGTTAGTGGCGCCCCCTATATGTTCCGGTACTTATTGAGTGATTTGTTTTTGACGCTAAAGCCAAAAATCAAATCAATTTTGTAAAACAGAGCTGATGGACACTTACTTTTGTTGATAAATGTCAAACATTTCCAATGAAGTAAATAATCGCTTCCAAGATAAACCAAATTTTTTAATGCATATCTTGTGGCTTATTTGAGCCTCATAGTGTGGCTGTTATCTTCACCTTTTCATTTGTAGTCACATAATGTCCTATAAAACAATGTCTGAAAATGACACCTATGTTTTTTCCTGAATATTTCGGACTCATCTTACTCACAGGTATTCCAAAACAGGCATTAAAGGTTCTATCCAAAAACCGCAGCCATAAGAAAATTACTTTTATTTAAAAGAACTTTATCCACGAAATGTTTCCTGGCTTACAATCTATACATTTGACATATGTGCACTAGTTGATGAAGGCTTAAAGTTACAAGTATTCAAACTTTACACACAGTAGACCACAAAAAATTATATCGGCTGATTTCTGGAAGTTTCTCAAATGAAGTTCTAATCAAGTTGGAATTTGGGCATCACTTATTTAAATTTTAAATTGAGCTTCGACAATCAAATGCCAAAACTTTGATATTCAATTAAATTACTATTAAAATCCAATTTTAACATTCTCCCAGCAATAAGAAGTGTATAACATCTCTGTATTCAAAATTTCTATACATAAAGTATCTCATAATAAAAATAAAGTACATTCAGTATCCCCCTTCCTGGGAGGGGGATAAAATAAAATCATGCACCCCAGATATGGTATCCCCAAAAATCACTTAAAAGAAAACAAAACACGGCACCCATAAGCTCATAAGCCACCAACTTAAATGGCTGCCCAAATGCACAACTACAACAGCAGCGGCAGCAGCAGGAGAAGAAAAAAACACACAAAAACTACCCACACACGGGTTATATACTCCCACATGAAAGAGGAGTGGAAAAGAGAGCGAAAATCTGAAGTTGCGGTAAAACACTACCACTACAGGCTCATTTTTTGAGGGTGGACAACCTCAATTCGAAATAAAACACAGCCTTACGAGCAAGGAAAATTCTAACACCAACACACTCAGCCCCATTCGCTGAGTAATATGTTTTCAGATTGGCCCCCGAGTACGAGTACGAGCAGAAGTACTCACACAAGGAAAGGAGCGCGCGCAATCACGCCAGCAGACATTAGCCCCGTCGCCATATCCCAGACTCCGGGCCCGAAGAGAGAGAGCTAAATCAAGAGCTAAGCACCCCTAATTTTTGTGGGTACATTAGGACTAATGATGATTGAAATGTGCGTGCCATACAATCACCACCCCCACTGACGCTAATTCACATGGGGTGCAGCCGAAAGATTCGAGTGGCTGTGTGTGTGCCCGCGAGTGTAGGTGTGTGCGCTCGGCGAGGAGGGTGAATCCTTGGCATGCCATCCAGGATGATTGGCCCGGGTGGGTGGTTGGCTGGTGCTGGTGCTGGTGCCGAGATTCTACATTGAAACATAAAACTATGGCCAATATACTTATCGGGGTGTTTTATAGGTTAAACCATTTTGTTTTCATCCCTTTTGCGAAAGATCCACCATCACCACCACCAGGATGAGGCACCACCAGCAGCGGCAGCATTAACTGAACACGGTGGCATCGCTGTTTAGTTCCGCTTTTTTGAGCAATCAACGGAGATGCTCTCGGAACCGGAGAGATGAAAGATGAGAGAAATACTTTCCGTTCAGTGTGCAAAAGGTGAAGGTGGTTGCTGGTGCACTGCCGGAGGAGGACAACCATTATGATGATACATTGAATCATAATCATTACACGTTTTGGTGAATTCATAAATACATAAGTGCATTCCTTTTTTCCCCTTTCGACTCGTCCTGGCGGTACATAGGACTATTGATGGTATTCAACTGCTTTGTCACGATAGACATTATTTCCGATTCAGTCAACAAGCGGATTTGTTCACGATAAGACGGCAGCGCGCGGTTAAAACTGATACAGATTTTTATGTGTATTTTGTTGGAAAGAAGCTCGCATCGGAACTTTGCTAAACTCTGTGCTAAACATTGTGCCATTGTGTTTGAAGAAATGTGAAAAACATCTAATGTGACAGCAAGTGAAGTGTTTTACAGTTTTACAGTTTTAAAGTGCTCGCTCCTGAGAACCCAGAGAATTGGATTATTCATTTCAAAAGGAACGTTTGCCGATTTAAGGAATGTATGTAGTTTTTTTTCTGTGATTTTTAGTTCAAACTTCCCGTCGCTAAATCGTGTCCTTAAAGTCTAATTATATTTGGATTCCTTTCACTTTTTTGGTATCTAAAAAGTATAACTATGATTCTTTTAAATTTCTGGGAGTTGTAGGGTACAAGTGCATTCCGCAAGGATTTACAGTCAACCTTTTAATGCATTCGAAAACACATTTTTTTTTAAATAAAAAGAAGCCTACTTCATGTTTATATTTTGTAATTTGTTCAAAGATGGTAAAGAAAAGTAAATTTGTATTTTTATCTGAATCCCAGTATTTCTTGAGCACACTGATACATTTTTTGACAAAATGAAGTGGATATGTAGTCAAAAAGAAAGTCGATTTCTATTTAATTTACTTCCCGGGTCATAGAGAAAAGAAGAGAATAGTATATCGAATAGACTCCTTATTGGCATTTCTTTGAAATTATTTTAGCAGTCTCCTTCTCCAATCAGTGCTCGAATCTTTTTGAAGTTCGTCAGGTATTGAGTCGGCAAACCGTTGTTGTCCAAAGTATACAGATCCAGTTTGCCAGTCTTCATTGATCGCTAGATTGTCTCTTTGATGCATTTCTATTATTCGCTATAGAATTGAAAATTGATGGTTGATTGAACCACTAGACTGCTGTCACAGCTCTATGACACATAC
The DNA here is from genome assembly GCA_955652365.1 of Eristalinus aeneus. NCBI lineage: Eukaryota > Metazoa > Arthropoda > Insecta > Diptera > Syrphidae > Eristalinus > Eristalinus aeneus. Next base: position 23,025,394 of record OY019130.1, read on the forward strand.
AAATTTTGAGAAGTTGCTGCATTCATTTTGTATTTTTGTCTTTTCGAAAATGCCTTAAAAACTTAATATCCACTTCAGTAAATGTATTATTATTTTTTTTGTGCATTTTTATTTGTATTAATTCATTTTCTTACATGCTAGACAAAAATACTTAAAGCTAGCTTACCAACATAATCTTCTGATCTTAATTCTAACTTACTGACTCTTCACGAGTACTCTAAGCTAATATAGTGTTTTTTTTTCTATGCCTTTCGGCTTCTGCATTATTCGGCAAATGTATTATTTGTCCGCACAATATTCCTTTGAAAAATAGGGCCAATTCCATGTCATAAAGAGATCTCTACACCATCCGTATTTGACCTTTCTCTTGGTACAACTTAGGTGATATCCTTTTTTTCCTTGACCGTCTTTCATTTCATCTAGCGTTTAAAGGGAATAGATTTATTCGAGTTTAGTAGTTGTTATCACTTCTCCAATTTCAGGCTTTTCATTTTAATTAACGTGAACTTATTCAATCGTATGTTTCAAGCACAAGAACTTTTCTGCTCATTTTTCTTGACACAGCATTCCTTTTATTGTGGGCGCCTTTACTTTATGGGAAAAATTCTGCTACCAGTTCTGGACAAGACCTCCTTTACGTGAAATGAACAATGCTACGGCTTGGGGTTGGTGAAGTTTTCATTCGTCTCCCTCCATTTTAGCGGTTATTTCGCGGATAAATATATTTGTTACAAAATTGTCAAATCGTTCACCTCAAAATCTCACAAATGCACTGCTAGATTTCTGACTCAATAACTTCTAGAAACAAACATACGTATACTGTTCTTCTAAGTAATGGTTTTTCCGTCATATATTATGGAACTCTTTACAACAAATACTTATCTGAAAAAGTTTAGAATTGCGTAAAATAGGTGCCCGTATATGGTATAAGAAGGTTTATTTGAAAATGAAGGTCTTTATTTACATAATATATACATATGAACATTTTTTTCCAGTCAAGTAGTTTTGAAATTTGTTATTTTTCAAAAAGCGACTTTGGTTGACAATTTTTTTTTTGCTTACAACGTCTTAACTAAAAAAAAATATAAACGTGTGCTGGATTTGATCCTTTTGAAAGTGATTCTAAAATAGACTAAAATTCGTTATAACTCAAAAAAGGTGGTTATGGGTTGTATTCATTCATTTGTCCCCTTCGAATGTAGTTAGTAAGTTAGTTTGACTTTTATTTTCAATAAATGTTTTACAATGTTAAGTTTAACCTAAGTCATTTATGGTTTGGCCTATGGCTGTCTACCAGGTTGACAAAATACATGCATACGTTTTACATTAAAAATCTCCATCTATGATACGTTTTCTATAACAAAGTGCTGCTACTGAATAATCGTATAAGGCCTTCCATCCCTTTTCTCCATTTAAGATGCACGTTACTTCATATTCGTCTAAAACAAGTTTTTCGAAAATTGCTAGTCGAAATTCTTTTAGAATCGGACAAACACCAATAAAATGTAAGATGTCTTCTCTCTTCCTCATGTTACATATGTTACAAAGAATTGGTAAATCTGGTCTGTGGGGGATAAAGTTTAACTGAACGAGTTCTCCTCTCAGTTTAAGAATTGTGCTTATTTTTTCGATTGAGTGACTGTCAAGGCAGTATGTTTTTTCATTTAAAAAATGGTTTAGTTTTTGTAGTAGTTCCTAAACAGTGAAGATTCAGCTTCTTCGACATATTTGTCATATGTGTGTCTACCAAAATTCTCCAAAACTGAGTTAAATTTTTTTTCTTAAAAGATGAGGAGGCTCGTCCGCCTCAATAGACAGATTTAGACCGCATTCAGAAGCTGTTTTTTTTCCATTCCTCGCAAATGTATCCGTTTGTTCTAATTATACTTCTTAAAACTACGTTTGGTAATCTGCATTCGCTCATCTGTAGTATTTTTAAAATGTAGTTGAAGTGCATTTTGATGGTATACAAGAGCAACGGAGGAGTTCCCGTTTCAATATGTAGCATATAGTTGGGGGTATTTTTTGGTAACCGAAAGATCTTCTTCAAAAATTAGCGAAGGAATTTTTCCACACCATCATAGCCTTTGTTACCCCATACTTGAGCTCCGTAGAGCATTATAGAAGCTGCGGTTGAGTGGAATAAAGTTTGTTTTGCACTTTTCGATACATATTTATTTTTGAAGCAACGTTCCCAAATCGAACAGATAGCTCTTTTAGTAACAGCTAATTTTTCCTCAAAGTGTGGTTTCAAATTTAAAGAGGACGATATTAGGATACCTAGGTATTTGTATCTGGATACTACCTCAATCTCTTCCCCGTCCAACTTCCACTTTTCCAAAGATGAGACGCGTCCCCCTGCGTTTCTTAATATCATCATTTTTGATTTACCAAGGTTTATAGTCAGATTCCAATTTTTACAGAAATCGTTAGTCATGTCTATCATTAATTGTATACCTTGGATAGTGTCACACAGAAAGACGATATCATCAGCATACATCAGCGCGGGAATGAATACATCGTTGAATCTTATTCCACCTTTGACATCATCTGTTATGTCATTGATGTATAGTATAAAAAGTAGTGCACTTAGAGTACAGCCTTGTTTAACACCCATTGAAGTTTCAAACTCGTCGGAAATTAATCTTAGAATGTATAAAGGACAGATATAACTTCTTTGTGTGACGGTGGACCGGGTCCTTAACAAATATTACTTTTGTTCATTTAAATTTCGTGGACGCCTTGACGTAGTGGGTAGAGTGCGACGCTCATACTCCGAAGGGCTAGGTTCGATTCCCAGCTGAGCACCTCGATTTTCTCACGGTACCACCCCTTTGGTGCTGCTGACACACCGCTGACAACACTCAAAGAGTAGAAACTGTCTAAGAAAGCTTCTCAAATTTCACCGTTCGGAGTAGGCAAAAAACTGTAGGTCCCTTCCACACGTGATAGAGCAGTAGCGCGCTGATGAGCAAGCTAGGCCCTGGTCCCCCTGTGGCTGTCGAGCCGTTCAATTGTTATTATTATTCATTTGCATTACTTTTGTTTCAACTTTGAAAAAGAAAAAAAAATGGCTTATTCTAGGGAAGGTTATTTAGAAAAAAAATCATAACCTTAAATTTCCTGCGAATTAAAAGCATTTGAAACGGAAATCATCAAACCCTTAATAAAATGTTACAGAACTCCAAGAAAGCTTCTGTGCATTGATGTATATTTCAATTAATTATGAAGTTATTTGCAAATGTAGTCAGTCTCTCACACGCCGATAGTTTGAAGTTTCATTTCTGTACTGAACACATCAGCTTTTTCGCGGCAATACTTCTTTGGAGTCTCTATTAAAACTCAAAGAGTAGTTACATGTAGCTTATGAAATGTATCTTAAGTTGTATAATTTAGCGTCGGTAAAAATTCGTAGATCGCCTATACTTGTAAGAGAGAGATAAACTTCTGAAGAAGATAAACTCGTTTAAGCCCGTCTTCTGAACTACTTAGCAACTTACTAAAACTTAAAAAAAAACAAAGTTTAAATTTATTTTGAGTACTCTACAATAGAATAGAGGATTTTTTTCTGTATTTTTTTTAAACCATTTCCTGTGCAAAATTTGGTTTCAAACGTCTTTTAGAAATTTTACGCCGTAAGTAGATTCAAATACAAACTTAATGGACCCCAGAAAGCGTACGATCGCTAGAACAGATTCTTAGTAAAATTCTATGAATACATAGGCTCAATTTTAAAATCTTGTAGTATCAAAGATGTTTGGAACTGTTTGCGTTGATGGCATCTGGAAAGAAGCTTAACGTAACTCCTTGTTTGGCCACGTTTAGCCAAAAATATTTATTTATTTCTTTGGCTAAACGTGGCCAAACAAAGAGTTACGTTAAGCTTGGGATTTGGATTTAATTCATCCTTTCATTGTGCTATGTTTTAAATTTTAAATTTCTTCCGTCTGCACGTGTGTCAAGTTTCACGTCAAAAGTTTCAATAGCTTTTGTATTGCTAAAGCTCCTTTTTAAAAAGAAGCTAATAAATTAAGCTAATATCGTCTATTATTGATATTTGGCTTCATGACGAAGTAATTAAAAAAATATGCGAACGACTTGTTTCGTCAATGCGAAAAAGAGTCAACGCGCTCATAAAATCCAAGGGAGGCCGTGCAAAGTATTAAAATTGGCCTGTGTTATTTTTTTATAATTTCAATTGAAAACAAAGTAAGATATATTGAAAATTTCGTTTGTTCTAATTAATTTGCAATCGACTGTACTTGTGACCTCTTATAATATGTTACTAAACTAAAATTTCTTGGGCTCACTCAAATTGATTGGCGAAATTAAGTCGTTTCCTTTAGTGGACTCATTTTTGTTTCCTTGAAGTTTTAAAACAAAGGTTGTATTGCCTAAACTCCTTTTTAAACAATCAAAGTGACTCTTTTTGTTTCCTAATACTATAGAATTTTAGAAAGAACACAGTTCCGTGTGTTTTATTTATTTGTGTGTTTTGTTTATTTGGTGGAAAATTGAAACACTTAAATATTTAAAATTATATATTATTTTTAAGGAAAATAAATTTATGAAAAAAATACGGTTTGAATAATTCTCGTAAATTTTGACATTCCTACATAAAGGATATGTTAAATTATTACTTTCGCTAAGTATCCATTCATTCACAAACCCGACGGAAAACTACTTTTAAGTTTCGCTGAAGTACACTCAATTCTCTTTCTATGCGAATCTTTTTTATGCGGTTTTGAAGTTATGCGATTTTTCCTGAGAATCTAATTCTGATTTTTTTGTACAAGATTTTGAAGTTATGCGTTCTATAGTATTTTGTATGGTATTCCACTTTTTTAATATATTCTGTCTACTCCAGTGATGATAATAATTTCGCGCCAGTTCACAAAAGGTTGCGGGTGTTATCAGAAAGTGAAGAAAATGACTAAATATAAAATTTTTATAAAACTACTAATTAAAGTAATGTGAAATAAATATATTTAATTAAAAATAAAGTAATGTTATGTATTTGATTTGATTTGAATTTACCAAAACTTTATACTCTGCTCAAAAATTCTCAGGTATCCTCATTTTTTATTAGTTGATATCGACTTTTCTTTGCGATTTTTTGGTCCTATAAACTTTTAAAAAATTTTGGAACGTAAGCCTAATTATATAATGTAATTAATGTCTTTGTTTATATGAATTTTTTGGTTTTATGCGTTTTTGAAAATAATGGAACACATTCCTTCTTTTACACTACATTTTATTGGGTTTTTTTTTTTTTTTTTTTGTGCGGTTAGTTTTGGAACGTATCTACCACATAAAAAGAGAATTGAGTGTATATATATTGACATATATTTCACGAAGAAGTATTCTTTAACAAATCAGCTTAGGGGACTATAGACTATGGTATTATTTATTGGTTGCATTAACGTTTTACAGCAATTTGTTTAGACTGAGACGAAACGACGCTTCAAATTAAAAAACTTCTGGTCTTAGTTTAGGAAAGTAACTATATGAAATGCATGCTTCGGATTTGTCCATATCCTTATACAAATAAAAAAAAACAATGAACAGATTTTCCACAACCCAAAAATGTATATTACGAAGGTTACCTTTTATATTTCGGGATTGGGTAACCCAAGTGTTACAATCTGGTAACTGCCAGCTCTATCGTGAGGTTTGACATTTTTAAGGTTATACGTACTCAAATCGTTTTGACATACGAGCGCTTTTTGTGCTGTTTACAGAAACTTGAAAGATTCATCTCGCCCAAAAAATAGATTTAATCGCGAAAATTTTCGTGCGATTATTTTTTTGAAACTTTCGACGTGGATAAACTCAACAACAGTGCATCGATGAACTTAATTCAATTTTTGGCGATGAAGCTCCATCAAGGGCCAATGTTTATCGATAGTATAATGAATGCAACCGAGGTCGTAGCTCACTCCAAGACGAATTTCGTGAAGGTCGTCCAAAATCAGTTGTTGTTCCGGAAACCATTGATGTTGTGCGCCAACTGATATTGCACGATCATCATATAACCTACCGTGAGATTGAGACAACCTTAGGGATTAGTGGGACCAGTATACATTCAATATTGCATGAACATTTGACCGTCAAAAAAAATTTGTTCGCGTTGGGTCCCACACAATTTGTCAATCGCTCAAAAAAGGCTCGCGTCGATTGGTCGAAAGAAATGCTTCAAAAATACGATCGCGGTGCTTCGTAACACGTCTATGACATCGTGACAGGTGCTGAATCGTGGATTTACGCGTATGAGCCCGAAAATAAACAGCAGTCGACTGTATGGATGTTTCAAATTGAGCCAAATCCAAAAAAAGTTGCTCGCGCACGAAGAACTTCCAAGCAAATGGTCGCCGGTTTTTTCGGAAAAACTGGACATGAACCGTACCACTAGACCAACGCAGAACAGTCAATTCTGAGTGGAACTCGATCATTTGTTTGCCAGTTGTCTTCTAAGAAATCAGGAAAACCAACTGCCGAAGACGGATCACTCTTCACCACGACGATGCGAGCTCTCAGACATCCGCTCAAACAACTGCATTTTTGAGCACTGAAAACATCGATTTGATGAGTCATCCGCCGTATAGTCCTGACTTGGCACCGTATAACTTCTTTTCATTCACGTACGTAAAAAATAAAATGAGAGGTCAACGTTTTTCGACAGCTGAAGAAGCGGTTGATGCATTCAGAATGCATGTTTTAGAGATACCTCAATCAGAGTGGCAGAAGTGCTTCGACAATTGATTCAAACGCAGGCAAAAGTGTATAGATCTTAATGGGGAATATTTTGAAAAACAATAAATCTGTTTTCGATGATTAATATTTGTTTTTGTTCTCTAATTCCGAAATATAAAAGGTTACTCTTGTATATTACAAGGAACGACTAAAATTTTTTTCTCAACAACAGTTTACAGTCGTGTTCATATTAATTGGGACAAGTTACTTTTTTCTACATTTTTTGAAAGTAGGCTATGGCTTGTAAATTTTTTTTTCAAATATTTTGGTAAGTTTAAGTAGGCTACTGATTATATGCTCTATTTACAATGTTTTTGTTTTTTGTCATTTAAATTAAATTGGCTGTTCTAAAAGGCAAGCTGCTGTTTTTTAAGGAAAAAAATGAAATCATATCAATATCAAACATTATTTGTTAAAACTTCATCATCATGGATATTCCAAAAGAAAAGAATGCACAAGTCATTGAGTTACATGCGCACGCTGAAAAACCATCCGAGAGATTTCAGTTGACGTTGGAGTTTCAAAATTCAGTGATTATTGATCAATACAAGGCCACTGGATCAATTGAATTCAATCGGAAGGGCATTGTAGGCGAAAACGAAAACAACAAAACATGACGATAAGGTTTCGATGAGAAATAGTATAATCAACCCTGGCAAGTCAAGTTTTGGACTGCAATGGGAGTGGACAACAGCTGGAGTTCGCAGCAGCAGTTCGTAGGCGCATTCTGGAAGTTCACCGAGAGGCAACAAAGCCTTTGAAAAAGCAGCTTTTAACCGAAAAAATAAGGGCAGAAGCGAATAATTTGGGCCAAGAAATATAAGGAATGGACAGTGGGCAATTGGCAGAAAGTTGTTTTCTCGGACGAGAGTTACTTTGAGGCTTAAGGATACCGGGTAAGTGTCGTGAGAAAAAGTGCGAAAGGACCGACCCGGCCATATGGTTCAAGTGCCAGAACCCCGCCCCAAAGTCATGTTTCGCGGTTGTTTAATATTTGAAGGCCCAGGAAGTCTTAAACCAATAGAAAGTATGAAGAACAGCACCAACTACGCAGAAGTTTTAACTCAAATGCTGCTTCCAACCATTCAGAGAAGATGTTTCGTAGCAAATTCAATATTCCGACAGATCCTTATTCTTCTTCTTCTTCTTGTGTCGCTACAGTCCGGGACGGACCTGGGCCTCAACCAACATGCCTCTCCAACCAGCACGATCTTTCGCCAGATGTCTCCAGTTGCGCACTCCAAGTTGGTTGAGGTCCTTCTCCACTTGTGTGCGCCACTTTAGTCTAGGTCGTCCTCTGTTGCGTTGTCCCAATGGCTCGGATTCAAAGACATGTTCCATGATCCATGTTACACATCAAAAATATTAAACAATATTTTGCAAACGACAAAATTGATGTTCTAAATTGGCCAAGCAACTCCCTCTAACCTCAATCCAATTAAGAATATGTAGGCAATGACTAAAGGAAGGCTCAGGAAGAGAGACTGCACCACAAGAACTGAGCTGATTTCGTCTATTATTGATATTTGGTTTCATGACGAAGAAATAACACCATTTGTTGTGTTGTTGTGTTGTGTGAACGACTTGTTTCATCAATGCCAAAAAGAGTCAACGCACTCATAAAATCCAAGGGAGGCCATATAAAGGATTAAAATTGGCTTGTGTTAATTTTTTCTAATTTTAATTGAAAACAAAGTAAGATATATTGAAAATTTCGTTAGTCCCATTTAATTTGCACACGACTGTACTTGTGACGTAAAGTTTTATTACTCTGTGAACTGTAGTCCAATTGTAATACATCTAAGAATTCTCTTATAATATGTAACTAAACTAAAATTTCTTGGGCTCACTCAAATTGATTGGCGGAATTAAGTCTTGTCCTTTAGTGGACTCATATTTGTTTCCTTCAAGTTTTAAAACAAACGTTAATAGAAAATATCAGATCAAAAATCACACATAAGTAGCATGTACAAATCCCCGAAGCGTTTCATTTCATTTCCTTCAATCTTTCGACATACATTCTCTTGAAACAAAGTATTGTTCACTTAATTCAGTTTTCTTGACTTAATCGAACAAGGCACAGCAAGATCCTCAGTAAAGACGTTATTCTTTTAAATCCCCCAACCAACCAGAAGAAATGAGAATAACTGGAATAGAGTTACCATATCCAGGTCAGGTATCATTCACCGGTCCGCTCCCTGAAGTTAATTGTTCTTCAATTCATGAAGTCACAACCAGAACGAAGTTCATTCATCATTTCTGCCATTCCCCAGCAAGAAAGTGTCATGTCATCGACTTTAGAGTGTATATACGACGTAAGACATTCCCCTTTCTCGTCCGTCTTCTCGACCACAATACACTCAACACCGGCACAGAGCCGAGTGTAATGCACAACTGCATGATGCAAGGCCTGCAATACCACCTCCTGCAATACGCAAATGCCGAACCTACCGGCAGGCACCTACTTACTGGGGCCCTGCACATTCTTATTGTCACTTCCAGAGTCGATTGTCTCCACTAAACTGCAGCAATTAGCTGCCATTTACCTGTCACTACGGACAGGAGAGCTTTAAGAGAAATTCCACTTCCGGACTCAATTGCTGCAGGACTCGATTTAAATTAATTGCACTGCACTGGAGAGAGTGCATTTGTTGCACCTCTTCGCTGTCTTTGTCTCTCGAAACCCGAGCCCAATGGAATCCGAACAATTACTGAAAGTTAATTTTCTGTGCGACAATACTTAGGGCGGGTATCTGGAAGAAAGGTGTTCCATTCAGGAAGAGGCTATTGAGTGCGTTAACCATTAAGTGGCATCAATTACACACAAGTGGCCCTACTCGAGTGTCCATTACAGGGGAGGGTTTGTCTTACGCTCATGTGTTGCATGGATACGCGCCGGTACTCTTTTGCAAATCCTTCAGCTAAACATACCATATGCGTCCACTTCTCATATGTGTGGGATTTCTTTTCTCTTTTTGCAGATTGAATCTGGGACGGGTGTTGGCCGCAAAAAGAGATCCGCCTGTGAAGTCAGTGCACATGAAACAGTGATTGCCGCAAGACACAGTTATAATGCTGCAGAATCCCTCGAAGTACCATTCGAATCCTTTGTCGCACTTCCTTGCACTCCACAATTCCGCACCCGTGCAACATGCGCCACAGCATCAGCACCCTCACATGACCCGGAATCACCACATCAACACCAACAGCACCCACCTGGACACCAATTCGTCCCTGGACGTTGGCAAATCCTTCACAATAGCCGCGATCCTAGGACTTCAAAAGAGTGCAATAGACAATACCCACAAGGACTATAACAGTGTTATGAACTTGTCGATAAGCAATAACCCAAGCGGCCACCACCTCCAGCCGAAGAGCGGCCACATCGAGGGCGGCCCCAGCCTGCAGGCGAGTGTCAGTGCTAGTGTAAATAAATACGAATGTGATACTATGAATTCGGTGAATAGTGTTGTAAATAGATACTTGCCGTCATCGAATGTGGGCGTGAATGAAGTTGTGCAGAATCCTGGACACATGCGATTAAACGCTTTCGGGCATCATGCCTCTGCTGCGGCCGCAAACGCCCCATCAGCCTTACAGAGCCTGCAGCAGTTGCATCAGCACCACGCCCAGCAGCAAGCGAATATGGGTTTCCAAAGAGAGAAAATCAAAAGTGGTGAGTTTATAAATTTATGAACTAGATAATTCTTCTTTAATTAAATTTGTTGCGGTTTAGTTTCGTTTTTCTTCAGTGTTGCGAATATCGATTTTGTTGCAGTTTATGTTCCTAAAAATGTAACGTGTCCTTTAACCTTTGACCTTAAAATTATATTTTTTCAATTAATTATTGTAACCGTGATGTATAAACTACGTCTGATTCTACAAAAAAACCGTGACCGAACTTTCTCGATTCACTTCAATTGCTGCATCATTCAGCTTGAACTTTTTGAGGGTTTCCGGGCTTTAAAACAACTGAAAAGACAGAAATAAAGTACACGAAGGCCTAAACTTATTATTTGTTGTTCCAAAATTTTAATTTTAACAAAACATGTTGTTCCACATCAGTCAAGTCCGTAGATTAATTCTATATTGAGATGTATGGCAGGGAATGAACACGGCCAAGATCCCCATACCCAAAGTCCTTAAGGGTCAAAAATGTCATAAGTTCCAAAATTGCACAAAAATCCCAAAGTCCGCTATCCCGAAATGAGAAAATTCCGGAATGCTTAAAATCTCAGCAAACGGAAGCAAAAAAGTGTACGATTGTCTTAGAATTGAAAAAGAAGAAGCAGTTGGCAACCAAGTCTTTTACACATTTTTCAGGGCCCACTAAGAGGGCAGTTGCATAGAGATGCAATTCTCCTAATACTGGCTTATCATAAATAATAGCTTTGATTACCATTCGAGGCTTGTGTTTTGCAGAATTTTGCCACTTAACTTGAGAATAGATATCCGCAAAGAGAATGTTTTCTTCAAACTAGTAGTTTAAACAATACTGGAGTAAAAATAATTACAATTAGATCGAATATCGTCATTTTGTTGAAATGTTGGGGTTACATTTTCAAGAGATGGCGCCACCTACAAGTTCTGAATGATCTTGGAAGCGATTACCTGCTTCACTGGAAACTTTTGATATTTGTAAGAAAAAATTTGCGTGTATCAACGTTTGTTTTAACCAATTGTCGAAGCACTTTTGCCACTCTGATTGAGGTATCGAAAAACGTTGACCTCTCATTTTATTTTTTACGTACCTGAATGAAAAGAAGTTATACAGTGCCAAGTCAGGACTATACGGCGGATGACTCATCAAATCGATGTTTTGAGTGCTCAAAAATGCAGTTGTTTGTTGTGTGAGAGCTCGCATTGTCGTGGTGAAGAGTGATCCGTCTTCGGCGGTTGGTTTTCCTGATTTCTTGGAAGACAACTGGCAAACAAATGGTTGTACACCACTCAGAATTGACCGTTCTGCGTTGTTCTAGTGGTAAGGTTGCCACATGTCCAGTTTTTCCGAAAAAGGCGATCAGTTGTTTAGAAGTGCTTCGTGTGCGAGCAACTTTTGTTGGGTTTGGGGCAATTTGAAACACCCATACAGTCGACTGCTGTTAACTTTCGGGCTCATACGCGTAAATCCACGATTCAGCGCCTGTCACGACGTCAGAGACGTGTTTCGAAGCACCGCGATCGTATTTTTGGAGCTTTTCTTTCGACCAATCGACACGAGCTTTCTTTTGAGCGATTGACAAATGGTGTGGGATCTAGCAAATTTTTTTGACTTTGAAATGTTCATGCAATATTGAATGTATGCTGGTCCCACTGTTGTCTCAATCTCACGATAGGTCACATGACGATCTTGCAATATCAGTTGGCGCAAAACATCAATGGTTTCCGGAACAACAACTGATTTTGGACGACCTTCACGAAATTCTTGGAGTGTCATGGAGTGAACTACGACCTCGGTTGAATTCACCAGACCATCGATAAACACTGGTCCTTGATTGAGCTTCATCGCCAAAAATTAAATTAAGTTCATCCATGCACTGTTGTTGAGTTAGCCCACGTTGAAAGTTGTAAAAAAAAATAATCGCACGAACGCTTTCACGATTTAATTGAATTTTTTTGGGCGAGATGAATTTTTTGAGTTACTGTAAACAACACAAATAGCGCTCGTATGTTAAAACATTCTGAGTACGTATAACCTCAAAAATGTCAAACTTTACGATAGAGCTGGCAGTTGCCAAATTGCAACACTAGGGCTGCCCAATCCCGAAGTATAAAAAGGAACCTTCAGCCTCTCCTTGTCTGCAAAAAGAAGAGACTGATAAAAAAGAATAGAGTGTTTCGCAGATTTGATAAACGTAAGCATAACTGTAGAACATTGGGAGGGTCTTACTTCAAAGCGGAATAAATATTTTCCAATAAATAAATAAAAAAAGACACAAACGATTGATTTTTCGGGCAAAGCTCCAAATTATGTTTATTTTAACGTTCAAGAACTTTCAAGAAACATAAAATCTTGCTATTTAAAGCCTGTTTAAAAGCAGGGTCTTCACTGCAGCTTTTTGTTTAAAACTTAAGTTGGCCTCCTTATACATATTCTTTGATTGCATACCAATTATCAATACTCGCCTCGAAAGCCTTTCACTCAGTACCCATTTCCTTGTGCCACAATCACAAGCCTTAACCAGAAAATATTTCATTTGATTGGCAGCCCTTTAAAACACGTACATTTTCTTTTCCTTTCAGAGAACATAGGCAAGAAGTCCACACTGAAAAACAAAAGAGTACGAACGATATTCACCCCCGAGCAATTGGAAAGACTAGAGGCCGAGTTCGAGCGACAGCAGTATATGGTTGGACCGGAACGTCTGTATTTGGCGCATACACTTCAATTGACTGAAGCCCAAGTGAAAGTGTGGTTCCAGAATAGACGGATAAAGTGGAGGAAACATCATTTGGAAATCACTCAGCAGCGGTTGGCGCTCCTTCGTCAAACGCAAATGCCGTCCACAAACGAGGATGAAATTAAAAACAACAACAACAATAACAACAGTTGCGATGATATAAGACCAATTGGCAGCAATCGTCAGCCATCTGAATCAGATCTTTCCGTTTGCAATGATTCAATGGACGGCGAGAGTGTGGCCGACGGAGACGACTCATAAGAGGGATGACCATGGAAGAGCACGCTTTGCGCAGCAATTATTGGCGGAATGATTTCCAATAACCACAGGGTGTAATTTACGTTAAGAAGATAAAACACTTACTTGTACATAAGCGATTCGGACCGTAAGTTGTAACTTTAGTCATTAGGATACTGATTAACGTAATAAAGAAATTAACTTATGTATACCAAGTGGGATTTTGTTGTTCATGAGATGACCGGGTGAGCAGGAAGAAAGGAGTGAGGTTAAAGGGACTTGAAGGTAAGACTTATGCATTGAAATTTGTGTATAAATTCTGTGCATAACTAAACAACACTTTCAAATAGGTTCGTTATTGTTGTTAAAACTCCTCAGGTCTGCACGACGTGCATTCAAATGGCCGCACAACGCGATAAAGTAGTATTTGTTGCCGGTTAGTGCTTGATAATAATTGAAGATGTCCTTTTTTAGACAAAACTTTGCTTTAGTTGCGTAATTAATGTACAACTCCCAACTGCGGAGTTAGTAAACATGGAGTTCACTAACGCCGAAATTCGCGCTATTTTAAATTTTCCTTCGTTAGAGGCAAATCCGCTAGAAAAACGTTCCGTGGGATTGATGGTGTTTTGGGGGATGGTACTCTATCACTTCGAACCGCGAGGGAATGGTTTCGACTATTCAGAGCTGATGAAAACGACACCATGGATAAGCCAGCCGGCGGAAGACCTGTGATGACGAATACCGATCGAATCATGGAAATCATCGAGTTAGACCGTCATGAAAATGGAAATAGAGATGAAGATAGAGATTGGAGTTAGTCACCAAACTATTTTAAACCATCTGCAGGAGGCTGGATACAAAAAAATACTTGATGTTTTGGTGCGGAATGATTTGACGAAAAAAACCCCTTCTGGACCGAATCAACGTCTGCAATATGCTGTTGAAACCGAACTAAGTCGACCCATTTTTAAAGCGGATAATGACTGGCGACAAAAAATGGATCACATACGACAATATCAAACGAAAACGGTCGTGGTTGAATGCCGGTGAATCGTCCCAAACAGTGGCCAAGACGGGATTGACGGCCAGGAAGGTTTTGCTGTGTGTTTGGTGGGATTGGAAGGGAATCATCCACTATGAACTGCTCCCATATGGCTCTCTCTTAATTCTACCATCTTCTGCGAACAACTGAACCGCTTGAAGCAAGCGATCGACCAGAAGCGTCCAGAATTGGCGAACAGAAGGCGTGTAGTGTTCCACCAGGACAACGCTAGACCACACACTTTGTTGATGACTCCTTAGAAGCTCCGGAACTGGTATGGAAGGTGTTATCGCATCCACCATATAGTCCGGACATAGCTCCAAGTGATTTCCACTTGTTCCTTTCCATGGCGAACGCCCTTGGTGGTGTGAAGTTGAACTCAAAAGAAGCTTGTGAAAAATGACTGCCCGAGTTCTTCGCAAAAAAGGAGGGGGCTTCTACGAGGGGAGTATTATGAAGTTTTCGTCTAGATGGAAACAGATTATCGAACGAAACGGCGCATATTTGTAACACTTTTGTAACACTTTTTGTCAGGCATTGAATGATGAGCAAAAAAGCGGAAGGGACGAATAAAATTCGAATTCATTCACCGCGGTAATGTTTGCAGCTTTGAACCACTGCAAAATTTGTCAGCGACCATTGGCGGTGGAAAGAGTTGCCATTTCGAATTCTTTGTTGGCTGTGAGTCAACGTCCAATAACGGCGTCCTTTCAACGTTGTCGGCTTCTTGGCCTGAACCAATGACTAATGACTGTCAGTCGACTTCCTCATTTTTTGCGGTAAAGCGCTCACCATATTAAATCGATTGTAATGTGTAATTTGTGACTCGTAGTAGCATCCTTTTGAAACTATGTACATGTCGTCCAGATTCATATCATTCGATTCAAGGTAAACGATATCGTTTATAACAGCTCAATACGTCTGATGATTCATAGTAACGTAACAGTCTTTATCGTCGACGAAAAAAGCGAATAAATAAAGCCGCCGGCATGCAAACCGCGTCAAACAGTTTCGTGGATAAAGTGTTGATTCATGACAAACATTTTAATTTTGAGCGAAGCAATAAGGCTTATTTTGCTTCCTATTGATGCAAAAACAAGCTTCGTCTCTGAAGATGATTTTACGATGAAATGTACCATCTTGGCGCATTTTCTCCATAATCTGATCGGAGAATGAACACCGCTTCATCTTGTATGGATGCTAACCAAAATCCTTAGGCAAAATGAGCCACAATATGGTCTAAACAATACCCAAGTCTTGACAACGCAGTGAAATTGACTGATTTCGATCATTTGCAATGGACGGGGACGACTAAAACGCAACGATATTTTCGATGCTTCGACAAACCCGTAGTCTCAGTGACACAGCAACATCACACAACAAAATTGTATGTACAGTGCGCGAATAAAATATAGCACAATTCGTTTTTTAACATTTTCTTTAGTTTTGTACACAAAACAAACACAGTGAATTTATTTTTAAACACAAATTGAAATACTTCCTATTCATGTATAGAGTTTTATTATTGAGTAAAGTAATGCAATACAGAGGAAATAAAAACATACCAAATTGTGATGCGAAAAAAAGAGAGCACATTTGCAGCATGTAGTTTAAAAACAAAAATATCATATTCCATTTTCTTTTAAATCTTAATAATGAGAAGTTCCTCCACTTTTTTTTTATTATCCCTGCCATTCTGTTTGGTAAAGATTTAAACACATTTCCAATGTTTTTTGTGGTAATTTGCGCCAATTTGATACAATGCTTTCTTTAAGCTCATTAACACTTTCGTAATGCCTGTTTTCGGCATAAACAGCCCTGGCAAGAAGACCCCAACGGTTTTCAATAATATTTATATCTAGCGATCATGCTGGCCAATCTGAAACATCAACGTTGTTAACTGGAAAATATTTTTTAACAATTTTCGCCGTTAGTTTTTTTTTAGTTGAAAATGCATTTTATTTTTTATATTACTAATGCTAACTTAAAACTAGGAACAAAATACAATTTTCGCCGTATGCACCGCAGCATTGCTTTGCGGAAAAATAAGCGGCAAGTCCGTAATTTCACCAGTTGATTCTGTTGTTTCATCGGCAATCAAATCCAGGTACTTTTTGCTGTCCATTCTTTGTGATACGAACTTTATATCAGTTTACCATGGTATCCTATTCCAGGCTATATCATAACAGTTCCTCCACCATGTTGCCGATGACTCAATATTGTTTCCTCTTTTCTTAAGTCGTGATAGTAATATGCCAGGCCATCGGGACCGTCGAGATTACCATAAACTTCTTCTCGTCCGTGATAATACCCGACGCCATCGTTTTTCCAATGAATATGCTCCATGGCGAATTTAACTGTCATCCTTGTGTTTTGCGTTAATTGGTGGTTTCTTCTTAAATTTTTTGCGCTGAATAACTGGAGAATCTTTCAATAGTATTTGGACGTTTCTTACATTAGTCGTGACACATGCTTGAACAGCGATTTTGCGAGCCGTTAAGCCCGAATTCAATGCAACTCTTAGAATTGCGCGCCTATCCCTGTCACTGATAGCTCTTGGACGCACTGGGCTACTCTTCTTTCCGTAATTTTCAGGGTCTTTGAGGAAATTTGAAATCACTTTTGAGCTTCTTTCCAGTTTTTCAGAAATATACGCAATTTTGAAATTTTCGTTGTGCAGTTTTGTAATAACCTTTATTTCGGCACTAGTTCATTTTTTTCTCTACTCATTTTACAACTTTTGGCACTCTCAAAAAAATACAATCACAGAATGGGTATTTTTCTTTGATTTCCTTTACATTTGTTTACGCAAAGATCATCGAAACGCTACTAAAATTCCTCTTTTGTGAAAATGTTCTATCTTTTATTTTCGGGATGTTATCTATAGTTTTTTCTTATAATTACGGATTTTCTAGAAACTTCTTCAGGCACCCAGTACAAAATCACTGTGGGTTTACTGGGGCGCAGAGAGGTATGAGAATAAAAAGGATATACAGTGACTGTCAAAAGTGAGTAAACATAGCATATAACTTTTCTAAAAATATTCCAAATTGGAAAAAAAACAACAAAACTTAAATTCCTTCGATTCAAAATAACAGTTTTATTCAATACGAAGAAGAGAAGAAGAAAAAAAAGGTCTAATTAAAATAAATAAAAAAAAAGAAATAATGAAAACTAACAATACTTCATATATTACGTGTCAAAAGTAAGTAAACAACCTTTGATACGAACCCGTTACTTTTACCGCAAATATTTTTGATAAATATTCTTGTGATGACATGCCCTTTGTTCATACATTACTCTACAAAGTGTGCTGGTTGTGTGTAGATGTTTAAAAGTAGTGTAATTGATATTTTCCAAAATGCGAAGTGAAATTTCTTTGGAGATGAGAAAAATGATTGTGGACTTAAGGAAAAAGGGAAAAACGTTTCGGGAAATTGAAAAATTGTAAATATAAATAAAAAATAATATAATAATCTTGTAAAAATATTGTTGATAAATTTTGAAAATTTAAAACAGAAGAAAAGGGAGAATGAAGAAATTAACTGAAAGAGATACCAGACAAATTGTCAATGAAGTTCGACAAAATCCAAGTTCGAGTGCCGTTAAAATTTCTCAAAATATTTCAGTAATATCAAAAAAGTCTATTAGTGCGAGAATTGTGCGACGAGCATTGCATAAAGCAGGCTTACATGGCAGAAGTGCGAGAGAAGACCAATGATATCTAAAATTAATAAAAAGAAACATTTAAATTTCGGAAAAAATACATAAACAATGACGTCTACTTGTGGAATACAATACTTTTTAGTGATGAAAGTAAATTCGTAATTTTTAAGAGCCATACAAACAAAAAAATTTGAAGAAAAAACTAAAGAATTCAGTGAGCAAAATATAAGGACGACCGTAAAACATGGCGGAGGTTCAGTGATGGTGTGGGGGTGCATGGCAGCATCTGGTGTTGGTAATCTTGTCTTCATTGATAGTACAATGAATAAGCAAGATTATCTAATCATTCTCAAGAACAACATGCACCCGAGCGTTGACAAATTAGGTTTAGCTAGGCACTGGATCTTCCAGCAAGACAATGATCCTAAGCATACACCACGCCTCGTCAAAGAATGGTTGCTTTATAGATGTCCAAAACAGCTCTATCATCCTTCACAATCACCGGACCTTAACCTTATTGAACATTTATGGGATCATTTGGACAGAAGATTTCGCTAACGTTCTATAACGAGCAAGGAAGATCTGAAAAAGGCCATAATAGAGGAATGGTCGAAAATTTCCAGCGACGTTATTTCGAAACTCGTTCTGCCACGTAGACTTAAACAAGTTATCAAATCAAAGGCTGGAACAACTAAGTACTAAATTTTATTTTTAAATATTAAATAAACGCATTTATTTAGAAAAATTCACATTGTTTACTTACTTTTGACGTGTAATATATGAAGTATTGTTAGTTTTCATTAATTCTTTTTTTATTTATTTTAACCATACTTTTTTCTTCTTCTTCTTTTCTTCATATTGAAAAAAACTGTTATTTTGAATCGAAGGAATTTAATTTTTGTTGCTTTTTACCAATTCGGAATATTTTTAGAAAAGTTATATGCTGTGTTTACTCACTTTTGGCACTTGCAGTAGGTCATTAATCATTATCCTATTAAAATTAATTGTGAAATTACAGGTTCTGCTATATTTTTTTTTTGGCGGGCTGTAGATGCAATTTTTGCACGAATAATAATATTACGAAATTGGAAATTAACGCTCTTAGAGATAACTAATTTCAGCAGAAATGTTTTAAAATTTTCAGACGACGTTCGTGTAATTAACCAAAATTAAAACGTTGCGTCAAGCAAATAAATTGATATTGTCAGTTTGATGCTCAGTAAAAGAGTGGCTTCACAAATTGAATTTAAAATGATGTAGTCCATACTGGAGAACCCTTTATAGCAGAAACAAAATAATGTTTTTTTTTGCTAAGTATTAATTGACATTATTTTCATGAAATAATTCACTATTGCAGTTTTATTTTTCGAAAATTGCTTCAGATCTCCGTCCCATTAAATCGGTTTAGTTAGTTGCGTAAAAATCGCAGATGTACCGATTATCATTTATCTTGTATTTGGGACCAAAGACATTCTGTTTTGTTAACCTTGCACTCTCAAATGTTGCACTTAAGAAGTTCTCATAGGTAGCCTATTGGGTCAAGATCGGAGGACTACTATGACCGTAATCTCTATTTGCTAGTACTAAGAGAGACGGGTTCTTTTCAGCATAATATTGCCTGATAATTCTTCATAGTTTTTTACACACGTTTTGTCCTTTTTACAATAAATTTGACCAAAAACAGATGTTAAAATACCTTCGCCATGTTATACTCGCGTTTTCATATTCTGAGTTTCATTCGGGTTGCCTTGTAGTGATATAGAACTTTGAAGCGGAATATAAAAGAGATGACTTTTTAAAACGACATAAAATCTACTGTAATAAAAAAAATAATCTTTTGACACAATTCAAATATAATTTTGTTAATATAAATTTCTGAGTGCTACATTTAACCGAAAAAAGTTTCGCCGCTTATTGTGAACTAGCCCAAGAAGCTGACGCCATTTAAAAACATTGGATAAGTGCACGTCAAAGAACTGTCACATAACATTGTTTACTTTTTTTGTTCAGTGTAGTTTTGTTAAGATTGTTTATATTTTTATTTCGTTTTTTAAATTGAATTTAATCTTTTTATGGCTGCCCTTCCAATACCTGCAACTCGGCCAGAACCTCCACCAGGGCTTAAGGCACTCATTGACCACTGCTCGGCTGTGTACCCGGATCAACCAAATCCGCTGCAAGTTACTACTGTTCTCAAGTATTGGTTGGGTGGACAGGATCCCTTGGACTACATAAGTATGTTCCTGAATAAAGGTGATCCAGAACGCGGTATTCCCCCTCACTGGCACTACATAAGCTTCGGTTTGAGCGATCTTCACGGTGACGGCCGTGTCCATGCCGTGGAGCCGGCAATTGATGGTGTCCGCACGTCAGGCATTGGCTTTGAGCTTACTTTTCGACTTCTTAAAACAGACTCGGATCCAAAATCTGCTGATGGGAAACAAGACCGTCCACCAACATGGCCAGCAAATCTACTGCAGGCGTTGGCGAGGTATTGTTTTCAAACTGGGAACAGATTCTTTGTCGGCGACAATGTGCCATGGCGAAAAGCGCTGGATGGCTCCAATTCATTGATTCAAAATATTTTACTTGCGCAAGATCCCCAATTGAACTCACTGGATTCACCATTCGGAACAGTTGAGTTCTGCCAAGTTGTTGGCGTAACTGATGAAGAAATCGAACAAGCTTCGCGTTGGAATGGAAAAGGTGTTTTAAACTTTCTTATGCAAGACGCTAAGACCGGAGGCGACTTTTTGATCACCGACATGAGCCGGTCTCAAAGTGTTTTTGAATTATTCCCAGAAACACTCTTGAGCCTACAAGATGACTTGGAGAAACAAGGATCCGACTTAGCTGGCGTAAACGCTGACTTCACATTTCGAGAAATCCCCAAGCAGAGTTTCAAACAGGAAATCGATTCCGAGAGCCTAAACGAGCAATGTCTCTCTGATGAAAACAACAAACCACCACCCAATGGAATTGGTGACAGCAAAGAATTCCTCCAGTCAATGTCGGTATGCGATTCTCTGCAGAAATCCTGTCCAATTGATTGTCAGCCAAATGCAGCAAATTGCATACCATTAGATGGGATTGAAATAACTCTTGCTCCGTATGCTGCGAAGTTCCTTCTGTTGTCAATTAAAGATCGTATACGTCACGGCAGGCATTTCACATTCAAATCTCAGAATTTAGCTCTCACTTTTGTTGCAGAATCTGTCACTGGGTCCGTGGTCACCAAAGAGTACCCATTCGGAGTGCTTGGTTATTGGATTCAGGTTCTTATAACAGACGATCTGGTGCCGCGAATGATTGAAACGTTTCAAAATTCACTCGACGCCAAGAAGAAAATAAGTGAGAAATTAGAATTCGAGTTTCCCGACAAAAACCTCAAGATCATCGTTGCGAATCCTGTTGCATCATCAGTCAATTTAAACAAGTGATTTATTTTGTTTCTTTTCTCTATTATGAATGTGTGTAACGTGTGTTTAACATTGTTCTTCTGCTGCTTATCATGAATATTTTATTTTGTAACACTAAACTGAATCGTGTTTTATTGACAAATTAATGAAATTTGCGATTGGAATTTTGTTTGCAAAGTAAGTACAACCGATGAGCAAATCTGGAATAGTGGGGAAACCCGTTTTGTTATGGCTGAAAGCCTCGCTTTTTTATTGAGCCAATGCGTAATGGACATATCACTCAACACGAATGCTAACGATTGCCTGATGCTGTTCTGCCATAAATGTATTAACTACAACAATACAGAT
Organism: Eristalinus aeneus; assembly: GCA_955652365.1. Taxonomy (NCBI): domain Eukaryota; kingdom Metazoa; phylum Arthropoda; class Insecta; order Diptera; family Syrphidae; genus Eristalinus; species Eristalinus aeneus. The sequence goes on from OY019130.1 coordinate 23,047,263, forward strand.
CCAGGACTAATTTACTAATGACTAAGGACATGACGGAGTTTTATCGCGAGACAAGAAGGTCACATCAGTAGTTTGCTGTTGTTTCAGTTGACACCGATGCGTCCAGTCTTAGATGACGATCCCTTTTGAATTGTTACATTCAAAGGCAGACGTTTTCTGAAAAGTTTTCCCAATGTCTGCCTTTTATGTCCAGCTTTACTTGAAACAGCAATTCGTTCCTTATTGTTGTGTTCGTAGATATTTGTTTTAGTGCATACCGCTTTCTTTGAATGGAGTCGACATCAATTCCAGTGTTGAGAATGATTTTGGTATTTCTTGATAGATTGTAGTTATTCCAGACGATCTGTCCACGACGCATATTTTATAAAATGTGGCGTGCTGAGATCTTTGGACAAAATACAAAAAGTTACTCCTTCCGCCTTAAAACCTATTTACTACTACTATTTACTCCAAATCTAGAGAATTGGCAATCTTAAAACAATTACCTTTGCGTTTCTAGGAAACCCAATTGAGTTAAACTGAAATTTCCTTCCTTCAGATAACTAAATTTGAAGATGAATTCAACAATTCGTGGACTTCATTCAGTCATAATGACATGAAATGGGAACAGTTCTCCTTTGCTAGTACATATGTGAGTGTATCCACATTTCCTCTCGATCGCTACAACGGTTTGATGGGGTAAGACCTAGGAAATCGAATAAATATTGAAAAATTATTTAATTTTCGTCTCCACTGTAACCCGTGATGAAGGTATACTCGAAGCACAACGATGGCTTGCAGCATTATTCTCTTGTAATCAAATAGCTGAAGGTGTGCTGATGCTCCGATTTAAAAATGATAAAGGAGTCGTAGATTAGCATAACTGACCAACAATCTAGTTGGTTGGGGATTGTTGAGGAGACTGCCAGTCCACTTTATGAATGTTAAGATGTGGGAACTGAGTGCTAAGTAGGAATAGGGAGCTTAAACGAACCTGATGCATTAGGATGCATAAGGCTGTGTTTAAATATCGAAGACAGTCGGACGAAGTGGAATTGTTTCATACACTGCGGTTCAGTACTTATTCAGAGGGAGCTACAAAAAAAGCTATATGTCAAAATGAGCTTATGCTTTAACAGTATTAGCACTTTATTGGGTTCAGTGCGAAAGCCTGTGCTCTCCAAGAAATGCATTACTTGTACAAAAACACGTCATAATTCCAGCAAAAGGTCCATTCAGGAGTAAATAAACAAATATTTATTTTAAGCTGTTAAAATACAATAAAAGGTGCCGCAAAATGATTTAAATAAACAAGATTTACCATATTAAGAAGCCCAAACAAACTAGACTACCGTTAAGGTTCATAATCGGTATTAAAGCCAGCAATTTGTTTTAACAGAAGTCAATCATGTGGAGTAAGCGGTGGGAAATTTTATGCCGAGCAATTATCATTCTTCTCACATCTGCATAGAGCTTAAAAATGAACGAATTTGTGTGTAACACCATTTACTCACGTGTTTAACCGATCATCAAGTCCAACGTTGAATTTCAAGCAGGTTTATCGACATGGAAACTAACTCACCCTGGTGGATTTATTTTAATCTACTTGAATATACATAAATGACTGACATTTTCAGCAATGGTGGGGAGAATTGTATGTAAACGAAATTTGTCGAAAGTTTTATTTAATTAAAATCAAAACAATTGAAAGTGAAATAAAAACATACAAATGGAATTGGCAAAAACATAAGCACAAGTTAAGCAGGTTTAATTTATGTGAGTATGAATTTGATTCATATGTACATCTTTCTAATGACACTTTAATTTGCAGACGAGTGGAATCCGTTTACATCTGAAGAGGATGCATCCGACAAGGAAGGTTTACTTCCCATTGTGGAGTGCCAATTCTTATAATGGTATTGGACGATCCAAAGGAACAACAGAAAAAGGTTTAAGCGTACGCGGAAGATGGAGTAACCTGTCCCGGCGAAATTCTTTATATGCAGTCCTAAATTTAAATCAAACAAAATAGGAGACGATGTCTTGTGGTCCATTGTTGGAGGCACAATTGTAAGGTGAAATACTGCAGAACTGATTCAAATTCAAAGAGGCATGTATGTTTATAACGATAAAGATGACAATTTTACTTTTTTTAGTTCATGTCATGTGTTCTGGATGCTGAGCAATGTCGTTTTAAACGTACAAGTTTATGCAGTCAACACGAAAGATGTGGAGGTCCCATACCCCTTACAAATACTGACGGTACAACTGCTGCTCTATTGTGACTTACAAAGTGCTTCTTTGAAATTGACTCAGTACTGCAGTATCATTTTCAAACGATTCAGAATTGTTGACCCAACTTGCGACCACGTTGAAAAGAATTTAAGGAATTTTCGACTCTCGCCATCGAATAATTAAGTTACTTCGTAATTCTGCTACTTCTCAAAACAGAGCAAACCTTTCAAATATCGCATTTCTCTACTTGTAGACCGTTTTTCATATTACTGTGTTATTTTTCTTTTCATTAAAAGAACGCATGTCAGCAAGCCGCCTGTTCCAAGATAATGCTCAGAACTTGCCGGAATTTGAACTTTGTCAAGTTTAATCCACTATCTGAGGTAGGATCTGTCTGCAATTCTTTTCTCCACTTATTGAGAGGATAAATAAGTGAAACCTATGAATTGCAATATCAATGTCCTGCTTAAGGTGCAGTTTATGCCCCAAAAAGGGACATGTTCCGGCGCGTTCGCTTTGCACCCGAATCAGTGTTGCCGCAAATGTTAAGTTCAAAATCCCTTTCGACCGGGATTTAGTTATCGATTGCGAATCTGCCTGCTGAAATAGGAATAAAAGCTTTCAATAAGAATCGGGATGCAAAATAATAAACGGCTATGAGTCATTATTAATTTGTAAGGAAAACAAAACTGAAAGAGAAAGTAAACGCAGGCGAATTTTATTTAATCACCCGATCCCTCAAATTATTTTGCAAATGATTCCCTAAATGATTCGTCAAATGATTCTTCATTTGATTGCTCAAGGGATTAAACATGTTGAAGATCGCGACGCGCCCGCCCTGAAAAGGAAGAATAAAACCTGAAAATAAAAGAGCAGAATCCTACCTAGCGTCAGGACGCCTGTTTGGGTCCTGAGGGTTCCCCTACCTATCCTCAGGGGCACCTGTTTGGACCCCCGAGCGGTCCCCTACCTAGCCTCAGAGGCAGCTGTTTGCCGCCTTGAGGGGGTTATAAGAAAAAGTACTTTCCAAACAATATTTGGACATGCATGCCCGATCGCGGAAATATTTGTAGTAAAATTAAAAAGAAAAAATAATGTTGAAGAGAATGGACTTACTGTATTTCTTTCATCAGGCACCGAAGTGCCTAACTCTGCCTTTTGCTGTTCTGCTTGGGTCCAGCATGTAGTGACACACTTGACACAGGAGCCAGGATCTCAAGCTGGACGCTGGATGCTGGATGCTTGATATTCAAACTAAATGCGCAGCAAACAATACCTAACCTAAGAAACAGAAAGTTATGTACCCGTGCGAGGACTTAAGTATTTACATAGAATTGATAAAAAAGGATTTCCGACTACACCGACTACCTACGGGGACGAGTCGCCACCTAAAGGCAAACTACAAAGAGAAAGGCAAACATCTCAAAGGAACGGCAAGAGTCTTCGAACTGCCATAGAATAAATTAAAACCTAAAATCGTCGCGCTCACTTAGCAAAAACAAACTGGACGAACGTTCTTCTTATGCAAAGATCAGATCATCTGCGCGCTGTCTACTTTAAGCCTGTCTGCGGCTATGAGCAATTTCGGAGAATGTAATTTCGAACTGAATTGAAGGCTTGGGCAAACTTGAAGGACAGAACTTCCCAATGCTACGAACGAACAGGATGTTGTCTATCTTAATGCGACGCATATCATCCGTTCGTTGTCTACTCTACATCTAAGAGGAAAGCGTCCTGCAACCCTGGCTCATCAAGCTTGAGGAGAGGCTTTCCGACTACAATCGACGGACTGGATGCTGTCTATCTTAATGTGATGCATATCATCCCTCCGTCGTCTACTCTACTCAAAATGGAAAGCGCTCTGCAACCCGGGCTTGACCAGCTTGATGAGGAGCCTTCCGACAACTACTAAGAAGGGAAGTGTCCTATACTGTGCCCAGCTGCATTCAGTTACTTCAGTGTTACTTCACACGAAGCTCAAGGCGGCAACCAACTAATAGCAAACTTCCGCAAGACTGTATCAAAAGCACACAAGTGACACAGGAGTGACTCGCCCACCGGTTGTGGGAATGGATTTAATGCTTGAGATCACCATATTATCGAACGTAACCGTCCCGACCCGACCTGCACGTAATCCAAAACGCAGTAGAGGCCTTTTCGCATACCAACTGCATGCTTGTAGCCGTTGCAAGATCCGTCAAGTGCCGTCCATTCTAATCCACACATAAAAATAACGTCGCATAGATAAAGCACATGTCGATCGATTGACAATTTTAATGTAATTAGCTCCATCTCGTTCACAATCCTGAGCAACTTCTGCGAGTGTTACTTTGCCAAAGAAACAAAAGCGCGAGCAAACTGGGGGAAAGGACCTCCGACTACTACGAGCGGACAGGATGTTGTCTATCTTAATTTGATGCATATCATCCGTCCGTCGTCTACTCTACTTTAAGAGGATAGCGCTCTGCAACCCCGGCTTGTCAAGCTTGATGAGAGGCTTTCCGACTACAATCGACGGACAGGATGTTGTCTATCTTAATGTGATGCATATCATCCCTCCGCCGTCTACTCTACTCAAAATGGAAAGCGCTCTGCAACCCTGGCTTGACAAGCTTGATGAGAGGCCGTCCGATTAAGATCAAGGGACAGGACGTTGTCTATCTTAATGCGATAAATATCATTCGTCCCTTGACTACTCTACTGTAAAAGAGAAAGTGCTCTGCAACCCTGGCTAGACAAGCTCGATGAGAGGCTTTTCGACTACAATGAGCGGAAAAACTGCTCCAAAGAGGAAAGTCCTCCAACCCTGGCTTCACAAGCTTGATGAAAGATCTTTCAACTATTGTAAGCGAACAAAGCGCTTCTAAGAGGAAAGGCTTTCAACCCCGGCTTGTCAAGCTTGATGAGGGTCCTTCCAGCTACTACAAAGAGAAAATCCTTTCAACCCCGGCTTGTCTTGCTTGATGAGAAACTTTCCAAGCGAACAAAGCGCTTTTTAAAGGAAAAACTTTCAACCCCGGCTTGTCAAGCTTGATGAAAGGTCTTCCAACTACTATATACAAGCGATCAAAGCGCTTCTAAAATGCCTTTCAACCCTGGCGTCCCAAGCTTGATGAAAGACCTCCCAACTACTGCAAGCGAACAAAGCACTTCCATGAGTGGGAGACTTTCAACCCTGGCTGGATAAGCTCGATGAAATGCCATATAATTACTAATAGCGAAAAAAACGCTTCTAAAAGGAAAACCTTTCAACTCCGGCTTAACAGGCTTGATGAAAGACCTTCTGTCAACTACGAACGAACAGATAGTCGTCCATAACATTGTGACGGACATCATCCATTGGTCGTGCTATTTTATCCTAAAAGAAAGCGCCTGTCGAGTCCAGCCAGTCTGGCTCCATTCAGCGACTTCAGAAGAAGTGCTGTTGGCGCTGACGGGCTTGTAGAAGAGGACTTCCGACTACGAACGGACGGGATGGTCAACATCTTAATGCGATGCATTCCACCCGTCCGTTGTCTAAACTTATTCTAGGTAGAAGTGCCCGTCGAGTCCGGCCAGTCTGGCTCCATTCAGCAACTCCAGGCGAAGTGCTGTTGGCGCTGACGGGCTTGGAGGAGAGGACTTCCGACTACGAACGGACGGGATGGTCAACATCTTAATGCGATGCATTCCACCCGTCCGTTGTCTAAACTTATTCTAGGTAGAAGTGCCCGTCGAGTGCGGCCAGTCTGGCTCCATTCAGCAACTCCAGGCGAAGTGCTGTTGGCGCTGACAGGCTCAGAGGAGAGGACTTCCGACTACGAACGGACGGGATGGTCAACATCTTAATGCGATGCATTCCACCCGTCCGTTATCTAAACTTATTCTAGGTGGAAGTGCCCGTCGAGTCCGGCCAATCTGGCTCCATTCAGCAACTTCAGGCGAAGTGCTGTTGGCGCTGACAGGCTCAGAGGAGAGGACTTCCGACTACGAACGGACGGGATGGTCAACATCTTAATGCGATGCATTCCACCTGTCCGTTGTCTAAACTTAGTCTAGGTGGAAGTGCCCGTCGAGTCCGGCCAGTCTGGCTCCATTCAGCAACTCCAGGCGAAGTGCTGTTGGCGCTGACAGACTCGGAGGACGAGCCTTCCTATCATCACGACCGAAAAGGATGAAGTCCATCACAGTGTTACTTGTGCCATCCGTCCATTGTCTACACTACATCTACATGAAAAATGCCATTCAACCCCAGTTTGCTTTCTGTCGCTGAGCAACTTCGGCGTAACCTCACATGAAGAGCTCAATTAGTAAACGATCTTGGAGCAGTCTACCACGACAGCAGAACTTCTCAAGACGCCTGAAGAATTTATAGTCCAGCTCGATTAAACAAAATCATCCTAGCATTCGACGTGTGCTTTTATTTTAAATCTTGCATAAAGTCTTGGAAAACGTCGAAAATCAAAACTGAATGAAAGTCCAAAGCGCCGCCTAACTTACCCGTCGTCGACGAACGGAAGGGTGGATTTTAGTCGCCTCTTACGACAGGCATGCCTGCCTCGGGCATATTCTAACCCCTGCCCGAAGGGGTTCTTATTCGCTATTGCACTTAAACATTCGTATATATTCTCGGAGAGGCAGCTCTGGCTGCTCTAAAACTCTAAACTTAATGAAGGTATGATCACCATTTGTCTGCAAATCTTTTCTTCACTTATTGAGAGGAGAAATAAGTGAATGTCCTGCTTAAAGTGCAGTTTATGCCCCAAAAAGGGACATGTTCCGGCGCGTACGCTTTGCACCCGAACCAGCGTTGCCGCAAATGTTAAGTTCGATATCCCTTCCGACCGGGATTTAGTTATCGATTGCGAATCCGCCTGCTGAAATAGAAATAAATGCCCTCAATAAGACTCAGGATGCAAAATAATAAACGGCTATGAGTCATTATTAATTTGTAAGGAAAACAAAACTGAAAGAGAAAGTAAATGCAGGCGAATTTTATTTAATCACCCGATCCCTCAAATTATTTTGCAAAGATTCGTCAAATGATTTTTCATTTAATGCCTCAAGGGATTTAACATGTTGACGATCGCGACGCGCCCGCCCTGAAAAGAAAGAAAAAACCTGAAAAAAAAAGAGCAGAATCCTACCTAGCCTCAGGACGCCTGTTTGGGTCCTGAGGGTTCCCCTACCTAACCTCAGAGGCAACTGTTTGCTGCCATGAGGGGGTTAAAACGAAAAGTTCTTTTCAAAGAATCTAAAATGAACATTCGCACATGCATGCCCAATTGCAGAATTACTTGTAACTTACATATATTGGTAGTAACATTAAAAAATTAATAATATTAATGGACTTACTGTCTTCCTTTCATCAGGCACCGAAGTGCCTTACTCTGCCTTTTGATACTCTGCTTCAGTCACACTTGACACAGGAGCCACGATCTCAACCTGGACGCTGAATGCTGCGCTGAATATACATTAACACCTTAACACGAACGACGAACGAGAAGAAGAGGATTTCCGACTACAACTAGTATCTGCGGGAGCGAGTCGCCTCCTAATAAATGTAACTACAAAAAAATAAAAACAAACTACAAAGAGCAAAGCAAACATCTCCGAGAAACGACAAGCGTCTTCGAACTGCCATAAAATAAATTAATAGTTTCAAAAGCCGGCCGCGCTCACAGAAATGTGCGTCCTCTACTAACTACATCCCTACGAAGCAGCGAGTGCTTTCGAACTTCCATGAATGAAAACTTTAGTTCTAAAAGCACTTCGCGCTAACTAAGCAAAAACAAACTAGATGATCATTCTTTTTAAGTCAAAGAAGGATCATCAGTCTACTTTGTCTACTATTTGTCTTTGGGCTGTCTTTGGCTATGAGCAATTTCGGTGAATGCAACCCCGAACCGAAGTGAGGGCTTGGACAAGCTTAAAGGACAGAACTTCCCAATACTATGAACGAACAGGATGTTGTCCACCTTAATGCGATGCCAACTATCCGTTCGTTGTCTACTCTACATCTAAAAGGGAAGGCGCACAGCAACCCTGGCTCGACAAGCTTGATGAGAAGCTCTCCGACTACTACAAATGAACAGGATGTTGTCAATCACAATGTGAAGCATTAATCGGTTCGTTGTCTACTCTACATCTAAGAGGAAAGCGCCCTGCAACCCTGGCTTGACAAGCTTGATGAGAGGCTCTCCGACTACTACAACCGAACAGGATGTTGTCAATCACAGTGTGATGCATATCATCCGTTCGTTTTCTAATCTACTTCTAAGAGGAAAACGCTCTGCAACCCTGGCTTGTCAAGCTTGATGAGGGGCTTTCCGATTACTACCAACGAACACGATGTTGTCAATCACAATGTGATGCAAACCATCCGCTTGTTCTCTACCCTAATCTAAGAGGAAAGCGCCCTGCAACCCTGGCTCGTCAAGCTTGATGAGGGGCCTTCCGACTACTACTAACATGGGATGTGTCCTACAGTATGCCCAGCCTCGTTCAGTAACTTCAGTGTTACTTCACACGAGGAGCTCAATGCGTTAACAACCCAAGAGCAAATTTATGCAAGACATACATACAAAGAACAAAAGTAAATGCTACTAGTGGAGGCGACTCGCCCGCCGCTTGATTGAATTTGTGCTTGAAACCTAAATACCGAACCGACCCGCCCGTAATCCTAGAGGCAGTGGAGGCCTAATCGCTTTTTCAAGGAGGGGTATGACTTCAACGGCAGTCCGCGAAGGTAAACATGTACCGGACCGCATGCTTGTAACCGTTGCATAAACATGAAGTGTCGATCGTTCTTAACCATGTCTACAATACTACAAAAATAAAAAAACAGATATGTCGATCGATGGGGAAGTATAGGATTGATACATAATTGCAAAAAAAAAAAAACGAATTAAAAATCCAAGGGTGCAATAGTACCCGCTGACATGCGTTCGAACAGGCAGTACAATCGGACGATCACCATCTGTATAGACAAAGGCAACGGCTGCCAGCAACCAGCAACTAGGAACCAGCAACAAGCATCCAGCATCCAACAAACAGCAAACAGCAACCAGCATCCAGCATAAGCACATTGCATGAGGCGGGGGAGTACACGAGTACGCGGGAGCAGGAGAAAAAATACGTAGACAACCGAACACGACGTGCACTCTACGACGACCCGCGGCAGACAAAACTCGCTCCCTTTTTTTTTTTTTTTAATGTATTTTTCTTTATTGAACCATATTTTTAAAATGTTATAGCTATTGAAAATACTTAAAATATCTTATTGATTAGCTTAAATTTAACATGCATTTAACATTTTTCTAAATTTTTTTTTTTTTGTTGATTACTTGGATTAATGTTTTTATCTTTGAAAAGACAATTAGTTAGTTAATTGGCAGGAAAAGGTTCTTAAAACCTGCTGATTAAATTTATATAAGCTTAATCTAACTTAAACTACCTTAATCTAACTTACTCTATTTATAAACAATTTGAATGAGCTAGAAGCTTAGTTCGCGCTCTATATATTGCGTATTATTATATTTAAATGAGTTGTTCCTCATCCTGACGTTGTGGTAGGTGATGTTGTTCTGCCTGTCCAATAATTCCCCTGCATGGAATAAGTGTTTGATGTGGTTAGTACTCAGGAAGTAGTCCGTAGGATCAGCTGCTGTTGCCGCTAATTCAGCTATGATGTTGTTGGGGATGTTGGGAAGGTTCTTGATGAAGTTAATGGAGAGCTGGAGGATTCGTCTGTCAATCCGATCTATTCCCGTTTGTCTGTACACTGTTGAAGACTTGATGAACTTCATGGAGTTTGGCTGCCTGTGCAGATTGCTGACGAATCTGAAGCACTTTCTCTCGAATATCCGAAGTTTTTCCATTTGGGCCGGTGGTAAATGGAACCAAATCGGGCATGCATACGTTAGTGATGGTCTGATGATTTGTTTGTAAATGATTTGCTTGATCCTTTTGGACAGTGCGTTGGGTCTCCACATGATCTTCCGGCAGTGGTTGAGTTGTATTTTGGCAATTGAAATGCGGTTTTCGATATGTTTGCCAAACGAAAAATCCCTGTTGAATGTTACGCCGAGGTATCTCATTGCTGTGACGGGCTTGATTTTTTCATTCTTGATTTTGATCCGTATTTTGTTGTGATTCCTCAACGTATTTCTGGAACACAGGTTGGTGGGACCTTTGATGACCAGTACTTGGGTTTTCCTTTCGTTGAGCCGGATCTTCCACCTATCGAAGTAGTCCATGAGCGATGAAAGATACCTGTTGAGCAGCCTAGTACTGAGGACTATGAACGGAGTGTGAGCATAGACCAGGGTGTCGTCCGCGTAATTAATGATATTCACTCCCGGGCTTGATGGTTGAGGGATATCGGCTGTAAAGATAATATATAATATTGGGCCCAGGATTGATCCTTGGGGGACGCCAGCGGTTATAGGGAAAATAGAGGACAGTGTGTCGTTTATTTTAACGGCAAATTTCCGTTCAGAGAGATAAGATTTTTTATATTAAAAACGTAGTGCAATTTGTATAGCAGCCCCTCGATCCAGACGCAGTCGAAGGCTTTGGAGATGTCTAGGGAGACGCAGACAGTGGGTCGTTTTCTGTTGAGATTCGCAGTTGCGTCCTGTGTAAATTTATACAGAGCATGACACGTGGAGTGTTGAGGTCGGAAACCAAATTGGAATGCCGGTATGTTGTGGTGATCAAAAGTATGTGCTCTGAGGTTGGAGAGAATTTTGCATTCCAATAGTTTGCTTGCTGTATTAAGCAGTGAAATCGGTCTATAATTGGACGGATTGTGAGCTTGTCCTTCTTTTTTTAAGGGGATTTAAACCCGCTCCCGCGACTAGACCGCTTTATATACTCTCGGAGAGCCCGATCCGACAGCTCTTAATTTTTCAAAATTTTTAAATTTTTTTGTTTTAGTGTCGTATTTTTTGCTTTTTTTCGGAGATTCATTCATTTTTGTGATTAAAAAGGGCTCTAAAAGTATATGTGCAGATCGATCTGCACGAATTTTAAGGTTTTCAACGATATTGGAGCATTTTTCATGAGATTTCTAGGATTTTTTACCAACGAAACATCATTTTTGAGAAATCATAAACGGCGCCTACATGGGTGTCACGATAAATACGAAGTCGTACAGTTCTCGAATGACTTTAAGAAGGAGCAGTTTATATACATGAAGGATGTTTTATCAATTGTTTGTTTTTTACAAAAGTTTATGTTATAATTAATAATCACACAGGTGGTTATGGTCTCGGTTAGATTAAAAAAAATAAAATAGACTACCAAGCTCAATATTTTTGATTTGTATTTGTCTGATTAATTGCTGTGAATTCTGCTCATAAGAGGGGTTTAAATAACATAAACAAACCATTCCGGCATATGTGTAAATAATACGTGTGTTCAGATTTTATTATTTTTCTTTTAAATACGTACGAGTGAACCTTTTCTTATTTGTTTAAATTAACAGTGCAATATTAATCGTGATAGTGTCGTAGGAAGACCGTTGGAGGCATTTTCCTCGGTCTGCCCCGGAACATTGATGTCTTCACAACTGCATTTCATTTTGATTCCTTAACCTTTGTCCAGGATCCAGGACTAATTTACTAATGTAGCTACATGACGGAGTTTTATCGCGAGACAAGACGATCACATCTGTAGTATGCTATTGCTTCAGTTGACACTGATGATTCCAGTTTTAGATGACGATCCGTTTTAAATAGTTAAATTCAAAGGCAGACGTTTTCTGAAAAGATTTCCCAATGTCTGCCTTTTATGTCCAGCTTTACTTGAAGCAGCAATTGTTTCCTTATTGTTGTGTTCGTAGATATTTGTTTTGGTGCATACCGCTTTCCTTGAATGGAGTCGACATCAATTCCAGTGTTGAGAATGATTTTGGTATTTCTTGATAGATTGTAGTTATTCCAGACGATCTGTCCACGACACATATTTTATAAAATGTGGCGTGCTGAAATCTTTGGACAAAATACAAAAAGTTACTCCTTCCGCCTTAAAACCTATTTACTACTACTATTTACTCCAAATCTCGAGAATTTGCAAGCTTAAAACAATTACCCTGGCGTTTCCAGGGAACCAAATTGAGTAAGGCTGAAACTGTTCCTTCCGATAACTAAATTCGAAGATCAATTCAACAATTCGTGGACTTAATTCAGTCATAAAGGCATGAAATGCTAAAAGTTTTCCTTTCCTAGTACATATGTGAGTGTATCCACATTTTCTCTCGATCGCTACAACGGTTTGATAGGGTAACCTTAGGAAATCGAATAAATATTGAAAAATTATTTAATTGTCGTCTCCACTGTAACCCTTGATGAAGGTATACTCGAAGCACAACGATGGCTTGCAGCATTATTCTCTTGTAATCAAATAGCTAAATGTGTGCTGATGCTCCGATTTAAAAATGATAAAGGAGTCGTAGATTAGCATAACTGACCAACAATCTAGTTAGTTGGGGATTGTTGAGGAGACTGCCAGTTCACTTAAGAATGTTAAAATGCGGGAATTGAGTGCTAAGTAGGGATAGGGAGCGTAAACGAAACTGAGTCCTTTTTCGGATGCATTAGGATGCATAAGGCTGTGTTTAAATATCGAAGTCAGTCGGACGAAGTGGAATTGTTTCATACACTGCGGTTCAGTGCTTATTCAGAGGGAGCTACAAAAAAAAGCTATATGTCAAACTGAGCTTATGCTTTAACAGTATTGGCACTTTATTGGGTTCAGTGCGAAAGCCTGTGCTCTCCAAGAAATGCATTACTTGTACAAAAACACGTCATAATTCCAGCAAAAGGTCCATTCAGGAGTAAATAAACAAATATTTATTTTTCAACTGCCAAAATGCAATAAAAGGTGCCGCAAAATGATTTAAATAAACAAGATTTACCATATTAAGAAGCCCAAACAAACTAGACTACCGTTAAGGTTCATAATCGGTATTAAAGCCAGCAATTTGTTTTAACAGAAGTCATTCATGTGGAGAAGCGGTGGGAAATTTTATGCCGAGCAATTATCATTGTTCTCACATCTGCATAGAGCTTAAAAATGAACGAATTTGTGTGTAACACCATTTACTCACGTTTTCAACCGATCATCAAGTCCAACGTTGAATTTCAAGCAGGTTTATCGACATGGAAACTAACTCACCCAGGTGGATTTATTTTATTCTACTTGAATATACATAAATGACTGACATTTTCAGCAATGGTGGGGAGAATTGTATGTAAACGAAATTTGTCGAAAGTTTTATTTAATTAAAATCAAAACAATTGAAAGTGAAATAAAAACATACAAATGGAATTGGCAAAAACATAAGCACAAGTTAAGCAGGTTTAATTTATGTGAGTATGAATTCGATTCATATGTACATATTTTTAATGACACTTTAATTTGCAGACGAGTGGAATTCGTCTACATCGGAAGAGGATGCATTCGACAAGGAAGGTTTACTTCGCATTGTGGAGTGCCAATTCTTATAATGGTATTGGACGATCCAAAGGAACAACAGAAAAATGTTTAAGCGTACGCAGAAGATGGAGCAACCTGTCCCGGTGAAATTCTTTATATGCAGTCCTAAATTTAAATCAAACAAAATAGGAGACGATGTCTTGTGGTCCACTGTTGGAGGCACAATTGTGAGGGGAAATACTTCAGAACTGATTAAAATTCAAAGAGGCATGTGTGTTTATAACGACAAAGATGACAATTTTATATTTTTTAGTTCATGTCATGTGTTCTGGATGCTGAGCAATGTCGTTTTAAACGTACAAGTTTATGCAGTCAACACGAAAGATGTGGAGGTCCCATACCCCTTACAAATACTGACGGTACAACTGCTGCTCTATTGTGACGTACAAAGTGCTTCTTTGAAATTGGCTCAGTACTGCAGTATCATTTTCAAACGATTCAGAATTGTTGACCCAACTTGCGACCACGTTGAAAAGAATTTAAGGAATTTTCGACTCTCGGCACCGAATAATTAAGTTGCTTCGTAATTCTGCTACTTCTCAAAACAGAGTAAGACTTTTAAATATCGCATTTCTCTTCTTGTAGACCGTTTTTCATATTACGGTGCTTTTTTCTTTTCATTAAAAGAACGCAAGTCAGCAAGCCGCCTGTTCCAAGATAATGCTCAGAGCTTGCCGGAATTTGAACTTTGTCAAGTTTAATCCACTATCTAAGGTAGCATATGTCTGCAATTCTTTTCTTCACTTATTGAGAGGATAAATAAGTGAAACCTATGAATTGCAATATCAATGTCCTGCTTAAGGTGCAGTTTATGCCCCAAAAAGGGACATGTTCCGGCGCGTACACTTTGCATCCGAACCAGCGTTGCCGCAAATGTTAAGTTCGATATCCCTTCCGACCGGGATTTAGTTATCGATTGCGAATCCGCCTGCTGGAACACAAATTAAAGCCCGCGATAAAACTCACTATGCAAAATAATAAACGGCTATGAATCATTATTAATTTGTAAGGAAAATAAAACTGAAAGAGCAAGTAAATGCAGGCAAATTTTATTTAATCACCCGATCCCTCAAATTATTTTGCAAAGATTCGTCAAATGATTTTTCATTTAATGCCTCAAGGGATTTAACATGTTGAAGATCGCGACGCGCCCACCCTGAAAAGGAAGAATAAAACCTGAAAATAAAAGAGCAGAATCCTACCTAGCCTCAGGACGCCTGTTTGGGTCCTGAGGGTTCCCCTACCTATCCTCAGGGGCACCTGTTTGGACCCCCGAGCGGTCCCCTAGCTATCCTCAGAGGCAGCTGTTTGCCGCCTTGAGGGGTTATAAGAAAAAGTACTTTCCAAACAATATTTGGACATGCATGCCCGATCGCGGAAATATTTGTAGTAAAATTAAAAAGAAAAAATAATGTTGAAGAGAATTTACTTACTGTATTTCTTTCATCAGACACCGAAGTGCCTTACTCTGCCGTTTGCTTTTCTGCTTGGGTCCAGCATGCAGTGACACACTTGATACAGGAGCCAGGATCTCAAGCTGGATGCTGGATGCTTGATATTCAAACTAAATGCGCAGCAAGCAATACCTAACCTAAGGAACAGAAAGTTATGTCCCCATAAGAGGACTTAAGTATTTGCATAGAATAGATAAAAAAGGATTTCCGACTACAACGACTATCTACGGGGACGAGTCGCCACCTAAAGGCAAACTACAAAGAGAAAGGCAAACATCTCTGAGGAACGGCAAGAGTCTTCGAACTGCCATAGAATAAATTAAAACCTAAAATCGTCGCGCTCACTTAGCAAAAACAAACTGGACGAACGTTCTTCTTATGCAAAGATCAGATCATCTGCGCGCTGTCTACTTTAAGCCTGTCTGCGGCTATGAGCAATTTCGGAGAATGTAATTTCGAACTGAATTGAAGGCTTGGGCAAACTTGAAGGACAGAACTTGAAGGACGAACGTTCTTCTTATGCAAAGATCAGATCATCTGCGCGCTGTCTACTTTAAGCCTGTCTGCGGCTATGAGCAATTTCGGAGAATGTAATTTCGAACTGAATTGAAGGCTTGGGCAAACTTGAAGGACAGAACTTCCCAATGCTACGAACGAACAGGATGTTGTCTATCTTAATGCGACGCATATCATCCGTTCGTTGTCTACTCTACCTCTAAGAGGAAAGCGTCCTGCAACCCTGGCTCATCAAGCTTGAGGAGAGGCTTTCCGACTACAATCGACGGACTGGATGCTGTCTATCTTAATGTGATGCATATCATCCCTCCGTCGTCTACTCTACTCAAAATGGAAAGCGCTCTGCAACCCGGGCTTGACCAGTTTGATGAGGAGCCTTCCGACAACTACTAAGAAGGGAAGTGTCCTATACTGTGCCCAGCTGCATTCAGTTACTTCAGTGTTACTTCACACGAAGCTCAAGGCGGCAACCAACTAATAGCAAACTTCCGCAAGACTGCATCAAAAGCACACAAGTGACACAGGAGTGACTCGCCCACCGGTTGTGGGAATGGATTTAATGCTTGAGATCACCATATTATCGAACCTAACCGTCCCCACCCGACCTGCACGTAATCCAAAACGCAGTAGAGGCCTTTTCGCCTAAAGGGGGGAAAAACATGCATACCAACTGCATGCTTGTAGCCGTTGCAAGATCCATCAAGTGCCGTCCATTCTAATCCACACATAAAAATAACGTCGCATAGATAAAGCACACATGGCGATCGATTGACGATTTTAATGTAATTAGCTCCATCTCGTTCACAATCCTGAGCAACTTCTGCGAGTGTTACTTTGCCAAAGAAACAAAAGCGCGAGCAAACTGGGGGAACGGACCTCCGACTACTACGAGCGGACAGGATGTTGTCTATCTTAATTTGATGCATATCATCCGTCCGTCGTCTACTCTACTTTAAGAGGATAGCGCTCTGCAACCCCGGCTTGTCAAGCTTGATGAGAGGCTTTCCGACTACAATCGACGGACAGGATGTTGTCTATCTTAATGTGATGCATATCATCCCTCCGCCGTCTACTCTACTCAAAATGGAAAGCGCTCTGCAACCCTGGCTTGACAAGCTTGATGAGAGGCCGTCCGATTAAGATCAAGGGACAGGACGTTGTCTATCTTAATGCGATAAATATCATTCGTCCCTTGACTACTCTACTGTAAAAGAGAAAGTGCTCTGCAACCCTGGCTAGACAAGCTCGATGAGAGGCTTTTCGACTACAATGAGCGGAAAAACTGCTCCAAAGAGGAAAGTCCTCCAACCCTGGCTTCACAAGCTTGATGAAAGATCTTTCAACTATTGTAAGCGAACAAAGCGCTTCTAAGAGGAAAGGCTTTCAACCCCGGCTTGTCAAGCTTGATGAGGGTCCTTCCAGCTACTACAAAGAGAAAATCCTTTCAACCCCGGCTTGTCTTGCTTGATGAGAGACTTTCCAAGCGAACAAGGCGCTTTTTTAAGGAAAGACTTTCAACCCCGGCTTGTCAAGCTTGATGAAAGGTCTTCCAACTACTATATACAAGCGATCAAAGCACTTCTAAAAAGCCTTTCAACCCTGGCTTCCCAAGCTTGATGAAAGACCTCCCAACTACTGCAAGCGAACAAAGCACTTCCATGAGTAGGAGACTTTCAACCCTGGCTGGATAAGTTCGATGAAAGGCCCTCTAATTACTAATAGCGAAAAAAACGCTTCTAAAAGGAAAACCTTTCAACTCCGGCTTGACAGGCTTGATGAAAGACCTTCTGTCAACTACGAACGAACATCATCCATTGGTCGTGCTATTTTATCCTAAAAGAAAGCGCCTGTCGAGTCCAGCCAGTCTGGCTCCATTCAGCGACTTCAGAAGAAGTGCTGTTGGCGCTGACGGGCTTGGAGGAGAGGACTTCCGACTACGAACGGACGGGATGGTCAACATCTTAATGCGATGCATTCCACCCGTCCGTTATCTAAACTTATTCTAGGTGGAAGTGCCCGTCGAGTCCGGCCAGTCTGGCTCCATTCAACATCTCCTGGCGAAGTGCTGTTGGCGCTGACAGGCTCAGAGGAGAGGACTTCCGACTACGAACGGACGGGATGGTCAACATCTTAATGCGATGCATTCCACCCGTCCGTTGTCTAAACTTATTCTAGGTAGAAGTGCCCGTCGAGTGCGGCCAGTCTGGCTCCATTCAGCAACTCCAGACGAAGTGCTGTTGGCGCTGACAGGCTCAGAGGAGAGGACTTCCGACTACGAACGGACGGTATGGTCAACATCTTAATGCGATGCATTCCACCCGTCCGTTGTCTAAACTTATTCTAGGTGGAAGTGCCCGTCGAGTCCGGCCAGTCTGGCTCCATTCAGCAACTCCAGGCGAAGTGCTGTTGGCGCTGACAGGCTCAGAGGAGAGGACTTCCGACTACGAACGGACGGGATGGTCAACATCTTAATGCGATGCATTCCACCCGTCCGTTGTCTAAACTTATTCTAGGTGGAAGTGCCCGTCGAGTCCGGCCAGTCTGGCTCCATTCAACATCTTCTGGCGAAGTGCTGTTGGCGCTGACAGACTCGGAGGACGAGCCTTCCGATCATCACGACGGAAAAGGATGAAGTCCATCACAATGTTACTTGTGCCATCCGTCCATTGTCTACACTACATCTACATGAAAAGTGCCATTCAACCCCAGTTTGCTTTCTGTCGCTGAGCAACTTCGGCGTAACCTCACATGAAGAGCTCAATTAGTAAACGATCTTGGAGCAGTCTACCACGAACCACAGAACTTCTCAAGACGCCTGAAGAATTTATAGTCCAGCTCGATTAAACAAAGTCATGCTAGCATTCGACGTGTGCTTTTATTTTAAATCTTGCATAAAGTCTTGGAAAACGGCGAAAATCAAAACTGAATGAAAGTCCAAAGCGCCGCCTAACTTACCCGTCGTCGACGAACGGAAGGGTGGATTTTAGTCGCCTCTTACGACAGGCATGCCTACCTCGGGCATATTCGAACCCCTGCCCAAAGGGGTTCTTATTCGCTTTTGCACTTAAACATTCGTATATATTCTCGGAGAGGCAGCTCTGGCTGCTCTAAAACTCTAAACTTAATGAAGGTATGATCACCATTTGTCTGCAAGTCTTTTCTTCACTTATTGAGAGGATAAATAAGTGAATGTCCTGCTTGAAGTGCAGTTTATGCCCCAAAAAGGGACATGTTCCGGCGCGTACGCTTTGCACCCGAACCAGCGTTGCCGCAAATGTTAAGTTCGATATCCCTTCCGACCGGGATTTAGTTATCGATTGCGAATCCGCCTGCTGAAATAGAAATAAATGCCCTCAATAAGACTCAGGATGCAAAATAATAAACGGCTATGAGTCATTATTAATTTGAAAGGAAAACAAAACTGAAAGAGAAAGTAAATGCAGGCGAATTTTATTTAATCACCCGATCCCTCAAATTATTTTGCAAAGATTCGTCAAATGATTTTTCATTTAATGCCTCAAGAGATTTAACATGTTGACGATCGCGACGCGCCTGCCCTGAAAAGAAAGAAAAAACCTGAAAATAAAAGAGCAGAATCCTACCTAGCCTCAGGACGCCTGTTTGGGTCCTGAGGGTTCCCCTACCTAACCTCAGAGGCAACTGTTTGCTGCCATGAGGGGGTTAAAACGAAAAGTACTTTCCAAAGAATCTAAAATGTACATTCGGACATGCATGCCCAATCGCAGAATTATTTGTAACTTACATATATTGGTAGTAACATTAAAAAAATAATAATATTAATGGACTTACTGTCTTCCTTTCATCAGGCACCGAAGTGCCTTACTCTGCCTTTTGATACTCTGCTTCAGTCACACTTGACACAGGAGCCACGATCTCAAGCTGGACGCTGAATGCTGCACTGTATATACATTAACACCTTAACACGAACGACGAACGAGAAGAAGAGGATTTCCGACTACAACTAGTATCTGCGGGAGCGAGTCGCCTCCTACTAAATGTAACTACAAAAAAATAAAAACAAACTACAAAGAGCAAAGCAAACATCTCCGAGAAACGACAAGCGTCTTCGAACTGACATAAAATAAATTAATAGTTTCAAAAGCCGACCGCGCTCACAGAAATGTGTGTCCTCTACTAATTACATCCCTACGAAGCAGCGAGTGCTTTCGAACTTCCATGAATGAAAACTTTAGTTCTAAAAGCACTTCGCGCTAACTAAGCAAAAACAAACTAGATGATCATTCTTTTTAAGTCAAAGAAGGATCATCAGTCTACTTTGTCTACTATTTGTCTTTGGGCTGTCTTTGGCTATGAGCAATTTCGGTGAATGCAACCCCGAACCGAAGTGAGGGCTTGGACAAGCTTAAAGGACAGAACTTCCCAATACTATGAACGAACAGGATGTTGTCCACCTTAATGCGATGCCAACTATCCGTTCGTTGTCTACTCTACATCTAAAAGGGAAGGCACCCAGCAACCCTGGCTCGACAAGCTTGATGAGAAGCTCTCCGACTACTACAAATGAACAGGATGTTGTCAATCACAATGTGAAGCATTAATCGGTTCGTTGTCTACTCTACATCTAAGAGGAAAGCGCCCTGCAACCCTGGCTTGACAAGCTTGATGAGAGGCTCTCCGACTACTACAACCGAACAGGATGTTGTCAATCACAGTGTGATGCATATCATCCGTTCGTTTTCTAATCTACTTCTAAGAGGAAAACGCTCTTCAACCCTGGCTTGTCAAGCTTGATGAGGGGCTTTCCGATTACTACCAACGAACACGATGTTGTCAATCACAATGTGATGCAAACCATCCGCTTGTTCTCTACTCTAAATCTAAGAGGAAAGCGCCCTGCAACCCTGGCTCGTCAAGCTTGATGAGGGGCCTTCCGACTACTACTAACATGGAATGTGTCCTACAGTATGCCCAGCCTCGTTCAGTAACTTCAGTGTTACTTCACACGAGGAGCTCAATGCGTTAACAACCCAAGACCAAATTTATGCAAGACATACATACAAAGAACAAAAGTAAATGCTACTAGTGGAGGGGACTCGCCCGCCGCTTGATTGAATTTGTGCTTGAAACCTAAATACCGAACCGACCCGCCCGTAATCCTAGAGGCAGTGGAGGCCTAATCGCTTTTTCGAGGAGGGGTATGACTTCAACGGCAGTCCGCGAAGGTAAACATGTACCGGACCGCATGCTGGTAACCGTTGCATAAACATGAAGTGTCGATCGTTCTTAACCATGTCTACCATACTACAAAAAAAAAACAGATATGTCGATCGATGGAGAAGTATAGGATTGATACATAATTGCAAAAAAAAAACGAATTAAGAATCCAAGGGTGCAATAGTACCCGCCGACATGCGTTCGAACAGGCAGTACAATCCGGACGATCACCATCTGTATAGACAAAGGCAACGGCTGCCAGCAACCAGCAAGCAGGAACTAGGAACCAGCAACAAGCATCCAGCATCCAGCATCCAGCAACCAGCAACCAGCAACCAGCATAAGCACATTGCATGAGGCGGGGGAATACACGAGTACGCGGGAGCAGGAGAAAAAATACGTAGACGACCGAACACCCACGACGTGCACCCTACGACGACCCGCGGCAGACTAAACTCGCTCCCGCGCCTAGACCGCCTTATATACTCTCGGAGAGCCCGATCCGACAGCTCTTAATTTTTCAAAATTTTTAATTTTTTTTGTTTTAGTGTCGTATTGTTTGCTTTTTTTCGGAGATTAATTCATTTTTGTGATTAAAAAGGGGTCTAAAAGTATATGTGCAGATCGATCTGCACGAATTTTAAGGTTTTCAACGATATTGGAGCATTTTTCATGAGATTTCTAGGATTTTTTACCAACATGGGTGTCACGATAAATACCAAGTCGTACAGTTCTCGAATGACTTTAAAAAGGAGCAGTTCATATACATGAAGGATATTCTATCAATTGTTTGTTTAATACAAAAGGTTCTGCTATTGTTAATTCTTACACAAGCTCCTCTGCGGGTGGTTATGGTGAAGGTTAGATTAAAAATTTAAATAGATTACCAAACTCAATATTTTTGCTTTGTATTAGTCTGATTAAATTGCTGTAAATTCTGCTCATAAGAGGAGTTTAAAAAACATAAACAAACCATTTCGGCATATGTGTAAATAACACGTGTGTTCAGATTTTATTTTTGTTCTTCTAAATACGTACGAGTGAACCTTTTCTTCTTTGTTTAAATTAACAGTGCAATATTTATTGCGATAGTACCGTGGGAAGATCATTGGAGGCATTTTTCTCGGTGTACCCCTGAAAATAGCTTGATGTCTTCACAACTGCACTTCATTTTTAATCTTAAATCTTTGTCCACCTAATTTCCAAAAATGTATTTTGTATACCTGAACAAAGTCAACCTACTATTGCCGAATCACATTAGTTTTCACATTGCTGTATGGTTCGTTAATTGTTCAACTTTTCACCAGTTTCAAGTTTCTGTTTCCCTTTATTTAGACAAAAAAAAATTGCGCTATCTACATATAACAATAATAATAAGTAAAAACGAAACCAAATCTTGCCGTATTTAAAACCCTTGTTCTATTCTGGAATCCAGTCATAGGTATCTATGTACTAGTTCGTATTTCATTGAGTCAACAGTTTCAATGTTGGGATTGTAGTCCCTGGTGTTTCGTTTTCACGTGGTTAGACTTGTCCAGTCATTAATTGAGCTGCAACATTATTTTCTCCGTGCAAAATTGTATCCTAAATATTGATTTAAATCCAGAACACATGACATGAACTAAAAAAAAAAGTTAAAGGGTAATATCTTAATTTTTATATTTATAAACATACAACAACTTTGAATTTGTCCTACTAACAGTAGACCATTAGATATTGTTATCTATTTCGTTAAATATAACTTAAAACTGCAATGCAGAATTTCTTCAGGATAGGTAACTCAATCTTCAACGCACGCTTTTATCTTTTTCCATTGCTCCTTTGGATTATCCAGAACCCTTATAAGAATTCAAACTCCACAGTTGGTAGTATTTTTGTCTTGCCGAGTTCATATTCTGCAGATATATACGAGGCGAAGTCCAACCGTCTGGAAATTAAAATGCCACAAAACACCTTTATACATTAAGTTTGTTCTCTCATAAAATGATCCCGTTTAACTTCTGATTATGTTTTGTTAATTATACTCGTATGTTTTTACTTCGCCTTCTACTGTTTAAATTTAAATTAAATTAAGCTTTCAAACTTTGTTTACATACAAATCTCCACACACCTGCTGAAAATGTCAAAATCGTGCATGTCCAAGGCGATTGAATAAAATGCACCAGTTTTGATTTTTGACTATGCCTTAGAACTGACATCTCTTCAGTTATTTGAAACTTGGCAACACATTCGCATATTTCATATGACCAGCCCTTCTAACTTCACTTTAATGAGTAATGTCAAAGTGAAAGCGCAACTGTCAAAAAATCATTCAATCGGTTGCCGTCGTTTTTCAAAAGCTTTTGCCTGGATTCACCAAGAAAAGGAATCCGATTAGAAACAAATTTCAATTAAAAAATACAAGTTAGTGCACAAATATGGAACCCTATGATGTAGTAGTTAATCAGCCTGTTGTGATTGATAATGTAAGTAGATGATCAATTGCATACTTACCGTATTAACTCGCCTACCAAAGGTGGGGTTTGTAAATTCTATCACCAAAAGTGAGAGAAAAAAGGCTAAATGACATCACCGAACACCTTGCGTCTGCCCCCGTTTGACTCTATTGCTTACCATACTTGTAAAAAGATGACTAAACTTTTCTTCCCATCTGCCACGGAAGCCGAATATGAGTATATTATAAAATAATTGCAACAATGTGATGTACATAACTATATCATTTGTCCTCTTAATGTGTTCGGCGATGTTTGATTGAAATGTTTGAACAAAATTAATGTATTCCCACCTGCAAGTGTTGTAGGAAGCTGCGAGTTGCCAATGAAAAATGTGTTCTTACTGTTTTAATGGTGGAAACATCAAATACGAGTTTCTTACCTGAAGAATTTAGATCGTCACAGTTGATTTATTTTGTTTTATCTCTCGATATGAAGTAACTTTCTTGATAGAATCTGTAAAATGTTACCATTTCCTTGTAGCATTAGGAGTAAGAATCGATTTTATAGCCTTTTACTGACAACAATTTGAATATGTATTAAAATATAAAAGTACGCTTTTTCATTTAACAGGGTTCTGGAGTAATTAAGGCTGGATTTGCGGGAGAACATATTCCAAAATGTAGATTTCCAAACTAGTAAGTGTTTCTTCATCAGCACATCGAAAAACAAATTATAATGGAAGTTTTTGATAGCATCGGTAGGCCAAAATACACTCGTGTAATGGCCGGAGCCCTCGAAGGTGACATCTTCGTTGGGCCAAAGGCAGAGGAACACAGAGGCCTGCTGAGTATACGTTATCCAATGGAGCATGGCATTGTTACGGATTGGAATGATATGGAAAGGATTTGGAGCTACATTTATAGTAAAGTAAGTGTGACGTTTTGCTTTTAAATGGTTCTAATCTTCTTCACCTATTACGACATCCGATTTCTGTCAAATGATCCTGCTTTGTGCAAGCGAACAAGAATGGTATAAACTAACAATCAGAAAACTTGGAGATAGTTGATAACCAAAACGAAAATACGAATAAAAATGAGTGTAATAGCTTGTGTGAATGCTGTATAACGCAGTCAATATCTGTTTCCGAAATTGTTTTGTAAAAGAAATTACTGTCTTTGACACACCTTTTTTTCTTTTCATAAGCAAAAAAGTTACAGAACTCATATAATTAATGAATTTTTTGAACGGGCGTTACTGATTTCCTTGGGTTGCTTAAGTAATCCACGTTCTTGCGGCAGTGCGAATATGTTCCAACCAGAAGAAACAAAATTTTCCTCATTCCGCTCGAATTTGACAGTGGTCTTTCTGTCGCATTTATGGTTAATGACTGCTCTGAAAAACGTTAAAACCTGCGAACAAGTGGAAAAAAAATATAAAAAATTATAGAAATTGTTGTCATTTGTCAATAGTTCAGTGTTCCCAGACAAGTGAACTTGAAAAGTCCGCAATCACACGAGACTAGCGAAATATAATTGATTTGTCAAGAAATGTAGACTAATAGTTTTCATTTGGGAGAAGCAGAATGTGATCATATCTACCGCGGAATGATTGCAGTAGGTTATTTGTTGCCTTTGGGATCTTCTTCTTTTTTGATTGGCGCAACAGTCCGGGGTGAACGTAGGTTTCAACCAACCTGCCTCTCCATTTTTCATGATATCTCGTCAGCTGCCTCCACTTACGCACTCCAAGTTGGTTGAGGTAATTTTCCACTTGTGTGCGCCACCTTAGCCTAGACCGTCCTCTGTTGCGTTCTCCTAATGGCTCAGATTTGAAGACTTTTCGGGCCAGAGCAAAGGTGTCCATACTTTCAACATCGGCTAGTTACCTTAGATGCTAAATTAGACTTCTGCATCACTCCAGAGTATAAAGAAGTATGCTACAAGTATGAGATTCACTTATTTGTGAATTTGCACAAAAGGAGTTGACGGTCTTTTAAAGGTTATCCGATGGGTTATTCAATTTATGTTTAAAAAACACATGATTTATTATGTGAATTATGATTATGTCCACGCAAAATAAATTAAGGTGGCCACCGGGGCGTAGTTGGTAAAGTGCGACACTCTCTTGCCTTTTGATTTCTAGCACAACCTCACATGAACTGCCAACAATACTCAAAGAGTAGGGCTTGAAAAGGCTCCTTAAATTTCGCAGGCACACCAAGAGCGGTATATTCTTTCCAGAGGTCTAATCACGGATGACGAGTATCGCGCGACGATATTGTTGAAACGAGAGTTTTGCATCGCGTAAGCAAAAAAAAAAAAAAAAAAAAACATTGACAAAAAGATCTCATTTTGGTTGCTTCATGTACTCTCAAAACTACCAATTGTCCTGACGATCTGTTTGTGACGATAGCTATTTCACTATTGTTTTGCATTGGGCTGGAATGCAAGTGGTGAAAATTTGAAGAAAAAGTTAGAAAAAAAATATACAACGTTTTTTTTGGATATAATTTTCAGCTTACGGAAATATGAACGTACATCAAAAATTATTTAAAAATATATTGCCCGAAATCAAACATCATACATTTTATGAGATCCACTCGATCACAACAAAACAGTAAAAACTATCAGGCCGTCGTTATTAATTGTTTTTTTGTGTGTTTATAATTAGGTTTGTTCCAATTCGTTTGTGTACAGGAATTCGTAGTTAAGTAGTTTGGGCAAAAATCTCTGTCGCAAAGAGTAACTATACAGAAACTCATGAAACAACTTTTCATAGATATTCGCTTAATGTAAACAGCTATTAGATATATGAAATTCAGATTTTTTTTCATTTTCGATTTGACAGCCATCTGCTGCCCAAAGATTTTTCTTCGGCAGAAATTAGTAGGGAGAAGAAATACTTTGCTCTCTCTTCTACGAAAAAATCAGCTCATGGAACGCCTTTTGGGAGTTTTTCGGGCAAATTCGTATACATTCGTAGCAATTCAGAGCAATTGGAACGGACTTACTATGACAAGAGGTATGCTGCGTTCAGTAGCGCTCAAACGGTGTATAAAATATACCGTAGACGAGACGATAGGGGCTGGGTTATGTGATGCATATCGTTTTGGTTGATCGTCAGGACGAAAGTCGCTCGAAAAGTTACGTGATTAAAGTTCAGTATAAATGGTCCGATTTAGAAATAATATGAAACCACCGGTTTAATGAAGAACTTCACGTAAATGTACTCGTGGATTACTAGTGTTGACAAAATCATCTGTGATCTCTTTCTTATGGTCAGTAAAGTTGTTCTACGTTTATAAGTGTCCCATTCCCCATGCCCATGATATGGTCAATCGCAACCGGGCACTCCGTTTCGCTTTGTTTTAAAACATCCATTTAATGAAAAACGTCACGTAAATGAACCCGTGGACTACCAGTGCTGAGAAAATCATCTGTGATTTGTCTGTTATGGTCAGTAAAGATGTTCTACGTTTATTCACAATTTTAAGTGTCCCATTCGATGTCCATGATATTATGGTCAATCGCAACCTGGCACTCCGTTTCGCTGTGTTGTAAAACATCCATGTCTAATCAGAGCATGAGTTTGATTCAGATTGCCAGATATCAACTGCCGAAAATATAACAATTTGCGATTTATTCTACCAAAGGCAGTAAGATTTTTTTTTACCGTTAATATGACTTGGCCATTGTTAAGGGTGACTCATCGGTATTAAAACGAGATCCACCATCCAGTTCCATTAAAAGTTCGTTAATTGTGCTACGAATTCAGTTGTTGGGTTTCGAAAATTGATTCAAGGCTATCGAAATAGTGTTTATACGGGTGTCAGGCTCGAAGTCTTGTTGTAGCAATATGGCTAATTGAATTTTCAGAGTTTCTTTGACACCGATCATATGTGCAATAATCCTACTGTTTGGGTTTAGAATGTTTTTTTTTTCATTCAAGAAGTCTTGTACACGTTTTCACATCTTTTTGCTTACTTTTAATATATGACAAGACTTTGGTTGGTCACTTGTAGACAATCTGAGTGTGTTATGTCCGCCTTGCAGAACAACTTCCTTTTCTCAAGAAATTTGCCTGCAACTTCAACCAAAGGATCTTCTTCTGGACATGAAGTGAATAAATTAACTGACATCTTGGAGAAATGGGAATAACTGTCATAGTTAAGTTACATACGAATTCAGACGTCTGATGATATATTCACTTCAGTTTTTTATTATTATTATTATTACAAATTATTAGGATATAATTTAAATTATACACCAATAAGAAGGAAAACAGTGAGCACTAGCTGCCAAGGCTTTCGGCTCTTCGGTTAAATTAGATATCTATGCTAAGTTTTTTTATATAGGTAAAAATTGCGGAAATGTTATGATGAGTTGGAGATTTGAGCGGGAGATGAACTGGTGGGTTTGTGATGTTGTTGTGTGCAGAACCCAGTATATGGTCGACGTCATACCGTCCGTGGCAAGTGTTGCATGTGGGTGGAGGGGTGCCTTTGAGAAGATGTTGGTGTGTATGGACTGTGTGCCCTAGTCGTAATCTAGCGAAGATGGTGTTTTGAGCTTTTGAGGTGGTGGTGGGATAAGATGGACTGCTGCGATCTGGATTAAATAGGGTGTATTGATGGTGGTAGTTTTGCCAGCTTGACATAAGACGGGTGTTGAGATTGCGCTTTAGTAACCGTAACGCGTCAGAAATGGTAGTGGTGTCAAACTGGTATGTTGGAGCACAGTGAGCAAGTCCTGCTTCATGGTATGCTAGTTAATTTCCCTTTATCCCTACGTGGCTTGGGACCCACATAATTTTAGTTTTATTTGGGGACTTGGCGATGGAGTTACGGATATCCGATATGATTGCTGAGTCTTGATTGGGATTACCAACCGCGTTAATTGTAGACAAGCTGTCCGAGCCGATCACAAATTTGCCCTTCTGCTTAGTGGCGATGGTAATGGCTTTATATATAGCTAGGGCTTCTGCTGTGAAGATTGAGGCATGGGTAGGCAGTAAACCTCCGACGATCAGAAATCCATTTTCCTTTGTGACAGCAAAAGAGGTACTGTTATTGATTTTAGAGCCATCTGTAAAGATAAATTGCCAGCCCTTTGTTTTCAGGGATGAGGAAATACGACGAAATGCACTAAGATAAGACTCTTTCGGCGTGTTGCCGTTTTTTCAGTTTTTTAAAAATTTGGAATCTGTCAAGAAAGTGATTAAGTAATGAATTACGACCAATGTTCTGCTGCGTGCAAAAAGTATTGTTTGTTGTTCTCGTATTTGTGAGGTTGATCATAAACATCTTTTATTTTCCATCGAACCACTCCTGAAAGCTGTCTCCTTCCCTTTATCTGCATCGACTGTGATTCATAAACTAGTATCTCATTCGTCTATTTCCAGGAACAATTAGCAACATTTACAGAGGATCATCCCGTTTTGCTAACAGAGGCTCCCCTCAATCCTCGTAGAAACCGGGAAAAAGCTGCAGAATTCTTCTTTGAAGGTATCAATGCACCAGCCCTATTTGTATCTATGCAGGCAGTCCTTAGTTTGTACGTGCCACAAGAAGACTAGAAAGAGGTCTCGTCTAATGATTATTTTCTTATAGATACGCAACAGGACGAGTTACAGGGGTTGTCCTAGACTCAGGAGATGGCGTCACACACGCTGTGCCCATCTACGAAGGTTTCGCAATGCCCCACAGTATTATGCGTGTAGATATCGCTGGACGAGATGTAACACGGTACCTTAGGACTCTGATACGCAAAGAAGGCTTCAATTTCCGTTCAACAGCTGAATTCGAAATCGTGCGATCAATTAAAGAGAAGGTCTGCTACTTGGCAAGCAATCCGCAAAAGGAGGAGAACATCGAAACCGAGAAAGCTGCTTACACATTACCCGATGGAAAGACACTCGAAGTAAGACAAAACCACACTATGGTAGTCAGTTGACACATTCATAAACATATTCAACCCTTTTCAGATTGGTCCAGCACGATTTAGGGCACCAGAGGTTCTCTTCAGGCCTGATTTGTTGGGTGAGGAGTATGAAGGAATTCAGGATGTACTTATGTATTCCATAGAAAAGTCCGACATGGACTTGCGGAAAATGCTGTATCAGAACATCGTTCTCTCTGGTGGCTCGACCTTATTCAAGGGATTCGGTGATAGGCTGTTATCGGAAATGAAGAAGCACACAGCGAAGGATTTGAAAATTCGCGTAAGTATTCAATTTTAATTTCGAAGAAGAAAAACCTGATTACTTCTCTGTTCAGATTGCTGCTCCACAAGAACGACTCTATTCCACATGGATGGGTGGATCAATTCTGGCATCTCTGGATACATTCAAGAAAATGTGGATCTCAAAGCGAGAGTACGAGGAAGAGGGCCAACGGGCTGTGCACAGAAAGACTTTTTAGTTCGTTAATCTTTTTTTTTTTACATACGATCGCTACTACTGCTTAATTCCTCCTCTTTTGTCATTCAAAACATTGCTTCACCAACACGTTGGGCATTGTTTAGTATTCAGTTATCACAAGAGTTAACTTAAGATGTAAAATTAATAATGACATGTAGGTGTTTAAAAACCATTTACAACAAGAGAAATATTAAAAGTTACGAGTATATCAAAGGGCGGCTTTCCTTTAAGTGAATTTCATGTGCAACACACATCTATTACGGATCAAGGCTAATTTCATTAAAATTTTTTTTAATTTTTAATACATTTTTGCAAAATAAAATCAACATTAAATCAAACAACACATTCGCATTTAAAGTATTCTAGTATGCAGATCGCACAAACAAAACGTATCCATTTATTGTTCATGTTTGTCAGGCATGTGAATACGTCTAGAGCATTGGAGCAATACTCATGCATACGCTACACTTGAAAGTAAACAGTCTAGTAATTCAGTTTAAGAGTGGCGAAATGTTTTATTTATTTATTAAAATTTATGATTTATATTTGGAGTTCTGTGCGAATTTTATTTTTAATCGAACAAAAAGACGAATTTCAAATAAATAGTTATTTATTCATTGGAACTGGTTATCATTTACTTTAATTGGGGTGTATTTTCAACAAACGGTAAAATAGGGCGAAAGTCAAATTCACATGAAGGGCAAAGGTAGTCGCCGATAATCTGTGGGACACTTCCGTTGTACAGTTCTTTCCAATCAAAGCACTTTTATACAGGAATTACTTTGAACGAAGAGAAAATTGTTGAAATTAATTTCAAAAATTGTCTCTATCCTGCAATGTCTAAACAATTTTTATGTTAACGTTTACAATACGAAATTAATAAAAGCAAAAAAGACACTAAGTCAGTTGGACTGCTGAAGGAAGCAGACCATAATAATAATTAATAATTGTTGGCGCTACAGTCCACAGGGGGACCAGGGCCTAGCTTGCTCATCAACTACACGTGCTGTGCGCGTTACTGTTCTCTCACGAGTAGAAGGGACCTACAGTTTTTTGCCGACTCCGAACGCCGAAATTTGAGAAGCTTTCTTAGAGTTATTACTCTAAGCAGACCATACAGTACAGTTTTAATATTTTCGGGTGCTAAATCAAGAACTCAATTGTGGGAAGACGGACAGGAGGAATTCAGCAAAAGGGCTTGCATGAGACTAGGAGGTCTTGATCGCCTGTAATAAGACATCGCTTTGTGTTGTTCAGCCTTCTCAGACTACTTGTTGGATTATTAAATCAGTGTGAATTAGGTGTGAGTGGAGCATGCTGTCCCCTGCAACATATTTTAAGCTGGAGAAAGGGATTGGGGAAAGTGCGATTTATATCGCTTCTGCCAAAAACTAATTTCGATTTATTATGTATTATTACTTTTTGTTTGCTCGTTCAGCATATTTTGCAATGCTGTCATTGGTATACATTCATACACATGTATGTATCATCAGGGTTTAATACGATTTCTTTTGTAAACTGACTACAAATCTTTTTCATTTTCAATTGTTTTACTAACTTTTGGTAAGTTATGTACCCAGGTTGGAACATTCTGTATAGAAGTATTTAATTTCAGTTTGGGATTCGCAATGACTGAATATTTACATAAGTATATGGGTTGGTTATATTGCGGAATACTTAGTGAATGTAAAGAGAATCGATCACCAAAACGTTTAGTCAATGGTGATTGCTATGGAGCTGGGATTATTGATTTTTTTTGTTTATCAATTAAACAAGAATCATGTGTTGAGTTGTGGATAAAACAAAACGGTGCCACATACCACACAACAAGTGCGACAAACTTTTTATTGAAAGAAGCGTTTGGTTACCCCCTAAATTTGTTTCCAAGATCATGGGACTTAAAAGTCGTTTGGAGTACAAATTTTCGTGATTGTAACGATTTTCCTCTCTGAAAATAAGAAATTGAGCTCAGATATTAAGTGGAATCGGGTAAGGGCTGCTTATACATTTGTTCAAATATTCTCTTTTTTAATTGCCAACAACCTATAGTTTGCAAGGAGACCTGGAAATACTGTTCTAAAAATAATTCGTAACTTAAACGACTGTCCAAAAAAGATTTCTTTAAATCATCTGCAGAGATTGAACCCGTCAGTATTTGACGGGAACGTTGCAATTCCGAAATCCCAGGAGCAGCACAACATCGCCAGCGGATCGCCGTCGCTATTGTTTGCCATCGCCGTCGCCAAAAACACATCTACTAAGTTATTTGTTCCTGAATTAAATAAAGTAGTTTTGTAAAGCTTGTTTTAAAGCCAGTGTTTTAATTTTAGTCCGAACACTTTGTATCGATGGTTACATTGCTAATTAACTTATTCGATACTGGAAAAATAAGGAAGTTTGCACACTAGGCTCACTGTGCCACAACAACACTCAAAATATTAATTCTCTGTAAGACAAACACATAATGATTAATTTACAAGAAACAAATCATGCACCACAACCAACGCGTCGGATCATGTCGCGAATTTTTTGCCATTGGTCGATGTTACTTGCAATCGACACGCGTCGTTTGCATATTCTATCTTATTGCTTTCCTGTTGCAAATTGTCTTTCATCCGCATTAGTGATGGGCGCATTCGAATGATATCTCGAGTCATAATCGATTATAACAACATCTCGAGAACATTTCGATTCTCAATCAATCACTACTAATCTCTCGAGTGACTACTAATCACTCGATTCACTACTAATCACTCGAATGACTACTAATCACTGATCACAATTTTTTGGTAAAACTACGAATTTGAAGTGTCATTTTGAGCGAGCCCATACTGTGCTAATAGCAAAATCTAGCGATAGACCTGAATAAGTGCATCAAGATGAACCTCCAAATGCAACAGAAGCAGACGTACCGAGTTGTTCTAAAAGAGCTGCTGCAAATGCAGAAGACGGATCGGTAAGTCTGGAAAAAAAAGTGGTTAGTAGTCATTCGAGTGATCATTTGTTTATTAAAATATCTCGATTACTAAAGTCTCGATTTTTAAAATCATTCGATTATGCCCATCACTAACCCGTATCAGCATGAAAATCCGCATTAATTATTGTGGATCCGGACGCGGATGTTCTAATCTATGCGGAAGCTCCGCATTTGCGGATGTGAATATTCTCAACATCTCTAGTCGGTATGTATGGCATGTAAGGTGTTCAGAAATCGTTACATATACGAGTAGAATAAAAAAAAGTAAAAGCATCAAACGTGAAGACTTTTCTGGAATGCTGGTGGGAGTTTTTCGTTCTATCCATATACATATTAGATTCATGGTGGTCTCTATAAATGCTTATTCTCCAACTAATTTGCTTGATATGCCCCCCCAAACTATAATCGAAATTTTTCCGAATTTGACTGGGGGAATAATGTTACGACTTTCTAGCGATGTTACAGACATTCGCCATACTCTAGTCGTCCTATCGTTGTAATACAACATCACTTTGACCTTATCACAGAATATGACGTCGTCCCAGTAGTCGACCGGTTGCGAAATATAATTTAAGGCGAAGGAATAACGCTTTTCTATATTTACTGTAGAAGGTAATGGCTTTTTCCGTGCTACCCTTGATGAGTATTTATTTTTTTATTAAAGTCTGCCGAACAGTTTAATGTGATACAACAACATCACACTTTTCCAATAACTTCTTTGTTAGTTTTCTGGTCGAAATTTGAGGATTGTTATTAATTTTTCTAAAACGGTTCCCACATCTGGACATTCACAAAGGAACCTGGCGATCTCCTGATCAATCAACCGTCAACCAGATTGATCACGTTGCGATCGACGTCAGACACTCCTACAGTATTCTCGATGTCCGATCCTTCCGAGGTGCAAACATTGACTCGGATCATCACCTTGTTGTAGCCAAGGTAAGAACCCGTATATCGAGAGAGCAACGGAGTCGAGAAAGGCCAAAACAGTTTGACGTCGAAAAGCTACAATCGCAGCTGATTGCTGGGAACTTTGCCGACCGAGTCTCCCTGAAACTCGCTCAGAGTTCGACGCTTCCTGCACTAAGCATAGAAGAAGAATGGAAACGTTGTCAAAAAGCCATCAAAGATGCTGCCACTGATGTGCTGGGTTTCACGTCACCACCCACAAGGAACCCATGGTTTGACGACGAATGCAGGCAAGCGCACGCAGCTAAACAAGACGCCTATAAGGCGACGCTGCTGTTCGGCTGTTCGTGAACTCTACGAACAGAGAAGAAGGGAAGAGCACCGGCTTCTCAGAAGGAAGAAGAAGGAGCATGAGAAGCGCGCGGTCGAGGAAATGGAAAGGTGCTTTGGCAGGAATGAAGTCCGAAAGTTTTACCGAAAGGTAAAACAGTTACCCGGAGGATACAAGGTTCGGACCAAGACCTGCCGGGACCAAAATGGACAACTAGTAGTAGAGTCGCAGTCTGTGCTGAGAATCTGGAAGGATATTTTCTGCAGACTCCTAAACGGCGATGACGACCCAAATCCCGCTGTTAGGCAGAATGTTCCACTCAATTTGGACGATGATAGACAAGCATTCCGTCCCCCCGACTTAGACGAGGTGAAGATAGCAATATCCAAGCTGAAGTCGAACAAAGCTGCTGGAGCGAACGGACTGTCCGCAGAACTATTTAAAGCAGCTGGAGATGACCTGGTTGGGCGCATGCACCAACTTATCTGTAAGATATGGTCGGAGGAAAGCATGCCCGCTGAGTGGAATCTCAGCGTCGTTTGCCCGGTTCACAAAAAAGGAGACGCCTTTGACTGCGCGAACTACCGAGGAATAAGTCTCCTGAACATCGCATACCAGATCCTCTCTGCCGTATTGTGTGAGCGTCTGAAGCCGTTTGTCCATGACCTGATAGGTCCCTATCAGTGTGGTTTCAGGCCAAGGAAGTCCACAATAGACCAGATCTTTACATTACGGCAGATCCTGGAAAAGACCCAAGAAATGCAAATTGACACTCACCACCTATTCGTCGATTTCAAGGCTGCATATGACAGTGTGCATAGAGACGAGCTATACAGTGCCATGTCTAGTTTTGGCATTCCTACCAAACTCGTCAGATTGTGTAGGATGACGATGGAGAACTCTCGCTGCTCCGTCAAGGTCGGTACCGAACTCACCGAGACCTTCAATGTCAAAAAAGGTTTTAGACAAGGCGACGCACTGTCATGTGACTTCTTTAACATCATCCTCGAGAAGATCGTGCGTAACTCACAAGTCAACACCAGAGGCACGATCTTCCAGAAGTCAGTTCAATTGCTAGCTTACGCTGATGACATTGACGTGATTGGACGAACATAGCGAGCCGTCAATGAGGCGTTTGCTGGCATTGAAGCGGAAGCGGCTAAAATAGGTCTAGTGGTAAATGAGGGCAAAACGAAGTACATGCTGTCATCAAGGAAGGACACACAACATCGATGTACCGAAATCAAACGCAGAATCACTCTTGCCAATTGCTGTTTCTTTGGGTTCAAGAGGCAATTGAGTAATAAAGCCCTCTCTCGAAGGACTAAGCTCGCTTTATATAACAGCTTGATCATCCCCGTCCTACTATATGGCGCAGAATCTTGGACGGTAGCAAAGGCGGATGAGGAAGCCCTTAGTCTTTTCGAGAGAAAAGTTTTGCGTGCGATTTTTGGTCCTGTTTGCGTTGATGGCATCTGGAAGAGAAGATTTAATGACGAACTTTATAGGCTGTACAGCGACATGCGTCTGGTCAAGCGTCTACGGATACAACGCTTAAGATGGCTAGGCCATGTAGAGCGTATGGACACCACTGCTCCGGCCCGCCGACTAAAGTGGCGCACACAAGTGGAGAAGGACCTCAAACAACTTGGAGTGCGCAACTGGAGACAGCTGGCAAAAGAGGAGAGGCATGTTGGTTGAGGCCCAGGTCCACCCCGGACTGTAGCGCCACAAGAAGAAGAAGAAGAAACATTATGCGCTCAACACGTTTGTTTATTTTTGGCACAGGGCCGCCGCTGCGCTTTAGCTCCAATCTGCCTTCATTTTCAGCACGCATTATAAATTGTTTTACGTGTTACTGAAAACATTTCCGGCAGTTCCTGTACATTTTTTCCCAATTTTTAATTGTAATAAATCAGCTGAATCACTTCAAACGACGAACGTTTGAAATTTCAAGCTAAATATGCATGCACAATGACAATTTATCACTAAATGAATTGCAAAATCGCAAGGAATAACAACTCAAATCATATAACAGTAAAGTACCGTTGGTCATTTCACGTCTACACGTATGCAAGAAGCAAAGGACATCTGCAGAAATGATTTGTGAAAAGAGTTTCTTGACACGAAAAAAATTGAGTTTTATTTGTTTTTCTTGTGGTTTCTTTTATTTTTCAAGGAATTTATTGTTTTTTTTTTTTGTATAATGTATAAGCTATATGTAATTGTAATGAATCAAAAAAAATAATTTGAAATAAAAATGTGTGATTTATCAGTTAATAAAGTTTTTCATTTATATTCAATGTGAAAAGTCATTCTTGACATACTGTATGAGATGGGAATGATTACAGATCTACACAGAAGGGACCATGAATTGGCCCAATCCCAGTAAACTTATCGAACATCATAGGCACATCGATTTTAATCAACAACTGCTATTGCTTAGTTTAGTTTAGTTTAAAAATGCATTTTATTTTGTTTAACTAATGCTATCTTAAAGCTAGGAACAAAATGCTTAACCTAGGTACAAATTATGTGCTTTATAAAACTACTTACTGGCCCTATGCGGGCGCTCTAAGCTTAACTAGTAATTTCAGCGTCAGTACTTGTTTTAGTTAATTAAATTTATTTAAACTATTATTCATTTATGTAAATTGCTATTGCTCTATATACTCGTATGTACACTGGCCGAAGTTTCACCCATAAGCACAAGCCCCAAGTTCAATTTAGATTTCCTTATTGAAAAGTAGAAAACCCAAGGATTTATGTTTTAAATTATTCTTAGAGCTGATGATTTGGATGAAGAAGAAATGGATGAGTTGAAAATATCTGACAGCTTATTGTTGTTGTAGGATCTATAAATAAATGATAAATATTTTGAGCAGTTCAGCTTTTTTCTTACTTTTTCTCCTTACTTCATGAGGTATTAGTTTTTTTTTTCACGGAACGCAATTTTAAATTAATCTAGGCTTAGAGCGTACGAGGGATATTTTGACGAATAGAACGCATTTATAGTCAAAGATACGCTGTTACTGTCATTACGCTGCAGCATCAGATTTCTTAGAGGTATTCTACGACCGATATGTAGAAGAAAAGGGTGGATCTACATACACCAATGACATATAAAAAGGTTCTTTCTTAGCCGATAATCAACAGGATTTACCCATAAGCCCGACTGATTTTGAGAGCATAGTTTCGTAAGCGAATTCTACTTTTTCCACTTTATTTAAATTCACTGCTTGAACCTAAACGTAAACTGCTGATTAAGAATCAACAACAAACAAATCGCATTGTGGCATTAATCTAAAAATATATTCATTCGACCTAATAGTTTACCCATTACTGTAGCTTAATTTGAATTAAATTTAAAATACTGCAATAAATAACAATTTAAAAAAAATCACATTGCGGCCGAAAACTTTTTGTTACTAATATACAACCGCCGATAGAATCATGTTTCGCGTTGAAAGGCAGAGACAAACATTCCGGCAAGATGATTATTCGTCGCGTTACGACAACGTCTCACATATCACAAACTTATCTACCATCCGCACACAGGTTCAATGCATGAACGACAACACGACCGATGTGAGCTTCAGTAATGAATGGCTTTTCCGGCGGCGCTCCTTTCTTCAATTTCCCCAAAACAAAGGTCATCGAAGCATAGTTGAGGCCACTTACTTGCAATCCGTTGCGGATGAGTTATTCTTCACGGATGTCGAATACCCGCCATCACACAGGTACGATGTGCATGTGGGTGCTTGCAGCCATGCCCCCCAGTTCCCGGTCTGACTCACAGCCAAACTAACTTCAGTCTGAAATTTCAATCAATAAAAAACATGACGGAGTAAGTCGCTAAAACAGACTTCATCAACGAAAATTACGTGGACTCTTGTCGTGCCCCACCGCCCCCTGCCTGGTCGAACACACTCGTAACCGATGTTGTAGATACATAGCGCTCTTTGGCAGCGGCAGTTGTGTTCGGAGTGTTTAATCGTTGAGTTGTGTTGCTTGGGAACTGAAGAGTGCAAGCGGTCTGATTGCCAAGAAGATTGTTTCAGACAAATGTGAAAAAGTGCAACAGTGCAGATCTGGTCTGGATTAGTATAATGAACAAATCCTCTTTGTGACATCATTAAAGACAAAAGAAATCGAAACCTCAACATTTGACCGAACCAAAAGCGAGTGGAATTGACCAATTGCAATGGCAGCTGCAATCGGAAACATGCTAAACAATGACACCGAGGTATGAAAGGAGTCGCTTTGTGTATTCAATCGATAAAATATTTGAAGTGTGTGGTTTGGCTTGGAAGACGAAGCCCTGGGAAAGTGATTTATGGGAAGTTTTCATTAATTACTTAGAAACATGAGAAAACGACATTTGCAGTGGAAGGTTTTAAACAAAATCCACCCGCGGTAGTTTAAATAATTTCAATTATTCACGAGGGACGACCGATTGTCTGGAGAGTGTGGTAACAAAGGACGGATACAGTTTCGAATTGTTGTGCTTGGGTTCATGTTGCGTGAAGTATGAGTATGTCTGTATGTTTTGCAGCATAGTCTGGCTTGAATTTCCGGTCACTTTTTCTTGCTTTGTGGTTGATGATAATTGAAGATATCTTGCTTCATACTGGCAACATTTATTGCGAAGTTTAAAGGTCGCCTTTCTCCCAGTGCCTCAACACCACTTAGGCGTATAATAGCTTTGCAAACAATTTCTCCAATTGAAATCTCTTTCAATCCATGCGAGCGCGGTGTATGTGTGATGTGATCACAGCCTACATGCATAAATAATACAGTAATTACTTAATGGTGAAAGTCATCTTTAATCTAATTTGCATCTACGCATAAGACGAACTTGTTTCTGACTAAACAATTGTGGACGATTGCTGCTGAAACTAGTTTTTGTGTTTTTTGAATAATTAAGAAAGTTATATTACAGCATTTGGTTGGAATAAATTAGATTTGAATAAGGATTGAAGTAAAATACAGTGTCTGAGACAAGTCAAGGATCATCAGGTTAGATCCAAACCAAGCAGAATTTCAAATAGAATTGCCTTGTGTGAATCAAGGCTCCGGTTCGCTTAGAAAGCGTTATTAATTTAAATTTTTGCGGTTTGTTAAATTGTTTGTGGCTTAATGTTGGCACTATTGTTTCTCACTCATGCCGACAAAGTAATTAATTTTGAGTGTTTACTTAGTGGTTGACAGTTTGTCTTTCATTTGTACATTTTGCGGATTTTGTTTGAGCTTTTGATATGGGCAAATGTTTATATTCTTTAAATTGGAACTACTGCCACGAATATTTACGTAAAATATCAAAAAGACAAAACTATCGGAAAAACCCGGGCACAATTGTTTATGCAAAGATCAAGGGGAAAAAGCGATTAACTCGTTGTAACTCTGTAATATCCGATTCAATTTTGTTAGGATATAAGCAACAACCAACGTTGTTCACTTACAAACACGTTGTGGGACCATTATTTAAATAATATGAGTGTCATCCATGCTTTTTTTTTTTTGCTTTATAAAAAAGCAAGTTTTGCCTTACCAAAGTTTACTGATGCCTTTGTGCAAGCAAGCAATGATATTCTTTTGTGTGCTAATGCCATTAAGGAAGCATGAAAATAGAAAATAAAATTCAAATCAGGGTAGCGTTTTTGAAAAGTTATAGACCTTAAAAAGCGTGCTTAATACAAATTTAATGCTGATAAAATTAACGAAATCACGAATAGGAGATTGCGTTAAACGAGTTCATAATGTACAATGAACCCTCTTCTTCTTCTTCTTGTGGCGCTAAAAAAAGCACACAAATAACCAGCCTTGAATGTTGATAGAGACCGAAAACTGTAAAGACTTGTCAGATAAGAACAAGAAATAAGAATGTAAGATGTTTGTCAACATCTTACATTTTTAAAGAAAAAATAATTTATATACAGTGAAATTCGTCAATGCGGAATTAACGACGTTAATTCTGAAGATATGATTTTACAACAAATTTTCTATAGCAATTCGGATATTTATATTGCGGATAAAGCGTCCGTTTTTTCAAGAATTTAAATTTTTGCTTTTGGATATAGCGACGAAATAAAAATTGCATCTGTAGTTGCGTGTGTGAAATTGTAACCTAGCAGTAAAGCAAATTACCATTTGTTTCTTATGATTGTTCTGCTCCATTGAATTTGAAATTACGATTTGAAGCATTCCTCTTTCTCTACGATTTGGGGAAATTCGGAAAAAATACAACTTTCTGAGTTGTTGTTTAGAGTAAAAAAGAAATCGTAAATCGGAGTATGAAGATATTTATAATTCATTTTTGATATTGTTTAAATCGCATCGAAGTAAAATTATCCCTTTCAGCAGTCGCAATGTTCAGAGAAAATCTAATCAATTTGGAACGATTTAAATCTTCTAAGAGTTGGATCTATCGATTTCGACTACGGCATAACATTGTGGTGATGCAGCAGGTGTTTGTCAAA
This sequence comes from Eristalinus aeneus, assembly GCA_955652365.1. NCBI lineage: Eukaryota > Metazoa > Arthropoda > Insecta > Diptera > Syrphidae > Eristalinus > Eristalinus aeneus. The sequence continues at coordinate 23,087,672 of OY019130.1, forward strand.
GTGACTGCAGTGATTGGTTAAAAAATATTTTTCCGAAAGGGTGACTCTACAGATCAAGAGATTATTGAAAATGTAACATCATTATCAGCTTCAGCAATCAATATGCATGAAGTTTTATCTGATGTGGATGAGTCTGATGCCTGAAGGAGCTCTAATGCTTACAGATGCTCTAGGTGGTATTTCGGTCTTAACATGATTTGCTCTATTTGGTGAAGAAAAATACGACATGGAAGTTTCGTAACTTATAAGAAGTTAGAAACGACTAGAACAAGTTTTTGCTGAAAAACGGAGTTTAAAACAGCGAAATATTATAGATTTTTTCAATGAAATAATGTAGGTACTCGTAAAAGTTGAGCTATTTTTAATAAATATATGTTTACTTACATTTTTCACTTCTGACTAATTAATAAAAATTAAAATACATACGGCTGTAGTGATACTTGGCTATGACAACCATTTAAGTCAGGTCCCTTCACGTCGTTTTATCCGGATTTCACTGTACATATATACAATATATTAGCTAACTTTTGCAAATATTGTGCTCATGACTTATTTTCAATAATTCATTCCTGTACAGATAATATTTTTAATGTAAAACCTCTTAATTTTGGAAGTCATAAACATAGACGGTTTCTTTCTTCGCTAAAATTATCTCACTCTACATATGTGCAGTTGTGTTTATAAAAATAGCAGTGCTCCTCAAAAAAGACAAATAATTTTCTATTAATTCAAATTGTTTTATTATTTTTTCAAAAAACGTATACAAAAGTAAAGTATATCGGTCTTAACAGGTATATCACAAAATAAACGTTGTTCATAACTTTTAACTACTTTTTTTGGTCGTAGTAATATTTCGCAGTTGTTCATGAAAATATCAGTGTTTAGAATTATTACCATTGGTACTTTGTAGCATGGCGATTGTTTTTTATCACTGAGCTGCATCTTCGTGGCTTTGAATCCATCAGACTCCGACATCTCTCAACTGGTATAGCTTTCCATGAGTCTCTACCTGCCTCCTTGGCGTTTTTTGGTTTGAATTTATGGACAGAATTTTTAACATCGCCCCACAAGTTCTCAATGGGGTTTAGGACAGGGAATTGTCCTGGCCATTCCATAACGGTTATTGGTTTTTCATCAAACCAAGATTTTGCTCGTTTTGATGTATGTTTTGGGTCATTATCTTGTTGATATACCCAAACTAGTGACATTTCCTCATCGGCATATAGCAGCATAACCTCTTCTAAAATTTTAACGTACTCAGCACCGTCCATTATACCCTTGATAGGATACATAGGTGGTCGCCGTGGCATAGTGGGTAGAGTGCGACGCTCACATGCCGAAGGGTCTAGGTTTGACTCCCAGCTCAACACTAATTTTTCAAATTTTTTAACGGCATCACCTCCTTCGAGCTGCTGACAACACTCAAAGAGTAAAAACTGTCTAAGAAAGCTTCTCAAAAATTCGCTGTTCGGAGTCGGCAAAAAACTGTAGGTCCCTTCTACTCGTGAGAGAACAGTAGCGCGCACAACACGAGTAGTTGATGAGCAAGCTAAGCCCTGGTCCCCCTTTGGACTGTAGCGCCAAAAATTATTATTATTATAGGATACAACCCCATTATACGAGAAACAGGCCCAAATCATTAGTTTTGCTCCTCCGTGTTTAACAGTTTTAACTGTATAACGGGGATTATTTTCTTCATTCTTTGGTCTTACACATTCCCGACGACCCTTGGACCCAAATTAGACTATTTTGCTTTCATCGCTTCACAGAATATTCCTCCATTTCTCCTTAGGCCAATCTTTGTGAAACTTTGCGAATGCACAAGCTTTTTTGTTCAAAGTGGTACTTTTCGCCGGCTTCGAGCTGGTAGTCTAGCCTCTGGAAGACGTCTTCTAACCGTCACAGCATTCACTGGAAGTTGGAGTTCATCCTTTATCTGTCTGGAGCTTATTGAAGGGTTCTCCCTTGCCATGTTGATAATTTTTCGGTCAGTTCGCTTAGCCGTCACTCTTTTTGGACCGCGTGTTTCGGGCCTAGCTTTAGCATATTGCTGAGAAAATCATAAGATGTTCAGCGAAAATGAACATCCTATGATTTCCTGCTCAGCGAAAATGAACATCATATGATTTCCTAAATCGAAGCATATGTTTTTCCCTCCGAACGCATTTTTCTGATCAAATTCCGCATATCTTCGATACAATGTTTGGTCGACCCATATTTCCAACTTTAAAGTGTGTTAATAAAAGATAACATATACAAACACATTCACTTACCAAATAAGAATACATAAATATTTTTTATACTCTTAACAACAATTTCTAAAACACTTTATGGTAAAACCAAAAAACACTGCTAATTTTATGAACAGGCTTTAATCAACAGATTTCAATGAATGAGTGAAAAAAGGAGAAAGTTAGCCTTTATTTTTTATTTCTGGTATGGTATCTTAGTTACCGGAAAATACAATAAGACCGGATATGAATTTGGAAAAAATGATTTTATCTAAGTCGTATAACTACTGCTATTTTTATGAAAACAACTAAAAGTGGATATAAAACTACCATCCCCCTTATTTTATTTGAAAACCGTATCACGCACAACGGGAGTGGTCGCCACGGATGTTACACCCACGTCCACGTTGAATTTCCGATATTTTCGATATTCGTATCCCTGTTTATATATTCTTGTTCAGTAACATACGTACGGCTGTGTTCATATGGGTGAATAAGAAAAGCATTTCGTGGTCCTTCTGTTTTTTTTTTTTTATTAATACGAATCTGAACAAAAATTATTTATAAATTTCAAGGTCCTTGCGCACTTGTTTAATTAACAGTCAGTTCAAGTTACAAGACACAACTTTATTGCTTTGTTGTTTTACATGAAAATGCATTCACCTGTGACCGGAAAGAGATGTGTGTATTGGTCGCTTTAAAAAGAAAACGAAAATTTAATGAAACGCTCAAATGAATTAGTTATGAAATCGTTTTGCGTCGAGACCTGATGGAAGCAAAGAAATATATACAACAAGTACAGAAGCGTGCGGCAATCAGGAACAGAATAGAGTTGTTTAAAACGAGGAATGCAGTCACCATTTCGTAGTGTTGGCGAAAACTATTGTTTATTTGCCACAATCATTAGTTTGGATCGAAGTTGCATGCCGCAAATCAATTAACTGCACGTTGAACAAATCCGTTCTGCAACTCTGCTCCTCTTAATTCAGTTTTACTTAGTTTTAGTTGCCGACTGTTCGCAGACAAATAATTTCAGAGCTTCAGTGTTGTTTTACAGTTTTAACAAATTTTCGTACAGTAGTGACTAACTTGATACTTATCCATTCTGACACATTTTGTATAGCATGTGTGTGTTTCATGCGCTAAATGTAATTAGGTTTTAATCAATATTTGAGAAACTAATAAATGCTTGCGTCTGCCGACGATCTATCATTTTCAATGCAAGTTGATTTTATAAAAAAAAAAATATTTTTAAATTTTGCTGAATTTTGAATTCTTCTAGTCATGTAAACCGATTTGAAATTATAATTTTGTACTCAAAACTGTGGAAAAGAAACAATTTGAAAATATAACCAGTACAAAATATTTTTATGCCACAAAACTGTTGCTATGTTACAGTCAAAACAGGCATTCTTCATTTTCCTTTCGCGCTACGTGAAGTGTATCAATCTTCTAAAATGGTTGATGAGCCAGGGCCTACCCTGTTCATCAACCAATTGTGTTATGCTTGCTCTCAGAAACTACAATTTTTAGCCGACCCCGAACGGCGAAGTTTGAGAAGCTTTTTCTGTGGCAGCTTTTACTCTTTGAATGTTGTCAATAGCTCGAAAGAGGTGGTGCCGTGAAAAATTTGATGTGTTTAGCCGTGAACCGCATGTGGATCTTCAGCGTGTGTCGCATTCTACCCACTATGCCACGGTGGCCACATCAATCTTCAATAAAACCCCTTAAAAATAATAGTTTCCAAATCTCAACCTTCTCATCCCTTTCGAAAGAAATTGTGCCGCGTTTTGTTTGAAATTTGTTTAATTACCCTTTATGGTTGTGTTTTGGAGTTAATGTAATCAAGTATAAATCTTGGGCCCTTAATAGGTTTCTACAGCGCTGTGTTTCGAAATATGATGCCTTTAATTCGTTCAATGCATATTCATGTACGTGGACCGAAGGTCAAAGGTTGGACTCCTGGACTGAATACCTAGCATTTTTCGCCACGTCAGCTCTTTCGAACTTCTTATGACTCTCAAACAGTAATAACTGTTTATGAAATAACTTCTCAAATTTCGTACGCACAACAGATGCCAAAAGGACCAGGATCCTCTTTTTGACGGTTGCGTCATAAGTGTTAAATCAAGCTCTTACCTGCCAATGAGCATTGAATAGAATCTAGGCGAAATAAATTGAATTTCCAAAATTAGAATTTATTTTTGATTGTTATACACATGAGGAGGACATTGAGAACTAAGGGTCTAAGCTCTTCATTTGTGGAATCTACAGTCAAAAGCTGACTCCATTTTCTGTTGAAAAAAATTTCGAAACCAACATTTTTCGAGTACTTTTATTTATTGCCATATCGTTTGGGTCGCCTTGGCGTAGTGGGTAGAGTGCGACGCACACCCGCCGAAGGGTCTAGGTTCGACTCCCGAATATTTCACGGCACCACCTCTTTCGAGCTGCTGACAACACTCAAAGAGTAATTACTGTCTAAGAAAGCTTCTCAAATTTCGGCGTTCGGAGTCGGCAAAAAACTGTAGGTCCCTTCTACTCGTGAGAGAACAGTAACGCGCACAGCACGTGTAGTTGATGAGCAAGCTAGGCCCTGGTCCCCCTTTGGACTGTAGCGCCAACAACTGTTATTATTATTATAACGTTTGGGAAATGTTTTATTTTGTTTAAGACCAACATACTCTTTCTTCATTCTTTTAATATTCATCTTTAATCTTTAATGAACGATGTTGCATTCCTAGTTGTACATGTCGACAGTTTTTCATATTTGTATTTTATATTTTACGTATTTGTATACGAATAAAGTGTGTTTGCGATTTCGAAACCTAAACAATTTTGACCAACGGCCGTTAATGTGGACATTCTCTTTTACTTTGTTCTAATTAAATGGCCGCTGCCATCACGGATGCCAGCACAAAAACACAAAAAAATAAATATAACTCAAACAAGTTGTTTTTGCATCTTAGAAGGAGGAATTCGACTGATTTAAGCGGCTGATTAAAACGTTAATTTTTTTAATTCACTAGCGAATCACTCCCTTCGAACTTATTTGCACACAAATCTATAATGTGTTTAGCACAGTAAAATAAAATTTTAAATTTCATTCACGAAATTGGCATAGAATGCAATATTGGTGGCATTTCTCGTTTAGTTGCATGCAAGGCACATTACATTATGGTAGCATCAAGCCAAGCCGGCAGCAGGCGTTTCGCGGGTACCAGCAAAGTTGATTCTTCACTCAAGAGTTGTGTACGAAATATTATTTTCAATGTGATCCACAAAGCAAACAATGCTCATAAAAATTTTAAGTAAAAAAAGAAAACTTTTTTCTCCTCCCGTTTCCTTATCAGTTTTGTCACACATTTGTTTCGTCAATATACATATTCTTTTCCACCTGATACTCGAACACTTGAACGTTTAATTATGATCAAAGAGTAAAAGCAAAACTATGTTCGCCAAATTGGCAATCTCAAGCCAAGCCTTATTGTTTGACCTGATAAAATTGTCAAATATTTTCTTTTACGGGAAGTTCTTTAGCAATCTAATTTAATTGATGAAAGCAGATCATTCAGAAATGTGAATTGGCTTTTAATGTGAAAATAATGCATTTACGGATGGTTTTATCTTTATTTACAATTCCTTTAGATAAGAAAAATGCTTTTGAAAATTATGAACTTTCTTTGAAACAGAAAACCTTGAAATGAAGACTGATGCGCAAAGCAAGCAATGATGCACATTAGCGGGTGATTCTTTTGTGCGATGCACATTCGTGTTTGAAGTTGTTAATGATTAACACACTGGCAATTACTCATAATAACGAATGGAATTAATTTTCATCGAATATTTATACGTATGCACATACATTCTAGAGCTGATTTATAGGTGACAACATCGCACAAGAATTTCTAAGTTTTTACTTCCGTTGCAGAGTTTAGTAGTTAAAAAAATAATTGCATGGCACGACAGTCCACAGATGGGCCGGGGCCTAGCTTACTCATCAACTACTCCTGTTGTGCGTGCTAAAGTTCTCTCACGAGTAGAAGGGACCTACAGTTTTTTGCCGACTCCGAATGTCGAAGACAAAGGAGGCTTTTAATAGACATTACTCTGTCTGTGTTGTCGGCAGCTTAAAGGAGGTGGTGCCGTGGAAAATGCGAGAGTTTATTCTTTCAAAAATGAACTATGAACAGAATATGTTTTCCTAAAGGCAAAAGTCGCTGCAAACCTAACGAAAATCGAGCGGACGTTAGGAATAAATGCATTTTCGATGATAATACGCCAACAATTTTCACATTTCCAAATACTACGAGTAGAAAGAAAGCAAATCGTTTACGAAACTCTGTAGTGAATATAGAAACGAGTTCAGCTGTGGAATAATACTGACCAACTAGAGCTTCATTTTATAATAAAAAAACTGAACTAGGGTTTAAGTCCTTTACTCGAAGTTTTTGAATCTAAATATATAACTAAATGGTTATCTAACTATACATTTAATATTATTTTAGTCTACCTTATCTGAACTTAAGTTTGTGTTGTTCCATGTGCACTAGAACGGAAATATGCGTACACCATTAGCATCTTTCTTCAACATTTACAATCTTATATTCTTCTTTTTTTCTACAAAAAGGAACCTCACAATTGTTAGAAGAAATGTTTGGTTGACATCCCTGTTTTATGTACAATATTATAAACATGTAAAAAAAGATGCTGTCGGTGAGCGGTTAAAAGGTTGTGCAGTTGAGATAAAGAGCTCAAGAGCCCTGGGAGAAACAAATATTGGCTTGACTGTATATAATGTATATATAACGACGCTATATTCTTAATAAATTGTTTTTGACGTTTATGCTCATATAAGTTTGTCAAATATTCCCCTTCCACCTTTTTGTCTTTTGAATTTTCCGGCTATGTACAAAGCGCTATAGAGCTCGTATCTGGCAATACTATACACCATTTGAAAGGGCTTGACATAACCTACAAAACGAAGCTATGCATGATTAGTTTGGATATTGCGTTTAACAGTTATAGACGTGTAAACATGGAGTTAACTAACGCCGAAATTCGCCCTATTTTAAAATTTTCCTTCGTTAAAGGGAAATCCACCAGAGAAACGTTCCGTGAGATTAATGGTGTTTTGGGGGATGGTAGACTATCACTTTGAACCACTGAGGAATGGTTTCGACGATTCAGAGCCGCTGAAAACGACACCATGGATAAGCCAACCGGCGGAAGACCTGTGACGACGAATACCGATCGAATCATGGAAATCATCTAGTTAGACCGGCATGTGGCATCTCGTGATATCCCCTAGCAGATGGGAGTTAGTCACCAAACCATTTTAAAACATCTGCAGAAGGCTGGATACAAAAAAAGCTTGATGTTTAGGTGCCGCATGATTTGACGCAAAAAAACCTTCTGGACCGAATCAACGCCTGCGATATGCTGCTGAAACGGAACGAACTCGACCCATTCTTGAAGCGGATGGTGACTGGCGACAAAAGATGAATCACATATGACAATATCAAGCGAAAACGGTGAAGGCCGGTGAATCGTCCCAAATAGTGGCCAAGCCGGGATTGGCGGCCAGAAAGGTTTTGGTGTGTGTTTGGCTTGTGAAAAGTGGTTGTCCGAGTTCTTCGCAAATAAGGAGGGGGGCTTCTATGGTGGGGGTATTATGAAATTGTCGTCTAGATGGAAACAGATTAAAGAAGAAAGCAGCGCATATTTTAACTAAATATGGTCATTGTAACACTTTTTATGAAGCATTGAATGAAGAGCAAAAAAGCGAAAGGGTTTGATATTTGATATAATTGTTTCTGATAGACTACCAAAATTGGTAAATAGGGAATATTTGAAAAAAAAACTTAACTTGACTTTTTCACAATGACTTCAATTACGTATATGTGAAAATATATTTGTACAAAGGCATGAAAAGAAAAACGGCAAGCACCAAAATTCATAACGTATAAAGGATAGTTCGTTATAAGTTTTCTCAAAGTCTTCTTTAAGATTTGATTTAAAAGAAAATTTTTTAGGTGAAAATACCTACGATAGAAAAAATTAATTAAACAAAAACTGGTTAAGGAATCAAATATTGTAATCTTAATTCTAACTAAGTGGTTCTTTATTCTAAACTACCTTAAGATATATTCCTTATCCTCTTGAGACCTGAACATGAGCGAAATGGAAAATTGGAATAGTTATGAGGGCACAAATTAAGCCATTTTTTGTAAACTTTATTTTATTTGCAAGTGTGAACAAATATGGCGCACATGTCCGCTGTGGCGTAGTTAGTAGAGTGCGACGCTAACATGCCGAAGGTCTAGGTTCGATTCCCGGCGCAACACCTCGAATATTTCACGGCACAACCTCTTTCGAGCCGCTGACAACACTTAAAGAATATAAACTGTCTAAGAAAGTTTTCCAAACTTTGCCGTTCGGAATCGCCAAAAAACCATAGGTCCCTTGTACTCTTGAGAGAATAGTAGCGCGCACAACACGAGTATTTGCAGAGCAAGCTAGGCCCTGGTCCTCCTGTGGACTGTCGTTCCGTAAAATTATTAATTATTAGTAGCAAAATTAATGTGGTCTGTTTCTAGGTCGTCTTCAACATTAATATTATAATTGATAGCGGTGTAAGAACAGTATCAAATTAAGTTATATGGAATTGGTTAGTCGTCTTAAATTGAATAAACTTACATTTCTTGATTCTATTCCTCCTCTGTTCGTCCTTAACTTGGTTTTTATTCATTTTTATTTACTATTATTTGTTCTTTTATTTGCTAGACGAAAATACTTGATACTAGTTTAAAATCTTATCTGCGTATCTCTTAACAAGTGCTCTAAGTTAACCTAGTATTAATTTTATTTGTCTTTGGGCTTCTTTGTAATTTGGTCCTTTTTTTACAATAAATCATTCTAGTTTTTAAGAAAACTAGAAGAACTTGGGTTATTAAAGTACTAAACCTAACTTAATCTAAGAATAAAATCAAATCCTAATCTGTATTAGACCAGCTTAAACCTAAATTACTTAGCTATTTACACTAAACTTAATCTATGTCCGTAACATACTACGGACGCGTGCACCAGAGCGTATGTGACGTCGTCCTTCACGTTTGTAATATAGCACGCCGCTGCACATTTTGAATAACAATATTTTTCAGGTCTAAGAAATAACTCAGATGTTACTTTTTATTTACATATGCAGTCTTGGCATGCCGTTGTTTTCTAAACACAGAACTTTTCTGCTTATCTATTTTCTAACCCTTTTCGGACAACATAAAACATTAACAACACTTTCAAATGGAAACCTTAAAATTATACTTATGACGCACAAGAACCAAATAGTTTGTAAGAAGGGAATTTTAAAGACTGACCTTATTTGTAACTCACTGACATATCAGGCCTGATCAAATAGCCTTCATATATGCTTTATGTATTTATTCGTGAATATCTTTTTTTTTCACTCATTTCTGTCAATACGAAGGTTGCCTTTTATATTTCGGGATTGGGCAGCCCTAGTGTTGCAATCTGGCAGCTGCCAGTTCTATCGTCAAGTTCGACATTTTTGAGGTTATACGTACTCAGCACGTTTTGACATACGAGCGCTATTTGAGCTGCTTACAGTAAATTAAACGATTCACCTCGCCCAAAAAAATGGAATTGAATCGTGAAAATTTTCGTGCGATTATTTTTTACAACTTTCGACGTGGATTACCTCAACAACAGTGCATCGATGAACTTAATTCAATTTTTGGTGATGAAGCTTCATCAAGGACCAGTGTTTATCGATGGTATGGTGAATTCAACCGAAGTCGTAGTTCACTCAAAGACAAATTTCGTGAGGGTCGTCCAAAACCAGTTGTTGTTCCGGAAACCATTGATGCTGTGCGCCAACTGATATTGCAAGATCGTCATGTGACCTATCGTGAGATTGAAACAACCTTAGGCATTAGTAAGACCAGCATACATTCAATATTGCATGAACATTTGACCGTCAAAAAATTTGTTCGCGTTAGATCCCACACAATTTGTTAATCGCTCAAAAAAGGCTCGCGTCGATTGGTTGAAGGAAATGCTCCAAAAATACGATCGCGGTGCTCCGAAACACGTCTCTGACATCGTGACAGGTGATGAATCGTGGATTTACGCGTATGAGCCCGAAAGTAAACAGCAGTCGACTGTATGGGTGTTTCAAATTGAGCTAAATTCAACAAAAGTTGCTCGCGCAAGTGGTTGCCTGTTTTTTTCGGAAAAAACTGGACATGTAGCAATCGTACCACTAGAACAACGCAGAACAGTCAATTCTGAGTGGTACACAATCATATGTTTGCCAGTTGTCTTCCAAGAAATCAGGAAAACCAACCGCCGAAGACGGATCACTCTCCACCACGACAATGCGAGTTCTCACACATCGGGTCAAACAACTGCAGTTTTGAGCACTCAAAACATCGATTTAATGAGTCATCCGCCGTATTTTTCTGACTTGGCACCGAATGACTTCTTTTTATTCCCGTACGTAAAAAATAAAAGGAGAGGTCAACGTTTTTCGACACCTAAAGAAGCAGTTGGCGCGTTCAGAATGCATGTTTTGGAGATACCTCAATCAGAGTGGCAAAAGTGATTCGACAATTGGTTCAAACTCATGCAAAAGTGTATAGATCTTAATGGAGAAAATTTTGAGAAACAATAAAGCTGTTTTCACTGATTAATATTTGTTTTTGTTCTCTAATCCCGAAATATAAAAGGCAACCCTCATATATTTGTTTTTTTTCTTCAAAATTTAAAAACTTTTCTAGGCAAAGCGCCGCCAGAAAACGCAACGTTTGATTTTTGCTGCGGAAAAATTATGCTAAATACAAAAAACTGCGTTATCCTCAACGCGTTTATGAAATAGACCAAACAACCAATTTTTGTGAAAACTACGATTTCTCAACATACAAAATTATCGTTACTCCAAAAATTAAAGATTGTTTGTTGACATAGCCATTCAATCAACATTGAGCTTCATCGCTAAACAAAATTCGATTATAAAAATTAGGATCAACGACAATCTACTTTTGCGCCCTTTCATCAAATCTACACCTTGCTTTCATCTTTTCTTGTTGAAAAATCGGACCAAGCAAGAATAAAACAGCTTCCAATATGAACGCCAGTTAAAACAGTGCAACTAGCTTAAAGTTGTGTGCCACCAAAAACATCCGTTATCTGTAAAAGTTCAAAATTCATGACATTGTGATTCTAATTCAGATACTTAACTGCTGCATAGCGGTGCTACATTAAACATAGAAAAACTGCCTGCCTCTGTTTTGTTGTCTGATTTCGAGTTCGAATATGGTAAAGTATTATTCGATTTTGCTATGGATTCAACCGACTTAAACCGTCTGTTAAATATTCAGTCCTTGTAGTATTGAACAATGTGTTCAATTCAGTTCCTTGTTAAAATTCTTAATACTTGTAGTGATACAAATTTGCTTTGATTTGACCGCTTGATCCTGTTAACACGAATTAACACACCTTCAAAAGTTGAAGCGACTCACCCTTTTTCTGTGGCTGCACCATGGCTAAATGAAAGCAGATCAATGCTTGAACTCATTTAAACAATATAAATAAAATCCAAGTAATGTCTTCTGTTGTTTTTGCAAAGTTCTAGACGCTTTGAAAAGTCTGAGAACATTTTAAAGTTGAAACTAGAAAAAAAAGCAAATATGTGTCAAAAAAACTAAATCAATTCTATTCCTTCTTCACTTTCAGATGAAGTCTATGGATGCCAATCGTTACGCGACAAAAAAGACGATCGCGCAGGGAATGCTCGACATCGCCCTCCTTACGGCAAATGCATCTCAACTGAAATACATTCTCCAAGTCGGCGAGCAGCATCAATTCTACAAGCTGATGCTGATTTTAATAAGCCTTTCAATATTCCTTCAGGTAAATATAATTGCAGTGGAGGGTAATAAACAAAAAGACTAATATATGGCCCAGTGCACACAACCATTTGTAGTAATTGAATTGCTCAGGATACACTGCGGGGTTAACAAGAAGCTGGCATGTGCACTGGGCTCTAATTAAACTGAATTTAAAGTACTCATTGACTCATTTCGATGTTTATTCATGGACAGATCATTTCTGGTGTTCTCAGTTTGTCGTTGAGCTTTCTACGTGACTGTCGCCTACACAAGCCCGAATTCCATGCATCCGCCAATCTCATGAATCACATTCGCACAGCATTCGCATTCATAACAGCAATGCTGAATCTCTTTATATCGGCCTTTGACTCACGAATACCACCCTCTCAAGGAGACTATTTAAATATTTAAGAAGCTACACCGTACTTTGTATTTATTCACTCGCCTCACTTCAATTTGTATCACTTAAAGTGTGAGATTAATAAATAATCTGGCAAAATGTGTAGCTGTCTTTTATTTGAACGATGTTATTGAATTTCGAAGTTTAATGACTTTGCACAACAATAATGCTTAATTGCATAAGATGTGCCCAAACGTAGATCGCCATCGTAATGCAATTTCACTGAAGAAGGTACCTCATGGGGAACTATCAAACCTGTTTTAGGAAAAGTCTAGGAACGATCCTTTCAGTCTTCTTCCAACAGTCTCCATCTCAGGCCTCTTCCCAGGTTTCGTTCGTATTCTCAGGAACTTCAATTGTTTTGATAAACTTCAAAATTTTATCGAAAAGTTTTTTTTGTCACCGATGATAAGAAATTGTCGATATATCGGTTGAACTTCTTAAATAATTGTTCGCATTTGGCAATACTTTTATTTTGGTGACAGGTGATACCTTAGGTTTCATTTGGTGTGTTCCACTACTTTCTGTACCAAATTCTAAAGTCTGTCACTTGTTAAGGAGTGAGTCTGTCTCTCTCAAAGGGAGGCAGAGTGCTGAAACGCATCTAAACCAAATGTGTAATGTATAGGTCTGTTCCAATACATTTGTGTACAGAAATTCGTAGTTGAGTAGTTTGGGTTAACATCTCTTTTGGAGAGAGTAACTCTGCCGAAACTTGTAAAACGATTTTTCGTAGAAAATGGCAGAACTAAGTGAAAACCGCTATCAGATATATGAAATTTCAAATGTTTTTTTTACTTTAACTGTCATCTGCTACTTACAAAATTTTCTTCGACAGAAATTCGTAGGGAGGGTAAATATTTTACTCTCTATCTTCTACGAAAAAATCAGCAAATGGGACGACTTATGGTAGTTTTTCGGCGAATTTCGTAGTCATTTGTAGGAATTCAGAGCAATTGAAACAAATCTTGTGTCAATAAGAAATGTCAAATTCACTTTTTCCCTACAAAAAACAAAAACAACAATAAAATTTGAGATACATAATAAGAAATAATGACTCAATGCTCAATTACCTCTGTACGCACATCAATTAATTTGACAGAAAACCAACAACCAACCCACAAAAAATTCTTGTGTTAAAATGGGCAGGATTGGGGAAATATTTTACTCTCCTGAGAGAGCGCTCATTTGACATAAAAACCACTTTTTCGGTATGAGGGACAAGACTTTGTGTTAGATTTTGTTGTTTTGCACTGTTTTGTGTTGTTTGTTTCGAGTTCGGGAACACACCTATTATTTCTGAAAAAAAATCGTTTTAATCGCGTTATTTTGTGAATGAAGGCTTGTAGTAATACCGTCAAATTCTGTCTTTCTGTTATGAACAAGGAAGGAAAGACAATTTAGAAAGAGATGCGTCACAAGTGGGCATAAACGTTGTCACGTTGTCTTTAATTCCACAACTATTCAAATTGGTGTTGTTTTTTCTCGTACATACGCTGAATATGTTTTTGTTATCCCCAAAATTCGCTGTTATATATATATAACAGGCCCAAAATTCACATGAAAAACTTATAGGTTCGTTCCAATTGTTCTGAATTGCTACGAATGTCTACGAATTTGCCCGAAAAACTACGAAAAAGCGTTCCATTATCTGATTTTTTTGTAGAAAAGAGAGATTCATGACAGCAAAATATTTCTCCTCCCTACGAATTGCTGCCGAAGAAAACTCTTTGGGCAGCAGCTCGACAGCAGATAGCTGTCAAACTGAAAATAAAAAATACCTCTGAAATTTCATATGTCTGATAGCTGTTTACGAATTTCTACGAAAAGTCGTTTCACAATTTTCGGTAGAGTTACTCTCTCCAAGAGAGATTTTTACCCAAACTACTCAACTACGAATTTCTGTACACAAATCAATTGGAACGGACCTTATGTTTCGAAATTTCGAATCACGATTTTCGAAAAACCCTTGAACTACGCGCCAGGACAGAGGTGATCAAGTTTATGCAGATTTTCTGCTGAATCAATAGCTGGAAAGTTAACTTAGAGAATGGGCTCTACAACTGGGTTGTCTCAACTATAAATAGTAATCAAAGCGATTCGTTCTACGCTTGATTGTTGTCCATTTTAATGGCTGAGTTGAGTTATACAAAGTCCTTGACCATGTTTTCGAAGATTTGTTTGCCAATTATAGCGCTTGTCTGAGACATATTTCAATGTTTTGTCTTAAATCATGTTAGCCGCGGTCGTTTCGTTTTGCGTGTTTCTCTAGATGTGTCAATGTCATCCGCGTTAGTCATCAACTGATCAATCTTGAAGAAGATCGAGTTCCTCGTGATCTCCACAAAAAAACAAAAAGAAAAAATAAACGACTTCAGCGCGGGAGTTTGTTTAAAATTTTTCAGGAAACACAGGTGGGTTCCTTCTCATTCGTTATCGGACAAGTTTTATATAAATGTCAAGATGAGAATGACCCTGTAAAGATGATCCTCAAGCACAGAGTAAATTGACGGTTTTAAATAAATAGTAAGGAAATGGGTATTAGTTTGATTTTCTACAGTTTTTCTAATTCATAGTGGGCTCTGAATTGGACCTTTTAGACTTTTAACAAACGATTTCACGCGTTCACATAAAATTAATTAAGGATCTTACGTGCGGTGTTAGGGAGACAGATCCCACAGATGTGGACAAAACGAAGTCAATCGCTTTTATTTTGCACAGAAATCGGATAATATAAGAATCAGAAAAATAAAATTGAATGAGCTAGACAGATTTTGGATACTGTCAGTCTTTCCTTTTGATACTATTCGACTTATTGGGTGGAATGAAAAAAAAAAAAAGCAATCAAAGTCATTTTCGTTAATGGTTCAAAGTAAATGGAAAACCAGCAATTCACACATTCCGACAAATCTCTTTTCTAAACGCAGATGTTAAAATTCTTAAATCTCCTGAAATATGTTAACTATATGCGGTGTCATAAACCGCCATAAACTGTTTTGGTATTTTGAACTTGATGTTGAACATACAAAAAAGATGAAAGCGTAGGAAGGAAACCCACAAACGAATCTCCAGGTTGCCAATGCCCTGAGTACGTGACGTCCCGGACTAATATAGTTCTTGAACTGAGTCTCAATCGCTTCACACACTCGTATTCCAGTTAACCATGTCCGATGGCACCAAATAAATCAGCAGTTTATTGAAGGGAGAGGTACTGCAAATATAACGTATGCTCAAATGCTTGATTTCACATGCTTTTGCAAATGTTGTTTCGTGTGCATGGATATGTACCTATTCCAACTGAGTTGAGTAGTTTCAGACCCATATCGTTTCTGAAACTTTAACAAAACAGTGCAAAACAACACATATTAACGCAAAGTCTGTTCCCGTATACCGAAAAAGTGGATTTTACTCTCTCCAGAGAGTAAAATATTCCCCAATCCTGTCTATTTTAACACAAGAAATGTTTGTGGGTAGGTTGTTGGTTTTGTGTTTAATTAGTTAGTTGGTAGAGATAAGTGAGCATAGACCCATTATCTTTAGGTATGTGTCTCACATTTTGTTGTTGTTTTTTTGTAGCGAAAAAGTGAATTTGGAATTTCTTAATGGCATACTTTACACATTTTTTTATAATTGGAGCTTACTAAAGGAAGTGTTTATACCCTTAAGTGACTGGAATTAAGCCACAGGACGGGCTAAACGTATAGAGGAAGACAGGAAAAAGAGGAACCGATTCACATTGGCTTTAAATGCCTGTGGTTTGTAAATGCCTGTGAATTGTAAATGCCTGTGAACTTATAGGGAAAAATGGGCCGGGAAGAGCATTCCATATTCGTGTGGTGCGGCTGAAAAACGTATCTCTAAAGTTAACTGTACGTTCGAAGGTGGGTTTAAGGGTGAACGGGTGAGCATTCCTAGTGAGGCCTGCATTGCGGGTGAATTCTTGATTGGGAGGAATGTAGGTGGATAGCTCGTTAGAGCAATTTTTGTTGAAATAGCGATAAAATAGTGATAAAGAACCAATATTTCGTCGAAGTTCAAGCGAGTTGATTGACTTCGCAGCATTATTTAGTTTAGAAGCGTTCCCTTACTTTGTCTCTTTCTAAGAGAGATCTACCCCCACTTCTTAACAAATGACAGACTTCAGAATTTCGGTACAGAAATTACGGGAATACACCTAATATCTACTGTTGCTGTTCCTATGCTTTTGTTGACATTTCATTTATGGAAAGTTCCCATTTGGAATTTTATCTTCAAAGTGTATTGTGCTGTTCTTAAATTTGTGTGTTTCTTCTTCTTTTCTAAATGAGAATTAGACTAGCAAAAACTTAGAACCACCAACCCAAATAGGATTGGGGCGTTTCAACTCTGTTCGACTACTTCTCTTTTGTTAAAAAAAAAACACAAAATGCTTCTATGTTGAGTGCGTGAATAATAATTAATAATATAATTGTTGGCGCGACAGTCCACTGGGGGACCAGGGCCTAGCTTGCTCATTAACCACTCGTATTGTGGGCGCTACTGTTCTCTTACGAGAAGAAGAGACCTACAGTTTTTTGCCGACTCTGAACGGCGAAGAAGAACGGCGTTTGAGAAGCTTTCTTATACAGTATTTATTTTTTGAGTGTTGTCAGTAGCTCGAAAGAAGTGGTGCCATAAGAAATTTGAGGAGTTCAGCCGGGAATCGAACCTAGACCCTCGGCGTGTGAGCATAGCACTCTACCCACTACGCCACGGCGGCCACTGAGTGCATGAATGCTCTTTAAAATTTAAGACAAACTGCAAACTGCAGTAACATATGTGCAACACCATTTATCAGAGATGAGAAAAGGAGATGCACAGCTTGGCAGCTGATCGATCAGCTGATTATCTCAATTCACGCCGCAATGGCATACTGATGGTCCAGGTTTGAACACGCCCAATTTCGAGCTGTGGACACTCAAAGAGAAATCATTGTCTATGAAAAA
Organism: Eristalinus aeneus; assembly: GCA_955652365.1. Classification (NCBI taxonomy): domain Eukaryota; kingdom Metazoa; phylum Arthropoda; class Insecta; order Diptera; family Syrphidae; genus Eristalinus; species Eristalinus aeneus. Next base: position 23,105,175 of record OY019130.1, read on the forward strand.
GCTTCTCAAACTTCTCCGTTCGAAATCGGTAAAAAATTGTAAAAATTGTAATTCTACTCGTGAGAGAACAGTAGCGCCCACAGCACAAGTATTGTAGTTGATGGGAAAGCTTATTCGCACTATTCTATTTATTTACAGCTCTGTGCAAAAAAATTAGCACCACGTTGAGGTCTGCACTTTGGATTCTAATTACTTTTCTCCCTGCTCATGTAAAGACACGATATTTATTGTAGGACATCTGTTGGGTATCAGTAATAAAATGCAAAAAACAAGATAAGCGAAGATGCATTTTAAGACAAGAAAATTCCCGTTATACGAAATGAAATCGAAATTTTGGTATGCAAAATAATAGCACCACAAGTAAAACGTCGTAAATAAAATTCAAAATTTAGTGGAGTAGTACTGTTTTTATTTTTTTATTTATACTACTGTTCAAGTACTTCGTCTAATAACCCTTATTTTTGAGCACAGCGGCACAACATCGTCGCATAGAGTCGATTAGTGCCTGACATCGCCGAATTGGAATATTCCTCCGCGCAGCCTGCTCAGCTTCCCATAGCTGTAGTGTATTTTTGGTTTCGCTTTAAAAACAGCTTTCTTAACATCTGTCCAAAGATTTTCAATGGGGTTTAGGTCTGGAGATTGCGGCGGCCATTCCATAACTTGAACCCCATTCCTCGCAAAAAATTCCTTGGCCAATTTGCTCGTATGTTTCGGGTCATTGTCTTGCTGCAGGATCCATCTGAGAGGCATATTCCACTCGGCGTAGGGCAACATGGTTTCCCTCATTATGCCAACATAAACTTCGGCGGTCATCATTGGTTTTATCCAAAATATAGGACCAGTACCGTTGTAGGAGAAGCATCCCCATATGTTAATATTCGCGCCGCCGTGCTTAATGGTTTTTAAAGTACACTCCGGTTTAAACTGTTGGCTTTTTTGCCTGTGAACAAATGTCCTGGTCCCAGGAGTTCCAAATAAAACAATTTTAGACTCATCTGTCCATAATATATTACGCCGTTTGGTTACTTCACAGTTCAAATGTTCTTGCGCAAATTGTTTTCTTTTATGAAGATGGACCTTTGTCAGCAAGGGTACTTTTCTGGGACTTCTGGCAGGTAGTTCCTTCTCTATCAACTTCCTTCTTATGGTTGATGTTGATACGAGCAGATTTAGTTCCTCTTTTATTTTGTTTGATGTGATGAATGGGTTTTGTTTCACTAATCTTATCATTCTTCGCTCGTCGGTAGATGTTAATTTCGATTTTCTACCCCTTGTTTCTTCTTTTTCGGCGTGTTTTTATGCATTAGTTATCATTTTATTCGAACAACCAACGATTTCCCGAATAAATTTGTACGTTTTTCCGTCAGAAATTATTTTTTTTTATAAGTTTATGTTTCTTAGGAGTACAACGCACACCGCGACCCATTTTAATTATTTATAACGTTGTATTTTAAAAATACTGGTTTCAAAATACTTAAATATTTTTACTTACTTTTGACGCACAAAAAAAAAAAAAAAAAAAATAAACACCACCAAACACTTCGAAAACACTTTTTAGAATGATATGGTACTATTATTTTGCACACCAAAATTTCGGTTTCATTTCGTATAACGGGAATTTTCTTGTCTTAAAATGCATCTTCGCTTATCTTGTTTTTTTGAATTTTATTACTGATACCCAACAGATGTCCTACAATAAATATCCTGTCTTTACATGAGCATGGAGAAAAGTAATTAGCATCCAAAGTACAGACCTCAACGTGGTACTATTTTTTTTGCACAGAGCTGCATAAACTTAACGGTTATTTACCAATTGTTGTTGAACATAGGGTGGTCGCCGTGGCGTAGTGGGTAGAGTGCGACGCTCACACGCCGAAGGGTCCAGGTTCGACTCCCAGATCAACATCAATTTTTCTAATATTTCACGGCACCACCTCTTTCGAGCTGCTGACAACACTCAAAGAGTAATAACTATCTAAGAAAGCTTCTCAAATTTCGCCGTTCGGAGTCGGCAAAAAACTGTAGGTCCCTTCTACTTGTGAGAGAACAGTAGCGCGCACAACACGAGTAGTTGATGAGCAAGCTAGGCCCTGGTCCCCCTTTGGACTGTAGCGCCAACAATTATTATTATTTGTTGAACATAGGAATAGTTTTTTAAGTTATGGAAGAGCCAAAAGAAACAAAACGCTGTGGAATGAAACTCAGTGGCAGAAGACGAAGTTTCTACAGTTACTTCAAATTGTATCAGGAATAGAGCTTCTTGATTTCATGTACATGAATCGCTTTTACAACATGTGGATGAAACTAACGAATTCGTTTCCGGAATTAGCTCCTTTCCAAGAAGAAATCATTCTCTAGTTTCTATGCTTTTATCTTTTTTTATTTTCCGCAGAGGAACTATTTTGAGTAACTCTTAAGTACAGTAAACTGCACTGATTCCATGTATTTGGTTTTCTTTCTGAAACCGAAAGAGACTTCGCCAAGATATACTTATGTAGACTGAGATCGTTTAAGTCAACGCATTGTTGCTTCCTCAGTTTCCTGCTTAATCTCTTTTAGGAGACATCTGTTTTTTTGTTAAATTAAAAAGCTTTTAATTTCATTGCATAATAAATTACTGTAGTTACCAATCTTAAAACAGAATTCAAATATTTTCTGTGCATTCTTGTACATTTCCAGCTTCTGGTTGGGATTTTTTTTGTCATCATTGGAAGTTTGAACCTCAATAAGAAGCAAGATCAAACGGCGTCGATAATACTGAACGATGTTATCCTCGTGACCATCTTTGTCATATCAATAGTGAATGTGATCATATCTGGCTTCGGCATTGAATACTCCTCCCAACCCTTAAAACTAATAAATCACGACAAAAATTCTTAGCTCTGTGACAGCTGTTCAAAATTATTGCAATTTACTTATAAGCGAATAAAATAAAGTGTGTTTTGAAAAGTATCTGACATGTGTGTTTTATTGTTCTTAGGTCGCCACCGGAGTGCTACTTGTCATTCAGTCTTTGTCAAGTTTGCATAAGGCTGACAGTCAACGGAAGCGGGCAGAGACTCTTAATCATCTGGTGATTGCCGTTACGTTTCTAACGGTGTTTTGTGATGTTGTGAAAATGAATTTCGGATTAGACCCTGCAGTTGCAACGGCTGTGGCTTCGCCTGTACCCTAAAATAAGTTTCTTGTTGTAATATTCAATTGTAGTACTTTGGGGAAAAAATAAAGATGAGTTTGGGATAACCACAAAGATATGAGGTTTAAGGAATTTAACAGTTTGATTGGGTATGAAAACAGGACGGGTTGCGAGGGATGCATTAAGACCCCTTTTTTTGTAATTAAAACTCCCTATATTGATGCTATGAGACCTTCTGCTCGCTCTAGTGATTCTTTTTCAAGAGATGGCGGTGTTGCCATGCGGACTGCCCTTACACTTCCGATATATACAAAAAAAAAAAAAAAACAACACAGAGTTATTTTTTATTTATTTATTTATTTGTTGTGGCAAAAGTTACAATAGTTTTTGTGTATCTTACATTTTCTAGAGATACGGTCATGTTACCTTACTACTAAAATTTTAATATAATTTTTTAAGTAATATATCACAGTTTTAATTTGAAGGAAAAGCCACTAATAAACCTTCATTAAATTTTATCGTGTTGAGGAAGGGAAAGGAGAAGTGGTATTAACACATGATTTCAATGATGGCACTGACATAAAAATAGATTTAGATAGAATTAAGGATATAGACAAAGTATTTATAAATTAACAAATAAATAAAGTCGGAAAAGAGTAGAACAGAATTATTTAAATAATATTATTGTAAATAAATAAATAAACAACAGATTAATATTTATAATACTATCATTAAGAATAAGTAACAAAATAAACAGAAATAAATAAATAGAAGTAAATAAATATTAAGAAATAAATATAAATAAATAGATAAATAATTATAAAAAATATAAATAAGTAGATCAATAAATAAATAAATATATATATATATATATATATAAATAAAAAAAACAATATACATATAAATAAATAAATAAATAATGCAAAGAAAATAATTATAAATAAGTAGTAGGCGTGGGCCTATGCACGCGAGGTAACGTCGGCGCTCAACATGGCGAGCTGCCAAGGCAATCCTCGTTAGTGCACAGGTCAAGTTGACATACAGCCTCCACGTGGCGCCCCTTGGATAGCCATCACAACACCCGTTGTATGGTGAACTAATGTATAATGTATGCAGCGACCCCCTCTGCCCGAGGATTTAAATAATGGGCCTGGCCTTCCAATCTGTGGGTTGTGCGTGAGGGTAACTTCCTCACCACGTAAAAATCATTAGTTCAGAAGCAACACCATGCCTCGGATAATGAAGGATCAACTGTTAACGACCCCAGCAAACGTTTTAAGGATAATGATTTTCGGTTTTACACGTGGAATGTAAGGTCCCTTAACAGATCACGTGCAGCCGAAGAACTTGCGGAGGCCCTTGACAGCTACAAAGCTGACATTACCGCCATCCAGGAAGTGCGATGGGATGGGCATAAAAGCGATGAAGAACTGCGATATCTACTACATCAATTGCTATATAGAGAGAAGGCAGCGCTTATTCGGATGCGGAATTGTTGTTCGAGGCAGACTTAGGCAAAAAGTTTTGAGCTACGACCCCGTCAGCGAACGCCTCATGACAATCCGCATCAAGGCTAAATTCGGGAACATCAGCCTAATATGCGCTCACGCCCCGACAGAGGAGAAGGATGACAACATCAAAGATGACTTCTATGATCTCCTAGAAAAAACATACGATCGATGCCCCAGCTATGACACCAAGATCGTTCTAGGAGATTTCAACGCTCAGCTGGGAAAGGAGGACATCTTTGCTGGAGTCATCGGTAAACACAGCCTTCACGACAACACATCCGGAAACGGACTCAGGCTGTTGGACTTCGCCTCGGGACGGACGGTTCCCACACCTGGACGTTCACAAAGGAACCTGGCGACCTCCTGATCAATCAACCGTCAACCAGATTGATCACGTTGCGATCGACGTCAGACACTCCTCCAGTATTCTCGATGTCCGAACCTTCCGAGGTGCAAACATTAACTCGGATCATCACCTTGTTGTAGCCAAGGTAAGAACACGTATATCGAGAGAGCAACGGAGTCGAGAAAGGCCAAAACGGTTTGACGTCGAAAAGCTACAATCGCAGCTGATCGCTGGGAACTTTGCCGACCGAGTCTCCCTGAAACTCGCTCAGAGTTCGACGCTTCTTGCACTAAGCATAGAAGAAGAATGGAAACGTTGTCAAGAAGCCATCAAAGATGCTGCCACTGATGTGCTGGGCTTCACGTCACCACCTAAAAGCAACCCATGGTTTGACGACAAGTACAGGCAAGCGCACGCAGCTAAACAAGACGCCTATAAGGCGACGCTGCATCGAACAACGCGGGCTGTTCGTGAACTCTACGCACAGAGAAGAAGGGAAGAGCACCGGCTTCTCAGAAGGAAGAAGAAGGAGCATGAGAAGCGCGCGGTCGTGGAAATGGAAAGGTGTTATGGCAGAAATGAAGTCTGAAAGTTTTACCGAAAGGTAAAACAGCTATCCGGAGGATACAAGGTTCGGACCAAAGCCTGCCGGGACCAAAACGGACAACTCGTAGTAGAGTCGCAGTCTGTGCTGAGAATTTGGAAGGATCATTCCTGCAGACTACTTAACGGCGATGACGGCCCAAATCCCGCTGTTAGGCAGAATGTTCCACTCAATTTGGACGATAATAGACAAGAATTCCATCCCCCCGACTAAGACGAGGTGAAGATAGCAATATCCAAGCTGAAGTCGAACAAAGCTGCTGGAGCGGACGGACTGTCCGCGGAACTATTTAAAGCAGAACATCGCATACAAGATCCTCTCTGCCGAAATCAAAAGCAGAATCACTCTTGCCAATCGCTGTTTCTTTGGGCTCAAGAGGAAATTGAGTAATAAAGCCCTCTCTCGAAGGACTAAGCTCGCTTTATATAACAGCTTGATCGTCCCCGTCCTACTATATGGCGCAGAATCTTGAACGTTTGCAAAGGCGGATGAGGAAGCCCTTAGTCTTTTCGAGAGAAAAGTTTTGCGTGCGATTTTTGGTCCTGTTTGCGTTGATGGCATCTGGAGGAGAAGATTCAACCACGAACTGTATGGGCTGTACGGCGGTATGAGTCTAATCAGCGTCTACGGATACAACGCTTAAGGTGGCTAGGCCATGTAGAGCGCATGGACAGCACTGCTCCGGCCCGAAGAGTTTTCGAATCCGAATCACAGGGACAACGCAGCAGAGGACGTCCTAGACTGAGATGGCGCACACAAGTGGAAAAGGACCTCAACCAACTTGGAGTGCGCAATTGGAGACAGCTGGCAAGAGTTCGTGCTAGCTGGAGAGGCATGTTGGTTGAGGCTCAGGTCCACCCCGGACTGTAGCGCCATCCGAAGAAGAACAGGAAGAATGGAATGTTCGCATGAAAAAGTTTATGGAGTAAACCATTGTGCCAGACTTATTAAATGCTTTTTCTATGTCTAATATTACCATTCCAGTACTTTTGCCTTCAGAGAAACTCTTTTAATATTTTTATTAATGCGATGAACTTGGTGTACAGTGCTGTGGAAGTGGAAGTTATATATCTGACACTAAGGAACGTCAAAAGTTTATGTAGTTCCCACAAAATTGTAACAGGATCCTTAATTGGTTTCTATTCTCGATGAAAACTCAGTTTACGAGCTACATTGTACAAACAAAAAAAACAGGCACAAACTTGTAAAGCAACTACTGGTGTTGTGCAGACTTACTCGTATGTTCCTTTGTGAATGAGGAGGACCTATAGTTTACTGTCTGTCTGTCTGTATAGACAGAAACGAGTGCAGACGACTTGTCGGCGTACTAACGGGACACTTTACCTTTGCTATGCACCTGAGTCGGCTTGGGCTTAGTGATGTCACACTCTGCGACGTCTGTGGAGAAGGTGAAGACACTTCAGAGCACTTTCTCTGTCAGTGTCCTGCTTTCGCTCGTATCAGGTGGCGGTTATTTGGCGCTGATGTGGTGGGAACTGAAAACCTAAGTTCAGTACCACAGAAGCGCATTTTGGTTTTTCTTCGGAAAACCAAGAAATTACATTAAATGAAGGTTACTGCCTGGTTGTACAATGAACCAGTGTTTGAGTCTGAGCGCTCCAGTGCAGTTTATTCCAACCCCCAAGAAAAAAATTGTTTACTGTCTTTGTTTTGACTTCTTGAGAAAGAATCAGCTTCCCTTGAGTGTAGTGATTATACGCTCTATTTTGAATGTTTTTGTTAGTCATTTAAATAAATTTGGCTGTTCCTAGAGGTAAGTTGCTGTTTTTTAAGGAAAAAAATGAAATCATGCAATTTCAAACATTACTTGTTAAAACTTCATGATGATGGGTATTCCAAAAGAAAAGAGGTCACAAGTCATTGCGTTACGTGCACACGCTGGGAAAACCATCCGAGAGATTTCAGTTGACGCTGGAATTTCAAAATCCAGTGCTTAAAGGATTATTGCTCAACACAAGGCCACTGGATCAATAGAATTCAGTCAGAAGGGTCATTGCGGGCGGAAACGCAAAGCAACAAAACATGACGATAAGGTATTGATAGAAAAGTATAATTAACCCTGGCAAAACAAGTTTTGACCCGCAAAGAGAGTGGACAACAGCTTGCATTCAGGTAGACGCGTCTACAGTCCGTAGGCGTCTTCTGGAAGTTGATCGAGAGACAACAAAGCCTTTGAAAGAAACAGCTGTTGAACGAAAAAGTGATCAAGAAGCATCTAAATTGAGCTAAGAAACTTAAGGAATGGGCAGACAATTGGCAGAAAGTTGTTTTTTCGGACAAGAGTTACTTTGAGGCCCAAGGATGTCGGGTAAGTGTCGTGAGAAAAAGTGCGAAAGAAAAACTCCGACCCGGCCATATCGTTGAAGCGCCAACACAATTCCCCAAAGTCATTTTTTGCAGCTGTTTTACATTTGAAGGCCCAGGAAGTCTTAAGCCAATAGAAGTTCTGATGAAAAGCACCAAGGTAGATAGGTTAAGCTGGCTGATGCATGCACTTAGTCCCATACAGGACCATTGTGCTACCACACGATGTGGGAAGAACCTAGAACCAACTGAAGCCGATAATAAAGTTTAAAATGTCGGCGGGAGGGGTTTTATTGAGATCATTTAGGCCGTTGAGGAAATAGCTTTGAAAGTGCTTGTGTCTGAGGCGCGAGAGCGCCGGGCATGTGCATAACAGGTGTAGGAGAGTTTCTGATTCTTCCTCATCAATGCAGCTTCTGCAAAAATCGTTTGAGGGAGTCCCTAGTCTGCTAGAACGCTCACCGATTAGACAGTGCCCGGTTATGGCTCCCATGACCAGGCTTATGTCTGATCTTTCGAACGATAGTAGCAGTCTGGAGCGTTTGGGTTTGAGAGAGGGCCACACCTCCTTGGAGACGCGATAAAGGTTATGGTTAGACCACCTTTGATTAGTCCGATGGATCGCGTTCAAGTGCAGTTCTGACTTGCATGTGTCGAGAGGGATACCGAGGTGTTTGTGTTCCTGAAGTAGTGGTTGCGTTGTGGCAAGCCTGGCCAATTCGTCTGCTTGGCAGTTGCCCGGAATGTCTCTGTGACCTGGCACCCAGCACAGGCATATATTGAACTGCTCAGCCATCTCATCTTAGGATGTGCGGCAATTCATGACCGTCTAAGAGTTTGTTGAGTCAGATTCCAGGGCCTTGAGTGCTGCCTGACTATCCGTAAGAATAAGGATATCAGCTGAGGATATTCTATTCCTCTTCAGCCAAGACAGTGCTTCGCGAATGGCCATTACTTAAGCTTGGAACACTCTTCAGTGATTGGGAAGTCTGAATTTTAGACTAAGGTGCAGATCCTCAGAGTAGACTCCGCATCCAACGCCTTCGTTTGTTTTTGATCCTTCGGTGTAGATGCACGTAGCGTCAGCAACCCATTGTGGGTTAGCCGACCACGCGTCTTGTTCAGGGATCATAGTGCGGAAATTTTGTGTCAAAAAGACGTTCGGCGCCACATAGTCAAGGTTTTGGTATACAAAGTTTACTCTTTGAAGGATTCTTGAGTGTCCGTGGGACACGTTCCATTGTGATGAGGAGATCAGTCTTATGGCTGTTCTAGCCGCCGCCTGTTGGGCAAACAGATCTATGGGCATAAGGTTAAGAATGACGTCCAATGCATCTGATGGGGTGGTTCTTAGAGCACCGCAGATACATATGGAGGCCAGTCGCTGGACTTTTATGATAGTGTTATACTGGGAGGCTGTGTCTAGTGCAGGCCACCAAACTACAACGCCATATAGTAGAATAAGGCTCACCACGGCCGTATTGATCCAGGCCATCATATGCGGTTGGATACCCCATCTAGACCCAATAGCTCTTCTGCACATGTAGAGTGCAGTCGTGGCTTTGCGGGCGCGCTCGGCAATATTTGCCTTCCAATTGAGTTTCCTCTCCAGCGTGAGTTCTAGGAACTTGGCTGTCTCGGAAAAAGAGCATTGCTAGCCGCTGATGATCGGTGGGTCAACATGGGGAACTTTGTATTTCCTGGTGCACCAAATACGCAGAAGCCTTAACTCAAATGCTGCTTCCAACCATTGTGAGGAGACGCTCCGTAGCAAATTAAATTTTCCAACAGGATCTTGCTCGATGTCACACATAAAAAATGAAACATTATTTTCCGAACCAGAATATTACTGTTCTGGATTGGCCTGGCAGTTCCCCTGACCTCAATCCAATTGAGAATCTGTATGCAACTACCAAAGGAAGCCTCAAGAAGAGAGACTGCACCACGGAAACTGATTTCGTCTATTGTTGGTATTTGGTTTCATAACGAAGAAATTAAAAATATATGCGAACGACTTGTTTCGTCAATGCTAAAAAGAGTCGACACACACATAAAAGCTACAAGAGGCCATGTAAAGTAATAAACTTGACCTGTGTTATATTTTTCTAATTTTAATTGAAAATAAAGTAAATTATATTGAAATTTTCGTTTGTCCCAATTAGTTTGCACACGACTGTATTTTGAAGAAAGTAAATTTCGTGCCAGTTAAGGAAACATACATTTATTCCATTTCAAAGTTTTATAACTTAACTTAACAGCACCCAGAACAAGGATCTTCCTTTGTATAACCAATGTTGAAACACCGACGAGATAATGGGGAAGTATTTATAAAATTTTTATTGCTTGGCAATACCGAACAATTTCCATGAACTTCATACCTAAATTTGGTTTATTTCCCTCAACACGGTTGGTGTCTTAGATAAGAACGAGCTTCAACAGATTTTGCTTGTTATTTAAGTGAAACAGATATAATCTTGCAGTCGGCACTAAAGCCTCTCAAATGCTTCTCCTTTCCTTCGTAAAAAATCCAATTTTTTCCTCCCTACCTTCCAAAACAGCCAATAATTATTCATAAACAACATTGTGTCCGAGCCTTAAGACATCTGTTTTGAGCACAAAAATTTCACAAAACTACCTCCACCCCAAAAATGAAACGCAGCCAACTTCAACGCAGTAAAATTCTTCTGAAAAAAAACTGACATAACCTCAAAGTGCAACACACTCAAAACGAAAAAACGAAAAAAGACAATTTTTTAATGTGTCGCGTTTGTGTGATTTTTCCGTGAATTTATTTCGAATTTCCTCAATTCGTTGCACTTAAAACTGATGAAACATTTAAACGAAACATCAATAAATACGCACCCCAATCAAATACCGAATGCATATCTCAATAAAACGTCCAAACTAACACAAACAACAAGAATATACCTGCGTCCGTGAACGTGAAATGCAATGAGAGAATCAAAAAAAAGAAGGAACACAATCCGTGAACCGTGAACCGTAAACCGTGCAAGTGTGGTTTAATTTAATAATCGAAAACTTAATTAAATTCATTATTTACAAATGCAAGTGAAAAATAATTGTCTGTCTGCACCCCCCACAAAGTGATATGATTTGAGAGTGTTTCATTTTCATTCCCTTTGGTTTGTTCGCCGTCACCTCTTCTCACCTCCCTCGCACGGTAGGTGCTCTGCTGGTGCTGCTGCTATTGCTTCGCGATCATCGTCAAAACAAGCACCACCATCGAAAAAGAATAATCAAAAAAGAATAAGAAAAACCTGCCAAACACCATCACCATATCCGAGAGTCGTCCTTGTTGTCGTTGTCGTCATTGGTTCCCAATTGTGGTTGTAGCATGTTTTGGGGTTCCTCCATGTCATAGCGACATGCCAGTGACAGGCACTGCTCTAGAGGATACCCAAGTTGTGATGGCATTTCGCAGGGAATCAGTGAATCGAATGGATGTTTGTTCCGCTATGATGTGCAGCGATCTGTCGTCCACTAACAAAAGTGCAATGTTGATTACACCCTACGAAGAATCAAAATGAATAATTTATTTATGTTCGCAACCTACCCGTCCGCATTTTATTTTTTCGATTTCATTTCCAACGGAAAATCGTCGAAGAAGCAGCAGCCGCCACAACAAATCGAGAGAAATGTTAAAAAGAAATTGTAATCAAAGGTGAGTGAGAGTTTTCAAAGTGTAGTCATTTCATAAATCCGTTTCCGAATCTGAATCCGAGTTGTACACCCGCATACCATGAGGTGTGTGTATATGTGCGGGCATCTGAACCGAACTCCTTTATCCTTCAAAGCGGCGTTTTGCATGGTTCGGTGTCAGTGCACAGTGTACAGGTATGTGCACCGCGCCGAGCAAGGGTTCTCATATAATTTGAACTCGAAATTGACAATTGCTACGATGACACACACCTTAAAACCATTTGCGCTGCATTCCTTTTGCATTGCTTTGACTTCGCCTGTGAGTGTTTCGCTTTTCTTTAATTTGCATTAATTTCTTCTTTTGCTGCACAGTGCCACTCTCATTTGGGGAAGCCACCGGCATTTGACGTTCACTTCTTGTTTGTTTGCAGAAATTTTTATCCACTGCGAGTTGAAAATCAATGACAAACCGCGTTTTGTGTACAATTACTTACCGGTATGGGGGAGATCAGTTAAAATAACCATTCAAGGTTGTGACTTTGATCTTTGGTGAAGGGATTCGAGTCGAGTATGCTCGTGCGTGAGTGTATGGGTATCTGAGTTGTTTTGTGTGTTTTTTTTTTCTACGCTTTCGGTGTGGATAGTGCTCGAAAATAAAAATTCATAGTTGGAGCTATAAATAAGCGGTGTGCTTGTTTGAATCATCATTTTAAATAGCAAATTTCAAGTGAAAGAATCATAACAATGTGCCACCAGATTAAAATATTCATATTAGGGGCTTCTTTCCGAAGCGCACAACGTTTGTGTTCTGGATTAAGGATTGTCTGTCTAGAGCTCAATGGGGTTTCAGATGAATGTGGATGGACGTGCATACGCTTGTGTCAGATTTTGTTATGATTGCACTCTTTGCGAGGGGGTTTTGTTTGAAGGAAAAATTTACTGAAATTGTTTTTTGATAGGAATTCTCTGTTCTGTATTTTTCCTTTGATGCCTGTAAATGTATATCCATAAGTGGGGATGCCCTGTGTGTGTGGGACATACTTAACCTAAAAAAAGTTGAACTTTTGTAGTCCGTAGTGGTTATTTATTGATGCTTACGTCATGGCGTCTATGGAGTGCTCTTTGGTCTAGTTTGAACATTGGGATGTACCGATGCCAATAGATTCCTTATTTGTGGCTTTTTTTGTTTCTGCTTCTGGAAATGCGTTTAAATCGAATTAAGCATTTTCCTTAAAGCTTGTTTTAATGAATTCGATTATGCAGAAGCAAAATGTTTAAACGAAAAATAGGTTTTACTGTTTAAATTGTGCTATGATTCAAACTGAACGTGAGTCTAGAGACCATTGATGCAGTTTGTGATGTTTGTCTTTTTCGTACAAACGGGTATGAGTGGCTATCTCTTCTGGTTTAGTTTGGCAGTCATTGGTTACCATCGCTTACAAATATGAAGGTACTGTTTGCGCGTTTCAAAGTACTCGATCTTTTGTATGTAATGAATATTTAGTTGAGTTATTAAAATATTTGGTACTATATGGAGGTGCTTTATTGAGGGAGGTCTTCTAGTTGTCAGTCAGTTACATAATTCGGCTTTGTACTAAATAAGGATTAATACGAGGAAAAAAAAACCGTCGAATCTAGCGAGGTGTCCATATAAATTGGCTTCAAAGTCAGGGAGCAGGTTTTAACATTCTTTACTCACTAGGGTCGCCAACACCATTCTGAAGTCCGAAGTTGTTTGTCAGAAAACTTTTAATTTTTGTCTGTAGCCGTCACTATTGCTGGGTGCAAGGATTTATAGTAATAATTGGATGGCGCATCAGTCCGCAGAGAGACCAGAGCCTATCTTGCTCATCAACTACTCGTCTGCACGCTACGGTTCTCTCACAATTAAAAGGGACCTGCAGTTTTTTTGCCGAGTCCGAACGGTGAAGTTTTTGTTTTTTTTTTCTTAGACAGTAATTGCTTTTTGAGTTTTGTCAACAACTCAAAACAGGTGGTGCCCTGATAAATTTAAGTTGTTCAGCCGGGAATCGGATATGGATCTTCGGTGGCCATAAGGATGCCGTAGCCTAGAAGGTGTAAAGGTTAAGCCTCATGTAAGTAGCCTAGAAGGTGTAAAGGTTAAGTCTCATGTAAATTTGGGGCTGACCATTCCTTAAATTATTTAAAGCGCGATTAAATTTTTTATTTGCGTTGATGAGTCTTTTTCTTCAGTATTTGGCGGCATATTCTTTTGTGGACGAAAGAGCCTCTCCAGTTTAAACCGTCATTGGCTAGCTTCCAGTTCTCCACCTCCAGTTTCACACTAAAGATATTTTTAGGTCCTTCTCCAATTGTGTGCGTCATTGAATACAAGACGTATTGGGTTGTGCCACTGGTCTGGAATTGAAGACTCTATTGGAGATATTGAACACTATTATGAAGACTTATTCTCAATAACACAGTAACACATCATAAGTTTCGGGAAAGAAGAATTCAGTCTGCTAGGCTTATTTGGAATACAGTTAATAAACACTTCCCGGACTCCATTCTGCTTGTTCTCCATTGTCATTCTTAAAAATCAAAAAGAAGCAAACGTGAAAATAATAAAAAAAAAAACGCGAAAATTTTGAGGTATTAAAAAAGGAGTATTTATCAGCGTGACTCAATTATAGGAGCCAAGCAATACACTGTTTAACATCAACAACTTTCTATAGCTACAAGGCACGCTGCGCTGTCACGTCCAACGTCCAGATATCAAGGAGATGACACTAGTATTAAAAATCGGATAAAGCAAAGGTGTACTCTGTCGGCGATGTTGAGCCTACACTCCGTCTCAAGCACTCTTCTTCTTTTTCTTCTAATGGCTATACAGTCCGGAGTGAACCTGGGTCTCAACCAACATGCCTCTCCAGCTAGCCCTATCTTTCGCTAGCTGCCTTCAGTTGCGCACTTAAAGTTGGTTGAGGTCCTTCTACACTTGTGTGCGCCACCTTAGTTTAGTCCTCTGTTACGTTGTCCCAAAGCCTCAGATTCAAAGACTTTTCGGGTCGGAGTAATGGTGCCCATATGCTCTACATGGTCTAGCCATCTTAAGCGTTGTATCCGTAGACGCTTGACCAGGCGCATGTCGCTGTACAGCTCATAGAGTTCGTCATTAAATCTACTCTTCCAGATGCCATCAACGCAAACAGGACCAAAAATCGCTCGCAAAACATTTCTCTCGAAAAGACTAAGAGCTTCCTCTTTCGCCTTTAGTAGCGTCCAGGTTTCCGCACCATAAAGTAGGACTGGGATGATCAAGCTGTTACATAAAGCGAGCTTAGTCCTTCGAGAGAGGGCTTTATTACTCAATTGCCTCTTGCGCCCAAAGAAACCGCGATTGGCAAGAGTGATTCTGCATTTGATTTCGGTACGGATGTTGTTGTCCCTATTTACCGCGGAGCCGAGGTAGACGAAGTCCTTGACTACATCGAAGTTTCTGCTGCCTAGTATGACGCTCTGTCCAAGACGTCGATGTTATTTGTACTTCCTTGATGACAGCATGCACGTAGTTTTGCCCTCATTAACCATCAGACCTATTTTAGCCGCTTCCGCTTTAATGCCCGCAACCGCCTCATTGCCGGCTTTCTGGGTTCGCTGTGTTCCAATCACGTCAATGTCATCAACGTAAGCTAGCAACTAAAGTAACTTTTAGGAGACCGTGCCTCCGATGTTGACTTTTGAGCTTCGCACGATCTTCTCGAGTCACATGACCGGGTGTCGCCTTGTCTTAAATCTTTTTTGACATTGAAGGTATCGGTGAGTTCGTAACCGTCCTTGACGGAGCAGCGAGAGTTCTCCATCGTCAACCTACACAATCTGACGACTTTGGTAGGAATTCCAAAACTAGGCATGGCACTGTATACCTCGTCTCTATGCACATTGTCATATGCGGCTTTAAAATCAACTAGACGGTGAGTGCCGATTTGTGAATAGGTGGTGAGTGCTGATTTGCAGTTATTGGGTTCTTTCCAGGATCTTCAGTAAAATAAAGTTCTGGTTTATCGTCAACAGTCTGAAACGACACTGATAGGGTCTTATTAGGTTGTGTACAAAAGGTTTCAGGCGCTCACACAATACGGCAGAGAAGATCTTGTATGCGATGTTAAGAACGCTGATCCCTCGATAGTCGACGCAGTCAAAGGAGTCTCCTTTTTTGTGGACCTAGCAAACGATACTGAAATTCCACTCAGCGGGTATGCTTTCCTTCGACCATATCTTACAGATGAGCTTGTGCACACCGAAATCACTATCATGACTACAGAATAATAATAATTTTTGGAGCGACAGTCCACAGGGGGACCAGGGCCTAGTTTGCTCATCAACTACTACGCTACTGTTCACTCACGAGTAGAAGGGACCTACAGTTTTTTGCCGACTCCAAACGACGAAATTTGAGAAGCTTTCTTAGACAGTTATTACTCTTTGAGTGTTGTCAGCAGCCCGAAAGAGGTGGTGCCGTGAAAAATTCAAAAAATTGGTGTTGAGCTGGGAGTCGAACCTAGACCCTTCGGCGTGTGAGCGTCGCACTCTACCCACTATAGCTACAGCTCTTTGGCTTGTTGTTTTCCTTGGCAAAACCATTTTTGCGATAGGCTCAACAATTTTTGATTGGTTTAAGTTCTGGATTTTGAGCGGCCAATCAAGCACATAAACCATGCCTGGATATTCTTGGTTATGTGCCTATCATGTTGAAAAACAATTCACGGGAAGGATAGAAAATATTACTCACTGCTATTGTGAGGAGTGACGTAAGAATGTTCCAACACCAAAATATTTCGTGAAGTGTTATTGACCCACACCCGAGCTTCACTGTTTGTTTAAAAAAATGACTTTTCAACGATTCGCCTTGTCTTTGCCAAGCCCATGATCTTGCCTGTACAGTAGCGGTTGATTCTTGTTTCTCCGGGCCTTACGAGCATTACCTTACAGCAATTATCTACGGATCAATTTTCATACTTCTTGAGGCAATTAGCCTCGTCAGTTCTTCTGGAAAAAACTGGCTTCTTTGTCCTTTCGATATGTATTGCAGTGTGTGGAATATCTTACTTGCTGTCCACCGAATTATTTCCTTTTCGTTGTCTGCCTGTAAAATTCTTGCTGCTTCTGAAATTTTAGACGTGAAAATAGATGTATACCAAAGGGGGAACCCGAGGAATTTTTGCACCCAACTGCAACGGCTAGTTGATGCAAATCTTTGGGGAGAGGACTAAGATTCTGTGAAGTACATTCCCTGCTTGAGTCAGGTGTCAAAATTTGACGTTCACGAAAGATCAAACAAATTCAACAAACGTCAATTGATGCCTCAAAGCACCACTGACCAGTTTTGAAATCAGAGTGTTTCAATGACGTCCTTCAAATATCCGAACAAAAACAAAAAATACGCTATTAACCATGACAAAGGCGAGATCTTTGCACTTTAGTTAGAAATGTTTTCAAATGTTAACACATGTGTTAAGTGTAGCCCACAAACATGCTCTTATCATAATCGTTCCTTCCCCGCCCACTTGGCCACAATTTCATTTTTTACTCATTTATTTGCTTACACAAACAATCACTTGATCGCGAAGATCAAATGAAAATTCCGCAGATAGCGACCGCCAGTGAACTGCGTTTGGAAATTTTGCAAATTTCTTACGCACACAATTCTTGCTCCGCGAGTCATCGCAATTAGAATTTGTTTGTTTACATTTTTACAGCTTTTTTCGCCTTTCGGTCAAAACTCGGACGGTGCGTTTGAGCGTAATTTTATTTCGTTTTTTATAGGGGAGGTCGAATTCAAAGCGACAGAACGCCAAGGTTCCTGCAAAACATAAATAAAAACTCAAAGTTTTTGCCATTTCTTTGGAATTATTATATACCTTGTGGCTGCCGTGTCGTAGTGGGTAGAGTGCTACACTCACAGGCCGAAGGGCCAGGTTCGATTTCCGGCTGAACACCTCAAACTCTTCACGGCACAACATCTTTCGAGCTGCTGATAAGATTTAAAGAGTAAAACTGTCAAAGAAAAAGCTTCTCAAACTTTGCCGTTCGGAGTTGGCAAAAAACTGCAGGTCCCTTCTACTCGCGAGAGAACTGTGGCACGCACAAGACAAATAGTTGATGGGCAAGCTAGGTCCTGGTCCCTCTGCGGATTGTCGCGCACACAACATTAGTGGTAGCTGCAGAAAAAATTTAAAAGTTTGTTGATAGATAACTTCGAACTCCGGAACGCTGTTCGCGATCCCAGTAAGTAGCTAGATTAACGAATGTTAAATCCTGCATTGAAACGGAAGCGGCTAAAATGGGTCTGGCGGTAAATGAGGGCAAAACTAAGTACATGCTGTCATCAAGGAAGGACACACAACATCGACGTCTCGGAAGGAGCGTCACACTAGGCAGCAGAAACTTCGAGGTAGTCAAGGACTTCGTCTATCTCAGCTCCGCGGTAAATAGGGACAACAACACCAGTACCGAAATCAAACGCAGAATCACTCTTGCCAATCGCTGTTTCTTTGGGCTCAAGAAGCAATTGAGTAATAAAGCCTTCTCTCGAAAGACGAAGCTCGCTTTATATAACAGCGGATGAGGAAGCCCTTAATCTCTTTTAGAGAAAAGTTCTGCGTGCGATTTTTGGTCCTGTTTGCGTTGATGGCATCTGGAGCAGAAGATATAATGACGAACTCTATGGGCTGCACAGCGACATGCGCCGGGTCAAGCGTCTACGGATACAACAATTAAGATGGCTAGGCCATGTAGAGCATATGGACACCACTGCTCCGGCCCGAAAAGTCTTTGAAGCCGTGCCATTGGGACAACGCAACAGAGGACGATCTAGACTAAAGTGGCGCACACAAGTGGAGAAGGACCTCAACCAACTTGGAGTGCGCAACTGGAGACATCGGGCGAAAGATCGTGCTGGCTGGAGAGGCATGTTGATTGAGGCCCAGGTCCACCCCGGACTGTAGCGCCACAAGAAGAAGAAATCCTGCTTTGCCGTTCGGAGTCGGTTAAAAGCGGCGAAAATATTCGTTCTGACAAATATTGTGAATAGGTCCAGCAAAAGACGAATAAATTTGTTTTGTTTGATTTACTACATCCAGATTAGGATTCAAGCTAGATCTGGGTTTGGTTCCGGGCAGCAACAATCAGTGTGCTCATTTCTCATCGGACCAGCCCTGCAATATGTTGCAGCCCAGTGACTGCATTGGTTTTCTACACGTCGACAGTTTTGTGCACATGTTGTGAATCGCAGAGAACGTTGTTGGGCCGATAGGACAGTCCTCCTGTTCTCAGACGAATGTCCGTCGAGCGAGTTTCAATGTTTCTGTCTATTTCTTGCATTAGCTTTGAAGTGGCATTATTTTAAATGAATGTTGAGAAAGGACGCAGAAGCATATTCGGATTTTTCTGTGTCTTCCTTGAAGTTTCACTGTCTAGCGGTCTTTCGTATAAGTGTTCTCGCTTGCCTTTCGGTCGATTTTACACCATTCTGAATTTGTTTAAGCAAGTAATTGTTGCATCTCGATTTGTCCCCACAACCAACCCGTATGAAGTGAGCTTCAAAATACAAATGTCTCGATAGAACGACAAATGTTGTGAACGAGCTCTTATTTTTTTTTCTGTTTGTTTGCTATGACATCTGTGAAAAATATTTAGTATACATCAAGTCATTGAACAGATAACATCATATTTTTTCATCGTGTTAAAAATGTCGAATTTCGTACCAGAAAGTGATGATTTGCGGAAAGCATTAGTTTTTTGTTTTCATTTGAAGAAAAGTGCTGCCAAATTGTAGCGAATGCTTGTCGAGGCATATGGTGATCATGCTCTATTAGAAGCAACACGCAAAAAATTGTTTCAATGGTTCAGAAATAATGATTTTGATGTGAGAAATGAAGAACGTGGAAGACCACCAAAAAAGTGTGAAGACGCCGAATCGCAAATGATATTGCATGGAGATGACACTTTGAGTCAAAAGCAAATGGCAGCAATGTTAAATGTTGCACAACAAATAATTTCTGACCGTTTAAAAGCTATGAGAAAGATACAAAAGTTTGGAAAATGGGTGCCACATGAATTGAGTGAAAGACAGATGGAAAACCGAAAAAAACACTTGTGAAATTTTGCTTCAAAGACATGATAGAAAATCGGTTTTGCATCGGATTGTTACTGGCGATGAAAAATGGATTTATTTGAAGAATCCTAAACGGAATCCGTGGTGGCCGTGGCGAAGTGGGTAGAGCGAGACTTTCACACGCCGAAGGGTCTAGGTTCGATTCCCAGCTCAACACCAATTTTTCGAATTTTTCACGGCACCACCTCTTTCGAGCTGCTGACAACACTCAAAGAGTAATAACTGTCTAAGAAAGCTTCTTAAACTTCGCCGTTCCGTGTCGGCAAAAAACTGTAGGTGAGGTACTGTAACTGAGGTGAGGTCTACTCGTGAGAGAACAGCAGCGCGCACAACACGAGCAGTTGATGAACAAGCTCGGCTCTTGTCCCCCTTTGGACTGTAGCGCCAACAATTATTATTATTATTATTATTAATATATATAAACGGAATCTGGGACAACCATGAACATCGACTGTAAAACCAGATCGATTCGGCAAAAAGACAATGCTGTGTGTTTGGTGGGACCAGAAAGGTGTGCTGTACCACGAGCTCCTAAAACCTGATGAAACCGTTAATAATGATCGCTACCGACAACAAATGATAAATTTGAACCATGCATTGATCAAAAACGACCAGAATGGGCCAGAAGACACGGCAAGGTAATTTGCTCCATGACAATGCACTGCACACAGCAAAACCGGTTCAGGGTACAATCAAAACACTTGGCTGGGAGCAGCTACCCCATCCGCCGTATTCACCAGACTTGGCTCCTTCCGACTGCCATTTGTTTTCATCGATGGGACACGCATTGGCTGAGCAGCACTTTGATTCCTACGAGGAGGTCGAAAATTGGGTGTCTGACTGGTTTGCTTTAAAAGACGAACAATTTTATTGGCGTGGTATTCACAAATTGCCAGAAAGGTGGTCAAAATGTGTAGAAAACAATGGCCAATACTTTGAATTAAATGTTTTTACTTTCCCATTAATAATTAGTGTTTTATTTTCAAAAAAAAAAAAAAAATAATACGATCATTTCATACTGGTATACCTAGTAAATATAATTCGGTCTAAAAGCAGATTGGTAATGCCGAGGTGTTGTGGGTAAAGTGTGCAATCTTCATGTCGAAAACATTAGGTTTGAACTTTGGACAGAATGCCTATATTTTTTGACTTTCCACGCCTTTCAAGTGGCTGACAATTTTTTAAGTAATATCTGTCTATGAACAAGCTAAAAAAAAATCGCCGTTTGGAGGTAGTAAGAACGGCAGGTCCCCATAAGGGAACAATGTAAAGTTGCTATAAAGGCTTGAGACTAGTCCCATTGTGAGCTATATACACAACTAATGTTTATCTACACCTAGGCATAATTTTGAACAGTAAATTTTCTTGGACAGCACACACAACTTATCTTAAACAATATTTAAATAAAATCATTAGACAAATGTACCATCTTAGCCTTTACTGCCATTTGCAAATTTTAAATAATAATTTAATAATAATTGTTGACGCTACAGTCCAAAGGGGGACCAGGGCCTAGCTTGCTCATCAACTGCTCGTGTTGTGCGCGCTACTGTTCTCTCACGAGTAGAAGGGACCTACAGTTTTTTGCCGACTCCGAACGGCGAAATTTGAGAAGCTTTCTTAGACAGTTATTACTCTTTGAATGGTGTCAGCAGCTCGGAAGAGGTGGTGCCGTGAAAAATTTGAAAAATTGGTGTTCAGCTGGGAATCGAACCTACACACTTCGGCGTGTGAGCGTCGCACTCTACCCACTACGCCACGGCGGCCACGGCAAATTTTAAATGCAAATTTAATTTAATGGTCTTCTCAACTTAAAAATGCAGTATAGAATATCATGTTGGGTTGGTGCCTATTGTAATAAAATAGAACCACTGTTTATTAAACAAAAACAAGCAATAAGAATTATTATCAAAGTAAATCGTAGAACACCCAATTTTGCAATTTCCAAATCCCTTGATATTCTAATATAAGTTTTTAAGAATATTTTTTGACAACTCCGGCTACTACCATGAAAGACTTAATCGAAGGTACAAATTACGCATCAATTTCAAACACGTCGCCGCTATTCCAACTATACATAGGACTCTTTTCTCACGTTTCTTTTATGTTACTGCCCCACGCTTATTTAATTTATTATCTTTGAAACTTAGGTGTGAGAGAAGGAAAAAAGTATTTTTGAATGAAAAAATGTTTGAATGTTAAAATTTGACTCTTCTCTTTCAATCATAATGAAATAGACTGAAAAGAAAGTTTACAGCAAGGAAGTAAAAACCTTACTGTGAATTTTCTTTGGATATATATATATATATATATTTTATTTCATTTGGATATATATATGTAATTATTTTTTTTATTTTTATTTGTTATTACTCCATTCATCTTTGAATTAATATTGTATTTCTTTTCCCCATCAATAAGCCTGTGTTAGTTGTTAATAAAGTGATAGGTACTATCGCCACTTGTCTTTGACAATAGATAGTATGAAACTATTCCTTGCAAATTACACAAAGTATAGAACCATTTTGTAAATAAATTAAAATTGTATGAAATTGTATCGAAACGAAAGGGCAAAACAATAGTACCGAATTACGCCTCGCAGTATTTTGCCCAAAAAAACTGTCTAAAAGTAAATCAATTTAAATGAACTTTATTTATGTTACTTAGGTAAACAACAGATCTTAAAATATTAAAAAACAAACTATGCAACTTCTACACTTAAACAAATATTTAAAAAAAAATTAAGAAATTCAACAAAATCAAACGCGACTAAACTAAAGCACTCAGTTCAGTTCAGTTTCTTTGTAGTTTAATTTATAAGTATTTACATATTAGCCTCCCGTTTTCTAGAGGTACAGAACAAAAGTTATTTACAACTATGAAGATACAGATAATATAATAATATAATAAGAGTATAATAAAAAAAAACGAAGGTAAGGGAAAAACTACAAGCAAAAACCCCTAATAGGTCTTACAGCTACAGATTCTTATAACTAAATTGCACCTAAACCCAGCATTATGATAAGGCTAGTTAGATCAGAAGATTGCGGATAAGTTCCCTCTCAGAAAAAGTATATTAAATAAGAAAGTTGTATTTTAATTTTTGAATGAAACATATAATGGTACATTAGCTCTTTCATCAAGTCTTGCAGTTGAGAAATGCTAAGGCAAATTCAACATTAGTTTTAGTACCTTGTTTTGACAAGTTTGTAGCTTCCTAATGTGAGTATTGGCACAATCTGCCCACACAGGTGAAGCATAAGTTAGAACTGGTTGGAAGATGGTTTTAAAAATTAATAATTTGTTTTCAGTACTAAGCAGTGACTTTCGATTGATAAAGGGGCAGAGTATCTTAACCATTAGGTTTACTTTGTGTACTGTGTTTGATATATGTTTTTCAAAGGTTAGTTTTCTGTCAAAAGTTACTCCTAAGTACTTGCAGTTTTCAGACCATTCAATACTGATAGAGTTCAATTGGCTTGATTGGGGTAGAAACTGATGTTTTCTGCGTCTAGTGAACCACATAGCCTGAGACTTGTCAGCATTTAGCTTTATTTTCCATTTACTACAGAAGTTTTGAAAAATGTCAAGTGAATTCTGTAACGAAGTTATAGTGTCCTGTGCTAAGATGTTGGATGAGAACAGGGCAAACAAAGCAACAAAATGTTTCCAGTAGGTATTGGTATATTGGACATAAAGATATTGAACAGAATGGGACCGAGAACGGAACCTTGTGGTACTCCGAATTCAGTTATATATAATGACGACTAAAGCACTTATTTCAATTTTCGGATAAAGTTCCGAATAGTACTCACCCCCGATTTCCTAGAATTTTTTTTTTACAGGTGGCCCCGCACATAGGACGCCCAAATCCGAATGGTTTTTTTCCGCAAATAACGGGAAAGGACAA
The DNA here is from genome assembly GCA_955652365.1 of Eristalinus aeneus. Taxonomy (NCBI): domain Eukaryota; kingdom Metazoa; phylum Arthropoda; class Insecta; order Diptera; family Syrphidae; genus Eristalinus; species Eristalinus aeneus. The sequence continues at coordinate 23,128,804 of OY019130.1, forward strand.
AAGGACAGTTTTAGTTTTGCTATTCAGGACTTAATATCTTCGAAACGGTAAGTCGCACGTGAATAAAGTGGGTAACAAAGCTAGGAAAAAATACTTTTTTTTTTATTGTATATACCGTTACAATCCATCAACAACTTTTGAAGTTATAGCGAATTTTGTGAAAAAAAATTTTTCAACAATATAATTTAATTTTCCTTAAAAAAATTGTACCAAAGGTGTATTGTTTTCAATGTCATATAAAAGCTCACCTTTTTAACTTTTAAACGATACCAAACATAATATACTTACTGCGATAAAAACTAAAGAACAAACCTCTTATTTTCTTCCACATAACTCTTGCAAATAATCCACATGGCTCTGGTATTTTTAATTTTTTAAGTTTATTATACACAAAAAGTGGAATATGTATAGGGGGCTTGCTGCCCCCCTGCACCTCCCCTGCTTGGCCACCGACAGTATTTGGGGTAGGTGCAAGTTTGGTTGTATTTAATGAGTACTTGCTTTAATGTTGAAAAATAAATACTTCAAAAATCAAGAAATTTCACAAATATATTCAAGTTTGTGACAATGTTGGTTATAATAACTAGCTTTGAAACACAGTTATAGAAACATATGTACCTAGCCTTCCATTATTCCTCCTACGTCTTACAAAACATAATTTCCCTACATTTTCAACGATAGCAAATATTAACATTTGAGTGAGATTTTATGTCGCCGTCGCGTGACAAGATTAAATATTGACCCATTCAACCAACTTCTTAAAGACTTCAAAGATTGTTATCTTGGAGATGAGTCATAGTAAAAATTGTTTTTATTATGTAATATTATGAATAATTATGAAAAAAAATTAAGTTCACTGAAACAATTTTAGATATTATTTAATACGGTTAAGAAAATTATCTAAAAATGGGTATTTTTTAGGTTCTAAGTAAGATACCCTTGATTTTGCACTTCCAGAAAGTACTTTTTACTGCATGAATATATGTATTTAATAAGGGAAATGTGGCATTCGAAATCCTTTCGGTGTTGAGTGCGTATCATGTGGATAATATATTTTTAAGTATTATCGCAGTAAGTATATTATGTTTGATATCGTTAAAAAGGTAAAAAGGCGAGCTTTTATAGGACATTGAAAACAATACACCTTTGGAAAAGATTTTTAAGGAAAATTAAATCATATTATTCAAAATTTTTTTTTTCACAAAATTCGCTATAACTTCAAAAGCTGTTGATGGATTGTAACAACAAAAAAATTACTTTCTTCTAGCTTCAATTTGATACCCATTTTATTCACATGCGAATTACCGTTTCGAAGATATTATGTCCTGAATACCAAAACTAAAACTGTCCTTTTCGTCCTTTCCCGTTATTTGCGAAAAAAACCATTCGGATTTGGGCTTGTTATGTGCAGGGCTACCTATAAAAAAAAATTCAAGAAAATCGGGGGTGAGTACTATTCGGAACTCCACCCCAATTTTCTTTTAAACATCTCTTTTTATTAATATTGTGTAGCAAACCAATTATATTGAATAACTACTTCACATCTCCGGAGCTTTGCCTCAATTAAATTATTTATGACCAAAAAGCGGATCCTTGCCGTTATACCTTTCCCGATGAATTCTTTGGTTAACAATCTCCCATAAGTTCTCTATGGGGTTAAGATCTGGGGACTGCGCTGGCCACCTTAAAACATTGATTTTGTTATCGGAAAACCATTTTTGCAAAATTTTCGCGGTGTTTGTTACGTTTTGAAGAATATCCTTGTACATGAAACGATCCATTATTCCATCAATTTTATGAATTAGCCCTATACCCTGGCTGGAAAAGCATCCCCAGACCATAATACTACCTCCCCCTGTTTTACTGTCCCTCTTGTAAATCGTGGATTCAGTATATCGCCTTTTAATCTATAAACGTGCTTCATTTCATCTGAATCCTTCAGGTTTAGCTTGGATTCATCTGAGAACAAAACAGTTTCCATTTGGCAACGGTTCAGCTGATGTCTTCCTTAGCAAATGCAAGCCTCGCCTTTCGATTTTTCTGCGAAATAAATCGTTTTTTTTACTGCACGGTAGAAAAGGAAACCGGCTTTTACCATTCTTCGCTGGATGGATCTGGTGGAGATAGCGAAGTCTAATTCCTTTCCTATTGCCCTTGCAGACATGAAGGGGTCCTTTTTAATAGCCCGCACTATTCCATGATCATCGCGTATGCTGGTTTTTTGGGCCTTCCACCACGATGTTTAGTTTCGAGGTTACCAGAATTATGAAACCGGCTTATAATACGAGAAACGACTAAATGGTGTATCCTATATTTTTTAGCTATGCAATTAACTGCATCCCCTGCATGAAAATCAGCAATAATTTTTTCTTTAAATTCGGTGGAATACTTATTACGCGCCATTTTAAAAAACGTTTTTGCTCTCAAAAATCCTTTTGCTCAGTATCACTAATAACTTGCAAATGAACGTAATTTGTCCGAGTGAACCTCGGCCTCAACCAACATGCCTCTCCAGCCAGCACGATCCAGCTGCCTCCATCCGCGCACTCCAAATTAGTTGAGGTCCTTTTTCACTTGTGTGCGCCATCCTAGCCCAAGGCGTCTGTTGCGTTGTCCCATAGACTCAGATTCGAAGATTTTTCGGGCCGGAGCAGTGGTGCTCATATGCTTTACATGGCCTAGGAGTATATCGTCGTATCCGAAGACGCTTGACCAGGCGCATGTCACTGTACAGCCCGTAGAGTTCGTCGTTAAATCTTCTCCTCCAGATGCCATCTCAGGGCCTCCTCATCCGCTTTTGCTGACGTCGAGGTTTCAGCGCCATAAAGTGGGACGGGGATGATCAAGCTGTTATATAAAGCGAGCTTAGTCCTTCGAGAGAGGGCTTTATTACTCAATTGCCTCTTGCGCCCAAAGAAACCGCGATTGGCAAGAGTGATTCTGCATTTGATTTCGGTACTGGTGTTGTTGTCCCTATTTACCGCGGAGTCGAGGTAGACGAAGTCCCTGACTACCTCGAAGTTTCTGCTGCCTAGTGTGACGCTCTGTCCAAGACGACGATGTTATTTGTACTTCCTTGATGACAGCATGCACTTAGTTATGCCCTCATTAACCATCATACCCATTTTAGCCGCTTCCGCTTCAATGCCCGCAACCGCGCTGCGCGCTACTGTTCTCTCACAAGTAGAAGTGACCTACAGTTTTTTGCCGACTCCGAACGGCGAAATTTGAGAAGCTTTCTTAGACAGTTATTACTCTTTGAGTGTTGTCAGCAGGTCGAAAGAGGTGGTGCCGTGAAAAATGCGAAAAATTGGCGATGAGCTGGGAGACGAACCTAGACCCTTTGGCGTGTAAGCGTCGCACTCTCCCCACTACGCCACGGCGACCACGAATTTGATAGGAACTCCAAAACTAGGCATGGCACTGTATACCTCGTCTCTATGCACATTGTCATATCGAGCTGCTGACAACACTCAAAGAGTAATAACTATCTAAGAAAGCTTCTTAAGGTTCCTTCTGCTCGTGAGTGAACAGTAGCGCGCACAACACGAGCAGGCCCTGGTCCCCCTTTGGACTGTAGCGCAAACAATTATTATTATTAGCTGAAACCAAATCAGTCGTGTTTGATGGTAGTCCTGGCAGTGCCTCTTCATTTCTCGATGTCTTTGTTTTCTTATTTTTTTTTATATTTATTTTTTTTTTTTTTTGGGAAAAATTGAAAACAATTTCGAATTAAAAGAAAATTTGACGCTTCATGAGGTCTATTTTTAAACCACTTTGTGTTTGCACATTTAATTGGTTCTCCTAATAATCCCCACTGCACCACAATTTACGACCCTCACGACACACTGTGTACGTGGCGCAATTCATTGTTCCCTCCACCTCCACCCGCATACTTGATGAAGTTAATAATTCATTATTGGCATTTGATTACACAGTACCTACCCTGTTGTAATACTCTTCCCCTTATGGGCCTCATATTAGGTTGTTCATTACGCCGGATGTAATGTTTAGGTTTGACGTAATGTTGACCTCTAGCCTGACATACGGCTACAATTATGTCAAAAACTATGCATCATACATCTGTTGTTGATTACCCTTAATATCGGAAGTTTGATAGAAGGAAGTTCTTGTCTAGAGCAGTGCTATTAGTTGCTGTGACTTAGTTTTGCGGTGGCCAAGAGTCTGTGATTTGTTTACGCGCTGTGGTTGTAAATTGAAGGAAGTAAAAATACGCAAAATAAGCCTGCATAAAGGGGCATTTGTTTTTAGGGAAACGCAAATTTGGGCTGTGTTTGAAGGCAATCTTGTGTAAGAAGTTTATTTTCGCAAAGAAGAAAGACTATTGAACAAAACCTAATTTTGCTTTGCTTAAGAAATTCGATGAATTGTCGTTTGATTAAATTAACGAACAACATATTTCAAAAACAACTCTTTCAAACATTTTTTTCAGAAAGTGAAAAAAAAAGAAGAAATGTGGGATTTTGATTTGATATTTTTTTTTTTTTTATTTGCCGCGCACTAAAGGAATGGTTTATACCATTAAATGACTGGATTTAAGTCACAGCACGGACCGAAGGTAGAAAGGACGAGAGGGAAAGGAGATACCGATGCACATTGGTTTTAAATGCTTGGGATTGAAAAGGGGGGAATAAGACTGGGAAAAGCATTCCATATTCGTGTGGTTTGGCTGAAGAACGAGTAAACTAAACTTAACTGTACGTCCGAAGGTGGGCTTAAGGGTGAACCGGTGAGCATTCCTAGCGATGCCTGTATTGCGGGTGAATTCTTGAAGGGGATGAATGCAGCTTGCTAACTCGTGAGAGCGTTTTTTGTTGAAAAAGCGATAAAATAGTGATAGAGACGTAACATTTCGGCGATGTTCGAGCGAGTCGATTGGCTTCGCAGCACTATTATCACAAAAAAGTTTTATCGCTCGGTGTTGGATTCTATCTAATAGGTGCAGAGAGGTCTTAGGTGCATCGGACCAGATTGGAGCGTTGAAGTCAAGCTTTTGGCGGATGTATGGCTTATAAAGGGTATCCCAACAAGAACGAAAGATTTAAATTTGGCGCCATTCGAATTGTCGTTGTTTGACATTTGAACAATTATTATTGCTTGATAGTAGAAGGTATAAGGTTAATAAAAATGGAGCGCTACACGAAAGAACAACGCATTCTCATTGTGAAATTGTTTTACAAAAATGGTGAAAGTTTTGCGGCTACAGTTCGCAATTTGCGATCAATTTGGGGTTGCAATAATGCTCCAAAAGAGTCAATTGTAAAGCGATTAACGGAAAAATTTGCTGAAACTGGGTCTGTAACTGATGTAAAGACAACAACGCGCCTTCGACCAGGTCGATCGAAATATCGCAGCAGTACGTGATGATGTCGCTCAAACTCCATCCACCTCAATTCGACAAAGAGCTCAGCAAATTGGTGTTTCCAAATTCACTATGCAGCGAATTTTGCATACAAAGTTCACTTGACACGGGAACTGCAGCCAGCTGACGGGGCCACATCTCATACAGCCAGAGAAACGATTCCATTGCAGCATCAGTCATTTCCCGGTCGTGTTATTTCGCGTTTTGGAGACCAGAATTGGCCGCCTATAGCGTGCGATTTAACTCCGTTGGACTTTTTTCTTTGAGGTTTTTTGAAGTCGATGGTTTATGCGAACGTGCAGACGACGACTCAAGCCTTAAAAGAGGAAGTTGGACGCCACATGAATGAAATACCGCAGCATTTATGCAAAACGGTCATTGAAAATTTCATTAAAAGATCGCGTATGTGCCAGCAAAGCCGCGGCGGCCATCTGGCCGAAGTGTTATTCCACACATAAACTCATCCTGTCTACTTTACGATATAATAAAGAATTCAAGATTTTTGTTTTTTTAATATCTGCGTTTTATTTAAAATTTAAATCTTGCCTTCTTGTTGGGACAGCTTTTATATTGTTGCCTGGTCAGAAGGGGTGAAGTATTTCTTGCATCGCTTCAAGAAACCTAGACATTTCGCTGCATTTTTGGCGATCTCGAATATGTGATCGTTCCAACTTAGTGTTGAGTTAATACACGTACCGAGGATGGAAAGTCGTTCAGTTTCAAAAATGCAGGAGCCATTCATAGATAATGGCAGGTTGCTTTTTTGTATTTGAAAAATTAATTAGATACCGCTTCAGTCCACAAAGGAGCAGGGTGAACAACTAAAAATTGTTTAAATATGTCTGGTAAATGTTCCACTTTTTTTTCTGTCATTTAAAATCAAATCAAAGAATCTGAATACTCTTGAACAACGTTTTCAAGTTCTTCTTCGTTTTCTTATGACGCTATAGTCTGGTGTAGACATGGGCCTAAACCAACATGCCTCTCCAGCCATTTACCTACAATTGCTCAAGTTGATTGAGGTCCTTTTCCACTTGTGTGCGCCACCCTAGCCAAATCCGTCCTGTTGTGTTGTCCTAATGGCTCTGATTCAAAGGCTTTTCGAACCGGAGCATTAGTGTCCATACGGTCTATATGCCCTAGTCAAACTTTTGCAAGTTATTCAATTTTATTAACAAAAGTCACGATCAATTTGTGCAACTTTAAAAGCATAACTATCAATTGGTCGACGCCATCATATATGAAACCATAAAATATTCAACGGATTTTTAAAAGAAATTGAGTCTATATTTCGGCTACACAATCTTTCAATGTCACTGAGACGAAAATGTGCGTGTGTATTTGCCGCTAGTGCTTAGCCCCAAGAAGACCAAAATCAACTACTTATTTGGTGTTTCCAATTTTTGGGCGTCTCTGTCTTCGTTGTAACTTGTCGTCATTCTTCTTTTACGAATAGAGCATGTGTATAAGGTCAAGTTAATACGAGAGCTAAACCCAAAGAATCATTTTAAAAGCTCGGTAATTGGGCTAAAGAACTTGATGCTGTTTTGTTTCGAAAAACTCATCGTCGATGATGAGGCTATTTTCTGGTTAGGTTTGTAAAAAAGCTGAATATACATTATTAGGCAGGCAAACGTGCTTCACGGTGTACCATTAAATACCGGAATAAATGTTTCGCGTGGATTTTATGTCAAAAATGTCATTGGACCGTTTTTCTTGATTATGCCGAACCCCACGTTGTGGTGAATGGAAATTGATTTTGCACCGTGGTAAGTGATTATTTCTGTCCTCAATTGAAAAAAAATAAAGATTTGGCCTATGTCTGTTGTCAGCTGGACCTAGCCACAAGCTACATGACATATGTAACAATCGATTATCTACATGGTAGGTTAAGCGAGCGTGGATCCGTTGTAAATACCAAATCGAACTAAAAATAAATGGCTTGACAGTTGTCAAAATAACCGCCCCTTCAAAAAATTGATGTCATCTTAACTAAAAGAAAACGACACCCGTTAAAATAGTTTAAAACTTCAAACATTTTTGGGATGTTCTGATGTAGAAAGAAAATTCAGTTTTTATATATTGTTAACAAATAAAAATTTATTTTACTGAACGCGACACTCATACGTCAGAGATCTTAGGGGCAATTTAAGGATTTATCATTCATTCAGGGTATCACCACTTTCGAGTTTCTGTTCGTCTATATGCATGCAGCATATTTGTTGCGCTTTTCGCTAGGAGCGCTTTAACTTTGTTTGAATTCAAATACCACCACGGACTTCTTGATGGAGTCCAGCCGTTGGATCCAATTTTCGATTACTATTTTGCAAAGGTGGACAAAATGTTGCCTATTTCACGTTCAATACTAGTTTTGAGCACATCTTTTGTGACCGGTTTATGGCAATAGGCGAATGACTTTACGTAATAATAATTGTTGGCGCGACAGTCCTCGGGGGGACAAGGGCCTGGTTTGCTCATCAAGTACTCGTGTTTTGCCGCTACTGTTCTCCTACGAGTAAAAGGGACCTACAGTTTTTTGCCGAATCCGAACGGCGAAGTTTAAAAAGGTTTTTTTTTCGACATTAATTACTCATTGAGTGTTGTGAGCAGCTCGAAAGACATTAATTACTCATTGAGTGTTGTGAGCAGCTCGAAAGAGGTGGTGCCATGAAAAATTCAAGGTATTCAAGCGGGAATCGAATCTAGATCTTCTGCGTATGAGCGTCGCACTCTACCCACTGCGCCATGCGCCGTTTTATCATATAAAATATTTTATATACCATTTAAATGAAATTATTAAATTAATTGCTTCTGTATGATGAAAAAAATAGATAAGTGTGAAGGAAGTTCTCAGGAAATGTGTTTCTTACCAGTTGAACGTTTTCTATAATGACAGCGGTAGTCTCCTCCAAAAGTTACTTACCCAAAAAAAAAAAAAAAAACACTAAAATAAGAACACACAGCGTCAATCTTAATTAATTTTATTGTCTTTCGCATTATCTTCCGAGCGCTGTTATGATGCAATGTCATTTCATCTTCAGATGAAAGTGTTCCAAAATACTTTTGATCAGGCATTCCCACAAAAAAAAAAGAAAAGAGAAAAGAAAAAACTGAAATCTGTGAACAACAACAACAACAAAAAAATGATAATAATTCAAAAAATTTCTTTGATTCCCTACCAATCGGAGAAACTTGAAAGCCCAACATAATTTACATTTAATGTATCGTTAATCGTCACCACATCTGTCCCATATATCATCATTTCTGTCATCAATGAAACCCACGCCCACACATTAAGTTGAATGTTGTATACCAAACGTATGGCTGTCCTGTTTAATTTTCCCCCCGTTTTCCTTCTTTCATTTCAGATTCTCAAAAGATTACATTCAAAAAATTGTTATTGACCACATGAGAAACAGCACATCGTGACAACGAATCTACCTTCTGAAATACCAACATCAACAACAACAGCAACAAAAATATGTTCTTGTATGAACATTAAAAAAAAAATACATTTCTTTTAATAACTCATCGAAAAAACAAGCAAAAACCAACAACAGAAAAGCAAAAGATAAAAGAACAAAGAATGAGGAAAATCACAAAATGAAATTCAAAGCATAAACGAAACAGAGAGGAAAAGAACAAAAATGAAATAGAAACAAACAAACAAAAACCAAAATATAAAGTAGTAAAAATAAGTAAAACAAATAAAAAATGTGTTCTTGTTAATCTATTTAGACTTACATGTATGTATAAAAATAGCTAAAAGTAACAATTAAAAAAAAAACAAAAACAAAAATAAGGAAACGCAAAAGTAGTTCATTAATTGTCAACGAATCAAATCTAATTTAAATTTGTTTTCTTAATTCCAATTATTTAAATCAAAACAAAAGTTAAATGTGAATAAGTTTCGTGTAAGTGGTTTTATTTGTTGATTTTTTCATAAAATATCGTTGAATTTGTTTGTTATACCCACGTACGCGTGCACACGTGCGTCGAGAAACTCTGATACGTTTACTTAATCAAAAAGACACACAAAACAAAAAACAAAAAAAAACGAGTTAAAAAGAAGTTACCAGAGTAGAGGAGGATAAGTCGAAAGTTAATTTGTTGAAACCCGTTGTTTTAGTTGTTATAAACTCTCACTTTCGGTCCACACAATTAATACTTGTTTTTTTCTCACGGTGAGTACAACAAAAAAAATTTACTTTTCTTTTTTTATAGATATCCAATTACAAGCACACACATAATTCAATTATATGGTCGAGTAAGTCCTTTTTTTCTGATTCTGAGGAATGCATTTCGTCTGTCTTGTGAGGGATTTGTGTCTGCGTCCTAACCAGTCTGGAATTGCGAAGGAAGGAAAGACAAGAAAGCAGTGGGTTTTGGGGAGGAAAAAGGAACTACTCAAGCGAGAATTATGAAATCGAAGTATGAAAGCATTCTTTTCGTTCGACAGCGTATTGAATTAAAGAGGTCGGCGGTTTTTGAAAACTGAATACAGCGTTATTGGCATATAATGCATCATTTGGAGAGCGATGATTTCACAATAAAATCAAGTGGAACTCGTCTAGACAAAATGTGTCATATGGTGAATGATGAGTTTTCGTCTGTCGTCTTATTTTATTTTATCTGATTTGTTCTCTTGTCGGTTACTAGATGAATGCGTTTATAGATTTGAAATATTAAGCAAGTTTCTCTGCTACTACTATAGCTTTTGGGATTGGTGACTTGTTCAAAACAAAATAATCCTCAACACTTGTTTAACGTTTCAAAATGAGGAAGGATTTTCCTTTGTTTTGTTTGTTTTCTTTAATATTTGCTAACCGGAACCTGTCGATAAAAACAATTACCTAATTTTGAAGATGCATCTCTAGTTCAACCAACTTGGAGTGCGCAATTGGAGGCAGCTGGCAAGAGATCTTGATAGCTGGAGAGGCATGTTGGTTGAGGCCCAGGTCCACCCCGGACAGTAGCGCCATCCGAAGAAGGATGAGAAAAATCTTTAGTTCAGTGAAAAAGTCGCTAAAATCGTGGGGACAAATCAGCAAGATTGTATAGTAAACGGAGTAGACATTTCTAACTTAACTTTTACCATCAAATAGCTTCTAGCCATTCCAAGTAATTTGAAGGTAATACAAAATAATAGCGGATCAATGTTAAAAGGAAACGAAGTTGAACCATTTCCTATGCGAGTGAGTGTTTACTTCACAATTTTTTACTGCTTGGACGTTTTTCCGTCTTTCTGCCTTCATAAAGTAAAGTAAGGCGAACGTGTTCTTTGAACGTAAATATCTTCACACTAGCAGGTGGGGTTTTAATTGTGTCTTCCAACAAAAGGAACAGTGTAATTTATCCTTTCGTACAATCTTAATTGCAATGCCATAATGTTGCCAGAGACAATTAATATTCTAAAAGGCATTTCAATTCAGAGGCACCTGGTACCTTGTTTTCGACATTTTCAGACAATATTGATCAAAAACTATAAATGGATAAATTTTGTGTTGTTTTTATTGCAAGAAGCCTTCTATTGATCAATTCAAATTCACAATTTATTACCAGAACCATTCAGCCGCCGTGGCGTAATGGGTAGAGTGCGACACTCACACGCCGAAGGTCTTGTTTCTATTCCCGGCTGAATACCTCGAATTTTTCAGCAACAGGCGACCATTTGCTTGGAAGTGCTTCGTGCGCGAGCTACTTTTGTTGGATTTGGCTCAATTTGAAAAACCCATACAGTCGACTGCTTTTTACTTTCGGGCTCATACGCGTAAATCCAGGATTCATTACCTGTCACGATGTCATAGAAGTGTTTGAAAGCACCGCGATCGTATTTTTGGAGCATTTCTTTCGACCAATCGACACGAGTCTTTTTTGAGCGATTGACAAATTGTGTGGGATCCAACGCGAACAAATTTTTTTGACGGTCAAATGTTCATGCAGTATTGAGTGTATGCTGGTCCCACTAATGCCTAAGGTTGTAACAATCTCACGATAGGTCACATGACGATCTTGCAATATCAGTTGGCGCACAGCATCAATGGTTTCCGGAACAACAACTGATTTTGGGCGACCTTCACGATATTCGTCTTGGAGTGAACTACGACTTCGGTTGAATTCACCATACCATCGATAAACACTGGTCCTTGATGGAGCTTCACCGCCAAAAATTCAATTAAGTTCACCGATGCACCATTGTTGAGTTAATCCAGGTCGAAAATTGTAAAAAATAATCGCACGAACATTTTCACGATTTAATTGAATTTTTTTGAGCGAGATGAATCTTTTAAGTTACTGTAAACAACACAAATAGCGCTCGTATGTTAAAACGCTCTGAGTACGTATAACCTCAAAAACGTCAAATTTTACGATAGAGCTGGCAGTTGCCAGATTGCAACACTAGGGTTGCCCAATCCCGAATTATAAAAGGCATCCTTCGTACGAATTGGTCGCTGTGGCGTATTGGGTAAAGTCCGACACTTACACGCCGTAGGTTCCAGGTTAAATTCGCGGACTGCACACCTTGCATTTTTTACGCCACCAACTCTTTCCATCTGCTGACTGCACTCAAACGTATGAATTGTTTTCTTAAATTTTACCGTTCGTAGTGGCCGCTGTGGCGTAGTGGGTAGAGTGACAACACTCAAAGAGTAATAACCGTCTAAGAAAGCTTCTCAAACTTCGACGTTCGGAGTCGGCAAAAAATTGTAGGTGCCGTCTACTCGTGAGAGAACAGTAGCACGCACAACACGAGTAGTAAAGGATGAAGATGCGGTTGACATTAAAAATTCTTGTAATGGTCCATGGTCGTTTAAGAACTAATCACAAGGTGCATAGAAAGCGTTGTCGAATAGATTTAAAAGTTAAACATTTACAATGGTGTTAAATAGTTATAAACGTTGATCATTAAAGGATGGCTTACTAAAAATAATTATTTGTGTTCTGCCCAAGATAAAAATAAATAGAATCTCACTCGAAAGATTAAGTTTTATAATACTGTGATCAGTCCTGCTCTGCTCTTCTGTGGTTGTGTATCGCCAAATAAAGCAAAAAAAGAAATGTTTTCAAAAAGTTCAGTTTATTTATAAGGAAGTAAGCAGAGCCGAGATAGACGAAGTCCTTGACTACCTCGAAGAAGCGGTGAGAGACAACAACATCAGTACCGAAATCAAACGCAGAATCACTCTTGCCAATCGCTGTTTCTTTGGGCCATTGAGTAATAAAGTCCTCTCCCGAAAGACCAAAGTGACTTTGTACAACACCTTGATCATTCCAGTCCTGCTTCACGGCGCAGAAACCTGGACGCTACTAAAAGCGGATGAGGAAGCCCTTGGTCTCTTCGAGAGAAAAGTCCTGCGTGCGATTTTTGGTCCCGTTCGGGTTGATGGTATCTGGAGGAGAAGATTCAACCACGAACTGAATGGGCTGTACGGCGGCATGAGCCTAGTCAAGCGTCTACGGATAGAACGCTTAAGGTGGCTAGGCCATGTAGAGCACATGGACAGCACTGCTCCGGCCCGAAGAGTCTTCGAATCCGAACCACGGGGACAACGCAACAGAGGACGTCCTAGACTGAGATGGCGCACACAAGTGGAAAAGGACCTCAACCAACTTGGAGTGCGCAATTGGAGGCAGCTGGCAAGAGACCGTGCTAGCAGGAGAGGTTGAGGCCCAGGTCCCCCCCAAATTGTAGCGCCATCCGAAGAAAAAATTTAGAAGTTAACTTTGCGAGATGTGAGTACTAGGTGCCTATATAGCTTAGCCATCTAGAATAGCTTAGCCATCTAGAATGAATTTTAATCCTTTCTTAAAGCAATTAGAACAGAGTCTCAAAGGAACTCCCATTTTAGGATTGTAAGGAAGGATCTTTATCAACTTAGTTTGGAACCATCTCGAATTAAAAGGGCAAATAATGATGAAGAAATAAACGACTAACCGAACCTTATGTGATAATGAAACTGAATCATAGTACTTGCAATTTTTTAGACTTTCCTTACCATGACAAGAAGTGGAACATCTTTTTTTCCTTATGTTGCGTATCGGGACTTTTACAGGCTACTTTGCATTCATACATTTTAAATTCCCTTAAGTAGTCCACTATGCGAACATATTTTGTTGGCACTACTTGTCAGTTTAAGTGGCAGAAATTAAAACCCTTCGCGAATTTCGGGGTTCCCCTCATACGTAAAATGGGTCACTTCAAAAGTGGCAATTAAGCACTTAAAATGTCATCCAACCCTTTCACATGTCTCTGAATAAAACAACTTAAGCCTTCTGCCCCTTACAGAATTTTTGCACTCATTCGTTCACCAATCTTACGCTGCGTGCTATTGTTCTCAGATGAAAGGAAAGGCCCCTACAATTTAATGTTAATCAGATATTGTGCGGGGGAGATTTTGTTCTTTCTCCAAAACTCCAAGTAGACTTGATTAAAATATTGTATAAAAAATCAAACAATTAAACTAATTGATGGCACCAAAAATTACCTAAATTTTTGAGAATTGGTTCTTAAGTTTTTCTTAATTGAAGCCAGAACTGATATCCGCATGTGTGTTCATTAATAATAATTAAATCCGTGTACAGCTGACATTTGATGCTTGTGTTCAGTCACTCATTGCTTTGTTTTCAATTTTGTTTGAATTAGAAGTGTCCCATATGCGAATCAGCTTTTATTCTGCCATTTTAATTTTTAGACGAGGAATGTACAGGTCCCATTAATCATGATTTCGTTTAATTTGAATATTTTATTCTTATTAACAAAGTGTCCCCAGATTAATGTGAGGAGAACATTCGCAGAACTGACACCATCTCTAACAGGGTTATTTATTTTGCTTGCAGATGTTTGGCCTTTATGCTTTGAGGGAATAGCTTTGTGGGTATGATGTGTGTAATATTTTCCTTTTAGATTTTTATTTTCGACAAATTCATTCCTTATTAACTTCTGGACAATATTATCCATGAGAGGAGATATTTCACAGTTGAGGTTCGTGTCCAACATAAATAATTAAAAAAAGTACTAGATTAATGTTTTATCGATTAGGTGGGTAAAGTGCGTGGTCCTTAGCTCATTTCTTTACTGGAAATCTCGCTTTTATCACGGCGCTCCATCTTTCAGTTTGCTAACAAGAGAGTGCTTATCTTCCATGAAAATCATCCTGTAATTTTTTTTCCTGTTCGGAAGAGAATAAATGAACAGAAGCACGCATAAGACAAGTACGTTGTTAACGAAGCTTGTTGCTAACAGAGTGGGGAATTAATGACTCCTATGGGTAATTGATTATAATTTTGATAACAATTCGTAATGGAAAAATGAACAAATGCAATAATTAGAACTTTAAAAAAATGTCGATTAAAATTACTTTCTATTACATTTTTGCCTAACTCTAACCTTTGGTCCCTTTGGCACTGAAGATCATTCTGTTTATTATTATTTTCAATTAAACGTTGTGGAAAAACCAAATTTGTGGTGCAAAACAAGAATGGAAAAATTGTAGGTGACAACCTGCTCTGCAGGTTAAATGACAAAAAATGCAAGTTTCACATAGTTCATATTTCCAAACCAATAAAGAGTGGCATTTATACTTGAGCACTGTTGCACAACGAGACTAAACGTTTTTCATTCTTCCAGATTTCCTATTCCAAACCTGTCTGAAATTCAAAAATTGAGCGAATAATTTTTTTGCATCAACAGCAACATAGGTTCCAAAATAATAAAAACACAAAATTTATTTTTTTGTTGAAAATTCCGATTTCGATAATTTTTTTCCGTTGCAAATGTCTCACGTCCCCACGTTTAAGAAGCCCTTTTACAAGTAAGTATTATGATGTTGCTTTAGATAAGGCAAACTATTATAATCATATAATTTAAGGGCCAAACGTGGCAAGGAAGATTTCATAGATTAGTCTCATAGCACACAGAAAATGTATATGCGGTAAGTGAGAACCGTCAACTAATGACAGATGAAAAGTTCATAAGTATGAGAGCATTTTTCAAGATTGCTGCTGTTAGCTAACTCCTTTATCCTAACAAATTTCAATTTCTTTCAATTGGGTGTCAACCGAGATTTGCCAAAAGAAAAACTTATTTAAGAAATGAAATCTTCGACACAATGGAGTTAAATTATCCAGATGCCAATCCGGTAGATTTATTTGCCTGGAGTGTTTTGAAGGCGAAATTTGTCACTTAAATATATTAAAGTTTGCACAATCACAAACAACCTGTTTACTGAAATTGCAACATGCTACGCTTGCTCCGGCCGTCTTATGGTCATTATTCGCGCGAAAGGTTGACACTGGATTATTTTTGATTATGTTCTTTTCAGCATTTTGTTCTTTGGTACAATGAAATTTATCAAACAGTAAAATAACAGAGGACGGCCTAGGCTAGGTTGGCGTACACAAGTGGAGAAGGAAAGATTTTGCTTGTTAGAGAGTCATGTTGATTGAGATCCAGGTTCACTCCGGACTGTAGTTCCACAAGGAGATGAAGAAGTTTTAATCGTCACCCATCTACTATTGACTCAAAACTTACATTCCTTCTTTCTTAGGCCATGGAAATGGCGTTAATTCCCATTGAATTGCAATATTTTTTAAAATATAAATATTGATATTAATGGTTTTAGAAACAATTAACGACGCTTCCTTTTCCAGTTCTTAGACCTTACTGACAAGTACAGGTTTGTTTGGTTGTACAGGCATATAGCCTACAATCAAAAATTTCAAAAAAAAGTTGCTTGTCTCAATTAATATGCACACGACTGTATGTTATAAAATTCTATATGACTGCTACAGCTCATATTTCAAGAGATTTAAAAGAATAGAAAGAACCCAATGCCAGTCGAATCATTATAATTTGACGACTTTTGGACTGTGCACTTTTTTATGACAATTATTTTTACGTACGGGAATAAAAATAAGTCATTCGGTGCCAACTCTGGGTTATACGGCGGATGACTCATCAAATCTAAGGTTGTCTCAATAGGCCACATGACGATCTCGCAATATCAGTTAGCGCCCAGCATCAATGGTTTCCGGAACAACAACTGATTTTAGACGACCCTCACGAAATTCGTCTTGGACCTCGGTTGAATTCAATGGAGCTTCATAGCCAAAAATTTAATTAAGTTCATCGATGCACTGTTGTTGAGTTAATCCACCTCGAAAGTTGTAAAAAATAATCCCACGAAAATTTTCAATATTTAATTCCATTTTTTGGGCAAGATGAATCTTTTGAGTTACTGTAAACAACACAAATAGCGCTCGTATATCTGAGTACGTATAACCTCAAAAATGTCAAACTTTACGATAGATCTGGCAGTTGCCAGATTGTAACACTAGGTCTGTCCAATCCCTAAATACAAAACTACAAACTCTATGTTATGTTGTTTGTTTCAGTCATCTTGTGCAAGCCAAATTCCAAATGCCTTTTGTCACATAAATAGTACCAATAAAAACCGTACAAGTAGGCATTTACATTTTCCATTACAAACGATGTGTTCCTTATGAAATTTCCAAAATTTTTGACGTCTTCATACCACTTTAACCGTTTATAACAAAAAATGTTTCACAAACTCATTGTGAATTAATTTCTATTTAATTGAAAATACGTTTTAAGCTTTAAGAACACCAATCAAATATGTAACGATTTTATAAAAATAAAATCTCAAGACTCCAATTCCCTATCATGTACGTTTCAAAACGTTGCCAAGCGTCGCTTCCTCAAACCACATGTAAGAAACTCCTTGACTGTCTCGAACTGCAATCAACTTCAGACTGTTAAAATTTACAAACCGTTCATGAGAGAACCTAACTGTTGATTGATGGCAGATAAATTTATTGTTTACAAGGTGTTGCAAAATTTTCATTCCCCGTGGAATTCAAATGTGATTGGTTTATATTTGGCTGGAAGCCACAAGTAGCTGTCGTTGGAGCTGCCCAGCACGAGAACGTTAATAAACTGTTTGCGTGTTGAACCATAGCTCGTTACCGTGATACTGGTAGAGCTGCGAAATACCATGGAGGTGCTCATGACATGGCAAGACAACAAAAATTGGCAGAAATGGTTTAAGTGAAGACTTAAGATAAGCGAAAGAGCCTTGGTTCATGCCATTAAATTCAGCGCAAGAGTTTCTACGCTGACACTAATGAAAGTGATGAGTTGCGAATTTGTCTTTTTTACCCAAGAGTCGCATCAAGATTAAAGTCGTATAACCTGAAACTGTCTCAGAGGGAGAATTGAATTATTGGGCAAACAAATATTTCGTTTTAAGATCATGGACATTTCAACGAGACTCGACTTCATCTCATAAAGCGCGCGTCAATTGGTTAGAAAAACGATGTTCCACACTTGATTTGTAGGACGAATAAACTTCTCCGCATGAAAATCCAGTGAATTTAATTGTCTGTGGTGCTTTAAAATCGAATGTTGGCACCGGGGATAGGCCAAGGTACCATCAAGCAGCTTACATGAAGCGTGTAATGCTTTCTTCGGCCGTCTCAAGACCATTGTCCGCTCCAAAGGTGGACATGTAGTTGAATATTTTTTGCCTTGGCAAAAAGATATAATTTTAAAATTTAAACCTACTGTCGGTCAACAGCTTGACAATATATTCTTCATTCAGTTGTACACAAATGTGTAGTTTATTGCATTTGTTAATCTTCTATAGTGACTCCATTTTAAAATGCCTAATCAACTATGTGCTATAATCTACTCAATCATACGAAAAGTGTTCAGGGATTAGGCTTCAAGTGCCCAATAGACAATCAATGTTTAGCTCTTAGTGCAATTGACTCATTTTTCGTGACTTTTGCACGCGTCAATTTCAAAAAAAAAAAAGAAGAGTTTCTTCTTGTGGTACTACCCTCCGGGGTGAACCTGGGCCTCAGCCAACATGCCTCTCCAGCTAGCACGATCTCCCGGCAGTTGCCTCCAGTTTCGCACTCCAAGTTGGTTGAGGTCCTTCTCCACTTGTGTGCGCCACCTTAGCCTAGGTCGTCCTCTGCTGCGTTGCCCCAATGGCTCTGATTCTAAGACTTTTCGGGCCAGAGTGACCTAGCCATGTTAAGCATTCTATCCAAAGACGCTTGGTCGGCCAACATCATTTACCGAAAAACCCGTAAATTTTTACAATATTGTACATAGGAAAGTATGAGGAGATCGGCCTTCACCTGCTAACTGTTCATGGGTGGTACGGTGGCTTAAAGATGAAGAAACCAACGTCGTTTCGCTTGAAAAATTAAAAGTATTTGATAAAAACTGGCATCAGGTTCTCTTTTCGAAAAAAGTTGCTTATAGCGCCAATGACTTTCTTCTACTCTGAATTAGAAGTTGTTGGGAAAAGTTGTTTTTTTTTTCAGATTAGACTACGTCCAAGACAGCTGTCTATATGTCAGAAATTTTATTAAATGCTAAAAGAGTATCTTACGAATACATCATTTTTAAAAATCGCCTTTGTTTTCTTCGTTTGCTTAAAGAAAAATTTCCTTTATACTCGTAAGTCGGCGATTGTTTTCAAATATTTCTTATGGCACTGTTTTCCGTTAAAAAGAGTAAAGAGGGCCCAATGAGGACTCGAGGAAGATGTATACATACAGCTGCGTTCAAAATAATAGCAGTGGTAGTAACTAATCTATAAATGTCTATGTTTTGTAAAGTTATACTTTTATTTTGATCTACATGCATTAACTATGTATAGGTTAAAACTTACTTAAAAGAAATATACAAAAATAACAACAAATTCATTAAAGGAAAAAAAAAAAACAAAAACACCTGTATGTAAAGAATCAAAATAATAGCAGTGCAAGTAATTTATCATAAAACAACATAGAAAACATGAATTCAGTCTTATAATATAATAATGTATTTATGGTAGAAATTGAAATGGATTCAATATTTTGTTGTGAAGCCTTTGTTCCGTATGACTGCGTGACATCTTCGCTGCATTGAGTTCACTAAAGACTGACACCTCTCTAGCGGTATTTTCTTCCATGATTTTTCTACCACTGTCCATAATTGGTTATTGTTGCATGGTTTTGCTTCGGAAACAGCTTTTTTGACATCCGCCCATAAGTTTTCAATTGGATTGAGGTCAGGAGATTAAGCTGGCCAACTCCTGACTTCAATCTTGTTCGCCTTAAATCAATTTTTTGCTTTCTTGCTAGTGTGTTTCGGATCATTTTCGTGTTGAAACACCCATTTCAAAGGCATTTCATACTCAGCGTTAGGAAGCATAGTATTTTCAAGGATGTCTACGTATAAATGCTGATCCATTGTCCCGTTGATCCAGAATATTGGGGCTACACCGTAGTACGAAAAGCATGCCCAAACCATAATACTGGACCCTCCATGTTTTAAGGTTTTCGTCGTGTATCTGGGATTGTACTCTGTATTTGGTGGGCGTCTTACATACTGACGGGATCCAGAGCAGCCATACAAAACAATTTTGCTCTCGTCTGTCCATAGAACATTTCGCCATTTCTCAATGGGCCACTCACTATGTAATTTAGCAAACTCAAGTCTTTTTGTGAGGTGTTGTTTTTTTCAAAAGCGGAGCTTTTCTTGGACTGCGAGCATGTAAATTATTATCTAATAGTATCCTCCTAAAAGTTAAATTACTAATTGCCAAATTAAATTGCTTTTTTATCTCTGTAGCTGGAACACTGGGATTATTCATGGAATATCGAACAATACGCTTAGCCATTCTTGGAGACAGAACTCTTTTTCGGCCCCGAGTTTCGGGCTTTTCTTCATATTTTTATTTTGCATTTGAAATCATTTTTGCTCAACAACTGATGATTTTTTCAATTTCTTTGTACGTTTTGCCATCGTCAAGAAGCTTTCGAATAAAAGATCGCTCTTCTTTAGTGCAGTGTCCTGCGCGTCCCATTCTGTATCAAAACTGAATTTATTGAGTCCAAAATATAACTAAATTTACTAAATTTAAATTGACCCATTTTAGCCGCTTCCGCTTCAATGTCAACAAACGCCTCATTGACTGCTCGCTGTGTTTTTCCAATCACGTCAATATCATCAGCGTAAGCTAGCAATTGAACTGACTTCTGGAAGATCGTGCCTCTGGTGTTGACTTGTGAGTTACGCACGATCTTCTCGTGGATGATGTTAAAGAAGTCACATGACAGTGCGTCGCCTTGTCTAAAACCTTTTTTGACATTGAAGGTCTCGGTGAGTTTGGTACCGAACTTGACGGAGCAGCGAGAGCTCTCCATCGTCATCCTACACAATCTGACGAGTTTTGTAGGAATGCCAAAACTAGACATGGCACTGTATAGCTCGTCTCTATGCACATTGTCATATGCGGCCTTGAAATCGACGAATAGGTGGTGAGTGTCGATTTTCATTTCTTGGGTCTTTTCCAGGATCTGCCGCAGTGTGAAGATCTGGTCTATTGTGGACTTCCCTGGCCTGAAACCACACTGATAAGGACCTATCAGGTCAAGGACAGACGGTTTCAGACGCTCACACAATAAACTTCGCCGTTCGGAGTCGGCAAAATAACTGTAGATCCATCTACTCTTCTACTGAGAGAACAGGAGCGCGCACAACACGAGTAGTCAATGAGCAAGCTAGGTCCTGGTCCCCTTGTGAGCTGTCACTCCATCCAATTAATTAATTATTAAATAAACAGAAGAACATCGGTAGTTGAGTGGTCTAAAATATCTGCCCCTCATTCAAAAGCAGACTTTTTTTCTTCCATCACTAGAAACTCTTCGACATTCTTTACAGCACAGGACGACACGACACAGAGATAAGAGTCATTAGGAAGCCTTTCATTAAAACAAAGTGTAAAATGTCGCCTTTCAAACATGTTCCTTGTGTTACCACGCCCCTTGAGATATGCCTTTATACAATTTGTTACCGGTCTCGTTTGCAAAGCAATACGCCTTTTATCCTTTAACTCTGTGAAAACATCTCAAACTAATTTAATAAACGCGTCACATTGGTATTCCTTTTAAAATATAAAACTCTCACTTTCTACTCATGTCCGCATGAACCAGGCAAACGAACCTAATATTATGTGTGCACATTTGTGGAAAGCGAAAACCCAACACAATCCACTTGGTTCCTCTCAGAGGTTATGCGGTGTGTCGAAATTGTACCCCAGAGTCCTAGTACCAAAGTCAAAACCACTTGTTTTCAAGTCCCCCGTCAATTTGTCTCGACATACCCATTAACTTTCTTCCCTACATCCAACGCAACGGCAGCAGCAGTGGCAGCGCCGCTGTTTGAAAAAGTTTAAAACAAAACATTCCACTATCCAGAGGTCAAGTTTATTCCACTGACTAGACGGACGTTTTTTTTTTTTATTGCTTCAAACTACAAGCTACCACAATGTGTAGGCACTGAACTGAGTTTTCACTTCACCCCGTTTAGTTTGTTTAAATTGTATTTCTAATGAGCCAGGGGTGAAGCTAGGAGAAGTGGAAAAACAAAGTCACAGTATAACAAATGCATTTATGAAGAAGATCGTATACATGTGCCGATGTGTGTATAGAATTGCACGCTTAGCACGGGCGCGATGGAAGGTGGCATGGACTGGTTCTCATTTTGTCTAAGTGTTGTTCATTAATGAGAAGAACAATGGCCAACGAATGGGACGATGGGAGGGGATAGACAGACGCGAGGAGGGGATACAGAGTGAGATGGGGAGAGAGCGAGAGAGAGAAGCTCAAAGGACCAACCCATAAAATAGAGTCCACAAAGCATTCTTCCCTAACAACCGTAGCCATTAGTGTAATTCAAATCCCATTAAATCAACAGGACATGCAAAATGGCGCCGCACAATCACCAAACGAGTAGTACTTCAAAGCGAAACCCAAATCACTCCTTTCTATTTCTTTTTCAATTTTTTTTCTTCTCCTTTGCTCCTTGCCAGCAACCATTCCTCCTCATACAACATCAAACGACGACGACAACGACGGTGAAAGCCACCACCATTCAACCACCCCAAAAAAGCTGCTGCTGCTTTGTACATAAAAAAGAGAAAGGAAAAAAACGCAAGTCCTGAGGACAACAGAAGCGGCAGCGAAGTAGTCGTCCATATCCTTTCATCGCCCTCATGAAATTAACTCTCTATATAGCTTTACATAGGGTGCAGAGCTAGGGGATGGTGATTCGGCAGCACGGATACATAGGCAGGCGGCGACGGTTCCTGCCGGTGTGTGCACACGTACATACAGCTCACCGAATTATTTGTGCATTTGTGAAAGTGCACTTGCGCTGTTTGATCCTAAAACGTTCCGGTAATGAGAGCGTCTGTCTCGCTTCCCCCACAAAGGATTCGCTAACATCAAAATACCGGCTGCTGGAGGGGAGGAGAGGTGCTCTCTTGCAAGTATTCGAATCTTGTGCCGACGATAATTGTGTCCTTTCTTCCTTCGTATCTGCGAATATTTGGTTCGACCGAACGAAAAGGATAAAAACAGATATTCCACTGCCGCCGCCGTCGCTGTCTCCGTTGGGACTCCAGCACGTGACAGCAACAACAACTGAACCTCACCGCCTCAGCCGCTATGCCGCCATCATCACCATCGCCACCAGACAGAATGGGAGAGGATCTGACTTTCCAGCTTTGTGATATGTGTCACCAAATCCGCATTCGTTGTTTGTCATTTGCGATTGTCGGTACTCGCACTGAGGAGTCCTTAGAAGCCTCTGCGGTTGAACACACGATTCCAGCAGGATCAACAGAAGCATCGGGTATCGCCCAGGTAGCGCTGCACAATAGACAAAGTGGTGACGCGTCGCGCTCAATCGTTGTCGGGTAGCTCTACGCTCGTGCTCGTGTACATTGTCGGTGCGTTCGGTGGCGCTCGTCTCGTTAACAAGAACTTCTTGCTGCTGCTCGCTTACTTCTCATTAATTTGTCACCATAAGTATTGTGTGTAGTTGGCGCTCTGTCGAGGAGGCGTATGCAGAGAAGATGAGTACTCTGCCGGTTAATCGTATTCAGGTGAGACTCACGTGTTGCTTAATGTCTGTGCCTGTGCACTTTTTAATACCGCCATGCACTGTTGGTTAGCTTGACTGACTGTGACTTTTATGTGGGAACACTCACTCGGAGCGGAGCGAGTTCGTGGTTAAGTGCTTTATGAGATACAATTTGTTGCTGCGCCGAGAGCGGAGCGTGGAAAAGAGGGCCAATTACCTTTGCCTCGCTCCTATTTTTCAATTAAGCCAACGCTTGAGATTACAGTCGTATTATTATTGGCACACTTGAGTGGTAATCTGCGGGAGAATCTTGTGCTGCAGTAATTTTCGTTGGTTGTGCATTTTCCCTTACCTAGCGCCTCTTCACATGATCGGTGTGTGTGTGTGCGAGGCGGTTAATTGAGTTTTCCTCTTTTTTTTTTGGTGGAAGGCCTGCTATCAATCATCTGCCAAAAATATTATTTTACAATTGTTTTGCGTTTTTTTCTTGGTTGTCTGTACGTCTGGCGTCCATCTTTTCGTTATTCTATTGTGGAAGGATATCAATTGGAGCGTAAGACATTAGCGGGGTACAACGTTAAGACCCTCGGGATAAGCGTAATATTGAATTATTATTTGTTTTGCGGATATTCATTTTTTTGGGTTCTGTGTCTGCAGTGGTTGAAATGAGGAACATAGGGTGTATCGGTTATTTGAGGTCTTTTGAAGTAGGCTTAGGATAGAATAATTGATTTATTCATTTTGAATGCTCATTATGAACTTCTTCTTTTAAACATTCATTTGGATTAGGTTTTTTTTTTCGTGGGAATTATGAGAGGAGGTTGCGTCCTATTTTATTTAAGTTTTCATTTCTTGTGTTTGTTCTTAGTGTTTATAAGTCTTGAAATATTCAATGTTTTTATTCTTGGTTTGCATCAAAGGATTCAACTAGACGTAGACGTAACATACGAGGTCTGTTCAAAAACTAAGGCGACTTTCCATTTTCTTATTTACAAGTATTCCTCAATTTCTATTTTGTCCCCCACAATGTACTCCCCATCTCATATACCTGGTATACCGGTATGAAATCAGCGTTTTTTTTTTCTGAAAATAAAAAACAAATTTTTAATGCGACAGTAAAAACACTTTATTCAAAGTATTGACCATTGTTTTCTACACATTTTGACTACCTTTCTGGCAATTTTTGAATACCATGCCAATAACACTTGTGGGAGCTTTTTTCCAATCCTAGAAGCAGTTCTGATATTCACTTTTGGTATGCCCTTGAGCTCGTTCAGCGATTCCGATTTTATTTTCTCAATCGTAACAAATCCTTGTCCTTTCATAGGTCTTTCGTTGTAAGCATATAACCATGATGCGTGATATACCCATGATGCGTCACCAGCATCGGTGACGATGATTTCTAGATTTGCTTTTAAGCAAATCTAGATCGCCGTTGCCGTCATTCAACAATTGCTAAGCGATGCTCTTGCGACATTTAGTTTTAGTCGAAATTCAATTTTTTAAACTTCATGCGCAAAATTTTTGAAATTTGAAAATTGCATTGCATGAGCCAACCGATATGCCAGTATCTTCAGTTGCTTCTCAAATAGTGATTCGACAATTCTTTATGACAGTTTTCTTTACTTCCTCAACATTTTCATCGCTCGCCGATATGGTGGAGCGCCCAGAGCGGGCGTCGTCAATCACTTCTTTTCTGCCTTCTTTGAAATGCTTGTACCGCTTGTAAATATTTTTGTGACTGGGAGTACACTCGCCGTATGCCACTGTCAATATTGTGTCTAAGAGCACTTATTTCAACTTTTCAAACAAAATTGAGTTGAAATTCTTAAATTCCTTTTTTCGACAGCAGGAAATCGCTAAACACACAAAATACAATAAATGTACTGTACAGCTGAAACTGTAAGCATATTTTCGAGACGAGTCTTACAACCATAACAAAATAAAAAAAATAATCAAATGTACGTAGCCCGCGAAAATTTTAAATTTACCTTAATTTTTGAACATACCTCGTATACGGGCATACAGTGGAACTCTTCTTTGCTTATGGCCTCGGCGCAATGAAATACATATATGCTGGATTTTTGATCCTTTCAAGTGTCTTATGTTCGTATTCGAATTTTCTAAAGAGAATAACAAATGAACAAAATCAAATCTTAAAAAATATATTTGAATATATTAAAATAAGGTGGCCGCAGTGGCGTAGTGGGTAGAGTGCGACGCTCACTCGCAGAAGGGTTCGATTCCCAGCTCAACACTAATTTTTCGAATTTTTCACGGCACCACCTCTTTCGAGCTGCTGACAACACTTAAAGAGTAATAATTGTCTAAGAAAGCTTGGAGTCAGCAAAAAACTGTAGGTCCCTTCTACACGTGAAGAACAGTAGCGCGCTCAACACGAGCAGTTGATGAACAAGCTAGGCCCTGGCCCCCCTATGGACTGTAGCATCAACTGTTATTATTATTATATTAAAATAAGGGAACAAATCAAGGATATTTAGCTTGTGAGAAGTATTTATTGCAAATGTAATAAAATCCTGAATGTACTTTTTTTTGGTTAGGATGAATCTATACTTTCAAGGTTTTTAATACCCGAAGAGAATTTAAACAACAAAAGTTGAGTGGTACCAATGTCCGCAGCTGTATTCATAAATTCGTGCTTTATGGCTTTGCCAGAGAAGTATGTGTCTCCATTTAAACTCGCAATCCAAAAGAATAAATATTTCCACTTCAAATTGATTAGAAAAACATTGGCTCTTGAGACTGGTAAAAAACCAAAATTTACTTCACTTTCTATGTTCACTCGAAAGCTTTTAATTGGGAACTTTGTGTAAATTCGGACGCCATATACTCATAAGTGTTGACTTTCCGAGAATAAAATAAGTGCTCATAATTATTACAGCATATTTCATTCACGAATTCTGCACACGTTATATTTGTAATCCATTGTCCTTGTTCTTCCTTTGCTACGTAAATGCAGGCTATAATTGTATTGACAAAATGTTCTTCATTCTGTTGTACACAAATGTGTAGTTTATTGCATTTGTTAATTTTATATAGTGACTCCATTTTAAAATGCCTAATCAACTATGTACTATAATCTACTCAATCATTCGAAAAGTGTTCAGGGCTTAGGCGTAAAGCCTTAAAGAACAATAGACCATCAATGTTTAGCTCAGTTCCGTCGACACACATTTCGTCAAGTGAGTTTGATGCAAAGAAGAGCTTCTACTTGTGGCGCTACAGCCCGGGGTGGACCTGGGGCTCGACCAACATGCCTCTCCAGCCAGCAAGATCTTTGGCCAGCTGCCTCCAGTTGCGCATTCCAAGTTGATTGAGGTTCTTCTCTACTTGTGTGCGCCACTTTAGTCTAGGTCATCCTCTGTTGCGTTATCCGCATGGCTCGGATTCAATGACTTTTCGTCCCAGAGCAGTGGTGTCCATACGCTCTACATGGCCTAGCCATCTTAAGCGTTGTATCCGTAGACGCTTGACCAGGCGCACGTCACTGTACAGCCTATAGAGTTCGTCATGAAATCTTCACACACATTCACCTTGTCCGTCCTCTGTTCCGCTGTCACATTGGCATGAATTTGAGCCGGAGCATTGGCGTCCATACGTTCTACATGGACTAGTCAATGTCAATAAACACCGAGAGTATTTTCACTTCAATGCTTCTAAGACGATTCCCATTTGTCTACGCAGATCGAAGCATAGTATTTTAATTAAGTTATGAAGTTTAAAAGTCCTCATTTCTTTCTATCTTTACCCGAAATTGTTTTCTAAGTTGAGCATTTTGATTACATTTGCTTATCTCAGAAAAGTGTTTTAAAACCTAGATTGCAGTTCCTGAATAAATCTAGCTCACAATTTCATAAATTGCCTCAATTTGCCTTTAATAAATGATAACTTTAATATACTGTATGCTGATAGCGATTTGGTAAATTCATTTGACCTGCATTATCGACACATACTTAAAACATGCACAAAATGGTCTTATTTAAATAATATTCTATTACAATTACCTATAAAATATTTGTTACCGCTTCTGTGTCAGACACAATGGAATAGCTACCACTCCACGGTTGGAAATTTATTTAAATTTAATTTGATGATTTCAATTTTAAAGTTATGATACAGACAAATTTTTTATTATTAAATATTTATTTAAAAATTTGTATTATTATAGTATATTAGCAAATAATTTTTATTTATTATTTTATTATTTACATTATAATTTTTAATAAATAACAAAAAGTTATTTATTAAAAAACCGGAAATTATTTAACATTGTGTTTCTGCTTTACTTTCTGTGGAGTGAAATTTGGTTGCCAAAACGTTTTACTGGAAACATTCAGTGAGAAAAATCAATCGAAAATAATTTATGCTTGTTATCACATTTTAAAAATGGAAGAAATAAGGAAAAGGCGTTAACCTCGACCTGATACAATCATTTCAATGAATATTGAGCTTGATTAAAATGTTATGCCATTATGAAATTATAATGTTCGATTGATGTCAAAACGTTCAATTTAATTTGTTCTCAGCCTACTCCACTCCGGAAAATGTGATCTCTGGAAAAATGTGGAGTCATATCGAAACCATCATATTTCCCTGATTTGGCCATACATGAATTCTGTCTTCATGTGCTCTGTGAACACCACTATGAATCGATAAAGGGGAACTGCTCTGAAAAAAGGAGTTACACGCTGCATATCTTAAACACTTATAACTCATTCGATGTGAAATTCGAGACAGATGTCAATGATATATGGTATGAAATATAAAATTGTGGGTCCCTTTTGAAATCGCAAACTTTTTACAGTGGTTTTGCTCACGGCAGTATGGAGCTCTCCATTACACATATCGCTTTTTAACGTTCTTAATGAAAAAATTTGCAACAAAATAACTGTTTTCACAGTAATAGCATTCTGGGTCACGTCACAACGTTCAAGTCATCTCGGATATCAACATGAAATAGAGAATCCGTGAACATATCTGCAAAACATTTCTTGATCGGTAGTTTTATCATTCCCTTTATATGTGTAAAATAGTCTACACAAACCTTTTTATTTTAATGAAGCTATACAAAGACAAATGTGGCTGCCGTGGTGTAGTAGGTTAAGTGCGACGCTCACGCGCAGCTTTTTGAGTTTTAACGCATTTTTATTACTTTAAAATTTGTTTACTTAGTTACTAGACAAAAATGCTTAAAACTAGCTTAAACTCACACGCAGCTGGTCTGAGTTCGATTCCCGGCTTAACCTAATTCATGAACAAGATCGAAAGCTTACCCGTAGCCACTGTAAGTTTCTTTTCTCGATTAACACAAAAACTAGCGTAGCGTGCAGTGTATGGCAACACAAACATTTCTTTTTGTTATGTGCCCCACATATCGTCAACTAACTTTAACCTACATTTAACTGTAATTACATGTTTCACGTTTAAACTTACCCCTCTTGATCAAATTTGAAACAAAAACTAATTTACTAATTTGTATGCAAACCAATTTTGTTGCTAGCCTTCTTATTTCTTCCCATATTCGACATCGTCTTGTTGTTACTTAAATCCCAAGGAGTTGAAGCATTTTCAGGAATCTATTGACCATATTCAGAAGCACACAGAATGAAATCCACTCGGCATGATGTCGTACAGCCTTATTACATAATTAGATGAGATTCCGCGAATGGAGTAATGTTCTCAAAATGACTGTAATAGAATAACCACTCCTAATCTGAAGTTCGACTAAATTCGAGTACATAAGCCATTGAAAGAATTTAATATTTAACTTGTCGACAGGTCGAGTAAATGTACTTTCAAACGCATACTCAAAAACTTAGGGAACATCTTTTTCCTGAACGTCTCGATAGCAAGTCAAGTTTAACTCTCCACACAATATCACATTCTCCATTACGCAACCGAGGTAGAAATTGTTATCTTCTTCCAAAATCATGAAAGCAATAAATAAACCAATCCATCACGGCCTTAAAAATAAACACCCCCGCACAAACAGAAGTAAAAAGAAAACTCTTTCACATTTTGAAAATACGAAACGCACGACTCTTTATTGTTCGTTGTGTGTTGCTTTTCTTTGAAGCTTCTTTCGTTTAAAATGATTGACACACTTTTCAACTCTTTTGATTGTGACTGGTAGTAACAGGTCTTCTGTTTTATTTCTGTCTTAAGAACATTTTCGACACCCCTCCGGTGTTTTCCTTTACTTTTCCTCTTTTACATTTTGCTCCCTTCATTATTCTCTCAGTTGGTTGGTGCATGTGTTATAAAATGCATGGCAGGGAGTTTATATAAAAATTCGCAAAATTTAGTACAAACATGTAGAGTTTACTGGCGATTCTATATTTTTGTTTACAAGAATGTCTTCGAAAAGGAAAGGAAAGTATTACGAGTACTTTGCAGCAATCAATATTTTTGAAATGGTGTGTGAGAAACTTGTTTCGTCGTCGGCTTTTTGGTCACTGTTGCAAGCAATGAAGCCAGGTTATTTAATTAATTTTTGGTAAGAATTAAGGCTTATATATATATATATATATATATTTTATTTAAAACAAAATCAACACATAAACAACACGGTCTAAATGCAAACAATTAAATATGTTACAGATTTACATAAGATTTGGTTATTGTGCTTCAAAAATTGTAGAGTTGGTAACCAAAGTTATTAGGCTAAACAACTATTGAACTAGACTATTGCACTTAGTGAGCATTTCATGGAGATTTGAATTGTAAATCTGAAGCGTTACAATTTAAGGGCAGCAATTCCTGCCGAAACGGTGAGATGAAATCAATGAAATTAGCTGGTACGAGGGTTGCCGTTTATATTTCGGGATTAGGAAACAAAAACAAATCTCAATCATCGAAAATAGCTTTATTGTTTTTCAAAATATTCCCCACTAATACCTATACACTTTTGCATGAGTTTAAATCAATTGTCGAAGCACTTTTGCCACTTTGATTGAAGTATCTCCAAAACATGCATTCTGAACGCATTCTAAACACATCAACCGCTTCCTCAGGTGTCGAAAAACGTTGACCTCTCATTTTAGTTTTTACGTACGGGAATAAGAAGAAGTCATTCGGTGCCGAGTCGGGACTATACGGATGATGACTCGTAAAATCCATGTTTTGAGTGCTTAAAAATGCAGTTGTTTGAGCCGATGTGTGAGAGCTCGCATTGTCGTGGTGAAGAGTGATCCGTCTTCGGCGCTTGGTTTTCCTGATTTCTTGGGAGACAACTGGCGAACAAATGGTTGTGCACCACTCAGAATTGACTGTTATGCGTTGTTCTATTGGTGCGGTTGCGATGTGTCCAGTTTTTCTGAAAAAACAGGCGACCATTTGCTTGGAAGTGCTTCGTGCGCGAGCAACATTTGTTGGATTTGGCTCAATTTGAAACACCCATACAGTCGACTGCTTTTTACTTTCGGGCTCATACGCGTAAATCCACGATTCATCAGCTGTCACGATGTCAGAGACGTGTTTCGGAGCACCGCGATCGTATTTTTGTAGCATTTCCTTCAACCAATCGACACGAGCCTTTTTTTGAGCGATTAACAAATTGTGTGGGATCCAACGCGAACAAATTTTTTTGACGGTCAAATGTTCATGCAATATTGAATGTATACTGGTGCCACTAATGCCTAAGGTTGTCTCAATCTCACGATAGGTCACATGACGATCTTGCAATATCAGTTGGCGCACGGTATCAATGGTTTCCGGAATAACAACTGATTTTGGACGACCTTCACGAAATTCGTCTTGGAGTGAACTACGACCTCAGTTGAATTCACCATACCATCGATAAACACTGGTCCTTGATGGAGCTTCATCGCCAAAAATTGAATTAAGTTCATCGATGCACTGTTGTTGAGTTAATCCACGTCGAAAGTTGTATAAAATAATTGCACGAACATTTTCAGGATTTAATTCCATTTTTTGGGCGAGATGAATCTTTTAAGTTACTGTAAACAACACAAATAGCGCTTGTATGCCAAAACGTTCTGAGTACGTATAACCTCAAAAATGTCAAACTTTACGATAGAGCTGGCAGTTGCCAGATTGCAACACTAAGGTTGCCCAATCCCGATATATAAAAGGCAACCTTCGTATGTACATATGGTAAAATAAATCATCGAAATTATATAATATACAAATTTGTAAAAATGTAAATTATAATTTAGCACAGAAGTTAATTTCGTTGTATTGGATATTGAACATTTTCACCTTATTTTAGATTTGTTTTCAAATTCGAACAGGCGTCGAACCTTTCAAATTTTAACAACGGCTGAATTCGAGCAATCAAATACTCAACAATTTAAGGGAGAGACTGAAATTTAAGTTTAAATGTAATTTTATTACATATGTCACTGAGTAATTGTGGCTTTTATTTGAAAATAATTGACAAATTTTTCATGGAACGAAATGACTTTAGTCTGTAAAGTCTTGCCCAATTTGGGGAATGACCTTTTCTTTCGGGCAATGATGCTGCCTGAAAGAAGAGAGAGACACAAGGCTTTATTAGTCAATTGTTTCTTGAGTCCAAAGAAACAAGGATCGACAAGAACGATTCTCAGTTTTATTTAGATACAAATGTGACAAATGTGATTGTCTATCTCAAGGCAGCATATGTTGCCATGTGGATAGGCAGCAGTAATGAAGTTTTTAACAATGCAAACAATGCATAGTTGCACTATGACGTTCTGTCTGAAATATCGTTTTGTTTTGGAAGGGCATATACATTATTCTTGGCCTCCATGGCCTAGTCGGTTGAGAGTGACGCTCACACACCGAAGTTCCAGGTTCCCGGCTGAACACCTCGAATTCTTCACGGCACCACCTCTTTCGAGCTGCTGACAACACTCAAAGAGTAGTAACTGTCTTAGAAAGCTAGTTAAACTTTGCCGTTCGGAGTCGGCAAAAAACTGGAGTTCCCTTCTACTCGTGAAAGAACAGTAGTGCGCACAAAGAAGTTGTTGGGCAAGCTATACCCTGGTTCCCGTGTGGACTGTCGCCCCACCCAATTTTATTATTATTGCCGCAGACTTACTTCGTTCCATTTCCAATGTTTACATTGTCGGCTTCCCCCAGCATAGAAGCTGAAAGGAAATTTGGGAAATCGTACGTCTGGCACTGATTTCGAGTTTCAACTGTAAGAGTGATTAAAAAATAACTTGTTTATTAAGAACTGGAAAAATACACCAGAATTAACTTTTGACTGAAAAATCGTTTAAAAGAAACCGTCGCTTGATTTGAATCAGCGTTTATAAGGTTTTCTTTACAAGATTAAAAGAGCCACTGGACGCAAGACCTCTTGTCAAATAGGCAAAGATGGTAGCACATCCAGCAGGACTTGGTGTATCGAGTCAAAAGGAAGCTTACTCGGAGCTTAAGTGCTGTACTTCCAAAATTTGTTTTTTTGCTTTTCTGAAGTAGTTATTTATTTCATCATATCTGTGACTACTAAGTTCACGAAAGTGCACATTCTTTTTTTTGTCGGATTCCTTAGAGAAATAAACTTTATTTTAAAGTACATCTGTTTCTTGTCAGTTTTAATTTGACGATTTTTCATTGGGAGGCGTAGGTTATTTCGTGCTTATTGTTATAAGCAAGGATAAAATTTAAAAGACCAATAAATGGACGGTAAACTTGGTTTTTCGTTTCAGATGTTGGCACCAGCAGTCAGCCCTTAACTTATTTTGTGTTTATTTATTACTTAAAAATTCATTCTTCAACAACTTAACCAACTATTTGATTGAATGTTTGAAGTTCGTAGATTGGAAAATACTAATCTTGTTGGAGATATGAGTAACCTCCTGCAAAATGTCAATCAAATGGTATGTTTCGCGAGTAGTCAGCTAGTGGTGTATCCAAGGTCTCAACCCAACTCCAACAAGTATCAGTTTTTTTGTGGTCTGTGGACGTGCCATCGTCATTGAAAGGTGACGCCATCAAGATCATGTTATTTAACACTTTGCGACTTTTTTTTCTATAAATCGTGTACAAGTTCTCTTATGATTCACAAAGTCGAAGAAAACTGTGGATATGTGTCTCATTAAGCAGCAATTATACCTGGCGTTCCAATTGCAACCGCAAATCTTTACTTTGTTTTGCGTTTTCATCGAATCGAGGACAATGTGTATTATTTTATACAAATTGATATTCAATTAAGACCTCTGATAAAAAGTTTCGTTGCTTTTGACGGTGGATAATTTGAGTTTCTCCTTAATTGTTTGTTTCAAAACTCTCTAATTGTCGTAGATTCCTGACATTTCGTCAAAGGTTCTCTTTCATTTATATTTTTTTACCCCATTTTTCTTAGCAATCTAGGGCAATTCGCTGTCCTCTTTGTCGCGCAATCGAAGAAACCATCAAACTCTCTCTAACGTGAGCACTTGGAACAATCTCCCTCTGTGGTGCTTACCAACAAATGGCATTCGTTTGTTGTTGCAGCACTCCCGGGAAATCAGTCATCACTAAAAGTATAAAAAAGTGTTTTTGCATACACACATTTAATAAACTCTGATACATTTTGAAATGAAAACTCCGCCCCAGCAATTCGCCAGAACTCTGTGCCAAACAACATTCTCTTTGTCCAACATATTGCATAATGTGTGGAATGCATTCATCTGCATCTCATTCAATGCCCTCAAAGCGAATGCCACCACAAAGCTTTTATCTTGAGACATCAACAGGAAAAAAGAAACTGTTAACATAAATAGAGTGAAAAAAATACAGAGCACGCAAAGAGAGAAAATCACAACGCTATCACTTACCGCCAGCCGAACAACTAAACAATGACGTAGTTCCTTTCTAAATTGGAGATCATAATGGCTCTGGCTTCAGAAGCATCCTCCCATCTGTTGGATACACATCTACCCCACTGCTCGACCGACTCCCAGCTTCTCAACCAGCCAGCCGCCTTTGTATGCCATTTTCCAAGGCTTAGCCTTGTGCTGTCCTGTCCCTTTGGTGTAATCCTTCAGAAGCATTTGTTTTTATGATTATACCTTAAAACACACTTTTTATCTATTGTCCTCGAACAATGGTCGCTCGTCGTTTATTTCGTCAAAAACATACACATAGTAGTCTGAGGCACAAAATGATATCCTCTCTCCCCATCAAGGAGCATCGCATACTCGACTGTATTCTCTCCCTTTTGTGTGCAAAAGACGCGCCCCCTCTTGAATTTTGTTCGTCAACGTCATAATCATTCCTGCTGTTGTCATCACATCGGGCGCAGAGTGTGTTTGCGTGTGTGTTTGTGTGAGTGCTGTGGGTTCTTTTCTGTTCCCTTTTTTCATTTCCCAACAGCCACACCGCCAGTCCGTTTCTCCCACCCTTCTTCGTCTTTCTCACCAAGCCTAGCGCTGTTGAATATGTTTGTTGCTTGCTGCGTCCCTTAGCTTGTTGGTTTTGTGAGAATATTCCCTTTTTGTGTGTGCACACAAAATGGAGCATTGTCCTTCTTTACTACTATGTACAGGATATCACATTGGTCGATTTCATCAACCAATCAAAAGCCATCTCAAAATGGCCGCGATTCGATTTCTTATTTGCGCATTGTTATGTTTCGTTTGTGTGCCGCCGATGTTGCCGATTTCTTTCTTTAATATTTTAATTATCCACTTGATTTTTTTGTTTTGTTTGTGCACATCTAGCGCACTAGTTTGCGCGAACAATTATCCTGTTTTGTTCTAATTGCGATGAGTTCTTTTGATTTATTCGGTCTGGATAAAGAAATAAAAAGGAATCTTCTTTATCAGTCGTTTATGGTAAATCAAAGGGGAAGGAAGCTACGACCACTGATCTCGTATATTCATTCCGGCACAACACGAGCATTGATGTATTAAAACTATTCCCATAGGCATTTGTCTGCGAATTAATTACATTTAATTGATGCACAAAGGAAAGTATCGAGTTGTGGAATGAAATGAAATGAATCACAATGAAACAATCGAGTTGATGTTGAGCGAACCGCTGTACAAAAATGACTGGTCGGCATTAAGTTCAGCTGAGTACTGTTAAATGAAATGTACTTTTATGTACTTGTACTGCATAATATAGCGGATGAAATGGAGAATATTTAAAATTCATAAGTCAAATGAATTCTGAAAAGATGTTCCGTTCGCATGTAGACGACTTGCAGACCAATGACACAACGTAACCATGCAACGAAAGAAAAGCAGACTAAAGACTGTTTAATTAACAAATATTTATTGGTGGTTGCGATGCGTTTTCAGGACGATATAAAAATTCAAACCAGACTGCTTTTCGGATTGCCATAGCCAGTACTCGCCCGGTACGTTTCGGCGCAGCTACTGATTAAAAAAAATGACCAACAAGTTTAGCATAATGCGATGCAAGGCATTGAATTTGAGTCGGAGCATTGTGTGATATATGACATTAAGTTTATACGAAATGCGATACATGCAAGCCTGAGTTTATATACGTGCAAGCCTGAGTTTATGTTCAATACAACGTATTAATTTGGAAAATGTCATTTGAATGCATTTCTTAATTCCTTAAGACTCCTATCTAGCGTCTATAGCCATCGATTTATATTTGAGTATAGAAGGGACCTGAAAAGTCACTGAACGTTAGTCTACAATTAATGTCATAGGGCTCTATACATATATGCTGCCAAAAACAAAAATTTTTGGAAAATGTACAAAGAAAAATCATCGGGCAGAAAATTCTGCTAATAACAAAGATTTCTTTTTAAATTAAGAATTAAACTGAGATTTAAATATTTTGAGTGGAATATTTGACTTTAGCACTTGCTTTAAGGAAGCACAACAAATATTTGACATTTCTAATCATAGGGTTGGTGTCCAAGGAATGAACGATTTTTTAAAACGACGATGCATATTTTGTGTAAAAACTGCAAAAACGTTGAAAGAAAACATGGTAAAGCAGACTACAATTGCTTGTGTGGAGAGTAATTACAGAAAAGGTTATGAATAAATGTTGATAACAGGTTGGTAAGAATGATTACCCGAAACAACATTTTGAAGCAATATAAACATGTGGTCGCATTCATAATTGTCACTACTTCTGTCTTTGTTAAGAGAAAGAAATTAATAGAGTAAGTTCGGGTAATGTGGAGCGCCATTTTGTTTTTGGTAATATTTCCAGTGTTGAAGCTTTTTTTAAGCAGTTAAAAATTTATATTTTTCATTAAAATGTTGGCAACAATATAAATTTTCTCTTATGTTTAGTTTTTCCAAACTGAACAAAAAAATTGCAATAGTTCCAAAAGAGTTAAAAACTGACCTTTTAAGAAAGTGTCGATAATGTGGATCCATAGCGCGGTTTATGTGGTTTCACATTAATAGACTTATGTTATGGAAATACTTGGAAAAACATTTTTAAGCAGTATATTCATAGCTTCCAAGTTTTTTTCTTATACGGCTGTGAAATCATCTTCAATTACAATAACTGCCTGAAGGTTTGGTAGATTTGAGTAAATGACGAAACCAAGTACAAACCAAATTGACAGTATAATTCATTCCAAAATATACTATATGGCGTTGAAGTAATCGGAAGCGTTGGAAATATATAAGGTTGTCAAATATCTCCCGTCCGCCTTTTTGTCTTTTGAATTTCCCGGCTATGTACAAAGCGCTTCAGAGCTCGTATGGCAATACTATACATCATTTGAAATATTTTGACATAACCTTTAAAACGACGCAATGCATGATAAGTTTAGATATTGCGTTCAACAGTTATAGACGTGTAAACATGGAGTTCACCAACGCCGAAATTCGAGCTATTTTAAAGTTTTTTTTCGTTAAAGGCAAATCCGCTAGAGAAACGTTCCGTGAGAATAATGGTATTTTGGGGGATGGTACTCTATCACTTCGAATTGCGGAGGAATGGTTTCGACGATTCAGAGTCGGTGAAAACGACACCATGGATAAGCCAGCCGGCGGAACACCTGTGACCACGAATTCCGATCGAATCATGGAAATCATCGAGTTAGACCTACATGTG
The DNA here is from genome assembly GCA_955652365.1 of Eristalinus aeneus. Classification (NCBI taxonomy): domain Eukaryota; kingdom Metazoa; phylum Arthropoda; class Insecta; order Diptera; family Syrphidae; genus Eristalinus; species Eristalinus aeneus. The sequence continues at coordinate 23,166,144 of OY019130.1, forward strand.
GCATCTCGTGACATCGCCCAGAATATGTGTGTTAGTCACCAAACCATTTTAAACCATCTGCAGAAGGCTGGATACTATAAGAATCTTGATGTTTGGGTGCCGCATGATTTGACGAAAAAAACCTTGTAGACCGAATCAACGGCTGCGATATCCCGCTGAAACGGAACGAACTCGACCCATTTTGGAAGCGGATGGTGACTGGCAACGAAAACTGGATCACATACGACAATATCAAGCGAAAACGGTCGTGGTTGAAGGCCGATGAATCGTCCCAAGCAGTGGCCAAGCCGGAATTGACGGCCAGGAAGGTTTTGCTGTATGTTTGGTGGGATTAGAAGGGAATCACCCACTATGAGCTGCTCCCATATGGCCAGACGCTTAATGCTATCATCTCCTGCGAACAACTGGACGGCTTGAACCAGGCGATCGACCAAAAGCGTCCAGAATCAGCCAACAGGAAGAGTGTAGTGTTCCACCAATACATCGCCAGACCACACACTTCGTTGATGACACGTCAGAAGCTACGGGAGCTCATATGAGAGGTTTCATCGTATCCACCATATAGCCCGGATATAGCGCCAAGTGATTACCATCTGTTACTGTCCATGGCGAACGTCCTTAGTGGTGTGAAGTTGAACTCAAAAGAGGCTTGTGAAAAGTGGTTTTCCGAGTTCTTCGCAAATAAGGAGGGGGCTTCTTCGAGGGGGGCATTATGAAGTTGGAAACAGATTATCGAACAAACTTGCGTATTAATAATAATAATAATTGTTGGCGCTACAGTCCAAAAGAGGACCAGGGTCTTAGCTTGCTCATCAACTGTTAGTGTTGTGGGCGGTACTGTTCTCTCACGAGTAGAAGGGACCTACAGTTTTTTGCCGACTCCGAACGGCGAAATTTGAGAAGCTTTCTTAGACAGTTTTTACTCTTTGAGTGTTGTCAGCAGCTCGATAGAGGTGGCGCCGTAAAAAATTCGAAAAATTGGTGTTGAGCTGGGAATCTAACCTACTCTCTTCGGCGTGTGAGCGTCGCACTCTACCCACTACGCCACCAAAACTGCGTATATTTGAACTAAATCCGATCACTGTAACACTTTTAATAAAGCATTGAATGAAGAGCAAAATAGCGGAAGGGAGATATTTGACAATCTTATGTATAAAAATTCCATCCAATTCGTCACAGTAACCAGGAAGACACGTTCCACCGATGTAAAAAAAACTCCTTTCTGATGCATTAATTTGCTTGCCAAAACCAATTTTGAGTCAAATTGCATCAACATTCCATATTTTGCATGTACCCGATAAAGCATTGACTTCGTTATCCCTCTTGGAAATGTCTATAGAAATTCTATTTATACAAAATTCAAGCGAAAAAAAAAAGAAAATTTTTGCTGAATATACATACATAGCACAAAATAATAAACACAAACCTAACAGACTTTAAGTAATTAAACCCTTCCGTTAAAAAATTTCAACTTTTGAATAAATATCACAATTAACATTGACCTTACACAGAAATAAGAACTATCCAACTGCGCAAAATCTATGCCTCGTGAACACGTGAATAATTTGCTTCTCCTTTCACATGATGGGATGTTAATTCACAGAAACAAATATTGTATTCTCTTTTAAGAAAATGAGAAATGAATGAGTTCACATTAGCCCACTACTAATCCATATAACCCCACCTAACTCTTATTTTTCGTTCCTTTCTGGTTTTGTAAATACTCAGTAAACGTAGAAATTTCTATCTGTGTTCGGTAAAGAATTATAGAGAAAATTAAAAAATAAATGTATGTCGGTATCATGGAAAATGAAAAATTAACAGTACACACTGGAAATCACGACAAATTTTAAATTCAGAATAAAATGCAACTCTAGAAGGGTGTGAGAAGGGAATGTGTCCTCGCTGACATGGCAGATGAGTGTGACCATGCACACAGAAAAGCTTTCTTTCTGTAGTTCCCAGCTAAAGGCTGAACTGACTATGGGATAACAATTTTTTTACCAGAAAATTGAAATATAAACGTTTTACAGCCTAACGTCTTACGACCCACAAATCAAGTATGAGTTTACAGAATTCCAAGTACCACCTTGAAATTCAAATTTATGACAAATATTTAATACAACCACGAGCACAGCATAACATGAAAAATTGGTTGCGAGTTATTGGTTCGAATGCGAAAGATTTTGTTGCAAAACCACAGAGTTATAAAAACGCATGCTCTTGTAATTCTAAACAAACTTCGCGTAAGAAAACTTGCCTTATAAGATTTTACAGACCTTGTGGATATTTTACCGAACTCGCTTGTTAGACTTAGAAGCTAAACCAAATATAACCTTAGAGATCTATAATACGCTAGATGTTCTTTGAAACTCAACGACGGTTCGACACTTTCTTTGATGTTTTTTTTTTTTGTTTTTAAGTTTTTCCTTAGCTCAGAATAGGAAATTACAACCTCAGAATAAAATGCAACTAAGAATGGTGTAACACGGGCATGTGTCCGCGGTGACATGCCAGATGAGTGTGGCGATGTACACAGAAATGGTTATTTTAGTTCTGAACTGGGTATCTCGTAACTGACCCCAAACTTCTTCGAGCTTATGCTACAACTTAAGAACCTTACTTTACCTTTCGGTTCCGCCAATGACCTCTTGGTGAATTGCACTCGTAATTGCAAACGTTTTCTAAGCTGCTGAAGTAAGTTATCTATAGTTTTTTGTAAATGGTAACACAGCCATGTTTTATTAACTCCATCTCTATTTTATGGAGAAACATAATTGTTATTGATATATGTTGTTAAAGAACATGCTGCAACTAAAAGACGACATTCTCTGTAATTTCTTTTGTTGAATTGCTGGATATTCGTAACATATAGGCTAACTCTCACAGTGCAAAGTACGAACATTTCTCAAAAAAAGTATTCTTGTTCAATAACGTAATTTATGATTTCAGAAATAAAAGTTCTCTATCACATGAGTGTATTAAACATTTAAGTACAGTTGTGTTCATAAAAATAGCAGTGCTCCTCAAAAAGGCAAATAATTTTCTATTAATTCAAATTGTTTTATTATTTTTTCAAAAAACGTATGCAAAAGTAAAGTATTTCAGTCTTAACAGGTATATCACAAACTAAACGTTGTTCTTAACTTTTAAGTATTTGTTTTTTTTGCCGTAGTAATATTTCGCAGTTGTTCATAAAAATAGCAGTGTTTGGAATTATGCTGTGCCTAAATAATAATAATAATAATGGTTGGCGCTACAGTCCAAAGGGGGACCAGGGCCTAGCTTGCTCATCAACTGCTCGTGTTGTGCCTGCTACTGTTCTCTCACGAGTAGAAGGGACCTACAGTTTTTTACCGACTCCGAACGGCGAAATTTGAGAAGCTTTCTTAGACAGTTTTTACTCTTTGAGTGTTGTCAGCAGCTCGAAAGAGGTGGTGCCGTGAAATATTAGAAAAATTGGTGTTGAACTAGGAGTCGAACCTAGACCCTTTGGCGTGTGAGCGTCACACTCTACCCACTACGCCACGGCGACCACTGGGTAGTATGCTGTGCCTAGACAATAGAAATCAATGAATCAATATGAAATCATTATTACTTACAGCCTTCCATTGGTACTTTGTTGCAAACAGTTTTTTTTTTTATCACTGCGCTGCATCTTCGTGGCATTGAGTCCACCAGACTCCGACATCTCACAACTGGTATAGCTTCCCATGAGTGTCACACTACCTCCCACAATTCCCTGGCGTTTTTTGGTTTGGCCTCATGGACAGAATTTTTAACATCGCCCAACAAGTTCTCAATGGGGTTTAGGTCAGGGGATTGTGCTGGTTATTCTTTCTTCACCAAATCAAGATTTTGCAGTTTTGACGTACGTTTTGGGTCATTATCTTGTTGATATAGCCAAACTAGTGGCATTTCCTCCTCGGCAATTTTAACGTACACAGCACCGTCCATTATATCCTTGATGGGATATGTAGACCCAACCCCATTATACCTATATTTCATATATGGTATACCGGTATGGTTGGTATACCGGTATGAAACGGATTTTGAAAACAAAACACTAATTATTAATGGGAAAGTAAAAACATTTTATTCAAAGTATTGGCCATTGTTTTCTACACATTTTGACCACCTTTCTGGCAATTTGTGAATACCACGCCAATAAAATTGTTCGTCTTTTAAAGCAAACCATTTAGACACCCAATTTTCGACCTGCTCGTAGGAATCAAAGTGCTGCTCAGCCAATGCGTGTCCCATCGATGAAAACATATGGTAGTCGGAAGGAGCCAAGTTTGGTGAATACGGCAGGTGGGGTAGCTGCTCCCAGCCAAGTGTTTTGTCATGCATTGTCAATGCATTGCATTGTCATGGAGTAAAATTACCTTGCCGTGTCTTCTGGCCCATTCTGGTCGTTTCTCGATCAACGCATGGTTCAAATTGATCAATTGTTGTCGGTAGCGATCAGTATTAAGGGTTTCACCAGAAAACAAATGGTAGTCGGACGGAGCCAAGTCTGGTGAATACGGCGGGTGGGGTAGCTGCTCTCAGCCAAGTGTTTTGATTGTATTCTGAACCGATTTTGCTGATCATTTGTTGTCGGTAGCGATCAGTATTAACGGTTTCACCAGGTTTTAGGAGCTCGTAGTACAGCACACCTTTCTGGTCCCACCAAACACACATCATTGTCTTCTTGCCGAATCGATTTGGTTTTGCAGTCGATGTTGATGGTTGTCCCAGATTAACCCATGATTTTTTCCATTTAGGGTTCCTAAAATAAAGCCATTTTTCATCGCCAGTAACAATCCGATGCAAAACCGATTTTCTTTCGTGTCTTTGAAGAAAAATTTCACAATTATTTTTTTCGGTTTCGGCATCTGTCTTTCATTGAATTGATGTGGCATCCATTTTCCACACTTTTGGATCTTTCCCATAGCTTGTAAACGGTCAGAAATTGTTTGTTGTGCAACATTCAACATTGCTGCCATTTGCTTTTGACTCAAATTGTCATCTCCATCCAATATTGTTTGCGATTCGGCGTCTTCAAACTTTTTTTTGTGGTCTTAAACGTTCTTCATTTCTCACATCAAAATCAATATTTCTGAACCGTTGAAACCATCTTTTGCTTGTTGCTTCTGATAGAGCATGATCACCATGTGCCTCGACAAGCATTCGATGCAACACTCCAGCATTTTTCTTCAAATGAAAACAAAAAAATGAATGCTTTCCGCAAATCATCACTTTCTGTTACAAAATTCGACATTTTGAACACGATGAAAAAATATGATGTTGTCTGTTCAATGACTTGATGTATACTAAATATTTTTTACAGATGTCACAGCAAACAAAAAAAAAAAAAAAATAAGAGCTCGTTCACAGCAAATGTTCCCTATCGAGACATTTATATCTTGACGCCCACTTCATACCGGTATGCCTAGTAGTCTGATCATAGATAGCGTTGTTTCAAAGAAAACTATGATCCCATGACTACAAAGGGAAAACATGAACAAAATTCTATTTTGTGTTGTAATCCTTCACTGTACAGTAGCTCTCCTCTCTCCACGCGTATCATGTGTTTTCAATTTTCCTCTTAGTGATCCAGGACATAAAAAACAAATATTTTCTCGTCCAAATAATCAAACGAAATCCACGCTACAATTTGTAGAATGGTCTAAAAAGTAGAAAAGGCCTTAACAATCGGTTGAATGTGTGACTATAATTTAGTTTCCTTTCGCCTTTTATATTTTATTTTATTATTTATGAACACCGAATAAAATGTCATCTCTCATGGAATATTTAAAAATCTGTTGAATTTGATCAGAAATTAAATAAAACAGCGGCACCAACCCCCTTGAAAATCCACGCGTATACATATTCATTTGCCATAAGTTCCCCTGTTTGCACTCAATGTTTTTTTTGCATTCGTTGTGGAAGTTTTACTTTTTATTTTACATATCCCTTTCGAGTTACTTGCAAATGTATTCAATAAGAATCAACAATTAATTCGAAGGGGTGAACGTTAATTGGCGTAGAAATAGTGGTGAGAACGCTGGTTTGTTAGCATTAGGTTCACATGTGTCAGTGACCGTGACTTCTGGGATGGAATCCCCGCATGGCCTGTAGTTCTTTGTACTCTGAATGATGCTTGGCGGTTATGAGGATTTAATTTTGTGGGGAATATCATATGATTCTATTTTGTATTTACTTACAAGAAATGGCAGCGTGGGTTGTGATGTATTAGAAAAACAAATTGGTTTAGTTTGTAGAGTATAAAGGGGAACAGTGGTGGCAATAAGTGTTGGTACTTTAACAAAAAAGTGCTGTTAAATGAAATTAACGATGAATTTAACTTTATTTTAAAATAACACTAAAACTAAGTATTTATTTTAAATATTCAAGAGCCCGAACTGTCAAATGGTTTTAAAATAGAGTCGATGACAGGAGAAACAGTACAGTTATATACGTTTTGAGAAAAACGTAAAATTACTATTTTACAGGCAAATCATCTCCTCTTGTAGTTAGTTAGTTTGACTTTTATTTTCAATAAATGTTTTACAATGTAAAGTTAACCCTAAGTCAGTTATGGTTTGGCCTATGGCCGTCTACCAGGTTGACAAAATACATACATACGTTTTACATTAAAAATCTCCATCTATGATACGTTTTCTATAACAAAGTGCTGCTACTGAATAATCGTATAAGGCCTTCCATCCCTTTTCTCCATTTAAGATGCACGTTACTTCATATTCGTCTAAAACAAGTTTTTCGAAAATTGCTAGTCGAAATTCTTTTAGAATCGGACAAACACCAAAAAAATGTAAGATGTCTTCTCTCTTCCTCATGTTACATATGTTACAAAGAATTTGTAAATCTGGTCTGTGGGGGATAAAGTTTAACTGAACGAGTTCTCCTCTCAGTTTAAAAATTGTGCTTATTTTTTCGATTGACTGTGAAGGAAGTATTTTTCATTTAAAAAATGGTTTAGTTTGCTGTAGTAGTTCCTAAACGGTGAAGATTCAGCTTCTTCGACATATTTGTCATATGTGTGTCTACCAAAATTCTCCAAAACTGAGTTAAATTTTTTTCTTAAAAGATGAGGAGGCTCGTCTGCCTCAATAGACAGATTTAGACCGCATTCAGAAGCTGTTTTTTTTCCATTCCTCGCAAATGTATCCGTTTGTTTTAATTATACTTCTTAAAATTATCAGAAGAAGTATCCTTTTCGCCTTAAAGAGAGGCATTCCAGTACCAAGGGCTGGAAGGATCTACTCTTGCGGCTTAGAGGGGCTAGCTCTTAACGAGCGCAAAGACCTCCTTGATCAGCTGCTCAGGCAAAAATGGCAGGACAGATGGGAGACCTGTGAAAATGGCAGGGTGACATACAGCTTCCTTCGCGATGTGTCACTCGTTAAGTCCATTGGGGGTATTAATTTAAGCATGCATCTGAGCTACTTGCTTACTGGACATGGTTCCTTGAACTCGTTCTTGTTCAAACGGTCCATAAGCGACTCAGAGACATGCTTGTGCGGATATAGCTCTGCAGATTGGTTGCACGTGTTGTGCCAATGTCATCTCTATGATGACATTCGTGACCTTGGAGCTATGAACATAACTTGCACTGATGGGACTTATGATGTCAGCCTGGTTCTCCAGACTAGACAGAGTACAGACACCATCAGGGGTTTTTCTAGGGAAGTTTTCAGCAGACGAAGAGCTAGAATGGCTGCCCTCATGGCGGCAAATAGTTAGATTAGAATAGGAATACAAGGTCATCGGTCCTGGATGTTAAGGAATCCTACCGAGAGCAACACAGTTGCGAAGCTTGACCGGAAGCTATATTCTGGTACCACGGAAGGTCAGGAGCCCCTGAAACATAGTTTCAGCCTGACCGTGCGGTTGGCCCCCTTGTGGGAGTATCGTGGTGGCCGTGGTTTGTACCCAAATCGCGGGGAGAGTTGGAAGTAGTTAACCGTGCTATATGATCTGATCTGCCCCAGTTACCTGGGTCAGATAGGGTCAAATGGTTATGGGAAAGTACTTCTGATTCGATGTGGAGTTGCATCCAACCGGGTGCTGTGACCCAAAGAACAGCAGAGGTGTTAGAAAGGCCTCGCTCCTTACCAAGGAGGAGAGACTGTCCCTTAAGACAAGAACTTAGATTGGTACTTGGGATCCCCAAGGCGTTAGTCAGCGTTCTCCTGACTATGGGTGTATGGACCCCGTGGTATTAAGCCTTAACGGCAGGTGATCACGTAAATCCAAATACACACACTTCTTAAAACTACGTTTGGTAATCTGCATTCGCTCATCTGTAGTATTTTTAAAATATAGTTGAAGTTTGATAGTATAAAAGAGCAACGGAGGAGTTCCCGTTTCAATATGTAGCATATAGTTGGGGGTATTTTTTGGTAACCGAAAGATCTTCTTCAAAAAGTAGCGAAGGAATTTTTCCACACCATCATAGCCTTTGTAACCCCATACCTGAGCTCCGTAGAGCATTATAGAAGCTGCGGTTGAGTGGAATAAAGTTTGTTTTGCACTTTTCGATACATATTTATTTTTGAAGCAGCGTTCCCAAATCGAACAGATAGCTCTTTTAGCAACAGCTAATTTTTCCTCAAAGTGTGGTTTCAAATTGAAAGAGGACGATATTAGGATACCTAAGTATTTGTATCTGGATACTACCTCAATCTCTTCCCCGTCCAACTTCCACTTTTCCAAAGATGAGACGCATCCCCCTGCGTTTCTGAATATCATCATTTTCGATTTACCAAGGTTTATAGTCAGATTCCAATTTTTACAGAAATCGTTAATCCTGTCTATCATTAATTGCATACCTTGGATAGTGTCACACAGAAAGACGATATCATCAGCATACATCAGCGCGTGAATGGATACATCGTTGAATCTTATTCCACCTTTGACATCATCTGTTATATCATTGATGTATAGTATAAAAAGTAGTGCACTTAGAATACAGCCCTGTTTAACACCCATTGAAGTTTCAAACTCGTCGGAAATTAAGTCTCCATCCCATACATGTGCAGTATTGTTCTCATACAAGGCTCTCAGAATTCTTATAACTTTGCTTGATACGCCGATTTTCGAAAGCTTGAAAAAGAGTGCTTCACGTGGTATTGAATCAAAGGCTGCTTGAAAATCTACGAAAAAGGCGTACAACTTTTTTTTTCTTTCTCTTATATGTTTCGGCAATGTTTGTTAAGCAGAATATCTGGTCGATTGTAGAATAACTTTTTCTAAATCCAGCTTGAAATTCTTTAAGGATGTTATGTTCTTGAACCCAATCATGCAATCTTTTGTAAATTAATGAGGCAAACAGCTTGGCAGAAGTGTTTAAAAATGTGATTCCTCTGTAGTTCTTCGGGTCTCTGTAATCACCTTTTTTGTGTAGAGGAAAAATTATTGCTTTTCTGAATATATCGGGGATATTAGCAGAGTCAAATATTCGGTTAAATTCAATTGTGAGAAAATTCATAAATTCATATGTGCAATTTTTATAGAACTCAAACGGGATGCGATCAATACCAGGTGCTTTACTTGTTTTTGAGTTGCTTATTACTTCTTTGATTTCTTCTATGGTAAATGCAGAATCTAACTTTTCGTCTAAGAGCATAGGGGCTGCATATTGAAATAGCGGAGTGGTTAATGGAGCATAAAGAAGTTTATTAAAATAATTCCTGAGTTGCGTGGCTTTAAGAGTTACAGAGATGTTAGACGTGTAACCATTAAGGTATTTGATAGCTTTCTAGAATTGAGCAGGAGATTTAGAGGTGTTTATGAGCGCAATGTTTTGTTGCTCAAAGGTTACTTTTTTTATGTAACAAATGCGCTTATATTCCATGTTGGCATCTTGATAGAGAGCTTTAAAAATAATGTAGTTGTTTGATCTAAGAAGTTTGAGGAATTTGAAGGACTTGCTTCTTGCTTTCGCGCAATCAGAATCATACCATTTTTGCTTATATATTGTTTGTGTTTTTAAATCTTTCTGTTGCGGTATAGATTTCTTTATTATCTCCTTTTGTATGAGGAGTCTATAGAAGATTTAAAAGTTTGCTAATTAATAATGTATTTATAAAAGAAAAATCTGTATTCAATAATTGAACAAGTGATGTAAAAATATCAAGAAGAATTTTCAAAATTCGGTGGCTACGTACATTCAACTATCGATTTTGTTTTTTTTTTTTCATGGTGGTACACTCATCTGGATCATATGCACTTACACTTTCATTTATACAGTATATTCATTTTTTATTATATTTTGTTTGTGAGAGGCATGGAGGCTAGACATGTTTTGTTTTACGATTTCCTGCTGAAAAAAAGGAAATCTAAGGTTTCCTTTATTTCAATTTTGTGTGAAAATTGGAATTAAGTGCCCAATAACACTTGATGTGTTGACAGCGGCATACGGTAAGTGTACTCTGAGTTACAAAAATGTATTCAAGTGGTACAAGCTCTTCAAATAAGGCCGAGAAAATTGTGAACTATAGCCCATAGCACATCAACAACTTATTAAAAGGATGCGAAAGTAAAGAAAATTCTTGTGAAAATCGTGGAATCACAATTACAGAAGTTGTTGAATATATCGGCATTTCGGTTGGCTGATGCTATGCAATTTTTCTAAAATTTTGGGCATGAAGCCTAAAAATTGAATTTCGACTAAAACCAAATCATCATAAAAAAATGTGATCCGTGAAGTCAACCATTCTAGTAAAAGCAGGAGTTTCAGTCGAACTGACTGTTTTGAGAAAGTGTGAAAAAAAAGTTTCCGGTTCGAGTTGCATGTCGTTTTTGCAATTTTCTGAAGTATCAATTTTTTGCTTGAGACCGTTTAAAAACATCGATCACATGGCATAAAAGAACATTTTTTCTAAATATTGTAATTTCTGTCAAAGTTAATAAAAATCTCACCTTTTTGAATGGATTTGCAAGATTACTGCGTTGAGTGAAGGAACAATGTATGTACGTTGCACTTGAATCGTTCTTCCAGTCGATCAGGGAATGGTCGATTGTAGAATTAAATCGACGGTCTATAGATATAGATAGACATAGCATTTTAGCATCAAAGACTGAAAATTACATCGATCCAAGTGTTTTTTTCTTAAAGTTCTGAGTTTATAGGCGTGGACAACAATGTTTAGAATACAGTATAATGCTTTACGAGCCACAAACTATGTTTGCAAATAAGAATTTAGGGAATTAGAGAACACTTTTAATACAAGTAAAATATATGACAAACATTTCATACAATCACAAGTAGTACCCAATATAAGTAGATGCTTAAGAATCTATACACAGGCCCCGTGTGAATTGTTATGCAAAGAATTGGTTCCAATACGAAAGAAAAAGTTACAAAACCACAGAGTTATACATAAAAACGCAGGCTCTTGTATCTTTTAACAAACTTCGTGTAAGACAACTTGTCTTAAAAGATTTTAAAGAACTCGTGGACATTTATCGAACTCTTATGTTAGAGAAAACCCAAAGCAAATATCAGCTTAGAGATATATTTTCCGCTAGAAGTTCTTTGAAAGCCCACAACGTTTCAACACTTCCTTTGATGTTTTTTTAAGTAACAGGCAAAATGCGGTGTAAAATAATTAATTAAATCCACAAAGCTTCAATGTAAAGTTTGTAGGGAGGGTGTATACTGACCATTTGGAACCCCCCTGCTCACAGAGAGGACTAATTTTCATACACACAACAAATTTTCGTTTATTTTACTCATTTTAATAATAACTGTATACCGCGGCAGTCCACAAGGGGACCATGGCCCAGCTTGCTCATCAACTACTCGCGTTGTGCGCACTACTGTTCACTCACGAGTAGAGGGACCTTCATTTTTTGCCAACTCCCAGCGGCGAAATTTGAGAAGCTTTCTTAGACAGTTATTATTCTTTGAGTGTTGTCCGCAGCTCGAAAGAGGTGGTGCCGTGAAAAATTCCAAATGTTCAGCCGGGAATTGAACCTGAACCCTTGGCGCGTGAGTTTCGCACTCTATCCCCTACGCTGTCACTTCTACTCATTTTATGTGCTTTAAAAACTCTCACGTTGGGTGTGCACAAAAAGAATCTTTTACTTGCCATTATCTTCGCATTCTCAAATTCCTCGGAAAAAGTTAAAGTGCTTCAACAAGGATTTCTTTCTATTTTATCTGCTGTAGTCTATAATCCTCAATTTCTTTCTTAATTAAATTTTGTTTGAGGAGAAAGCGTAGGATGGATGACAGAAAAAAGAAGTAGGCTAAAAGGAAACTAGAAGAACGGCTCCATTAATCTTGTACCTGTGACTTATCCTTCAGAATAATAATAACAATAAAGAAGTTGCAGAATGTCCTTAGTAGCTCACAACTCTCAAATCCCGTCGGAACATTCTTTCATCAGAAAAAGAACAGATGAACCAAAGTCATTGATTGAAATTTCGCCACAAAGCTCACGTATATATTGCTCCAATCACTCAATTCAATGGGCATCTTATGTAGTATCAAATGAATGACACTAAATTGAATAAAACTATATAACTGTCTGGTGCAGGTTGCGATCTAGCCGAGCCAGTGACATTGCGATAAGTCTCAATGGCGAACGCTATAATTTTTGTGGTCTGAGCTGGTTGATATGGATATCGATGACATGCGCTTCTAGTAGAACTCCTCTACATACCACACAGTGCAAGCTGCAATGGATATTCTGCACGAATGATTTGAGGGCAGAATGTGCAGCGGTATGAAATAGACGCAAAGATTGTTCGTTTTTACACATTAAAGCAACGTCGGTCTTAAGTCAAAGTACTATGTTAAGAAACCACTAGCGAACCAGTTACAAGAAATACTGATGTGTAGAAAAATGTTAATATTTTATTAACTGAATTGGAGGCATTTAAACTGAACAAAATATTAGATTTGTTGATAAATCGTGAATAATTTTTTTGGTGTTTTTTTTTTTTACTAAAAAGCTAAAGAACATTTATATCAACAACTTAGTGACAATAATTTTATGATCTTTGCATGGATTTGTACACAACGCCTACAACAAAAACGAATGATGCTAGTGACGAAAAGCACTCCGGAAACTTGAATATTTTCTGCTTCTAAGCTACTTGTGTTTTCCTGTTTGCCAGGACGTTGAAGTTCTGGTTCATCGGAGTGTAGCAGTATTCAATTTCAAAGTGAATGTAGTAACCCTGACCTTGAGTTTTGTTGGGATGTTCAACTTGTTGAGCTTCAATTCTAATTAAAAAAAACAAACCAAAAGGGAGAATATTTCTTTTTTAAATCAGAACATACAGTTACATTGTGGATGGCTGACACAAATTTATGTGGTAAGTGTTCATGAAAGGAACATAAAGAAAAAAAAAGAACTTTATTTCGGTGCTGATTTTTTTGTAAAATTATTGTACAATTTTTAGGGGACAACTATTATTGAAAAAGATATTGATTTGGGGACAACAGATATATGTTTAAATATGTTTTTCTCAACTAAACCACTTTTCTTTGTTGTTTTATCGAAAACCGCCTGCTCAGCCAACCATTTGTTATTGTCACCACCGTTGGTTCGACAAAGAACCAAGTGTGCCGAGATTTGAGAAGCTTTCTTAGACAGTTATTACTCTTTGAGTGTTGTCAGTAGCTCGAAAGAGGTGATGCCGTGAAAAATTCGAAAAATTGGTGTTGAGCTGGGAGTCGAACCTAGACCCTTCGGCGCGTGAGCGTCGCACTCTACCCACTACGCTACGGCGGCCACCTTTTAAGATCCTACCAATCCGTTTTTTTGCAGATCTCTAGCTATCCATTCACTCACGTTCTTATTAATTAATTTTGCTGCTGTCTTTGGGGTCTAGCAGTCTCTACGATTAATTGATGGTTGCATTAAACGTGCGTCACTATCAATAACCATGTTTGGTTGTCTTGGTCGATTGTTTTCACAAAGCACCAAAAGAACAGTACATTGACAGTCTTTGATCCTCTCATTAATTTTTCTTAAAGGTACCCCTTCCTCAAGTAGCGATAAAAATGCTATTTTCCATTTTTAATTTAATTTTTTTCATTTTCAATGAAAATTTTATTTTTTTCTGCAAAACTCCGAATATTAGTTTTTAAATATTCATAACTATTATTAAAACAGTACCTCTTTCCACGACGAAATGTTGATTTAAAAGAAACGGTAAATGAACCAATAAATAAGGCAGAGTAAGAGATAGCGGTAAAACGTGCAAAATTGAATACCATACATGATGGTTACCAATAATATTATTTATTTTTACATCTATCTTGGCAGCAATGTTTACGTTTTCTTTTTTACATTGTACTCTAAGAACACAGTTTCAAAGATTTAAATAAGTTTTTTAATAAGTCCCGGGACATATAGGAAATGCCACTAACAAAAATTATTAATTTAATATAATTTTTTTTTCCGGGATTTATTGAGCGATGCGTTATCTAGTACATTTTACATTCTTTGTAACAACCAACGTTTGTATTACTGACCAACTTTAAAAAATTGTTATCATTGATTATCGAACTGAAGAGAAGAACATCAAGTCACATCATAATTATGTGTGTGACACATGTTTTGTTGACACGCGCTTAAGTGCGTTCCTTGTTACATATTCTGATCCCACCCGGTTTACAGAGGGTATGTTAATGCCTAAGGGCAAAGTTCTTCGACATTGTGCAACCGTGCACATAGTGATATGATATATCTGTCTGCTGCATTATTTGCAAATCATGTTCGTTTATTTTTTCTTTCTTTGAATGCAACTACTTCCGACCTCATTTTTACAGTGTTTTCACCTTTACTTCAAACTAATGCCTCAGGTTTGTAGAATTTATAGCTCAAACACTAGCATCTGTGGGTAAAGCTGTCTGATGGGTTTTAATGGTCTTTCTTTTTTTCATTGTATCATGTGTTCGCGTTTGATAAATTTTAAGAAATTTTCTTTTGTCTAAAATGCAGAAGAAAATTTCATTTGAAGTGAATTTTTAATTCCCCTAACGTGGACATGTGTACAGGTAACCCTCCTATAACACGGTACTTCTATAGCGCGATTTCGCTACAACGCGGCTTGCGAATTGCGGAATGTTTCCTATAACGCGAATCCTACACCGCGATTTTTAAGCATTTTTTAAATACATATTCTATAAACTATTCTATAAACACACAATTATCAAAAATTACTTGTGTATATGTGTTTTTTTATTCGATGAAAGGTCTAATATAATTAATTCGGCTGAGAAAACTTTAACATGTTACTTAAAAAAAAAAAGTTTCCTACAACGCGATTTTCCTACAACGCGGAGTTTTTCAGGAACCAATTAACCGCGTTGTAGGAGGGTTACCTGTATGTGTGTATGCAAAAGAGCCAGATCAATTACTCACACGATTTTGTAAACATTTGGGCATTGTGGTGAGATTTGCGAAAGAAGCTTGACCAAAATCTATACATGATAAAGTCTTCAAAAGAACTAAATCAGTTGGAGCGCCGTGTCAATTCGTTACTCGGGCGTAATAAATGAATGCTGATTTGCATCCAAAAATCATCTTCAGCAATTACGCTCATTTCTGGCTAAGTGGGTTTGCCCGTCCCAAAAGAAGGCGATTTTCTAATATTGCGTTCTACGTACATTCGCTACGTATCGAATTTTTTTATTTCTTATGTTGGTACATTCGTATTGAGCATATGTTTACAGTTTCAGCTATAAAGCATACTTATTTTGTTTGTAGGACGCATATATGTAAGTTAAACGTGTTTTGTGTGTTCGGCGATTTTTTCCTTCTTCAATTAGGTCGATTGGACTTTGCTCTCGATGTCATAATCATAGCTCCATAGCGTCAGCAGTTATGAGCCTTTTAAGCAAATCTGTATCGTTGACGTCACTCAAGCCTAAGCGATGCTTATGCAACATTTGTTTTTGGTTCAAGTTTTGGTCTACATACCAAAAATTAAATCCGAAAATTTGAATGACATAAGCAAACCGATATGCCGACATCTTCAGCAACTCCTCTAGTAGTCATTCAACGACTTTCCATAACAAATTTCTCTATATTCTCAACATTTTCATCAGTTATCACCCTTTTAAGCAAATTTTGATCGCCGTCGACATCATTCAACAATTTCTGAGCAAAATTTCTTTTTGTTTAGAATTCAGCAATATTAGAAGTAACTTCGCTGCCACACGCTTCATGTCCAAAATTTTCGAAAAAATTGAATGGCATGAGTTGACCGATATGCCAACATCTTCAGTTTGCGTTATTGGCCAGACAGCAATCGGCACGTGCTATCATTGTCATTGTCATATGCCAATTGCTTCGTTTCTGTGAATAGAAACATCTATCGCACCATGATAAGTGTTCATTTGTGGCTTCAATGGCGAATTAAAGACTTAGGCCATGTGTGGTTTGATAACAGTTTTACAAGCCAGCATTTTCCGTAGACTTAGTTTGGTGAGCGCCTTATTTAAAGAAATTGACCTTTTTTATGTTCGCCTCCTTTATACGATTAAACGCCTTAAGACTTTTTTTCTTTCGACCTACGTAAAGCTATTGCCAACAAGCTGGAAACCATGTATCAGTTCAGAGCCAATATTGAAAGTGAAACTTCTCAAATTTCGTCCAATTGACACAGAAAGTGCTCGAAAATTGGGTACAAGCACTGGACTCGCAAAAACGCTGATGATGGTTGTGCGAAGGAAATTGACAAACATACAGTACTGTGCAAAATAAATGCACCATATTCGACTTTTTCATTATTTTGTCACTATTTTACTACTAACTTTTCCTACCGTCATGGAAACACATCATATTTTCCGCACAACATCCTTATCCCAACGGTAATAAATCCCATAAACAATATAAGAAAAAAGTGCATTCTGAACTTAGGAAATGCCCATTATTCGGAATGGCACCGAATTTCGGAGTGGGATCCCACCAAAATAATAACACCAAGTGCAAAAATGTATACGTATATGGTAAAAGCCAATGTAATGGAGAGGTTTTTCATTTTTATTATTTGTATTGGGTTAGTACTCGGTCGTTTTTTTTATAAACAACGTCGTGGTAAGAAGGCGACTAAGGCCTGACATTGCTGAACAGGGTTATTCTTTTACGCAACCTACACAACATCCCATAGTTGTTTTGTATTTTTGGGTTTTGCTTCATATACACCTTGCTTAATAGTACAGTCCGGTTGGTTTTTTCGCCTGCGAACAAATGTCCTGGTCCCAGGAGTATCAAATGAAACTATTTTGGATTTGTCGTTGTATTATATGTTGCGCCATTTAGAAGGTTCCCACTTCAGGTGTTCTTTCGCAAATTTTGTTCGTTTTAGTAGGTTGATTTTTGACACTAGTGGTAACTTTCTGGGACTTCTGGCAAGTGAGTTCTTCTTTACCAGGCTTCTACTTATTGTTGATGTCACCACGTGTAGATTTAACTCCTCTTTTATTTTCCTAACGTTCATAAACGGGTAAAGTTTGACCAATCTTACTGTTTGTCGTTCATCGGCGGAGGTTAGTTCCGGTTTTCTTCCTATTTAATCTTCCTTTTCATTTTCATCAACACCCAACAATTTCACTTGTAAATTTGTATGTTTTACCCTCAGAAAACATACTTTTTTTTTCATTAAGGCTCGTTTCTCGGGAGTACAACGCACACCACGACCCATTTTACTTTGCTCGGGAGTACAACGCACACCACGACCCATTTTACTTTGCTAACAACCCTGCACTTTCAAAATATTATCTTTTAGTAACTACAATACAATACATAAACAGGGACAACAACATCAGCACCGAAATCAAACGCAGAATCACTCTTGCCAATCGCTCTTTCTTTGGGTTCAAGAGACAATTTAGTAATAAAGCCCTCTCTCGTAGGGCTTAGCTCGCTTTAGTATACAACAGCTTTATCATACCAGTCCTACTTTATGGCGCGGAAACCTGGAAGTTATTAAAAGCGTATAAGGAAGCCCATAGTCTTTTCGAGAGAAAAGTTTTGCGTGCGATTTTTGGTCCTGTTTGCGTTGATGGCATCTGCAGTAGAAGATTTAACGACGATCTCTATATGGTGTACAGCGACATGCGCCTGGTCAATCGTCTTCGGATACAACGCTTAAGATGGCTAGACCATGTAGATCGTATGGACGCCACTGATCCGGTGCGAAAAGTCTTCGAATCTGAGCCATTGGGACAACTCAACCGGAGTCGGCCTTAGATAAGGTGGCACACACAAGTGTAGAAGGACCTCAATCAACTTGGAGTGCGCAACTGGAGGCAGCTGGCGAAAGATCGTGCTGGATGAAGAGGCATGTTGGTTGGGGCCCAGGTCCACCCCAGACTGTAGCGCCACAAAAAGAAGGAGAAGAACTACAATACTGTCTGTGGATATAGTTTAAAGCCAAAAAAATCAAAATACTAGTGTGCACTTCGAAAACATTTCTCAGAACGATGTGGTTCTATTATTTTGCACAATTTAAACTCGGTTGCATTTCCGGTAACAGGACCTGTTTTAATGAAAAGATGCATTTTTTATTATCTTGCTTATGGGTTTTATGATTGATATAATAAAGATGTGCAATAAACTTGAGGATCCCACCTGATGATAGGAAAAAAGTAATTACCATAATAGTGACAAAGTCGAACATGGTGCTATAACTTTGCACAGTGCTGTAGTTGCTACTAAATGTTCTTGAACATAATATACATTTTATGAATGTCTTAACCGCCTACGTTTTGAGCGTCCGTAATGGGAAAAGGCTTTAAAGGCCTCTAAAGATTATCGGTTGGGCGTTGAATAGGAAAGCGTTATATCGTTTTAAAAACATGTGATTAGTTTTTAAAACGATATAACACTAATAAGATTATCTTTCGATAAAATAAATGTTTTTATAATAATCGTCGTGGCCGCCGTGGCGTAGTGGGTAGAGTGAGGACACTGTACAAGTTCGGCCATTTTAAATCGTCGGTTACTTTTTGACAACTGCTGTGCTTGCACTTATTTTTGCGACTTAACATCAAACAAGTGGCCGCCGTGGGTAGAGTTCGACGCTCACACGCCGAAGGGTCTAGGTTTGATTCCCGGTTGAACACCTCGAATTTTTCAGGGCACCACCTCTTTTGAGCTGCTGACAACACTCAAAGAGTAATAACTGTCTAAGAAAGCCTCTCAAACTTCGTCGTTCGGAGACGGCAAAAAGCTTTACGTCCCTTCTGGTCGTGAGAGAACAGTAGCGCGCCCAACAAGAGTAGTTGATGAGCAAGTCAGGCCCTGGTCACCCCGTGGACTGTCGTGCCAACAATTGTTATAATAATCGTCACAAAACATTCACCAAAAGCAGGCCTTGTATTTTAGTTTCTTCTTCTTGAAAACTTGTTAACTTTCCTGCTAAGCATCCTTTTAGTACGTTTTTAGCGTAATCTCAAATTACGCGAATGGAAAAAGTATCAACTTAAATTTTAAAAGTTATTTGTTCTTCATTCAAAAAATTTGAAAATTATTGTGATGCTTAAAAATGATCTGCTGTTAAATTTTTTTATATTTCTCATATACTTTTATTTTTCAATTAAAATTTTCTTCAGTTTGTAAAAATAAATAATTTCTTCTAATTTCTTTCTTTTCTTTCCAGGCCTTGTCTGAATGCCTTCCAAAATAAAATATATATATTTGATAAAATCTTCCACGTCCAAGAATTTGTAAAATTTTTGGCAACATTTTTTAATTGTAATTTAATTATTGTGAATTTATAAAAACAAAAAAATAAAATCGTTGCTACTATTTGTTATTATAAAAGTCCAAGTAAACACGATAAATAAAGTAGACCGTTATAATTTGCTTTTAAGCCAAGTAATTAATCGCGTAACTAATAATTTAAAGGCTAAAGCCATAAACGATACAAAACAAATCACCGTACATTTTGCAGTTAAAGAATCCCCATTGGAATTAGTTAAATGCAATCCTTAAATATTTATAAACTATCATGTGGAGCGTAGACAAATGCATTTCATAGAATAGCCTATAATATTCAAACATTCGTCTATCACGATCGTCGCGTGTAAACGAAACCTATAAGCAAATATTTAGCAGAAAACACAAACAATTTATTAAAATACAAAAGAAAAACCACAAAATCTCTTTAACGAATAATTTATTTAAACGTCTGGATCGAAGCCGGCTGTGTGTGTGAAGCTTGAAGTCTACCCAACTAGAATTTGGCATGAGCCATACGCCAGGTTTGAAGAAATATGAAGATAATGAGTGTAGTGGGCCAAGACCACCTGTTCCCGGAGAAGAAAGTCGCGTTAGAAAGGTTTGTTTCATTTTTGTTTATTTCTTTACGCACATAACGCCTATAAATTGATTTATATTTTTTTTTTAGATGACCGAAGGGGTCTCGGAAAGCTCGAAAAATTCCCCGCCATCATATTTGAACTGGGCACTGCGGCTGTCATATCTGCTCGAAGACAGAGATGGAGTTGAACTGTTCAAGAAGTACGTGGAAGAGGAGGCTCCTATTTATAATGATCATTTGAATTTTTACTTTGCCTGTGAGGGTCTGAAACAGCAAACAGACCCCGAAAAAGTAAAACAAATCATCGGAGCCATATACAGGTTAGTCGTTAGGGTTAAACGATCTCTATTCAGATTCATATGTCTTCTCTTAGATTTCTTCGTAAGAGTCAACTCTCAATATCCGAAGATTTGCGTCGCACCATTAAGGCAGGCTTAAAAAATGAAATTCCACTTAGCCCCAAAATCTATGATCCCATGCAGCAGGATGTCGAGAAGACGATCAATGAGCGTATCTATCCCACGTTTCTCGGTTCGGATATGTACATTGAGTATATTCAGCAAATGTCTGCGGTGCAAGAGCGCTTCAGCGGCGCCACATCGACCAGTGGGAGCAGCAGTAGTGCCAGTGGAATTGGCGGAAACGGTGGTGCTGTGGGAGGCGTACCGAAGAATCCTACACTTATTCCATTGTCTGCCTTAGCCCCAGGCACAAGTACCGGTGCACCAGCTGGCACATGTAGCGCCAGCGGTAGTGTATATGGCCCATCCACGTCGGCCAGTTCAAGTGGGTCTGTTAGTGCGACTGATACCCTTCCGCGCAGCTCAACTCTTCCAACGTTACACGAGGACTCGGAGTTATCGATATGTGATGATTTTGAGAAATTACGTGTCGAAGGTGGACGATCGTCGGCCGATATGCCTTTGCGCTTAACTAGAGACCTTTTGTTGGCGACACAGAAAAGAAGGCTGGAAATTCGACCTCCTGGGTGAGTCTTTGCTAATATAGTTTCAGCCTTAGGTATGCAATTTTTTTGTAGGACATATTGTAAATATTTATATTTGCTTAAACTTGTGTAATACATATATATATTGTGCTAAGTTATGTTTCAATATTATTCCGAATTGCGTGTATTTGTTAACAGTTACTGTGCATAAATTAGCTTGTAAACAAACAATTTCCTTCTTGTTCAAATCTCGTTTTCTGTTTTTTATCAATCCTAAAGTCTACAATTGCAGCCCTTTTGGATTTGACGTACAAATTGAGAATGGAAATTAGTAGCCGTTTTTATTATCGCAATAAGGTCGCGATAAGTTGTTGCACTTCTCCTTCCTAATTTTTTTTAACAAAGCTCTAATGCAGAAGAAAATACACAAATATAAATTTCGAAGACGTAGTTTAATCGAACTGGTTCATTGAGTCGCTGTTTATCAAGATCTCCTTATAAATACTTTTTAATAGATCTCCGATTCTCTTGAATGTGATTCCTTTTAATTTATAAGTTAGGAAAAATAAACCCAACAGAGCTTCAAAATCTGTATGTCAACAACACAGGTTTTGACATTTGGCGTCAACATCAAACATCAAGGCTAGCAGGTTTGTTATTTTAAAGAATGTTGTTCACGAATCCGTGATCTGCAGATGATTCTTACTCACATTCTAATCCTGTTTTTGTTTAAAATGTTCCACAGTCGACGGTCTTCTTTTCTATTTCAGTCGTCAAATTTGTTTAATTCGTCAGTTTCGGTTTAACAAACCTGAAGGTTATTGCAAAACCGAGTGTATTGTGTAACTCTGTCCATTAAAATGAAGGTTATTGTGTAACTCAGTTATATATACGGATTAGTGCATTGCTAGATTTTCTCTTTTTTGTTTCATCTTTCTTTAGTTGCTGCCAACATTCAGGCATAATAATAATTGTTGGCGCGACAGACCACAAGGGGACCAGGGCCTAGCTTGCTCATCAACTACTCGTGTTGTGCGTGCTACTCTTCTCTAATGAATAGAAGGGACCTACAGTTTTTTCCGATTCCGATTTCTTAGACAGTTATTACTCTTTGAGTGTTATCAGCAGCTCAAAAGAGGTGGTGCCGTGAAAAATTCGAGTTGTTCAACCGGGAATCAAATCTAGACCTTCGGCTTGTGAGCGTCGCACTCTACCCACTACGCCACGGCGACCACACACCTCAGGGAATGTATTTAAATTTTTCCAGTTTCGATTCAACATTGAGCTCCATTTCACTCGTGAGTAGTCAAAAGCACAGTCTGTACGAGTAGTGGCTCAAACAGCTAAAAACTTTCCACTAGTGGTTTGAAGCGCCACCCAATTTGAGTTTTGGATTTTTATATAAGAGCATTACCAACAAAGAAACGAACATTTAGTAATTTGGTGCTTGTTCCGGAGAATTCTGTGAATGCACGAGAATCTACAACTAATTTCACAGAAATCCTGTGAAGGCACTTAAAATTTGAACACAATTTCAAGATTTTTCCGTGCTGCCCTTCTCTGCGCCACCACTTTTTTCAGACAGCACACGTGTAACTATGCATGCTCAAGTTAAGAGTTATTTCTTAGGTAAGTAGATTCTAGTCGATAAAACCCATCAATATGCATCAAAACCTTATCCGTTTGGTAACCCTTTGTACAGAGCTGGACGTTGTTGTAAGTCAACAATTTTTCGGCCCCATGCATTCTTGAGAGTGAATGAAAATTCAATCCATAACGTTGTTTGATTACACATACAACAGTACTTGATGCATACAAAAAAATGAATTGGTTTGTACTACCAGAAAAAGGAACAGCGCTTCCTTATCATCTACTCGTTTTTTGCAGGCTATTGTTCTTTCACGAGTTAGGGGGGGGGGGGCATACAATTTATTGCAGCCTCTGTACGATGATTTTTGAGAACTTTTCGCAAATAAGATAAAGAGTCATTTTTGACTTTGTCCGTAACTTAAAATTCTTCTTCTGGTGGTGAATCTAGGCTCCAACCAACATGCCTCTTCATCCAGCACGATCTTTCGCCAGCTGCCTCCAGTTGCGCACTCCAAGTTGATTGAGGTCCTTCTCCCCTTGTGTGCGCAACCTTATCTTAGGCCGTCTTAGGTTGAGTTGTCCCAATGGCTCAGATTCGAAGACTTTTCGGGCCGGAGCAGTGGGGTCCATACGATCTACATGGCCTATCCATCTTAAACGGTGTATCCAAAGACGATTGACCAGCCGCATGTCGCTGTACAGCCCATAGAGTTCATCGTTAAATCTTGTCCTTCAAATGCAAAGCAGAACCAAAAATCGCACGGAAAACTTATGTTGTATAAAGCGAGCTTAGCCCTTCGAGAGAGGGCTTTATTACTCAATTGTCTCTTGAGCC
Organism: Eristalinus aeneus; assembly: GCA_955652365.1. Taxonomy (NCBI): domain Eukaryota; kingdom Metazoa; phylum Arthropoda; class Insecta; order Diptera; family Syrphidae; genus Eristalinus; species Eristalinus aeneus. Next base: position 23,189,816 of record OY019130.1, read on the forward strand.
CAAAGAAACAGCGTTTGGCAAAATTGATTCTGCGTTTGATTTCGGTACTGGTGGTAGACGAAGTCCTTGACTACCTCGAAGTTTGCCTAGCGTGACGCTCTGTTCGAGACGTCGGTGTTGTGTGTCCTTTTTTGATAACAACATGTACTTTATTTTGCCCTCATTTACCGCCAGACCCATTTTAGCCGCTTCCGCTTCAATGTCGGCATACGCCTAATTGACGGCTCGATATGTTCGTCGAATCACGTTGATGTCATCAGCGTGAGCTAGCAATTGAACTGAATATTGGAAGATCGTGAATCTGGTGTTGACATGACATGACAGTACGTCGCCTTGTCTTAAAAATAGCTGTAAATTAAAATGCAAGATGAAGATTCAAACGAGAAATCGAAGCAAGCACTTCCAGGGTATAAAACGACACACTTGCCCACTATGTCTCGTCGGCCGGTATTTTCGAAAAATTATCCTCATAACCGAACTTTGTCAAAAAGCACCGGCAACAGTGCGCATAACATTTTGTTACAGTATAACGGTTTTAATACAAATTCACATTTGTAGGCTTGTGTCTTTGGTCTTGTTTTTTTTTTCTAATCTGAAGAACCTGTGACTAAGGGAAGTATACGCGGTATAGGATGCGTCCTTAAACCCCTCTAATTATCCATCGAAACATGGGAGACCCTTCAGACCTTTTGCCGCTATCTTTCTGACTGACTTACGCAACGTACAAAATCCTTCTAGTTTTTAATTTTATGTTATAATGTTTCCTTTCCCAAATTTTGTTTATATCTACTTCATATTAATTTTATTTATTTTTAATTTTTATAAATATTTTTTTTCTCTTTCCTTTTTATGTTCTTTTTTTATGTCTGTACACAAACAATATAAAAAAAATTATCAAAATGCATTTGCATTGCATACTCTACATTCTTATCTGCACAACATTCACATGACATCACGTCTGACCATATTGTATTGAATTGAATGCAATTTACCGTGTGTTACTGTTTTCTGTGTGCCAATTTTGAATAATAAATAAATTCCTTGGAAATGCATGGACAAATTCATCCACTCATTCAAATCACCAAACACAAAATATCCCGATTCTGAAAAAAAACAAAAAAAAAAATTCCTGCATGTAGAGCCCATGGTTATGTGTATACAGCAAATCCAAGCACCTCATATATGCCTAACTCAAGGGTCGACTCGGAAAGAGCAAGTGTAAGTTCCGGTGGACGAACCGATTCCGATACGATGTCGCTTTCAAGTTGCTCGATGTAAGTATTTGCACACACCTCTTACTTTGTTCTAATCTTTCCGTATCTTACCTTAGATGTTTGTTCTTGTTTCGATGCCTATAAGCAATGAATTTTTACTTCGGTATATGTTTAACTAACGTGTGTGTTTATTTTTTGTTTTTTTGTTTTGAAGGGATGGTCGTCCTTACATTCAGAGGAGACATAACTCCTCGGAAAGCAAGGCAATACGGCAAAGCGCCTTAGCAAATAAGGAAACCAATACTTTTCAAGTAAGTTGAATTCAGTTGTCAGCTATGAGGTGATTAATTTATCCTTGGATGTGGTTTTTTAGGTTATACCGCGAACTCAGCGACTGCATTCGAATGAACATCGTCCACTGAAGACGTCGGAGTTGGTTGCATTATTGATTCCAAAATTAGAGGAGGTTAAACGAAAACAAGACTTGGAAGACCGAGCAAGACTTGAGGTGAGATATGCTCGTAATATATTTAGACAAATTCGAGAAGCGATGTTCAAGTGAGAGAAGACTAGGAATGGCCATTGTTGGGAGAGTAGTTAATCCTTACCAATTAAATCCAATCCAATCCTTACCTGCCATTTGATAACATAGTGTATTATTTCTACATGGGCAGCCTAAAGAAGATTAAAACAAAGTGACCTCTTCTGCCTGTTCGAGGTCAAATTGCAGAATCTCTACACATTCAGCAGAAAAAATTGGCCGATGGTATTTTGTGCGCCCGCTGTTGGTTTGATTCCTAAGGCCCTAGATAAACTAAATAGAGCTTTGTGTTTACCTTAAAACTACCTTAAAACAGGCATCCTTGTGTACTATGACAGTTTGCCTTTTTGGTAATGATGCACGTAACATCAGATAAAGCATGGTGTTTGATGCGCTTCTCAACTGGCCAACAATACACTAAATCCAATATTTGACTGACAATAACCGATTTTATATATTTTTAGCGTTTTTCGGACGAATCCATTCCATCGAGTGAAAGGCTTGCCAGTGATCGTGCATTTGCGCAAGCAATATGCGAAAAATTCGCCCTTGACGAGGACAATGATCAGGATATTCTCGATCAGCATGTTTCACGTGTCTGGAAAGATCAAACTCCGCATCGATCACCAGGTACAATGTCACCATGTCCTCCACTACCAACAAGAAGGCGCATGACACACGAGTCAGAAATGTTAAGCGATGGTCCCATTAGTATAAGTATGTCATCTGAATAAATCTTAAATCCTTTCATGTACAAAAACGAAAAATTCATTTTCAGGTGGACACTCAATGAAACATTCAAAGTCAATGCCCGATCATAGTTCCTCCTCAAGGAAGCTAACCAATAAATGGCCTTCCATATACACTGATAGTGGAATTAGTCTAATCTCAGCCGATACTCTTATGAAGTACAAAGACGCCAGGTATATTAATAATCTAATGTTTCCTTGTTTGAATTGTGAAATTCGTTTTTTTTTTTTTTCTTGCGGATAGCGTGCGATCTGGTTCAAGTACCGCCTCACAATTAGAAGAGGCAAAAAGAAGACTGGAAGATGAGACCCGTCGGTCTCGTCGTTACTCACAACAACATCCTTTGCCACCTATGCAGGCTCAATCAATGAGCAGTAGTAGCAGTGGTAGTAGTAGTATACATCATCCACCACCGTTGCCGGCTAAACCACAGGAAACAACAACAGTTGTTTTCTCATTCTGTGATGAGGAATATCCATATCGAACTAAAATTCCTGGTACTCAGCCAACGTTGAAACAGTTTAAGGATTATCTGCCAAAAAAGGGGAACTTTAGGTATGCCTTCAATTGTCCACCACAAATGTTTTCATATACAACGATAATTCTTTTTGTGTAGATTCTTCTTTAAAACCCATTGCGAGGATCCCGATAGTCCAGTGATCCAGGAGGAAATAGTTAATGACTCTGATATATTGCCCTTGTTCGAGGGCAAGGTAATGGGTCAGGTCAAGCCATCCGATTAGATATTAAGTTTCTTTTAGTCAGTTTTCTACACATAACATTAAAAGAAATCTAATACCAAGAGAAACATAAAAACAAACAGAACACAAATTAATTTAACAGCAAACAATATGCAATTTATAGAATAAAACAAAAACAAAATTAAATACAAACAAAAAAATCGCAATTAACAAACGTTTAAAATAACAACAAAAATCAATAAATAATATTTAGTGATAAATTATAATGTGAAGAATTGTAAAAAGTTGTATTTTTTAAATTTTATAACAAAAACAAAAACGAGAAACAAAGTCACAAATATAACAAAACAAAAAAACAGAAAACAAAGGAGACGAAGAAAAAACAAAAAAAAAATACTAAACATTTTATATTTCATAAGATGCAAATTAAATTAAACAAAAACAAAACATAAACAGTATACACGAAGTTAAAGCAAAAAAGAAAAAAAGAAAGGAAAAACACACATACACACACGAAAATATTGCAAATATTTTTGCAAACGACAAACGAACACACGTAAACAAAGTATGTAACTTATTTTTCATTGTTTTGGTGCAAACTCAAACCTAAATTGTCATAGAGAAATAGAGCAGAAAAACAAAAGCAGAATCAGAAAACAAACAAAATGAATTAGCAAATGAAAAGAAAACTAACTCAGTAGTACTAATGCATACATTAACCATTCATTGGGAGGCGAGTTGTTCAGGGACCTACTCTGAATCTGTTCGAATATCTTTTTGTTTTTGTCCTTTTGAATGTTCGGTCATGTTCAAGTTGAATGAATTATTTGTTATTGTTCCTCATACATTCTCGTTTGGAATCATACATTCATACATTCTCCTTACAAAATGTTGTTTTGTATACCCTGAACTAATTTGGAAAAAACATGAAGAAACGTAGAGAGCACAAGATAACCCGTACTTCGGTCTGCACATTTTGGAAAATCTAGTAAACAACAAAAATATATTCATTCTTGTTTAAGCCTGCTTCCTATGCTTCGGTAATACACGCTGCAGCATGTATTTGGTCATGAATTGTTTCCCTAAAATTTTGAACACGTTTGTCGCTTTAAACTCATGACTTCTGGCTTGTGTTCTAGTTAGGCGCAGAGTTTCTATGCGTGTATAATTTTTTCATGAATCCTGAAATACGAGGAATACGAGGTTCGCTGCATACATTGGTTCACCACACGACGAAAGTTATGATGGCTATCCAGGGGTCGCCGCGAGGAGGCTGTATGTCAACTATACCTGTGCACTAACGAGGATAGTTTTGGTAACTCGCCTTGTTGAGCGCAATCAACATCGTTAGCTCGCGTGGATAGGCCCATTCTGTGTAACTAGAAATAAAGCGTCCAAAATTCCCCAAAAGGAATTTCTAATCCTTCCTAATCAAATGAGGCCATAAAGATAATCATTTCGGTCGAATGTTAAAAATGTTGAATTAAAAATTAATGGAACTATTACGACAAATTTAGAGAATTTGAAATAATGTAGTTTTAAAAAACACAGAGATCATGATACATTAGTATACAAAGCCCCCTTTTGAAGTGTAAGTCTTTGTAGCTTTTACCGCACAAATGTTGTATATATTGTATGACATGCAAACTTAACAGCAGGACGGAAACCAAATCCTAAGTCATATTTGTGTTTTAAAAACCTTTCTTTTGTAATGCACCGGCTGAGAAATGGTGAGTCCTTTATTCAATTAAATGAAAGTCAAGACCAAGTATGAAAATGATTTGCTTAAACTGCTATTGTAAAGATTAATTGCTTAATTTCAAGAGATGATACTTTCAATAAATCCACAAATTCGAGTAAAAAATATTGAAAAGGTGAAATGATGATGAGAGGTAAAGTTCATGATCCCTGACAGGAAGTTCAAATGTCAGATCATTAGATTAGATTAGATACTCCTTGGGAAGGTGGTAGAGGTCTTAAAAGATTTTAGTGATTTATTGAGAATTCTAGAGATGAGCCGGAGTTATTTTAATGTAAGTGCTCTGCATACAGGCTGTGTTTTACGTTAATCAAAACATGAATTTATTGTCACCGAGAAGTATTTTCGAAGTAAATTAAACTTGACTTATCTCCATGTTAGAAGTAAATAAAATTTCCTAAAGAAACATGGAGATAAGCATGGACGACCGAAGACGAAATAAACATTCTTGTTCATGCTTTCTATATGAACTAGGAGTGGCCGCCGTGGCGTAGTGGGTAGACTTATACGCTTAAGGTCTTAGGTTCATTTCCCGAACTGAACACCTTGCTTTCTCCACAAGATCACATCTTTCGAGCTGTAGGAATTTGTCAACCTTCAGCACTACTCCAAAGTTGTTAATAAGACTATAATTAGAATTACGGATTGGGGAACGTCTATCTAGGATTACATCATTTATTAACCGTTAACATTTCTTCATAGTTTTTCATAAGACTAACAAAAATTACAGATTGGGGAACGTCTTCATCGTCCTCATCATCTTTCGGTTATCCTTTCCCTTATCGTGTGGTGTCACATTGAGGGGATAATCTAGAACTAACTAGAAGATCAATCAGTCAACATTTATACCTGCTCTTCAGTCTCTCATACGTTTTTAGTTAAAACTGATTTTTGGTTAGTGTTCGTCCACTGGTGCGGGACTTATTGAGTGATGTGTTACGACATTATCCTTACCGCCCTCAGGATTTTAGAGCCGGTGCTACTAGTGTCATGTTTCATTTCATTTCGTTCATAGAGCAATTTACCCAAAGAGAGTATTCGATGGATGTCATTTCAAAAACATCCAAATACCAAAATAAAAGGCGGCGAACTATTTCCCTGTCCAGACGTGTTGTGCCCACAATGCTGTGTCGGTAGTTTTAGCGCGAATAAGGTGGGGAAGAAAGAGAGCGGATCCTCACGACGAAAATTGATTTTTCTGCGTTAGCAGTACAGTTCCATTCTCAATTCGTTCCGATTTTGTCATTATTTTCTGGTGGAAGGTACTGCTTGTTTTGCACTGTTTTCTGTTGCATTTTGAACTCTTTCTCTTCCTCGTCCAGCAGTAATAATGTAGTAAACATGCTGCAATACATGCATATTACATTTTTACACATAATTTTTAATTGTTTCCATAAAAGCCAATGAAATATATGAGAGAAATAATTAAAAAAATAAATCATAAGGGGTGAAAAATGTTTCAATTTTATCGTTCCACGAAACGAAATAGAAAAGTGGCCGTGAGTAGTCACAACATGTGGACACGAAGTGCTGTGGACACAACGTTGTGGACATGAAGTGCTGTGGGCACAACGTTGTGGACATGAAGTGCTGTGGGCACAACGTTGTGGACACGAAGTGATGTGGGCACAACGTTGTGGACACGAAGTGCTGTGGGCACATCACGTCTGAACTGGCACCAAGCAAACGTCATGAATCAAATTGTTATTAAGAAGCTACATCATGCTTCGTTTGCAAGCAGTACACTGTTCGAATAAATTATCACTCATCTTCCGTTATTTAATTCGGTGCAACCCGAACTGCAGCATGAGGTTCCTTCAATAGTTCTAACCCACAAAGTTTTATACCGTTCGTTAGATCCTCAACTGCGCATTGACTCACAGCCCTAACAACTCTATTCCCGATGGCTAAAACATTAAACAAATTGAATATGAAACAAATAAACAATGAATATAGAATTATTCTGGTTTGTTAATTTATTTTAACTTTTTTAGTATCTGATTTTCATTTTGTTTCATTTTGTAACAAGGTCTCTTATGTATTATTACGTTTTGTACTTCTGTTTTGTTATTGTATACTTTCTATTAGATTATTATAGTATTTATGAATAAGACGGACTGCCTGCAATAAGTTTTGTTAATAATATTGAAGTCCAATAATGTTAACAAAATGATATTCATTTTGAGAAATAATCAAAACGTAAATATAATTAAAATAAAACAATGAAATAATAAATAAACAAAAAGAAAATAAACATAAAAATAAATATTCATGTTATTTTTTTACAATTAACAGTTTAAATTAATTTTTAATTTTTAACCGAAACAATGTGTAATTAATATATAATTATTAAACTACTATAATTAACACATAAATAAAAATATATATTATATACATGAAACTGTGTCGTAAGGAGACAGGACGAAGCAAGATGATGGAAAAAATGAAATAAAAACACATCTTTTTATTTATTTATATATACATTGATATTTTTTTAAGTCAAAAGAAAACAAAACAAAAAAAAAACGAAAACAAAAAAAATACAAAAAATGGGAAAAAACTTAAATATTATATATACAATTTTATTATTTTTAAATTCAAAAAAACAAATAGAATTAATGAAAAGTAAATGTTTTTAATTCGGTTTTATTTTCTTTGCTGGCTTGAGTTTTTTTTGTGTTAAGTGTCACAAGTTGCTTGTGCGGAAGTGGGGACCAAAATTACAAAGTGGTAATCTTGCTATCTGCTATAGGTGGGTAATGTCTTTCTAAACTTCGCCATTTCAAGAGAAGACATCGTCTGTTGAGTACACGCAGTAAAATTTCACAGTCAGGAACAGGCTCGAAAGTTTGACTAGAATTTTCATTAATATTTCTGTCTCTGTAAATGAGTAAGGGTCTAGAATGGTCTAATGGTTTCCGTTTTCCAATTTTCGGAAAAAAATTTAGTCTTCGCGTGCAATTTAATTAACGAGGTATTCCAGGAGCCTATAAACAGAATTTCATGATTTTGCTTCGAAAGAAATTACGTTGTTAATAATAATTGGGTGGCGCTACAGTCCACACCCGTGCTGTGCACGCTACTGTTCTCTCATGAGTAAAAGTGTTTTTTGCCGACTCCGAATGGCGAAATTTGAGAAGCTTTTTCTTAGACAGTAATTATTCTTTGAGTTTTATTTGCAACTCGAAAGAGGTGTTGCAGTGAAAAATTCAAGGTGTTCAGCCGGGATTACATTGTTACTTGACATATAAAAAGGCGACCACAAAATATTTCAAAAAATGTTCTAGTTTTCACTATATTTTGCATTTTCTTTCGCACGTTTAATCTACAGCCCTTCAGATAAACCCACAAGAAACACACAGCAAACGAAAGAACTCTTCCCTGTGTTGATGGCAAATTGATGATAAATTTCAACCTAACGAGCTGTACACATGTATGTGCCTTGCTAAGTGCTTCGTTACTTCGCTTTTAAATGTCGAGACAAGAACAGGAAGAACAAAGGCGGCTCACAAAACAGACCTTTGTAATGCATTTTTGTTAGCAGGCAGGTGTCTGTTGAGATCCAGGACCCCGCATTAAGGTATCATCACCAATTTTTGACTGCACTGATGATACAGCACAACGTCTTCTTTGATAGACGTCTGAACAACGGAAAAAATACCAAAGAAACCATATGTGCACCATCCTCAAAAAGTTTTAAAAAAAATGAAAAAACTAGCGGCCACAGTTATCGAGTCGAAGAAATGCCTGTTTCAGAGTTAGGCTTGGTGAAACACTGTTTACTTTAGCTTCTCTTAAGGTAATCCCTTACGTTGTTTGTTTCCCCAAAAACAAAAGAAGAGATTTGTCGTACTTGCTCGATTGCCATTTGTACATCTGCCGTGATATGTCATCGCTGTTGAAATGATAATAGCAATTGTTTCCTTGCCCGTCGTTAGGTATCATTAAGTCCCATGAACCCCAAGCAGATGTGAAACACAAAAAAGACCTAACACCTACCTGCACAATGCGATTTTTATATTAAACACAAGCAGGTATAGCTTTGGTCAGTTTATTAATGGAGTTTGAAAAATACTCAAAAAGACTATAACTTCTGTAAATATTGCATCTTAAAAACTAAACAAAACGTCCATGTGTAAAAACATTCCGTGCAAAATAATGTGCAAAAAAATCTCATTTCCTTATCTTATACCTAATCTCTGTGGAACTGTTTTCACATTTGAACTTATTAACGGCCTTTCTAATATACCTATTCGGTATGAGTGAATCAGGGTCAACGTCTCCTTCCGAGCACTCAGGACATTCGTTATTTGTTGACTCTATGATTTTGTTTCTGATGCAATTGTCGCAAAATGTTCCTCCGCAACACGCAATCATAACTGCATCCACGAACACCTCATAACATATCGGACATAGCAAGTCACTGGGAGCTTCCGACCAGTTTCGATGAACCTGTTGCCTGACTGGATATGCATTTTCCTTATTCTGCAGAGATTCCACACTCAGAAACGATTTAGGTATGCCAGCTTTTCTTCTTGGCGGTTTCGGTACTTTCGTCGCTACAACTGGGCAATCCTTCATCCAATGCCCGGAGAGAAGACATTTATTACAGCGATAGCTTGTTGGCACTTTAAACGACGTTTTGGTGTACTTGGATGGACTGTAAACAGAAGTACTCTGCTTCATCATCACTTCGATTTTCTTCTCTTCGCTTATATTTAGCTTTGACAAATCGAGAATTGTCTTGGCGATTCCATCCTCGGCCTTTGAGTTTCCGACATTGATGTAGTTCGTTTTAGATGTCAGCACTCCTTTGGTAACATTTGTCTTCTTAGATTTAGGTGTTCTTGGCACTCTGGATATAATGACGGAGGTGTTTTTTGGGATCTGTTCATCTAGTTTTGTATATTCTTGTTTTGTTTCCGCAACAACTACTTTCAAGTCATCCTCAGTAGTGAGATGTTTCTGTTTGATTACTTCTCGTTTAAAATCGCCCACAGAAATGGAATTTCCGGTGAATGTAATTGTGTCGAATTTTATTGTGTTTTTGAATTGATATCTAACTGACATGTTTTCTTTTTTTTTTTGAAAAAGACAATCAAAACAAGGAGGAGTTCCCAAAAACCTCACACTTCAACCAACCGAAATCAAATGCGATTAACGATGAAGTTTTCAAACACTAAATGTCAGCTGTCATCAGCCGAACAGTCGGCAACGTAAGGTCAACGTAAAGTGAAGGCTTCGCGGGAAGGCGTTTTTCGTACTATTTTACTTTACTTACTTTTTATTTACGCGGCGACAAATTCCTTTTTACTACTATTTCGACAAAAACATTTTGTTGTGTATGACAGAACAGGAGTCCTTTCAGTAGAGTGATTTGATTTGGTAATAGCAACTATTTCACCTAAACAATTAGGTATTGAGAGAATTCACCACTTCCTCTTATACATCTATCGAGCTGCTGTCCCATAGATAGATAGCTCGATAGATGTACTGCTGCTTATATCTTAAAGCATGATATAAAGAGGCACGTACTGTCCGAACGTCCAAAACAAAATTAAACGTTAAGAAAAAAATAGCTTCTAGTACTGTGTTATTCGAGTATTCGTCAAGTGTTGTAATAGATGAGCGTAGAACTGACATTCCTTATCATGTCACCTCAACGTAAAATCTAGTACAACCTGAAAATGCTGAAGTCAGCTGTCGGCAGTTTCATCCGTCATCGACCAATTTTATACAATTCTGGTGAGCAAATACTTCAAGCTTTATAGAAGAATATCATGTAAATTTTCAATAAACCTAAATTATTTGTAACATTCTACAGCATTTCGAATTCATCAAAAAATGTCTGACGCCCGTTTAGAAGCTGTACCACCGGTTGACATTGATGAGGGCATCTTCAAATATGTCCTTATTAAGGTATATGGCAAAGAAAAGAACAATGGAACTGAGCCAAGTAAACTAATCGTCCGTGGATATTCCGACGCAGAGTGGCACTGTAAGTAATCCAAAGCAAAACCACTCACCTCATCTTCATCAATATAAATTTATTCAGATAGAGTCTCTGCATAAAAAAAGGTATTGCAGCCTCCTAGGTTGTACAAGTGATTTACTGCTTAAGACAGTCTTATAAGTTCGAAAATAATTAACAGAAGAATACAATTTGACTAAGTTAACTTATTGGCTAGTTTTCCCTGTGTATGTCCACCTTGACAGATGTGGAGTATGGTTTCTGTACGTCCTCCGCAACCTCCTCTGTCTTATGAGAATTCGATGCGCTGACATTGATGTCGATGGCTGATGCGTCGTTACTACCGACTTTTGAATTTTTCCTACTCGTTGATGAAACCTTTGATAGAAACTCTTCGAATATTTTATCAGAATTTCGTCTCTTCTCTTGGGCATTGAACTCTTCACCCACATAGCCGAGTATGAAGGGTAACTTTAATGATATATCACCACCTAGTGCGCTTAACGTTAATTTTACCTTAATGTAGTATGTTACATAAATAGCGAAGACGTTTCTCTCCTTAGCCGCAGAATCCTGCAAGGTACTGGACGCAAGCTTGTAGTTATTGATTGCGGTGGAGTCGCCCACTGAGTGCGCGTGCGGAAATTTGGACTCCACTGCTATCCAGTTTTTTGTTGAGCCTGTTTGAATAAAACAGCATTCACGTGTGTGTTTTAAGGGATAAGTAAGACCAGCTCACCTATGGTTGGAGTGATCTTGTAAGTGCTGCAGAAAGTGTCATTCGCCTTGACATGGTTGTTGTCGATTATTTCTCCTACAATATTCTTAAATTTTCCGTTACTAAACATACAAACGTCTACATGCTGCACTGCAAATATCTACAAAAGGAAAATAACATTATACCATGAAAAGGAAGGCGGGCATTTCTCAAGATATTACCTTAATCTTGCGAACTACTTTTCGGCTACTATTTCTTATTTGTACTTTGACGCTCAGAGCTTCTCCGTGCTTGTAAGCGCTCTTGTCTAGCGACGATTTTAGACTCACATTTCCCTCCGTCCATAGAAAGGGCTTCTCGATGAAACTCTCGGGGCCCTGCAGACAAAAGAAAAATAATTATTTTCTGCTTTATGGTCGTTGCAGCGGACATCTATGAAAGGGTAAGTTCATCCTGCAAGGGCTTGGGCTTGGATACAGAATGCTTAGGCGGTGGTCGCATTGAACATAATCCTTCAGCTAAGCTTATTAAGGTGTATGGTTATTCACAGGTATGTCTACTGCTTACAAGTTTTGAATTTTTTGTATTTACTGGACTCACACACAGGGGTACGGCAAAGCTGATCACGCGGAATCGAGGAACATTTTAAAAACTAAGTACAAGGATTATGAAATTGAAATTTCTGATGAAGGTTACTGATAAATAAATTGACTTTGTTACATTATAAGCGTAATTTGTCTTTTATGTCCTTGTTTGTCTTCCATTTCCCTTTAAATGGACAATTTACAACTGTTTAAGTGTTCATTGCTGAAAGTCTGTGAGGAAAAAATTACTGTTACAGCTATAACTTCGACTTTAAACATACCGCGGCAACCTAGCATTTAGATTTTAGCAGATAGTTCGATTTGAAAGAAGAGTACAACTACGAGAGGCCTAACCTACACGTTTACGCGTCAAACTTGGCAAATGATTTTTAAAACGTCCAGAAAATCTGTTCGAAGTGCTAATCGTGCTCAATACAATATTGGCAACCACTTGCGAAAACTTTGGTAAGTACGGAAAGGGGTTATGGTTCGACCAAGTCGTGGAGAATTGTATACACAAGCCGGGAACCGAAAACTTTCCTACACTTGTGAGTTTTAAAGTGAACATATAACACACCAAATGCTTAACTCTAATGCCCAATGGGAGACAAGGGAATCAAAAATCATCTGAGGAAAGGATACAGACTCTGATAAGTTTGCACGTAAAGTAATTCGTGTTTAAAGGTCTGCCAAGAATGTCTTGAAAACATTTTCAGGACATTCATTTTTTTAAGTACCATATTTATTCGACTCACATCTTGAAAATTAAAATAAATAAGTCACCCGGTATTTGATTACTGAGTGAGTACTTCATCCATTAGTCACCAAACAATACAATAAGTTAAATGAATGCATTTAATGAATTCCATGCAATAACTTAAATTTTAAAATATATTTATATTTTCTTCCCATTTCTTTGAATATCAGTTTTTTTAGAAGACCGCAACTCAGGTGGCGCACGCAAGTGGAAAGGGACCTCAACCAATTATGCGTGCGAAACTGGAGACAGCTAGCTAAAGATCGAGCTTGCTGGAGACGCTTGTTGGTTGAGGCCCTGGACTGTAGCGCCAAGTTAAGTAATTAAGTATAGCGCTTACATCTTAACGATAATCCAGAAGATTTATTCCTATTTATGAACAATTCTTGAAATTAAATTCTTTTGCATACAGACGATTTGAAGAAAAATTTAAAAACATCTTACTGGAGCGATGGCAGCTTTCGAATAATGAACATGGACTTTTTCACTTGCAATCATGTTGTACATGAACATGACATGAATGTTTCTGTGTCTGCAAAGTTTTAGCTGGTGCAACCCACCGATGTTTCACATGACTTCTTGGGAAACTTAGTGGTATTTCAAATCGTTGTCTAATCGAATTGAGTGGATGACTTACACTTATTTGACTCTGTGTCTAAATGCACAGCAAAATCATTCTTCTCCTCTTCTTTTATGTCATCCCTCACCTGACCTCCACTTTAAAGTCTCCCTACCTTTTATCATCCCCCATACACATCCAGAAACCCCCTTATACCCCACATCAATGTTCAGACACTTGAATGTTACCCTCTTCCTTTTTATGAAATTAAATTTACACTACTTAAAGGAAGTTCCACTTTACAGAAAGTTTCTTTTGTTCAACTTTCCTCTTCTGAGTTCTTGAACGCACTCAATTTGACTCGTTCATCCACCGCCTCCGCATTGCCCGTCAGTACAGAATCCGCATTTATTGCCGGTGTGCTTTTGCTCTTCTCCTCTTGCTGCTTGTTTCGATTTTGCAGTCTGCAGTGCTTGGGTGAGAACTTTGTTCGTAAGCTGGGCTTTGGCAATGATATGCAGCTAAGACTGGATTGCTGAATTGCTTGGAAGTTAGATGGAATCTTGTATATGACTCTCACACCCAATTTAACCGTTGTTCTTCCCTGTAACTTGTCATCGTTTGCATCAGCTGGAAGGGAGGTTAGTTGAGAAATGAAACTATTCCATAAAGTGTAGCTTACTCATGAAGATTCGAATGTCATAACTTGTCCCAATGGGATCACCACTGTATTTCTTGGCAGGCAACAACTGAACACTCGGTGCTGCAACACTGCCCACTTCAATTTGAAAGGGATATGCTCCTGGTCCTAGCCTATCTACTAGTGCTTGCTTAAAGGGAATTATTTCTTTTATTCGAACAATCTATGGGCGCGATAGTTTAAGTTACCTGCAGCAATGTCATCTCTCCGTCGTAGTTCATTCTTGGCCAGAGTTGCTTCAGTGCCACCACTACTTCGTTGCAAAACTTTAGACCCATTACCTCTTCATCTTCTCGCCCATATCTGCAATGAATCTTAAAGTTAATACTGTTTGACTGGGGGCTAAAGTAGTGAGTACCGAAATGTAAGAGTGAGCTGCCCGTAAATCTTTTGACTGCAGAGGTACTTAGGGTCAACCACTAAAACACCTCTCAGAGGATCCACTACTCCCTCACTGGATATCAAGTCTCTGCTTCCCATATAAAGAGTAAGGGCAGAGTTGGACGATGTCTTTTTGTAGACTCTGAAAAAAAAAAAAAAATAAGTTAAAATTCAAGTCTTAAACATATTTTAAAAATGTTGCCATAAAAAATTATCAAAAACTCAACAATTCCCAAAAATGTAAAACATAAAATCATCATTGATGTGTGTGAAAGGTCCTTGTAAGCAAGTTTTGTTAGAGAAACTAACTTCTAAAGCAGGACTTGGGTATGTTTATTAAGCATGTTTTTTAAGAGGTACAGAACTTTGAAAGGAAATAAAATGAATATAATTCTTATTTTATTGACATACAACTGTTTTATTCGGAACATAATCTTCTGGCAGTAAGATTTTCATCATATTTCAGACAAATGACAACCACGGATGGCGCGACAATCTACAAGAGGACCAGGGCCTAGCTTGCTCGGCATCTACTCGTGTTGTGCGCGCTACTGTTTTCTCACGAGTAGGAGGGACCTCTAGTTTTTTGCCAACTCCGAATAGTGAAGTTTGAGAAGCTTTCTTAAATAGCAATTACTTTTTGAGTGTAGTCAGCAGGTAGAAAGAGGTGGTGCCGTGAAAAATTCGAGGTTTTGTGCCGATAATCGGACCTAGACCTTCTGCGTGTGAGTGTCGCACTTGACCCACTAAGCCACGGCGGTCACGAAAAGCAAAACTAAGTTTCATCAAAATGGACGTAACGCGCGGATTCGTAATTCTATCAGAACCTTAATTATTCAAAATAAATTAGAAAAAATGTTTGAAGCGTTGTTTATTCGTATTGAAATGCCAAACAAAACAAAAATAAATCACTTGACAACGGATAAAATGGCTGTCAGAAATGTTGTCCTCCAAGGTATATGTATACCCGTATGAAGTGAGAATCAAGATACAAATGTCTCGATAAGGAACATTTGTTGTGAACGAGCCCTTATTTTTTATTTGTTTGTTTGCTATGACATCTGTGAAAAATATTTAGTTTACATCAAGTCATTGAACAAACAACATCATATTTTTTTTCGTGTTAAAAATGTCGAATTTTGTACCAGAGAGTGATGATTTGTGGAAAGCTTTAATTTTTTGTTTTCATTTGAAGAAAAGGGCTGCAGAGTCGCATCGAATGCTTGTCGAGGCATATGGTGATAATGCTCTATCAGAAGCAACATGCAAAAGATGGTTTCAACGGTTCAGAAATATTGATTTTGATTTGAGAAATGAAGGGCGTTGAAGACCACCAAAAAAGTTTGAAGACGCCGAATTGCAAACGATATTGGATGGAGATGACACTTTCAGTCAAAAGCAAATGGCAGCAATGTTAAATGTTGCACAACAAACAATTTCTGACCGTTTAAAAGCTATGGGAAAGATCCAAAAGTGTGGAAAATGGATGCCACATCAATTCAATGAAAGACAGATGCCGAAACCGAAAAAAATAATTGTGAAATTTTTCTTCAAAGACACGAAAGAAAATCGGTTTTGCATCGGATTGTTACTGGCGATGAAAATTGAATTTATTTTAAAAATCTTAAACGGAAAAAGTCATGGATTAATCTGGGACAACCATCAACATCAACTGCAAAACCAGATCGATTCGGCAAGAAGACAATGCTTTGTGTTTGGTGGGACCAGAACGGTGTGCTGTACCACGAGCTCTTAAAACCTGGTGAAACCATTAATACTGATCGCTACCGACACCAAATGATCAGCAAAATCGGTTCAGAATACAATCAAAACACTTGGCTGAGAGCAGCTACCGCACCCGCCGTATTCACCAGACTTGGCTCCGTCCGACTACCATTTGTTTCCTGGTGAAACCCTTAATACTGATCGCTACCGACAACAAATGATCAATTTGAACCATGCATTGATCGAGAAACGACCAGAATGGACCAGAAGACACGGTAAGGTAATTTTGCTCCATGACAATGCACCTGCACACAAAGCAAAACCGGTTCAGGATGCCCACCGTATTCACCAGACTTGGCTCCTTCCGACTTCCACTTGTTTTCATCGATGGGACACGCATTGGCGGAGCAGCACTTTGATTCCTACGAGGAGGTCGAAAATTGGGTGTCTGACTGGTTTGCTTTAAATGACGAACAATTTTATTGGCGTGGTATTCAGAAATTGCCAGAAAAGTGGTCAAAATGTGTAGAAAACAATGGCCAATACTTTGAATAAAATGTTTTTACTTTCCCATTAATAATTAGTGTTTTATTTAAAAAAATTTCATACCGGTATACCTGGTAGATGCAGAGAGGAAGAGAGAGGTGAAGATGCAGAGAAGTAACTTCACACACCGTGTGGCCTTAAAACGCACGATTTTGGAGGCCAATTCACGGGACCGTAAAGTGAACCTGAATGTGAAAGTGGTTACCAAGCATTTTCTTCAATTAATTAAATACGGATCGAGCTGTGTGGGAAGTTGCGCACTTTTGTTGTAACCAATGCTGCTATACTACATGGTTTTTAGATTGACAGATGAAAAAGTCTGTATTCGTCACTCCATAACGCACTCCATTGGACGAAATGTTATGTCCAGCATCGTTTTTAAAACAACTACAGACAAATTATTTCACACCAAATAGTCAGTTTTTGTGGATGTAACGATGTCTCAACGTGCACTTGACGATTGTTATCACTCCAAATAGAGCAGTTCTGTTTATTAACGTTTCCGTTCAAGCAAAAGATAATAATTATATGACGCGAAAGTCCACAAGAGGACCAGGGCCTAGCTTGCTCGGCAACTACTCGTGTTGTGCGTGTTACCGTTCTCTCACGAGTAGAAAGGACCTGCAGTTTTTTTCGACTCCGAACAGCGAAACTTGAGAAGCTTTCTTAGATAGTAATTACTCTTTGAGTTTAGTCAGCAGCTAGAAAGAGGTGGTGCAGCGAAAATTTCGAGGTTTTGTGCCGGGAATTGAACCCAGACCTTCTGCGTGTGAGTGTCGCACTCTACCCTCTACGCCACGGCGGCCACGAATAGCTAAACTAAGTTTCATCAAAATGGACGTAACGCGCGGATTCGATTAAGGTTCGGATTCGAACCTTAATTATTCAAAATAAATTAGACAAATTTTTTGAAGCGTTGTTTATTCGTATTGAAATGCCAAACAAAACAAAAAATAAATCACTTGACAATGGATGAAATGGCTGCCAGTTAAGTAAGTATTGGCAACTTAAATTTATTCACCTCAAAAAACTTCCTGAACCAACAGTATTGTAGTTTATTCAAATGTTTAGCAGGCGAACGAGCAAAATTTTCGTATATTGGGTCTAAGAAAATCCAAAAGCGACAAGAAAAAATGAAAAATGTTTGTGTACTCTGTTGTGGAGCGTCATGGTGAGAAGATCCAAATGGGCGGACATGTACAATTTTGGATTCTTTTTCTTCTTGTGGCTACAGTTCGGGGTGGACCCGGGCCTCAACCAGCATGTCTCTCCAGCCAGCACGATCTTTCGTCAGCTGCCTCCAGTTGCGCGCTCCAAGTTGGTTGAGGTCCTTCTACACTTGTATGCGCCAGCATAGCTTAGGCCGTTCTCTGTTGAGTTGTCCCAATGGCTCAGATTCAAAAACTTTCCAGGCCGGAGCAGTGGTGTCCATACGCTCTACATCGCCTAGCTATTTTAGCGTTGTATCCGAAGACGCTTGACCAGGTGAATGTCGCTGTACAGCCCATAGACTTCGTCGTTAAATCTTCTCCTCGAATGCTATTAACGCAAATAGGACCAAAAATCGCACGCAAACTTTTCTCTCGAACAAACTAAGGGCTTCCTCATCCGCTTTTGCTAACGTCCAGGTTTCCGCGAAATAGAATAGGATTGGGATGATCAAGCTGTTATATAAATCGAGCTTAGTCCTTCGAGAGAGGGCTTTATTACTCAATTGCCTCTTGAGCCCAAAACAGCGATTGGCAAGAGTGAATCCGCGGAGCTGAGGTAGAAGAAGGCCTTAACTACCTCGAAGTTGTTGCTGCCTAGTGTGACGCTCTGTTCGACACTTCGATGGTGGGTGTCCTTTCTTGATGTACTTTGTCTTGCCCTCATTAACCACCAGACACATTTTAGCCGCTTCTGCTTCAATGCCAGCAAACGCCTCATTGACGGCTCGCTGTGTTCGTCCGTTAATGTCAGCAGCGTAAGCTAGCAGCTGAACTGACTTCTTGAAGATCGTGCATCTGGTTTTGACTTGTGAGTTACGCACGATCTTCTCGAGAATGATGTTAAAGAAGTCACATGACAGTGCGTCGCTTTGTCAAAAACCTTTTTTGACATTGAAGGTGCGTTACCGACCTCGACGGAGCCACGAGAGTTCTTCATCGTCATCCTACACAATTTGACGAGTTTGGTAGGAATGACAAAACCAGACATGGCACTGTATAGCTCGTCTCTATGCAAACTGTCATATGCGGCCTTAAAATCGATGAAGAGATGGTGAGTGTCGATTTACACTTCTTGGGTCTTTCCCAGGATCTGCCGCAATGTGAAGATCTGGTTTGTCTTGGACTTCCCTGGCCTAAAACCACAGTGATAGGGACCTTTCAGGTTATGGACAAAATTTTTCAGGCGTTCACACAATACGGCAGAGAGGATCTTGTATGGGATGTTAAGAAGGCTGATCCCTCGATTGTTGGCGCGGTCAAAGGGGTATATTTTCTTGTGCAATGAGACCCTTCTTCTCAGCGGCCATGCTTTCCTCCGATCATAACTTACAGCATGCGTCCAACAAACTCATTTCCAGCTGCTTTAAATAGTTCTGCGGACAATCCGTCCGCTCCAGAAGCTTTGAGCTTTGTTCGACTTCATACAATTTTGGATTGAAATAAACAGATGATAACCAAGTTGGTAAATAAAGATATTGATGATATGAGGTTCCGTTTCAATATACCAATTAAAGAGCCTCTCAAAATGATCACCTAGGGCTTTATTGCGAACGAAGTTTCTTGCATGTTTTGTTTCTCCAGATTGGTTGCCAAGATTATGAGTTGCCAAATTATGATTCAACTTCAGGCGCAATATTAATATTACTCAAGCAACGGTGGCAGCACAACCAGAGATAGTATGACTCTCCAGGATGCAGGCTGACCAAGTGCGATGCTATCAAATGTCAGCGAAAAATCCGCGGCTTTTCTGTTGTCTCTAGATAGAAACGACTACAGACGACTTGTTGGCGTACAAAAGAGACACTCCACCTTCGCTAAGCATTTAGTAATGGTACTCTAGGCGACGCTTGTGGAGAAGGTAAAGACACTTCAGAGGACTTTCTCTGTCAATGTCTTGCCTTTGCTCGTACCAGGTGGCGGCTATTGAGTTGTGTGGAAAAGTAAGTACGGGATTAGTAATTCAGAGTTAAAAGTTATTGGCTATCAACAACAACCACCCCTCCAAGTACTTACTGGTCACGACTTCCACCATTTGCTCTGATTACCTTGTTAGCGCTATTTGTTGGACTTTGTTCAATTCCACAAAACACCAAACAAATATTTGCCTGCATTGCAAACGGTCCAAATCGGCTACATAACTCGTACACTCATAAGGAAAGGCTGTAAATGTAAACGACTCAATTCACTGACTCAGCACATGTGTGCCACGAGCAAGGGACTATAAAACAGTTGATGAGATGTCTCTGATTTAAATATCGTGTGATGCGAAAGAGAGAAGGGAATGACTTTAAAGAAAAGAATGATTATGAACTTTCGTGTTCTTTATGATCGTAAACCAAATGAACCATAACGTAATTTTATTTCTTCAAATACTGATGCCACTGCCGAACATATAGTTCCATCGCAGATCCATTGAAAGGACATGAAAACGACGTAAATCAAGACACATCTAGACAGAAAGTTTTTACAATGTCATCACTGTAAAAACAAATCATTAAAAAGATGTCGCGCAATTAAAGAGACTTGGCCGGAGATGTAAAAAGGAATGGATACGGCTATGTATTTGACTGTGAAGTTAACGTTCAAAAGGTCAACAGCAAATAAAAGGACAAAGAAGTGAGGAAAAACACATGTAAGAGCCGGCGGCGGTGGTTACTTACTGTGCACTGCAACAGTTACCGTGCAATGTGGCAGAGAGAACACAATTTACTTTCGTAATTTGAATTCGTGCACGGAGCATTATGAGGGATGGGCTTGTGCATCGGTGGAGAGTGGGCTAGTGGTGTACAACGCTTCTGATTAGCTGTTTACCTCTGTTTACGACAATCCTTGTAGATACAAAATGTAATCATCGTTTATAGTGGCATGAACAGAGGATACTGTGGCTGCGGGCAAGCTTGCATTCTTTTATGTGGTCGGAGCATAAATCATCTGTGTTTTCTGAGTGCATGAGTTAATTAATTTAAGGTTGAAAAATTCATGGATTTCTTTGAATGTCTATTATGCTTGGAAAAGACGCATTTGCCCGGGGGTTAGAAATATTTTACCTCGTTGTTTGCCTTTTGAATTTGATTTCATCTTTGATTGCTTTAGGAATAAGTGATTTATTTTTAAGATGAAAATGTTGCCAATGAAGTTCCTCTAGATTGTGTGGCTGCACTCGCATTTATGAGTCATATAATTGGAAATGACGATCGCAACCTCATTTTATTTGTTAGTGTTAACTGATAGAACTAACGACCATTTGGGGCGATGGCTATTGCCAAACCCAGAGGTTGAGGCAACTTGGTTTGTAACGACTGCTGGTTAAGAGACCATGTTCTCGTCCACAGGATGTAGGGAGGATGTAGGCCCTGAAACATTGTTTTAAGTTGGACATGCATAAGCATGATATGCTTGCTTTTCGTTGGTGGATGTGGTATAACACCCAAGGTTTCAGGGCGGACTTGCTGCTAGTCAACTGTGTTGACTTGCTTGAAGCACTTTTGTTCACCCAGCTGAGCCAGGCCAGTGGCGGTAAGAGGAACAGTCCAGATGATGCGACTCTTGAAACGACAGTAGTGTTAGAAAGATTCAGCCCACGACTAAGGTAAACTGATGGTTTTTCATTCATAGGCTCTCTTCTGTACATGCTCAGTAAGAACGTCTTATATTTAGTCCTCTACAATGCTTAGGAGCAGTTCTCCGTTGTAGTGCTGTCTGATGATCATGAAAAGCCAAGTTGTATGTTTAAATAATACCCTGACACCAGAAGTCAGTTCAATTGCTTGTTACGCTGATGACATTGATGTGATTGTATGAATACAGCTAGCCATCAATGAGGCGTTTGCTGGCATTGAAGCGGGAGTGGATAAAATGGGTTTGGCGGCAAATGAGGGAAAAACTAAGTACATGTTGTCATTAAGAAAGACAAACAACATGGAGGTCTCGGACAGAGCGTTACACTAGGCAGCAAAACTTCGAGGTAGTCAAAGGACTTCATCTACCTCGGCTCCGCGGTAAACACGGACAACAACATCAGTACCGAAATCAAACGCAGAATCACTCTTGCCAATCGCTGTTTCTTTGGGCTCAAGAGGCAATTGAGTAATAAAGCCCTCTCTCGAAGGACAAAGCTCGCTTTATATAACAGCCTGATCATCCCCATCCTACTATATGGCGCAGAATCTTGGACGTTAGCAAAGGCGTATGAGGAAGCCCTTAGTCTTTTCGAGAGAAAAGTTTCGCGTGCGATTTTTGGTCCTGTTTGCGTTGATGGCATCTGGAGGAGAAGATTAACGAACTCTATAGACTGTACAGCGACATGTGTCTGGTCAAGCGTCTACGGATACAACGCTTAAGATAGCTAGGCCATATAGAGCGTATGGACACCACTGCTCTGGGACGAAAAGTCTTTGAATCCGAGCCATGCGGATAACGCAACAGAGGATGACCTAGACTAAAGTGGCCCACACAAGTGGAAAAGGACCTCAACCAACTTGGAGTGCGCAACTGGAGACAGCTGGCGAAAGATCGTGCTGGCTGGAGAGGCATGTTGGTTGAGGCCCAAATCCATCCCCGGACTGTAGCGCCACAAGAACAAGAAGAAGCTTACATAGATAAGTGAGCATTGACCATTATCTCTCAAATTTTTTTTGTTGTTTTTGGTTTTCTGTATCGAAAAAGTGAATTTGACATTTCCTTATGACATACTTTACATATTTGGTTTTAATGCATTCCCGAACTTTGCCTCATTGTGAGAGAGATTTACCCCCACTCCTTAACAAATGACAGACTTCCGAATTTGGTAAAGGAAGTACTGGAACACACCTGTAATTAAGTACCTTGTGTTTTTTCCACGCTCTTTCATACATGTGGATGCATCAAAACCGAATCGTTCCAGATTACATATCTTTTCAAACTTTCCAAAACAGTATTGACCCATTGAGACGACAGCGGTTTAATTTTAATCGTATGGCGGCCCTTACCAGAACACCACGAGATAAATTTTGCTTTTCGCCAAAAAAATATGTTCAGCTGTGCAGTGAGTTTTAACAAATACATTTTATACAAAACGGAAGGGCCTATTATGACTGTTTATTTGTGCAAGAAATTCATGGCACCGCTATGACGGTGAATCAAACTAATGTATGCCGCGCAATGCAATGCAGCCTACAATCGGCCTTTGCAGACATAATCCCCAAGTCGTTTTATTAGCAATCTTCTCCATAGGCTGCCTCTAAGCTGTTTGAACCACTTCGAAGTTTTTATCCGTAACCTTTATACCATTGCTATGAGTATGTTTTGATAACTTTTCCTTAGGTCTTTCACAGTTTTCTCCGTCTCGAAATCAATTGTAAGATTTGTTGCTGCAAATTTTTTGCTTCTCCACAACATACTCCGCACCTCGATCGGACACACACTAAACGGACACCACCAACAATGCCGTGGAAAGTCACGATAACGTAAGCAATGCCAGCCGAGGCACTCCGTCATGATGCCCAACGTTGAATAGAGTTAGAGAACATTAGTAACGCAAATGTTTTATCCTACTGTTTAGGCAATAATACACGAAGAAAATATTAATTGCCCACGACGCACATACAATGATCAGTCTCAGTCTCCACCGACATTTTTCTTCCACATCATGCAAACAATTGCCATATACGAGTAAAGTGATTGCTGAATGATACCAATGTAATGGGTAGAGGTACCTTCCTACGTTTGAAATGCTGCCATGTGGAAGCAATGCCTTCCTCTAAAGACGAGTATGAAAAAAATCAATAAAGACTGAAACCCTTCCTCAGAATCTCCAACCAAAAGAGAACGAATTCAGAGATGAAATCGTGTTTTTTGTGCACTTCAAATATTTGTCATCCTCTTGCGATGCGGGATTACTTTCACAGTTACTTCATAAATTTTCACAAATGCAGACCCGTTTCTTGTCTGCCTTTGAGAAATTCATATTCATCACGTAATTTTTCTTTGAAACGATTGTACGACGAGTTTGAGATGATATTTAATACATTCCTTTCTGAACGGCATGGAGACTATATTTCATGCAATAAAACATCTTTTTTATTTGCGTTGGGTATTTTGAGTACATACGAGAGCGAAGGGCGAAAATGAGTAACTATTTCTTACCTTCATGCCGAAAAAAAAAATTCAGTGATCATTGGTGGGTCATTTGTTTAATAGAAATGACAACACTCAAAGAGTAATAACTGTATAAGAAAGCTTCTCAAATTTCGCTGTTCCGAGTCGGCAAAAATTGTAGGTCCCTTCTACTTGTGAGAGAACAGTAGCGCGCACAGTACGAGTAGTTAATGAGCAAGCTAGGCCCTGGTCCCCCTGTAGACTGTCGCACCAACAATTATTATTATTAAATGTTCTTGCAATATTAAGTGTATGCTGGTCCCACTAACACCTAAGGTTGTCTCCATCTCACGATAGGTTACATGACGATCTTGAAATATCAGTTGGCGCACAGCATCAATGGTTTCCGGAACAACAATTGATTTTGGACGACCTTTACGAAATTCGTCTTGGAGTGAACTACGACCTCGGTTGAATTCATCATACCATCGATAAACACTGGTCCTTTTTGGAGCTTCATCGCCAATAATTTAATTAAGTTCATCGATGCACTGTTGTTGAGTTAATCCACGTCGAAAGTTGTAGAAACTAATCGCACGAAAATTTTCACGATTTAATTCCATTTTTTAGGCGAAATGAATCTTTTAAGTTACTGTAAACAACACAAATAGCGCTCGTATGTCAAAACGTTCTGAGTACGTATAACCTTTAAAATGTCAAACTCTACGATAGAGCTGGCAGTTGTCAGATTGCAACACTAGTGTTGCCCAATCCCGAAATATAAAAGGCAACCGTCGTATAACGAATGGAACGAGTCTATGAAGTCTTTATTTTAACCCATAACCTTAAAAATACACAGAGTTCATGAAATCCCCCTTAAAAATCAGCATGCTAAAGATAATGTCAGAAACCACTTCGAGTAATGAGAGTGTGATTGACCAAATATAAGTTTCATTTTTATTACTGTCCAATTTTATTCGAGTCGTTAATTATGCATGTTATCGAAGTTCAACTATGGGTGGAGGAGGTTAGAGTTATTAATATAATCTCCCCCCGCAACGTTCACTTTTTTATTCAACTCTTTTTATTTCTTTAATTAATTAGCTGAGATGAAAGCAATGTTCTTCTGCCACGAGAAGAACAACCCCAAACGATATCATGTGCTTTTCAGCCTACAATGCGCTCTTTTACCTGTTCCATGCTGTCATTAATCACAACCGCGCGCCAGGAATGTGGTCCTCACAGATAATCCATTACATTTGCATAGCTAAGCAAATATGTCACATTCCTCCCCAAGGCATTTCTCTTGAAAACAAAATTGTACACGGTTCATGAATTTTCATTCATCCTTTGTCGAGATGAGCACATCCCTCAAACATTCATCAATTCCAGTCACAATCAATTACCCCAAAAGCAGATTGTTGCTCAATCAGTTTCAGTGACTTAATTTCCACACTGTTGCTGAATTAAAAAACGAAAATTATTTTATCAGTTATTTAAAGAGCCTTTTACCCCTTTACGCCTTTTGTGAAAGTGATTTTGCAGGAACACGACTTGTCGCTCCGTTATTTGTACCCTCCATCAACTCCAGAATACTCGTACATGTGCGAAATTTCCCCCGGGATCAGAATTTCAAACAACTCCAAGTGCGCAAACAAATTGCTCTGAGTGCAAACAAAAAAACGCAAAATTTCAGAAAAGCGAACACTCTAGTACATTAATAAGCCATAAAATGTTTTGCGAACTTTAACTCGGCCCACGCACAATCGAGACTTAAAGTCTTGATGGAGAATAAAACTTGGAGTGAACATTTCAAATTGATGGGCATAAATTGGATAAGTCTGTTTGCGTTGCAGAATCTTTCATAAAGCCATCGCCCAAGTGTAAAAGTCTCTTAGCATAAAATTGTTATTGATGGCTTCCAAACAATTTTATGCTTGTTTACGGAGTTATTTCGTCTTTTCCCGAATTTCCGTCACTCACTGCACAGAGCAACGCTCATCACAGTATAGCAGAAAGAATCACCAAACGCACGTTGCGAAGAAGGAGCGTGGCACCAGTTTTACAGTTACGTCGAAACGAGTTGTTTCCCATTCGGGGATGATCTGCGACATGGAAACCCCTGAAATACCTGCAAAACGCGTTCAAATGTTATCGAGTTAACTTAATCCATCTGCCATTATCCCCCCGTCAAAGTTGTCACTATTCACGGTGGATTGGGGACCAAGGAAATCGATTTTCTATCATTTGCTGGGACTTTTCTTGTCTGTCAGATGAATGGGTTCTTTATCATACAATGTTGTGCAAAAATAACACCTCACATGGGAATTGACGTCATTTTGCGCACTGGTGATGGGTATTCCATTTCGAGTGTACATGGAAGGGAAAGGATGTCAATTCGAGTCAAGTTGAAAAATATGTGCAACCAGGCGTGTTATATGCCTGCCCAATTCTCAATTGATTGGCTATGCGAAGTGATTTTCAAGAGATGACGTTGTTAAAACTAGGAAAAAGAGAAAATTTCACTATATTCTATATATAGTAAAAGACTTATAACCAATCGCTAAGCGCACGTTTTTCGACTTAATTTTTTTTTTTTCATAGTGAGTTCACAAAAAATAATACAAAGTGTCATGTACGCAATGACAGTTCAAAGCTAGGTTACAATATTCATGACACAAACCCCAATTATCGAAAAGTGATTTAAAGCTTTGATTTCAATTAACTTAATTTACATTTAATTTGTTTACAGTTTAAATTTGTTGCATTATATTCGTTATTGTTGCCCTCAAGTCTAGATCAAGTTTTGTGCAACACATACGTCTGCTCCGACTCCTTTGAATACGAAGGTTGCCTTTTATATTTCGGGATGTGGCAACCCTAGTGTTGCAATCTGGGAACTGCCAGCTCTATAGTAAAGTTAAGCACTTTAAAGGTTATACGTAGTCAGAACGTTTTGACATACAAGCGCTATTTGTGTTGTTTACAGTAACTTGAAAAATTCATCTCGCCAAAAAAAAATGAAATTAAATCGTGAAAATTTTTGTGCGATTATTTTTTACAACTTTCGAGGTGTATTAGCTCAACAACAGTGCATCGATGAACTTAATTCAATTTTTGGCGATGAAGCTCCATCAAGGACCAGTTTTTATAGATGGTATGCTGAATTCAACCGATGTAGTTGTTCACTCCAGGACAAATTTCGTGAAGGTCGTCCAAAATCAGTTGTTGTTCCCGAAACTATGGATGCTGTGCACCAACTGATATTGCAAGATTGTCTTGTTGCCTATCGTGAGATTGAGACAACCTTAGTCATTAGTGGGAACAGCATACATTCAATATTGCATCAACATTTGACCGTCAAAAAAATTTGTTGGCGTTGAATTCCACACGATTTGTCAATCGCTCAAAAAAGGGCTCATGTCGATTAATAATAATAATAATAATAATAATAATTGTTGGCGCAACAGTCCAAAGGGGACCAGGGCCTAGCTTGCTCATCAACTACTCGTGTTGTGCGCGCTACTATTCTCTCACGAACGGCGAGATTTGAGAAGCTTTCTTAGACAGTTATTACTCTTTGAGTGTTGTCAGCAGCTCGAAAGAGGTCGTGCCATGAAAAATTCGAAAAATTGGTGTCGAGCTGGGAGTCGAACCTAGACCCTTCGGCGTGTGAGCGTCGCACTCTACCCACTACGCCACGGCGACCACTCGAGCTGAGAGTCGAACCTAGACCCTTCGGCGTGTGAGCGTCGCACTCCACCCATTCATGTCGATTGGTCGAAATAAATGCTCCAAAAATACGATCGCGGTGCTTCGAAACACGTGTTTGACATCGTGACAGGTGATGAATCGTGGATTTACGCGTATGAGCCCGAAAGTAAGCAGAAGTCGACTGTATGGGTATTTCAAAATGAGCCAAATCCAACAAAAGTTGATCGCGCCCGAAGCACTTCCAAGCAAATGGTCGCCTTTTTCGGAAAAACTGGACATGTCGCAACCGTACCACTAGAACAACGCAGAACAGTCAATTCTGAGTGGTACACAACCATTTGTTTGCCAGTGGTCTTACAAAAAATCAGGAAAACCAACTGCCAAAGACGGATCACCCTTCACCACGACAATGCGATCTCTCACACATCGACTCAAGCAACTGCATTTTTGAGCACTCAAAACATCGATTTGATGAGTTATCCGCCGTATATTCCTGACTTGGCACCGTATGACTTCTTTTTATTCCTGTGCGTAAGATATAAAATGAGAGGTCAACGTTTTTCCACACCTGAAGAAGTGGTTGATGCGTTCGGAATGCATGTTTTGGACATACCTCAATCAGAGTGGCAAAAGTGCTCCGACTATTGGTTCAAACGCATGCAAAAGTGTATAGATCTAAATGGGGAATATTTTGAAAATCAATAAAGCTATTTTCGATGATTAATAGTTGTTTTTGTTCTCTAATCCCAAAACATAAAAGGGAACCCTCGGATCCGTTGTTATCCGTATTGAAGCAACCATACCATGTAATCGTGATAACTGGGATGGCGCCAATTAACCTGAAGTTGAAGCAAAGTTGATATGAGACTGAATAGATTTTTTTTAAAATAAAATTAAGCTTCAGTTGACAACAATTGGTTTTGAAATACTATAATATTAGAAGGTAATTGTCCGAATCGGACAAATTTTAGTCTAAGTAAAACTAAATGCTGTATTGCCTCACAATTTAAAATGTTTTCAAAACTCTGGCGTAATGTGCTTCTGCATAATTGCTCGAATTCGTCAAAAATTCAAATCTGAAGGGAAGGAAAAGTACAAGCACATAAATTGAGTAATTTTTTGTGTACGTAAACATTCTATGCATTCAAATAACAGTTCGGTTGTCAACCTAATTAAAACCAAACAGAACAATCCAAAAACTAGATTAATATTGTTTCTGCAAAAAATAATGTGTACAGGGTCTACGAGCGATACTCACACGCCGAAAGTCCAGGTTCCATTCCCGGCTGAACACCTCGAGTATTTCACGGCACCACCTCTTTCGAGCTGCTAACATCGCTCAATGAGTAATAACTGACTAAGAAAACTCTACTCACTACGCCATGGCGGCGACTGTCTAAGAAAAAGCTTCTAAAACTTCCCAGTTCGGAGTTGGGAAAAAACTATAGGTCCCTTCTGCTCGTGGGAGAACAGTAACGCACAACACGTGTAGTTGATGAGCGATCTAGGCCCTGATCCCCCTGTAGGCTGTAGCATATCCCAATTTTTATAATTATTGTATTATACAATAATTAAATGTTTTCATTGAAAACTACGAGTAGTGTACAATATATTCTCGGTATCGGGGTGAAGATGTGGTTATACTCGTATATATAAATTTACATATTTATCAAGTAAAACTATTATTTAATTGCATTCATGTAAAATTTCACATAAATGTGATTATTTATCCACGTTTTATCTCTAGTTAAACAGAATCATAATGAAAACTGGGACGACGATGGTGAAAATTGAGCATCACGCTGTAATTCAATTTCTCACTAAGCAAAGAAAAAGTCAAAAAACTATTCATGAAGAGATGGTGGCTGTTTACCAGGGTTCCGCATCTTCAAAAAGCGGTCAAATAAGTTCAAGAGAGGCAGAGCGTTGACGACGACTCACGCTTCGGCGCCCCGGCTACTGCTTGTACGGGAGAAAACATCAAAGAAGTCGAAAGACTTGTTCTTGAGGATGCCCGAAATAATGGCAGAAATCACCAAGCTATCAACTGGCACCATTCACACCATTCTTCGTGACCATCTTAACCTTTTAAAGTTCAGTGCAAGGTGGGTGCCACGAATGCTCACAGCGCCTCAGAAAATGTAATAATCTCATGCTGTAGAGAGCTTTTGGAGATGTGTAGTGAGAACGCGGATGGTATTATGGATCGAATTGTTACTGGGAACGAAACATGGGTTCGCCACTGTGACCCTGAAAGCAAACAAGAGTCCATGCAGAGGCATAAAAAAGGAACAGACCACGGAAGTAGGTTAAATTCACTCCGTCTGCCGGGAAGCTCATGAAAACAGTGTTTTGAGACTCAAAGGGAATCTTGCTCTTTGAGTACAAAAAAAAAAGGTGAAACCATCAACGCGACATCCTACGCTTCGACATTGCATAATTTGCGGGAGGAAAATAAAAGAAAAGACGGGGTAAACTTGCAGTGGGTGTGATGCTTCTTCATGACAACGTTCCTGTTCACACGGCGCGAGTTTCCAAGGCTGCTTCGCGAGATTGTGGTTTCGAAGAAATCCTACGCCCACTCTATAGTCCAGACCTTGCCCCTATTGATTGTTTCCTGTTTCCGGATTTGAAAAAATGTCTTCGTGAAAACAGATTTTTGGACAACGAGGAACTCAAGTCGGCAATAAATTGGTATTTTACAGAGAAAGAGGAAATTTATTTTTTTGAGGTTCTAAAAAATTATTCTCAAGATGTAACAAATGAATTGATGTTATGGGAGATTATATTGAAAAATAAAAACAATTTTTTAATGTTGCTAAATAACTCTCTTCCGCCTTTCTGCTTTTTCAATTTTCCGGCTATGTACAAAGCACAGAGCTCGTATCTGGCAATACTTTACATCATTTGAAAGGTCTTGACATTTTGTTTATAATTGACGCTTGCAAAAGGGGTTGCGAGTGACCGGATCAAGTCACAGCACGGGAAAATATAGATAGAAAGAAGATATAGAGGAAGAGAGGGGGAGGAGGTACCGATGCACATTGATTTTAAATGCCTGTAAATTCCTAATTCGTGTAGTGCGGCTAAAGAACGAGTCTCTGAATTTGACTGTATGCCCGAAAGAGGGCTTGAGGGCGAATTGATGGGCATTCCTAGCGAGGCGTGTATTGCGGGTGAATTCTTGAAGGGGAGGAATGCAACTGGCTAATTCATCTGAGCATTTCTTGTTAAAATAGCGATAAAAGAGTGACAACGACGCGACATTACGTCGGTGTTCTAACGAGTCAATCGACTTCGCAATATTACTGTCACCTATAAGTCTTATCCCTCGCTTTTGAATTTTATCCAGCAGGTGCAGGGAGGTCTTAGAAGCACCTGACCAGATAGGAGCGTTATACTCAAGTTTTGGGCGTATGTATGCCTTGTATATTGTAGCCAGATCAGAAGGGGAGAAGTACTTCTTGCACCGTTTAAGGAAGCCTAGACATTTCGCAGCGTTTTTGGCGACCTCAAATATGTGATCGTTCCAACCAACTGTTGGGTTGATACACATACCGAGGATGGAAAGTCTTTTGGTTTCAACAACACAAGTGCCGTTCATGGATAACGGCTGATTATTTTGTGATCGCTTTAACGACAGTAGACAGCACTGAGTTTTGAAAGCATTAAATTCCACTCTATTCTTATTTCCCAATGACATAACCTACAAAACGACGCTATGCATGATTGGGTTGGATATTGCGTTCAACAGGTAAAGACGTGTAAACATGGAGTCCACTAACGTCGAAATTCGCGCTATCTTAAAATTTTCCTTCGTTAAAGGCAAATCCGCTAGAGAAACGTTCCGTGAGATTAATGGTGCATTGGGGGATGGTACTCTATAACTTCGAACCGCGGAGGAATAGCTTCGACTATTCAGAGCCAGTGAAAACGACACCATGGATAAGCCAGCCGGCGGAAGAACTGTGACGACGAATACCGATCGAATCATGGAAACCATCGAGTTAGACCGGCATTTGGCATCTCGTGACACCGCCCAGAATATAGGAGTTAGTCACCAAACCATTTTAAACCATTTATAGAAGGCTGGATACAAAAAAAAGCTTGATGTTTGGGTACCGCATGATTTGACCCAAAAAACCTTCTGGACCGAATCAACGCCTGAGAAATGCTGCTGAAACGGAACAAACTCGACCCATTTTTGAAGCAGATGGTGAGCTGCGCCGAAAAATGGATCACATACGACAATATCAAGTGAAGACGGTCGTGGTTGAAGGCTGGTGAATCGTCCCAAACAATGGCCAAGTCGGGATTGACGGCCAGGAAGGTTTTGCTGGGTGATTAGTGGGATTGGAAGGGAATCATCCACTATGAGCTGTTCCCATATGACCAGACACTTAATTCTACCATCTACTGCGAATAACTGGACCGCTTAAAGCAGGCGATCGACCAGAAGCGTCCAGAATTTGCCAACAGGAAGGGTGTAGTGTTTCACCAGGACAACGCCAGACACTTCGTTAATGACTCGTCAGAAGCTACGGGAGCTCGGATGGGAGGTTTTTTCGCATCCACCATATAGCCCGGGCATAGCGCCAAGTGATTATCACCTGTTCCTGCCCATGGCGAGCGCCCTTGGTGGTGTGAAGTTGAACTCAAACGAGGCTTGTGAAAAGTGGCTGTCCGAGTTCTTCGCAAATAAGGTGCTTCTACGAGGGTGGAATTATGAAGTTGCCGTCTGGATGAAAACAGATTATCGAACAAAACAGCGCATATTTGAACTAAATCCAATCACTGTAAAACTTTTTTTGAAGCATTAAATGAAGAGCAAAAAAGCGAATATTTGACAACCATATAAATTAAATTCGCATTCTCCTTCATATCGATATCGAGAATATATATGTAACGTCCCTCGTATTCAAAAAGAGTTTGAAACTCCATAACAAAAGGAACTATGTGAATACTAAATGCTTTTAAAGTTCACCGAGATTCAAGACACAACATTGTTATTCTTTACATTAAAATACATACAGCTTCAAATCCTGATGAGCATCCGAATGAAATTTCATGTGAACATCGTTTACACCACAAAAGTTGAGAGTAACTACCACCACACATTTGTTTTATGAATTTCCAACAAACTAATGTAACGACATTTTCTGAAGGGGCTAAATTCTGTCGGATACGGAAATAGAATTCTGAAAGGGTTTCCTCTTGCCAGGTAATTGAACGATTTTGAATGGGGAAGTGAGCCAACTTTAAAACTGAAGACTGGGGCTTTAAGGAACATTTTGCTTAATCATAATCATATCCAACTTTATAAATAAGCCATATCCTATGTATAAATTAAGAAACTTTGGGATTTCGGTTGTGATATGAATGAGATTGGTTTGTGATTTGCAAATGTATGCAAAACAGGGTACGCGCATGTGATACCTTTAACAACGAGAGTATTCGGGAATATTCAAATTTCTCCTGGAACTATTATTTTGACAACTGCACGAGTTATCAGTTTAATTACTGTAGAACAGAGGTTTGCTCTTTCTAATTTTTGTTTTTCGATGTAACATAGTGCTGGCTGTGGAAACATTTTCTTCCATAGCCAAATATGAATCACAAATTGGAAGGTCAACTCATGCAAGAGGTTATACAATGCGCAGAATGTACAATAGGACACAATCCCTATTTTTTGAATCGCTGAAAGTCCGAGATTCTTAAATTGTTAACTTGATGGAACTGTAAACAAAATATAATATTGCACGCAAGAAAGCGCCGACTGAACTCCACGCCCACTACAAACACACATCAAGGCCATGTAGGTATTCCAACATGGCCCTATGGCTATGTTAAAGGATCAGTATTACACCGCTTTGCCGCAACATTCATTTCGAGCCAAAATAAGATGAACTAGTTCTGTTCTTCAAAAGGCGAGTTGTCGAAGATGGCGGCAAGAAGCTCGTTTGAGCTTCAGAAATAGAAAAATGAAGAAAGTGCATTTCAAGCGAATATGTTCAATCAAAAACCCTAAAACCAAGTGTTTACAGGAGATTTTCATGTGGTTTTCAAAGCAAGCGATATGCGCTGCATTTTGTTTGCATCCTTTGAAGCATTCCTTCGAATTCATGGTGGGAGCGGTCTCTCGCAGATTGTATTGAAGCAGGAAAACTGATCATATTTACGTTTCCTACTGTTGATTATAATTCCTATCGATGAAACCCGTTCGTCATTCGTGTGTCCATTCATTTGAATCCAGCTGAAGTTAATTTTTGCCTCTTTTTCGGTTTGCCTTTGGAAGTCGGTAAGAAATGAACAGAAAAGGAACAGATTTTTTGTAATAGCTTATATAAATATGGCGGGGGGTTAAGTTCTTTTGCATCGTCAGGCTGGCAACTCCACACATCGCGCGACCACAGCAGAAAGAAGATTAACGGGACCCAAAAGAAAACAGGAAAACCGAACGGGAGTTAGCGCGAAACAGTTCATGGGTGCAGACGCGATTGTCATAGGCAAAAGTATTTATTCATAAAGTTAGTTAGTAAGTACTTGAGTCGTTTTAATGGTATCCAAATATATAACATTAAATAATATATAACATCAAATAAATAACATTAAAGGAATTTTCGGCAATAGAATATAAGCTTTCAAAATGAAAGGGAAAAGCTAAGATGACGAGGAATAAACAGGCAAAATATCAACTATATTTATATAGTTATATATATATATTTTATATTATATATATATTTTATGATAGCAATTCTTTTTTTATGATTGGAGCGCCAAAGGGATTTGACGAAACTAGACCCTAGTCCTCTTAAGGATTGTCGCTCTGTAAAATGATTGATTATTAGTAGCAAAATTAATGTTGTCCGTTTTTAGGTCGTTTTCAACATTTATATTTTGAAGAGATAGTTTGAAAGTCATGAATTAATCTTCACACTTTGAAATAAGCAAGAAAAAAAAACTTAAGGTTTAACCAGGTTTTCGAAATAATCCCAATAGGCACAGACATCTGTGCCAAGCATCATGTCTAAATATTTATTTGTATTTGAGATATGATATATGAAGTGAGCGTCAAGATACAAATGTCTCGATAGGGAACATTTGTTGTGAACGAGCCCTTATTTTTTTGTATGTTTGTTTGCTATGACATCTGTGAAAAATATTTAGTACACATCAAGTCATTGAACAGACATCATATTTTTGCATCGTGTTAAAAATTTCGAATTTTGTACCAGAGAGTGATGATTTGCGGAAAGCATTAAGTTTTTGTTTTCATTTGAAGAAAAGTGCTGCAGAGTCGCATCGAATGCTTATCGAGGCATATGGTGATCTTGCTCTATCAGAAGCAACATGCAAAAGATGGTTTCAACGGTTCAGAAATAATGATTTTGATGTGAGAAATGAAGAACGTGGAAGACCACCGAAAGAGTGTGAAGACGCCGAATTGCAAGCGGTATTGGATGGAGATGACACTTTGAGTCAAAAGCAAATGGCAGCAATGTTAAATGTTGCACAACAAACAATTTCTGACCGTTTACAAGCTATGGGAAAGATCCAAAAGTGTGGAAAATGGGTGCCACATGAATTAAATGAAAGACAGATGGAAAACCGAAAAAAACATTTGTGAAATTTTGCTTTAAAGACACGAAAGAAAATCGGTTTTGCATCGGATTGTTAATGGCGATGAAAAATGGATTTATTTAAAAGAATCCTAAACGGGAAAAATCATGGATTCCTCAACATCGACTACAAAACCAGATCGATTCGGCAAGAAGACAATGCTGTGTGTTTGGTGGGACCAGAAAGGTGTGCTGTACCATGCGCACCTAAAACCTGGTGAAACCGTTAATACTGATCGCTACCGCCAACAAATGATCAATTTGAACCATGCATTGATCGAGGAACGACCAGAATGGGCCAGAAGACACGGCAAGGTAATTTTGCTCCAAGACAATGTACCTGCACACAAAGCAAAACCGGTTCAGGATACAATCAACACACTTGGCTGGGAGCAGCTACCCAACCCGCCGTATTCACCAGACTTGGCTCCTTCCGACTACCATTTGTTTTCATCGATGGGACACGCATTGGCTGAGCAGCACTTTGATTCCTACGAGGAGGTCGAAAATTGGGTGTCTGATTGGTTTGCTTTAAAAAACGAACAATTTTATTGGCGTGGTATTCACAAATTGCCAGAAAAGTGGTCAAAATGTGTAGAAAACAATGGCCAATACTGAATAAAATGTTTTTACTTTCCCATTAATAATTAGTGTTTTATTTAAAAAAAAGCGCTCACTTCATACTATATATATAAATCCTTACGTTTCTTTAACAAAGCGCAGATCTTAGTGGTCCCCGTAGCGTGCGACGCTCACACGCCGAAGTATCCAGGTTCGATTCCCGGCTCAACACCAATTTTTCGAATTTTTCACGGCACCACCTCTTTCGAGCTGCTGACAACACTCAAAGAGTAATAACTGTCTAAGAAAGCTTCTCAAATTTCGCCTTTCGGAGTCGGCAAAAAACTGTAGGTCCCTTCTACTCGTGAGAGAACAGTAGCACGCACAACACGAGTAGTTGATGAGCAAGCTAGGCCCTGGTCCCCCTTTGGACTGTAGCGCCAACAATTATTATTATCTTCGTCTCTAGCGTATGTCCACTGTTTTCGCTATATAGCATATTTATTTTGATTCTGAGAGGCACAAGAGAGACGAAATTCCGTGTTCAGCGATTGACTAATGTCGAAAAAAAAAAAATGGATCAAGGAATTGGCATTCAATCTTGTGTAAAAAATGGAACAAAGTGCTCAAAAACATTTGAAATGTTGGCAATGGCATACTGAGTGAGTGAGTGTACTCTGAGTAAAAAAAAACGTATTCAAGTTTTAGAAGCTGTTCAAAGAATGTCGAGAATGGTAGACTAAGAAATTACTTCAAATAAAGGTTGTTGTCTGGTAGACCTGGTAGGTTGGACTAGGTTTTGACTCTCAGCACTCCAGGTTTTCAGCCACATCAGCCGCTACTTGAAATTGACAGAGAAAGTGTTTTTCAGTATGTTTACTTTGCCTGCAGGCGTCGCAGAAGGGGTCATAGCCAGGCCCGATCAGCGCTTAGCAAATGTGAAGTGTCCTGTTTGCACGCCAACAAGCCATCTGCAGTCTTTTCTGTCTTGACAGCAGCATGGAGCGGAAGCAGAGCCACATCATCATATCTCCACGGTAAGAAGAGATGTACCAAAGAAAGACCCATTTCTGGTGGTTACACCGATGCCTGCCAACGCCTGTTTTAGGTTTTTAGCAAATTTCGACTTCCGCTTTTGAAGGTAGTTTAAACGATATGGATGAAGTTGGCTAACTTAAGCAGTTTTGTGATAGCTTTTAAGTTTTATAAAAAACGAAATAAAAAAATACGTAATAAACTGCGCAAAATTTGAGAAAGAAAATAAGGAAAGTACAATCATAAACATAAACACTTACAAAAAACCAGAATGCACAGAATAAAAAAAAAATAAAAAAAATTAAACGAAAAAGAAGCAAGGAGACTCCACCCACTAGACCCGACTCCATCACGGGGCCCAATCCATTTTACTCTGCATAAGAGCAAATCTATTAAGCCCGCTTACGATATGTTTTCCCAGCTGAGAGCTATTATCAATTGAGCTCCATCATCATCCACCCATCACAAACCAAATTAGTTTTATCACAACAATGTGCCGGAGAACCCTGCGAAGAAAATGTATTACGGTGGGTAATTGTTTGTATTTTAAAATGTGCTCATATGACAGAATTCCCACATGAGCAGGTACAGGGGTACACGCAGGCACTCTCATTTGCATAAACTTATGAAACCCTTATCCAATTATGGAGAAGAACACACGTTTCCAGCGTGACCTTCACAGCGGCAGCAGCACATTTGTTAACTCCCACATTACGATTTACCGGGTGCCATGCCAGATGTGACAACAATCGGGTCATTCATCACCTCTAACGAGCATCGAATATGTGTTTCAAATAGTTCCTGGAAACTAAATTTACATGATTGGTCAATTGGTCATGTTCTCTTTCAGGACTTCCACAATCTTCGACTCAGGCATGCTTCCATCCCCCGAAATGGCATTGATTGAATGTCCACAACGGAGGGCGCTTTGGGGGATTTTTATTGTGTTTTTATGTACGAATAAATCCCTGAAGATTTTGATTCATCAAATTCATCAAATTCGTCAAGTTCTTGTGTGTTGCTTTAATGCCGCTTAAAGCATTAAATTGTGTGAGTAAGTGAAGGCTCAAATGACAGGAAATAAGGTTTTGAAGCAAATTGCGCTACGACACAATTTTAGAGGGAAATTTCATTTTGAGTTAAGATTTATAATTACAAACGAACATTTCAAATTTATCCTCTTTGGAATTTCTTGTCACTCCCTCTTTTCAGGTTTCCAGACTGAGGAACTATTGTATTTGAGCTGCTTCGGAAAAACTTAATTTTTCAAAACGCGTAAAGTGTGTTTTTATGAGGTTTATAATTTTAAAATAAAATAAAGTAAAGATTGTTCTTTTAAATTTAAAAAAAATGCTCACAGGTCCGTGAAACTACAAAACTGTGCAAAATAATAGCACTATGTTCAATCTTGTCACAATTTTGTCACTGTTTTGCTAATAACTTCTTCCTACCGTTATAAAAATAGATCATATTTATTTATGGCACAACTACCTTATTCCATCAGGTAATAAAACCTATAAACAGGATAAGAAAAAAGCGCATTCTTAATTTAGAAATGTCGAATAACACCAAATTTCGGTGTGTACAAAATAATATCACCAAGATCAAACATTCATGAATATGAAATAAAATGGAATAGTGAAGTTTTTTGTTCTCATTTTTTTAATTGGGTTACTAGGTCGATTCCCAGCTCAACATCAGTTTTTCGAATTTTTCACGGCACTACCTCTTTCGAGCTGCTGACAACATTCAAAGAGTAATAACTGTCTAAGAAAGCTTCTCAAACTTCGCCGTTCGGAGTCGGCAAAAAACTGTAGGTCCCTTCTACTCGTGAGAGAACAGTAGCACGCACAACCCGAACAGTTGATGAGCAAGCTAGGCGCTGGTCTCCCTGTGAACTGTCGAGCCAACAATTATTATTGTTACTTGGTCGTATAACTTTTATTTTTAAGTACAGCGTGAAAACATGGTGGCATCAAGCCGATTAAGGCCTGACATCGCTGAACAGGGATATTCCTTCACGCAACCCGACAACATCCCATAGCATAGCACAGCAACTAAATGTTGCGTCTCTATCACTAATTTATCGCTATTTCAACAAAAAATGCTCTAACGAGTCAGGCAGCTGCATTCATCCACTTCAAGAATTCACCCGCAATACCCGCCACGGTAGAAATGCTCACCCGTTCACATTTAAGCCCACCTTCGGACGTATGTACAGTTAAGTTTAGAGACTCGTTCTTCAGCCGCACCACACAAATATGGAACGCTCTTCCCTGCCCAACTTTTCCCCTCATTACCATACAATCCACAGGCATTTAAAACCAATGCGCATCGGTACCTCCTTTCCCTCTCTTTCTCTATACCTTCTGCCCGTGGTGTGACTTAATTCCAATTATTTAAGGGTATAAGCAATCCCTTTAGTGAGCGCCAATTCATATTCAAAAAATGGGATGAGCGCTATAGTAGGAAAAGTATCCTCATACGTTAATTTTTGCTCGGCGGTGCTTAAGAGTCTTTACAGATAAAAATTCTTAGTTTTTCCGCCTGCGAACACATGTTCTGGTCCCAGGAGTAACAGGATTTATCCGTCCATAATATATTGCGCCTTTTAGAGTGTTCCCAGTTCAGATGCTATTTCGCAAATTTGGTTCATTAGGCATTAGTGGGACCAGCATACATTCAATTTTGCATGAACAGTTGACCATCAAAAAAATTTGGTCGCGTAAATTTGTCAATTGCTTAAAAAAAGGCTGGTGTCGATTGGTCAAAAGAAATGCTCCAAAAATACTATCGCGGTGCTTCGAAATACGTCTATGACATCGTGACAGGTGATGAATCGTGAATTTATGCGTATGAGCCCGAAAGTAAACAACAGTCGACTGTATGGGTGTTTCAAATTGAGCCAAATCCAACAAAAGTTGCTCGCGCACGAAGCACTTCCAAGCAAATGGTCGCCTTTTTCGGAAAACCTGGATATGTGGCAACCGTCCCACTAGAACAACGCAGAACAGTCAATTCTGAGTGGTACACAACCATTTGTTTGCCAGTTGTCTTCCAAGAAATCAACCGCCGAAGACGGATCACTCTTCACCACGACAATGCGAGCTCTCACACATCGGCTCAAACAACTGCATTTTTGAGAACTCCGAACATCGATTTGATCCGCCGTATAGTCCTGACACCGAATGACTTCTTTTTATTCCCATACGTAAAAAATAAAATGAGAATTCAATGTTTTCGTCGACACCTGAAGAAGCGATTGATGGTTTCAGAATACATGTTTTGAAGATACCTCAATCAGATTGACAAAAGTGCTTCGACAATTGGGTCAAACGCATGCAAAAGTATATAGGTCTTAATTGGAAGTATTTTGAAAACCAATGAAGCTATTTTCGATGATTAATATTTGTTTTTATTCTCTGATCCCGAAATTGAAAAGGCAACCCTTGTAAACGGGTTGCCTTCGACTAACTTTACTTATTGTCGTTGATCGGTGGGGATTATTTTCGATTTTATTCCTCTTTTTTCTTCCTGTTGAGCGTAGTTTTTGGCATTTGAGATCATTTTATTTGTACACCCAACAAATTTACTTATAAATTTGTA
The DNA here is from genome assembly GCA_955652365.1 of Eristalinus aeneus. Classification (NCBI taxonomy): domain Eukaryota; kingdom Metazoa; phylum Arthropoda; class Insecta; order Diptera; family Syrphidae; genus Eristalinus; species Eristalinus aeneus. Next base: position 23,230,543 of record OY019130.1, read on the forward strand.
AATTTTACCCTCAGAAAACAGTTTTTTTTTTATTAAGGCACGTTTCTCGGGAGTATAATGCACACCACGACCCATTTTATTTTGCTAACAACATTAATAATAATAATCGTCAACTACTCGTGTTGTGCGCGCTTCTGTTCTCTCATGAGTAGAAGGGACCTACAGTTTTTTGGCGACTCCGAACGGCGAAATTTGAGAAGCTTTCTTAGACAGTTATTACTCTTTGAGTGTTGGCAGCAGCTCGAAAGAGGTGGTGCGGTGAAAAATTCGAGGTGTTCAGCTGGGAATCGGACCTAGACCCTTCGGCGTGTGAGCGTCGCACTCTACCCACTACGCCACGGCGAGTTTTGAACGTCTACATATGAGTGGAACAGTATTCGTGTAGTTGTGTTAATCTTCTTAATTGTTTCTTGCACATGAAGATTAAATGTTAAGCGCTTGTCTAAATAAATACCAAGGTATTTTACATTCGGTTTCCATTTGACCGCAATTCCATTGACAATAAGTCTTTTGCAGGGAAGTAAATAAGCTTTTCTTTTACTAGCAAAAAAGATAGCTTGTGTCTTAGAAGCATTAACTTCAATTTTCCAGTTAATACAATATGTTTCGAAGGCATTTTAAACATATTATAGATGAGTTGCAACGTTGAAACCAATTACATCTGATGAATAAATGCAAGTATCGTCAGCGAAAAGAGCGATATTACAGTTTGTCAAGATAGGGAAATCGGATGTGGTGTTTAAGTTTAAGTTTAAGCTTGGTTGTCGTTACATAACCCTCTTCTCCTTCCTTCCTGCACAAGTTTTTTTTTAAACCCACTGCAGTTGAGGACATGATTAAATTACAATGATCCCAACTGCAATGCTCAGCGCTTACAATTCAAAAGAAGCTCGACATAAATTCTCTGTGGGTGTTGAGACATATAAGAAAAGTAAACAAGTTCTACATCTGGCAAGGTTGAAAGCTCGATTCCTACGCAAACGCCGACATTTCCTTTGAATTTCGCACAACTCCCACAGAATATTAATTCTCCATGAAAGGTTTCTTTGTTCTTCAGTGTCGACAATAATCTAGAGAAACCACCCACTCAACAATACCACCTAAAACAAAAGAAGTTCTGAAGAAGCTAAACATTGGCATGGCAGCTCCATTTAATTTGACTTCATTTCATTAAGATTTGGATTGAATTCGTTGAAATAAAAGTCGCCAGAAAAATGACAGTGTTAATAAGCTCATATTAATGTGATTTGTTTTTTGTGCTTAACCACTTAAAAAAAATAGAGATTGCAAGTCAATCAATGTTACTAGACAGTCAGATATTGACATTCAATATCAGGCATATTCTTGAAAAATAAAACAACAATTTGAAAATAATTTCATTTCATTTAATATATCTCTTATTTTCCAAGACCACACTCAGGCGGAAGGTCCCCGGTTGGATATCTGTGCTGAACACTTTGCATTTTTCACAGTACCACCCCCTTTGATCTGCTAACAACACTCAAAGAGTAAAAAGCTTTTCAAGCTTCGCCGTTCGAAGTCGGCAAAAAACTGTAAGTCCCAGTACTCGTGGGAGAACTGTAGCGAACAAAACACGAGTAGTTCACGCGAAAATCTGGCCGTGATCCCTTTGTGGACTGTTATTCCATTTATCGAAATGTGAACAAATATTTATTCATAAGAAGTACAATGCAACGTGGGTGTATGCTGTTCAAAGTGGATACTAAGCCGCCCATTCAGTTGAACAATTTCCACAAATCAGAGATGCGTATTAACAAAGGATAAAGTCTCTGTACTCAGCCACAGACGATTCCTGATTCAATTGAACTATTTGCCATTGGAGAAGCGATTACGTGAAATGGAATTCAATTTGAATACCCAAAATGATGCAAAATAACATGTGGTGTGGAAAACTTTCAGTATAATTTCGAAAGGTTATGTTTGTGCAGCAGTCTATGTAAGTAGCAAATGCTGAAGAGCGCATTAGGAAAGCCTATAATGCCTTTTATGCATTGAAAACAAATGTTGGGACTTGGGTGGGAATCGAGGTCAAATGTGGCAATAAAAGCCTACACCTCCTTGGTTCTTGAAATTGTGTGGGCTTGCAGTATCGTGGACGGTTTTAGAAACAAATTTCGACGACTTGTGTGCCAAAATAAGCCTACACCTCCTTGGTTCTTGAAATTGTGTGGGTTCGCAGTATCGTGGACGGTTTTAGAAACAAAGTTCGACGACTTATGTACATACATTGGAATTTAATGTGACATTGAATAAACGCATTGGATTTTGGATTTTTTAATGTTTTCATTCTGCATTAGCATTGATTATCACTGAAATCATTCACACAAGATGCGAATGGCAAAAGGAAAAAGAGCAGAAGCCAAATTTAGCTTGACATTAGTGAACATTGCCTGGATCTCGGCAAACGTACGTTATCCTTATAGAGAAAAAGAAAATCTTAAAATTTTATATGCCCACGAAAATTATAGCATTTACGGGTACGTTTGGTTCCGCGACCAAGAAAGAAAAACTCCAATCAAGGTACAAATTGTGTGCATGATGGAAGACAAGACGATACATAAAAGGGTGCAGCACTTGTTGATTACCCACCGTACGTATATGAAGTGAGCGTCAAGATACAAATGTCTCGACAGGGAACATTTGTTGTGAACGAGCCCTTATTTTTTTGTTTGTTTGTTTGCTATAACATCTGTGAAAAATATTTAGTATACATCAAGTCATTGAACAGACAACATCATATTTTTTTATCGTGTTAAAAATGTCGAATTTTGTACCAGAAAGTGATGATTTGCGGAAGGCATTAATTTTTTGTTTTCATTTGAAGAAAAGTGCTGGAGAGTCGCATCGAATGCTTGTCGAGGCATATGGTGATCTTGCTCTATCAGAAGCAACATGCAAAAGATGGTTTCAACGGTTCAGAAATATTGATTTTGATGTGAGAAATGAAGAACGTGGAAGACCACCAAAAAAGTTTGAAGACGCCGAATTGCAAACGATATTGGATGGAGATGACACTTTGAGTCAAAAGCAAATGGCAGCAATGTTAATTGTTGCACAACAAATAATTTCTGACCGTTTAAAAGCTATGGGAAAGATCCAAAAGTGTGGAAAAGGGGTGCCACATGAATTGAATGAAAGACAGATGGAAAACCGAAAAATAACTTGTGAAATTTTGCTTCAAAGACACGAAAGAAAATCGGTTTTGCATCGGATTGTTACTGGCGATGAAAAATGGATTTATTTTAAGAACCCTAAATGGAAAAAATCATGGGTTAATCTGGGACAACCATCAACATCGACTTCAAAACCAAATCGATTCGGCAAGAAGACAATGCTGTGTGTTTGGTGGGACCAGAAAGGTGTGCTGTACCACGAGCTCCTAAAACCTGGTGAAACCGTTAATACTGATCGCTACCGACAACAAATGATCAATTTGAACCATGCATTGATCGAGAACCGACCAGAATGGGCCAGAAGACACGGCAAGGTAATTTTGCTCCATGACAATGCACCTGCACACAAAGCAAAACCGGTTCAGGATACAATCAAAGCACTTGGCTGAGAGCAGCTACCCCACCCGCCGTATTCACCAGACTTGGCTCCTTCCGACTACCATTTGTTTTCATCGATGGGACACTTATTGGCTGAGCAGCACTTTGATTCCTACGAGGAGGTCGAAAATTGGGTGTCTGATTGGTTTGCTTTAAAAGACGAACAATTTTATTGGCGTGGTATTCACAAATTGCCAGAAAGGTGGTCAAAATGTGTAGAAAACAATGGCCAATACTTTGAATAAAATGTTTTTACTTTCCCATTAATAATTAGAGTTTTATTTTCAAAAAAAAAACGCTCATTTCATACCGGTACACTTTATAGATCAACATATATTATAGGTCGAGAAGAAATATACAGTGGCTGCCACAACTAATCGCACACAGAAACTAACAATTTTTGTCCTGTGATTTCTCAAAAAAAATTCACTGAGACTTTTAGGATTTATTATAATTTTATTAAGTAGCAAAACTAATATTCATTTTTTTTTAACAAAATACCATTTGTTTTAACAGAACATAATAATTTCAGAACAACTGAAACAACTTCACAATTCCACCCTCATATCGAAACAATTCATGCTTAGTAGTTGGCTGCGTACCCTTTTGATTTTATAATTTTTTTAAGCCGTCCAGGCATTGAAGAAACAAGTTTAAGACATATTTCTGGGCTTAGGTTTTGCCATTCTTCTTGAAGGCCGGCCTTAAGCTCCTGGATATGTCTAAAGTGCTTTTTTGCTATTTGACGTCCGAGTTCATCCCATATGTGCTTAATTGCATTAAGGTCAGGTGATTGTTGTATACCTACACTTTCTGACAGCTATACAACAGCCACGATCTTGCTTTATAAGACGTGTGCTCTGGGTTGTTGTCTTTGTAAAAGATGAAATTGTCTTGTATTCCGAGTTTATTGACACTTGGTACCAATGGTTGTTTCAATACGTTAATGTTTGCATTTTTGTCCATCGTTCCCTTGACAAAATGCAAGTTTCCAATACCAGCACTCGGAATACATCCCCTTACCATGACTGACCCCACCGCCATGTTTTGTTGTAGCCCACGTATGTTTATGAGAGAATTCTTCAATTGGTCATCTCCATACAAACGCTCGGCCGTCTGACGACTTTAAGTTGAGATTGCTTTTGTCCGTGAACAAAACCTAATTTATAATAGTACAATGTCTAATGGGTAGAAATTATAACAATTTATGTAGTACTACCTTGCTCCACAATAACAAACCCTGTTTAAACAGTGTAAACTGTTAATTTAGGTCTTTCCTTTCGCACTTATGTATGGCTTCTTCCGAGCTACACATCCATTTGAATAGTGATTTCGATGTACTCTCTGAAATATCTCATCACTTACTTCATTTTTCTCCGTCTGTTGGGAACTCATGTATAGTTCCTACGAATAATGCATTTTGCTTACTCTACAACATTGAAATTGCTTGTTTACTCTTTCCTTCTTTATGAATAACCTTCAAATTCTATGTTTTGTTGTTAACATTTTCAATTGAATTCTGTGACAGCTTTCTAAGCTCATTTCTGTAAAGAGCTTTATTTGCATTATGTTAAGGCAAATGTTAGTATCACTGTAAGCGATCATGCCATATTCATTATGTACTGCTCATGTAAATACTTGCTCTATATCTTATGTTATGTCCGCAATTGTAGCGAGACTTCTTGGATAATATGAATTATGACTCTTCCTCTTTCCATTTCGGACCACCAAGTAAGAAGGTAATAAATTAAGAATAAATTGCATATATGGAACGTGGTAAGCAATTTGGCTTTTCTTCTTATCGTCGTCTCATCATCGCTTAGCAATTTTCGCTCTGTTAACAACACCGTCTCTTTAAAAAAAAAACCTTTGGAGATTCCGACGATACAATAGGGTTTTCAGTGATCTACCGCGCAAGTAATTTTTCGTCATATTTGTCCAATTTTTTTCCTTGTCCCTTTCTGCTCACATTATGAACCCTGTTTTTATTTTTGTAGGGTGAAATACTAGGCAGCAGAAACTTCGAGGTAGTCAAGGACTTCGTCTATCTCGGCTCCGCTGTAAATAGGGACAACAACATCAGTACCGAAGTCAAACGCAGAATCACTGTATATCATAAATCCAGTCACATCACTGGAAACAGTCGACTCTATTTACATTCAGTAAGCAAATCTTAACACAAAAAAATGAGTAATGGGGTTTCCCGCCAATCGATTGACAGCTGTCTGAGCCTTGCGTTGTTCATTGTAATCCTACGCCATCTGTTATGAAACCTTTTCCGTTATTTAACTTTGCTCAATAATGTTTCCGGCAATTAAATTTTAGCCAAAATTCTAGCATCAGTTTAAGTTGTGAAAGCAACTTAAACCTTATTTTTTGTATCTGGCAACACTGCTCATATATACACTAAGCTCACGATATACAGATTTAAAGAATAGGTAATGTACTTCTTTATCTGTCAATTTCCAGTGACGTCATCTGCCGAACCGTAACTTCCAATTGGGTGTAAAATTAGAATAGAAACTCGAAGTAGTGTTTGAATGTATATCATTTGCGGCATGAATTAAATGAAAGTAATGTGTTATTTTATAAACAATGAAATTATTTTTATTTTTCTTTTGTTAAATTATTTGTAGAGCATAAATATTTACAAAATATACATACATTTATTTGTTATTTTAAATTTCTATGAACCTATTCGAATTAATTTTCTTTATTTTCTATTCTTATTCTAAAGTACATCTTACACCTAGAAAACGCTTTAATAATAATGGGGTTCAAAGAACATTCAGAACTTAGATCTAACATATCATTAATATAAATAATTACTGGCTTTAATACATTTTTATTATTATAATCGTTAAATTCTTCTTCTTCTTGTGGCGCTACAGTCCGGGGTGGACCTGGGCCTCCACCAACATGCCTTTCCAGCCAGCACGATCTTTCGCCAGCTGTCTCCAGTTGCGCACTCCAAGTTGGTTGATGTCCTTCTCCACTTATGTGCGCCACTTTAGTCTAGGTCGTCCTCTTTTGCGTTGTCCCAATGGCTCGTATTCAAAAACTTTTCGGGCCGGAGCAGTGCTGTCCATACGCTCTACATGGCCTAGCCATCTTAAACGTTGTATCCGTACACGCTTGACCAGGCGCATGTCGCTGTACAGCCCATAGAGTTCGTCATTAAATCTTCTTCTCCAGATGCCATCAACACAAACAGGACCAAAAATCGCACGCAAAACTTTTCTCTCGAAAAGACTAAGGGCTTCCTCATCTGCTTTTGCTAACGTCCAAGATTTTGCGCCATATAGTAGGACGGGGATGATCAAGCTGTTATATAAAGCGAGCTTAGTCCTACGAGAGAGGGCTTTATTACTCAATTGCCTCTTGAGAACAAAGAAACAGCGATTGGCAAGAGTGATTCTGCGTTTGATTTCGGTACTGATGTTGTTATCCCTATTTACCGCGGAGCCGAGATAGACGAAGTCCTTAACTACCTTGAAGTTTCTGCTGCCTGGTGTGACGCTCCGTCCGAGACGTCGATGTTGTGTGTCCTTCCTTGATGACAGCATGTACTTCGTTTTGCCATCATTTACCACAAGATCCATTTTAGTCGCTTCCGCTTCAATGCCAGCAAACGCCTCATTGACGGCTCGCTGTGTTCGTCCAATCACGTCGATGTCGTCAGCGTAAGCTAGCAATTGAACTGACTTCTGGAAGATCGTGCCTCTGGTGCTGACTCATGAGTTACGCACGATCTTCTCGAGGATGTTGTTAAAGAAGTCACATGACAGTGCGTCGCCTTGTCTAAAAAATAATCGTTAAATACCTTATCTAAATATTGAATTTCATCCATAAATTCTTGATTCGGCTTATGTAGCCCTCCTTCATTTATCACGTCTGTCCAAGTCATTCCGATGTTTTCATCCACTCTCTCGGAATACATGTCTAGAAGATTACCTACCTTGATTTCAAGAATCCAGGCTGGATATCAATTTTTGCCGCAAATTTTTTAAGCGTGGTTACAGCAGGGAAGGTATAGCCCTTTTTTAGCATGAATCGATATGCTTTCGGGCAACTAGCATGAATGGCTGTACACTTCGATATGTCATCCAAAGTCCATCGTACTCTTTTTTTTTATAATTGCCGCGTGCAAAACGGGTTGCGAGTACCCTTAAGTGACCGGATCAAGCACGGGTCGAAGGTGTAGAGGAAGAGAGGGAGAGGAGGTACCGATGCGCATTGGTTTTATAAGGCTGTGGATTGTAATGAGGAGGAAAAATCGAGCTGGAAAGAGCATTCCAGATTCGTGTAGTGCGGCTAAAGAACGAGTCTCTGAGTTTGACTGTACGTCCGAAAGAGGGCTTAAGGGTGAATTGGTGGGCATTCCTAGCGAGGCGTGTATTGCGGGTGAATTCTTGAAGGGGAGGAATGCAACTGGCTAATTCATCTGAGCATTTCTTGGTTAAATAGCGATAAAAGAGTGACAACGACGCGACATTACGTCGGTGTTCTAACGATTCAATCGACTTCGCAATATTACTGTCACCTTTAAATTTTATCGCTCGCTTTTGAATTCCATCCAGTAGGTGCAGGGAGGTTTTAGAAGCACCTGACCAAATAGTAGCGTTATACTCAAGTTTTGGGCGTATGTAGGCCTTGTATATTGTAGCCAGATCAAAAGGGGAGAAGTACTTCTTGCATCGTTTAAGGAAGCCTAGACATTTCGCAGCATTTTTGGCGACCTCAAATATGTGATCGTTCCAACTAACTGTTGGGTTGATACACATACCGGGGATGGAAAGTCTTTCGGTTTCAACAACGCAAGTGCCGTTCGTGGACAACGGCTGATTATTTTGTGATCGCTTTAACGACAGTAGACAGCAGTGAGTTCTGAAAGCATTAAATTCAACTCTATTCTTATTTCCCCAATCGATTATGCTGTCGAGGTCGGAATTTAATATGCTTAACATACGCTGCCGTTCCGAGTCTATGGCAGAAGTGGAGGGACGTGAGCCAAGGAACGAAGATGAAAAGCTGAGGGTACTGTCATCAGCGAAGGAATGAATAGGATTAGAAGTAGCAGACAAGAGATCATTTATAAAAATGAGAAAGAGTGTTGGAGACAAAACGGAGCCCTGGGGAACACCAGCATTAACATGATGAATATTAGACTTGAATCCATCCAAAACGACTTGTATTGAATGATTCGAAAGGTAATTTCTAATCCATTGAAGAAGAGACCCATCTATCCCAAAAGCACGCATTATCAACAAGAGAGCCTGGTGCCAGACTCTGTCAAATGCCTTTGAAATATCAAGCGCAACAATCTTGCTTTCTCCTGCATTGTGCAAAGATTGGTTCCACTTTTCAGTGAGATATGCCATCAGATCACCAGTGGAACGGTTGCTTCGGAAGCCATACTGCCGGTCATTAAGAAGCTTCCGGGACTCAAGATATTTCATAAGCTGACGGTTGATCAGCGTTTCCATGACCTTAGTGAGAAGGGACGTTAGTGCTATGGGTCGGTAAGAGGTGGGTGACGAACATTCGCCCTTTTTAGGGACGGGCTGGACAAATGCAGTTTTCCACTTACTCGGAAAGAGCCCTGAAGAGTAGGACAGATAGAAAAGCTTACGCAGTGGTTTTGCCAGTGTAGAAGAACACCTCTTCAGAAGAACATTGCCATTTTAAAATCTCGCGGAAATCGAAAGAATCTTGTTTTTTTTCACTATTATTTTCGCTGCTTTTACTTTGGTGCTTTTTCGTATTGTTGTTGCATCCAAATACTGCACAAATTGGCATTTTTTAATTAAACTTTCACTGAAAACTATTCACAACAGATTCAAAATACACTTTAAATACTTCGCGCCAAGATAAATGTCAATTTCGGTTCGGCAGGTGACGTCAGTTGACAGAACGAGAGAAAAAAATTACCTAAAAAAAACCTATCAGAACTCCATCTCACATTCACTATTTGCCCTGCCAAAAAAGGATGTTCCACTTTCCAGTTCAATGAGAACAGCCGTACCACGAATAACAAATCTATTTTTGGATTTGTATCAATAGAAAAATAAATCACGCATCAAGTTGCCACTGAAATACATTTCAAATTATATTTATTCCCGTGACAGATTGAAGTTCCGGTTCATTGCTCATGAAGGATTGCTTCTTCCCGCTGAATACAAATGAGGGTACATCTTCGCCGCCACAACAGCTCTGCCAATCGCAGTCCTCCAAGTGAAATCTGTCGATTTCCTGTAATCATCCCTTAACCGCAGAGTAATGCTGTGTGCGGTAGAAATAACCGATTGCCTGTCTGTTGCAGCAACCTTCAAATGACAGGCGTTTGTCAACAAAACTAACGAAAATGAGCTCTAATTTAACACGCCCATCACAACACGCAAACCTCCCTCCGGATAGGGTCAACAGGCTAATGACAAGGCAACTCTCCCGTCTGCAGTGTCTATGCATGTGTATACTGAACCCAAACACAACAACGAACATTATCCGGACGCTTATCGACTCACTTACTTTGCGTTAGCAATTTGATCCATTTTAATGACATCCCAATTCCCTCGGTCAACTTGGCTCACAGCTGCAAGGACGACGAATAGATGCTGTACCCACTTAAAATTTTCAAGTGATTTACATAATTACAATTCGCTGAGGCACATCTCTCCTTAAGGTTATCCACCTCACTCCCGGGTGGCGGTGGGGAGACCCTTTTTAGCCGGAAGTTGTCTCTGTTGCAGACCGTCGGACAACTGTCACTTGAAGACGAAGTGTGTCCTTGCACGTAATTTAATTGAGCCCTCTCGCAGGATTCTGTTTATTTGATGTGTCCCCTGCTTACGTAGTGTAACACCGTAGCTGTGGGGCGAACTCTGCTTCTTTGATTTTATTTAATTTGTCAACCTCAGTGTCTGTGCCCCGGGAAAGCTGTTTGATGTGCAGGTTGGACGAGATGATTGCGCCATTAACTCCCACCTGAAACGAATTATACGTGTGTTTGCGTTAGAAGTATATAATGACTCGTTCAATTTAAAATTTTACCAAATTGTGTGCGTTTCTAATAATATCAAATCAATTCGCTTTGTGGGAATAGCAGTGGAGGAAGAAGTGTAGATAAGAGTGGGTGATGTTAAATTAATGTTGTCTTGGGAAAAAGTTACCAAGTCACATTATTGAAAGATGGAGACTTTTGAATAACGTTTTTAGCGATGGAGCTATGATGAGTTTGTTGTATACTGATGGAGTTATTGAATTTTAGCGTTGTATGACTTAACACATACACATACTCACAAAAGTATATACGGCATGAATTTTCAATATTTTTCTTAAAAGAACGCAAAAGTTGAAATATTTTCCACTAATATTATTTATTCACATTAAAAAATAATAATAAAACAAAGTAAAACATAATTCATAACAAAACTTAAGAATAATACATTGTTTCTCATTTTTTAACACTTTGGAGCTCTCACAAAAGTATAAATACGATTTTGATAAAAACTAAAAATATAAGAATAGTTAGATTATTAATAAGAAGTATGGCCTCCTTTGGCTTTAATAACTGCAGATAAACGGGAAGGCATGGAAAACGCTAATTTATGAGTAATTTCTGGGCTTATATAATTCCATTCCTCAGTCAGAACTGATTTTAGCATTGAAATTGATGTTACTCGCCTATTCCGAACTTGTTGTTGTAAATGATCCCATAAGTGTTCTATGGCATTTAAGTCAGGAGATTGTGGTTTATGTTCCAGTTTATTTTTGATATTATAGAGCAACCAATCCCTTACTAAACCGAATAAGTGCGTTCTACCCCAACGAGGTTCTGTACAACGAGGCAAACCTTATAAGGATAGATAATTTTATTATTAAGTTGATTCGTAGTCACACTGCTCGAGCCATGGCTTCAACCAACAGTCTGATCTTTGGGGCTTACTACCCAAATGAAATGTACCATCAACGGGTGCGTCTTAACGGCTTCATTCCACCTGAAGCTTTCCTCTACTTGGAGGCCTCTACTAAAGGCCTGATTCAAGATAGGGAAGGCTGCCCCATCATCCTCCATGTCGTACGCCGAACAGTGGAAAGGCGACTTCAATACGAGCCGGATGTCGCTCGCAGCCACGAGGAACTCCTACGGTTCAGTAGAGCGATTTCGGCCCGCGACAGAGCAGTATCTGCAAAAGAACGGCTTTTTTATTGGTGGCTGCACCAGAACCAGCCTTCGGTGCAGCTAACTTCTTAAAACATATGACGGGGTAGTTGTGTTAGTAAAGCCAACTCACGTAGGTTAAGGTAGTTTTAAGGCATTTTATAAAAAACAAAATAAAAAAATAAAAAAAATAAAAAAATAAAAAAAAACAAAAAAAAAAAACAAAAAACAACAAAAAACATAAAATAAAAATAAAATTAAAAATTGGATATGAAAAAACAAAAAAAAAAATCAACAAAAAACAACAAAAACCATAAAATAAAAAGAAAATTAAAAATTGGATTGGATATATATGTTAAGCATATAATTAACACATACGCCCTGATGCACGCGTCCGTATAGCTATACGGACATAGTTAAGATCATTTATAGTAGCTAAATAGAGTTAAGTTTAGGTTTTTATGATTGTATACAGAAATAAGTTTAAGTGTAAATACATTTTTAGGTATGTAGGTTAAATAGTTTATTAAGTTAGGTTAAGAATAAAAATGTACATTTGAGTTTTTACAATTTTCTTGGAAAAATTCATTAAATATATATATATGTAGGTTTAAGTACTTATTAAAATAAAAAAATAATACATGAAGCCGAAAGGCAAAAAACAAAGCCCTAGATTAGCTTAGAGTACTCATGAAGAGTCAGTAAGTTAGAATTAAGATCAGTAGATTACTTTGGTAAGCTAGTTTTAAGTATTTTTGTCTAGCACGTAAGAAACTGAATTAAGGTAAATAAAAATGCATTATAAACTAAACTAAACTAAACAGAATAAGTGCTTAGGATCATTATCTTGTAATAGTATATCTTTGCCCGTTAATTGTAGTTTTTCAACACTCGGAAGGTAACTATCTTTCAAAATGTCTATGTACATATGCTTATCCATTATTCCATTTATATACCTTAAAACACCAACACCACTTGCTGCCATTGCTTCCCATACCACGACAGATCCATCTCCATGTTTTACGGAAGGAACAACATTTTATGGTTCAAGCTCGGTGTTCTTTTTTCTCTATACTTTAACGCGGCCATCACCATCAAAAATGTTAAATTTGCATTCGTCGGTGCAAATGACTCGTTCCCAAAACGAAGAGTCTGTTAGATGCAAGAATGATAGAAATACAGATTACGCATTGCGCATGTCTGTCACCTTCTGTCAATTTTTGATGACGTAGGCGGAGACAACGGATGTTTACTTTTTATATACGGATGCCAGATTTGACTGCGATTTCCGCGCGTTTATTTGAAAAAAATTGAAAGAAACACATTTTGAAATTTATAAACAATTAAATAAAGAGTAATTTTTGAAAATGAGGTGTGCTGTGTTTGGCTGCAATGCAAACAACAATAGGGGAAAACCGAATGTACGGTTTTATACGGTACCAAAACACAACATCCTGCGGAAGCAGTGTATTCACTTCTGCAGGAGAAAGGATAATTTCAATCCAAACATAGCCCGGATATGTTCTGCGGATAGTTTTGAAAGAAACTTGCAATTTGAAATGGGTAAGATGATTTGTTTATTTACTTACATATTAAGTCACAATTTTATTACAGGCCTTTGCAAAAATAATGGATATAAGTTAAAGGCGGGAACAATTCCAACAATCCAACCAAGAGCAATAGTCGCTCCTTCATCCCGCGACATCAGAATGCAATCCAAGGCAATACATGAAATGATTACAGAGCTACTAGCGGAGAAACCAGTGGCATTGATATTTGATTAAACTCTTCGGAATCATTTTATTGACCAAGGGTTTAAAATAAATGGAAAGGAAGTAAAAAAAAAACAATCCTTACGCTTCTAACGTGCACAGCGTCTGAATGTCAGTCACCCATAAGATATCTGCAGGCCATTTAAACGTTATTGGAACTGAAAGACAGAAAGTTAAAATGGCTACAAAACTTTTTTCTCACATCTCTCTCATTTAGGTGAACAAACAGTTGCTTCGGATGACACGCCTGACTTAGTTTCCGAATGTACTCTTACAAGTAATGTTTTGTCTACATACATATCTGAATTATATAAATATGTTAACATTCTTTTTACTTTAAGGTACGATACTTAAGAGTATAACTATAAATCCTCCAAGCACTGATGTCTACAGCCAGGTGGACAATGAATTGGAATCTTTAGCTCACGATGGGCTTGAAAACTTGGCTGGGTACATTTGCCATAAGTTGGGGGATGAAGTTCCCGACATACGTGTTCTTCAAAATAAGAACACGACTTTTACGTGGGTTTACCATCTCAACGAAGGAGGCCTGGATAAACTTACATCTGCACTAATGATTCATATGAAGCAACTCGAAGAGATTTTCGAACGTGTGAATGGAGATAACCTCTTGATTTCCCCCGAATATCTCAAGACACATTTGGAATTGGCCAAAAATGTGAACTGTGGGGAGAAAATAAAAAAACTTTATTTTAGAGCACGCATGTTTTTTAGGATAAGGAAACTAAACAAAGAAATTACCGAGTTTCAATTCAGAAAAAAAAGAAAATATAATAAAATTGTCCACTAATACAAAATTTAAATCTAGTCTTTTATTTCAATAACTTGGTTGTTTTTTTCCACTCTGCATGCAAAATGCTTGAATTTATAGCCCTGAAAGTAATTGGATAGTTGAATTAACTCAATTGGACATTCAGTTAAAACTTATTTTATGTTAAAATGTTCTTAAAACGTGAATAATATTAGAAAAAAAATCAACAAATTACTTTTCCTGCTGCAATTTGTATGAAGAGATTAAACAATAACAAAGAGCTGTGAAATCAGAAGTCTCGCGTGACGTAAGCTGCGCAGAACGAAAGAAAATTGAACCCTCTATTGCGCAATCTCTTTTTCTATCATTCTTGGTTAGATGGACGTTATGATATTTTTGGGAATATGCTAATCGTTTTGCTTTGTTTACCTCCCTTAGGGCCGATTTTTCAATAGTCAGATAAACAGACTGATTGCTAACGAACGAATAAATTTATTCGATTCTTTATCTGCTAGATAAGTAGTTTCAGTTTTTCAATCGAAAACTAACAGCTGGATAGCTATTTGACCGTATTTTGCAGAGCGGCAAATATCAATTGTGTCTAACTTCACATGGTATTTGTGTGAATGAAACAGATTAATTGGTAAATGGTTGTGTTAGAGCAAATGAGCTGGTTATGCTCTCAGATAAACGTCTATCTTGAGATCTCCGTATATTTTAAATAATTTCCCGGGTATTTTCGAAGTTTCAAGTAATAATTAGTTAAAATGGAAAACGTTGACCTACAGACAAAAAAGTGCGGGAGGGCTGTTAATTTTATGCCTAGTGAAAAGCGGTTATTAATGGATTTGGTGTTCAAATTTCGAAACATAATAGAAAATAAAAAGACAGATGCAATTACCAACAAAGAAAAAGATACTGCGTGGACCAAAATTGCAGATCTGTTGAACAGTGCGAGTGGCGTGAACATACGATCATCTAAAAATTTGAAGCTGAAGTATGAGAGCGTTAAGAAAAATACAAAAAGAAAGCCGCACACAATCGCCCAGATTTATACAAAACAGGTGGTGGAGAAGCCACACTTGCAGTATTCTCAGTCGCGGAAGAAAAAGTACTGGCTATGTGTTCCAACATTGACGACTTGGAAGCTCGAAACGACAGCGACTCCCGAAGAAGTAAGCCAATAGTAAAATATTTCCCACAACCGTAAAACATGCTCAAATAAATATTTCGCAGCTTTGAGTACCTCGATCACACCAGGCACTATACAGAAAACAAGCCCAGCTAGCCCTTCCAACGATGCAACAGATAACATGATGGACCAGGAACAAATAGAGTTGAATGTTGAAAATGCATTGAATGACAACGAAGGTAATGTAATATTAACATACAAGAAGTACATGTTTCTAAAAATTTTTTATATTTGCAGGTGCAGCTTATTCTAAATGGCAGACCTGGACTCCAAAGGCACTTAAAACTAAGACCAATCCAGTTTTAAGACGAAACAATACAAAGACAAACATCAAATCTAAATATGATGAGTTGGGTGAATCCCGTCTAGGATTGGTGGAATTACAAAAACGACTAGTGCAAAAAGAATTAGAATCTAAGCAAATTGAACATGACCTCCATATTCAACATAAAACAGAAGAGCATGAACTCAGAATTCTTTATCTTCACAACGAAGAAAAGAGAAAACAAGAAGCACACAATTTAAAAAAATCAAGTGATGTTTTTGTTTTACAAGAATTTAAAAAGTAGTTTATTTCTTTTTTTGTTTCAAATAAAATGTGCGTATGGCACGTATCAACCAAATCAACAAACTTTTATTTTAGTTTTATTATGTTCATGAATTAATCATAGCTTGAAAGTACTCCAAGATAGTATCCCTCGTGCCACGATTACCTGTGAGGTTTGAATGTATTTCTTCAAATGATTCTTCAGCTTCAACATGTACATCCGGATCCACTGGCGGAACTTCCTCATTTCTATCAATAGCTAAGTTATGAAGTATTGAAGTTGCTATGATAATGTCTTGCACTAGAGGAAGTTTGCACCGCATTCCAATGCTCAAAACCGGAAACCTTCTTTTCCGTTTCTGCGTAACTAACCTTTCTCTTTTATGCACAATTTTGTCCGTTATTAATGAAAGTAGGTATTCGACAGTATCTTTCTGCAACCTGAATCTTCGTTTGAAATCTTCCTCTTCCAATTCCTTATAATGATCAGGTCGCTTCCTCACTACTCTTTTCTTTCTTGAAGTTGAATTGAAGCGATTATTTATTATTTCTTCTTCCTCAATAAGTAAATCGTCGACATCGTCCAAAAAATCCATTTAAAGAAAAAACAATTTGTAATTATTTACATGTTTGAATTTGACAGCCCATTTACTTTAACTAGGGGATTACATTTTATCTGACACAGAAACGGACAGATAACTTTAACAGACAGTTAGATGGTATATTCCTCAGATAGCTGCTAAACAACTATTGAAAAATGCATTTATGCCTTAACTGTCAGTTAACACCTATCTGATTGTTTATCTGACTATTGAAAAATCGGCCCTTAAGAACGGTTTTTTTCTTGCCACTCTGCAACGGAGATCCCCTTCTTTTAAACAACGACAAACCGTTTCTGCACTAACAGATACTCCGTATTCATTTCCGATATCTTTTGTAAGTTTAACAGCGCTCTGTTTCGGATTTTCAATCATAGATCGAACAATTTGCCTCTGCATTCTTTTATCCAGTTTCCGGGGACGTGCTGAGCGTGGCTTACTTTCAAAAGTACCGGTGTTGCTGAAATTTCTTATTATTGTCTGAATCGTTGACTTCGGTAAATTTAAAGATTCCCCAGTTTCCGCATATGATTTTCCATCATTTTTATATTTTAAAACGATCTTGCGAATTTCCAATGTTATTTCCTTTGACTAAGGCATTATTTTGTCAAGTTAAAAAAAAACTCTCTTCTCTGGTACAGAAATGCGTATTGAATACAGGGCACCAAAAAATGTAAACAGCTCATCGCAAAAACAATGGAAAATCGAATATTTATTGGGAGTATGTATACTTTTCTGAGAGCTCCAAAGTGTTAAAACATAAGAAACAATGTATTATTCTTAAGTTTTGTTATGAATTATGTTTTACTTTGTTTTATTATTATTTTTCAATGTGAATAAATAATATTAGTGGAAAATATTTCAAGTTTTGCGTTTCTTTTAAGAAAAATATTGAAAATTCATGCCGTATGTATACTTTTGTGGGTGTGTGTAGCTCAATAAGTCCTGGGGCATATAGGGGATGCCACTAAGAAAAAAAAAATTAATATCAAATTAATAATTGTGGCAGGCAACCACACCAACGGTCCGGCCAACCAGTGCAGCTGAGCATACTGAACGGACTACGCAACGGCACACTCAGCAGAACATCGCAGTACGTGAACTAACCCAACGGCACATAACCCACGCGAGGATATCCTTCCACGCAAAATAACATCTGCGATCGCGGTCCGTACGTCGTTGGGTAAATAACCCAACGAACCCAACGGTGCCCGCGACGCACAAGAGGATATCCTTCGCATCCCACCAACGCCGAGGGATGCAACGTGGGCATGTGCCTACGGAGCAATAAAAGGAATAAGTTGGGTCACACAAAAGACACTCGCAATTAGAAAGTCACACGGATCATAACTAGCAGTGGGATAGTGACACTGATCAATACTTACATTGAAATCGCCGATGATAACTTATCTAAATAAAATATTGTATACATAAATCGACTCCTTCAAGTAGGACATACTTGTGGCAACGAGCTACATAATTTTTGTTAGTGGTGCCCTCTATATGGGACTTATTGAGTAATCTGATACAACATAGATTTCTTTCCTTGACGATAAAGGGCAATCTGTTCTTAGTCACCAGAATTGAAGTATCTCTTCATTTAGTTCACTGTTTGTGGAGTTTTTTTGACAGGCTAAGCCGGTGTACCTTTTGTTTAAGTCTGTGCCAGTGCGCCACAGTTAAATAGTTTTCATTTAACTTACAGAACCTACTTCTTTTCATTTATTACTTCATTTAATCAAATAATGGGGAACCAAGGATAGTAGTGATAAGTTCATATTCTTTTGTTATTGAACTTCTAACTCCCAATGGGGTGTCAGTAAAATTTGTTGTCGCGAACTTCAAGTGTCGCGTTTTCTAAAAATGAATTGCTGAACACTCTCAACTCTCGTAACATTTTCGATCCGAATTCCGAAGTACCAAAAACTTGAAAACACCAAAATTCCGATTTTACAAGACTTGATGGACTATCAGAGTGTGGCAACCCTGTGCAATATATGAATGAGAGAGAATAGGCGTCTGCCCGTACCCTAGTTGTGTTCAGGTTCAGCCTCGATGGTAAGTTGTTTCACTGGTTTAGAAGAAGGCTCGCATTCAGTAGATATCGGGGTCGTTTAAAATGTTGTATGCATTGGGAGATCGTTGTCCAAAAAATGATCTCCTTAAGTTCCGGACGCCTGGGTTGGGATGGGTTTCAGATTGGACTAGCTGCTTCTTGGAAAGTTGCACTAAGAACTGTTGCAGGGGCATGATGCGCGATTTTTCGTATACCTTCTTGTTGCTGTAATGTTTTATCCGGTCCTTGTCAAAAGTGAGACCGATGCAGATGCGATGATCAATTGGAAATGCTGTACCATACATGAAGGCTATAATGGGTTGTATAAGCAGCTTGTACAGTACCAGCTTCGTCTTCTCGGCAAGTACATTCTCACGTCTCATCAATGGGTAGATGCGATGGAAAGCCAAACTGGCCTTTTGAAGAGTCACTTTGGAGTGAGGATTAAACTTCAATCTCACAGTGAAGCTCACTCCGGTATACTTCTTGTCCGTTGTCGTTAGTGCTGTTTAGTTTAGTTTAAAAATGCATTTTATTTTGTTTAACTAATGCTATCTTAAAGCTAGGAACTAAATGCTTAACCTAGGTACAAATAATGTGTTTTATCGTTACTGCTGTCTCGTTGGGTAGCATTACCCTGATTCTCCGGCATTTTCCGGCTGTTCGGGAGCCACGTCGTACTGGTCTCCGCAGACACATGAGGACCGATTTGTTAGTGTTGATCCGGATGCTCCACTTCTGATAGTAGCGCTGCTATTGGCAGTGACGGCGTTGTTGAGTGTGTTAACGAGTCATCCGCAACCAGGCAAGAGTTAACTGATGGCGATAATGGTGGTTGGTCTGCGGTATATATATTGAACAGTATAGGTCCCAGTCGCGATCCCTGTGCAACGCCTGCCCGGATGTTCCTTATTCTTGATTTTTTTCTTTTTATTTCTACATAGAATTCCCTGACGTTAAGAAAACTATGGATGATCGCGATGAGGTTAGGGGAAAATCTCATTAATTTGAGTTTGAAAATGAGCCCCTCTGTCCAAGCCGTGTCGACGGCCTTCTCAATATCTAAGAAGCAGGCCGCGATAGCTTGGTGGTTGTTCTGTATTGTATTTTCCCACACTGTCCATTTTAACACAAGAAATTTGTATGGGTAGGTTCTCGGTTTTCTGTCAAATCAATTGCGCGTACAGAGATAAGTTAGCATTGGTCCATCTTCTGTGTGTATGTGTCTCAAATTTTGTTGTTATTTTCGGTTTCGAAAAAGTGAATTTAACATTTCTTAATGACATAATTTACGCATTTGGTTTAGATGCGTTCCAGTACTTTGCCTTTTTCTGAGAGAGATTTATCCCCACTCTTTAACAAATGACAAAATTCAGAATTTGGTACTGGAACACACCTAATGAGTGAAACGATAGGGAGCATTTGAAAAATGGTTCTGCTGGTGTCACTAGAAGAGTAGAGAGATGAACCATTTTGTATGATCCATAATAAAGATGGTCGCTGATTATTTATTTATTACGAAAAAGGAAGTCTAAAAATTTAAAATGTAGAGTTTTTTTTAATTTTGTGGTTTGTCTTAAATTGAACTTTTTGTCAATTTGACACCTACTCCACATCCTACAGCTACCCTAAGCCCAAAGGTAGGGGCGAGCAATTTTTCCTTTTTTTTCTCTTTTCTTCTGTAGTCGAAAACAATTTTTTTTTATTTAACACCAAAGCTATCGACAATTTGGCAATTTGGCATTTAACACCAAAGCTATCGACAATTCTTGTGTACCTATTCCTACCTACATAGACCGGTAATTAAAAAAAGTATCGATTTTATTATTCAATACAGATAATTGCTGATTTGTTGCCAAATGTATATAACATAAAGAATTTTCATGAAGGTTGGTTCAAGCTTTGTGACCGCCGTAGCGTAGTGGGTATAGTGCGACGCTCACACCCCGATGGGTCTGGATTCTATTTCCGCCTGAATATCTCGAATTTTCCACGGCACCAACTCTTTCGAGCTGGTGACAACACTCAACCAGTAATAACCGTCTATGAAAGCTTCTCAAACTTCACCGTAAGAGTCCGGCAAAAAACTGTAGGTCCCTTCTACTTGTGACAGAACAGTAGCGCGCACAACACGAATAGTTGATGAGAGAGCTAGGCCCTGGTCCCCCTGTGGACTGTCGCGCCATGCAATTATTTATGACTCTCCTAGCCTCGAATAAAAAGGCGTTTAATTACAGTGAACCAGAAAAAGACTGGTTTTAGACAAGGCGACGCACTGTCATGTGACTTCTTTAACAACATCCTCGAGAAGATCGTGGGAAACTCACAAGTCAACACCGGAGGCACGATCTTCCAGAAGTCAGTTCAATTGCTAGCTTACGCTGACGACATTGACGTAATCGGACGAACACAGCGAGCCGGTATAAGGTATACGAGGTATAAGAGGGCAAAAGTAAGTACATGCTGTCATCAAGGAAGGACACACAACATTGACGTCTCTGACGGAGAGTCACACTAAGCAGCAGAAACTTCGAGGTAGTCAAGGACTCTGCCTACCTCGGCTCCGCGGTAAACAGGGTCAACAACATCAGCATCGAAATCAAATGCAGAATCACTCTTGCCAATCGCTGTTTCCTTGGACTCAAGAGGCAATTGAGTAATAAAGCCCTCTCTCGAAAGACGAAGCTCGCTTTATATAACAGCTTGATCATCCCCGTCCTACTTTATGGCGCAGAATCTTGGACGGTAGCAAAGGCGGATGAGGAAGCCCTTAGTCTCTTCTAGAGAAAAGTTTTGCGTGCAATTTTTGGTCCTGTTTGCGTTGATGGCATCTGGAGGAGAAGATTTAATGACGAACTCTATGGGCTGTACAGCGACATGCGCATGGTTAAACGTCTACGGACACAACGCTTAAGATAGCTAGGCCATGTAGAGCGTATGGACACCACTACTCCGGCCCGAAAAGTCTTTGAATCCGTGCCATTGGGACAACGCAACAGAGGACGACCTAGACTGAAGTGGCGCACACAAGTGGAGAAGGACCTCAACCAACTTGCAGTGCGCAACTGAAGACAGCTGGCGAAAGATCTTGCTGGCTGGAAAGGCATGTTGGTTGAGGCCCAGGTAAACCCCGGACTGTAGCACCACAAGAAGAAGAAGAAGAAGAAGTTACAGTGCTTCAGGTGATGCTACTTTTGCGATTTTTAAAACAATGAAAACAACAGAATTTCGTGTTTTGACTGCTTTTTGAAAAAATACCGTGCAAGCTCAAGAACGGCTTGAAAAGTGTTACAGGGACTCTGTCACATCAAAAACAACTATTTGTCGGTGGTATGCTGATTTTAAACGTGGCCCTACAGGCACAAACTATGCTGAACGCTCTGGAGGACCAATTGAAATGGTTGCACTAAAAACGTAAAAATGTACACAAAATCGTTTTGGAAAGGAACAAAGTACAATTGCGTGGGATAGCTGACAGCTTAAAGGCATCAGCAGGCAGTGTGTACACTGTTTTGCATGAACATTTGTCCATGAGAAAGCTGCTTTCAAAATTGGTGCCACGTTTGTTCACAATGAACCAAAACGAAACCAACAACGAATCGATGATTCTGAGAGCTGTCTGAGGCTGTTTCGCCAGAATAAACGGATTTTTTTTGCGTCGGTACGTCACAATAGATGAAACATCCATCAACCACTACACTCCGGAGTCAAATCGGCAGTCAGCGGAATGGACAGCAGCCGGTGAATCACGCCCAAAGCGTTCAAAAAACACAAAGGTCGGTTGGCGAGGTTATGTCAGCCGTATTTTACGAAATATTTTTCATCGGCTATTTTGAGAGAGGCAAAAGGATCAACAGCGAATACTACATGGCATTATTGGTGTATTTGAAGGAAGAAATTGCAAAAAACGGTCCCATTTGAAAAAGAAAAACATTCTCAACGACTAAGACAATGCCCCGTGTCACAAGTCGTTGGCTACTCGGTCAAATTGCGCGAATTGGGTTCTGAATTGCATCCGCACCCACCGTGCTGGCTTTCACCGACTTCTATCTCTTTTCGGACCACAAAAAAATACTTGCCGGAAAAAAAATTATGGCTCGTATGGGGGGAGGTGATCACCGAAACGGAAGATTATTTTGAGACTAAAGATAAATCGTTCTATAAAAAAAGGTATGGAAATGTTAGATCGACGTTGGACTGATTGTGTCACTCTTGAAGGAAGCTCCGTTGGTGAATAAAGTCGAATTTTGTCTACAAAATTTATTTTTATTGGTTAGTCCCGGGATTTATTGGATAATGTGTTAGAATTTTTTGAATTTACTCATAGATGGCTTTAGATGTTTTTTTAGATTCGCTGACCTTTTCCAATTGTGGTGTATGGTCTCCTGCCATTGTTGCGATCCTCTCTTTGTATGCATTGCGTGATTCGTTCAAATTTGCTATTATTCCAATCAGTTCGTGTGTTTCTCAGTGTTTCTCAACGCCAGTAAGTGATTTTACCTCTGGTGCCTAGTAGTTAATGAGCCATTTCGAAGAACCAAAGAACACCAAGCCCACAGCTCAGTGCATACTGTGAATTCTGCCTTTGAATTCTGCGACTGCAAGTGACAATACACAATGTCCACAACTTAATACAACGAACGACAACCAATTGCTTTCAGATTGAATCTGAACCTGTCTGTAATTTCTTTAGGTAATACAATGAAAAATATTTCAATTGCATGCGAATCTCTGTGGTTTTCAGCAAACCGCAGATGTAAGAGCTGTCCCTGTACGCGACTGCAGATAGCAAATGCAACTCATGTGGTTTAATAAAAACACAAATTTGCGGCTTTCCTGCACTTGTCTTCGAATTGCTTGGTGGCAGTGGTCCAACTGAAATTAAAGCACAGGATCCACCCCATCACCGGAAGTTTTTACAAATGCGATTATTGGTTTTGCATGCACTTGCAATATAATTGTTTCAAAGGAATCATCAAACCTCTCGTTTTTGTGGAACAAAGTTATTAAAAACTTCAACGGAATAGACATAAAGTTTCGATTCAACGCCATCAATTAGGCATATAACGTAGAGAGTTTTTCTTGAAGGGACATTCAAACTTCCTTTCGATAGGAACGGTATGCGGCCATATTTTTTGAAACTTTATTTTATTTTGTCTTGTTTTTGTTTTAATAAATGGAGTGTATGTATGTTCTTATGACTCTACCAATAAATTCACAAAATTATATTAAGCACACATTTTTAATAAACAAATTCCAAAATTTTATTTAACATTTTCGGAACCAAACTTTATATTTTTGTATGGAGTCTCCTACAATGCGATTTCCTAAAATACGGAGTTTTTCAGGAACCTGTTTACCGCGTTGTAGGAGGTTTACCTGAAGTGAACTTCTAAAGAGTTTCGTGTCCACTTTCGTGGGTATGCTAAACGACATACACTAAGTGCCATAATTCTACGCTCCTTGCACTATGTTTGTCACTAGTATGCTTTTCAATGAAATTGTGGTAAATGTTTCGTCTCTATCACTAATTTATCTGTATTTCAACAAAAAATGCTCTAACGAGTGAGGCAGCTGCATTCATCCCCTTCAAGAACTCACCCGCAGTACCCGCCTCGTTAGGAATGCTCACCCGTTCACCCTTAAGCCCACCTTTGGACCTATGTACAGTTAAGGTTAGAGACTCGTTCTTCAGCCGCATCACACGAATATGGAATGCTCTTCCCAGCCCTTTAGTGCGCACCAATCAAAAATATATATATATATATATATATATATATATATATATATATATATATATATATATATAAGGTCTATATCTCCCTTCCGCCTTTTGAATTTTCCGGCTCTGTTCAAAGCGCTACAGAGCTCGTATCTGGCAATACTATACATCCTTTGACATAACCTAAACAACGACGCCATGCATGATTAGAGTGGATATTGCTTTCAACAGTTATAGACGTGTAAACATGGAATTCACTAACGCCGAAATTCGCACTAGGAATGCTCACCCGTTCACACTTAAGCCTATCTTCGGACGTACAGTAAAGTTTAGAAACTCGTTCTTCAGCCCCATCACACGAATATGGAATGCTCTTCCCAGCCCATCTTTTCCCCTCCATTACAATTCACAGGCATTTTAAACCAATGTGCATCGGTAAATCCTTTCCCTCTCTTCCTCTATACCTTCAGCCGGTGCTGTGACTTAATTTCAGTCATTTAAGGGTATAAGCAATCCCTTTAGTGCGCGCCAATTATAAAAAAAAACTGTTTTCTATTTTTGGGTTTTGCTTCTTATACAGCTTTCTTAATATTTGTAAAAAGGTTTTCAAAGGGATTCAGGCTCGGAAGGTAAGGCGGTAACTCCATAACTTGAACTCCATTGCTTTGAAAAAAATTCTTTGGCTAGTTTGCTCGTATGTTTGGGGTCATTATCTTGCTGTAGAATCCATCTAAGCGACATATTCCACTCTGCCTAAGGTAGTATTGGTTTTCTCATTATGCTGACATAAACTCCAGCAGTTGTCATCAGTTTTACCCAAAAAATGTAACCAGTGCTATAATAGGAAAAGTATCCTCATACGTTAATTTTGCTCCGCGGTGCTTAACAGTCTTTACAGACAAAAATTCTTAGTTTTTCCGCCATCGAACACATGTTCTGGTCCCAGGAGTAACAGGTAAAACTATTTTGGATTTGTCCGTCCATAATATATTGCGCCATTTAGAGGGTTCCCAGTTCAGGTCTTATTTTGCAAATTTGGTTCATTTTGGTGAATGATTTTTGACAGTAGGACTTTTTTTTTCTGGGACTTCTGTCAAGTGCATTCTTCTTTACCAACCTTCTACTTATTTTTGATGTTACCACAGGAAAATTTAGCTCCTCTTTTTTTTCCTAGTGTTCATACGTAGGTTGCCTTTTATATTTTTTGATTGGGCAACCCTAGTGTTGCGATCTGGCAACTGCCAGCTCTATCGCAAAATTTGACATTTCTGAGGTTATACGTACTCAGAACGTTTTGACATACGAGCGCTATTTGTGTTGTTTACAGTAACTTAAAACATTCATCTCGCCCAAAAAATGAAATTAAATCGTGGAAATTTTTATGCAATTATTTTTTACAACTTTCGAGGTGGATTAACTCAACAACAGTGCATCGATGAACTTAATTCAATTTTTGACGATGAAGCTCCATCAAGGACCAGTGTTTATCGATGGAATGGTGAATTCAACAGAGGTCGTAGTTAACTCCAAGAAGAAGGTCATCCAAAATCAGTTGTTGTTCGGGAAACCATTGATGCTGTGCGCCAACTGATATTGCAAGATCGTTATGTGACCTATCGGGAGATTGAGACAACCTTAGGCAACGTGGGATCAGCATACATTCAATATTGCATGAACAATACATGAACGCGTTGGATCCAGATCCACAGAATTTGCCAATCGCTCAAAAAGGTTCGTGTCGATTGGTTGAATGAAAGGCTCCAAAAATACGATCGCGATGCTTCGAAACACGTCTGTGACATCGTGATACGTGATGAATCGTGAATTTACGTGTACGAGTCCGAAAGTAAACAGCAGTCGACTGTATGGGTATTTCAAATTGAGCCAAATCCAACAAAAGTTGTTCGCGTACGAAGCACTTCCAAACAAATGGTTGCCTGTTTCTTCTGCAAAACTGGACATGTCGCAACCGTACCACTAAACCAAAGCAGAACAGTCAATTCTGAGTGGTACACAACCATTTGTTTGCCAGTTGTCTTCCAAGAAATCAGGAAAACCAACCGCCGAAGACGGATCATTCTTCACCACGACAATGCGAGCTCTCACACATCGGCTCAAACAACTGCATTTTAGAGTAATCAGAACATCGATTTGATGAGTCATTCGCCGTATACTCCTGACTTAGCACCGAATAACTTCTTTTTATTCCCGTACGTAAAATATAACATGAAAGGTCAACGTTTTTCGACACCTGAAGAAGCAGTTGGTGCGTTCAGAAGGAATGCTTTGGAGATACCGAGTACTGAGATATCAGAGTGGCAAAAGTTCTTCGACAATTGGCTCAAACACATGCAAATGTGAATAGATCTTAATGGGGAAATATTTTGAAAAACAAAAAAGCTATTTTCGATGATTAATATTTGTTTTTGTTCTCTAATCCCGAAATATAAAAGGCAACCCTCATATGTATGTGTTTCATTATTTATCTTATTTCGAGAGCAATGCCAAGAAGTGTACAACTTCACTCAACATCAAATGAGCATCAGAAGAAATCCTAATCCCTCTCGTAAACTCACTTGATGTGACTGACTTACATAAAAGTAAACGATTTCGGCTTACGCGCATACAATTGAAGATATATGCAGGACCGTCGTATTTCATGAATTAACTGAATGGCATTGGTATGAGACAATTGACGAGATAAAGAGATATTTTTATTTCTAGGGATTCGTCCTTCAAATACAAGTACGTGAAAGTACTCATCATACTTTCAGACAATCTATGCTTAGTACGTGGCAGGAGTCTGATGCCTAAGAAATAAATTTTAAAAATCTTATTTCAATAAGGAGTTTTAACGTCATATTCTTAATTTAAATCCTGCTAAAGTTGTCGTATTCTTCGTAGGATTGATTGAAATCGACTGGTGATTAGCCAAGAAGTGTTTTTATTTGAATGTATGAAGTGGATATGAGTACGAGGACTCTTAAAGTCCGGGCCAATGCAACTGTCAATTGCCGTTTCCAATAATTCTTAAGAGATTTTTTATTTTATTTATGAAACCAAGCTGCGAATGTCGCCGCCGTGGCGTAGCGGGTAGAGTGCGACGCTCACACGCCGAAGTGTCTAGGTTCGATTTCCGGCCGACAAATAAAACGTATCATGAACGTTTTTTTTTTCTTTGTGAAATAAAAATATAGAGAGACTTGAAATTCAAAAACAGTAAATGGCTTCCCTTGTGCACGTATTTTCAATTGTAAGTTTGCTTTTATTTTGTCGCCTTTTCTTCGTCTAGCAGTGATGTACGAACAAATTGTGTTAGCTTGAGGTTTCTCGACGGCCAATCAATATATTTCTTTATCCAAACAGCGCTGAATTCGAGAAGAAATGCGACCAAGATGAAGAATGGCTCACGTTTGCTGTATGCAAGTTCGTGTAAATATTGGGTGTAAAACTTAATTGGTGAGTTCATGTGTAACCAAATTTCCTTGCTTTTCCAGCTGCTTTTAAACGTTTGAAATGGCTACTTGCGTGACACACAAAGATTCTGCGAGCTCTTCTTGCGTTTGCCAACAGTAATGCTTCCAGTCGTTCATCTTCAATCTTGTTTGGCCTTCCAGGACGTTCATCGTCTTCCAAGCCAAAGTCACCACTTCTTAATCGTTCGAGGCACTTTTGGCACATTCGCTCAGCTAGCGTATGTCCATTATAAACTTCCACCAAAATACGATAACTTTTCGCAGCAGTTTTAATGTAATGAACAAGGACTTCCCGCAAAAACACTTTCTCATGCACAAAGTTTGACATATTTAAGTGAAAATATATTGCTGCTTACGCTCCAAATAAACGGCATATAGTGAAATGGCGCACAATGACAGTACAATGACAGTAGTGAACGACATAAAGTGAAATGGCGTACAATGGCAATAGTCTTCCAATGCATATTCCAATGAAATAATAACAATGGAATAATATGGTACATGTTACGCCATCTTTTAGCAAACCGCAATGAAGTTATAGAGGGGTTTGTATGTTAGTGGACAGCATTTATGGTCTGCTGAACCTCCAGAAGAGAGTGTGTTTTGGACGAGAATGTGAGACTTATTTCGCTTCGCTGCTGTAACCTCACAGCCATTCGAATTAGACAACGATTTGGACGAATGATAAACTTCTCTGGACAGATGCATTTTAATCCCCTGCTACGTTATCAAATGAAACTGTACAACTGGAGCTCAGTATATAATTAGTAATTGGGTTAAAGTTGTGCGCGCTACTGTTCTCTCACGAGTAGAAGAACCTACAGTTTTTTGCCCACTCCGAACGGCGAAGTTTGAGACAGTATTACTCTTTGAGTGTAGTCAGCAGCTTGAAAGAGGTGGTGTCGTGAAAAATGCTAGGTGTTCCGCCAGGAATGGAACCTGGACATTTCGTGTGTGAGCGTCGCACTTTGCCCACTACGCCACGGCGGCCACCCGAAGCTCTGAAGTCAATATTAAATACATCAATTATGAAGCGTTAGATTTAATTTATTTTAAAATGCGTTTCTCTATTCTCCTAATTAAATTCTTAAATGATATGTAAATACATGTTAATAAGTTGCATTGATTTCTTTTCATCAAATACTCTACGAGTCGAATGTGTGTGATCTAATTAGTTTTCTTATGAAAGTTTGGTAGTTGTCGCCGTGGCGTAGTGGGTAGAGTGCGACGCTCACACGCCGAAGGGGGTAGGTTCGACTCCCAGTTCAACACCAATTTTTCTAATATTTTACGGCACCACCTCTTTCGAGCTGCTGATAACACTCAAAGAGTAATAAGTCGGCAAAAAACTGTAGGTCCCTTCTACTCGTGAGAGAACAGTAGCGCGCACAACACGAGTAGTTGATGAGCAAGCTAGGCCCTGGTCCCCCTCTGGACTGTAGCGCCAACAATTATTATTATTATTATGAAAGTTTGGCGCTTAATGCGGTATGCGTATATCACAGGCAAGGCAAGGCTTAGCTTAACTTTTAAATAACTTCTTTAAAGGCTGCCGGAAAGAAGAAGAGGCATTCCTTTAATTTTGCGACTGTCCAGCTCTGGCAAAAGGATCAAAGAGGCGATGAAGAGAGTAATTCACTGCGACCATATTTGAAAAACGCCACACAATGTTACAATCGATGTCATTAGCCGTCCTCGAGCTTTGAAGGACGCCACACAATGTTACAATCGATGTCATTAGCCGCCTTGGCGATATATGCTTATCAAATCAGATCTGCGCTGTAACCTCTTTTAATTCTTAGATTTGTGAAACCGTGGGTAGCCATACTCTGTCCATAATCCGAAAATGTTTCAAGCTCAAAATATATTCAAACAGTTCTTGAGGTACAGGCTGAATCCATTAAACTTCTTTAACCGCTAGGGGTGACACCAATGACGTTGAAAATGTTGAAAACGTTCGTAATTAATTTAAGTATTTATTCGTAGCCAGAATATAGTGCAATATGTAATTTTCATTTCATTTATTTTAATTAACCTCTGAAAATATTAAAAACATGCCTTCTTCCCTGAGAATCTTAGAAGCAACAAATTCCACCTAGTCCACGGCACATTCTGATATAAATACCTCTCGAATTTCCCTCAATAAATGAAAATAATTTTTTTTCAGCAATGCACACAACCTAGCCAGCTATAAGGTTACTGCTACGAACGACATGGATTTTATTGCCTCTGGACAGAAACAATGTATGTGACACATAAGCCAATGCGCTTTTATCCTTCACTGCCATGACGACGTCGCCAAAAATAATCCTCTGTCACTAAAATGTTTACTTGAATCTACACACATAACTTAACACATGACTAGCTTCCTTTTAAGACGAACCTTATCTCCATATGTCCACATATTTACTCCGTATCGCATGTTTTCTTAAAATAGTCCCCAAAAAATATGCTCATTGTCTGCCCCCCAAAAAATAAGAGAGAGAGAGTCCAGGAAGTGGAGCACGACATTGGGCACGTGAAGGATATTACGTATCGTAAAAACTGTAATCTGTTCCTGGAATCAGGTTTTAGGATTTGCGATGCGGGAATTTTAAAGGTTAGGGGTTATGTGCTCCTTAAGCTACCACACATCTGCTATGATTGAATCTGAAACGAACAAAAACTTTTAACTTTGACACTTTTTTATGACCGTAAGTTTAGTGCATTTTATTCAAAGTAAAAAACACTTCTGTGTTCTGTGCTCATCTTCATAATACGTGGTAGAATCTTTTCGCATGCAAAAACAGCTTTCTTTGAATTCCACGGTAGTCGATATACACATGTAGGAATACTATTTCTGTAATTTTTTTTTTTTAGGTATACAACTTTAGAATATAATAAAGAGAAGGAAGTGTTTGTAAATTGACATGAACCTTAGTTTATTCAAAGGACAATTCTCTGGCATTATATCTTAAATGTACACTTTAGCATGTAGCCACCGAGAATAATAATAATTATTATAATTATATGACACGACAGTCCACAGGGGACCAGAGCCTAGCTTGGTTATCAACTACTCGTGTTGTGATCGCTACTGCTCTCTCATGAGTAGAAGGGACCAACAGCTTTTTGCAAAATCCGAACGGCGAAGATTGAAACAGTTATTACTCTTTACGTGTTATCAGCAGCTCGAAAGAGGGAGTACCGTGAAAAATTCGAGGTGTAAGGACAGGAATCGAACATGGAACTTTGGCATGAACCTGACCCTTCGCATCGCACTCTACCCACGACGCCACGGCGGCAACCGAGAATCTTGAACGTAATATAACCCTGGGAGACGTTTTCCAACATTTGTGTCCGTTTGTTGGCAAGAGAGTGTGATACATGTTTTCTCTTAATCGCTTCTGGCACATCAAATCTTGACATATCTTCACAGAAAATGATGAAGCGGCCCTAAAACACACGATTTCCGGGGCTAATTCACGACGTGGTAACGTGAAGCTGTGCGGTTACCAAACGTTTCCTTCGGCAAATCGAATATGGTTCAAGCTGTCTAAGGTTGTACTAGGGTTCTCTTTTAAATTTCGGGATTAGAGAACAAAAAAAAAAATATTAATCATCGAAAATAGCTTTATTGTTTTTCAAAATATTCCCCATTAATTTTTTTTACATGCGTTTGAACCAATTGCCGAAGCACTTTTGCCACTCTGATTGAGGTATCTCCAAAGCATGCATCCTAAACGCATCAACCGCTTTCTCAGATGTCAAAAAACGTTGACCTCTCATTTATAAAAAGAAGTCATTCGGTGCCGAGTCAGGACTATACGGAGGATGACTCGTCAAATCCATGTTTTGAGTGCCAAAAAAATGCAGTTGTTTGAGCCGATATATGAGAGCTCGCATTGCCGTGGTTGGTTTTCCTGATTTCTAGGAAGACAACTGGCAAACAAATGGTTGGGTACCACTCAGAATTGACTGTTTTAAATCCACGATTCATCACCTGGCACGATGTCATAGACGTGTCTCGAAGCAGCGCGATCGTATGTTTGGAGCATTTCTTTCGACCAATCGACACGAGCCTTTTTTAAAGCGATTGACAAATTGTGTTGGACTTAACGCGAAATTTTTTTGACGATCAACTGCTCATGCAATATTGAATGTATGCTGGTCCCACTAATGCCTAAGATTGTCTCAATCTCACGATAGGTCACATGACGATCTTGCAATATCAGTTGGCGCACAGCATAAATAGTTTCCGGAACAACTGATTTTGGACGACCTTCGCGAAATTCCTCTTGGAGTGAGCTACGACCTCGGTTGAATTCACCATTCCATCGATAAACACTGGTCCTTAATGGAGCTTCATCGCCAAAAATTGAATTAAGTTCATCAATGCACTGTTATTGAGTTAATCCACGTCGAAAGTTGTAAAAAATAATCGCACGAAAGTTTTCACTATTTAATTCCATTTTTTGGGCGAGATGAATCTTTTAAGTTGCTGTAAACAACACAAATAGCACTCGTATGTCAACACGTTCTGAGTACGTATAACCTCAAAAATGTCAAACTTTACGATAGAGCTGGCAGTTGCCAGATTGCAACACTAGGGTTGCCCGATCCCGAAATATAAAAGGCAACCTTCGTACACGCTCAAATATATATTACATCAGTTGGTAGATGAACTACTTGAATTTGGCACTCTTCACGTTTGAAAGGAAATATTGATGAGTGTACCTCTTAATAAGTGAAGTGAGGCGAATCCAAGCTGACACATTTTTTTTACGGACACACCACCTTAACCAAGTAAGTGGCCATCTAGGCCTCTAAGTGTGTACTAGAGTTTAGACAATTTTCTGCAATTGGGATGTTGCGAGAAACAGCCGCAAATGACGGGAATTTCGCCTTGAATATTTTTGATCTCAACAATAAAGGAAAAGGAAATAATTGAAAGGCTTGAAATTGCACCACTACCTCCAGTTTAAGTGGCCAATTCCACGTCAAAGTATGTTTGGTATTTCAGGCACTCGCCCTGATGCAAATAGCCTTTAATTGCCTTCTCTTCACACAGAGCTGATGGCCTTCTGCAACATTTGTAATGTTTCTGCAACATGGAGGTTTAAGTCATTGTAAGAATGAGAAATCCACTTTAAGCTGCTTACAAGATGACGCATTTCACGCTGTTGTTTTAATCTGGAAAGCAAATGTGACTGAAAGTTCACCAATTTTTCAAAGCTGCTCATTTTTCCTCTGCTGTGAAAAACAAAATGTGCGAAAGCAGGACGTATTGTAGCATTGAACCGGGACACACTCGATACAACTCAAACAATTTTAATTAAAAGTTCGCCTGGAAACTTCGTCAGTGCGATGAAACTGATTTGAAGGACTGCCAACTGCAAGTTGGTCAAGTTGGTTTATCTGCGTTTTCGTTTGAAATTTTTTCTCTCTCTGGGAGGTTTTCATTCCCCTCTCTTTACAAATGTAATATAAACTTACCGCGTTTGCATGTACATAAGGTCATTTAACCTTTTCTATAAAATATGAAAACTAAAAACTTTGTGTTGACACCATAATTCTAACACAAAACTTTGACACAAAGTCGTAAGTCACCGAACTGCGAATTGATATAATTTCCTAAAGCAGAAGTGCCTAGAACGTGTTACCTGCAATTCGTTGCACTAATTAAAGCTGCAACAAACATTATTCTCGACAAATTACAAATTTCCACGCCAAACAGATTCCACTGCGAGTTTCTCTAAATCATTACTCAAGCTGTGAAGAGAAATCAATTGCTGTCGTTTTTGCTTTTTGCAATTAAGTTGAGTAACCATCAGTCCTACACGAAATCACTTTGCAAGAAGCCCATCATCATCCCGCTGCGTCACATCATCATTTCTCCATTATCTTAATCGTGTTGTGATGTGAGAAGAATCCTGCCCCTCCAATGACGACGGAGGATAATTTCCTACATGAAAGGGAAAGAAAGAACACCTCCTCATGGACTGTCCCTGGATCAAGAATAATCACAGACTATATTTCATCGCAAAATCGGATTATGATGGAAAGTGAATTGCAAGAATGATTGCCTTATTTTGTGGAAGATTTTTCGAATCTAATCTAACTTGCCTGGATGTATAGGGATGCATTTAGTAAAGTGAATACACATCCAGACGTTGCGCCCAATGTGCTTGAGAAAACGTATGACACTTATTGGTTAAGATTTTGATTCGTTCCTTGAACTCAAGTCATGTTTTTAAGGATTATTAGAAAAGGCAATTGACAGTCAATTCATTCTTTAAGCTCAGGCTATTAAGGCTATTAATTAAAACAAAAACAAAACTTATAAATCCGGGAGTCGCAAATGGGTTCTTGGATTTGGAGAATCTAACAAAGGAATGGCAATCTTGCATTTTTCCAATTTGTGGGAAATTAAATAAAATAAAAAATTAAAAGTCCTGCGATTAAGTGTCACTCACAAACCCAGATTTTTCTTACCTTCTCAGCTTAATAAAGTAGTAGATGACTCTATCGGGTTTCAAGGAGGATAGATATGTTCATAAGTTGTGCCAACTCGTCTGCTGTGTTTAAGACAATAGCCTAGGCGCTCGATTGATTTGTTTGTGAAATATTCTACTTGTTTTGTTAAGAGAGAGACATTTTCCCCAGTTTGCCAAGCATTCAGCCTTATCGATCCCCTTATCCGGGGGAAATCCAATTCCCCGGGAATTATTTTTTTCCCGGGAATCGATTCCTCCAATCGGCGATTTCCCGAGAAATAAATTTCCCTCGGAATCAACTTCGAATGAATTTCGAAATATTTTGAGAAGTATTTTTTTGTGAAATGACTTAAACGTTAATGTTTATCCGTTATTGGTTATCCGTTATTGCAATCGTGGAAAATTAAACATTTGAATTGAATCTGCAGAGTGCATTCAACTGCTTTAAGATTAATCGTTGAAGAAAGGGAAAAATACTAAAGCAAAGATCAATTCGTAGAGGTTTGAGAGATTGTTTCAATCCTCTGGAACTGCCGGAACAATTGTAAGTTATACTTTCCAAACGACTAATCTTATGTAAAATAAACTTTCTGATAGATTCAAGCTACATTATCGTGTCAACAACAGCAGTTTGGTTCTTGAGATTGGTGGCCAATTTCTTTCTTATACATATATTTCTTCTTGTCGTTCCAAACCTAAGTTGAAAAAAAGTTTTTGTAATTATTTACCTTCAGAATAACGTGCTAAAAATAACTTTTTCCACTCAACAACAGATATTATAGGTAGTCGTAAAGAATTAAGTTCAGCCTCTAACTCCTTCCAGAATAGTTTTAGATCTTCTTTGTCTCTCTTGTCGTATCCCCTTGCTATGTCGGGATTACTTTCCATTATACCTATCATTTCAATTATTTGCTGCTTGTTAGACGTAGTGGACCTAATTATGAATAATAAAAAAACTCAAAAGTCAAACCTACACTTTTAAATTTCTCCGAAACACGAACAAAACAAAGGAATTCCTCCAAACAAATACAGGAGAAATTTTTTTGGAGAAATGTCATTATTTTTCCCCCCGAAAATTTATTCCCGATGTGAACTTTTCTCCATCACCTTGTTGTAGCCAAGGTAAGAACCCGGTTATCGAGAGAGCAACGAGATAGACTAAGAGGGTTTGACGTCGGAAAACTACAATCGCAGCCGATCGCTGGGAACTTTACCGACCGACTCTCCCTGAAACTCGCTCAGAGTTCGACACTGTCTACACTAAGCATAGAAGAAGACTGAAAACGTTGTCAAGAAGCCATCAAAGAAGCTGCCACTGATGTGCTGGGTTTCACGTCACTATCCAAAAGCAACCCATGGTTTGACGACGAGTGGAGGCAAGCGCATGCAGCCAAACAAGACGCCTATGAGGCGACGCTGCATCGAACAACGAGGGCTGTTTGCTAGCTCTACGAACAGAGAAATAGGGAAGAGCACCGGCTTCTCAGAAAGAAAAAAAGGAGCATGAGAAGTGCGCGGTCGAGGAAATGGAAAGGAGCTATGGCAGGAATGAAGTCCGAAAGTTTTACCGAAAAAACAGTAAACCAGCCATCCGGAGGATACAAGGTTCGGACCAAGGCCTGCCGGCACCAAAACGGACAACTCGTAGTAGAGTCGCAGTCTGTGCTGAGAATCTGGAAGGATCATTTCTGCAGACTCCTTAACGGCGATGACCGCCCAAATACCGCTGTTAGGCAGAATATTCTACTCGATTTGGACGATGATAGACAAACAAGTCGTTCCCCCGACTTAGACGAGGTGAAGATATCAATATCCAAGCTGAAGTCAAACAAAGCCGCTGGAGCCGACGGACTGTCTGCAGAACTATTTAAAGCAGCTAGAGATGACCTAGCAGGAGATGATCTGGTTGGGCGCATGCACCAGCTCATTTGTAAGATATGGTCGGAGGAAAGCATGCCCGATGAGTAGAATCTCAGCGTCGTTTGCCCGGTTCCCCTTTGACTGCGCCAACTACCGATGGATTAGACTCCTAAGCATCGCATACAAGATCCTTTCTGTCGTATTACGTGAGCGTCTGAAACCGTTTGTCCATGACCTAATAGGTCCCTATCAATGTGGTTTCAGGCCAGGGAAGTCCACAATAGACCATATATCCATATTACGGCAAACACTGGAGAAGACTCAAGAAGTGCAAATCAACAGTCACCACCTATTCGTCGATTTCAAGGCCGCATATGACACTGTGCATAGAGACGAGCTATACAGTGCCATGCCTAGTTTTGGTATTCCTACCAAACTCGTCAGATTGTGTAAGATGACTCTTGCTGCTGCTCCAGCAAGGTCGGGAACGGAGTCACTGAGACATTAAATGGCAAAAAAGTTTTAGGCAAGGCGACGCACTGTCATGTGACTTCTTTAACATCATTCTGGAGAAGATCGTGCGTAACTCATAAGTCAACACCAGAGGCGCGATCTTCTAAAAGTCAGTTCAATTGCTTGCTTATGCGGACGACATTGAGGTGATTAGGCAAATACAGATAGCCGTCAATGAGGCGTTTGCTGGCATTGAAGCGGTTGAAGCGGCTAAAATGGGTCTAGTCGTAAGTGAGGGCAAAACGAAGTACATGCTGTCATCAAGGAAGGACACACAACATCGACGTCTCGAACGGAGCGTCACACTAGGCAGGAGAAACTTCGAGGTAGTCAATGACTTTGTCTACCTCGGCTCCGCGGTAAACAGAGACAACAACATCAGTACCGAAGTCAAACGCAGAATCACTCTTGCCAATCGCTGTTTCTTTGGGCTCAAGAGGCAATTGAGTAATTAAGTCCTCTCTCGAAGGACTAAGCTAGCTTTATACAGCAGATTTATCATCCCAGCCCTACTTTATGGCGCGGAGACCTGGACGTTATTAAAAGCGGATGGGGAAGCCTTTTGTCTTTTCGAGAGAAAAGTTTTGCCTGCGAATTTCGGTCCTGTTTGTGTTGATGGCATCTGGAAAAGAAGATTTAAAGGCGAACTCTATGTATAGCGACATGCGCCTGGTCAAGCGTCTTGGGATAAAACGCTTAAAATGGTTAGGCCATGTAGAGCGTATGGACACCACTGCTCCGGCCTGAAAAGTCTTCGAATCTGAGCCATTGGGACAGCTCAACAGAGGACGGCGTAAGCTATGGTGGAACACATAAATGGAGAACGACCTCAACCAGCTTGGAGTGCGCAACTGGAGACAGCTGGCGAAAGATCGTGCTGACTGGAGAGGCATGTTGTTCGAGGCCCAGGTCCACCCCGGACTGAAGCGCCAACAAGAAGGGGAAGAACTTCTTTCCAGAGGAATATTTTTTCCATTTGCGAAGTTGTTTCCGATAAGGAAACAAGGCTTTTTGGGGAAAAAATCCCGGGGGAAATTTTATTCCCGATAAGGCTGATTGTGTTCTGCCTGTAGGAATGACTTTCCCGCGCAGAATATCTAATTATACGCATTAAGGTGAATTAAGGTAAAACCATCGAGTGTATGTCTATTTGGCTCGGGAGACAAACCATCATTTGAGTCGATTTTGTGTTTCTTTTATGAGGCATTGCGATAACAAAATCACGTACAGTTGACTTGTAAGAAAACTGTAGCACACGGCCCCACCCCCTTTACCGCCCTTTACAATCCACAGGCATTTAAAACTAATGTTTATCAGTACCTCCTTTGCTTCTCTGCCTCTATTCCTTGGGCTCTTGTGACTTAATTCCGGTCACTACACTGTATAAACAATCCCTTTAGTGCGCATCAATTATAAAAACAATGCCAACTCTGTACTGTTGACCTTGACTATTCGATAATTTGAGCTGGCAGCAGTGATAGCAAATTCTATCAAGTTGCACATTTATATACATATTTCAGTTTTCAGGTCCCATCCTAAACCTTTCTTAATACTGAATACCCACAGATCAAAGCACAAACCATATATATTGACATTAATTTGACTCACTTTCATGTTGCACTGTACCAAATGTATTTTCTCACATTTCAGAGTATTTGTTAACGTTTTAGAAATGTGAAGAAAAAGTGGAATTTAATGCTTCCAAAACTTAGTGTCGTCTACTGTCACTCAAGCGATGCCTAAACAACCAGCCATTACCCATGAATGGCTCTTGAGTTCTTAAAACCGAATGACTTTCCATCCTCGGTATGTGTTCCCATTCAACACTGAGTTGGAACGATCACATACTTTCTTAAAGAGATGCAAGAATTATTTTCTCTGCCCTGCTTTTCCCCCTCATTGCAAATCGCAGGTGTTTGATACCAACGCGCACCGGTACCTCCTTTCTCTCTGTTTAATTATTAATAATTAAGCCAAAAACCGGAAAAAATTGAATAGAGACTTTTGGCCAGTTTTTGACTTAATTCCGGCCACTTATGAATACCAATCTATCCCTTTAGCGCGCCTATTAAAAAAATCCTGTCTTTTGCTAATAATGTCTTCTTGTCCGCGGTTGTGTAATTAATCAGAGAATGAGGCGTTTTAAACTGTAGGAATGAGTCTTGGGAATCAATAACGACTTTAATAAAAATTTCTTGCAACATGATGTATTCAGCAACAAAAAAATGTCTATAACGAACAGAAGAGAACAATTAGCAACGCCCCCTTCAGAGTCCTTTCATCGTTTCCAACTCAATTTTCAGTACAGTAATTTTTGACCAGCTCCACAAGTTTTGGAAATTTTAACTAAACCTCATCAGGTAAATCTGCTCGAATATCGTGCTTTAACCTTTCGTAATCCAAGGATTACGCAGACAAGCATTGCGTGCGGACACAATGTTAATTGCAGAGGACAAAATTACAGAATAAGCAACACCTTACATTTCATAAATTGGTCTTTGTACGCTTTCGAAAGTACCTTGATTTAATGGCAGAAAGATGACTGGCAGAAGAAATTGTTCCTTTTGGATATCATTTCATGACAAGAACGCTAGTCATCGCAAACGTGACAGGCTTCTGGGCATCGGGCAGGATTAAGCAGAATTCTCCTAGTCACTTTTCCCCTCTCCTAGGTGCTGAACATTCCCAACAGTCAAATTTGTTGTCACTAATCCCAGCTAATTCCCCGATTTTGCCCATTAACTGAACCAAGTTAGTTGGCAACTTCCCAGCCGTCCGCATTTTTCTTCCTCTGCTCTTTAATAAAACAATTTCACAGGGAAACGGGGCTATTTTCAACAGCATGTTTAAATTTGTTATTCTCCGCGTCATTCCCATTTAAAACACCGCCTGAATAGTAAGCATCGATTTTCTCCCTTTCTTCCTTATTACTTTGTAGCCGACATTGTAGTCGATAAGGGGGCGCTCTGTTCCTGCGAATGAACAAACCGTGTATTGCCACTTTGTGGTAGTCCTTGAACAAAATGGTGTCACTTGCTGACCAAATTGTACGTGCTGTGAATCGGTCCCCACATAGTTGCACTCCCGTCTCTGGTGACAGCTATTTTATTTACTTCCCTACCGTAATTCTGCCACAGTCGATACAGTGGGCGGTCACGTAACAATCATTTATTGCAACAAGTTACTGTTTCCTGTAACTGTTCTGAT
This sequence comes from Eristalinus aeneus, assembly GCA_955652365.1. Taxonomy (NCBI): domain Eukaryota; kingdom Metazoa; phylum Arthropoda; class Insecta; order Diptera; family Syrphidae; genus Eristalinus; species Eristalinus aeneus. The sequence continues at coordinate 23,270,468 of OY019130.1, forward strand.
AGACACTGAGGATTTCTGACTTTCAAAAACAAGCCCGCACTTATCAAAAGCGAAAAATAGCAACAAAAACGAAAAAAAAGAGATCTAAATGCCAAACTCTTATCGATCCTTCATCCCGTCTGGGAAGCACTCGACAAATCATTTTGAAAGCTTATCACCTGATTCTAATCAGTGCTGTCTAGCTGACTGTTGTTTTCAAAAAAAGAACTGTCCCATTGCGTCTAATGAGCGACGAGGTCACTGAACACGCTTAACGCCCATTTCCACAAACAATAAGTACATGGCGCGTTCTGCACGCAGTGTTTTACGAATTCTTATCAGGACCGGTATACAGATAAGTACAGCAGACAGTCATATTTTTGTTGGCGAAGAAGATATCGTTCGAGGCACCCAACAGAGAGCACAGCAGGTGGTGATGAGCTTTATTTCGCCAAAAATTGATTTATGTCTGCCTGCCCTCTTGACATTCAGTGTTCCAGAAAAATCCGCGTGAGGCGATAACGTGCCGATTTTTTTGGTATTGATTTAAGACCAAAAAATCCTTTCAAGCAACCTGATGAGGGACAGCATACTTCCAAAGTCCGCCGTAAAAGAATGAAGCTACAATGAGCTATTGGCAGTCACATCGTCAGTGGCCGCTGTGGCGTAGTGGGTAGAGTGCGACGCTCACACGCCGAAGAGTCTATCATAGGTTCGATTCCCGGCCGAACACCTCGAATATTTCACGGCACCACCTCTTTCGAGCTTTTGACAACACCCAAAGGGTAATAACTGTCTAAGACAAAGCTTGTCAAACTTCCCCGTTCGAAGTCGGCAATAAACTGTAGGTCCCTTCTACTCGTGAGAGAACAGTAGCCCGCACAACACGAGTTTTTCATGGGCAAGCTAGGCCCTGATTCCCTGTGGACTGTTATTATTAATATTATTATTATATTATTAATTATTATATAATCGTCAGCAAGCAGTATTTTTCTGGTCAACTGTTTTCTGCCGGTCACAGATTTTTTTGGTTTATTTTTTTTATTCATTTTTTTTATTCATTTATAATGGTTTCTTCAATACTAAACAAAAATACTTAAACTAGCTTACTTATCTAAACTATTGATCTTAATTCTAGCTTACTGACTTCTAACAAGTACTCTAAACTAGACTAGGTTCATTTTATTTTTGCCTTTCGGCTTCTTGAATTCATTCTTTTTGTTGTAATTATCCTAATTTCATTGTTAATTTTCCCCAAGAAACTTAAGAAAAAAAACTTGGAGATAATATAATTTTTTTGGTTTATTAGTCATTTGAAGTTGACGTGACTCCACAAGCGATTATCTACCGCACACTTTTCATATGGGGCACCAAGCAGATAACTTAATAAGTTCCGGGATATATAGGGGGCGCCACTAACAAAAGTTATTAATTTAATTTTTTTTTAGTGGCGCCCCCTATATGTTCCGAGACTTATTGAGTCATAAGTGAGACTCGAAAAATGTACGAGTTTGAATGACAAAACGCCTAAAAAACAGAAACTCTTAAAATCACAAAGTTCAGAAGTGTCAAAATCGTGAAATACCCGAAATGCTGAAACTTCGAAATCCCAAAGCACCAATATCAATGAGAGTTAACAACATTTAAGAACAAAGTTCAGAAATGCCCAATAGTCCAAAATGTGGACGAAGAAAAAAGCCTAAAATCTCATATTAACTGAAATTTACAAATGGCCCAAAATCTTAAATGGACTCGTACTTGACAACTCCAAGATGATTCTTACATGCGAAAAGTAATGTGTTTTCCCATAGGGACATGACAACTTTGAACAACAGCGTGTACGTCATTTCTCACTCTCGCAAACTGTCGCGGGGAATTTCAGTTCATAATTGTCGTCAGCATTTTCATCAATTTCAATAGCAACGTCTTCATCTTTTTGTGGTGCTGCTGACCGAGTGAACCCTTTTTTTTGCGAAACCGAGTAAACCCTTAATCAACCAACATGCCAGCACGATCTATCGCCAGCTGCCTCCAGTTGCTCACTCCAAGTTGGTTGAGGTCCTGCTTCGCCTCCAATTGTGTGCGCCACCTATGCCTAGGCCGTCCTCTGTTGCGTTGTTCCAATGGCTCAGACTCGAAAACTCTTCGAGCCGGAGCAGTGGTGTCCATACGCTCTACATGGCCTAGCTATCTTAAGCGTTGTATCCGCAGACGGTTGACCAGACGCATGCCGCTGCGCAGCCCAAAAATCACACATAAACTGTGCTCAATAAAAGCATAGAGGTTTCCTTATTCGCTTTTACTAAGGCACAAGTTTCCGCTCCGTAGACCAAGATTGGGATGATCCAGTTGTTGTACAAAGCAAGCTTATTTATTGAGGTTTTATCATTCAATTGCCTCTTGAGCCCAAAATGGCGATTGACAAAGGTGATTCTGCATTTCATTTTGGTCCTGATCTCTTCTGCTTCTTCTTCGGATGGCGCTACAGTCCGAGGTGGCCCTGGGCCTCAACCAACATGCCTCTCCAGCTAGCACGATCTCTCGCCAAGTTGGTTGAGGTCCTTTTCCACTTGTGTGCGCCATCTCAGTCTAGGACCTCCTCTCTTGCGGTGTCCCTGTGGTTCGGATTCGAAGCCTTTTCGGACCGGAGCAGTGCTGTCCATACGCTCTACATGGCCTAGGCAGCTTAAGCGTTGTATCCGTAGACGCTTGACTAGGCTCATGCCGCCGTACAGCCCATACACTTCGTGGTTGAATCTTCTCCTCCAGATGCCATCAACGCAAACAGGACCAAAAATCGAACGCAGGACTTTTCTCTTGAAGAGACCAATTACTTTCTCATCCGTTTATAGTAACGTCCAGGTTTCCGCACCATAGAGTGGTACTGGGATGATCAAGCTGTTATATAAAGCGAGATTAGTCCTTCGGGAGAGGGCTTTATTACTCAATTGCCTCTTAAGCCCAAAGAAACAGCTATTGACAAGAGTGATTCTGCGCTTGATTTCGGTACTGATGTTGTTGTCCCTATTCACCGCGGAGCCGAGATAGACGAAGTCCTTGACTACCTCGAAGTGTCTGCTGCCCATAGTGGCGCTCTGTCCGAGACTTCGATGTTGTGTGTCCTTTTTCGATGACAGCATATACTTCGTTTTGCCCTCGTTTGCCACTAGTCCCACTTTAGCCGCTTCCGCTTCGATGCTGGCAAACGCCTGATTGACGAGTCGCTGAGTTCGCCGATCACGTCAATGTCATCCGAATAAGCCAGCAGTTGAACGGACTTGTGAAAGATCGTGCCTCTGGTGTTGACGTGTGAGTTTCGCACTATCCCCTCAAGAATGATGTTAAAGAAGTCGCATGACAGTGTGTCGCCTTGTCTAAATCCTTTTTTGACATCGAAGGTTTTGGTGAGTCTCCTGATCTCATTCCTGATCTCATTGTCCCTATTTTTCACGAAGCCGAGGTAGACGATGTTCTTGACCTTGATGCTCTGTCCGAGACGACGATTTTATGTGTCCTGCCTTAATGACAGCATGTAATTCGTTTTGCCATTATTAACATCCCGAACCATTTAAGATGCTTCCGCCTCAATGCCAGCAGACGCCTCATTGACAGCTTGCTTTGTTTGTCCAATCACCTCAATGTCGTCCGCGTATGCTAGCAATTGAACTGATTTTTGGAAGATCGTGTCTTTGGTGTTGACTTGTGACTTATGCTTCATCTTCTTAAGAATGATGTTAACGAAGTAACACGACAGTGCATCGCTTTGTCTTTGACATTGAAGGTTTCGGAAAGTTCGTTACGTACACGGGTTTGGTGGGAATGGCAAAACTAGACACGGCGCTTTATACCTCGTCCCTATGCACACTGTCATATATCGCGTTTTAACCGAAAAAGACCTGAAGCGCCAATCTGTACTTCTCCAGGATCAACAACGTAAGCTCGTGTGTACGAGTGAAAAAGGTCTACAAATAAAAAAAAATTTTCTGCCTGAACTCGGAGTCGATTATCCCAACTTTAATAGTGCTTATTCCAACTTTCGGATGTATTTTTTACCGTAGTAGACAGAGAATAATTATTATGACTTTCCCTTGTTAAGCGTTTTCGCCTACAATTAGGCCATGTCGTCCGAAGGTCAGAAGTCGCGACCATAGGAAGAGGGTCCTTGACGTAAAAAATTTTCCGCGTGAGGAGGTGGCTCAGGTGGATGGAAATAGCCCGTCGAATCGGCGACTATGGGTTCAACACCCCATATGGGAAAAGACTTTTCTTGTTTTTTGTGAAATTGTGGGTTCCCTTGGAACATGTCTTAGTTGTGGAGCCGGTTGGTTGGTTAAGTGACGGGAAAACTGTACCATAAGTGAGAGACTTAGACCAACGGGGAAAGCGAGTTTCGCGAATACCCAGTCAAGGTTCTATCTCTTGTCGAAATAGCAAAGAGAACAAAGAAGGATAGGCAATAGCAGTGAGTGCATGAAGTTACTCTTCATTGAAGTGAAAAAAAAAAAAAATAATAGAAAAATAGTAAAATTAGAAATTATTAAATAAGGAATCAGTAAAACTAGAGGAAAAGTGCAGAGTGCAGTTGCTGTCCCTGAGACTAAACCACCAAACAGGTGAAGTGCCCTAAGTTCTTTGAATAGTATGTATTTTGATTGTATAATCTTCTACCAGGTTGGTTGGATGGATTAAGGATTTGTTGATCCTTTGTAATATAAGGTTCATGGAATTTCTGTTGGCGTCCACCTGCCGTACATTCTCCATTGGACCCAACCGAACAGGAGGACACAGAAAGGCGCGGACGATTACTTGCAACGAGCGACACAGAAACAAGGTATCTCAGATGAAAATACGTAGTTAGGAAGATCAAAAAAAAGAACTGCCCCGAAGTAGTATACCAATGGTGGGTAAATAGTGTCTTAGACTCAAATTGTCTAAGTGGTGTCGTAGCTGAGTTGGTCGAGTAGTCAGTCTGTCACAAGGTTTCGTTTCAGAATGAGGTTTCGAATACGCATCTATAATCTGTGTATATTTTTATTTCATTTCCTTTTTATATTATTTCGGTTTACTATTTCGATAATTGACCAATTGGAGTTATCGCGGAAATCGGGTATGCATTGGGTAGGTTAAGTGAACAATTTTGAATCATATCGAGTCACCTAGATATAAGATTAGATTTAAGGGAATATTGTTAGATTAAGATGGTTGTTAAATTAGAATAAGTTAATTAATAAAAGGAGTTTTGTAAACACGTAATGTATTCTTCGTATACTAAGGTCTCCGTGAACGGATCTAGTCGCGATTTTAGGTCCGGAAAGCCATAAGAAGGGAAGAGGGTAATCGCGTGACGCCCAAAATCACCTCTCTCCAAGCTGGTCGGCGAAATCACCCCTCTTTTCCGGAGTATCTTCGTGAGAGAAAATGGTAACATAATAAGTTTAGTGCAGCTGAGACTTTACAATTCACTTGTCATATTGCCAGGCAGTGAGACAACAGGTTGGCAGAACTTTTGAATATATTGCTGTCGTACTCGTGTCCATATCAGAATTCGTCAACAAACAAAATATTTGTTATTGCGTGAAAACCCACATGTGCTAAGTCAATCACCACTTCATCTGCAAAAAATAACTGTTTACTGCGGTTTGCATGCAGGTGGAGCTTTTGGGCCATATTTTTTCATCGACGATAACGATTGTCAGGTTACTATGAGCGATCAGTTTTATCACGCAATGATTATCGATTAATTTAGGCCTGAATTGGAAGATATGGAATACAATGAAGAAATGATAAATGGTTAACAATGGGTGTACGAAAGCGTTGAGATGGTGAGCGTCTTTTCACAAGGAATGGCCCAAGTGCTTCCTCGACTGGTTTGAGCCATTTACTGCCTCTTAATTATTTTCTGTGGGGCTACGTAAAGTCATTGGTTTTGGTGAGCAACTCAACGATTTCAGAGTCAACATTTATGCGTTTTTGCCAAAATGTGTAACAGAAACCAACGAGTCGGCGGCAGCAAACGATCGATTGTATTCATAAATGCTTTGATTGTACTTCAAGCCAGTAACCATGATTTTGCAATATCTCTAAGGGTTTATGTTTCAGTTAAAAACAAGGCAAGTTCTTATTGAAAAGTCCATCATAATTTGGCAGGTACTAAATTCAAATACTCAGTAGGCTTCAAATTCTAAAATTCTTCCAAGAATTAGACTGAACATTGTAAGGGATTACCGCGTGGAGAGTTAAGGCTCCGACACATAGAATACGTTACTTGCGTAGCGGCAAAATATCCGTTGAAGTTGAAGTACGTGAAGGAAGGAGGTGACACAATGAATACTTCAACGCACAGCTGATTTCATTTGACAGTAGCTTTAAATTCAATTTGTTTCGGATATAGTGTAGAGCAGTTTGATATATTTTTTTGCAAAAATTCGTCCAGACGAGTTACTGGATTAACTTAACATAATTAAAACACAATTTAATTTTTGTATTTTATTTAAGTTGTGCCAGGGCGTTTATATGTGCCGAAGCCTTAAAGGCCCCGGCACATAGAATACGTTACTAGCGTCAACGTCAGCTATACTTTGACAGATACATAGAAATACGTGTATTCTTATGGGGAGTGGTTCATAGACCAACGCTGCCGCTCACGCGACGGATGTAGTCGCTCAACTTTTAACTTTTCTCTCTCCGTCAGCGTTGACAATCGAACATTGTGACATTTCAAGAGAATTGTTTTTGAATTTTAAGTTTACATGTTGAGTTTGAGGTTAGTTCTCGTCGAAATCACACAGGAAAATAACAAAGGTTTGTATTTGCAAGTTTCAATAATAACAATAAAATTAACTTATTAAAGATATTAACATAGGACGGAAGAAAAAATAGAAAGAAAATCCTAAATTGAGTGGGAACAAATTTTTTTGCAGGACATAATTAAGGTTTGTAATTGCAAAACTTAAATAAAATACAAAAATCAAATTGTGTTTTAATTATGTTAAGTTAATCTAGTAACTCGTCTGGACGAATTTTTGCAAAAAAATATATCAAACTGGTCTACACTATATCCGAAACAATTTGAATTTAAAGCTACTGTCAAATGAAATCAGCTGTGCGTTGAAGTATTCATTGTGTCACCACCTTCCTTCACGTACTTCAACTTCAACAGATATTTTGCCGCTACGCAAGTAACGTATTCTATGTGCCGGAGCCTTAATACTTTACATGCGTCAGCGTCAGCAAGACTACTGCTTTGACAGATACATAAAAATGCATGTATTGTTAGGGGAGGTTGGCCCATAGACCAACGCTGCCGCTAACATGACGGATGTAAGTAGTAGATCAACTTTTAACTTTTCTCTCTCCGTCAGCGTTGACAATCAACACAATGTGACATTTCAAGGGAATTTTTTTGAATTTTAAATAAACGTTTGTTTTTTTTTTTTTGTTAGAGGTTGGAATAAATTGCACTCGAGCACTCAAACTTAAATACTGGTCCATTGTACTACCAGGCAGTAACCTATCTTTAATATAATTTCTTGGTTTTCTGACGAAAAACCAGGTGGCGCTTCTGTGATATAGAACTTAGGTTTTTAGTTCCCACCACATCAGCGCCAAATAACGGCCACCTTATACGAGCGAAAGCTGGACACTGACAGAGAAAGTGCTCTGAAGTGTCTTCACCTTCTCCACAAGCGTTGCAGAATGACATCACTAAGCCCAAGCCGACTTAGGTGCATAGCGAAGGTAAAGTGTCCCGTTAGTACGCCGACATGTCGTCTGCACTTGTTCCTGCCTAGAGGTAGCAGAAAAGACGCGAATTTCTTGCTGACATTTGGGAGCATACTCTTGGTCATCCTGCATCCTGGAGAGTCACACCATCTCTGTAGGGAGACCCAACCATCGACGTAGGCCCTAACCAAGGACGCGGGTAGTCCCAAGGTGGGTTCGGGCCCTACGAATGCCTATGCTGAATCTAGCCTAACTAGTTCATCGGCTGTCTCGTTTCCCAGGATCCCGTGATGACCCGGGACCCAGACAAGTTTTGGCGAATTCAGCCTGCCGACCAAATTAAGGGAATACTTGCATTCTTCAACTATATTGGAAGTGGTTAAACGGTTGGGTAAGGCCTTGAGCATAGCTTGACTGTCGCTGCAGACGCAGATACTTCTTCCCTTCCACCTGTTCTTCACAATATAGTTGGTGGTCATTAGCATCGCGATGACTTCCGCCTAGGAGACCTATGCGAAATTACCTAAAGAGGCGTGAAGTCTGATGTTGTCGTTTTCCAAGAAGGCCCCAGCGCCAGAACCCTCCGTCGTCTTGGAGTCCGTGAAAATCCGACTACATTCCTTTCCCGGTTCAGTTTCGGGCCAAAGCCAGTCCAGGACACGAGAAAGGTCGACTTTGTATAAGCGTCGCAACTGTATTATTGTCGACCTCGCATCAGACGGTATGTCCATGAGAGTAGTATCATAGGAGATGCGGTGTGCGAGGTCATCAAAGCTCCCGTGCGAGTGTAACGTTTGTTAGAGTTAGGCTGACTGAATATTGAATAGTTAATCAAACATTTCTTTTTTATTCTCAAAGCCCTAAAAAATTATTCCGCATCGTCATCGTGTTTTTTTTCTAAGTTTAACGCAAGAACCATGCACATCTCGATCCATATATAAAGTTTGCACCCAAAACTGTTTGCAACTGTTTGCTTCTTTTGGTATTAATATATATTTGAAATTCTAGCGGTATCATTAAATGTTTGCAAGTTAAATATCAGACCGCTCTACAGCATTACCAAAACAAATTGAATTTGAAGCTACTGTCAGATGAAATCAGCTGAGCATTGAAGTATTTATTGTGTCATCCCCTTCCTTTACGTACTCCACCGTCAACGGATACTTTGCCGCTACGCAAGTAAAGTATTCTATGTGCCAGAGCCTTTAAGAGTATGTACAATTCATTCCATTGTAAATATCGATTGAGAACAGACGTTGGGTTGATGAATTTTAGAAAGTTAATTCTGTGTTTTGTTTTAAGTAACAAGTGTTACAATAATCCAAAAACGAAATTAGAAACGTTGGCCATTTTATGGCACCCTGTCTTAGACGGAATTCTTATTAAATTAAACTACGCGTATTCTTCTATATTTCCTAAATCTTTCCGGGGTATTCCGGTTTAACTTATTTAAAATCAATCCTCTTAGAACTTGCTTTAAAACATATCATTACATAATACGAGAAAGGTTACTGATAGTACAATGAAGTGTTGTAATAAATTCGTCTTCTTCTTTTTGTGGCGCTACAGTCCGGGGTGGACCTGGGCCTCAACCAACATGCCTCTCCAGCCAGCACGATCTTTCGCCAGCTGTCTCCAGTTGCGCACTCCAAGTTGGTTGAGGTCCTTCTCCACTTGTGTGCGCCATTTTAGTCTAGGTTGTCCTCTGTTGCGTTGTCCCAATGGCACGGCTTGAGATATTTTCGGGCCGAAGCAGTGGTGTCCATACGCTCTACATGGCCTAGCCATCTTAAGCGTTGTATCCGAAGTCGATTGAACGGGCGCATATCGCTGTACAGCCCATAGAGGTCGTCGTTAAAGTGCACAGGTCAAGTTGACGTACAGACTCCAAGCGGCGCCCCCTGGATAGCCAACCCAACACCCGTTGTATGGTGAACCAATGTATACAGCGAGCCCCTCTGCCCGAGGGTTTAAATAATGGGCCTGGCCTACCAGTCTGTGGGTTGTGCGTGAGGGTAACTTCCTTTCCACGTAAAAACAATATAGTTCAGAGAAAACGATATGCCTCGGGTAAAGACGGATCAACTGTTGACGACCCCAGCAAACGTTTTAAGGACAATGGTTTTCGATTTTGCACGTGGAATATGAGGTCCCTTAACAGGCCACGTGCAGCCGAACAACTTGCGGAAGCCCTTGACTGCTACAAGGCAGACAGTACTGCCATCCAGGAAGTGCGATGGGATGGGCCTTGCATAAAAACGATGAAGAACTGCGATATCTACTACAGCAATTGCTATAGAGAGAGAAGGCAGCACTTATTTGGATGCGGATTTGTTGTTCTAGGCAGACTTAGGCAAAAAGTCTTGAGCTACGACCCCGTCAGCGAACGCCTCATGACGATCCGCATCAAGTCTAAATTCGGGAACATCAGCGTAATTTGCGCTCACGCCCCAACAGAGGAGAAGGATGACAACATCAAGGACGACTTCTATGATCTCCTAGAAGGAACATACGATCGATGCCCCAGCTACGACACAAGATCGTTCTAGGAGATTTCAGCGCTCAGCTGGAAAAAGAGGACATCTTTGCTGGAGTCATCGGTAAGCACAGCCTGCACGACAACACATCCGGAAACGGACTCAGGCTGTTGGACTTCGCCTCGGGGCGAAGCCTCTCTGTGGCTAGCACACAGGTGTCACATCCACAAAGGGACCTGGCGATCCCCTGATCGTACTCGTAGTAGAGTCGCAGTCTGTGCTGAGAATCTGGAATGATCATTTCTGCTCCTGAATGGCGATGACGACCCAAATCCCGCTGTTAGACAGAATGTTCCTCTCAATTTGGACGATGATAGAAAAGCATTCCGTCCTCCCGACTTAGACGAGGTGAGGATAGCAATATCCAAGCTGAAGTCGAACAAAGCTGCTGGAGCAGACGGACTGTCCGCAGAACTATTTAAAGCAGCAGGAGATGACCTGGTTGGGCCCATGCACCATGGAGGAAAGCGTGCCCGATGAGTGGAATCTCAGCGTCAGCGTCGTTGTAATAAATGTGTGTTGTTAAATATAGTGTTGTAAATAATATTACGAAAATGAGATACAATCGACGAGGCATGCAACAGTTCTTCACTTACGGAAGCAAAAACATGAATTTCCGTACAAAACAAAAAAAGCCTTGCAGACAGATAGACATTGACCGACTCTCCGAAGATGCTCTAAAGCCACGGCTGTTTAAGAAAGTCTTTTAACGAAGGCGAATAAATATTATTAGAAACGTTACTGCCATCTTGGTAAATAAGGTTCAATGATGATGACCGTAGGCTTTCCTTCGATGCGTTCACCTCCAAATCAGTTTTTTGGTAAACAAGAAATTCTGCAGAAATCCGCAAAGCACTTTCATTGGGTAAAGTCGTGCCACTCACAGACTAGTTTTCTGCCTAGAATTTAAGTTCCAAAACGAATTCTCGGATTTTAGGGCCACATCTTAGATACACATCTGGATAAACACTTGATAAAGTAATTTTTTTTCGGTCTTCCAAGCGATCTCTTGCTTTCCTAAGTCGTTCGTAAATCACAAAGACTCTCATAATCGCTGTAATGATATATATTCCTGATACGCATGGCAGGCAAGAACCGAGTGGATCAAATAAAAGCTCCCGATTGGGCTACTCGTGTTCTTGGTTTGAGCTCATCCAGAGATGCAGGCATGCTTCTAAAACTTTGCACAAAATCCGCGGCACAAATCTGTGGCCGCCGTGGCGTAGTCGGTAGAGTGCGTCGCTCACACGCCGAAGATTTGGATTCGATTCCCAGCCCTACACGAGTTTTTCGAGTTTTTCACGGGACCATCTCTTTCGAGCTGCTGACAACACTCAAAGAGTAAAAATTGTGTAAGAAAAAAGCTTCTCAAACTTTGCCGTTCAGAGTCGTCATAAAACTGTAGGTGCCTTCTATAGGAGCGCGCACAACACGAGTAGTTGATGAGCAAGCTAGGCCCTGGTCCCCTCTGTGGACTGTTAAAACAACTATTATTTTTATTATTATTGCTACAGAATAGAATGTTAAGGACTTTTGATTTTTAACTTTGCAACACACCTAAGTTTGCTACGGTGAGGATAAGCTCAGCTCAAAAAATGCGGGCACTGTTGAACACTTTCTCCACCATTGGCTAGCCTTTGCTCAGATCAGGCGGTAAATCTTTTGCACTAAGGTACGTGGGGTGTCTGCGCTACAGAAGGGCTTAGCAGTGCAATTAATCAGGCTTTAGGGCTGCATACTCCGATCGAGTGTTAAAAAATTTAAATCGGAAAAACGATAGAAATCTCTAAAATGAGGTACCAGTCTTCACTGATGTCAGATGTCTTCGGATTGAATGAAAGAGAAATAACTTTTCAAAATTGTATGAAACGAGTAAAGAAACAGAAAGAATGTCTAAACCTAAATTGTTCTTCCCCAAGGGCCTAAGGAGTGAATAGATGGCCATTCCAAGAGAGGCGAGAGTGACTCTTTTCGCCGTTTCTTCAAGATACAGATACAAAATGTGATAAAGATGTCGGTGTTCTATGTGTCCTATGATTAACACTTTTCGGTTTTAATTCTATTCACTAGAAGCAGGGAGCATGGCATCGGTAAAGACTGCAACACTAAATGCACCTTAGAGTCCTGTGTCTTGCAAATCTTCTCTAGACATTCCGGCTTTATCGCTGGCATTACAAACGGAGGCATTTTTCCCCTTCTTGAACATATACACCAAATACTGTTGCGTCCTTTTTCTAAAACCATCTTATTGCTGTAGTATTTTATCTGGTCTTTGTCTGTGGTGAAACCGGTGCAGATGCGACGTGTGGTCCTTTCAAAGATCTATTGTTCATCACAGTGTTGGAGATGCGTTACCAGACAGGAAAGCCATACACTATGATGGGTTTAATGAGACGCTTGTATAGTAACATCGTCTTCTTGACCAGTTCTTCTCAGTTCTCACGTCGCATCAACGTTTAGTTGCGATGGAAAGTGTAACTAGTTTTTAAAAGGGTCACTTATAAATGAGGATGACTTCAACTTTTCACTGGTTTCACTCTAAAATACACTGTCCCATTTTGCTCCTGCTGTCCGGTTGGGTAGAACTACCTTGATGCTTTGGCGTTTTCCAGCTGGTCGGTAGCCACGTCGTGTTTGCCCCCGAATGAGGATCAATTTGTTGATGTTGATTCAAATGACCCACTTCTGGTAGCAGACTTGGAGCTTCCCTATTTGTCGTTCGATCCTCTGCGCTGCAATCCTGTGGCGATGTCGAAAATGTGAATCAACGAGTCATCCTCGAATAAACAACAGTTAACAGATGAAGATTATGGTGGTTGATCTGCAGAGTATTTGGTGAAACGAATAGGTCCCAGTCCCGATACCTGTGGAAGGTCTGCCTAGATGTACCTTCCTTCTGTTTTTCGTAGAATCTCGTGGCGAGAAGAAAACTATGGACGATGCCGATGAGGTAAGAGTTTGAAAATTTGCATCTCCAGCCAAACCGTGTTGAAGGCTTTATCGATACTCAAGAAGCAGGTTACGGTGAATTGTTGACTGTTCAAGCCCTCCACAATATCCTGATGGTAGTTCATCAGAGAGTTCAGCTTGTGGCCGCCATGGCGTAGTGGGTAGAGTACGTCGCTCACACGCCGAAGGGTCTAGGTTCGATTCCCGGCTGAATACCTCGAATTTTTCACGGCACCACCTCTTTCGAGCTGCTGACAACACTCAAAGAGTAATCACTGTCTAAGAAAGCTTCTCAAACTTCACCGTTCGGAGTCGGCAAAAAACTGTAGGTCCCTTCTACTCGTGAGAGAACAGTAGCGCGCACAACACGAGTAGTTGATGATAAAGCTAGGCCCTGATCCCCCAGTGGACTGTCACGCCAACAATTATTATTATTAGTTCATCAGAGAGTGCAGAGTCGAAAATTTTTCCCAGGTCCGGGATGATGTTCGACTCCTCTAATTCTTTATTTTCTGAACAACCAACCTCTTCAGGATTTTTCTGATTTTGCCAAGGATCAATATGGTTCTCTATCGGTTGCAACGTCTACCTTCTTTCCAACTACAACAATCCTTGTCATCTTTCATCGAGCTGGGAAATATCAATCGATGCAATTGTTGACAACGATGGTCAGTAGCATCATCATGATGTATGGCACCCGCTTAAGGGCAAACACAGAATTCTTGTCCTGTCCGGCAGCACTTCCATTAATGATCTTCCTCATTTCTTCTTACCTCGTGAGCTGTTCATTTCTTCTAATCTCGTGAGATGTTCATTTCTTCCTACTTCGTGAGCTCATCATTTCTTCTTCTCCCGTCAGCTTCTAGTTGTCCGTTGTGTCATTGGTGAACAGAGGTGTTGAATGATATCTCACCATCTCCATCACTTGTAAAATTAAATTAAGCTCCAAATCATTCAAAAACTTGAAAAAATTCAAAACTTCACTTGACCTAACTAATTTTTGTTGATTCAAATGAGCCAGAAAAAAAACCTTCCTAAGCCATTTTTAAAGTCAAAAATTCAATAACTTCTGCTGTTACAACAAGCGGAGGAACACAATTTCAGGATGAAAACTGAAAGCTTCAGAACGCCACGCTGCTCCTTAATCGGATTTGTCTACTGCAGTCATGAAATTATTTGAGCATCAATGTGCCGCAGACGATTCCTCAGTCAAAATCTCATCAAAGTTTCACTCAGGCAGACTGAATCGATGAACTTCTTCAAAGTGCCCCCTCCCCGCACAAATGGAGCGCGTGCACAAGTTTGTGTCCTCCCTCTGCCCCACTCACTCCTGATGACCTGTTGAGTTATATAACTCCAATTAGGAATATTTGCTTTGTACGGTTCGACGGTGATAAGTTAATTGCACGAATCCCTCTTTCCTTGAGGTCTATCCGCAGACAATTTGACGTGGCGCGGTGTGAGTTTAATTTACCGCCTCAAACCCACAAGAATTAATTAGTCCGCACTTGGCCAGATCTGGGACTCCTCAGAAGTGTGTACACTTTGAAATGCAAACAAAGAGAAGTTGACCCACTCACCAATACGTGCGTAAGCAAATATCTAAATTGTTTCTCGACCAAAGGAAATCATCTCGCAACACAGAACAGCTGAGTTTTGCTTCCCACGTAATGGGCTGGTTTGAGGTTCCGCAGCCCCCACTCCCTCAAGAACAGAAATAGGACTACACAGCTCTGATTAATTCCGTCCATTGTGTGCGAACGGAGAGGACATCCTTCAAGGATTTATTTTATCTGCTCAAAACTACCGAAAATTTAAACGATTTTACTGGAATTTAAATTGTGCTAATTGAGTGAGAGGGGGACGCTTGGCATCGGAGGATGAAAGGAAGTTGGTAAATAAAGTGTACGCCTCAAGAAGTTTCAACTGAACTGTTTGTGATGGAAGGAAAAGGTTAAATGTTTGCGGGAGAAGAGAGTGGTTAAGTATTCCAATTGACGGAGAGTGAGAATAAATCATGAGCACTTCTGTGCGGTAAGTGGTGACGGTTTCGCGTAGTCTGAAGGAAAGCGATAACGTCTGCGATGAACAGGCGGGAAACACGGAGACGTGGCTAAGTGGCTGATGGAAGATGTTAAATGTTGTGCGCAAATTAGAGGAAACTAGGTCGGTGACAAGTTTGTCTTGAAAAATCCTGCTGTTGGGGAATACTCTGTACGTTGATGGGGTACAGACAAGTGTTTGCTTCTCGTTGCCTTAAAGCATTTGAAAGAGGCAAAGCAGTGAAAGCAAAAACAAAATAAAACTCAACAACCAACTTTCTGAATAGACTCAGACGATGGTTAAGCTGGATATTTATGAAAATGGTTGGTTTGCTTAAATAATACGAGGATGTGTAATAATGATGACGGGAAGTAGGATTTCACAGACTCTTGTATTAGACATCTCTTAGAGACGAGGGGAAATGCAAATGCACCAAAAGTTAAATCTGAAAACTGATACTCATACACCAACTATTATGAATCCTGAAGTGTAATGAAGGTAACGAAAATTTAAAAGGTTCGCTAAGCACGTGGCCGCCGTGTCGTAGTGGGTAGTATGCGACGCTCACACGCAGTAGGTCTAGGTTCGATTCCCGACTGAACACCTTGAATTTTTCACGGCACCACCTCTTTCGAGCTGCTGGCAGCACTCAAAGAGTAACAACTGTCTTAGAAAGCTTCTCAAACTTTGGCGTTCAAAATCGGCAAAAAACTGGAGGTCCCTTCTAATCGTGAGAGAACAGTAGTGCGCACAACACGAGTAGTTGGTGAGTAAGCTAGGCACTGGTCTTCCTGTGGACTGTAGCGCCATTCAATTATTATAACGTTGACAAATATCTCCTTTCCGCCTTTTTGTCTTTCGAATTTTCCGGCTATGTACGCTACAGACAATACTATAAATCATTTGAAAGGTCTTGACATAACCTACACAATGACGCAATGCATGATTAGTTTGGATATTGCGTTCAACAGCTATATATGTGTTAACATGGAGTTCAATAATGCCGAAATTCGCGCTATTTTAAAGTTTTCCTTCCTTAATGGCAAATCCTCTAGAGAAACGTTCCGTGAGATTAATGGTGCCTTGAGGGATGGTACTCTATCACTTCGAACCGCGGAGGAATAGTTTCGAAGATTCAGAGCCGGTGAAAACGACACCGCGGATAAGCCAGCCGGCGGAAGACTTGTGATGACGAATACTGATCGAATCATGGAAATCATCTAGTTAGACCGGCATGTGGCATCTCGTGACATCGCCCAGGGGATGGGAGTTAGTCACCAAACCATTTTAAACCAACTGCAGAAGGCTGGATATAAAACAAAAGCGTGATGTTTGGGAGCCGCATGATTTGACGCAAAAATAAACCTTCTGGACCAAATCAACGCCTGCGATATGCTGCTGAAACGGAACGACTCGATTTTTGAAGCAGATGGTGACTGGCGACGAAAAATAGATCACATACGAAAATATCAAGTGAAAACGTCGGTCGGTTGAAGGCCGATGAATCGTCCCAAACAGTGGCCAAACCGGGATTGACGGCCAGGAAGGTTTTGCTGTGTATTTGGTGGGATTGGAAGGGAATCATCCACTATGAACTGCTGCCATATGGCCAGACGCTTAATTCTACCACCTACTGTGAACATCTGGACTGCTTGAGGCAGGCGATCAAACAGAAGCGTCCACAATTGGCCAATAGGAAGGGTGCAGTGTTCCACCAGGACACCGCCAGACCACACACTTCCTTGATGACTCGTCAGAAGCTACGGGAGCTCAAATGGGAGGTTTTATCGCATCCGCCATACACCCCGGACATAGCGCGAAGTGATTACCACCTTTACCTGTCCATGGCGAACGCCCTTGGTGGTGTGAAGTTGAACTTAAAAGAGGCTTGCGAAAAGTAGCTGTCCAAGTTCTTCGCAAATAAGAAGGGGGACTTCTACGAGGAGGTTATTTTGAAGTTGCCGTCTAGATTGTAACAGATTATCGAACGAAACGGCGCATATTTGAACAAGATCTAGTCACTGTAACACTTTTTATGAAGCATTGAATGAAGAGCAGAGCAAAAAAGCAGAAGGGAGATATTATATAAAGGGTGTCCCAACAAGAACGCAAGATTTAAATTTGGCGCTATTCGAATTGTCATTGTTTGACATTTGAACAATTATTATTGTTTGTTAGTGGAAGGTATAAGATTAATAAAAATGGAGCGCCACGCGAAAGAACAACGCGTACTTATTGTGAAATTATTTTACCAAAATGGTGTAAGTTTTGCGGCTATAGTTCGCAAAATGCGATCAATTTGCTCCAAAAGAGTCAACTGTAAAACGATTAATGAAAAAATTTGCTGAAACTCGGTCTGGAGCTGATGTAACGACAACAACGCGCCTTCGGCCAGGTCGATCGACCGAAAATATCGCAGCAGTACGTGATGATGTCGCTCAAACTCCATCCACCTCAATTCGACACCGAGCTCAGCAAATTGGTGTTTCCAAATCCACTATACAGCCAATTTTGACGAAAGATTTGCATCTTCATGCATACAAAGTTCAGTTGACTCAGGAACTGAAGCCAGCTGAACATGCACAGCGAAGGGAGTTCGTTTGGAGAGATAACATGAAAATGCTGATTTTGCCGATAAAAACATATTTAGTGACGAGGCTTATTTCCATTGCCTAGATCGCGCGATGTAACACCATTGGACTTCTTTCTTTGGGGTCTTTTGAAGTCGATGGTTTATGCGAATAAGTAAACGACGAATCAAGTCTCAAAATAGGAAATTGGACGCTGCATTAATGAAATACCGCAGCATTTATGCAAAACGATTATTGAAAATTTCATTACAAGATCGTGTATGTGCCAGCAAAGTCGCGGCGGCCACCTGGCCGATAAGTTACTCCACACATAACCTCATCCTGTCTACTTTACGATATAATAAGCCGAAGTTTAGTCGGCTCAGCATGCATAAATCGCTACTATGCCTACTGTTTAGTATGCTTCCTGACAGACGTTTCGTAGTCAAATATGGCAACGTAACTTCGGTGGGCCTATTCCATGTTAAAAACGGTCTCCAACAGCGTGAAGTTAACTCGCCAATCCTATTTAACATTTACTTGAGCGATCTTTTAAGTTCTCTTCATAATCCAATTGCGTACGCAGATGACTTGATAGTATACAGATCAGGTCCAAAGATTGATGAAATTGCCACTCCCTTGCAGGGTGCCTTTGACTCCTTCTGACGAGATTGCGACATCTGAAAGTTAGAAATAAACTTCGAGAAGTCGGAAACCATCCTGTTCAGGACGCCATTGCCTAAGGCTTATGCGGACACAAAACCGAATTGGCGTAAGCTCGTAATCATTGGACAACACGGGCAACCACTGGCGCAGAGGACGGTATTCAGGTAGCTCGGAATCTGGTTAGATTAGTATTTGAATTTTAACAAACATATAGATGCTGCTCTGATCAGGGCTCGAAGCGCCTTTGCCCTTGCACAGAGACTGTTTTACAACAGCCAACTCGATGCGAGGGTTAAGGTAATCTGCTACATGGCCCTATTCAGGCCAATGCTTACCTATAGCTGTCCTGTGTGGTTCAATGTGGGAGCTAGTCTGATAGAAAGGATGCGGTTGTTCGAGAGGGCATGCCTTCGGGCCTGTCTTCGACTTTATCGAACTCCTTGGTCCGAGTACAAGAAATTCTACTCTAATGAAGTCTTATACAACAGGCCTAAACTGATCAGAGTGGATAATTTCATCCTGAAGCTGATTCGGAGACATACTGCTAGAGCAATGGACTCCGATAACAATCTAATTTCGGGAGCTTACTGTCGCAACACACAATACCATGAAAGAGTGCGCCATAATGGTTTCGTCTCTCCAGAAGCTTTCGTCTATTTTGATAAGCTAGGTCTGTTACAAGATAAGAAAGCGGTACCGCCCATCTTTCATTTCGCCCGATCTGCTGTGGATGGGCCGCTCAAGTACGACCGCTCCGTTGCACGACGACCTGAGTCCAATTTCCTTCGCTTCAGTACAGCGGTATCGAGATGGCATGTGCAAGATGGCATGTGAGAGATGTTGCAAAGCAGCATAAATGGTTCTGGTGGCTACGAGGCGAATCAAACTCCCTCGACGAACCTCCAAACACTGGGTATAGAATCCAACGGTGGTGGTCGGCTATTATTTTGCAACGAACCAAATACCAACTTCAATCCTTGGCCGATTTACATATCCTTAGCCTTAGATTTTGGATTTTAGGTTAGCGTTAGGTTTTAAGATAACAAAAATAAAAAATAAAAAAAACTTAAAAAGAAATAAAAAAATAATTCATTTATTTTAATTTAATTTATATTTAAAATTATTATTTAATTTATATCTAAAAAAAAATAAAATAAAAAACTAAATACAAAAAAAAAAAAACAAAAAAACATTAAACAAACATATATGGGAGTGTCTATTAGATTATACACACACTTATAAGTGTACATAGATGCACCTATGCATGTATACATGAACATATACCGAAGAACTATATGAAAGTATACAAGCACATGTGCCGACGTAGTCTAAGTTAGCAATTTTTTTACTAGTTTTAGTCTTACTTCTAGTACTTAGGTTTAGTTGTAGTCGTAACTTTAGTTAAGTTTAGTTTTTTTTAATAAAATCGTTAAGCTTTTGGGTTTTTGTTTTTCTTTTCTTAATCGATAATAAGTGTAAGTATGAATTATTGTTCTTAAATTAAATACATAAAGATGTTGAAACACACATAAAATTGTCTAAGGTTAGAGCCTGCGAAGAGCCATTAAGATTATGATTATACAATATTATGTAAACTAGTTTTAAGAATTTTTGTCTAGAAATTAAGTGTTCTTTTATTAAAATAAAATGCAAAAAAAATGATATAATAAAGAATTCACTATTTTTTTTAAATGTCTGTTTTATTTAAAATTTAAATATTGCGTTCTTGCTGGGACACCCTTTATGCATATATTATACAATTCAGGACAAACATTGGCGAATTAGCCGCCATTTTGCCAATTTTGGGGGGGGGGGAACGTAAAGGTGTGTGTGTTAAATGAGACAATCATTGATGTCACTTAACAAACTTTCAGAAATTTTTTTCTACAAGAACACATAAACAACAGTCAAACTCTCGATGGACGAAGGGAAAATCAGCTGTTGAATCAGCTATTCAGCTGACCATCTTCTTCCTTATTGGTTTCTGATATTAACAACAGCATTTGTTTACCCGAACTTCGGTTCGTATGACTTCAAATAAAGTCAAGCTTGCGTATATTCCAAATCAAAACTCACTGGGAGCCGTTGACTGAAGCCCACGATATTGAACAACATATTTACCAAAATCCCACCCATATACAAATTCACATTCCTTCAATAAATTAAGATATTAAATTCTTGGGACTGAAGTTTTGAACTCCCAGACAACACGTGTAACCACAGACTTCTTCAATACTGACACAAGGTCTTCCAGATTATTTAATAAAGTCACCCTAAGAAATTTCGGGTCAAGCTACAGACCTGACTTCCATGCGCTGGTCAATCACAAACTTTTCTCCGTCGGTCTTACCAACGCGCCCACGACTTTGCGACAGTAAAAAACGATCATAAAAACAAGTTCACTCTGCCGCCGCGTCCTTTTTATTTCCGCTCGCCCGCCTTCAGCCGAAATCATAATGTTTATTTTTTCTTTCTGCATTTTATTGTGCTTAAATAATGAAACATTTTTTTATGAGAATGATGTTTTAGCGCTGCGCTACGGGGGAAGCATGAGGCGGACAATATTGATGAGATATGCCTAGGATGCCTTAAATGCTTTCACTTCGATGCGTGCGGGGGATAGTTAAGATCACACAGAGGCAGATGCGGAAACCAAACAAAACTCTTTTAATATTTGAAGCCACACCAAGGCTACAACTTTGCATCCTCCACCCTCACCACAGAAAGCCGTAATAATTTGAGAGAAGAAAATTAATTAAGTTCCCTGATTAATTTTTGTTTTACATGTTTCATTAGATATAAATGAAATTCGCGGCAAGTCCCAGATAACATTAAGTCATCGGATGGAGGCAGGTACCTTAATCTCTTGTAAATGTATTCCGTTTTATTAAATTTCTTCGAATTTCTTTTTCCCGCTTTTATATTTCTTTTCTTTTCACTTTGACTTCTTTCCTGCTTTGCTCCCCCGGCGATGCCACAGAGGAATGCGTTCGACTTCCAGCGATAATTTTGTGTACACATAATCTAATGTATGGGGGAGTGGAGCATGGAAATTAAAGTGATTCTCCGCCCAAACACATCAAATGACATTTTTGAGGGCCATTGGAACTCATAGCCGTGGCAGAGTAATGATGTGTGTCGGGAATGATTTTTAAAGAATTTTTAATGCGTCCTGGAAGTGTGCGCAGATGACGCAGAAAATCAATCATTTGAGGATCAAAAAAAAATCTCTGTCTTCAATTAAAGTTCGCGTGGAAAATTCTCTTTGTTCCCGTACTTTCGGAGTTTCTTTTTGGAGATTATCATTCAACTTGGTTGGCTGTCTGTCGCCATGGTGGTTTCCAAGAACGTCTGATTAAATTTAATTCGAAACACTTGCCAATTACAATTTCGTTTGGTTCAAGAGGTAAAGAATCGAGTAAAAGCACTCACTCTCTGCAACAATCTCAACCACAATTTTTCTGCTTTATAGCGCAACGACCTGCACACTAAATAAACGACGTGGTTGTCGTAGAAGTTCTTTTTTCGAGAAAGAAGTTAAACGTCTGAACTTTAATTCGGTTAGGGGGAGATGGTTTAAGTGAGAAACTCTATAGGCTGTGTACTGGCTTGCTTCAGTGACAACGGAAACAAGGTTCAAGATCGCTACGCTCTGAAGAGCTGCAGCTCCGATTGTCGTTGAATCACATCCCATGGGACAACGTAGTAGCAGTTAGAAGCGCACATAAGAGGTGAGTGGCATTAGAAAAATTATGAGTGAAATCTAAGCGTCGTTTGCCCGGTCTACGAGAAAGGAGATCCCTTTGACTGCGTCAATTATAGAGAGATCAGCCTTCTTAACTTTGAATAGAAGATTCTCTCTGCCGTATTGTATGAGTGTCTAAAACTGTTTGTCCATAATCTGTTGAGTCCCTATCAGTGTGATTTCAGACCAGATCACTCGATGGACAAGATTTTCACGACAAATTTTAAAAAGACGCAAGAATACAAATTGACACTCACCACCTCGATTTCAAGTCAGCGTACGACAGTGTGCATAGGTCCCTCTTAGTGTGCTTTCAGACCAGGGAAGTTCACGATAGACCAGATCTTCACTTTACAGCAGATCCTGGAAAGGACCCAAGAAGTGCAAATCGACACTCACCACCTCTTCGTCGATCTTAAGGCCGCATTTGACAGTGTGCATAAGGACGAGCTATACAGTGCCATGTCTAGTTTTGGCATTCATACCAAACTCGTCAGATTGTGTAGGATGACGATGGAGAACTCTCTCTGCTCTGTCAGGGTCGGTAACGCACTCACCGAAACTTTCAATGTCAAAAAAAGTTTTAGACAAGGCGACGCACTGTCATGTGACTTCTTTAACATCATCCTCGAGAAGATCGTGAGAAACTCACAAGTCAACACCAGATGCACGATCTTCAAGAAGTCAGTTCAGCTGCTAGCTTACGCTGATGACATTAACGGACGAACACAGCGAGCCGTCAATGAGGTGTTTGCTGGCATTAAAGCAGAAGCGGCTAAAATGCGTCTGGTGGTTAATGAGGGCAAGACAAAGTACATGCTGTCATTAAGGAAAGACACACAACACCGAAGTCTCGGACAGAGCGTTACACTAGGCAGTAAAAACTTCGAGGTAGTCAAGGATTTCGTCTACCTCGGCTCTTGCAAATCGCTATTTCTTTGGGGTCAAGAGGCAATTGAGTAATAAAGCCCTCTCTCGAAGGACTAAGCTCACTTTATATAACAGCTTGATCGTCCCCGTCCCACTCTATGGCGCTGAAACCTGGAAGTTACTAAAAGCTTGGGGAAGCCTTTTGTCTTTTCGAGAAAAAAGTTTTGCGTGTGATTCTTTGTCCTGTTTGCGTTGATGGCATCTGAAGGAAAAAGTTTAACGACGAACTCTATGGGCTGTACAGCGACATCCGCCTGGTCAAGCGTCGACGGATACAACGCTTAAGATGGCTAGGCCATGTAGACCTTGTGCGCACCACTGCTCTGGCCCGAAAAGTTGTTGGATCTGTGTTATTGGGACAACGCGGCAGAGCAAGACCCAGGATAAGATGGCGCACACAAGTGGAAAAGGACCTTAAACAACTTGGAGTGCGAAGTTGGAGACAGCTGGTGAAAGATCGTGCTGGCTGGCATGTTGGTCGAGGCCCAGGTCCACTCCGGACTGAAGCGCCACAAGAAAAAGAAGAAGGCATTAAAGATAGCCAGCGAAAAAACATGCCGTCTAGCTCCACCCAGAACTATAGTGTCAACCAAAATAGTCGACTTTTCTTGCTCTTTGAGTATTGTCTTCAATTCGCAAGAGGTGCAAATACAATCTTTGACATCAATACTTTTGTAAAATTTTCTTATTTTTGGCTATAAAGTATTTACTTACAACGCTTTGTCTGATAGCTTGGTTGTGCTTTAGTTTAAATGTCCTCGGACCCAAGCCTGTAAGAAACGAAAGATGACGTTATAAGGTTTTCAATCGCAGTACTACCAAGTCTGTGAATAATGAAGAGTATCCTAAAATAAAAATTCAAATTTATATTGTGTTTATGTTATTTTAAGAGATTTTAAATTTTGAAGTTGGCAACACTTTTTTAAGTGAAGGATATATTAGGTCTGTTGCAATTGGTTTGTGTACAGAAATTGGGAGTTGAGGAGTTTTCTCTTGCAGAGAGTAACCCTACCGAAAATTGTGAAACAACTTTTTGTGGAAATTCGTAAACAGCTATCAGACATATGAAATGTCAGAGGTTTTTTATTTACGATTTGACAGCCATCTGCTGCGGAGCTGCTGTCCACAGTTTTTTCTTCAGAAATTCGTAGAGAGAGAAAATATTTTGCTCTCTCGTGAGTTCTTTCTTCTACGAAAAATTTAGCTAACGGAACGCTTTTGCGTAGTTTTTTGGGCAAATTCGTAGACATTCGTTTATCTGCCAAGTGATTTAATTTTAGTTTGGTTCGCCATTTCAACACAGGATCACCCAACAAAGCGTAGATTTGGTGAATTGACCCACAATAAGATTGCCGTTGATCCCAGTTATGTTTAGCGACGAAGCTAACGTTTGGTTAAATGGAAACGAAAATAAACAAATTTTTAGTGATGATAATCCGGAAGTGTGATTTTAATAATAATAATTGTTGGCGCTACAGTCCAAAGGGGGACCAGGGCCTAGCTTGCTCGTCAACTACTCGCGTTGTGCGCGCTACTGTTCCCTCACGAGTAAAAGGGACCTACAGTTTTTTTTTCCGATTTTGAACCGCAAAGTTTGAGAAGCTTTCTTAAACAGTTGTTACTCTTTGAGTGTTGTCAGCAGCTCGAAAGAGGTGTTGTCGTGAAAAATGCGAAAAATTGGTGTCGAACCTAGACCCTTCGGCGTGTGAGCGTCCCACTCTACCCACTACGCCAAGGCGACCACGGAAGTGTGATTTTAGAAACCATAATATCCCGAAGAACAGAATTTTCGGTATGTCTTATGGGTTGTTAGAATAATTTGTCTGTTGGTGTGGTCTAAAAACCATAAAATCCTTTTAACCCCTAAAATAAACATTCATCTACATGAAGTGATCGGAAGATCAGTTTCTTTTCGAAACTTAACCTTTAACAGACACAGAGTTTTTAACATCCTCCCCGGGAAAATCCTCATACTGAATATGATGCCGGAATAAAAGAAAAGAATCATTTTCTTAGAAAATCACTCTTTAAGTCGTGAAAGAGACGTCCAGAGATCCAACTTAGAATCCTATAGTACATTGGCCAGCAGATTTCTTTGCTTTGGATTCTTCTTCTTCTTCCTGTTGTGGCCCTACAGTCCGAGGTGGATCTGGACCTCAACCAACATGCCAGCCAGCACGATCTTTTGCCAGCTGCCTCCAGTTTCGCACTCCGAGTTGTTTAAGTTCCTTCTCCATTTGTGTGCGCCATCTTAGCCAAGGCCTTGCTCTGCTTCTTTGTCCCAATGACTCAGATTAGAAGACTTCTCGAGCGGGAGCAGTGGTGTGCGTGAGCTCTACATGCCTAGCCATCTTATGCGTTGTATCCGTAGAAGCTTAAGACTCCCATAGAGTTCGTCGTTAAATCTTTTCCTTCAGATGCCATCAACGCAAACAGGACCAAAAATCGCACGCAAAACTTTTCTCTCGAAAAATCTAAGGGCTTTCTCATCCGCCTTTGGTAACCTCCAAGATTCCGCGCCATAAAGAAGGACGGGGATGATCGAGCTATTATATAAAGTGAGCTTAGTCCTTCCAGAGAGGGCTTTATTAGGCAATTGCCTCTTGAGCCCAAAGAAACAGCGGTTGGCAAGAGTGATTCTGCGTTTGATTTCGGTACTGATGTTGTTGTCCCTGTTTACCGCGGAGCCGAGTCCTTAACTACCTCGAAGTTTCTGCTGCCTAGTGTGACGCTCCGTCCGAGACGTCGATGTTGTGTGTCCTTCCTTGATGACAGCATGTACTTCGTTTTGCCCTCATTTACCGCAAGACCCATTTTAGCCGCTTCCGCTTCAATGCCAGCAAACGCCTCATTGACTGCTCGCTGTGTTCGTTCAATCACGTCAATGTCATCAGCGTAAGCTAACAATTAAACTGACTTCTGGAAGATCGTGCCTCTGGTGTTGACTTGTGAGTTACGCACTATCTTCTCGAGAATGATGTTAAAGAAGTCACATGGCAGTGTGTCGCCTTGTCTAAAACCTTTTTTTGAAGGCCTCGGTGAGTTCGTTACCGACCTAGACGAAGCAGCGAGAGTTCTCCATCGTCATACTACACAATCAAATGAGTTTGAGAGGAATGCCAAAACTAGACATGGTACTGTACAGCTTGTCTCTATATGCACACTGTCATATGCGGCCTTAAAATCGACGAGTAGGTGGTGAGTGTCGATTTTTACTTCTTGAGTCTTTTCCAGGATCTGCTGTAAAGTGAATATCTGGTCTATTGTGGACTTCCCTGGTTTGAAACCACACTGATAGGGACCTATCAGGTTATGGACAAACGGTTTCAGACGCTCACACAATACGGTAGGGAGGGTCTGTTATGGGATGTTGAGGAGACTAATCCTTCGGTAGTTGGCGCAGTCAAAGGGGACTCTTTTCTTTTGAACCGGGCAAACGACGGTGAGATTCCACTCATCGGGCATGCTTTCCTCCGACCATATCTTACAGATGAGCTGGTGCATGCGCCCAACCAGGTCATCTGCTGCTTTTAATAGTTCTGCAGACAGTCCGTCCGCTCCAGCAGCTTTGTTCGACTTCAGCTTGGATATTATTATCTTCACCTCGTCTAAGTCAGGGGGGGGGGGTCTATCATCGTCCAAATCGAGTAGAACATTCTGCCTAACAGCGGGATTTTGGCCGTCATCGCCGTTAAAGGATCTTCACAAATGATATTTCCAGATTCTTAGCACAGACTGCAACTCTAACACAAGTTGTCCAGTTTGACCGCGGCAGGCTTCGGTCCGAGCTTTGTGTCCTCCGGATATCTGTTTTACCTTTCGGTGAAACTTTCGGACTTCATTCCTGCCATAGCACCTCTCCATTTCCTCGACCGCGCTACTCATGCTCCTTTCATTTTCCTTCTGCGAAGCCGGTGCTCTTCTCTTCTTCTTCTATGTTCGTAGAGCTTACGAACAGCCTTCGTTGTTCGATGCAGCATCGCCTTATAGGCGTCTTGTTTGGCTGCATGCGCTTGCCTGCACTCGTCATCAAACCATAGATTCCTTCTGGGTGGTAATGTGAAACCCAGCACATCAGTGGCAGCTTCTTTGATGGCTTCTTCACAACTTTTCTAGTCTTCTTCTATGTTTAGTGCAGGCAGCGTCGAACTCTGAGCGAGTTTCAGGGAGACTCGGTGGGTTAAGTTCCCAGCGATCGGCTGCGATTGTAGCTTTCCGTCGTCGAACCGTATTGGTGTGTCTCAACTCCACTAATCTCTTGATTTTCGGGTTCTTACCTTGACTACAACAAGTTGATGGTCCGAGTCGATGTTTGCACCTCGGAAGGTTCGGACATCGATTTTGATTTGATTATAAAATTGAAAAAACATTTCAAAGTCGATGAAACTCTCATATGCCTTAGCAAAAAGAATATCACGGCAATTGTGGCATGAATCTAGATTTGATCTGATTAAGTCGAGAGATGTGTTGTCATTAATGGTTTAAGGTTACATCTCTTCCTCATTGGTGACAATGTTCAGAAAGTATGGACTCTGCAGAAAACGTCCATAAACTCTGATGGCGACAAAAACGCGGAACTTAAGTGTATTTAATTCCTTCTTATCAGAATCTTAAGTTCAAGCGCTCAAGTGGCCTTTGTCTTAAAGTTTCATAATTTCAATTTAATTTTCTGTCGTTGCTGCTGTTTCGGTGTTGTTACTCTCGTTATTTAAATCAAAGTACAAATTTAACTTTTTAGAATCTTTTAACCAAACCAACGTCTGGTCTCGATTCATACTCACAAGCGAATAAATTAGACATACTCCTAACTCTAGAGAAATGTTTGAATTTGAAGCCTACTCAGTGTTTGAATTCAGTACCTACTACAGTATGTACATCTTTTAAGGTTTTAGTTTTCTTCCTTATTGAAGCTTCATTCGGTTTTGACGTTTTTATGGCATCGTTTCCACTTCTCAATTTTCGCAAAACATTCAAAAACGATTGCTTATCTGTCAAACAATTCTCAAAATTTCCCATTATCTATTGGTATTAAATTGTACTTCCCCTTAGCTTGTCAGAAAACGATTGCTCGCAGTACAATAGTATCTTTCAAATAAGTTAGGCTCTGAAATTATTATTCTTATTGAAGTAATCCTGCGCACTCGCAAGCTGGTCACTTAATAAATAACAATAAACAGTAGAAACAAGTCAATTAACCACAGCACTGATTTACAATAAAAAACGTAACTAGATAAATAAACATCGTTCATCAGTTCTGCAAACAATCGCTGCAAGGGAAATTGATTAATGTCAATTGACGGCGCATTTCCGTTTCTGGATTATTTGCCTTCAAATTAACACGACCACGCTGGGAGCAATGCAATTATTTCCTTTTTAATTGGCGTGCGTTGATTTTATGAGCAATTTGCACAATGACCTCCGGGTGTGGGTGGTTTTCAAATAAAATGTTTAAACCAATCAAGAACGGAATTGAAATGGTTGTCAATAGATCCAAAACGGGCCATATGAATAAAACAACAGTGGACACAGTTTAGGAAAAACTTCAGCTGGCGAAACCGCGCTAGTTGAACGCAGGCAAGAAGGCTTAGAGAAGTAGGCTTCGGCAAGTAGGTTTTGAAAAGAAGGCTTAAACAAGTGGGTTCAGGCAAGTAGGCTTAGGCAAGCATTCTTAGAAAAGTAGGCTTATGCAAATAGGCCTCGTCAAGTAGGCTTAGAAATGTAGGCTTAAGCAAGTAGGCTAAGGCAAGTATTTTTAGAAAAGTAGGCTTACGAAAGTAGGCTTAGGAAAGTACGCTTAGGCAAGTAGGCTTAGAAAAGTGCGCTTAGACAAGTGGGCTTAGGCAAGTAGGCTTAGAAAAGAAGGCTTAGAAAAATGGGCTTAGGCAAGAAGGCGTAATCAAGTATTCTTAGAAAAGTAAGCTTATGCAAGTAGCCTTAGTCATGTAGGCTTAGGCATGAAGGCTTAGGCAAGTAGGCTTATGCAAATAGGCTTATGCAAGTAGGCTTAGTCCAGCAGGCTTAGTCAAGTAGGCTTAGAAATGTGGACTTAAGCAAATAGGCTTTGGCAAGTAGGTTTAGAAAAGTAATCTTAGACAAGTGGGCTTAGACAAGTGGGCTTAGACAAGTAGGCTTAAGCAAGTATTCTTTGAAAAATAGGCTTATTCAAGTAGGCTTAGACAAGAAGGCTA
Source organism: Eristalinus aeneus (assembly GCA_955652365.1). NCBI lineage: Eukaryota > Metazoa > Arthropoda > Insecta > Diptera > Syrphidae > Eristalinus > Eristalinus aeneus. Next base: position 23,299,797 of record OY019130.1, read on the forward strand.
AGAAACGTAGGCTTTGACATAAAGGTTTATGCAAGTAGGTTTGGGCAAGCAGGCTTAAGCAATTAGGCATAGGTAAGAACGCTTAGGCAAATAAGCTTACGCAAGTAGGCATAGGAAAGTACGCTACGTAGTCTAAGACAAGAAGGTTTAGGCAAGAAAGCCTAGGCAAGTAGTAGACTAACGCAATTAAGCTTTGGCAAGTGGGCTAAGGCAAGTGGGTTTAAAAACGTAGTAGAAGGCTTTTGCAATTAGTTAAAAATCGAGTGATCTACGGAACGATTTCCTACACGGAGAAGAACTTTGGTGGTTACAAGAAAACTTTCTCACTCCTAATATAATATTTTAAAAGTACATCTACAATTCGAATAAGTTAAACGGAGTTAGTTTTTCAAGAAGTTCTTCTTATATCTTTATATGGAATACATATTTTACATTAACAGTGACTTATAGATAACTTCAAAGTTGTGCTTAATTCAAAAACTATAAATTTATACAATAATAATAATAATAATTTGATGGCGCGACAGTCCACAGGGGGACCAGGGTCTAGCTTGATCGTCAACTACTCGTGTTGTGCGTGCCACTGTTCTCTCACGAGTAAAAGGAACGTAGTTTTCTGCCGACTCCGAGCGGCAGGTAATTAAAACGAGGGTTGCCTTTTATATTTCGGGATTGGAGAACAAAAATAAATATTATTCATCGAAAATAGCTTTATTATTTTTTAAAATATTCCCCATTAAGATCTATTCATGCGTTTAAACCAATTTTCGAAGCACTTTTGCCACTCTGATCGAGGTATCTCACTTTTGAGTGCTCAAAAATGCAGTTGTTCGAGCCGATGTGTGAGAGATCGCATTGCCGTGGTGAAGAGTGATCCGTCTTCGGCGGTTGGTTTTCCTGATTTCTTGGAAGACAACTGGCAAACAAATGGTTGTGTACCACTCAGAATCGGCTGTTCTGCTTTGGTCTAGTGGTACGGTTGCGAAATGTTCAGTTTTTTCGAAGAAACAGGCGACCATTTGCTTTTAAGTGCTTCGTGCGCGAGCAACTTTTGTTGGATTTGGCTCAATTTGAAACACCTATACAGTCGACTGCTGTTTACTTTCGGGCTCATAAGCGTAAATCCAGGATTCACGACCTGCCAGCATGTCATAGACGTGTTTCGATGAACCGCGATCGTATTTTTCGACCAATCGACACGAGCCTTTTTTTTGGCAATAGACAAATTGTGTGGGATCCACCGCGAACAAATTGTTTTGACGGTCAAATGTTCATGCTACATTGAATGTATGCTGGTCCCACTAATGCCTAAGGTTGTCTCAATCTCGCGATAGGTCACATGACAATCTTGCAATATCGGTTGGCGCACAGTATCAATGGTTTCCGGAACAAGAACTGATTTTGGACGACCTTCACAAAATTCGTCTTGGAGTGAACTACGACCTCGGTTGAATTCACCATACCATCGATCAGAGTTGGGCATAAGATAACATAATGACTAATGACTAAAGAAACGTGACTTCACGTTAGTCATGAATAATTTATTTCCCGGATTTATTCATGACTAACGTTTATTCAAGAATTTTCGTTATTCAGACATGTGATTGACTGTTATTCATGATTAATGTGTAGTCATGACTAACTCTGTATCATGAAAACCAATCGCGGTTACGTCGGCATTTACGCATATATTTGCATTTTTACATAACGAGATCTTTATTAATGACAAGATGAAGTTTTTAATGAAAAATCTATAACCAAAAAACAAAAAGTTCGACAGTAATATCTTAAAGTTTGTTGTCCACTCTATAATAATAATTGTTGGCTCGACAGTTCACAGGGGGACCAGGGCCTAGCTTGCTCGTCAACTGTTCGGGTTGTGCGTACTTCTGTTCTCTCACGAGTAGAAGGGACCTACGGTTTTGTGCCGACTGCGAACGGCGAAGGTTGAGAAGCTTTCTTAGACAGTTACTGCCCTTTGAGTGTCTTCAGTAGCTCGAAAGAGGTGCCGTGAAAATTCGAGTTGTACAGCCGGGAATCGGACCTGGATCTTGGGCGTGTGAGTGTCCCACTCATTTAGTTTCATTTAATTTTCTTAAAACTTTTCGATTAATTTCCCCATTTTCTTCTTCCGGTTATACACCCTTAATGAAGAAGGTGTGCTCACGCAGCAATTAAAATATTCACAGTATACCCAAATTAACCGCAATTAGTGGCATCTGTATGACTGTGTCAATGTCACCAATGGTCATGTCACATTCGAATCATATTATATATCCGCCTAAACTTCAAAACAAAATTAATTCAGCTAACTAAGCCCACGCCAATGAGGGAAAACATTTCGGAATTTCAGACTTGGCATGACATAAATTTTGACAAAATTATTCAACAAAGTTGGGCAATAAACAATCAGCCAAACAGACTTATTTTGAACAGGGATTCTATTGAAAATTTATGAATGAAAAAGCCCAGCAGCGACAGTCGTGGCTCCCACTGAATTGATCAAATCAATTTCAAGTGAAGCGTGCCACTCACTGCTGGCAGTAGCAGCCAACAGAATCCAGCAGCAGCAGCGCTGGCTGACGTCGACAACTAAATTATTTATTTATGCAAAAGAGTGCATGCATACATATCTCGAAACCAAATGGGGTTTCTTTTCTCTTTTGGCAGAGGAATATTTTATGAGTATCCTTTTTTGTCTTTGCACGTTCTCCCCTTAAAATATGAATGATTAGGTGATTTCAGTGAAATAAACAGGAAAATGGAAAAATTTAAGGACTCAGGAAAAGCGAATTTGATTCAACTCTGAGAAGCAAATTTCTTCTTTTGTTCAACTTATTGAAGCGGCAGAACGCTGCTAGACAAAAGTGTCTTATGAGTAATGCTAAACGGTGTTTTTTAAGAGGTAGTGATCCATGAAATGGAATTATCATGTGACCGCCGAGTTTTGCAGAAATGTTTGAATTTGAAGCCCACTCAGAAATCGAATAATATTGTGACCGTTACGGTAAACAAGACAATCTTATTTTGGGTAAGTTCATAGGTAATCCGGTGTTTAAATGACAAACCAAACAAAAAATAAACCACTCCACAGCTGTCAAAATTGACGCTATACAAAAGATTGTTGTCAACATAAATTTCTATTCCCATAAATAACACCTGTGACTTGGTGAACGCAACCATTGTGTTCTGTAAAGCAATTGACATTCATTTATCGTTTCTTCATCCAAGTTCCCAACCAACATAGATTGTTTCCAATTCACAGGAATTCAAATAACTTCCTGTTGTCCTTGCTCAAACACACAAACGCAGTAATCCCTTCTGTGCGAATGATTTTTCTTTTCTTATGAACGCCCTCCGCCCTGTAATTGGTTTCAAATTGCTGCCTCACTCACCAGCCGAGAAATGTGACACAATAAACTGAGAAACATCAAAGCGAGTAAAGCACAAGCATTATTGTGGAAATATCAATTTTCGGTACCTGCAATTTATTATCACATCCTCCGAGTTGTGATACAAACCGCCTTCAAGGCTACGTATTTCCTACGTTCTGGGAATCCTCGGAGTATCCTTCCTAACTGAACTGTTGATTTATATCCTTTCCGAGAAAAGCATCTGCTTTGTAAACAAACATGTAAGTGCCAACAAACCAAGCTTTCATAATGACGCAGTGAGCATATGAAGGATGTAGGATGCAGGATACCCCTCCAACTTGGTGCCGATTATGCTAAAACCACATTCTAGTCTGTTCGTTTTGTTCAACTAAACCAGAGAAGCAATTTAACGGAGTACGTTAGGAAAGTTGCCAGAAAAACTTTTGACATCTCTGCACTACATTTTGTGCGTAAATTATTTACAGGGCCAAGGGCGGAATAATTATCCTTTTTTGAATCGTGTGGTATGTGGAGCTCTCCAACACGTGTACTTGCCAGATTGTTCTAATGTCAAGGACAGGGTGTAGGGAAATGACGGAGAACCTGTTACATTTTACAGCAACTGGATTCACATGGAAAGAGGTTCTTCAGTGAATGAACCAAACAATTTTGCTTAATTTTTTCCTTCTTCATTTTATTTCAATTTGCAAAACCGTACACAGAGTCTCTAATGAGTCTCCGTACAAAGAGGTGGCTTTGTGGTGAAAAGAGGACACAAAACTCCTTTCAGCAGTATATTGTTGTGAAGGTAATAATGGGTGCTTCGATGTCGGACATCGTCGCCTTTATGGGCTATGACAACCATTTTATGGAAGAAATGCAGCTTGCAACGTAATGAGTCGTAAGCGTAAATACATCCGTTTTGAACTGTAAATATGATTCCCAAAACAATATTCAACTTGAGCCTTAAATTTGGGAATATGAAGGATGCGGTTGATAGTGTGCTTGCTTCTTCGCCAAATGGTTGTATTTTTTATTTTAAAATTTGAAGTCCTCTTGCTCTTAAAATTCAGTTAAGTATACCCATAAAATCCTGTGATCATTCTTCAATCAGTCAAGGGCCTGTCCCCACGAGGTAAAGTTGTTGATCGCGCTCAATAAAACGAGCCGCCAACACTATACTCGTAAGTGCACAGGTCAAGTTGACATACAGCATACACGCAGCGCCCCCTGTATAGCCATCATACACCCGTTGTGTGGTTAACCGCACTCCTCTGCCCGAGGTTTAAATAATCGGTCTGACCCACCAGCTTGTGGGTTGAGCGTAAGGGTAACTTCCTCACCACATAAAAAAAATCAGTTCAGAGACGTCAATATGCCTTCGTAAAGGACGGATCAACTGTTGACGACCCCAGCAAACGTTTCACGGAACAAAATACAACTGTGCTGAGAATCTGGAAGAAAAATTTTTGCAGACTCCTTAAGGGCGATGACGGCCCCAATCCTGCTGCCTACTCAATTTGGATGATAATAGACAAGAATTCCGTCCCTCCGACTTAGATGAGGTGATGATAGCAATATGGAAGCTGAAGTCGAATAAAGCTGCTGGAGCGGACGGATTGTCCGCAGAACTACTTAAAGCAGCTGGAGATGATCTGGTTGGGCGCATGCACCAGCTCATCTGTAAGCAGTTGTCGGAAGAAAACATGCCGGATAAGTGGAATATCAGTGTCGTTTGCTCGGTTCACAAGAAAGGAGATCGCTTTAACTGCGCCAATTATCGAGGGATCAGCCTTCTTAACATCGAATACAAGATCCTCTCTGCCGTATTGTATGAGTGTCTGAAACCGTTTGTCCATAATCTGTTGAGTCCCTATCAGTGTGGTTTCAATCCAGGTCACTCAATAGAGAAGATTTTCACGACAGATCTTGGAAAGACGCAAGAATACAAATTGACACTCACCACCTCGATTTCAAGTCAGCGTACGACAGTGTGCATAGGTCCCTCTTAGTGTGCTTTCAGACCAGGGAAGTTCACGATAGGCCAGATCTTCACTTTACAGCAGATCCTGAAAAGGACCGAAGAAGTGCAAATCAACACTCACCACCTCTTCGTCGATCTTAAGGCCGGATATGTCAGTGTGCATAGGGACGAGCTATACAGTACCATGTCTAGTTTTGGCGTTCATACCAAACTCTTTAGATTGTGTAGGATGACGATGGAGAACTCTCTCTGCTCCGTCAGGGTCGGTAACGCACTCACCGAAACTTTCAATGTCAAAAAAAGTTTTAAACAAGGCGACTCACTGTCATGTGACTTCTTTAACATCATCCTCGAGAAGATCGTGAGAAACTCACAAGTCAACACCAGATGCACGATCTTCAAGAAGTCAGTTCAGCTGCTAGCTTACGCTGATGACATTGACGTGAGTGGACGAACAACACGAGCGGTCAATGAGGCGTTTGCTAACATTGAAGCGGCTAAAATGTGTTTGGCGGTAAATTAGTACAAAACTAAGTACATGCTGTAATCAAGGAAGGACACACAACATCGACGTCTCTGACAGAGCGTCACATTAAGCAGCAGAAACTTTGACGTAGTCAAGGACTTTGCCTGCCTCCGCTTCGCGGTAAACAGGGTCAACAACATCAGTACCGAAATCAAACGCTGAATCACATTTGCCAATCGCTGTTTCTTTGGGCTCAAGAGGCAATTGAGTAACAAAGCCCTCTCTCGAAGGAGCTCGCTTTATATAACAGCTTTATCATCCCAGTCCTACTTTATGGCGCGGAAACCTGGACATTAACAAGAGCGGATGAGGAACCCCTTTTCGAGAGAAAAGTTTTGCGTGCGAATTTCGGTCCTTTTTGTGTTGATGGCATCTCGGAGAGACATATGTATTTGAATGTACAAATCCAAATTCAGATTTGGACCAGCGGTAAATCTATGCACGGGCATACACATATCTACGCACGCGTAAGCATATATACTTTCCAAAACAACACACGATCACTTCTTCTAGTGTGCGTTGTGTGTGTATTTAGGGGTTAAATTGTACAATGTGCGTGACCCCACTGAGGCCCGTGTCGATTCACTGGTTACAGCGAGAAAAATACATGGGAAACAAAAAGCATTTAACCTGCCATTTTATTATTCGAAACGATAGTTGGATAATTATGTTCCCTTAACGCGTTGACCCAGATACTGCGTTTTTAATTTTCCAAAATTTGCATATTGATGTTTTAAAGATTTTGACCAATAACTCCCAAAGTGTCTAAGCCTGAATGCTTGAACTAATTTTAGTTGAAAGTATTCCTTGAGACGGATTTTCCATGACTTTTCCAGATTTGTAGGCACAACTGTGTGGAAAATAGAGGCGGTCAAACTTTTTAAAGCTTCATATCTTTCTAATGGTACTCTCCACCGAAAAACTGCGAAAGAAAGCTCAATCTTATTTTCAAAGACCTTTTGATTGAATTATCACTCGAAAGGATCAGAAGAACTTTAAACATAGGCCCCAACTTCATCTCTATGGGGAGATATACCCCCAAACAAAAGTTACCAAAACTCTTTTGACAGAATTCTGAACAAAGTTGCCAAAGACACCAATGATCTATCTCTTACCAGTTAAGAGTCTATAAAGGACAAACAAACAAACAAACAAACAAACATTGATTTTTATATATGTAGACTACTTTTTGTAAGGCGAAAAAGATAAAAATATGTTTAAGCTATGAGTGTATGCTCAATTTTGTGAGGTACTGTATGTCTGATAGCTGTTTACGAATTTCTAGTCGTTTCATCGTTTCACAATTTTCGGTAGAGTTACTCTCTGCAAGAGAGATTTTTACCAGAGAGATTTGTAACAGACCTATAATTCTGTCCAAAAGTGTGGTTAACATTTTAAAAAAAGTTACACAACCGAATTCGAATAACAAACCGCGTGTCCATTTCCGTGTTTACAATGACGGTACCAAAGAAAACAATTGTGTGTACTCGTATACTCAATTCATTTAATTCATATTCACAAACAACAACATTGTGGGTATTCAACAGCCCACAGAATATGTACGTTAAGTTTTTCATCTCGAATTTATCGAATTTAAATACATCGGTTGAATTGCAAATTTTAAAAGAGAACGGGGAGTGATGAATAAATTTCCCAGCATGACTTTCTTTTCAAAAATAAACATGTTCGCCTGGATCCGGGCGCATAAGTTATTCATATGAACAAGAAATCAATAGACATGTATGTACACTTTAAACTGTGTGTGATAGATTGTCTTGCATACCGCTGTTTGCGGCAGCAACAGTTGTGGTAGCACAGGAGAACGTGCAAATGCATGCTTTTAAAATAATCAGAATGCAAAAATATGCGAAAACTACAGAATTTGAAGTTGTGCGTGGTGTTTTTGGATTTTTTCCTTTCATGCAGCAATAAATAATAATAATAATTCTTTAAAGTTAAACTGAGAATTCTGTGCTCTGCGAAGGCAACGGCAGAATACGTTTAAGTTCGTGCTTAGAGTCGATCACACACCATTTTTTGAAAGGAACTAGCAAAGAGAAACTGTCTTGTTCCAAAAAAATGATAATATGATGCATGTGGATTTTATAGTTCCAATAGGATTGAAACAAGGAAACATTCATGTTACTTCTTTCTTGCCACTAGCGATTTCATTCGGGGAAGCTATGTTCAGACGATTGCCAGATCTGCAAATGTTGTTAGTTCTGTCACTGCAAAAATTATCTCGAATACCTTTTAATCGTCTGAACTGACAATATTCGTAATTCCAGAAAACACATTGCCAGTTTATTGTAAAAAGCTGCAGATAATTGGGGACAACTTTTGCAGTGACAGAAAATCGTTTGATCGTAGCTTAAGCAATTTCGAGCACCTGGTTACCTTTTGCATTCACAAGCAAGGCATCAGTTGGTAGCCAAATGTAGCAATACTGCATACAAATGGATGAAAGCTAAAAGGCTGTTTTAGCTCGAAGAGTAAGGGAAGAATATTTATTTCGTAGATGAAAAGTGAGCTTGTGTACTCTCAAATATAAAATGGTGAATAGTTCTATGGCTGTACACAGCGAACTTGAACCGTATTTCAATTTGAAAATATAAACGTTTATTCTGTTTTTAAGACCGTCACGATTTTAAAATATCAAAATGTATTCCATTACTTAAACTATTTGAATAATTATGGTAAAGTTAAAATAATGTCAATTTTAAATTTACGATTACAGTTATTGATGTAGCAAGCTCAGCGTGTCTTTAGAGTGATTTCTATATTCTTTTTTCAACTCTTTTTTTTTCTTCATCCTTCTTCTTTTCGTGACGCTACAGTCAGGGGTGGACTTGGGCCTCAACCAACATACCTCTCCAGGCAGTACGATCTTTCTCTAACCGCCTCCAGTTGCGCACTCCAAGTTGGTTGAGGTCTTTCTCCACTTCTGTGCGTCACCTTAGTCTAGACTGTCTTCTGTTGCGTTTTCCCAATGGCTCTGATTCGAAGAGTTCTTCGGCCGGAGCAGTGGTATCTGTACACTCTACATGGCCGATTCATCTTAAGTGTTGTATCCGAAGACGCTTGGCATATCGCTGTACAGCCCATAAATTTCGTCATTATATCTTTTCCCCCAGATGCCATCAACGCAAACAGGACAAAAAATCACACTCAAAACTTTTCTCTCGAAAAGACTAAGGGCTTCCTCATCCGGTTTAGAAACGACCTTCATTCTTCATTCAACTCCAACTAATTTCGAATATAAAAATTAGCGTGTTTTGGGGCGTAGTGGGTAGAGTGCTACACTCAACCGCCGAAGGTCCCAGGTTCAATTCCTGAAAGGACCACATCGCATTTTGCACAGCACCTCTTTCGAGCTGCTGACAACATTAAAAGAGTAATAGCTGTCTAAAAAAGGATCTCAAACTTCCCCGTTCAGAGTCGGCAAAAAACTGTAGGTCCCTTCTACCCGTGAGAGAACAGTGGCGGGCACAACACACGATGAGCCAGACGCTAGGTCGGCTCTTTGCTGTTCGTGGGTTCGTGTTAAGTTCCCACTGGGAACGTTGTTGACGCCGTGAGATGACCACGTGAAACATGTGTGGTGGAGGGAAACATTTTGCAACTTGTATACACAGTTTGAGCACTACTGTGGGGAACATATCACTTGTCATAATTGTACACACAATACACACAAAACAATGAATAACGACTGCCTGATAGTTTTTATTGTTTTGTTGTGTGTGTTGTGTTCACATTCAAAGTATTGGTCATTGTTTTTTCAACATTTGACCACCTTTTTGGCAATTTGTGAATACCACGCCAATAAAATGTTTCTCCTTTTAAAGCAAACCAATCAGACACCCAATTTTCGACCTCCTGGTAGGAATCAAAGTGCTGCTCAGCCAATGCGTGTCCCATCGATGAAAACAAATGGTAGTCGGAAGGAGCCAAGTCTGGCGAATACGGTGGGTGGGGTAGCTGCTCCCAGCCAAGTGTTTTGATTGTTTCCTGAACCGGTTTTGCTTTGTGTGCAGGTGCATTGTCGTGGAGCAAAATTACCTTGTCATGTCTTCTGGCCCATTCATGTCGTTTCTCGATCAATGAATGGTTTAAATTGATCATTTGTTGTCGGTAGCGATCAGTATTAACGGTTTCATCAGGTTTTAGGAGCTCGTGGTACATCACACGTTTCTGGTCCCACCAAACACACAGCATTGTCTTCTTGCCGAATCGATTTGGTTTTGAAGTCGATGTTGATGGTTGTCCCAGATTAACCCATGATTTTTTCCATTTAGGGTTCTTAAAATAAATCCATTTTTCATCGCCAGTAACAATCCGATGCAAAACCGATTTTCTTTCGTGTCTTTGAAGCAAAATTTCACAAGTTATTTTTCGGTTTTCCATCTGTCTTTCATTCAATTCATGTAGCACCCATTTTCCATACTTTTGGATCTTTCCCATAGCTTTTAAACGGTGAGAAATTGTTTGTTGTGCAACATTTAACATTGCTGCCATTTGCTTTTGACTCAAAATGTCATCTCCATCCAATATCGTTTGCAATTCGGCGTCTTCAAACTTTTTTGGTGGTCTTCCACGTTCTTCATTTCTCACATCAAAATCATTATTTCTGAACCGTTGAAACCATCTTTTGCATGTTGCTTCTGACAGAGCATGATCACCATATGCCTCGACAAGCATTCGATGCGACTCTGCAGCACTTTTCTTCAAATGAAAACAAAAAATGAATGCTTTCCGCAAATCATCACTTTCTGGTACAAAATTCGACATTTTTAATAATATGAAAAAATATGATGTTGTTTGTTCAATGACTTGATGTATACTAAATAGTTTTCATAGATGTCATAGCAAACAAACAAAACAAAAAATATAAGGGCTCGTTCACAACAAATGTTCCCTAACCTCTATATATACCTGTTATATATTTCGACCATTCGACTATAGCAGCCAATTTTTAAATGTGAGTGTGAGTGAACCTGTCTAAATTTATTAAAAAAAAAAAATATCACATTTTAAGGTACACAGTACCCACTTTGGAAAAACGTTTTAAATAATAATAACTGTTGGCGCTATAGTCCAAGGGGGGACCAGGGCCTAGCTGGCTCATCAACTACTCGTGTTGTGCGCGCTACTGTTCTTTCACGAGTAGAAGGGACCTATAGTTTCTTGCCGACTCCGAACGGCGAAATTTGAGAAGCTTTCTTAGACAGTTATTACTCTTTGAGTGTTGTCAGCAGCTGGAAAGAGGTGGTGCCGTTAAATTCGAAAAATTGGTGTTGAGCTGGGAGTCGAACCTAGACCCTTCAGCGTGTGAGCGTCGCACTCTACCCACTACGCCACGGTACTGTTAAATTTTATCGGCCGCCGTTACCTAGTGGGTAGAGTGCAACACTGAGACGCCGAAGGACCGGGTTTAATTCCTGGCTGAATACCTCGCACCACCTCTTTCGAGCTGCTGACAACACTCAAAGAATAATAACTGCCTTAGAAAGCTTCTGAAATTTCAATTTGGAGTCGGTAAAAAGCTGGAGGTCTCTTTCACTCGTGGGAACAAAAGCATACACAACACGAGCAGTTGATGAGCAAGCTATGCCCCCCTGTGGACTGTCGCGCCATCCAATTGTTATTATTCTTAAAAGTTTATCGATTCATTCTTTTTGTCAAAACTTCGGGTAACCAAAAAATAAATTCAAGGCATCCTGTTGGGACACCTGGACACTTAAAAACATCGCCTGCATCACATTAGTAAGTCACCCTTTAGAGTGATCCTAAGTTCCTTGGCTCCATTTCTTCTGACTTTCTGACTGTTTCAGCTGTTTCAAAAAAAACACAAATCTTCTTTCTACTTTACAGTTTCTGAAATCTAAAGTTACCTTCTTTACAGAAAATTTAAGATCCCATACTGATGAGCATAATCACGCTAATCTCAATCAGTCCCTACACGCTCTCTAAAGTCATAAAGGGGCGCTGTAAAAAATTAAGGCTTTTCACACCTATTTCCTTTTATGATACGTGCCACCAGCCCAGATGACCCATTTAACTATTCCGGTCTTAGGTTACCATAAACTTCGACACTTTGGCACGCCCGAACAATAAAAGCGCCAAGCAAAGGGCCCAAAAACGTAAAAATCTTAAAAGAGGTACTCACAAGGGCAGAATAGGCAGAGGCAAGCAACTCATTTATTTTGCATTCAAAACCAAACCAACACATGGCTTGGTGCACAGTGTGGAGATTGGAAAAATACGAGCACGTTGCAGCAGAAGTACCCTCAGGTACACGTGTGGTTGCTCATGGGGTACGCGTCGTTATGTGCACAACAAGCGTGGACAAGCTTTCAGGCCGTTAATTTAGCCCAGAGATGACATCCTTTTACGATATCATTGGAAGACATTAAGGCTTTACAACGCCAAAAATTAATATGAGCCTAACAAATACGCCCCCAGTGCCTGGGACATGCATCGTGAAAAGATTTATTGCCCACGGGCGGAGACTCTTGGGTGGCACACGTCTTGAGACTCCATTTGGCTTTATACCCGTTTTATTGTTAATTAACTCGCAGCCCTTGTCGCGCTGTGTTTGCTGTTGGTTGTGATGGTCCCCGAAATGGTGGAAAAAAGGTAACGCACGGATATCAGCTCACCCGGCCCACTGCGAAATGGTAATCTCCCGAGGAGACATTTTATGAAGAGAAATCAAAAGTTTTCCACCACTCAGAATCGAAATGAAATTGTGGCAAAACCCCGCCTTCCGCCTACCGCCTACCATCTCCCGTCCGCCGAATCCATATCGGTCTTTGAGTGTGGTCCATAAACGCAAAAAAACAAGTTGTAAAGCACAGTGCAAAATCTATTTCATGGGTCCGTGGACTTTAAGAGAATTATGCACGGATTATAACACCTTTGCAGGGAAAAGGGACCACGCTCGAAATAACAAAGGAACTCTGGAGTGGAATCGTATTGTTTCCCGGGTCTTCCCAACCCTTTGACCGGCAACAAAGGTTCCTGCTGCAGCCTAAGGTGATTACCGCTCGGAAACAAAGGAGAACCGGGAAAGTGGGTAACTCTGTCAACAGGTTATTTTCTGCTGCCCGTGTTCTCCCATTGTCTCTGATGATTTTAAAGACTTAAAACTTTGTTATTGAATTGTTCTGATAACATCGTACATCATGAGGCCCTGACGTCGGGTTGGGATTGGGATGAAAGCTAAGCGGAGGAGGAGGTGTAGTTCCGAATCATTTCAGCTCCGAAGGTGTTACGTGGCAGTTTGTGGGAGTTTCCGACTGTTTGGAATCAAAGGATTTGAAAAACAATCAATTTGGGTGTTGCCTTAATCCCGGCAACCGAAATGTAAGAAAATTAATAGGCCGGAGGTTGTATTGGCAGAAGTTAATTATTTTCTTCAACGCAGACTTGGATTTCAGAAAGAAAAATTCAATTTTAAATTTTTTCTCCGCTTTGGGGATTGACAAGGCGCACTTTGAACAGCTGGCAAGACATTTAATAATCTTTTTTGTGCTGTTCCACTTGGAAAATGCAGGTCTTCATCTAAACTTGACCCTTGCAGAACCTCTATTAGCGTAATGTGCGAGATTATAAAGTTTTTTGAAAGGAAAAGGCAAGTCGAAGAAGTCCAAGTTATCCCCAAACCTCAATTTGTTTATATTTAAGACTAAGAGACAGTAGACAGAAGCACTAGGGTCTAGCTTCTTACTCAGCAACTAGTCGCGCTGTGTGCGTTTTTATTGTCTGAAGAATATAAGGGGCCTACAGATTTTGAAAAGCTATTTATTAGATAAACTGTAATCTATGAGTGTCAGTTAGCAACTCGTAAAAGCGAGTGCTGTGAAAAAACGCGAAGTATTTGGTACACAAATCCGACCTTCGGCATGTGAATGTCGCATTTTCGCCGCCCCAACCCCACCCATAAGTGAAAAAATTTACTTCAGAAGACTGACTAAATAGTCATCGGTAACACCGTTTGAGGTCGACAGGAAAATTTCCCTCGATGTTTCGAGCATCTAATAGAATAAAAATGAAAAATTCGAGATGCTCAGCCGGGGATAGAACCTAGACACATACCACTGCCTCATCGGAGACCTTCTCTTCTTCTTCTTCTTTTGCTTCTTCTTCTTCTTCTTCTTGTTCTTTTTCTTCTTCTTCTTCTTCTTTTTTTCTTCTTTTGCTTCTTCTTCTTTTGCGTCTTCTTCTTGTGGAGCTACAGTTCAGGGTGGACCTGAGCCTCACCCAACATGCCTCTCCAGCCAGCACGATCTTTCACCGGCTGTCTCCAGGTGCGCACTCCAAGTTGGTTCAGGTCCTTCTCCACTTGTGTGCCCCACCTTAGTCTAGGTCGTCCTCTGTTGCGTTGTCCCAATTGCTTGGATTCAAAGACTTTTTGGGTCGGAGCAGTGGTGTCCATATGCTCTACATGGTCAAGCCATCTTAAGCGTTGTATCCGTAGACGCTTGACCAGGCACATGTCACTGTACATCCCATAGAGTTCGTCTTTAAATCTTCTCCTCCAGATGCCATCACCGCAAACAGGACCAAAAATCGCACGCAAAACTGTTCTCTCGAAAAGATTAAGGGCTTCATCCGCCTTTGGTAACGTCTAGGTTTCCGCGCCATAAAGTAGGACTGGAATGATCAAGTTGTTATGTAAAGCGAGCTTAGTCCCTTGAGAAAGGGCTTTATTACTCAATTGCCTCTTGAGCCCAAAGAAATAGCGATTGGTAAGAGTGATTCTGCGTTTAATTTCGGTACTGATGTTGTTGCCCCTGTTTACCGCGGAGCCGAGGTAGCTGCCTAGTGTGACGCTCTGTCTGAGACATCGATGTTGTGTGTCCTTCCTTGATGTCAACATGTACTTTGTTTTGCCCTCATTTACCGCCAGACGCCTCATTGACTGCTCACTGTGTTCGTCCAATCACCTCAATATCATTAGTGTAAGGTAGCAATTTAATTGACTTTTGGAAGATCGTGCATCTGGTTTTGACTTTTGAGTTACGCAAGATCGTCTCCAGAATGATGTTAAAGAAGTCACATGACAGTGCGTCGCCTTGTCTAAAAATGTCCATTAAATGTCTTACTGACTCCGTTCCCGACGTTGCTGGAGCAGCAAGGGTTTTCCATCGTCATCCTACATAATCTGACGAGTTTGGTAGGAATGCCAAAACTAGACATGGTACTGTATAGCTCGTCTCTATGCACGCTGTCATACGCGGCCTTGAAATCGACGAGTAGGTGGTGAATGTCGATTTTAACTTCTTGGGTCCTTTCCAGGATCTGCTGTAAAGTGAAGATCTGGTCTATTGTGGGCTTCTCTGGTCAGAAACCACACTGATAGGGACCTATCAGGTTACGGACAAACGGTTTTAGACTCTCACAGATCACAGCAGAGAGAATCTTGTGGGCGATATTAAGAAGGCTGATGATATTTGGAGCAGTCGTAGAGGTCTTCTTTCTTGTAGACCGGGCACACGGCACAGAGATTCCATGGGAAGACATGCTTTCCTCCGACCATATCTTACAGATGAGCTGGTGCATGCAACCAACCAGGTCATCTCCAGCTGCTTTAAATAGTTCTGCGGGCAGTCCATCCGCTCCAGCAGCTTTGTTCGACTTCAGCTTGAATATTGCTATCTTCACCTCGTCTAAGTCGGGGGACGGAATTCTTGTATATTATCGTCCAAATCGAGTAAAACATTCTGCCTAACAGCGTAATTGGGGCCGTCATTGCGGACTTAACGGGTCTGCAGAAATGATCAATCCAGATTCTCAGCACAGACTGCGACTCTACCACAAGTTGTCCATTTTGACCCCGGCTGTCTTCGGTCCGAGCCTTGTATCCTTCGGATAGCTGTTTTACCTTTCGGTAAAACTTTCGCACTTCATTCCTGCTATAACACCTTTCCATTTCCTCGACCGCACACTTCTCCTGTTCCGTCATTTTCCTTCTGAGAAACCGGTGCTCTTCCTCTCTTCTCTGTTGGTAGAGATCAGGAACAATCCTCGTTGTTCGATGCAGCGTCGCCTCATAGGCGTCTTGTTTGGCTGCATGCGCTTGCCTGCACTCGTCATCAAACCATGGATTCCTTCTGAGTGGTAACGTGAATCCCAGCACTTCCATGGCTTCTTTAATGGATTCTTGACAACGTTTCCAGTCTTCTTCTATTGTCAGTGCAGGCAGCGTCGAACTCTAAGCGAGTTGCAGGGAGATTCGGTCGGCAAAGTTTCCAGCGATCAGCTGCGATTGTAGGCTTGCGACGTCTACCTCGATCGACCTTAACTACAACAAGTTGATGATCCGAGTCGATGTTTGCACCTCGGTAGGTCCGGACAACGAGAATATTGAAGGAATGTCTGACGTCTGACGTGATCAATCTGGTTGATGGTGGATTGATCAGGAGATTGCCAGGTTCCCTTGTGAATGTCCAGGTGTGGAGACCGCGTGCTAGCCACAGAGAGATTCCGCCTCGAGACGATGTTCAGCAGCCTGAGTCCGTTTCCGTCGTACAGGCTGTGTTTTGCGACGACTCCAGTAAAGATGTCCTCCTTTCCCGGCTGAGTGTTAAAATCTCCTAGAGCGATCTTGGTGTCGTAGCTGGGGCATCGATCGTATGTTCTTTCTAGGAGTTCATAGAAGTCATCTTCGATGTTGTCATCCTTCTCCTCTATCGAGACGTTACTAAAAGCGGATGGTCGTCGTAGGGTGGTGAGTAGAGTGCGACGCTCATACGCCAAAGGGTCTTGATTCGATTCCCGGCTGAACGCCTTGAATTTTTCACGGTACCACCTCTTTGGAATTGCTGACAACACTCAAAGGGTAGTAACTGTCTAAGAGAGCTTCTCAAACTTCGCCGTTCGGAGTCGGCAAAAACCTGTAGGTCCCTTCTACTCGTGAAACAACAGTAGTGTGCACAACACGAGTAGTTGATGAGCAAGCTAAGCTCTGGTCCCCCTGTGGATTGTCGCGGCAACAATTATTAAAACCGGTTGAGAAAACCAAGAGAGAAGAGTTCTGCATGCGATTTTTAGTCTTATTTGCGTTGATGACATCTGGAGGAAAAGATTTAACGACGAACTTTATGGGCTGTACATTGACATGCGCCTGGTCAAGCGTACAACGCTTAAGATGGCTAGCGTATGTGGAGCGTATGGACACCACTGCTCCGGTCGGAAAATTTTTCGAATATGGGCCATTGAGACTAGGGAAAAGAGAACGACCTAGACTAATGTGGTGCACAAAAGTGAAAAAGGACCTCAACCAACTTGAAGTGAGCAACTGGAGGCAGCTGTCGAAAGATCTTACTGACTTCAGAGTAATGTTGGTTGAGGCCCAGATCTATCCTGGGCTGTAGAGCCTTACGAAGAAGAACAAAGAGGCATAGAATCTTGAACACTTTATAGGAGTGGCCGACAAAGTTTACGTTAACTCCGAAGTCGCTATGGCCAAGACATAGATTCGTACCCAAAGTTCAAAGGGTTTTCTAATTATTTTTTAAATCTTTTGAAATTGCACCATTTGGAGTCGCCAATAAACTGTGGGTTCCTTCTACTCGTGAGAGCAAAATAGAAAAAAAGCTAAATAGCACCACACATTCATTGTTATAAAGCCAATGTGGTTCAAAGCAAACTTGTAAACAACAAAATATAATCGAGGGAGTCTTGTACACTCCCTTTCTCAGAATTGTAGGTGATTTTTAAAAATTTGAAGAACAAATCTTCAAAGCAGGCAAAAATTCAATATTTTCCTTTCTCCCACACTCATCCCCCGCTTTCTTCGGGTCCAGAAGAAAGCCCAACCATTCGACCAAGCTCTCATTTCCACCCCACTAATTGACCCAATGAACGCGAATGTCGGGGGTCAATGTCAAGTAAACAAAGAAATGTTTGTTTTAAATCTCTTTTGGATGGTCTAATGAGAGGTTTACCTTTTCGTAAATTAATTATGTCGAAAATTCATACGACGAAAGAAGTGCCCTTCTCACAAAGGAACTCATTATTTCTGAATTACTATGTGTTAATTGATGTGTCTTTTGAAAAAAGGAATTCTGGGAAAGCTTGCTACCATCAAACATGAAACTCTTTTCAGAACTTGTGGAACTAACAGGACATCCAGCCAGGTAATGTAATTTGTTGACGTGTTGGATCGTTTGAACTGGCACAATGGCTCGAACTTGTGGCGCACCTTCCTTATTCCAACAAAACGTCGGAACTCTTGTTTAGTAGTTCTTTGTGGCCAATTAAAGCTCTCTTGGCCTTAATGGAATGGAAGTTATCTCTCAAAAGTTGCGAAAAGTATCAAACAGCTCAAAGGAAAGATTTAATGGAATTACTTGGTTGGTTGCTTTCATGTTCTCAGTGGAGTCATGCAAAAAGTTCGTTCCTAATGCTTTTGTGTGCATTTTCGTCATCTCTATACCGTCTGCACAAAAATACTGTAAAGTAAGTTGGAGCAGCTGGTGATTGCAAGTAGCCCATGTCCGGACTATCGTTCTGGGAGGTGGTGAAGTGAAATAATCGGTAACCGTTTAAAACTTACAACCAACACCAAGAGTGGTATAATTTGTTTTAAGCTTACAAAAGAATAACTTAAACTTTGTTAAAGGGACAAAAACAGTTCATTCTTCATGCGTTCGTTACACTTTTCCCAGCGGCGCTCCTACTTTTTGAACCCGTCCACAAACAACGTCTGAAAAGTAGGTTTCCTTAGCGATATCATCAAACTCAAATTTCTGTAAGTCGAGTGACTCTTTGAAGTTTGAAAAGTCGCGCAAAGTCAAATCTGAGAAAAACATACGATGAGCCATCACATTGTAACATATAAATCGATCGATTTGGTGGTGGCGACAGTGGTAGTCGAGTGGTTTCGTTGCCATGGCAAAAAAACACAGTCACCATCCAAGAATGATTTATTGAATATATGTGAATATATGTGAGGTTGATAGTATGCGCCGATTATCCCGAAACTATTGACTACTCAGAAGACAGATTTATACGAAGGTTATTATATTTCAGGATTGGGCAACTCTAGTGTTGCAATCTGGCAACTGCCAGCTCTATCGTAAAGTTTGACATTTTTGATGTTATACGTACTCAGAACGTTTTGACATACGAGCGCTGTTTGTGTTGTTTACAGTAACTTAAAAGATTCATCTCGCCCAAAAAATGGAATTAAATCGTGAAAATTTTCGTGCGATTATTTTTTACAGCTTTCGGCGTGGACTATCTCAACAACTGTGCATCGATAGACTTAATTCAATTTTTGGCGATGAAGCTCCATCAAGGACCAGTGTTTATCGATAGTATGGTGAATTCAACCGGGGTTGTAGTTCACTCCAAGACGAACTTCGTGAAAGGTCGTCCAAAATCAGTTGTTGTCCCGGAAACCATTGATGCTGTGCGCAAACTGATATAAGATTGTCAATCGCCTTTAATCTTTTAAATTTTCCGGGTATGTACAAAGCGCTACAGAGCTAGTATCTGGCAACACTATAAATCATTTGAAAGATCTTCACATAACCTAAAAAACGACGCTATGCATGATTAGTTTGGATATTGCGTTCAACAGTTATAGACGTGTAAACATGGAGTTCACCAACGCCGAAATTCGCGCTATTTTAAAGTTTTTGTTCGTTAAAGGCAAATCCTCTAGAGAAACGTTCCGTGAGATTAATGGTGTCTTGGGGGATGGTACTCTATCACTTCGAACCGCGGAGGAATGGTTTCGATGATCCAGTGCCGGTGAAAACGACACCATGGATAAGCCAGCCGGAGGAACATCTGTGACGACGAATACCGATCGAATCATGGGAATCATCGAGTTCGACCGGCATGTGGCATCTCGTGACATCTCCCAGAAGATAGGAGTTAGTCACCAAACCATTTGCAGAAAGCTGGATAATCAAAAACCTTGTTGTTTGGGTGCCGCATGATTTGACGCAAAAAAACCTTCTGGACCGAATCAACGCCTGCGATATGCTGCTGAAACGGAACGAACTCGAGCCATTTGTGAAGCGGACGGTGATTTGCGACGAAAAATGGATCACATACGACAATATCAAGCGAAAACGGTAGTGGTTGAAGGCCGGTGAATCGTCCCAAACAGTGGCCAAACCGAAATTGACGGCCAGGAAGATTTTGCTGTGTGTTTGGTGGGATTGGAAGGGAATCATCCACTGTGAGCTGCTCCCATATGGCCAGACGCTTAGTTCTACCAGCTACTGCGAACAACTGCACCGCTTGAAGCAGGCGATCGACCAGAAGCGTCCAGAATTGACCAACAAAATTTGTGTAGTGTTCCTTCAGGCTAACGCCAGACCACACACTTCGTTGATGACTCGTTAGAAGGTACGGGAGCTCGGATGGGGGGGTTTTATCACATCCGCCATATAGCCCGGACATAGCGTCAAGTGATTATCACCTGTTCCTGTCCATAGAGAACGCCCTTGGTAGTGTGAAGTTGAACTCAAAAGAAGCTTGTGAAAAGTGGCTGTCCGAGTTCTTCGCAAATAAGGATGGGGGCATCTACGAGGAGGGTATTATGAAGTTGCCGTCTAGATGGAAACAGATTGTCGAACAGATTGTCGATTGTTGAACTAATCCGATCACTGTAGCACTTTTTATGAAGCATTGAATGAAGAGCAGAAAAGCGGAACGGAGATATTTGACAACCTTATATATATCTATAACTGTCTAAGAAAGCTTCTCAAATTTCGCCGTTCGGAGTCGGCAAAAAACTGTAGGTCCCTTCTACTCGTGAGAGAACAGTAGCGCGCACAACACGAGTAGCTGATGAGCAAGCTAGGCCCTGGATCCCTTGTGGACTGTCGCACCAACAACTATTATATTATATATATCTAAAACGCCTTGGTGCACTTCTTTTTTTTTTTTTTAATTTTTCGTTTGTTTTTTCTTTAAAATGCTTTACAACAGTCCTAACTTTTGTGATTTTGCATAGACTCAACCCCGTCTTTTAATTTACGAAATTAGCGACTCCGAAGGCTACCTACCTCTCTACCTTTCTAGCAACTACTCATGTTGAACGCACTATTGTTCTCTGACCTACATTTTTTTTACCGAATCTGAACGGCGAAAGTCTTTGATAGAAGAATATAACTCATTGAGTTTTGTCAGAAGTAATCAAACCTGGGACCTGCGGTGTATAAGTGCCGCACTCACCTATTAGAGACCAAAGGACGCCCCAGATGCAATTTCTGTTTAAGCGGCACTTTATTTAACTTATTTTTTAACATTCTTCCAGCGGACCTAGAACTTTTCGGTTTCGGAAAAGTTATTTCCACAAGTTTAAAGTTTTACTTAAAAAGAATAACACTCTAAATTGATCTAGCGCTTTTCCGACAACCAATATCCTGCTAAGATGTCCACGTGGCACTAACTCACATTCTGGTCTCTCACTCAAACAATGTAGAATATGGCTCTACTTCATTTAGTGGGACCAAAAGATTTTAACCAACCTTCCATAACTGCTAACCGTTCGTGAACGATGTATACGACCTCAAGCGGTCATGGCAGAAGATAATCTAATTTTTGTTGACCAACTCTGCTCATTTTTTCTTGGTGACATCAGTCAAGGAGTTGAGTCGCACACATTTGAGCCAAAACAGAGTATGGAGAAAAATAGAATCCCTAAAAATCCGACGAGAGACTCCACATAAACGTTTTTGTCGTCAATATAGGTTTCAAATATATTTCTCCTCTACGATCACTCTTTATTCGTTTTAGCTGGAAATTGATTTTTAAATCACTTTAAAATTAATTACGCTTGCCCGCATTATTTACCAGAGCAAATTTGAGTAGACAAACCCTTGCACACAGCTTTAATTTCTTCCATTCACACACATTCCGCACTGCAGACAAAAATAGCAAAATATGAACGCTTGCCGTTTGAAATTCATCTACGTGGGAATAACTCTTTCCGTGCAGCACATCTCTGAACGTCTTTAAACGTGTGTCCTAAGTAACGTGGGTTTTGTGTCTGAAGTGGCTGTCACGAACAAATGGGAAGAAGTAGAAGGTACTTCACATCAAAGATTATAAGATTTCACATGTGTGCTCCAGTGAAACGTAAATGGCAAGAAAGATCATCCTTGTTGAAAGGTATCATTTATATCCTGCCGACTGGATACCTTGACACATCTCATAAGAAAGAGAACTACATCTGTGGTAAATTGCTTGGATTTCAATTAATCCTATTTAAGGAGTTTCTAATACAGAAGTTGTGCAGACTTAAACATGCTCCCGATGAGAGAATTTCCTAAATCCTGTAACTGACGAATTCCCTCCAAGAAATAAGACAATCTCTGAAATTTAATTTTTGATTCTAGGAATTTAAAGCAAATGCAAATGGAGAGGCAACCAATAGATGAATTGGTAACAAATACTTATGTTAAGGGCGAAACCCTATTTCTCAGAAGCAAAGAGTCCATTGAACACATGCAGTGGAGGCATAGGAATAAAATATAAAATCGAGCCCTAATTGAGCGTCACTCATCCCTAATTGATACAGTCCTTTTTTAACTCGGTGAGCTTGCATTGTTTCTGGATCTTGGTGTTATCTGTGCCATGAAATAAGCGGAGGTTTCGTTAAAGAGTGGATGCTTCTATGTAAATGATGTCCCAACAAGAACGCAAGATTTAAATTTGGCGCCATTCGAATTGTCATTGTTTGACATTTGAACAATTATTATTGTTTGTTAGTGGAAGATATAAGGTTAATGAAAATGGAGCGCTACACGAATGAACAACGCGTCCTCATTGTGAAATTGTTCTACCAAAATGGTGAAACTTTTGCGGCTACAGTTCGAAAATTGCGATCAATTTGCTCCAAAAGAGTCAACTGTAAAACGATTAATGGAAAAATTTGCTGAAACTTTGTCTAGAGCTGATGTAACGACAACAACGCGCCTTCGGCCAGGTCGATCGACCGAAAATATCGCAGCAGTACGTGATGATGTCGCTCAAACTCCATCCACCTCAATTCGACACCGAGCTCAGCAAATTGGTGTTTCCAAATCCACTATGCAGCCAATTTTGACGAAAGATTTACATCTTCATGCATACAAAGTTCAATTGACTCAGGAACTGAAGCCAGCTGACCATGCACAGCGAAGGGAGTTCGTTAATTTGGTATTGGAGAGACAAGATGAAAATGCTGATTTTGTCGATAAAATCATCTTTAGTGACGAGGCCCATTTACATTGCCTAGATCGTGTGATGTAACACCATTGGACTTTTTTGTTTGGGGTCTTTTGAAATCGATGGTTTATGCGAATAAGTGAACGACGAATCAAGCCTTAAAGGAGGAAATTGGACGCTGCATTAATGAAATACCGCAGCATTTATGCGAAACTGTCATTGAAAATTTCATTAAAAGATCGCGTATGTGCCAGCAAAGTCGCGGCGGCCATCTGGCCGATGCGTTATTCCACACATAACCTCATCCTGTCAACTTTACGATATAATAAGGAATTCACGATTTTTTCTAAATATTTGCGTTTTATTTAAAATTAAAATCTTGCGTTCTTGCTGGGACACACTTTATAAGCACACTGTTTGACGCATATTTTCAAATTTTGCATTAATAGATGTTAGTTTCAGAACTAAAGGAAAGTCAGAAACCTGCCAAGCAGTACAGTGCCCTTCTTTCCAAACTGTTAGTCTGTCTCTAAAGCTCATGAGAAGATTCCTGCGAATCAGAATGTATGTTATATTCAGGACAGCAACTTAATCTCACGATAGACCCGATCTTCACTTTATGGCATATCCTGGAAAGTACCCAAGAAGTACAAATCGACACTCAACACCTATAGGTCGACTTTAAGGCAGCATATGACAGAGTACGTAGAGACGAGCTTTACAGTTTCATGTCTAGTCTTGGCATGCTTCAAGCGGTCCAGTTGTTCGCAGTAGATGGTTGAATTAAGCGTCTGCCCATATGGGAACAGCTCACAGTGGATGATTCCCTTCCAATCCCACCAAACACACAGCAAAACCTTTCTCATCATTAATCCCGGCTTGGCCACTCTTTGGGACGATTTACCGGCCTTCAACCTCGGCCGTTTTCGCTTGATATTGTCGTATGTGGTCTATTTTTTGTCGCCAGTCACCATCCACTACAAAAATGGATCGAGTTCAGTCGCAGGCGTTGATTCGGTCCGGAAGGTTTATTTTTGCGTCAAATCATTCGGATCCCAAACATCAAGCTATTTTTGTTTCAGCTTTCTGCAGATGCTTTTAATTGGCTTGGTGACTAACTCCCATCTCCTGGGCGATGTCACGAGATGCCACATGCCGGTCGAACTCGATGATTCCCATGATTTGATCGGTATTCGTCGTCACAGATCTTCCTCCGGCTGGCTTATCAATGGTGTCGTTTTCACCGGCTCTGAATCGTCCAAACCATTCCTACGGAGTTCGAAATGAAAGAGTACCATCCCCAAAACAACATTACTGAACATTTCTCTAGCGTTTAACGAAGGAGAACTTTAAAATAGTGCGAATTTCGGCGTTGGTGAACTTTATGTTTACAAGTATCTAACTGTTGAACGCAATATCCAAACTGATCATGCATAACGTAGGTTATGTCAGGAACTTTCAAATGATGTATAGTATTGCCAGATAGAAGATGTTTGATATTTGATATCCTTATATTATGTTACTTATTTGATATGAGTGCGAATACACGATGTTTTCCCCAATCATTGAAGTATACCGAGGCTATACCTGTGTTTAAAAAAGGGTATCCCAACATTTGGATAAATATCGGCCCAAATCGCTTCTTCCAACTTTTTCACAACTTTTTAAAAAACTTTTAAAATTCTGCATGGTCTTGGAAAAACAAACATTTTCTTCGGAACATAAGTTTGGATTCAGACCTAGAAAATCGACCGAAGAATCGATTCTTACATTATCTTAGGTCCAAGTTATACGAGAGTTTCAACCTTTCAAGACCTTCTATGGCGCTTTTTATTGATATATCCAAACCATTGATCTTGTATATCCTGGATAAAATGTATGATTCTGGATTTCGAGGAGTACTTTTAGATTGGTTTCGTTCTCATATCAGCGGGAGAGAACAAGTAGTCCAAGTAAACGGTGTGCTGAGCAGTTCTCTTGTCATTTAAAATGGCGTCCCCCAAAGTTCTGTCCTGGGTCCTCTACTGTTATACTGTTTTTAATTTTCATTAATTCTCTGTTCTTCCAATTCTGCAATGGTCAACTCACTGCACTGGCAGACGATAAAGATTTTGTTTACGGAGAATCAAATTTGTTTTCTTGCATTGTAAGTACAAATGAAGATATTAATAAGCTTCAACAGTGGTTCGCCCTGCACAGGCTAGTTTGTTAGTGAAAAAACAAAATGAACGGCCTTTCATACGAGGGCTGCAATTAATATTTCAGGATTAGAAAACAAAATTTTCAAAATATTAATGGCGACGAGAGGTCCATGGCGATATTAATTTTCAAAATAGCCGCCATTAATATTTTGAAAATTAATATCAATACACTTTGGCATGCGTTTGAACCAATTGTCGAATCACTTTTGCCATTAGGTATCTCATATCAGGTATCTCCAAAACATGCATTCTGAACGCATCAACCGCTTCTTCATTTGCCGAAAAACGATGACCTCTCATTTTATTTTTTACGTACGGGAATAAAACGAAGTCATTCGGTGCAAAGTCAGGACTATACGGCGGATGACTCATCAAATCGATGTTTTGAATGCTTTTTTTTATAATTGACGCGTGCAAAACGGGTTGCGAGTACCCTTAAGTGACCGGATTAAGTCACAGCACGGGTCGAAGGTATAGTGGAAGAGAGGGAGAGGAAGTACCGATGCACATTGGTTTTAAATGCCTGTGGACTGTAATGAGGAGGAAAAATCGAGCTGGGAAGAGCATTCCACATTGGTATAGTGCGGCTAAAGAACGAGTCTCTGAATTTGACTGTTCGTCTAAAAGAGAGCTTGAGGGTGACCGACATTACGTCGGTGTTCTAACGAGTCCATCGACTTCGCAATATTACTGTCACCTATAAGTTTTATCGCTCGCTTTTGAATTCTATCCAGCAGGTGCAGGGAGGTCTTAGAAGCACCTGACCAAATAGGAGCGTAATACTCAAGTTTTGAGCGTATGTAGGTCTTGTATATTGTAGCCTGATTAGAGGGGGTGAGGTACTTCTTGAATCGTTTAAGGAAACCTAGACATTTCGCAGCATTTTTTCGCTACTCGTCAAATCGATGTTCTGAGTGCTCAAAAATGCAGTTGTTTGAGCCGATGTGTGAGAGTTCGCATCGTCTTCGGCGGTTGGTTTTCCTGATTTCTTGGAACACAACTGGCAGACAAATGGTTGTGTACCACTCAGAATTGACTGTTCTGCGTTGTTCTAGTGGTACGGTTGCTACACGTCCAGTTTTTCCGAAAAAACAGGCGACCATTTGCTTGGAAGTGCTTCGTGTTCGATCAACTTTTGTTGGATTTGGCTCATTTTGAAACACCCATACAGTCGACTGCTGTTTACTTTCGGGCTCTTACGCGTAAATCCAGCATTCATACCCTGTCACGATGTCATAGACGTGTTTCGAAGCACCGCGATCGTATTTTTGGAGCATTTCTTTCGACCAAGCCACACGAGCCTTTTTTTAAGCGATTGACAAATTGTGTGGGATCCAACGCGAACAAATTTTTTTGACGGTCAAATGTTGAATGTATGCTGGTTCCACTAACGCCTAAGGTTGTCTCAATCTCAGGATAGGTCACATGACGATCTTGCAATATCGGTTGGCGCACAGCATCAATGGTTTCCGGAACAACAACTGATTTTGGACGACCTTCACGAAATTGGTCTTGGAGTGAACTACGACCTCGGTTGAATTCACCATACCATGGATGGAGCTTCATCGCCAAAAATTAAATTAAGTTCATCGATGCACTGTTGTTGAATTAATCCCCGTCTAAAGTTGTAAAAAACAATCTCACGAAAATTTTCACAATTTAATTCCAATTTTTGGGCGAGATGAATCTTTTAAGTTACTGTAAACAACACAAATAGCGCTCGAATGTCAAAACGTATAACCTCAAAAGTGTCAAACTTTACGATAGTGCTGGCAGTTGCCAGATTGCAACACTAGGGTTGCCCGATCCCGAAATATAAAAGGCAACCTTCATAATATAGGTGATGGTGGTTGCGATTATAATCTGACATTTCATTCATTCGACTGTCAACGGTTTTGTAAACCGGTGCGTTGCAATGGTCTCGCAAACTTCAATGATAAATTTCCATGTTCAGAAGGATGCTTTGAGAATGAATCTGTTAGTGAATACAAATTTCTAGGTGCGAATCCAACTTGAATTGGAGAGCACACACCAAAGCGGCGAAATTGTGTATGCTGCACATGTATCACTTAAGGCCTTATTGCTCGGAGCAAGTTCGTACCATGATTTATTATGCACTTGCTAGTTCTAAACTTCATATCACAAGTTGTAGAGGTGCTCTTGACAACACTTTTGATTCAGTGCTCATGTCCAAGAAATGTACGGTTAGAATTATTTGCGGTAAAAATCGTACTGTTCACTGTTGGCCTTTGAACATTGACATCTTTAAAGTTCTTACTTACTGCAAAAATAATAATCACTTTTTGAATAGTTCTGTGAGAGGTTTAGTTTGCCCTTGCAACATTTATACACTAAGGTGCTCTGTAAATTCACTTGAATTCTGACACTTTATCAAATTTCCACGCTCCTGTCAACAGTTGATACAAAATCCCCAACAAAGACAACTCACCCTGAATGAATGAATTCCAGCGAAAATTGTGTAATTCCCTGCTTTGTGAATACTGCTGTCTGCATGGATATGAACTCTGTTCACACCAGCATTAAAACAACAAGTCATGCGTGCAAGTTGTGAAGCGTCAGAGATATCCAGAACAACTGTGGGTAATTCGCCATCCCCCGTGGGCCAATAGGATTTATTTAGCTCAATGCCACGAGGATTGCTGGCTGGATGCCCGACACAAATGAAAATATATTCTAGGCAAGAGGCACAGCAGGCAGGTGTTCATAACTCCATAGTAGTGCGATGAAGTCATGACATCCGCCGATCTCCCAAGGCGAGGGAGACTGCAATATATTAATTAGATGCCGTACGCAAGTTACGGTGTCCCTCCGGCCGAAACAAGCCTGCTGGAGTTGACAAATTATGTATGCACGTCTGGTAGTATAAACTTTGCGCTTCTTTAAATTGGTTGAATCCAAAGTCCAATGAACGAGTTTTGGGCAGGAAATAATGTTTGTCCTATTTAAAGTCCTTTGTCATATTTAAAGTCTTCTGTCCTATTTAAAGTCCTTTGTCCTATTTAAAGTTAGTCTTTTCGTTTCATGTTCTGTTTGCGTTGATGGCATCTGGAGGAGAAGATTTAACGATGAACTCTATGGGCTGTACAGGATATATGCCTGGTCAAGCGTCTACGGATCCAACGCGTAAGATGGCTTGACCATGTAAAGGCACTGCTCCGGCCCGAAAAGTCTTTGAATCAGAGCAATTGGGACAACGCAACAGAGGACGACCTAGTCTAAGGTGACGCACACAAGTGGTGAAGGACCTGAACTAACTTGGAGTGCGCAACTGGAAACAGCTGGCGAAAGATCGTGCTGGCTGGAAAAGAATGTCGATTGAGGCCTAGGTCCACCCCAGACTGTGGCGCCACAGGAAGAAGAAGAAGAATTTCGGGAAGAGTGTGTGAGAAGACAGATTTCCAATTTTCAACACAGATGGTTTTGGGGAAATAATTTTATTCGAGCCAACACACGAAAAATTAAGCAAACCGGAAGTCTTTGCAGACCGTCGAGGTGTTGCCCATTAAAAGGAGACAATCGAAATTGCGAAATCGCGGAAAAACGAAAATGGATTAAATGGAAAAGCAACAAAAAGCCAGAATTCCAAAAAGCCAACTCACGAAAAGTTGGAAAAAGTGCAAAAGTTGCCAAAATCGCAAAATTTAAAAATCTCAAAATGTCAAAAATTGTCAGGCCAAATACGTAAAACATAAAACTTAACAACTCTTCGAAAGTTGAAAACAGAGTAAACACCTGTTTCTTCTTCGGTTGCAGCCTCAGTCGAAAGTAGACATGGGCCTTCACCAACGTGTTTCCGTTTCGTCGTTTCCTCCAGCGCGTTCTCTACTCACATCATTAACTTTGACATTGATTGAAATTTTTCTCCAATTTCGTGCGACAGAAAATAACGTTCTCTATTGCGTTGTCTTAAAAACTCGAGTCGGGCAGGGCAGTTTCATTTATTCCCTTTCATCATGGGAGGCTTAAGATGGCCTATGAAATGTGGAATGACACACGATTTTTCATGGCGGGCTTATGGATCAGTCCTCTTAAGAGTTGTATGCATAGAAGCTGTACTAGGCTAGGATTGTAGTTGCAACTTAATCTACAGGTGTCATAATGGATTCAACCAAAATTCATACGCAACACTGCCGTACAGCCCATAGAGTTCGTCATTTAATCTTCTCCTCCAAATGCCATTAACGCAACCAAAAATAGCAAGAAGAACTTTTCCTCGAAAATATTTAGGTCTTCCTCATCCGCTTTTAGGGAATTCTGAGTTTCAGCGCCTTTAAGCAGGATTGAGTCGTGGGTGGGTGGCTGCCGTGGCGTAATGGGTAGAGTTTGACACTCACACGCCGATGGTCTGGGTTCGATTCCCGGCTGAACACCTCGAATTTTTCAGGGCACCACCTCTTTCGAGTTGCTGACTCAAAGACACATCCAAAGAATAATAAATGTCCAAGATAAAGCTTCTCAAACTTCGCCGTTGGGAGTCAACAAAAATAGTCGGTTCCTTCTACTCGTGAGAGAACAACAGAACGCACAACACAAGTAGCTGATGAGTAAGCTAGGCCTTGGTGCCCCTGTGGACTGTACCGCCACCCAATTTTTATTATTTTTTAAGCAGGACTGGGATGACCAAGCATGCGTAGTCTGCCAAGTGAGCGCTCTCTTCTTCAATTGCCTCTTGAGACCAAAGAAACGGCGATGATTCTGTGTTTGATTCCGTACTGTTGTCCGTATATACGAGCCTATGGAGCCGAGGTAGACGAAATCCTTGGCTACGCCGAAGTTTCTGCTGCCTAGTGTGACACTCTATTTGAAACGTTGGTGACAGAATGTACTTTGTCTTGCCCTAACCAACCGCCAAACCTATTCAAGCTGCTTCCGCTTCAACGCCAGCAAACGCCTCATTGAAGGCTCGCTCTGTTCCTGCAGTCACGTCAATGTCGCCAACGTAAGCTAGCAATTGAACCGACTTTTGGAAGATCGTGTCTCTGGTGTTGACTTGTGAGTTACGCACGATCTTCTCGAGGAAGATGTTGAAGAAGTCACATGATAGTGTTTCGTCTTGTTTGAAAAACTTTTTTGGCATAGAAGGTCACAGTGAGTTCGTTATCGACCTTGACCGAGCAGCGAGAGTTCTCCATCGTCATCCTACATAATCTGACGAGTTTGGTAGGAATGCCAAAACTAGACATGGTACTGTATAGCTTGTTTCTATGCACGCTGTCATACGCGGCCTTGAAATCGACGAAGAGGTCGAAGAGTGTCGATTTGCACTACTTGAGTCATTTCCAGGATCTGCCGTAATGTGAAGATCGGGTCTATTGTGGACTTCCCTGGTCTGAAACCACACTGATAGGAACCTATAAGGTCATGGACAAACGGTTGCAGACACTCACACAATACGGCAGAAAGGATCGTGTATGCGATGCTGGGGAAATTAATCCCTCGGTAGTTGGCGCAGCCAAAGGGGTCTCCGTGAGTTCGTTATCGACCTTGACTGAGCAACGAGAGTTCTCCATCGTCATCGAACACTATTTGACGGAGTGCTAAAACTATACATGGCACTGTATAGCTCGTCTCTATGCAAACTTTCATATGTGGCCTTAAAGTGGACGAATAGGGGGTGCACTGTCTGGCTAGTTTGGTAAGAATGCCAAACCCAGACTTTTGACTGTACAGCCGATTTCTTTGCACACTTACTCACTTTACTTATTAGGACTGAAGGGTCTGAGCTTGAGTTATCACTGTTTTCCATTCTTGACGGTCCCGGGCACGCCGCTCCTAGTTGTCAAGACCGTGCTCTCTAATAACAATAATAATTGGGTGGCGCTATAGTCCAGAGGGGGGCCAAGTCCGAGCTTACTCATCAACTACTCGTGTTATGCGCGCTACTCTTTTCTCATGAGTAGAAGGCACCTATAGTTTTTGTCGACTCCGAACGGCAAAATTTGAGAAGCTTTTTCTTAAATGGTTATTACTCTTTGAGTGTTGTCAGCAGCTCGAAAAAGGTGAAAAATTCGAAAAATTAGTGTTGAGCTGGGAATCGAACCTAGACCTTTTGGCGTGTTAGCGTCGCATTCTACCCACTACGCCACAGCGGCCGTCCTTCTATAGGTTAGAAATTATCAGAGAATTATCAGAGACAGAGAGAGAGAGTGAGAGAGAGAGAGGGAGAGCATTTCATCTTCTAAGCTAAAATGCAAAAATACTCTATTGCTTTAAAGGCGGTCAAGATGTTCACAAATATTTTTTTTTTAAATTGTCAGCTTTTTCCAAAAAAAGGAATAATTAGCAAATTATTGTATCAAGGCCAGTGTCTTGATTAACTGGAAGCTGCTGCATTGTTTTCGGATTAGGTCTTGACTGAGTTACATATGTACGAGATGACACAACCATTTGATGGAAACGATTTTCAGATCGGGGCAATTTTGCTAATAGTTGGCTTTCCATTTTCTTAGTGGCACTGTGTTTTATTAAGCAAATCCTGCTTGTGAATTAAAAGTATTGAACGCCCAGTTTGTAGATGTAATGGTGGCACAAAATAAATATTTTATACATTTTTTTTATTTAAAAATTCATTATTTTCAAAAATATATGTATGAGAAGAAGTTTTTCAAAACTTGAACGCGCAACTTCACACGTCACTCCATAAGGCACGGTGCTGACATATAGGGGGCGTCACTGACAGTTCATGTTTTTAGGAAGTGCAAACCAGAGACCAATAGGGAGACAGTCAACTCCCCCTTCTTCCGCCCTTGAATTCATTTTGTCAGCGACTCTTATAACATTTCCCCTCCTGAACAGCTGACGCACAAAAAAGATTTTGTTTGTTTTCAAATGAAAATACGTGTGAGCTGTCTATACGGTTTATCTCCTCACTCTTCACACTAATAGAAGGAGAGGGCATATAAATCAAAACGTAAACATGTGTGAGTAAAGTGAGACAATGTTCGATGATACGTACATAACTTTCAGAATTTGAGGTTATGTCTACTAAAACAAGTAAATAACAGTCAAACGGTCGATGGACAAAGGGGAAATCAGCTGTTTGATCAGCTGTTCAGTTGACCATCTCCTTCCTTATTGGTTTCTGGTGCAAACCAGAGACCAATAGGGAGACAGTCAACTCCCTCGTCTCCCGCCCTTGAGTTCATTTTGACAGCGT
Organism: Eristalinus aeneus; assembly: GCA_955652365.1. Classification (NCBI taxonomy): domain Eukaryota; kingdom Metazoa; phylum Arthropoda; class Insecta; order Diptera; family Syrphidae; genus Eristalinus; species Eristalinus aeneus. The sequence goes on from OY019130.1 coordinate 23,332,237, forward strand.
TTTTTAAATCATAGCTCCTGAACAGCTGATTGACAGACAGGATTTTTTTTGCTTTTAAACTGTTAGAAAGAGAGGGCATATAAATAAAAAAATTGAAAGAGGTATAGTTTTGTCCAACACAAAGTAATGGTTGCCGATAGCCGCGTTCAGAAATGATGTTTGTAAGGCAGTAGTTGCATCAGAAAAGCAATACGCATAATTCGTATCGTAAAATATGCGACTTTCACGAACAGTGAGCAATTTACGATTATTTGAAGGAAAAAATTGACGAATTGGCAGCCATTTTGCTAATTTTGGAGGGGAAACGTCAAATTTTCATGACAATCCGACAATAAGCCTACAAATTCATTGGATTTCTTTGTCTAGGGTATTTTAAAGCAATTGGCAGGGAATTTGTCAAAATACCGCAGAGCTACTTGTGTGGAGTGCCTATTCTTGGAGGAAACACGAAGGATATATTATATACAGGTATAGTTATGGTAAGAGCAGCTAGTCAAACGATATGGAAAGCGTAGCACGAATTTCAATTATTGCAATCCTTCAGTGGCTTTTTGTCAGCTGAGAACAATGTGGAAAAAGAAATAGGCGATCAGCTGCATAAGTTCAACCAAGCCTACTATCAAATCAAGAAACTTCACCATAAAATCGGAGCTGGGACTATACAGGACGATGGTATTTTCTGTTTCCTCTTAAGGATTCTTAGTACTTAGTATGGTGCTTAGTAACGCGCACTCTGATCTTTTTGCCGCGTTTGAGAGAAAAGTTGGACGGAAAACTGCTGGTTGTAAGGAAAGACATTTTCTGAGACACAACTATCATGAACTGAATGCGATCTACCTCGAACCTGATGTCACATCAAAAATTAAGCTCGGTAGACTGTAGTGGGATCCAAACAGGACACCTTGGTTGCATGAGTGAAGAGGAACAGACGCGTAAAGTCATTTGTAGCTTGCTGGTATGTCATATCCAATTTGCAAACAAAATTTGTTATTATTTTCTTTTTTAATTTCGGTGTGACAACTGTGACCTAGAGGCTTAACAAAACGGTTAATCAAATAAATAAAATGTTGACCTTCTTGGAAACTTTGGAATTCTGTGAAAATAATATGTGGCCCACGCACCCTGTGTAGTGTCGAAAAGTGTTACAAATACACGCTGAAGGTCCCATATTCGATTCCTGAACGCATTTCTCTGCGGTAACACCGCTTTCTATGAAACATTTTAGCGTTTAGTCGACTATGGATTTTTGTTAGTGGCGCCGCCTATATGTCCCGGGAATTATTGAGTAAATGTTATTTCGCTTTGCTCAATTTTTTTAGCGTGCGGCGTAACACAAGACCACCTAACATATAAACATGCTAAAGTGTAGCCATGAAGCCCTTTGCGACGACTTGAAGCAGGAAAGCTAAGAGGCGACGAAAGATATTCTTCTATTTAGTTTTGAAAGCTGTCTATAGACTAATTTAAGGTGATTTCTTAACACATTCCCTGCCGCGTGTACCGAAAACAGTACACGCTTAGCTTCATTTCTACGCTAACGTGTTTTTTTCAAATTAAAATTTTTTTTCTAAATTTTAATTCTCGTTATGACTGTTTTATGTTATTTAGTGATGTTTAGAGGAATTTTTGCATCGTGTACTGATAACGGTACACTCGGCGTGGTGATTAGTCATGATAGCAAAGCAATAAGAATTTATACAAAATTATTAAGGCGCTTACCGTGTAATGTTTTCGGTACACGCGGCGTAGAAGCGACACCTAGTGAAAAACAGCTTGGCAGGGAACGTGTTAACTCTGAACTACTGAGAAAGGAAGAAAACCACTCATACAGTGACTAAACAACGACATAAACTATACCAACGAATTAAGAACAGTTGCTAACATCTGCAAACCACCTGTGCGCATAATTTAATACAGATCCATGCACCTCCATTTCAGAGTATTCATATCTGCTCCACCAGCAAAATAAAACCTGAGTCGTTAATAAATTATAATTGAATGTCTTTGCAAGCAGCATGCTTCCATCATCAATCAAGTGTGGTAAATTGAGTGCAAAGACGGGGACAACACGGAGCTTCCTACGACATGACAGCAATGGGACGTAGGTTGGCACATGTGCTGCAGGAGAGTTCATCGGGTAGTGTGGTGAGGATTTCTATAAACACAATCATTCCCATCTGCCTGGATGCATGCCACGCCATTCTATTAATAATTCATCGCTTGTTCTCTTCGGAGTGTGGATTAAAAACTTTCTTTACTCTTGTTTGTCATTTCAGTGAATTATTTAATTCGAATTTACGTTAATCTTCATCACAACTTTTCAGAGCGATGGTTGTGGGATTCTTTGCTAATTCGGGCACCTGTTGATTGGCTGTTGTCAGTTGGTGTGAATGCTACCGTTAAATAGGAAGGAAGACAAACTATTTCTTTGATGTGGACGTGCAGGATGTTTGAAAAATTAGAAAGCAGTCCAAAGCATCAAGTAAAGTAAGTTTTAAATATACCAGGTGATAGCCATGCCTGTTGAAGCTACACCTCAAGTCTCCCCAAGTCTAGGTTCTAATCCATTCGGCGGGTAACAATTACATAAACATTTTGTTTGAAAGTCGTTTAAGGCTTTAAGGTATTTTGGGTATCATTTCGAAGTCACCCTCATCGACGACAAGGAATTGTGTGGAACGGCAGCCCTATTTGAAATAATCTTCTATCTAATTTTCAATTGGTATAAAAATGGGACGACACCGCCTTTTCGAGTCGCTGACAACACTCAAAGAGTAATAACTGTCTAAGAAAGCTTCTCAAACATTGCCCTTCAAAGTCGGCAAAAAACTGGAGGTCCCTTCTGCTCGTGAGAGAACAGTAGCGCGCACAACACGAGTAGTTGATGAGCAAGCTAGGCCCTGGTCCCTCAGTGGACTGTCGCGCCAACAACTATTATTATAATTATAAAAGGACTGTTTTTTAACCTCATTCTACATGTCCTGCATGCCAAATTTTCTATTCATCTATTCATAGGTTCGAAGGTTAATAGTTGAGAATTTTTCCAAGTTCCTTAAAAAGGAAGCCCACACTGCCTCGGTAAGAAGTCTGCAGTCTTATACATCTAAAAGAAAACGAAAATGCTAAAAATTTCTTACAAAAGCTATTTTCCACGTATTTGACTTGCCAACATCCACAAGGGTTATCCGACCTCCGATTGTTCTCTCGAGAAACCTAATTGTCGATGCGAACACTGACAACGCGACAAGGCCCGCCACTGAGTCTTAAAAGTGCCTTCTTAAATCTTTGTCTAGCAACCACCTCATGGCACCCAAACAACTTTAACCAAATTGTGACAACTGATAACATTAATGCATATAATAAATTAAATCCTCCTTAAAGACATTTCGAAACATTTTCAGACTCAAATTCTGCCGCTCTGATCTTTTCAAAGGCGAACACACAACACATCTCCAACAGTCCCCACCATAAACCCTCCAAACATCTGCTGCCTACCAGAATCTCATATTTATCTTCTTGCGATGATTCCCAAAACTCCCATTACCGTCAACAATACCCCGCACACATTAAGGCTTTTTGCGTGTCATGCCCCCATTGTTCCCCCATGTACATGAATTCCTTAGTGTCATATCCACCTGTAGCTCGTGGGCTTCCTTTGCCCACTTTTAACGTTATTCACTATTATCCTCCATTGTGCCTCTTGCAGAGATTATCGAACAATGTACACATTTTAATAATGGATTAACTTGGCTTCAAAAGCAAATTCTATCCCCTGCGGAAGGCAAACGCTGTCTGAAACTTGCATAGGCGTACAGTGGGCGGTGCAATTTATGCACCGGCAAGTTTCCTGCCTTTAATACACAAAGCTATCAAAACAACTGCTAATCAGATAATTTCACACAGAAGCATGTGTACGAGGGTTGCCTTTTATATTTCGGGATTAGAGAACAAAAACAAATATTTATCATCGAAAATAGCTTCATTGTTTTTCGAAATATTCTAAATTAAGATCAATACACTTTTGCATGCGTTTGAACCAATTGTCGAAGCACTTTTGCCACTCTGATTGAGGTCTCCAAAGCATGCCTTCTGAAAGTACCAACAGCTTCTTCAGGTGTCGAAAAACGTTGACCTCTTATTTTATTTTTTACGTACGGGAATGAAAAGAAGTCATTCGGTGCCAAGTCAGGACTATACGGCGGATGACTCATCAAATCGATGTTTTGAGTGCTTTTTTTATAATTGACGCGTGCTAAGTGTTAAGTGACCGGATCAAGTCACTGCACGGGCTGAAGGTATAGAGGAAGAGAGGGAGAGGAAGTACCGATGCACATTGGTTTTAAATGCCTGTGGACTGTAATGAGGAGGAAAAATCGAGCTGGGAAGAGCATTCCACATTCGTGTAGTGCGGCTAAAGAACGAGTCTCTGAATTTGACTGTACGTCTATAAGAGAGCTTGAGGGTGAATTGGTGGACATTCCTAGAGAGACGTTTATTGCGGGTGAATTCTTGAAGGGGAGGAATGCAACTGGCTAATTCATCTGAACACTTCTTGTTAAGGCGATAAAAGAGTGACAACGACGCGACATTACGTCGGTGTTCTAACGAGTCAATCGAATTCGCAATGTTACTGTCACCTATACGTTTTATAGCTCACTTTTGAATTCTATCCAGCAGGTGCAGGGAGGTCTTAGAAGCACCTGACCAAATAGGAGCGTTATACTCAAGTTTTGGGCGTATGTAGGCCTTGTATTGTAGCCCGATCAGAGGGGGTGAAGTACTTCTTGCATTTAAGGAAGCCTAGACATTTCGTAGCATTTTTGGCGATCTCATATATGTGATCGTTCCAACTAATTTTTGGGTTGATACACATGCCGAGGATGGAAAGTCTTTCGGTTTCAATAACGCAAGTGCCGTTCATGGATAACGGCTGCTTACTTTGTGATCGCCCAAGTGCTCAAAGTTTCAGTTGTTTGAGCCGATGTGTGAGAGTTCGCTTTGTCGTGGTGGGTTTTCCTGATTTCTTTGAAGACAACGTGCAAGCTAATGGTTGTGTATCACTCAGAATTGACTGTTCTGCGTTGCTCTTGTGGTACGGTTGCGACATGTCCAGTTTTTCCCAAAAAACAGGCGACCATTTGCTTGGAAGTGCTTCGTGTGCGAGAAAATTTTGGTGGATTTGGCTCAATTTGACTGCTGTTTACTTTCGGGCCCATACGCGCCCATCCACCTATCACGATGTCATAGACGTGTTTCGAAGCACCGCGATCGTATTTTTGGAGCATTTCTTTCGACCAATTGACACGAGCCTTGTTTTTGAGCGATTGACGATGTGTGGGATCCAACACGAACAAATTTTTTTGACGGTCAAATGTTCATGCAATATTGAATTTATGCTGGTCCCACTAATGCCTAAGAATGTCTCAATCTCACGATAGGTCACATGACGATCTTGCAATATCAGATAGCGCACAGCATCAATGGTTTCCGGAACAACAACTAATTTTGGACGACCTTAACGAAATTCGTCTTGGAGTGAACTACGACCTCGGTTGAATTCACCATACCATCAATAAATACTGGTCCATGATGGAGCTTCATTGCCAAAAATTTAATTAAGTTCATCTATGCATGGTTGTTGAGTTAATCCACGTCGAAAGTTGTAAAAAATAATCGCACGAAAATGTTCACGATTTAATTCCATTTTTTGGGCGAGATGAATCTTTAAGTTAATGTAAACAACACAAATTTCGCTCGTATGTCAAAATGTTCTTAGTACGTATAACTTCAAAAATGTCAAACTTTACGATAGAGCTGGCAGTTGCCAGATTGCAATACTGGGTTTGCCCAATCCTGAAATATAAAAGGCAACCTTTATGTATTCCCTTTGCGTGCTCATTAGACAGACTAGTCGAAGCCTTCCCTAATTCAATAACTAAGGTGCGGAACCGGATTTCAATCGATAGAAGCAGGTGTTTGTTTACATCTGAGACTCATTCGAATGGTCGGTTGAAAAAAATGAAGGAATGGAGACTTATTGCACTTGTGAAGTCTATCCCTAAAATTTGAGAGTATAAATGATGAAGAGCAACGTTTGTTTGAAAGAAAACTTTATGTTAGAGATTAGGTAGTAGTCCATGTCAACTGCATCAGGGAAATGGCCAAGGTCTATTATTTGCTGCACGCCACAGCTGATTTCCATAGAGAACAAGAGTTTTTTAAGAAAACAGTCGTACTGTCAACGCGAGCTGACAAGTCCAGGAATCGAATCTGGGAACATTAGTGTTTATTAGAAAATAGATGCTTTAAAGGGTGTATTTGTTCGAAGTATAGAATTAAAAATTTAAGAAAATAAAAATATTTGTTTTTAAGTAGTAGTAGTAGTATGACTTTTATTTCGATTTGAAATTCATTACATTAAATATATAATCTAAGTCTATTTTGGTTTGGCCTATGGCCGTCTACCAGTATTTGTTTTTGACATTGGTATAAAGCCCTTTATTCAAAAAATAATCTTCTGTCATTATTATGTTAAAAGTCTACTGACATATGACTGCCGCGAATTTGTTACATTTTCAATAAGTTTTTCCAACATTAGTTGCTTTGTTTCACCAATAACACGACGTCTGTTGCCCTCAAATAATATAGGGCTTATCAGCGTTGACAAAAGATTTCGCGGTGTACCGGTATGAAAGCGGTTTTTTTTTTTAATAAAACACTAATTATTAATGGGAAAGTAAAAACATTTTATTCAAAGTATTGGCCATTGTTTTCTACACATTTTGACCACCTTTCTGGCAATTTGTGAATTCCACGCCAATTAAATTGTTCGTCTTTTAAAGCAAACCAATCAGACACCCAATTTTCGACCTCCTCGTAGGAATCAAAGTGCTGCTCAGCCAATGCGTGTCCCATCGATGAAAACAAATGGCAGTCGGAAGGAGCCAAGTCTGGCGAATACGCCGGGTGGGGTAGCTGGTCCCAGGTAAGTGTTTTGATTGTATCCTGAATCGGTTTTGCTTTGTGTGCAGGTGCATTATCATGGAGCAAAATTATTTTACCGTGTCTTCTGGCCCATTCTGGTCGTTTCTCGATCAATGCATGGTTCAAATTGATCATTTGTCGTCGGTAGCGATCAGTATTAACGGTTTCACCAGGTTTTAGGAGCTCGTGGTACCGCACACCTTTCCGGTCCCACCAAACACACAGCATTGTCTTCTTGCCGAATCGATCTGGTTTTGCAGTCGATGTTGATGGTTGTCCCAGATTAACCCATGATTTTTTTCCGTTTAGGATTCTTAAAATGAATCCATTTTTGATCGCCAGTATCAATCCGATTCAAAACCGATTTTCTTACGTGTCTTTGAAGCAAAATTTCACAAGTGTTTATTCGGTTTTCCATATGTCTTCCATTCAATTCATGTGGCACCCATTTTCCACACTTTTGGATCTCTCCCATAGCTTTTTAACGGTCAGAAATTGTTTGTTGTGCAACATTCAACATTGCTGCCATTTGCTTTTGACTCAAAGTGTCATCTCCATCCAATATCGTTTGCAATTCGGCGTCTTCAAACTTTTTTGGTGGTCTTCCACGTTCTTCATTTCTCACATCAAAATCATTATTTCTGAACCATTAAAACCATCTTTGCATGTTGCTTCTGATAGAGCACGGTCATCATACGCCTCGACAAGCTTTCGATGAGACTCTTCAGCACTTTTCTTCAAAAATTAATGCTTTCCGCAAATCATCACTTTCTTGGACAAAATTCGACATTTTTAACACGATAAAAAAATATGATGTTGTTTGTTCAATGACTTGATGTATACTAAATATTTTTCACAGATGTCAAGCAAACAAACAAAAAAAATAAAGGCTCGTTTACAACAAATGTTCCCTATCGAGACATTTGTATCTTGACGCTCACTTCATATTCGTATACCTGGTAATTGTTGGCACGACAGTCCAAAGGGGGACCAGGGCCTAGCTTGCTCATCAACTACTCGTGTTCTGCGCGCTACTGTCCTCTCACGAGTAGAAGGGACCTACAGTTTTTTGCCGACTCCGATAGGCGAAGTTTGAGAAGCTTTTTCTTGGACAGTTATTACTCTTTAAGTGTTGCCAGCAACTCGAAAGAGGTGAAAAATTCGAAATTTAGTATTGAGCTGGGAATCGAACCTAAACCCTTCGGCGTGTGAGCGTCGCACTCAACCCATTACGCCACGGCGGCGGATCTCACTTATCTCCCCAAAAATAATCAAGCTTTCTAAAACGCACAATTTTGGTACTTATTCACTTAAAATCCTGCAATTACGAAACGTTTCCTTAAAATAAAAGAATTTTAGCACCCGCTGTGTGATATGATGAGCTATCTTGTTGAAAGCACAACTTTCAGTCATCAGGGTTCTTCAATTATTAAATGAAAAAGTTTATGATCATTACTCAATAGCCATAACCATTGATTGCAGCGTTCTGACCGGCATCGTTTTTAAAGAAGTTCTGACTATTCACTCCACAAACTCGTTAGGCACACCAAACAGTTTGTTTTAATCAATGCAACGGTGTCCCACCTTACACTGGAGGATTACCATCAACCACAACTGGCAGAAAGGAACTTGAAAGTCCGACAATTTCTCTGTTGGCTAAAATGTCTCCAGTGCGTATAAAACAGTTTTGATTACCTTTCATGACCATTGCCATAAGCTTTATCAGTGGCATTAAATCAGTTACCAGATCAAAGAAAGAAAGCATCCTTCCAAACACAATAACATTCAAATGAATCAATTATTTGTTCTCCCCCAAATATATATTGTAATTGATTCAAAACTTCCAATCTGCCCGTACACTCCCAGACTGAAACAGACAAGCTCTTAAAGGTCTGGAACCGTCCTTCAGATGAATAAATCAGGTATCTTCCGACGACTGTGGAAAAAGAGAAAAATATTCCCGACTTCTTTGCAAGCAGCCGAACCGAAATTAATTGATTCATTAAATAATCAAACCTTTTTTCGGTCCTTTTTCGCCTTACGTCGTCGATTAAATTTTTCTTCCCGAAATTCTCCCCCAAAATATGTATGATATTTTTATCTGTACATAAAGATATCCCCATAAATGTTGGTATGTCCTTCTAAACATTCCGTATGGAGGAAACCTTACCAGGAAGTGATGGACGTTTTATGCAGCTCACGGGGAGGTTTTTGTGATTGAATCCGCCATCATAACTATACATGGATTTATATTGTGAATGACAGTTTATCCCGAAGCTTTAATGGTTTCACAAAGGAACCGGAGAAATACAAAGAGAACGAACACCAAGCGTATGATTTGGCTTTGACTCGTACCCGGATGCCGCATACAATATTTATGGGGAGAGAATCAAAGGCAGCTAACAACTTTTTCCGGGATGTAAACTAATTTCCTGGCTCTAAATTACTTAATAAATTCATTTGCGTCCTCTATTCCCTGCCGATGGCACCCTGTCAATGCAAACTTGAAAAGCATTACTTTTTGCACTGAAACTGAAGCTAGGGTGGTAGTCTTGAAAGCATTCCTTTCATTGTGAATTGAGTTGAGTTGACTAGCAGCTTAAAGTGTGAAACAAGTGAATCACGTCAAATTTGAATATTTTATGAGTATTGCATCGATTTGGCTGTCTGAGCTGTTTGTCTGCGCGCAGGGTGGGACATATGTTAGTCTTCACTTTCCACTTTACTGATTAAAAATGGGACAAATAAAGAGAATGAACAGCGGTGCGGGGAAACGAGATAAGGATAAAGTGGGAATGAGTCACATGCTGCACTCGTGTCTTATGTTTCTTCTTCGTTCTTTAACAGAAAGTAAATTACATACAAATTCGCAAGAATTCTAAATCTTATCTAAACGCAAAGAAGACGACTTTTCATTCCTCTAAAATTCCTTTCACTGAGCTCGTCATTTCTATATAACCTTCAATACTCTATTCCCTTTACGTTATACTCGTATATCAGATCCAAGTTCGTCTGTAAACGTTTTCATCTTGAGTGTCGGATAAGAAATATTATTCAAACATCCCACTGCTATCCACTTCAGGAGGAAAAGCACTTCATAATAGTGGGAAATATTTTTATAGATTTTGGATAACTGCACAAGTGATACATTTACCAGTAAAACTATTTTCCACTAGTCTCAAAGTTTGAGGAAGTAACTTCACAGATGGATATTAACAGTTGCATGGCGCTACAGTTCACAGGGGGACCAGGACCTAGCTTGCTCATCAACTACTCGTGTTGTACACGCTACTGTTCTCTCACGAGTTGAAGGGACCTACAGGTTTTTACCGACTCCGAACGGCGAATTTGAGAAGCTTTTTCTTAGACAGTTATTACTCCTTGAGTGTTGTCAGCAGCTCGAAAGAGGTGGTGCCGTGAAAAATTGGAGGTTTTCAGCCGGAAATCGAACCTAGACCTTCTGCGTGTGAGTGTCGTACTCTACCCATTATGCCACGGCGGCCACTGGAATATAGCATTAGTGCCATTAAATCCTCCTTTTGTCGATATAGCATGCACAATGTACCAGAAAGCAAGATCGTTGCGCTTAATATTTCAAAAGCATTTGACAGAGTTTGGCATTAGGTTCTCTTGTCGAAAATGCGTGCTTTTGCCGTCGATGAGGCTCTTCTTCAATGGATCAGAAATTACCTTCCCAACCGTTCAACCCAAGTGGTATTAGATGGGTTCAAATCTGATATTGAACATATTAACGCTGGTGTTCCCCAGGGCTCCGTTTTGTCTCCGAGACTCTTCCTCATTTTTATAAATGATCTCCTATCTGTCACTTCTAATCCACTCCATCGCTGATGACAGTACCCTCAGCTTTTCATACTCCTTCTTCGGCTTTTCCTCCTCTTCGGCCATAGACTTGGGACGGCAGCGTGTGTTAAGCTCATTCAATTTCGATCTCGACAGCATAATTAATTGGGGTAAAAATAAACGAGTGGAATTCAGTGCTTCCAAAATTCAGTGCTGTCTACTGTCACTCAAGTGGTCCTCAAATAACCACGAATGGCTCTTGCGTTGTTGAAACCGACCCGAACGACGCTAAGTTGTAACGATCACATCTTCGAGATCGTCAAAAATTATCTCTATATCTTCGGCCCTTACTGAGACTTTATTCCGGTCACTTACGGTTATAAACAATCCCATTAGCGCGCACTAATTGTAAAAAAAAAGCTTTGGAGTAATCTTAAAAAAATTTTAAACACACTTTTTTGGTTTAACAACAATAATTGTTGGCGCGACAGTCCACAGGGGGACCAGGGCCTAGTTTGCTCATCAACTCCTCGTGTTGTGTGCGCTATGGTTCTCTCACAAGTGGAGGGCTTTCCAATTTTATGCCAACTCCGAAGTTTGAGAAGCCTTATCTTGGACATTTATTACTCTTTGAGTGTTGTCAGCAGCTCGAAAGAGGTGTTCAGCCGGGAACAGGACCTAGACCCTTCGGTGTGTGACCATCGCACTCTACCCACTAGGCCACGGCGGCCACTTTTTTACTTTATTTGCATAAAAAAATATATAACAACAATTTACGACAAAAAATGTATTCTCAAAACAAAGCTGAAATTTATATCTGTATGGCAAAATGACATTCAATACTATTTACAAACACTCTCGTTGTAAAAAACTGTTAATCTGAGTTAAGTCTAGTAAGGCTTGCGCTTCACTACATTGTGGTTCATGCACACGGTATTTGCGCGTTAGAAAGGCAATCATAGGAAAATTTAACAAAATGCCGAAAATGTCCGAAATTGCTTCTCTTAAACGACTCGTTCTCCCATAGTGCAAAATAGTGAATTTCTATTTTTGCACCATATATAGAGATTAGTTTAAGGATGTGGCTTCCGTTGGAGCCTTTTGGAACACTTTTGTTAATCTCCACCAAACGTGAAAGTACTTACCGCAAAAGCTGGCCTTAATCAGAAATTTTGTCTACAAAACTGGTGATCAAAATGAAAAAACAGTTACTGCAGTTTTAAGGCGAAATGTACGTCCTTTCAATTAAATATAACATCAAGTTCCAAGGAAGCTTGTTTTAAAAACTAAACCACATCGAATTTCCTTGAAAAAACTGTCCCATTTTTAAAACTCCCTAACATTGAGCTAGTCGTACGCCGAATCGGCTCATCAGAAGTCAACATAATTTTGGCATTCTAATTGCTCAAAAATGTAGAATCAAGAAGACCAATACCACTTGGTTAAGAAAATTGTGTCATTTTACGTTTTTTTTTTTCGGTAGGGCACCACTATGCGGCGACCACAGCGCGTTTTTTTAATAGGTATGAAATTTTAAAATGGTATAAAATAAGGATGACTGTGTTGCATTGACACAAAAGTTACTTTATTAAAAAAATATTCTCCCGGCATTATAACTTGAGAATGACTCCTGGGTTATGACTAAAAATGTTTGATATGGTGGTTCACTTTTCCAGCATTTGTTCCAGCATTTGTTCCAGCATTTGAAATCGTAAATCGGATATAACGCTGCGAATGTTGTTCTCCCAGTTTCGGGCGTAGATTAGGGACTTTATTCAAATAGACAAGCCAAGTTCAATCGCAACATCTTGTAGGCTAATTCACTGTTTTGTAACACGAAACTATGAGGTTGCCAAACGTTTGCTTCAATTAATCAATTTCTGCACGAGCTGTGTGACATGTTGCGCTGCCTTATTAAAACCACAGCTTCTTTGCATCATGGTACAATTGATAAATAAAAAAAGTCAGAAAGCATGGCTCAAGGTTGGTCACCATTGACTAACGTTCGACCCATCATTTATCGAATCCATATTTTTCTTGTTTGTATTATAAATTGACAAAGCACTCTAAACAGTCGGTTTTGTGGCTGTAACGTTATCCCATCAGATCGGAAAGTTTGTCAATGGTGACGGACTTATCCCATCAGATCCTGGCAAAGAAGAAGAAGAAGTGCAAATCGACCCTCACCACCTATTTGTCAATCTTAAGGTCGCATATGACAGTGTGCTTAGAGACGAGCTACACAGTGCCATGTCTAGTTTCGGCATTCCTACCAAACTCTTCAGATTGTGTAAGATGACGATGGAGAACTCTCGCTGCTCCGTCAAGATAGGAAACGAACTCACCGAGACGTTCAATATCAAAAAAGGTTTTAGATAAAGCGAAGCACTGTCATATGTGACTTCGTCAACATCATCCTCAAGAAGATGGTGCGTATCCCACAAGTCAACACCAGAGGCACGATCTCTTAGAAATCAGTTTAATTTCTAGCTTACGCTGATGACATTGACGTGATTGGACGAATATAGCGAGCCGTCAATGAGGCATTTGTTGGCATTAACGCGGAAGCGGCTAAAATGGGTCTGACGGTAAATGCGGGCAGAACGAAGTACATGCTGTCATCGACGTCTTGGACAGAGCGTTACACAAGGCAGCAGAAACTTCGAGGTAGTCAAGGACTTTGTCTATCTCGGCTCCGCGGTAAATAGGAACAACAACACCAGTACCGAAATCAAACACAGAATCACTCTTTTTAATCGTTGCTTCTTTGGGCAGAGGACGCCCGAGGCTGGGATGTCACACACAAGTGGAGAAGAACCAACTTGGAGTCCGTATTTTGGTAGCAGCTGGGAAGATATCGTGCGAGATGAAGAGGTATGTTGATTGGTGAATTGTAGAGCCAATCCAAAACGAAGAAGGAGTATGCCGCAAGAACTCTAACACTTTATACGGAAGAGGTCTTAATCCGGAGGCGTTCAGTATATTCTCGGTATCGGGGTGAAGCTGTGTATAATAATAATAATTGTTGGCGCTACAGTCCAAACGATGACCAGGGCCTAGCTTGCTCATCAACTGTCGTGTTGTGCGCGCAACTGTTATCTCACAAGTAGAAGGGACTTACAGTTTTTTGCCGACTCCGAACGGCGAAGTTTGAGAAGCTTTTTCTTGGACAGTTATTACTCTTTGAATGTTGCCAGCAGCTCAAAGGAGGTGGTGCCGTGAAAAAATTCGAAAAGTTGGTGTTGAGCTGGGAATCATACCTAGACCCTTCGGTGTGTGAGCGTCGCACTCTACCCAGTACGGCACGGTGGCCACAGTTGACAGCTGAAGTACCAACTATCAAATAACAAAATATGTTTGACATTTCAAACCTAAAAATTCAACTTAAGCCATCTATCTAAAAGCGAAACTACCATACTTTTGTGTGGATAAATCAAACGAAATCGTTGAAACCAAAATAAAATGTAATTTCCTAACATAATATCCTAATTGACATAAGTTATAATGAAAAAAAGAAGAACTTAGCACATCTTAATCTCATCAATCAAGTGTGGACTTTAATTCAGACTACAAATATAGCCATTCAGATTTAAACATTTTACCAGGATGAACTAAATGACTAAGTACGAATAAGAAATCTAAACTTTCTGAAAGAAGCTTTCAAAATTTCAGCGTTTACTCTGATAAATCGTACTCGTGAAAAAAGTCTGTTACCCTTTCTCTGTCGCAATGTTGATGGCACTTTGCAATAGATGGAATTAAAACAGTATCAACCTTGTGATTGACGTGTTTTCATAGATAGCAGGAGAAATAGTTTTAAGTGTGTTTGAGCTCCCTAGTGTGCATTGTAACTGTTCAAATGCATTTTGAATTCAAATCAAACACATCTTCAAGTCGCAATCTGTTTTTTTTTTTTTTTTTTTTTTGTTTTTGATATATAGTTTTTTTATATTCTATTTTTTCTAATTGCTTAAGTCTAGCCAAAAACTATTTAAATTAGTTATTTAATTAACAATTATTAAAAACGATCTCACTGGCCCTATGCGGGCACTCTAAGTTAATCTATTCTGTTCTCATTTAATTGCCTTTTAGCGTGTAATTATGTTTCAATTTGTTCATATTGATTTTGACGCTAATTTTTTTCAAATTTATTGCCAAAAAAACTTACTAATTTTTAAAGCTAGCTTAATACCAAATACTAAAACCTAAAAAGTACCCTAAACTATGCAACTATATTTTTTCGTTTGTTTTTTTTTTTATTTATTTTTACTTTTTTTCATTTTTTTCTAACATAGTAAAATATCCTACCTAACCGAATCTAAATGTAAATTGGCCGTAGGGGACAAACAAAATTAATATATGCGTTTTAAGCTGACAGCACTTGATGTGGCTCTAGCCACCAATAAAAATGCCGACCTCTTTCCACCTCATTCCTGTCGCGAATGGGGATTAATGTGCTGAATTGAAGATCACCCGGACCTACGATTCTTACATTGTCCTCCTAGAGCAGCCGCTTATCCACTGTCCGTCTTTCGATGTGGTAGTGAAGTGGACATCTCTCTGCATCCTGGATCACCCCAAGTCGATCCAGATTCAAAAACGTTTCCGGCGAAATGAATCCACTTCGGCGTTCGCTCTCATGATATGCGTCATTTGGGTAGTAAGCTCCGAATATCAGCCCGTTTTTCGAGTTCATTTCTCTGGCAACATGCCTTCGAATCAACTGAGTAATAAAATTATTCAGCCTTTTCACATTTGCTGCATTGTACAAGATTTCATTAGCATAGAACTTCTTGTATTCAGATTCTGGGGTTCTGTTCATCTTAAGGTAATCTCGAAGACATTGCCTCTCGAAGACCCTCATCCTTCCCATCTGGGAAGGACTCAAGTTGGACAACACCGGACAACCAGATAACCAGATAGCAGATAACTTTCACCCCGGTATCAAGTCGGCTGCTGTAAAACAACCTGTTTGCCATAGCGAAGGCTTTTCTGGCTTTTGCCAGACCCGTTGCAACTTGGATGGGATTACCATACAGAAACTAGTCCAACATAAGTCCAAAATATCTCACCGCACTCCTCACTGCTAATGGCCGCCCATGAGGGTCCAAGATACCGAACTTACGCCAGTTTTTATTCGTATCACTTGAAGCCTTGTACAACGGAGTTCGGAACAGGATGGTTTCACACTTCTGGTAGTTGATATTCAACTTCCAGTCGTTGCAAAATTGCTGGATTTTCTCGAAGTCACGCTGCAGGAGAATATAAATGACCTCAATCTTCCGCACAGTCCTGTACGCGATTCAATCGTCAGCGTACGCGATCAGGTATTGTATGGAGCCAATTAATTCTCTGGTTAAGACAGTGAAAAGAATTGGTGAGTTCACCGCGCCCTGCTGGAACCCATTTTTTATGCAAAAGATATTAGTAGAAACTTTGTCGCCACTCTTAACAACAAACTTTCTACCTGTCACCATATTGAAGGCCATGTAAAGCAGTTCTTTAATTATGCCCAAACTCGTCACCTTAAGGAAGACCCCTTCTAACCAGACAGTGTCGAATGCCTTTTTCCAAGTCAACAAAACAGGCCCCGGTGCACTGGGTTTTAGCCTTGTTCCATTGAATGTTTGAAACCAATTTTTTTTCGGCATATCCAGTGTCATGTCCCGCCCTAAATCCAAATTGGCTATTCGGTATTATTTGTTTCTCCTCAGTCCACTGAATCAGGACTCTATTGACAATCTATTCGAAAACCTTGCTTATGCAAGGTAGGAGACTTAACGACCGAAGATTTTTCGGAAGCGAGAAATCTTTGTCTCTTTTGGGAATGGGTTGCACTACCGCCTGGGGAATGAGGTTATTGGAATGATATCTAGGCCAGCAAACGCTTCCTCAATGAAGTGTACGATTGAAATGCCCGCTGGGCACTCCAGAGAGACACTTACATCAATGTACGCAAAGCAAATACTCGTAAGTATCCCGCTTTTATCGTGTCCGCACTTAATTTCGTTCAGTTTACGACCAGAATGCATATTAAATTCCACATTCACTTTTGCGACATTTGACGTTGCTCCCAAAACAGTGACAACAATCGCCTGCGTGTCAAATAGATCAAATCTTCGAAGCGGCAGTGGATGTGTTTAGGACTAAAACGACTGAGTCGTAAATATTTAACTGCACTGCCGCCATAGTTTCCCGACGGCTGCTGGTTATCAAATGAAAGAATGTGCCGATTTTATGGAGCGATTTTATGGATAGCTTCAAGGCAGGACACGATCGCCGTTTCAATTGAACGTCAATTAATTACTTCGGCCATTCGGTGGTGGCGTGTCCTCATGCAAAAGTCCGTTTTTGCTCCGCAATTAATTCATTTATATGAGCAGAGGTGAGCACACGAGTGCAAATAAATTCACATCCGTTGAAGGCAACGAAATTCTTTCCAAGCCGTTCTTCTTGGAAATATTCCTCACGCTTCATGCAAATATAAAATATTCAACCTCACAGCAGTGATTGAATTTGTACATATTTTAGATGTTTGTACGTGTACCCGTACATCCGGGAGGTAATGGTGTGGAAACTAAATAATCCATTTTACAACCTTCTCTTCCTGTGCTGAGGATTTTTTTTTTACTGAAGGAGTGGAATGAGGAGCTGTTTGCGCAGCGCACATTTACCCTGGGCGCTAAACCGTGTTCATGAGTTCCGGAAATTCTTGGAAAAAACATTTACATTTTGCACACTTTTTCCCATAACTTGATTTGATGGTTAAGGCTGTCGCTGGGGATTTTCTCAGATCAAGGGAAGATCTTCCAAAGCGACGCTTGTATCAGGTTGTCAAATATCTCCCTTCCCTTTTTACACGTCTATAACTGTTGAACGAACTATCCAAGGTTATGTCAAGACCTTTCAAAAAATGTATAGTATTGCCAGATACGAGCTCTGTAGCGCTTTGTACATAGCCGGATGGGAGACATTTGACAACCTTATATTTAATTTTGGACAACTGAAGGTACTTCTTTGCTTGAAGAAAGTGACTTGTTTGTTTTTTTTTTGTATATATTGTGCTTGTGCGCAAGTTCTTTGGGATTCATTTAGAGAATTTGTATCTTGCAATGTCATTGAATTTTCGTTTGGTGTAAAAACCTGCAAAAAGTGGTATTGACAAATAATAAAGGGAGTGTGTCTTGTAGAGATCTAGAATCTCAGTTTGGTAACAGTTTTTCAACCGGCGGCCATCTTGTTAGCCGTCAAATGATTTGTTTTTTATTTAGTTTGCTTTCATTATGAATGCCTCAAGGCAAGCAAGGCGTTCCTCGATAAAAGGGACCAAAACAAGAGTGATGTTGATTCCAATTTTCATAAACGATTTTTGTTCAGCTCATTTTTGGTTAAATGGATACGTCAGTAAATAAATTTACATATTTGGAATAATGATGATCCCAAAGCGTATGTAAGTTCTTCTTCTTCTTCTTCTTCTTCTTCTTCTTCTTCTTCTTCTTCTTCTTCTTCTTCTTCTTCTTCTTCTTCTTCTTCTTCTTCCTCTTCTTCTTCTTCTTCTTCTTGTGGTGCAAGTTCGGGGTGGACGTGGGCCTCAACCAATATGCCTCTCTAGCCAGCACGGTCTTTCGCTAGTTGCCTCCAATTGTGCACTCAAAGTTGGTTGAGGTCCTTCTCCACTTGTGTGCGCCATCTTAGCCTAGGCCGTCCTCTATTGCGTTGTCCCAATGGACCTGGGACCTGGGCCTCAACCAACATGCCTCTCTAGTAAGCACTATCTTTCGCTGGCTGTCTCCAGTTCAGCACTCCAAGTTGGTTGAGGTCCTTCTCCACTTGTGTGCGTCACCTTATCGTTATCTGTTGCGTGGTTCCAATGGCTCTGATTCAAAGACTTTTCGGGGTGAAGCAGTGGTGTCCATACACTCTACGTGGCCTAGCCATCTTAAGCGTTGTATCCGAAGATGTTTGACCAGGCGCTTTTGCTGTACAGGCCGTATAGCTCGTCGTTAAAACTTCTCCTCCAGATGCCATCAACACAAACAGGTAACGTCCAGGTTTTCGCGCCATAGACAAGCACTCGGATGATCAAGCTGTTATATAAAGCGAGCTTAGTCCTTCGAGAGGAGGCTTTATTAGTCAATTACCTTTTGAGCCCAAAGAAACTGCGATTCGCATGAGTAATTCTGCGTTTGATTTCGGTAATAGTGTTGTTGTCCCTATTTACCGCGGAACCGAGGTAGACGAAGCCCTCAACTACCTCGGTGTTTCTGCTGCCTTATGTGACGTTCTATCCAAGAGTTGATGTTGTGTGTCCTTTCTTGTTAAGAGCATGTACTTTGTTTTGCCCTCATTAACCACCAGACCCTTTCGCTTCAAAGTTAGCAAACGCCTCATTGTTTTCGTCCAATCATGTCCAATCATTAGAAATTGAGCTGATTTTTGGAAGATCGTGTGTAAAGTAAAGATCTGCACTTCCCTGGTCTGAAACCACACTGGTAAGAACCTATCAGACCATTGCAGCACACAATGTAATTAAATACTAAATCAAGAGATCTAGAAACAACTTTGGCCGCATTTGAAAACTACACATCAATTTGATATAGACAAAAAATAAAGCAAAGGAAACAAACAATGGTTTTGTTGACCAATGGGTTGTCTTTTATATTTCGGGATTAGAGAAGAAAAACAAATATTATTCATCGTACGTACGGGAATAAAAAGAAGTAATTCAGTGCCAAGTCGGGACTATACGGAGGATGATTCATCAAATGGATGTTTTGAGTGCTCTAAAATGCAGTTGTTTGAGACGATGTGTGAGAGCTTCCATTGTCGTTGTGAAGAGTGATCCGTCATCGGCGGTTGGTTTTCGTGATTTCTTGGAAGACAACTGGCAAACAAATGGTTGTGTACCACTCAGAATTGACTGTTCTGCGTTGTTCTAGTGGTACGGTTGCGACATGTCCAGTTTTTCCGAAAAAACAGTTGACCATTTGCTTGGAAGTGCTTCGTGCGCGAGCAACTTTTGTCGGATTTGGCTCAATTTGAAACACCCATACAGCCGACTGCTGTTTACTTTCGGGCTCATAAGCATAAATCCACGATTCATCACCTGTCACGATGTCATAGACGTGTTTCGAAGCACCGCGATCGTATTTTTGGAGCATTTTTTCGACCAATCGACACGAACCTGTTTTGAGAGATTGACAAATTGTGTGGGATCCAACGCGAACAATTTTTTTTGACGGTCCAATGTTCACGCAATATTGAATGTATGCTGGTCCCACTAATGCCTAAGGTTATCTCAATCTCACGATAGATCACATGACGATCTTGCAATATCAGTTGGCGCACAGCATCAATGGTTTCCGGGACAACAACTGATTTTGGACGATCTTCACGAAATTTGTCTTGGAGTGAACTACGACCTCGGTTGAATTCACCATATCATCGATAAACACTGGTCCATGATTGAGCTTCATCGTTAAAAATTTAATTAAGTTCATCGATGCACTGTTTGTGGGTTAATCCATGTCGAAAGTTGTAAAAAATAATCGTACGAAAATTTTCAGGACTTAATTCCATTTTTTGGGCGAGATGAATCTTTTAAGTTACTGTAAACAACACAAATAGCGCTCGTATGTCAAAACATTCTGAAAACGTAATAATTAATAATTGTTTGCACGACAGTCCACAGGGGGACCAAAGCCTAGCTTGCTCATCAACTACTCGTGTTGTTCGCGCTACTGTTCTCTCACGGGTAGAAGGGACCTACAGTTTATTGCCGACTCCGAACAGCGCAGTTTGAGAAGCTTTCTTAGACAGTTATTACTCTTTGAGTGTTGTCTGCAGCCCGAAGGAGGTGGTGCCGTGAAAAATTCAAGGTGTTCAGCTGGGAATCGAACCTAGACCCTCCGGCGTGTGAGCGTCGCACTCTACCCTACGCACTACGCCACGGCAGCCACTGTTCTGAGAACGTATAACCTCAAAAATGTTTAACTTTACGATAAAGTTGGCAGTTGTCAGATTGCAACACCAGATTGCCCAACCACGAAATATAAAAGGTAACCTTCGTATCAATGAGACAAAAAAGTTTGACATTCTCTTATACGAATAGCCTATGTTAAGAAACAAATGCTTCTGTTTGTAATCAAATTCGTTTTCATTAATAATCAAAATTGTATTCCTAATTTGTTCAAAAAGTTTGTTTACGTCTGCTTATGTTGTTTCCCAACATAGAATATAGAGGATAGTGGTGTCTTTGGGTAAATTCATAAGGAAAGTTTTGTTTTTAAATTTGTTTGCAGCATTTCCCTTGCTATTTTGAAGCTTCGTCTTTGAACAGACAACGAAGTTATTCAATTAACCAAAGTTTTCCTATTCCTATGTACATAATGCCCATTTTGAGTGCTTGCCTTTTGCTGCTGGACTTATCCCAGATTTTATTCTCTTTCTGATTTAATAAACTGACTTGAATAAATTCAATTGCAATTTAATTGACTTTCATTGGCTTTCAAAATCAGCACGACTGCTGCTTGGTCGATACCCATTCTGGTTAATTGATGTCCGATGGGCGACGATACTAATAGCTTTGACCTTATCACCGATTCACTAATTTGTCATTTTAAAATCACATCATTTGAAAGATCCACCGAAAGGAACTCTGAAACGAGATTATTAAATTGGGAATCTAGATTTGAGCGAGTTGGAGTAATTCGAAAAAATTCTCGTTTAGACCTGGTTCGATTTAATAATAATAATAATTGTTGGCGCTACAGTCCAAAGGGGGACCAGGGCCTAGCTTGCTCATCAATTACTCGTCTTGTGCGCGCTACTGTTCTCTCACGAGTTGAAGGGACCTACAGTTTTTTGCCGACTCCGAACGGCGAAATTTGAGAAGCTTTCTTAGACAGTTATTACTCTTTGAGTGTTGTCAGCAGCTCGAAAGAGGTGGTGCCGTGAAAAATTCGAAAAATTGGTGCTGAGCTGGGAGTCGAACCTAGACCCTAGTGAGCGTCGAACTCTACCCACTACGCCACGGCGACCACTCGATTCGATTTAATGGCTGCACTTAAAATGTTCACAGAATTTTCAGCTTGATGGCTTAAATTAATTTTGACAATATTTTTGAATATAAAGCAAAGTATTTGAAAGTGTGTGGAGGTTGTACGTTTTGAAGGCATGCGATGTCTGCTCAAAGCGAGTTTATCAAATTTCGCGGGTGCGTAGGTTCGATTATCAATTTTTTTTTTAATTTTGTTATGTTGGTCCAATCGTCTCGAATGAATGCTGACACTTTAAGCTATATAGCACTGAGAGGCACAAAAGTCTGATATGTTTTCGTGTTGGGCGATATCCTGCTGTTGAAAAACATGGGGGTAAGAATTTGCATTTAAATTCACTGTAAAATAGAATCAAACAAAACACTTGAAATGTTGATAGTGGCATGCGGTGAGCATACTCTGAGTCAAAAAAATGTTTACTGGCTTTTCAAAGAAGGTCGAGAAGGTGTGAAAGACGACGCTCCACCTGGACGCTCCAGCACATCAACAGCCGATAAAAATATTGAGAAAACGAAGAAAGTGGTTACGAAGAATTGTAGAATCACGGTGAGGGAGGTTTCTGATGGCGTCGGCATATCGGTTGGCTCATGTCTTGCATTTTTTTCGGAAAATTTTTGGCATGAAGCGTGTGGCAGCGAAGTTTGTTCTAAAATTGCCGAATTTTGACAAAAAACAAAAATGTCGCATTAGAATCGCTCAGGAATTGTTGAATGACGTCAACTACGATCCGGCTTTACTAAAAAGGGTCATAATATGGTTATGAAATCGAATGCAAAGTCCAATCATCCCATTTTACGTGATTCATTTGAAGCGTAAACAACAATAATTCTGTTCATCAAATATGTTGGACTTTGTGCTACAAAGTGTTTTTACGGGGAATTACTTTTCATTACTTTAATATGAGGAAAATTGCTAACGAAATTTTGATAGAAGTTTATGTTGAACATGCGCTATCCGAGCGAACGTGCCAAAAGTGGATTGCACGATTTAGAAATGGTGATTTTGACTCGAACAATGAGCGTCTTGAGCAGCCAAAAAAGTTTAAAGATGTAAGACTGGAAGCATTACTTTATAAAGATTGTTGCCAAACACAAGAAAAACCCGCAGAATCGCACTCAACCAGCCATTTCAAAATATTAAAAAGCAGCTGAATACATTCAAAAGCAAGGATATTGGCGCGGAAACCTGTATGTTACTAAAAACGGATGAGGAAGCCCTTAGTCTTTTCGAGAGTCTTGTGCAATTTTTGGTCCTGTTTGCGTTGATGGTACCTGCAGGGGAAGATATAATGACGAACTCTATGGCCTGTACAGCGACATGCGCCTGGTTAAGCGTCTACGGATACAACGCTTAAAATGGCTAGGCCATGTAGAGCCTATGGACACCACTGCTCCGGCCCGAATAGTCTTTGAATCCGAGCCATTGGGACAACGCAACAGAGGACGACCTAGACTAAAGTGGCGCACACAAGTGGAGAAGGACCTCAACCAACTTGGAGTGCGCAACTGGAGACAGCTGGCGAAAGATCGTGCTGGCTGGAGAGGCATGTTGGTTGAGGCCCAGGTCCCAGGTCCCAGGTCCATTGGGACAACGCAACAGAGGACGACGTAGACTAAAGTGGCGCACACAAGTGGAGAAGGACCTCAACCAACTTGGAGTGCGCAACTGGAGACAGCTGGCGAAAGATCGTGCTAGCTGGATAGGCATGTTGGTTGAGGCCCAGGTCCACCCCAGACTGTAGCGCCACAACAAGAAGAAGAAGAAGGTGCCAGCCATTAGCTGTGCAAAATGTAGTTAGATATCTTGGCTTTATACAACAGCTTGATCATTCCAGTCCTACTTTATGGCGCGGAAACCTGAACGCTAAGTAAATCGAATGAGGAAGCCCGTAGACCTTTCGAGTTGCATGCGATTTTTGCTCCTGTTTGCGTTGATGGCATCTGGAGGAGCGGATTTAACAACAAATTCTATGGGCTGTACAGCCACATGCGCCTGATCAAGCGTTTTCGGATACAACGCTTAAGATGGCTAGGCCATGTAGAGCGTATGTATATAATCATAAATGTATGTAAATGTATATAATCAGAGCCATTGGAACCACGCAACGGAGGACGATAAGGTGGCGCACACAAGTGGAGAAGGACCTCAATCAACTTGGAGTGCTGAACTGGAGACAGCCAGGGAAAGATCGTGCTTGCTGGAGAGGCATGTTGGTTGAGGCCCAGGTCCCAGGTCCATTGGGACAACGCAACAGAGGACGTCAAGGTGGCGCACACGAGTGGAGAAGGACCTCAACCAACTGGGAGTGCTGAACTGGAGACAACCAGGGAAAGATCGTGCTGGCTAAAGAGGCATGTTGCTTGAGGCCCAGGTAACAGGTCCATTGGGACAACGCAACAGAGGATGATAAGGTGGCGCACACGAGTGGAGAAGGACCTCAACCAACTTGGAGTGCTGAACTGGAGACAGCCAGCGAAAGATCGTGCTGGCTGGAGAGGCATGTTGGTTGAAGCCCAGGTCCCAGGTCCATTGGGACAACGCAACAGAGGACGTCAAGGTGGAGCACACGAGTGGAGAAGGACCTCAACCAACTTGGAGTGCTGAACTGGAGACAGCCAGGGAAAGATCGTGCTGGCTAAAGAGGCATGTTGCTTGAGGCCCAGGTAACAGGTCCATTGGGACAACGCAACAGAGGATGATAAGGTGGCGCACACGAGTGGAGAAGGACCTCAACCAACTTTGAGTTCACAATTGGAGGCAGCTAGCGAAAGACCGTACTGAATAGAGAGGCATGTTGGTTGAGGTCCACCCCGGACTGTAGCGCCGTAATAATAAGAAGAAGAAGTACACTTTAAGTGTTGTCAGCAGATCAAAACAATTGTTTTAACTGAAAAAATGTGCGGTGGTTAATCCAAAAATCGAACATTGGAATTTCAGTGTGTGAGTGTCATACTTTACCCCCTACGCCCCGATCCTTTAAAAGACGTAATAGTGCTTACGCTTTCAGTTATTTAAGGTGCACATAGGAGAGCGCTTATAAAAACCCTTCACTTTTTAAATGTAAACAAAAGATCGACCTGCCTATACGCTAGAGGTGAACTTAGAGGCATTTCAGTCCCCCAAATTTCTGATAGCAAATTATGAGGCCTACAGAGAGCTTTCTTTCAAAACGCCCTTGAACATCGTTTAAAACAATTTTATTATCCTTTTTTAAAATTTATGTTTATAGCTGCGCGTATGCCTGTGAACATCCACAAGTCCCTGAAGAAGATACTTGCTCCATCCGTCTCATTTATCTTCCAACTATGAAGTAAAGCGTATCCTGTCCATCGGTTAACTAGATAGTGACGTGCAAGAGTGCATTGGAATTTTTCCTGATTCCGCCCATAATGTTCTTTCATCGCGTTCATTTGCATATACAACGAAGCTCAGAGCTTTTCAGAAAACCTATATGTGTGCACACAGTTTTTTCACTGCTTCATGTCTGCTGAACGCTAACGAAAACCCGATACATGCATCCTTTGGCGAGCGAGGAAAGGATTTCTCATAATTCTTCATCCATCACTTCATCCTGCTTGTTGGACAGCCTTTCATAACCAAACTAACGCGAGAACAATGAAGTTTTACTGAAATGATTTGATTAAAAATTCATCTAGTTTCACATTACTCCGCATCTCCGGAAAATTCACAAATCCAATAAAATTCAGTTACGCTCACCAGAAGAGTCTTCCTTTCATGTGTCCTTCAGGGTTGAATACATGTAAATATACGAAATTTGAAATGCATTCACAGCACGTCTCATAGCTGCTCAAGTATTTGCGAAGGAGTACTCACATAAAGAACGGTTCCTCGATTTTATGTCAAATTCCGCAGGATGAGTTAATCTCCTGTGCTATACAGCCCTCGTTTCATCGCTAAAGTTTTACCCTTCTACAGGATCAGATGGAAATACCACACGAATGGATAAAACGGTCGTAAACAGGCTGCAAACCTGCAGAGATTTGAAGTGAAGAACAAGGGGTTCAATAAAATTCGATAAGCATTTCCTTTCAACAGCCAAGCGGGTGTTTTGGCAGGGAGGCGTTATTTCGTCACCAACTCTTTAACTGGAAAATTAATTTGCTTGATATTTTGTTTGTCTCTTATTTGTTTTGGCGCTTTTACACAAATAAAAATTTCTATATTTTATTTACGAAAAGAAAGCAAACCAAAGCAGGCAAAGTGAATATAAAAACAAAATCAAAGTTTCGGTGTGTGGGACATGGACCTGTCGATCGCACTGAACAAAGCGGGCTGCCAACACTATACTCGCTAGTCCACACGACACAGAGCCTCCTCGCGGCGCCCTCTGAATAGCCATCACAATACCCGCTGTGTGGTGAACAAATGTATGCTGCGAACCTGTCAGCCCGAGGGCTGACGTCCCAGTCTGTGGATTGTCAGTGATGTTAGCTCCATTATGACTCAAATATATTCCAGTTCAGAGACAAAAACATCCATCGGATAAGGAAGGATCAACTGTTGTCGTTGAAAGGAGAACGAATTTCGGTTTTGCCCATGGAATGTAAGGTCCCTTAACAGGCCGCGGGCAGCCGAAGAGCTTGCGAAGGAACTGGAATGCTACAAATCAGACATCATCTCCCGCCAGGACCCGCCAAAAAATGACAAAAAACTGCGATATCTACTACAGCGCTTGCTACAGGGAGAGAAGGCAACGGCTATACGGATGCGAATTTGTTGTTCGAGGCAGACTTAAAAGAAAAGTCTTAAGCATGACAATCCGCATCTCGGCTAAATTCGGGAACAGCCTAATATGCGCTCACGCCCCGTCAGAGGAGAAGGATGACAACACCAAGGATAACGTTTTGATCTCCTAGAAAGAACATACGATCGATGCCCCACCTACGACAACAAGATCGTTCTAGGAGATTTCAACGCTCAACTGGGAAAGGAGGAAATCTTTGCTGGAGTCATCGGTAAATACAGCCTGCACGACAACACATACGGAAACGGTCTCAGGCTATTGGACTTCGCCTTGGGGCGGAACCTCTCTGTGGCTAGCACGCTGTTCCCACACCTGAACGTCCACAAACGGACCTGGCGATCCCCTGATCAATCCACCGCCAACCACATTGATAACGTTGCGATTGACTTCAGAAACTCCTCCAGTATTCTCGATATCCGAAACTTCCGAGGTGCAAACATCGACTCGGATCATCACCTTGTTGTAGCTAAGGTAAGAATCCGTATATCAGGAGATCAGCGGAGTTGAGACTGACCAATACGGTTTGACGTCGGAAAACTACAATCGCAGCCGATCGCTGGGAACTTTGCCGACCAAGTCTCCCTGAAACTCGCTCAGAGTTCGACGCTGCCTGCACTAACCATAGAAGAAGACTGGTAACGTTGTTAAGAAGCCATCAAAGAAGCTGCCACTGATGTGCTGGGTTTCACGTCACCACCCAGATGGAACCCATGGTTTGATGAAAAGCGCATACAACCGAACAAGACGCCTATGATGCAACACTGCTTCGAACAACGAGGATTGTTCGTGAGCTGGACGAACAGAGATGACAAACGACAAGCGCATGCAGCCAAACAAGACGCCTATGATGCAACGCTGCATCGAACAACGAGTGCTGTTCGCGAGCTGTACGAACAGAGAAGAAGAGGGCACCGATTTTTTAGAAGAAAAAAGAAAGAGCATGAGAAGCGCTCTATCGGGAAATGGGAAGTTATTATGGCACGAATGAAGCCCGAATATTTTACCGAAAGGTTAAACAGCTACAAAATTCCTACTGAAGATGGGACCAAAACGGACAACTTGTCGTAGAGTCCTAGCCTGTGCTGAGAATCTAGGATGATCTTTTCTGTAGACTCCTTAACGATGACGACGGCCCAAGTTCCACTGTTAGGCAGAATCTTCCACTCCATTTGGACGATGATGGACAAGAATTCCGTCCCCGACTTAGACGAAGTGTAGATAGCAATATCCGAGCTGAAGACGAACAAAGCTACTGGAACGGACGGACTACCTGCAGAACTATTTGAAGCACCTGGAGATGATTTCTTTTGGCACATACACCAGCTCATCTTTAAGATATGGTCGGAGGAATTCATTCATTCATGTCCGATGAATGAAATCTCTGCGTCGTTTGTCAGGTCTACAAGAAAGGAGACCCCTTTGACTGCGCCAACTATCGAGAAATCAGCCTCGTCAACATCGCCTACAAAATCCTATCTGCCTATTGTGTGAGTTTTAAAACCGTTTGTCCAAAACCTTATAGGTTCCTATGTGGTTTCAGACCGAGGAAGTCCACTATAGACTTCAGTCTCCACTTTGCGGCAGATCCAGGAAAAAAATCCAAGAAGAAGAGATCAACACTCATCACATATTCGTCGATTAAAGAGGTTGCCTATGGCAGTTTGCATAGAAACGAGCTATACCGTGTCATGTCTGCCATTGGCATTCCTTCCAAGCTCGTCAGTTCTAAAGTTTCACTATAGTGTGAATGTTTCAAGAGGTTCATCATTCTCTAGACAAAGATAACAGGTCTTGTTTTCAATTTTTCAGACCGTGATGGTTTATTATGATCTTAGAGTTCTTCACATGCTCCTGTCAAGGCAATATGAATAAGGCCTGGTTGTCTAACACCTTTCCGTGGACCGTTGCTTTAGGCAAATTCTGTGTTCTTGAGTGTTGACCAGGGCCTCTGAAAATGTATCGTCATCTAGCTCTAGCAAGCTCATAGGCTTGTTTTTTTGCCGGAAACCTCTTTTTATCTAGACACCCAGCCAAGTTGTAATTTATTAAGCTTGGCATTGGTAAGGGGTCGAAGAGTATAAAAGCAGACTTTGATCATTTTTACCGCTAAGTGATTGGAATTCAAAGCTTTAAGGCCTATTGTAAAAGATTTGTGTTTACAATGATGTTCCTTACTACTTTGGAAAGAATATTTAAGATCAGTTTTCACATGATGAACATAGAGTAGTGGGTAAAGTGTTCCAAGTTCGATTTCTGGACTGAACATCAAAAATTTTTTACGACCCCACCTCTTTTAAGCCTGTACCAACTCTCAAAAGTTACTTACTGTACACAAAAACCACCTCAAATTCCACTGTTGGGAATAAACAAAAATTTACAAGTCCCTTTTGATGTTTGAGACAACAGCACGAGAAGTTGCTGAAGAAGCTAGGCCCTTGTCGGTCGCTTTGGGGACTGTTGCGCTATCTTTCTTTCAATAAGAGAGGTACACGACACCATGTTTGTGCCTTTTATACTCGAATTCAGTTGGCATTTGCATGTCAGGGTACACGTTTGCAAGTTTAATTTTGTACCAAAATTCTCATTCACTCACCACAACTTTGAGTTGATAATGAACCACTATTTCGAAGCCATTATGCGCCTGTCACACCAACAATTCAACTTTTAGTTGAGAATTTTCAATTCACAATTTCCTCACACAATGTTCCATTGCCAGTGCGACAAAGAAATGCGCGCAGTGAAGAAAATACCGCCGCCGATAGCGCTCCCGTTCCAGAGGATCCAAATCGTACACTTGTTAGACGTTCTCATCATTTGGACATATCTGTATTGGCATTGCGACCAATTTTGCGAAAAAAAGGTTGTTAAAGTATTTATTAGCCCTGCCAGTACAGACAAAAATATTGACCGCTCTAAATTTGCTTTTCTCAATATTGTAAGAGGCTTTAAGGACCGCGTTTGTTGAATTCCGTCGTCTAAACAAAAACTCTAGTGTCTGGCCCTCCCTCTGAAGGCCTTCAATCACGAGAAAAAAATACTCTTTATATAAACAGTCTTTTGAGAATGAAACTCTGCAAAGGGGTATATTGTGATAAAGCAATGCATTAAAAATTGTCAATCAGTTTAAGTCCACCACAACCCTTTTAGCTTCCTTTGAATATTTGAATTTCAATATAAATTTATATTTGATTGTTTCAAACAGTAATTCTGTGAAACTGACAGCAGAGTTAGATTAGTTTGTGAACCCTGACAACCATCAACCGGCTACATATTGCTTGTCAAACAGTTGCCCGTCATTCCGTGAACTCCTTTTGTTGATGCAGGCCAGTTTAATTGTCCACAGCAGGTGTCCTCTTCCCAATGGGAATACCAAACAATTTCAACTCATGGCTGTATTCAGTGGAAACAAAAAAGGATTTTCTTCTCGTGCTGACGCAAATCATTTTATTTGAAATTTAATGTGACGTCCAAACTACACTGCTTCAATTTATTCAATTCAATTCGACATGGAGCTCTATTTTTATGAAAAGTATCTTCCATGTGGCCGCCGTGGCGTAGGGGGTAGAGTGCGACGCTCACACGCCAAAGGTCCAGGTTCGATTCCCAGCTGAACACCTCGTATTTTTCACGACTCCACCTCTTTCGAGCTGCTGACGACACTCCAAGAGTATTTACTGCCCTAGAAAAACGTCTCAATTTCGCCGTCCGGAGTCGGCAAAAAACTGTAGGTCCCCTCTACAGCACACAACACGAGTAGTTGATGAGCAAGCTAGGCCCCTGTGGACTGTCGCGCCATTAAATTATTGTTACGAATATTATCTCGAGATTGTTTTCTTGTGAATTCTTATACATTTTTTATTTTTGTTTTTCAATAAATGTGTGTGTGCAAACAACTAAAGACAAGGCTGTGGGCAATGCCCATCAGCGATAGACATCAAAGGATGTTCTTTCCTTCTGAACAAACGCACACGCTTTTATGTACATTCCTAGGGGGCATGGCCTACAGCATAGAGTTTCACTGAGATTTTTTTTTAAGTATTTTGCACTTTTAACAGAAAGCCAGGTTCACACCTCCGCTGAACGAAATAAGTGGCCACAGCAGAACGACCTTAAGAAGTATTAAAACCTTCTTCTCAAAGTTTATGCAGTGCAGCTCAAAAAATGGGGTTCTTAAGTAGATAATGAGGACGTAATAAAGCAATGCCCGGGGGGCATGGGCCTGTGCAAGTGAGGTAACGTCATTGATTGTGCTCAACATGGCGAGCTGTCAAGGCTATCCTCGTTAGTGCACAGGTCAAGTTGACATACAGCCTCCTCGCGGCGCCCCGTGGATAGCCATCACAACACCCGTTGTATGGTGAACCAATGTATACATAGAGCCCCTTCACCCGAGGGTTTAAATAATGGGCCTGGCCTACCAGTCTGTGGGTTGTGCGTGAGGTTAACTTCCTCACCACGTAAAAATAATATAGTTCAGAGAACACGATATGCCTCGGATAAGGACGGATCAACTGTTGACGACCCCAGCAAACGTTTTAAGGACAACGATTTTCAGTTTTGCACGTGGAATATGAGGTCCCTTAACAGGCCACGTGCAGCCGAACAACTTGCGGAGACAGCTACAAAGCTGACATAACCGCCATCCAGGAAGTGCGATGGGATCGGCCTGGCATAAAAGCGATGAAGAACTGCGATATCTACTACAGCAACTGCTATAGAGAGAGAAGGCAGCGCTTATTCGGAAGCGGATTTGTTGTCCGAGGCAGACTTAGGCAAAGTCTTGAGCTACGACCCCTTCAGCAAACGCCACATGACAATCCGCATCAAGGGTTTATTCGGGATCATCAGCCTAATTTGCGCTCACGCCCCAACAGAGGAGAAGGATGACAATATCAAGGATAACTTCTATGATCTCCTAAAACGAACATACGATCGATGCCCCAGCTACGACACCAAGATCGTGCTAGGAGATTTTAACGCTCAGCTGGGAAAGGAGGACATCTTTGCTGGAGTCATCGGTAAACACAGCCTGCAAGACAACACATCCAAAAACGGACTCAGGCTGTTGGACTTCGCCTCGGGGCGAAGCCTCTCTGTGGCTAGCACGCGGTTCCCACACCTGGACATTCACAAAGGAACCTGGCGATCTCCTGATCAATCAACCGTCAACCAGATTGATCACGTTGCGATTGACGTCAGAAACTCCTCCAGTATTCTCGATATCCGAAACTTCCGAGGTGCAAACATCGACTCGGATCATCACCTTGTTGTAGCTAAGGTAAGAACCTGTATATCAGGAGATCAGCGGAGTTGAGACTGACCAATACGGTTTGACGTCGGAAAACTACAATCGCAGCCGATCGCTGGGAACTTTGCCGACCGAGTCTCCCTGAAACTCGCTCAGAGTTTGACGCTGCCTGCACTAACCATAGAAGAAGACTGGTAACGTTGTTAAGAAGCCATCAAAGAAGCTGCCACTGATGTGCTGGGTTTCATGTTACCACTCAGAAGAAATCTATGGTTTGATGACGAGTGCAGGCAAGCGCATGCAGCCAAACAACGAGGGCTGTTCGTGAGCTCTACGAACAGAGAAGAAGAGAAGAGCACCGGCTTCGCAGAAGGAAAATGAAAGGAGCATGAGTAGCGCGGTCGAGGAAATGGATATGTGTTATGGCAGGAATGAAGTCCAAAAGTTTCACCGAAAAGTAAACTAAACAGTAAACAGCTATCCGGAGGATACAAGGCTCGGGCCGAAGCCTGCCGGGGTCAAACTGGACAACTTGTGCTAAAGTTGCAGTCTGTGCTAAGAATCTGAAAATATCATTTCTGAAGATTCTTTAACGACGATAACGGCCCAAATTTCGCTGTTAGGCAGAATGTTCCACTCAACTTGGACGATGATAGACAAGAATTCCGTCCCCCCGACTTAGACGAGGTGAAGATAGCAATATCCAAGCTAAAGTCGAACAAAGCTGCTGGAGTGGACGGACTGTCCGCAGAACTATTTAAAGCAGCTGGAGATGACCTGGTTGGGTGCATGCACCAGCTCATCTGTAAGATATGGTCGGAGGAAAGCATGCCCGATGAGTGGAATCTCAGCGTCGTTTGCCCGGTTCACAAGAAAGAAGACCCCTTTGACTGCGCCAACTACCGAGGGATTATTCTCCTGAACATCGCATACAAGATCCTCTCTGCCGTATTGTGTGAGCGTCTGAAACCATTTGTCCATGACCTGTTAGGTCCCTATCAGTGTGGTTTCAGACCAGAAAAGTCCACCATAGACCAGATCTTCACATTACGGCAGACCCCAGAAATGCAAATCGAAACTCACCATCTATTCATCGATTTCAAGGCCGCATATGACACTGACTCTTCACTCTTGTTTAGGATGACGATGGAAAACTCTCACTGCTCCGTCAAGGTCGGCACCGAACTCACCGACCTTTAATGACAAAAAAGGGTTTTAGACAGGGCGATGCACCTATACAGTCGACTGTTGTTTACTTTCGGGCTCATACGCGTTAATCCACGATTCATCACCTGTCACGATGCCATAGACGTGTTTCGAAACACCGCGATCTTATTTTTGGAGCATTTCTTTCGACCAATCGACACGAGCCTTTTTTTGAGCGATTGACAAATTGTGTGGGATCCAACGCGAATAAACTCTTTTGACGGTCAAATGTTCATGCAATATTGAATTTATGCTGCTTCCACTTATGCCTAAGGATGTCTCAATCTCACGATAGGTCACATGACGACCCTGCATCAGTTGGTGCACAGCATCAATGGTTTCCGGAACAACAGCTGATTTTGGACGACCTTCACGAAATTCGTCTTGGAGTGAACTACGACCTCGGTTGAATTCACCATACCATCGATAAAAACTGGTCCTTGATGAAGCCTCATCGCCAAAAATTGAATTAAGTTTATCGATGCACTGTTGTTGAGTTAATTCACGTCGAAAGTTGTACAAAATAATCGCACGAAAATTTTCACGATTTAATTCCATTTTTGGGCGAGATGAATCTTTCAAGTTACTGTAAACAACACAAAAAGCGCTCGTATGTCAAAACGTTCTGAGTACGTATAACCTTAAAAATGTCAAACTTTACGATAGAGCTATCAATTGCCAGATTGCAACACTAGGGGTGCCCGATCCCGAAATATAAAAGGCAGCCTTCGATGAATTTGGTTTCTTGTTTGTGCAGGAATGTGCCAAACAACACATTTTACACAGTGTATGTCATACAGTCTATGCCAGATAGTCTTTACCACAAATCGTAAACGGGACAACCTATCTCACAACCAATGTTTTGCATACGGAGATTCCAAAATGTGTCGTCAGTCTTCATAGCAGTGTTTATTGAGACTTAACACATTTGGACCTATTTAAAGAGAAAAGTAAGAATCGAAACCGAAAATGATTCAAGCTGATAGGACCAAGTCTCTGGAGCAATCAATGAGCCACAATGTGCCACAACAAAATCTCCTACTAAAAAGCCAGCCGAGGCTGCTTCTTAAAATACGCCACGCTTTATAATAAGTGGCAGCGATTGTTCTTACTGACAAGGCAGTTATTTATACAATAGACTGAATTTGTTCATTATACGAGGTCTGTCCCAGAAAAAGTGCATTTTAAGTTTTCGCGGGCAATGTTCATTCGACTATTCATTTAATTTTTTTTATGTTGGTACACTCGCCTCGAACATATTTTTACAGTTGCAGCTCTATGGCATATGTGTGTTTTATGTGTTTGGTGAATTCCTGCTACCGATCAAAATGGATCAATGAATTCGGATTCAAATCTGTTTGAAAAGTGGAATTAAGTGCTCAAAAACACTTGAAATGTTGACAATGGCATACAGAAGTGGGATTTGCTTTTACGTGATCACCTGCCTTGACGGCTTATATCACGGGATCTATTTTCCCAAGAATTGTAGATAACGCAAGATTAAGAGCCTTAGTTACCCAAGTACCAAACTGAGACCATGCTTGAGGGGCAATCTCCCCACCTTGGTTTGATGCGAGGCCTTCCTTAAGCCTCTTTCGCTCTCTGTGTCGCAGCGCTCGGTTGAGAATGTAACACCACACTGAGCCAGAATAGTCCCCTAACCGCCTTGCCTAGTTTTTGGGTAAACAAGCAACTAGACAAGTCAGCACAGTTCACTATCCTTGACTCTACCCGCGATGTTAGGTGATAAACCACTGCCACCACGATACTCCCACAAGGGGGCCTTCCTCACGGTGAGGCAAGAACCGAAGATCCGGGGGCTCCAGACATCCCGTGGCACCAAAATATAGCCTCTTGTCAAGCTGTCACTACCAGTCAGGTCCCCTCAAAACTTGATTTTGTTAGCCGCCATCCCGCCACAGATGGTCTTTCCTCGTTTGACAATGGCATACAGTGAGTTTACCTTGAATCACAAAATGTTAACAAGTGGTGCAAGCTTTTCAAAGAAGGTCGAGAAGATGTGAACGACAACACTCGCCCTGGACGCCCCAGCACACTAACAGCCGATCAAAATGTTGAGAAAGTGAAGAAAAGTGTTGAAGAATCGTCGAATCACTGTTTGAAAAGTTGGTTAAGATGGCGGCATATCGGTTGGCTCATGTCATGCAATTTTTTCGGAAATTTTGGGCATAGAGCGTGTGGCAGCGAAGTTCGTTCCAAAATTGCTGTATTTTGATTTTGGCATCGCTCTGGAGTTGTTCAATGACGTCAACGGCGATCCGGCTTGGCCTAACAGGGTCATAATTGGTGACGAATAGTGGGTATATGGTTATGACATCGAAAGCAACGTCCAGTTGCCCCAATGGAAGCGACCTGGACAGCTAAGGCCGAAAAACGAACATCAAGTTCGATCGAATGTGAAGGCTTTCCTGACTTTTTTCGATCATCGTCGTGTGGTGCATCAGGAGTTCTTACAACATAGGTCAATAAGGAGTGTTATCTTGAAGTAATCTGCTGCTTGCGACAAGCAACACGAAGAGTATGTCCGGAATAGGGGAAAAACAATTCATAGCTTTTGCATCACGATAATTCACTCGTCATTGCTTTTTCTGAATTTTTTTTTTGGCATAAACAACAACATCACAGCCTCAGCCATCGTATTCACCAGATTTGCCAACCTGCGATTTTTTCCTGTTCCCAAGCTTAAGGATACCATAAAAGGTAGGCGTTTTGCTATGTTTGAGAATATTCACACCGAATTTTTGAGAGAGCTCAAAGGTATACCAAAAAGGGCATACCAAACCTGCTTTGAGGATTGGAAAAAACGCTGGCACTTTGAAGGAGACAAAATAAAAATTGATGAATAAATAAATATTTTCTGGGAAAAATGAAAATTCGGCTTATTTTTTGAACAAACCTCGTATTATACATGTAAAAAAAAAATGTGTTGGTCCTTGAGGGTCTTAAGCAATTTTTTCCCGCATTAACCGGTACCAGTAAAGTTTCCACTCCCCCAAAATGACGATAAAACAAATATAACCGTTTGGAAAACCAATAGTTTTGGCCTTATGGTCAAGCATAGCCTGGCCTTAAACCAAGCATAATAATGGCCATATGACTTAGAGCAGAGTGCCCACGTTTCAAATAAAAAGCGATGTAATCACAAAACTGTGGCCGCCATGGAGTAGTGGGTAGCGTGCGACGCTCACACGCCGAAGGGTGTAGGTTCGATTCCCAGCTCAACACCAATTTTTTGAATTTTTCACGGCACCACCTCTTTCGAGCTGCTGACAACACTCAAAGAGTAATAACTGTCTAAGAAAGCTTCTCAAACATCGCCGTTTGGAGTCGGAAAAAAACTGTAGGTCCCTTCTACTCGTGAGAGAACAGTAGCGCGCACAACACGAGCAGTTGATGAGCAAGCTAGGCTCTGGTCCCCCTTTGGACTGTAGCGCCAGCAATTATTATTATTAATCACAAAACTAAACCTCTTTAATAGACTGCCATTCTGACGGAATGTACTGCTTGTTATGTTCAAATGAAAAAGAGAAAGCTGAACTATCTGAACTAGCTGATTAGACAATCCCTTCATTCAGGCAACCCACAACAAGCATAAAAAAAACTGTTTAAGTTTGTTCGTCTCAAAATAAATCCACAAAATATTTCCCATCAAACGGAGCTTATCGTCCTACAGCACTTTTCCCAAACGAAATAGAGCTTAATAACCATGGCAAAATCTTGAAGCTCTGCACCCCCCACACGCCCTACTCAATAGTCCTCAACAAAATCCAATTGCCTGGTTCCATTTCCAGGAATTAAACACCAGAACAATGAAGAGCCAAATTCCAAACAGTCCAACACATCATAAAACAGCTAACGACACCCAAGCTTCATCATCCGTAGCGCAAGTCCCAACAATAGCACTC
This sequence comes from Eristalinus aeneus, assembly GCA_955652365.1. NCBI lineage: Eukaryota > Metazoa > Arthropoda > Insecta > Diptera > Syrphidae > Eristalinus > Eristalinus aeneus. The sequence continues at coordinate 23,369,224 of OY019130.1, forward strand.
AGTCACGAGAACCGGGGAAAAACATCTTAATTAGGTAAGTAAACGAAACACTTAAGTTTTAAAGCAACCTTCAATCCATTAAGTGCAAATTTTCGGCCAAAAAAAACGTGAAACTCCCTCAAAACAGCCTCTAAATTCACTTCACACGGGCATCATACTGCAGCTGCTTTTAGACGAAGACGGAGTGTTCCTCGCTATGGGTTACTTTAATATATCTCTGCACACGTATAAAAGCATCCCTCAAGTTAATTCAATTAGGATTTATCAAAAATCCCATTGTGGCCGCCACAAAAAAAGCCCATCTATCAGCATTAAAGGGAAATTAATTCAAAATTGACTAGACTCGCAGTGACACGCAGTGGTGTTAATGTGATAAAACGAGGCAAATTAATCTGCTCACTTTCAAAGAACGCCAACGCTTTCGCATTATTGTCGCACTTGCCGGCGATAATGAAATTAACTGTGTGCGAGCATAACTTCGTTGGGAAACTTACCGCGGCAGCAGCGCAATTAACTACGCCCGCTCGCTTTCCTTTGCACGTATGTACGAGTATATCTCCCTTGGCTTTGATTGAAACGAATTTATTTATCCTTTCCACCCCGGAAGCATCCGTGGGCGGTGATGGCGGTGGAAATGAATATGTGTCAGAGTGCACTGTTAATGGGTGTCCTTGGCGGGAAAAATGATATTCACGTCTGCGATTCGCACGCACTCTTGTTTATTTGGCGAGCAACAGAACGAACGCACACACGCTCAAGTCTCCGGCGGATTTGGCCATATCAACAAGTCACCCAGATTCAACCGGACGCGACGCGTCGACCACTGAAGCGGCAATTGCACAAATACAGTATGTCCCCAGTTTTGGGATTGTATCTGAAAATTTATGACTACACAGCACAGCGCGGATAACAGCAGCAAACGAACTGAAGTACGCGGTGGTAAATTATCAACTGATAGCGCGAACCCAGAACTTGCAGACGTGGTGCGACCTGCTGCGTTGATGGATACGAGCAGCGTCATGTTGCCCATAAAGTCCATCAACAGTGTGCGACGCCAGGGCGCATGACCGCCCCAGACGATTGCTTGTCCCTCCTCGATGGTGTGATAGAGATTTGATATTATTACCCATCTAATCATTAGGCGGAGGAGATACGTTCGCAGTTCGCCGAGATTCAATTGGAATGGGCAAGGAGATTCATTTCAAGGAGAGCAGTATTTTCTGGAGGTGTTTTCTTTCGTGTGAACTTTTATTTGTCGTTTGGGCTTCGACTTACAATTGAATTAGCACAGTGTTCCTTTAAGAATGTGTTTCACGAAATCTTGAGTACCGCACGCCGCATTGATGCAGAGATTCCTTTGGTCTCATTCAATTAACTCGCGCTTAATTCAAATGGGACGTCAACTTGAAAAGTAATTTCTTATTTATGACTAAGAACCTGAATCTTCAGAAGTTTGACAGGTTTTGAATAAATAAAGAATGAAGATTCCTCTTGCGACATATCCGCCAAGTATGAATGTCGATGAAGAATCTTCATGGCTATGCCAGGATTAAACTTCATCCTCTTAATGAAGTTCACTTCCAGATAATTTGCCCCTCACCTTGTGTCAAGAGCTATCTCATTGCGTACAAGGAGCTAATAATTCGAGGTTTTGCGGCTGTTTGTGAGCCTTGTAGTGCCAAGCTAGATAGCTTCTACATACTGCGATCTGCGGCATTGTTGATGTTGAATAAATCAACAAGTCATTTGGTGGATTCCTCGGTACCTAACGCCTAAGAAGGCAACTCGATGTAAAACGAATAGACGGCACAGTCCTGCGTTGAAAGTCTTAGAGCTTACACGTTGAATCGCAATAACAGAAGACTTTTTTACATGAACTCATGATACTTGGGTTATAAAATTATCTGCTTAACATATCACTAATAAGTCCAGTTACATGTAGGGGGCGCCACTAACAAAAAAAAAATTATTATTAAATTAATAACTTTTGCTAGTGGCGCCCTCTATATGTCCGGGGACTTATTGAGTAATCTGTTACATAGTTATCAGGTCTGAGACTCATAAAGAGTCTGAGCCTAAGCTTTCACTGCCTTACATTTTGGACGGTCCCTAGAACACTGCTTCCAGTTGCCAAGACCAAGCTCTCTAACGTCCGCAATCACTTGGTCTCTATACCTGATTTTCGGCCTTTCTCTCCTTCCCAAACCCGGGGGCTGGGATTCGAAGACTGTCTTAGTTGGAGCGTTGTTGTTCATTCGCTCAATGAGGCCGACCCACTGTAGTCGACGGATTTTTGCCTTTCGAACTAAGTCCACATCTTGATACAGCACATAGAGTTTGCGTTTGTGTCTTCTTCTCCATCCGCCTCCCTCATCGCAGAATTTTTCCTTCGAAGGAACCAAGAATCTGTTCTGTCGTTTTGCTTATCGTTCGGCACTCGGCTCCGTATAAGAGTACGGGTAAGATTAGCGTCTTGTAGAGCAGTAGCTTAGTCCTTCGAGTCAGGAGTTCCAGTACTAACTGTTTTGACAAACCGAAATAATACCGATTGCAAAAGGTGATTCTTCGCCGAATCCCCACTTAGGTGTCGTTTGTGGAACTCACGTTTACCCCGAGGTAGACAAACTCCTTAACTACCTCAAAGTTGTAGCAATCAATTGTTGCACTCTGAACGAGGTGTTGCTCGACGGATGAATTCTTTGTCGACTGCATATATCTTGTTTTATCCTCGCTTACTCTAAGACTATCGCGTTTCGCCTGCTCTTCAATAACCGTAAATGCTTCTTTAACAGCTTGTTGAGAAAGGGTGATAATATCGATGTTCATCCACAATTCTCTGAGGGTCAGTTACCCTAAGTTACCCTCACAATTTCGATGAGCCTGTGTGCCTTTCTGGAAGCCTGTTTTTCTCGAAGCCTGATGCTTAGCTCTTCGCTTTTTTATAAAAGTATCGTATTTTATGTTTTGATCCCTAGACTCTTCGATGTCCTTGAGGTGGTATGTCATGATGTCCTTGAGCTGGGAGGCCGCGAGAGACCTTTTTTCAGGCGTGGTAGTTTTTTCTTCTTCGTTCTTCTAGTAATGTATTCCTCCCGCGCCGCAGAACCGCGCAAAACCTTGGTTTTTCGTTGCAGCACTTTTCTGTATGCCTCGTCCATTGTCTATTTTTTCTGCTCGCTCTCGACATCATACAAATGCATGTTTTGGAGACACCTCAATCAGAGTGGCAGAAGTGCTTCGACAATTGGTTCAAACGCATTCAAAGGTGTATAGATCTTAATGGGGCATATTCTGAAAAACAATAAAGCTATTTTCGATGATTAATATTTGTTTTTGCTCTCTAATCCCGAAATATAAAAGGCAACCCTCGTATTAGCGTAGTTGCTGAAGATGTCAGCATATGGGTTGGTTCCCGCCAACCCTTGAATCACAAACTGTTAACAAGTGGTGCAAGCTTTTCAAAGAAGGTCGAGAAGATGTGAACGACAACACTCGCCCTGGACGCCCCAGCACACTAACAGCCGATAAAAATGTTTAGAAAGTGAAGAAAAGTGTTGAAGAATCGTCGAATCACTGTTTGAGAAGTTGTTGAAGATGGCGGCATATCGGTTGGCTCATGTCATGCAATTTTTTCGGAAATTTTGGGCATAGAGCGTGTGGCAGTGAAGTTCGTTCCAAAATTGCTGAATTTTGATTTTGGCATCGCTCTGGAGTTGTTCAATGACGTCAACGGCGATCCGGCTTGCCCTAACAGGGTCATAATTGGTGACGAATAGTGGGTATATGGTTATGACATCGAAAGCAACGTCCAGTCGCCCCAATGGAAGCGACCTGGACAGCTAAGGCCGAGAAACAAACATCAAGTTCGATCGAATGTGAAGGTTTTCCTGACTTTTTTCGATTATCGGCGTCTGGTGCATCTGCAGTTCTTACAACATAGGTCAATAAGGAGTGTTATCTTGAAGTAATCTGCTGCTTGCGACAAGCAACACGAAGAGTATGTCCGGAATTGGGGAAAAACAATTCATAGCTTTTGCATCACGATAATTCACTCGTCATTGCTTTTTCTAAATTTTTTTGACATAAACAGCAACATCACAGCCTCAGCCATCGTATTCACCAGATTTGCCAACCTGCGATTTTTTCCTGTTCCCAAGCTTAAGGATACCATAAAAGGTAGGCGTTTTGCTATGTTTGAGAAGATTCACACTTACACACAAGGTTTTACTGACTGTTTTTTTTTTCGATTGCCGTGGCGTAGGGCATCAGAAGTCCTTACCAGATGGTATTTTGGTGAGTAAGGACATTAATCTTGCAGTTATGTGCTGCTGGTGTGCTTGTGGAAAAAGAATTCACTGTTTCTGTACCACGATAATGAGTCTACTCACTCGTCATTGCTTGTTCCTAATTATAATTAATAATTGTATGACGCGACCGTTTGCAGGGGACCAGGGCCTAGCTTGCTCATCAACTACTCGTGTTGTGCGTGCTCCTTTTCTCTCACGAGTAGAAGGGACCTACAGTTTTTTGTCAACTCCGAACGACGAAGTTTGAGAAGCTTTCTTAGACAGTTATTACTTTTTGAGTGTTGTCAGCAGATCGAAAGAGGTGGTGCCGTGAAAAATTCGAGGTGTTCAGCCGGAAATCGAACCTATGGTAGACTTTTCGGCGTATGAGCGCCTCTACCCACTACGCCACGGCGGCCATCGGTATGAACTGAGCGTGTGACCTTGTTCCTAATTATTTAGCCGAAAACAACGCCGTTATCATGTTTCAGCCACCGTGTTTACCAGATTTGGCCACCTGGTCTGACCAAAAAATAGAACTACAAACAACAACAAGTGAAATGAAACACAATATGTTGGAAGAAGTTTTTTCCCTCGAAATACTCTTAATTTGTCTCAATTTGTATTCCTTACAATCAAACGTTTACAAATTACACAGAACTATGACTTAAGAAGGGCACCGGTATTAGAGACAAGGAAGGATTGCCTCGTGTTTAAAGGAAATAGTCTATGAATTTTGTTTTCACAAATCGAAATGTTCTACACTCAACTAACAAAGCATTTCATCGACCAACACTTGCTTATTCCGGTCACCAGGAACTTAAGTTCGTTTTCAAATCCACAGCATTGTTCCTGATTTAATCGATTTTCAAAGTACTCGTGCGGATACTTTCATCGGGGGTTAGTGAAATCCAATAATAGGAATAAGATGTCACAGGCATACCCTACAACAAGTAATCGAAACCCCATTAATTGCAGCAAATTATCTCCTTACAGTTATACTCACGTTGAAAGAGTGGTTTATAGCACCCAAAAAGGGAGGAATCTCTATTCGAATATTGAAGTGAATTGTGAAAGGCATCCCTCAAGAGAAAACTTTAAGATAACCATGAACGAATTAATATGACAAATCCTTTTTTTTTTTCAAACTCCAACTGCATAGAAAAGTGATCGCCGCTGTGTAGTGGGTGAAGTGCTAATTCTTCGGCTAAACAAACCCCATTTTTTCATATAACCCCTTCGAGTTGTAGATAACACCTTAACAATACTGTTTTTTATAAAAAGACTTTTCGAAATCAGCTTGAAGTTAGCAAAAAAGTGTGGAGTCATTCTAGTGTAGCACGCACAATACGAGTATTGGTGCAGATAGCACCTCTTCTATCCAGTTCAATCCACTTTAGAATATTTCATCCGTCCTTTAATAAACAAAAAGAAAAACAACAAAAAAGATTAAAAAGTAAAGATTAAATTGAACTAAGGAACGAACAATGCTCCAATTGCAATGAGAAAACCAGGTATACCGGTATGAAGCGTCAAGATACAAATGTCTTGATAGGGAACATTTGTTGTGAACGAGCCCTTATATATTTTTTTTTTGTTTCCTATGACATCTGTCATTGAACAGACAACATCATATTTTTTCATCGTGTCGAATTTTGTCCCAGAAATTATGACTTGCGGAAAGCATTAATTTTTTGTTTTCATTTGAAGAAAAGTGCTGCAGAGTCGCATCGAATGCTTGTCGAGGCATATGGTGATCATGCTCTATCAGAAGCAACATGCAAAAGATGGTTTCAACGGTTCAGAAATAATGATTTTGATGTGAGAAATGAAGAACGTCAAAGACCACCAAAAAAGTTTGAAGACGCCGAATCGCAGACGATATTGGATGGAGATGACACTTTGAGTCAAAAGCAAATGGCAGCAATGTTAAATGTTGGACACCAAACAATTTCTGGCCATTTAAAAGCTATGGGAAAGATCCATAAGTGTGGAAATTGGGTGCCACATGAATTGAATGAAAGGCAGATGGAAAACCGAAAAAGCACTTGTGAAATTTTGCTTCAAAGACACGAAAGAAAATCGGTTTTGTATCGGATTGTTACTGGCGCTGAAAAATGGATTCATTTTAAGAATCCAAAAATCATGGGTTAATCGGGGACAACCATCAACATCGACTGCAAAACCAGATCGATTCGGCAAGAAGACAATGCTTTGTGTTTGGTGGGACCAGAAAGGTGTGCTGTACCACGAGCTCCTGAAACCTGGTGAAACCGTTAATACTGATCGCTACCGACAACAAATGATCAATTTGAACCATGCATTGATCGAGAAACGACCAGAATGGGCCAGATCACACGGTAAAATAATTTTGCTCCATGACAATGCACCTGCACACAAAGCAAAACCGATTCAGGATACAATCAAAACACTTACCTGGGAGCAGCTACCCCACCCGGCGTATTCACCAGACTTGGCTCCTTCCGTCTACCATTTGTTTTCATCGATGGGACACGCATTGGCTGAGCAGCACTTTGATTCCTACGAGGAGGTCGAAAATTGGGTGCCTGATTGGTCTATTTTAAAAGACGAACAATTTTATTGGCGTGGTATTCACAAATTGCCAGAAAGGTGGTCAAAATGTGTAGAAAACAATGGCCAATACTTTGGATAAAATGTTTTTACTTTCCCATTAATAATTAAAAAAAAAAAAAAAAACGCTCATTTAATGCCGCTATACCTGGTAAATTCGTCGCCAGTCGGCTTACAGCTTTTGCTGACTTACTGAACGAAAACTTAAACTAAAATGCATTCTTTAAAATTCGCATTCTGTTTTGTATGTGTTATATTTTTTAATGAGCTTATTATTTATTTTCTCTTGTTTCTCTATTAAAATAATTAAATGTATCCGTTTACCAAAAATAAATGTTTCTTTAAATATATATTTTAGTAATGACTTTATTATTGTAACATGAAAGAATTTCTTAGCTTAACTTCTTTTTTGCTGAAATTATGAATGTGTAGAAATCGTAAGGGGGCTCAACTAGTGTATACTTATGCAAATTACATCCATTTCCACAATAATGCATTTGATAAATAATGTCCCTAATAAGGATAATACCGTAAAATCCACAGAATTCGAATTTTTAAAGGAAAAAATAAATGATTCAATAAATAATAACAAATATTAATCATCGAAAATAGTTTTATTGTTTTTCAGAATATTCCAAATTGAGATCTATTCAATTTTGCATGCGTTTGAACCAATTGTCGAAGCAATTTTGCCACTCTGGTTGAGGTATCTCCAAAACATGCATTCTAAACGCATCAACCGCTTCTTAAGGTGTCGAAAAACGTTGACCTCTCATTTTATTTTTTACGTACGGGAATAAAAAGAAGTCATTCGGTGCCAAGTCAGGACTATACTGCGGATAACTCACCAAATCGATGTTTTGCGTGCTCAAAAATGCAGTTGTTTGAGCCGATGTGTGAGAGCTCGCATTGTCGTGGTGAAAAGTGATCCGTCTTCGGCGGTTGGTTTTCCTGATTTCTTGGAGGACAACTGGCAAACAAATGGTTGTTTACCACTCAGAATTGACTGTTCTGCGTTGTTCTAGTGGTACGGTTGCCACATGTCCAGTTTTTCCGAAAAAGGCGACAATTTGCTTGGAAGTGCTTTGTGTTCAATCAACTTTTGTTGGATTTGGCTCAATTTAAAACACCAATAGAGTCGACTGATGTTTACTTTCGGGCTCATACGCATAAATCCACGATGTCATAGACGTGTTTCGAAACACAGCGAAGCACTTATTTCGACCAATCGACACGATCCCTTTTTTGAGCGATTGACAAATCGTGTGAAATCCAACAACGAACAATTTTTTTTTTACGGTCAAATGTTCATGCAATATTGAATGTGTGCTGGTTCCACTAATGCCTAAGTTTGTCTCACTCTCACGATAGGTCACATGACGATCTTATAATATCAGTTGGCGCATAGCATCAATGGTTTTCGGAACAACTGATTTTGGACGAACTTCACGAAATTCGTCTTGGAGTGAACTACGACCTCGGTTGAATTCACCATACTATCGATAAACACTGGTCCTTGATGGAGCTTCATCGCCAAAAATTTAATTAAGTTCATCTATGCATGGTTGTTGAGTTAATCCACGTCGAAAGTTGTAAAATATTATTATTATTATTATTATTATAAACATTCTTTATTGGTCTTCATTTTAACAATTAGTAATAGAAAAAGAAATGTTAGTCAACATGGCAAAACGCCGTCTGTCGGAGATTGACATTATCTAAGATACTTGTAATACAATGAGCCAAATTAATATACTTTAAGTTATACAAATGATATACCTTACTGTTAGATGAAGCTATTACGGTAATTCAAGGCATGAGTACAAAAACGATAGAGCAGGTTCCACCCCTTCGCGCCGTTCAGTATATTCTTCATTTCTTCAAGTGTAAGAGATACTTTTGAGAAATAAAATAAACGTAGTTCTAGTAATATAGGACATACCGCGATAAAATGGTATATATTTTCAACTTCATTGCGATTGCAAAGTGTGCAGGTAGCATTAACATCTTGCCGGTGCGGTATGTAGTTTAGACTCAGCAGTTCAGTTCTAGCCCTAAAAATAGTGCTAATTTGTCTATTTGAGAGTTCTGTTTTAAAGTAGTTACTGGGTCCTAGTGTATGGTTAAGAAGCTTGTACATAGATCTGGACGAAGAAGTACGAGCTCGATCTAAGCAATCTAGATACATCTTTTCATCGTCTTTTCTTATACATTCGTACAGTTTATCCTCCCATTCATCTGAGTTTGCCTCAGTAAGTCTAAGTACAATGCCATGTGTGGTTGCAAGTTCATGCCATTCTTTAAAAGGAGATAAATTATATCGAAGCGCCATCTTCATAAGCCTCTTTGAGAGGTTACTGTTCGGCCTACGCATAACTTTAATTAAATAGTCCGCATTTGCCTTCAAATTTTGATGGTAAATCTGCGGCAGACCAGATTCCACGTAGATAGCGTATGAGGGAGTTGTTGGGGGAAGTTTAAAAATTCGCTTGAAGAAAAATCGCTGGACAATTTCATACTCTTCAAAGAACTTAAAGCCAAATATTTGGTTTGCATAACAGAGACATGCATTCACCGTAGCATTGAACACCTTGAACTTTGACGCCATACCGATGCGTTGGTTACCAAAGATAGTTTTCCACATCAGATTAATTGCTGTCTTTGCCGCTACCGTTTTCTTATGGACATGTGCGCTCATATCAAGATTCGATTTTAAAACAAAACCCAGGTAGTTCAACTCTTTGACAACTTCGATCGGCTCACCCTCCAACGTCCAATTTTCATGCGCAGTCCTGTTACCTCGACCAGTGCCAAAAACCATCATTTTTGATTTAGAGGTGTTTATCTTTAAGACCCAAAGATTCAGCCAAAATAACTAAACCGTCAGCATGCAGCAAAACTTTAACCTGTACATCGCCAACTGTAACTCCTCCCGGTAAGAATGTTGTTATATCATCTACGTACAGCGCAAACAAAAGTGGGCTGAGCATCCAACCTTGGGGAACCCCTGTTTTGACATTGAAGAAGTTTGACAAGCTAATACCATTCCACACAGCAGCAGAGTTTTGTGTGATAAGTGCTTTATAAACTCTTATGAACTTTGTTGAAAGTCCCAGGGACGAAAGTTTGTACCACAGCGAGTTGTTGTAAAATATAATCACACTAAAATTTCCACGAATTAATTCCTTTTTTGGGCTTGATGAATCTTTTAAGTTACTGTAAACAACAGAAGTAACGCTCATATGCAAAAACGTTCTAATTACGTATAACCTCAAAAAAGTCGGACTTTACGATAGAGCTGGCAGGTGCCAGGTTGCAACACTAAGGTTACCCAATCCCGAAATATAAAAAGCAGCCTTCGTAAATGCCGTATACGCCATAATCCACATGGCTGCATATTACGAGCATATGCATGCTACATGCATAGAGCAGACTACCAAGGCTTTTTTTTTCTTACTTTTCTTGGAACAAATTAAAACATATGCAAGAAATAAATAATTTCACGCCAATTAAAGCAATTTTAATTAAACTATATATAAATAAGCTTAGAGCACCTATTTAAAGTCAGTAAGTTAGATGTTAAACTATCGTTAAATTTAAGTTAGCTAGTTTTAAGTGTTAAATTATAACATATAAGGATTAAATCATAACACATATACATATCAATAAAAATGCGCTACAAAAAAATGAAAAAATGTCCTTTAAGCAAAGAGAGAGCCTTTGATGCGTACATTCATTATAGTAATTGTTGGCGCGACAGTCCACAGGACCATAAGGGACCTAGCTGGCTTATCAACTGCTCGTGTTGTGCGCGCTACTGTTTTCTCACGAGTAGTACAGTTTTTTGACGACTTCGAACGGCGAAATTTTAATGTGTGTATTCACAAATCATAAAAAATAATGCATTCTAAATTACGACAGTATATAGCAATATATCCGCTTGCAGTCCCGTCAAGTATACCTCTTGTTTTTTGTATGGCGCTACAGTCCGGGTTGGACCTGTTACTCATTAATTTATTTTGTATAAAACAGAAGAAGAACTGTGAGTTGTTGTTCGAATGCTCGAATTGACATTGATATAAGGTCTGTTCTAATTGATTTCTGTGCAGAAATTCGTAGTCGCGTAGTTTGGGTAAAAATCCCTCTTGCAGAAATTGCAAGAAATTCGAAAACAGCTATCGGATGTATGAAATGTCGGAGGTTGTTTTATTTTCACTTTGACAGTTATCTTCTGCCTACAGATTTCTCTTCGGCAGAAATTCGTAGGGAGTGGAAATATTTTGCTCTCTCATGAGATCTCTCTTCTACGAAAAAATCAGCTAATTAAACACTTTTTCGTAGGTTTTCGGGAAAATTTGTAGACATTCGTAGCAATTCAGAGCAATTGGAACTGAGCTATAATATTGTCAAAATACTGTTATACTATACAAGAAATAAAAATAATCTGGCAGTACCTCTGCTACAGACAAAAAGAAATGTCATATGTGACAGGAAAATAAAGCTATTGTCAATTTTGCGTAAAAGTCTGTTCTTATCTACATTATTTAAACAACAAAAAACAACATTTTAATGGAGCTGGAGGAGGAATACCTGTATGCCTTGAGATGCATACTGTGTAGATGCAAATACGATTCGAATTCAAGTTTTAAGAGCATACACAAAACCCGCGTTCACACGTCGAAGAAATCCATAAGGGACGTCCTCACACATATTGCCAAGTGCATTAAGGGACCCATATCCATTCCAGACTCTGCCTATGTCTGCAGCTTATGTTATGAGAAACTGACTGAATACGACCAAATTATGCTGCAGCTACTAATGCACCAAAGAGAACTGGCACGTCTGCTCGAGACTTCCATTAACACATTGGATTACTACGACGATGATGATCAGACTTCAATCAAAGAAGAAATTAAAAGTGAATACATAGGCAGTGGCTCGGAAGATGAGGAAGAAGCCAATCAAGAGTACCCTTATCAGGAAAGTAAACAGGAAGGAACGCGCTTGACAAACACAGACGCCTCTCTACAGTGTTCAATATGCGAGAAAAGGCTTAGCTCTAAATTCTCTCTTAAGACACACTTGGAATCCCACGAGAAAGCGAAGAGATGTCCCATTTGTGGGATAATACGGAGAGACGAAGAATACCTTGAACTGCACATGAACATACATGAAGGAAAGTCTGAAAACGAATGTCGATACTGCCCGAAAAGGTACTCCCGCCGGTCGAATGTTATACGACACATGCACCTGCACTGGGATAAGAAAAAGTTCCAATGCGAAAAGTGCGGCCTGCGTTTCTCGCAAGCGAACCTCCTCTACAACCATAAGATGCACCATGAGGCTGAAGAGAAACCTCTGGTGTGCAGCAAGTGTGATCAAGTTTTTAAATCAAAGAAAACCTTCAGTCACCATATGGTTACGCACCAAGAGGACCGACCTATGTACCCGTGCGAGGTGTGCGGCAAAAAATTCACTGAGAAGTACACCCTCAAAATACACTCCAGAACTCACACCAGCCAAAACGAGGACATACAGGAGCTTGCGAAGAAAAGAGGAATTGTGGGAAGAAAAAAGCCACAGTTGGAGTTCCCCTGTATAATTTGCAACCGAGTCCTAGGCGCTAAAGACATTTTGGACGCACACATGGCTGGAGAACATGATGTCATTAATCCTGTGTAGTTGATAAAAGTTTGTCTTTAGGTTTTTTCTAGAGAAACTAGTTTTTGAATAAAATTCTTGAGACTATGTGGCATCTGTTATTTTTGACAAATTGTTCAAATGAAAAAAGTGTTGTGAAAGTTGTAAAATTTGTTTGCTCTTGCTAAGTGAGACTGCGCTTCTTCGTGGTAGCATTGCTTCAAGGTCGGGTCTTCTTTATTTTTGATACCGTTCGGGATGGGACTGGGCCTCAACCAACAAGCCTATTCAGTCAACTGCCTTCAGTTGCCCACATGAAGTTTGCTAAAGATCATTCTCCATTTTGTCGCGCCACCCCAATTTAGGCCGAACTTTGTTGCGTTTGTCGCGCCACCTCAATCTAGGCCATACTCTGTTGCGTTATCCAATGACTGGGAAAAGAAAACTCCCTGCGCAGGTACTGTGCAGGACCTAGGTATAGGCAAGCGCAAGATCCGAAGACACTTTACTAGTTGTATGTTGCTGTACAGCTCCTATAGTTCGTGGTGGAATCTTCGCCGCCAGACGCCAGTAACTATAGCAGGACCTACAATAAAACACAGAACTTTTCTTTAGCAACCGCCAAGGACTTCTTCATTCGTCTTCTGCGTGATGTCATTGTTTTAGAAAAACAGGTCGTCTCGTATTTATTTCTGTACGAATTATTAATAAGCAGAGCGTGTGACAACAGCCCGCTTGTTCATCAACCAATACAACAGACAACCATAGCTGAGAGCACCATGTCGGAGAACAATAAAGAAAATATTTAAATACAAATTGCACTACTGAGACAAGTGAAACAGCATTGCAGGAAGCTGTATTCAGTTATTGTGTGGCACAGAAGAAGTAATTTGTTGCTCAAAAGAATAAGAAGATACCACTATGCGATGAAAATGTTTTCGTGCAAAAAAGACATTTTATCTACGGGTAAAGAGATCAACTTGTTCTGTCTGTCTGCTCGAAGACTCAAAGTAAGGCTAAAGCATTGAGTACAGTGTGTAAACGTTTAACAGCCAAGCGATGATTTGTGTATGTAATAGTTTGGGGTAACTGTTCAGCTTATGGATAAATTGTATATTGTAGATGTAAAGCATGAACAAAACCTAAAATTTGAATGTATTGAAAACCAATTTAAAGCAATAGGCATTCAGGATTCAATTCATTCTTTCCAAAACAAACCACTACTCGACAATCTCCAAAAAAAAAACACCACCGCGGTCTTCAGTTTTAAATCATATCGAATTACGGCATAAACTGGAGCTGGAAATAGGGCAGCAGCAGTTTACAGTAGTTTCGACTTGTTAAATTAGTACCAAAACGATAGAATCCATAATTAAACGGTATTTTCGACCAAGTTTGTTTTGTTTAATAATAATATATTGTTTTATTATACAATAGCGTCCGTTTTTGTGTTTGTGGTCAATTTTTTTCTTCTTCTTGTTGTTACGCTACAGTCCGGGATGGACCTGGGCCTCAACCAACATGCCTCTCCAGCCAGCACGATCTTTCGCCAGCTGCCTTCAGTTGCGCACTCCAAGTTGGTTGAGGTTCTTCTCCACTTGTGTGCGCCACCATATCCTAGGTCGTCCTCTGTTGCGTTGTCCCAATGGCTCTGATTTGAAGACTTTTCGGGCCGGAGAAGGAAGTGTTGTTGTTACGGACGATCTTTTTGAGGATGATGTTAAAGAAGTCAGATGACAGTGGGCCGCCTTGTCTAAAACCTCTTTTGACATCGAAAATCTGAATTTGTTATTTCTTAATTTGAATAGGTAAAATTTATTAGACTATTCAAATTAAGAAGTCTCACCATAATATCGAAGCTGCTATCGTACAGGACGATGATTTTATAAGTACTTATGTGGATTCGAAACTTTGGTGCTTAGTAAAAGCCACTCCTGTCGCGTACGGGAGAAAAGTTGATCCCGTGTGTGGAAGGATGATTTAGGAGAATCTACAATTACAAATTGTATGCGAACTTAGCTGGTGTAGAGACAAAAATCAAGTTGAGTAGACCAAAGTGGTCGGGACACCTAGCTCGCATTAACAAAGAAGAGTCGTCCCTCAAATGTCTTTTGTAGCTTTCTGTGGCCTAACCTCAGCGTGAAAAATCATGTCTACGCTGGAGAGATGGATCAGACCAAGGCGCCCGAGGAATTGAGCAGAGCGGATCGCTGCATACATTGGTTCGCCACACAACGGGTGTTGTGATGGCTATCCAGGGGGTGCCACGAGGAAGCTGTATATAAACTTGACCTGTGTACTAACGAGGATAGTGTTGGCAGTTCACCTTGTTGAACGCGAGCATGTTGGAGTCCAGGACAGAATCAGCCATAGTAGATGATGGTAATAAATGAATGGTATTTCAGTTGTAAAACAATTTTATTGTGAATCGCTGTAGTTTGATTCAATTTCCTCTAGAGATATATATGGTTGTCAAATATCTCCCTCCCGCCTTTTTGTCTTTTGAATTTTCCGGCTATGTACAAAGCGCTACAGAGCTCGTATCTGCCAATGCTATACATCTGTTGAAAGGTCTTAACATAACCTACAAAACGACGCTATGCATGATTAGTTTGGAAATTGTTATAGACGTGTAAACATATAGTTAACTAACGCCGAAATTCGCGCTTTTATAAAGTTTTCCTTCGTTAAAGGCAAATTCGCTAGAGAAACGTTCCGTGAGATTAATGGTATTTTGGGGGATGGTACTCTATCACTTCGAACCGCGGAGGAATAGTTTCGAAGATTCAGAGCCGGTGAAAACGACATAATGGATAAGCCAGCCGGCGGAAGACCTGGGACGACGAATACCGATCGAATCATGGAAATAATCTAGTTAGACCGGCATGTGGCATCTCGTGACATCGCCCAGAAGATGGGAGTTAGTCACCAAACCTTCTGCAGAAAGCTGGATACAAAAAAAGCTTGATGTTTGGGTGCCACACGATTTGACGCAAAAAAAACGTTCTGGACCCATTCAACGCCTGCAATATGCTGCTGAAACGGAACGAACTTGATCCACTTTTGAAGCGGATGGTGACTGGCGACGAAAAATGGATCACATACGACAATATCAAGCGAAAACGGTCGAGGTTGAAGGCCGGTAAATCGTCCCAAACAGTGGCCAAGCCGGGATTGACGACCAGGAAGGTTTTGCTATGTGTTTTGTGGGATTGAAAGGGAATCAACCACTATGAGCTGCTCTCGTATAGCCAGACGCTTGGTTCTGCCATCTACTACGAACAACTGGACCGCTTGAAGCAGGCGATCGACCAGAAGCGTCCAGAATTGGCCAACAGGAAGGGTGTAGTGTTCCACCAGGACAACGCCAGATATCAAACTTCGTTGATGACTCGTCAGAAGCTACGGGAGCTCGGATGGGAGGTTTTATCGCATCCACCATATAGCCCAGACATAGCGCCAAGTGATTACCACCTGTTCCTGTCCATGGCGGACGCCCTTGTCGGTGTGAAGTTGGACTCAAAAGAGGCTTGTAAAAAGTGGCTGTCCGAGTTCTTCGCAAATAAGGATGGGGGCTTCTACGAGGAGGGTATTATGAAGTTGCCGTCTAGATGGAAACAGATTATCGAACTAAACGGCGGATATTTGAACTAATCCGATCACTGTAACACTTTTTATGAAGCTTTGAATGAAGAGCAAAAAAGCGGAAGGGAGATATTTGACAACCTTATATTTTAACTAGCGTTGCTTGTTTGTTGCATGCATAGTTGCTTAAGGATAATAGTGGTTGGCAGTTGACAATAGGCTTCTTCTTTTTTGCGTAATTTCTAACAATCCTGTTACAATGAACGTTTTTGTTCATAGTGTAGTTTTCCCGCTTTGAACATGGGAGACTGCATGTTTTTTTTCCAAGTTTGTTTGGTTTTTTTAAGTGTACCCTTGCATAACACATCACTCAATAAGGAACGGGACATATAGGGGGCACCACTAAAAAAAATATTAAATTAATAATTTTTTTAGTGGCGCCCCCAAATATTTCCCGTGACTAATGTTGGATTCCAGAATTGATGTATGCAACGGAAGTATGCCGCGCGACTTAAGATCATTTACCCACTTATCATCTCGCAAATTTTTTAAATAAAAACTACGAGTGCCGCCGAGCTACAGTTTCTTTCAGATGAAAATTGAAACCCTTTAAAAATATAGGAAAAGAATCGTCGCAACCATGGTTTCTATCAACAGAATAGCTCCTAACTTCAAAAAATTCCTTGGGACGCATACAAATTCAAAGGGAAAATTTATTTCGCTGAAATTGTGCAAGATTTAAATTTATATTTCTCTTAGGAAAAATGCCAGAGACCCGTTGCGCCTGAAATTAAGGATGAGCAGCCCATTTATTTGATATTTTTAAAAGGAATATAATTTTCGAAAGGTGTATTGAAGTACGTTTGAACTCTTTCGAGCCTAAGGTCCTGTGTATGCCGAATAACGGATGAATCTTCTTCGTATGGTATAGCTAAGCAACAATTAAAATACATCATTACTATCGTGAACTTTATCAAAGACGGAAAAACGAAAATCATGTACCAACACCTTGGAACAAAAACCAATCGCATGTCCACTCCTAGAGAACAACAGATTTTGACTTGATATTCAAGTCCTAGGAGTTGCTGATCTCTCTTTGTTGTGGTAGCGGTTTGTAGAACACCTAAATTACCGCTCCAGTTGAATATGTCTAATGTTATACCAGTAGACTAGCCTCCATTCACGCCCAGCAGTATCACAAATTTCAAAATGAAAGAAAACCGCTTCAAATCCATAGAGCCCAACATAAAATTGTACATCTGAGGCATTCCGCATCCAACTCGAACGAAACCACTTTTTACACGAACTAAACCACTCAATAAAAAAAACATACTGCCACATATTTCCAATTCACTTCCCTGGAACAAATCGAACGCACTCTCTTCAAGTCAAACACACGCATTGAGGGCTTGATATAAACATGGTCTTGTATTCTCAAACTCATTCAAATTTTAATTTAAAAAAAAACAGGAATCTACTTATTCTTATTCGTTTTCTTGTGAGCGCAGACGTCCGTTTGGATTCGTCAGGCGGATAGCCAATTGCTTGGCGCGCTCCACAATTTCCTTCCGTTTCTTTGATGACACTCCGTGGGCGATCTCGCCGCAGTAAACACGGTTCTGCATCATGAGGACTTCCAGTTCTTTGACATTGTGGACGAGGAACTTCTTGAAGCCAGTGGGGAGCATGTGACGGGTGCGCTTGTTTGAACCATAACCGATGTTTGGCATCAGGTATTGACCCTTGAAACGACGACGAACTCTGTTATCAATACCTTTTGGCTTGCGCCATTTTGCCTGGAAGCACACAACAAATTACACACTGGGTCAGGTGAAGAGAATTGCGTTGAAACTCACAGAAAGCTTGGCATATCGGTCCGACTGATGGCGAATGAAATGCTTTGTGCGCTTCTTCACGATTTTCGGTCTGTATGCTGGCCTGAGAGTCATCTTGAAGCTGAAACACAAAATTACTTATGAGTGAGAATATCAATGTATTTCGACGGGAAAATTTATTGAGTTCTCTAAATAAATCGATAAGCATTTCCAAGTGAATTGCATAAATGTAACAAAGTTGTTCGAATGCATTGTTTTATTTTCAATTCAGTTTGGAGATGTTTAAGAAATTTTAGGATTTTTGTGAGAAAAATTAAAAATACACACCGCTTATAACAAAGTGCACGTCAAAAAGAAAGAGACTTGAAGTCGGCGACAATTGACGTTTTGTTTTGACATTTCTATAGAAAGCAGGTTGGCCAATGGAGAGTAGTAATTCCGGTTGGTGTCTGTGATTCGTTTACAATCGATTCACAATGGATTGGAAGTTTTTGTTAAATCCATATAAATTGTTAGAGTTGGCAAAGAGGATCTCTATTCCTACACGTTTATCCTCGGGCAAAAATAAAAATCAAAAATTAGGTTTTGAAATTTGAATATTTGGCCTATTTTCACAATAAATCATTGTTCAAGTTTAACATAAAAAAGCTATTTTGTGTAAACTACTCTCCACAAGAAACAAATTTAAATTCTGGGTGGTCCTCATGAATGAATGGTTTTTTGATTTCGGGGAAAAATCATTGAAATTTTGCAGTTGTAGGTGACATTCTTGAGATATGAATACAAGCAGGGACGAATGAGGTCCCTGGTTATAAGTCAAAAATAGAGAACTCAAGTCTTTGAATATCGAATTGTAAATTGATGACAAACCTCATTCATCCGCGACATTTGTACAAATTCAGAAATTGTATATATTTAAGACTTATCTGGGTTGGTGTGTACTTTAATTTTAATCGGAGGATCGATTTTGTGTTTCGACTACCTTTTTCGTGTGGTTAACCGCACGCCGATCATTTCCACTCGATATCAGGAGTTTCTTCCACACTCGCTGTCCGGATTTTCGAAACGTCCGAGGTGTCCACAATGTTCTCTCGGATTTCAATGGTGTCTTGTACATAATAATAATAATTGTTGGCGCTACAGTCTAAAGGGGGACCAGGCCCTAGCTTGCTCATCAACTGCTCGTACTGTGCGCGCTACTGTTCTCTCACAAGTAGAAAGGGCCTACAGTTTTTTGCCGACTCCGAACGGCGAAATTTGAGAAGCTTTTTCTTGGACAGTTATTACTCTTTGAGTGTTGCCAGTAGCTCGAAGGAGGTGGTGCCGTTAAAAAATTCGAAAAGCTGGTGTTGAGCTGGGAATCGAACCTAGACCCTTTAGCGTGTGAGCGTCGCACTCTACCCACTACGCCACGACGATGTCTTGAACATAATCGTTGAAAATTTGTCGAAGTTTCACGGTGTTTGACGCTGACGAAGGTTTAAGTTAAAAAATCTTTCCATTCTGCAATCAGAAAGGATGCTTACGTCAGAGACTTATAATTATCGGTTTCTTGCTTACATTTTATGTTGCTGGTAAGGATAAAGCATACACAAACCAAGAAATCATTCAATTCTCTGTACATTTCGAGCTCCCCACATTCATAATTCTTATTTCTTTCTGTGCACGGGTAGAAGAAACCTTTTTTACAAAATTCTCCCTAGACCGGTTTCTATGAATAATCTGATTGAAGGAAACGGTACTAGTAATTGCATTTCTTCAGCTATCACTATATATTTACAGATGCATTTCTGTCGTTTGTAGGCAAATGCATCACAGGTTCCCTAATTGTACGCTGGAATTTTTGAGAATCCTCCACAGAATCAACAGAGACCTTCATCAGATAATCAGATTTCTTAAGGAGCTCCCTAAGTCTGCAGGGACTTGTTCGGTGCACCCTAAATCTGCAGAGACTTATTAGTATACGAACAGAATTCTTGTTCTATATTGCATTCTTGGAATATGCTTCAAATATTCCTCGAAATTATTGACTTAGGAGTCGTTTCCAGATTTTTGTCGGGGTGCTTGTTTCCATTCACCTGAATTCTTCTTTTAGAATGTCAAGTCCAACTGTAAAAAATGGTCTAAGACATACTAGTTGTGATGAGGGTCCTTTTGCCAGGGAGTCTGCGAACTGCCAAGTATCTGGATGTGGTTTAGCAACGTTTTATTCTGTTGTTCCTGCTTAACTCCTTAAGCATCTGTAAGCATTCCCACAAGCCTGGATTTTATAGAAATTTTGGAGTCGTGATGGATGTGCTTGTCGCTATGTCGCAGTAAGTATACACTCGTCAAGAAGGACATTGGGGACATCTGTCTACAGCATATATTTCTGTTTGGAAGATTCTGATGCCCATAGGTTCGTAGTATGCCACATTTAGTCCCGTACCATCTCCTTCTTCTGTTCTTGAATCTTG
This sequence comes from Eristalinus aeneus, assembly GCA_955652365.1. Classification (NCBI taxonomy): domain Eukaryota; kingdom Metazoa; phylum Arthropoda; class Insecta; order Diptera; family Syrphidae; genus Eristalinus; species Eristalinus aeneus. The sequence goes on from OY019130.1 coordinate 23,389,618, forward strand.
AGTGTACCATTTATTCGTACTATCACATTGTCTGTGAATTAGGAATTCATTACTCCGTCCGCTTTATTGAGTTAACAGACAAAGTTTGTTGGGAAGTCAAATTTCTAATCTTTTGAGAAGGAGATTTTTGACAAGTGCATCGAATTTCGATGGTAAGCACTTGTCATTGTCATTCCCTACTTGGACATCCACCCTAGGACGTTTTACAAGGCAAAGTTGTATCGATCAAAGTTAATCTTGGGCTTCGAAAGTACATCTGCTTTTTGGAGAACGTTGTTCGAACGAAACTCGGACAGGAATGAAGCCCGCGGTAAAGGAAGGAGTAAATTCAGTCGATATCGCATCTGGCCATAGAGGAAGACTAAGGCAACGAATAGCGGAAGCAACACTTCGTGAAATGGAAGTAGGATGAAAACATACCTACTAACTACTGCAGGTTTTGTTTCAGTCATCCCGTTTTGTTTTGCTTTGAATGCATCCCGGTCTTTCTGAAGATGGTTAATACTTTTGAGCACTGAAGCAATGCGCTGAAAATGCAACCGCAATACTTTCCCCGACATTATAAATCTACAAAAGACAATGAAATAATTTAATTTCCTTCTAAATTATATTTTTTCTCATTTTAAATGATCTCAGATTTTTCAATTTGATTTTCTATACGCAAAATCATTCAGTCAAAGAAGATTAACAAATAACATTACATTACAGTCGTTCCGAAAAAGGCTATCATCTAATGGTCTACGACAGACTATATGTATAACATTAAATGCAATCCATATATGAACTAGTTCATTTTAAAACCTTATATTCACACGTATAGTTTTAAAAGTCGTCAGCTTGGGTTTAAAGCAGTAACAAGACACAGATCTAAAATAAATACAACGATTTATACACGTTCTCTTTGATTAGGAACAAGCGGCTTAAGACTGCATGCCACTACTCGCTAAATGTCTGCCGTTGTGCGGCTCCTCATATCTTTGGGGGCGATATGAGGTCCTTGATTGTTTCGTATGCTGTGTTCATGATGCCCCAGCTTAGAAACGATCGAAACGTGTTCGATCCACAGCCACGGTAGAAATGCGTTATTCGTTTGCCACGTTCTATGTACACGCGCTTGCACACTGTCCACATTGATTCTCGCTTGTGACCCATGTCACTCTGCATTGTCACCTTGATGACATTGACTGGGTAGAATAGTGAACTTATTCCGGCACCGATAACTGCACCCGCTAAAAACTCTTGCATTGCTCTGGACGTCTGAGAAGCCTGAAATGAAAAAACAAATGATTTTAAACATGGATACAAGTTAGGAGCTTCTGTTTACTGTGCATGGCGCCTCAGGTCGACAATTTTAAAGAAATTGCATTTTGCAGGGGTATAACTTCTCTAGCAACTGTTTGTATTGTCGGTGACAGTGCTCTCTCTGTCAAAGGAGAAGTGGAAACTAGGAAAGTTTATCAGGTTGAGCGACTTTTGCCTGTTCACTTAAACACCATTTATTTGCATCAAAAACATATAAACTGGGGAAATTCAAAATAACAGTATGTTCACAATCTTGAAGCGTAAAAATTTAAAAATGTTCAAAGAACCTTAATCCCGAATACGAAATCCTTAAAGAAAGGAAGAACCATGCTGTCCACCCAACCAAACATCTGCTATAAGTCACTGAAGAAATTAATTTTAAGGCCCTCCCAACTTCAACTTATTAAAAACAGAAGAGAAGTTCAGCCTCTAGTCTTTTCAAAAGAAAAGTTCTGCGTGCTATTTTTGGTCCTGTTTGTTCTGATGGCATTTGGAGGAAAAGGTTCAACGACGAACTCTATGGACTGTACGGCAGCACGCTTAGGAAGGCTTAATCATGTTAAACGTATGGACACCAGTGATCCGGTCTGAAAAGTCTTCGAATCCGATCCATTGAGACGGCGCTACAGTGGATGGCCTAGGCTGAGATAGCCTACACGAGTTGAGAAAGACGTCAACCAACTGGCAATGCGTAAGTGAAAACAGCTGACTAGAGAGGCTTGTTGGTTGAGGCTCTAGTCCCGGACGGCAGTGTCAATCAAAGAAGAACTTCATCTTATATCTACACAAATCTTATTTGCATTATTTCAACCCAATAATTGTCTACATTTCCATAAACTGATGTTTAAAGGGCTTTATCCCTGGACAAGCGATTAATAATAATTGGACCAGGGCCTAGCTTGCTCATTAACTACTCGTGTTGTGCGCACTACTGTTCTTTTTAGGAGCAGAAGGTACCTACAGCTTCTTGCCGACTCAGAACGGCGAAGTTTGAAGAGCTCCTTTTCTTAGACAATTAATACTCTTTGAGTGTTGTCAGCAGCTTGAAAGAAAGGTTATGGTGTGAAAAATTCGAGGTGTTGATTCCGGAATCGAGCCTAGACCTTCGGCCTGCGAGCGTTGCACTCTACCAACTACGCCACGGCGACCGCATTTATTCATTATGAACAACCACTCTGCTTACGATTCAAAAGCGATACAAATTTGAATTTTTTGAGGTTAGGGATATGTGAGCGTCGCACTGTACCTACTACGCCACGGCCGTCGCATTCATTTTGAACAACCACTCTGCTTTTCAAAAGCGATGCAAATTTGAATTTTTTGAGGTTAGGGATCCGAACCTTCGCCGGGTTTGTAAAGAACAAACTTTCACATGAAGAACTTGACAATGGTAATGACACTGTTTCGAGGATTCCATTTCTTGGTGGTCTCTATAATTCCAACAGAAATAGATCGTCAAAAGGCTTAACCTCTTCGTCGCTGTATGGATCGCAACTTTTCATTCTAATTGTCAGAACAGCAGTGGGCGTATTTTTGTCGTATTTGGACTGAAGTGACACTTGGCACCTACAAAAGGCACAGATACTTGTCCAATGAGTCTTCCTGAACTAATAAAAGGACGGGACGAATAGTCAGCCGATTATGTGCAGTTCATCTGTTCCACTAACGGCGAAATCTTCATAAACCCAGCAAAAGACAAGTGCGTGGCGTTTTACTTTCTGGAAAGTTGCTGCAATACAGTTGCTCTTGTTACACTTTCTCAGAAGTGGGCTTCCTTTGCGCTCCTTGTTTTTACCCATGCCATTTTCTCTGGACAACATATGTATTCTAATTCCCGTGTAAAAACTGTAAACAAGACATTGTTGATGTCATTTGCAGCTTTACACATAACCATCAAAATTGAGCAAATATGCATGAATGCAACGATTTTCAAACAGCGTTGTGATGGAATGATTTTAAGCGATGTCAATGCATCATTAGTTATTCCAAAACAAGGCACAATAAGGCTCTGAAAGGGCCCATCTTCCACACAATAAGAAGGACGAAATGTGACAACCCAAATTACTGCTGACGGAATGTGGGAGTTCCCTCGAGAAAATGCGCGTGTGGAGAACAGAGTTAATGATGTCAGGTTATTCTATTAAAATTCGATTAGATTGGATTTCCTTCGATTATTTCGGTGATATCTTATTTAGATAGTTGGTAAAATGGGAGTCGGACTAGAAATATAACACACTACAACGTGTTGCATGCATTTCTTGCACACAAAAATCGATAGTCCATGTCTCCTCGTCCGTTCAGTGGGTGTGGTTATTAAAATATGTATTCTCACTCGCTTTTTTTATGAGTTTTCATGTGAAAACGTAATCACTCAATTTCACAAACATAATTTTCCGCACCTTTACAAAAAGCACGTAACTTACATTTTCTGGTATAAGCAAGTTAGCCTCTTCTCGTAATAAGAAGAATCCTGCATTCGATGGTCCGTTTCGAACCAGAACAGGAATCATTCCTCTGTACAACTCCATGAAGCCATATTTCGCCAAAACATACCTTTAAGCAAACAAACTGAAATTGATTTCAAAAATTAAACCACAACACCAATGCAAACCTTACCGAAAAGCTGTGTACGTGTTGCTGAAGTGATTGTGAAACTTTGAGTCTGCCAATAGGGTTTGTACTCTCTCGAATGGCAGCAGGAGTCCTTCAACTGTTCCCGCTGAAAGGCCTGCGATTACTTTGGCTGCGTAATTGTTCATGTGAAACACCTCGACCAGACTTCGTCTGGTCCCGTCATAAACACCAAACATCAGAGCCATTGAGATGGTTTTTTGTGCTAGCGGAGGAAATATTCCTCGGTATAGGAAGGCGAAACCCTCGCGGCGCAGTTGTACGAATGCAGACGTGAAACCGACTCCGTGGAGCATTTGCCGAAAAATCAATTTGTACACAGGGTATGTGACACCTAGGTTGACGACCGCCGAGCCGCATCCGCATGCGAATTCACGCCAATCTAGCGTTATAATTGGAACTGGGGCTGTAACTTTGGTTTCGCAAGACTCTTCCATTGTGGACATAGTTTATAATTTGTTTATTTTACGTCAGCTACAAATCATAGTTTTTACTTTTCAAGTTGGGCTTGCGACGTTTTATTTGCGGATTTTGCAGACAAATACTTAGGCGCAAAATTGAAGATCAAAATACGCCAAACGATGGGTGGAATTGGAATAATTAAAATAATACCAGTAATACTGAAGTTAAGCGAAATTATATAATGTTTCACGAAAAATGTATGCTTGAGGCACAGTAACGTCAGTTAATCACTTTGTTTGAGATTTTTAAACTGCAAGGGCATGAAAGAAGGTTTAGTTTCCGCGGTTCCTTTTGTTTTCAAATTGCTAATACACTATCATTATATTCCACTGTTAGTGGAAAACTGTATTGTAACAGGAAGTCAACAAAAATTACTGTGCTACTCAGGCAGACATCGCAGCCGCCGAATAAACAATCAGCTGATGGTGACAAGTGAAATTTGACAGCTCGCCCACTGCGCGAATTGCAAAATGATAGACGACAAATGTGCACGAAACTTAACGATTTTTGCAAATGTGAAAAATTTAGCCGGGATACACAATGTTTTAACGACGGCCATAAGGGGGTGTGATAGGTAGGTAGGTTAAGGTGGCTGATGAATGCACTTAGTCCCATACAGGATCATTTTACTACCACACCATGTGGGAAGAACCTAAAACCAGCTGGAGCCGATAATAAAATTTAAAATTTCGGCGGGAGGGATTTTATTGAGGGCATGTAGGCCGTTGAGGAAGTAGCATCCAAGGTGCTTGTGTCTGAGGCGCGAGAGCGCCGGGCATGTGTATAACAGGTGTAGGAGAGTTTCTGATTCTTCCTCATCCCTGCAGCTTCTGCAAAACTCGTTTGAGGGAGCTCCTAGGGGGTGTGATAACTTACTAAATTAAATTCGAGATTTGTTTCATATCAGTTTTCTTCATAAATTGATAACTCTTACTTGTGTCGGGTTTTCATGTGATCTAATTTCTATTTGAACTTAGTATGGACGTAAAGAAAGGAAGCGAGGGAAATGTCCTGTAGGCCACAAGATTTTTGGCTAAAGAAAGATTCGTTTGTTACTGAGAAGTGCTTCTGTGAAGCAAGTGTAGAATACAGACTGCTCGCGCCTAAAGTAAATAACTGAAATCAATAGAGGGTAAGCGATCTATATTGTCCTCGTCTTCCGCCATTTGAATTCATCTGGCAATGTTTTTGTAATAATATATGGTTTGTCCATGACTTTCAAAAATAAGCCTATATCAACAATTCGTAAAAAACGTACATGAATTGTTTTTGCTCATTCCAGCCAGATAATTAATTTGTACAATCTTCTAATTCGGGGAAACCACGAAGTTTGAAGGCTGTTATAATAAGGATAACTAAGTAAAAATCAAAAGTAAAAATCAAAATAATATTGAATTTTACATTATTTTATAAGTTGGCGATACAGTTCCCAAGAGGACTAGAGCATCTACCTGCGCTTTGCGTGATATGGCTTTCTGACGAGTGATAGAGACCTACAGGTTTATGCCAATTCCGAACTGAAGCTTAAGAGTGTCTGGTTTTATGAAAATTTACCAAATTATAACATTTAAGGGATATGGTTAAAGTTATTGGTGGATTTTAGAGGTCCCAAAAGTATGGCAAGAGTCATTGGATTCCGCTTTATTGTCGTATGAAAAGTAGAGTACTAAACGGCTTGGAGAGCAAGATATTTGGAGCTGTATGCAACATTTACAAAGATCGCAATGGTTAATAAAAAAACGAAGTCAAAACATCTCTGGGATTTATTTATTCTTGAAATTCGTTGAATTACAACTTTTCTTCTAATTTTTCATTGTGTTTCTAAATTAAGTAGTACGTAGTTGTGGTGGCCGCCGTGGCGTAGTGGGTACAGTGCGACGCTCACACGCCGAAGGGTCTTGGTTCGATTCCCAGCTCAACACCAATTTTTCGAATTTTTCACGGCACCACCTCTTTCGAGCTGCTGACAACACTCAAAGAGTAATAACTGTCTAAGAAAGCTTCTCAAATTTCGCCGTTCGGAGTCGGCAAAAAACTGTAGGCCCCTTCTACTCGTGAGAGAACAGTAGCGCGCACAACACGAGTAGTTGATGAGCAAGCTGGGCCCTGGTCCCCCTATGGACTGTAGCGCCAACAATTATTATTATTAGTTGTAGCTCTTAGGACAATGTTTACACGTTTTTGTGCAATGCCATTAGAAACCACTATAGTCTAGTGGAAAAACGATTAGAGACTTAAAGTCCAATGCGGGAGGCATCGAATTCTTACTCGTACATTTGGTCATCTCGAGCTCTTCATTCTTCTTTTGACAACCGTTATTGCTTTGAATTTTGGAAAAAAAGCTTCTCGCATTTAATTGTGTGGAGATGGACTGAAAGTGTACGCAAAACTCCTCTTCGTACTTCAAAGAAAACAAACATGTTAACAGGAGACTAAATTCGTTAAAACTGGTCTGACACAACCAGAGATGGCATGACTCTCGAGGATGCAGGCTGACCAAATATATGGACCCTAAAGTCAGCTGGAAATCTGGGGCTTTTCTGTTATCTCTAGACAGAAAAGAGTGCAATCGGCGAACAAACGGGAAACTTCACCTTCGCTAAGCGCCTAAGTTGTTTGCTTAGGCTTAGTGATGGCACCCTTTGAGATGCCTGTGGAGAAGGTAAATACATTTTAAAGCACTTCCTCTTTCAACGTCCTGCTTTTGCGAGACTGAAGCCTGTTGATTTGCACTTCACAGGTATTTCCTAGAACAACTTTCATAAAGATTCCTATTGTCCGCGATGCATCTATCCGACTGTATTTAATTTACATACGGACGTATGTGTGCATGTGTCTAAGTAAATTCTCCTCATCTACTTAAAATTGCTATGCAGACAGTACTACTAAAATTGTTCTATTGTACTACCAGACAGTTACTGTCTTCATATAATGTTGTTGCTTGGTTTCCGAGGAAAACCCAGAAACCGCTTCTGTAAAAAAGAGCTTAAGTCTACAGCTCCTATCAGAACAGCGACAAACAGCTGCTGATCAGGTGGAAAAAGAAAAAAACATGTATACGACTGTCGTGTTATCTACACAGCAATTAAAGGTAGATGAGCAGAATTTGCTTATTCTTGCAAATATCCGTGAAGTGCAAATCGATACGCTTCAGTCGCGTTTGACAACATTCGAGAACACGAGTCTTAAAGTTCAATTTATTGCCTTAATCCATCCGATGGAGTCAAATATTTGATTGATTGAAGTTGGCGTTGGATAATTTTCTTTGAATAGGATACAACGAAAACCGGAATACCATCCAAATTTGAGATAGCTGGTATTCACCTTAAAAATTTCGGTATTTTGGGTAGTTGATACATGTTACACAGACACTTAATTCGGGGAATCTCCCATTTACTTGGAATCAAATGAGATCCCATCAACTGTAGTTAAAGGCTTTTAGTTCAGTGCGCCGTGTTTCTTCGATACGTAGACACAAATTTTAGCTTGTTGTACAGACAATTCAATTAAGTATTGAGCTTTCAAATGCTCTGAAATAAAGAATAATGCAAAGACGGACAAACCTATGTATGTCAAGTCTCACAAAACGAAATCAAAACAGAGACTTATGCCGTAAACTTAAAAAAAGTTTCAATTATAAGAAATATTGATGTGATTTGATAGCATCCCATCCGCTATTAAAACTGCAATCGTTTCATTAAAAAACAAATAAAAGAAGTTGATTTAAAAAGCAATCGTGAATTTCCCAAAAGCAAAGAAACAAAACAAAAAAATAAAAATAGAAATTAAATTAAAAAAAGGAATAACAATCTTTCAAAGGGCATTGAATAGGGGAGGTACATTTAAAGCTTTCTTATGAATATTTGTGAACAATACCACCAACAAGTGTGGACTCAGAACGGGCCTTTTCAGCTGCTCGACAAATTACCACCAAATAAGATCGAGGTTAGGCGACGGTGCGTTGGCTAATACATTTTTAAATCATATTTTACTTTCAAATCATCAGGAATACTAATCACTTGTGCGATATAATGTAATATATATAAAAAAGTTGGATTTGTTATTGTTAAACTATTCTATATTAAAAATAAATGTTTTGTTGTGTACTATTTCTAAATAATAACATAGCCTTTAGAAAGTTAATACTAATTTTGTTTACATTTTTAAACAAATACTAACGGTTCTAGTAACAAAAATATTAAATATCAGTATCGAAAATATTTAATATTTAACGGTATTGCATTCCATTCCGTTTTAAAACAATTGAAACACATATAAGATGTGTTTCAGTACTGTCTGTACGAAATTCTGAAGTTTTTGAAGAGATTTGTTAAGGAGTGGGGGTTAATCTTTCTCAGAAAGAGGCAAAGTACGGGAACGCATCTAAACCAAATATGTAAAGTAAGTCATTAAGAAATGTCAAATTCACTTTTTCACTACAGAAAACAAAATCAACGACAAAATTTGAAAGATATATTATATGTATACAGTATCGGACAAAACAATAGCACCGTATTACACCTCGCAATATTTTGCCCAAAAAAACTGTCTGAAAGTAAATCAATTTAAATGAATTTTATTTATGTTACTTAGGTAAACAACAGATCTTAAAATATTTAAAAACAAACTATACAACTTCTGCACTTAAAAAATATAATAAAAAATAAAGAAATTCGACAAAATCAAACGCGACAAAACTAAAGCACGAGCATGTTGCGCCAGCTACCTTCGATTATTCCCCTGATTTTTTTTTTATTTATTTATTTCTATATTAGAGTAAATTAACTGTTACATTCCCTGCAATCGTGCTATGCTACAAATTACGTTCATTTGTAAGTTATTAGTGATACAAAAGGATTTTTGAGAGCAAAAACGTATTTTAAAATGGCGCGTAATAAGTATTCCACCGAATTTAAAGAAAAAATTATTGCTGATTTTCATGCAGGGGATGCAGTTAATTGCAAAGCTAAAAAATATAGGATACACCATTCCGTCGTTTCTCGTATTACAAGCCGGTTTCATAATTCTGGTAGCCTCGAAACTAAACATCGTGGTGGAAGGTCCAGGAAAACCAGCATACGCGATGATCAAGGAATAGTGCGGGCTATTAAAAGGACCCGTTCATGTCTGCAAGGGCAAAAGGAAAGGAATTAGACTTGGCTGTCTCCACCACATCCATCCAGCGAAGGATGGTAGAAGCCGGTTTCCTTTCCCACCGTGCTGTTAAAAAGCCATTCATCTCGCCGAAAAATCGAAAGGCGTGGCTTGCATTTGCTAAGGAACGCATCAGCTGGACCATTGCCAAATGGAAAACCTTTTTGTTCTCTGATGAATCCAAGTTTAACCTCAAGGATTCAGATGAAATGAAGCACGTTTGCAGACCAAAAGGCGAAAGACTGAATCCACGATTTACAAAAGGACAGTAAAACAAGGGGAGGTAGTATTATGGTCTGGGGATGCTTTTCTAGCCAGGGAATCGGGCTAATTCATAAAATTGATGGAATAATAGATCGTTTCATGTACAAGGATATTCTTCAAAGTCTAATGTTTCCATATGCTGTAGAAGAGTTGCCCTTAAGATGGATATTCCAACATGATTACGATCCGAAGCACACCGCGAAAATTTTACAAAAATGGTTTTCCGATAAAAAAAATCAATGTTTTCAAGTGAACAGGGCAGTCCCCAGATCTTAACCCCATAGAGAACTTATGGGAGATTGTTAACGAAAGAGTTCATCGGGAAAGGTGTAACGGTAAGGATTCGCTTTTTGGTCAAGCTGAAATTGCTTGGAAGAATATCCCCGCAGATATCATAAATAATTTAATTTAGTCAATGCCCCGGAGATGTAAAGCTGTTATTAAAAATAATGGGTTTGCTACAAAATATTAATAAAAAGAGATGTTTAAAAGAAAATTGAAATAAGTGCTTTAGTTTTATCGCGTTTGATTTTGTTGAATTTCTTTATTTTTTATTATATTTTTTTAAGTGTAGAACTTGCATAGTGTGGTTTAAAATATTTTAAGATCTGTTGTTTACCTATGTAACTGTGTAAACCCGTCTTAACGATACCTGTGTCTAGCTTGTTATCTCTTTCTAATAGCTCAAATGTCACTTAGAGTGAGATATTTTCATGGATTCATTCGCAGTTTTGTTATAACCCGAATCGGACGTTTCAGTGAAATAAATTTATGTTCTTTCTTGTTTTCTGAACTACGCTTTTTACTTAGTTTTTCTTTCGCCAATTTACTGAGCGCGAACAGTAACATAAATAAAATTCATTTAAATTGATTTATCTTCAGACAGTTTTTTTGGGAAAAATATTGCGAGGTGTAATTTGGTGCTATTGTTTTGTCCGACACTGTTCCCGTACCCGAAAAAACAACAATGTGCGTTCCCGTACACTGAAAAAATGGGTTTTACGTCATATGATCGCAAACGCTCACTCTGTGCGCACACCAAATAATTTGACAGAAAACAAACAATCTACCCACAAATATTTTTTCTTGCCCATTTTAAGGCAGAGGGAGGAAATACGTTACTCTCCTGAGAGAGCGCCCATTTGACATAAAACCCATCTTTTTCAGTATACAGGAACGGATATTGTGTTGTTTTGTACTGTTTTGTGTTGTTTTTTCGAGTACGGGAACACACCCATATTCTACAGAAAATGTCAAAGCCCCACGCGTTATTGTAATTTATGTTTAATACAAATGATGCGAAGGTACGCCCAATGGAAATATTTGAACATCTCTTCGAACAGTCCAAAAACTGAGCTTATAACTTCTATACCCACGTATCCGAGGTGAACAAGTCAAAAAAAAAAAGACTTTTGATCGCCCCAGAGTGGATTTATAATCTATAGAATTTACTTTCTATAACATTTTTAAGAACAATGCGGCAAACCTATTTAAAAAAAAAGTTCCATTCCAGATTTGCAGTTCTATAGTGTCTGCACATACTTGAACTATTTTATTTGTTATTCAACTTACTGTTCCAGGAAACTGTCGATAAGCTTCTTCACGCAGCACGAAAAACGCAGCATTGGCTGGACCATTCCGAGAAATGACAGGAACAACTCCTCTGTACAACTCAAAGAAACCATGATTTCCCACCACATACCTGCAAACAACATCTTTCAATCATCACTATTAAGCAAATTGACCCTTTCTCACCTCACTGCGCTGAATGTGTTCGTAAACTTCGAATAATGTCTAGCATCAACCAACAAAGTCTGTATTCGTTCAAATGGCACAAAGGCGCCTTCACATATCCCGGCAGTAACTCCAGCAAGCACTTTCGCGTAGAATGCATCCACATCATAATAATGCACCAATCCGCGTCGTGATCCATCGTAGACGCCAAACATTATGGAAAAGGTACAGCTCTTCTGAATTAATGGTGGAAAAATCCCTCGATAGAGGCGTCCCATCCCTTCGTCTCGTAATTCTGAGAACGCACTTCTCAGACTGATTCCCATAAGCATCTGACGGTAAATTAACTTGTAAAGCGGGTACAGTGTCAGGAGATTGCAACAAGCAGCACCGCAACCGCACACAAACTCATGTCAGTCGAAGAGAATAAAATCTTTTTGTGGCATTTCCGATCGCGCGGGAGGTGAGTTTTCATGCTTTGAACCACTCATTGGAATGAATCCTGTTTTTAACTTAAAACTTATTTTGTTTTGAAATAAGAAATGAGAACTGAATAAGCATCGATAGTCATATAATAAAATCTGAAAAACTATGACAAGGGAGTCAAATGAATGAAGTGTACATCAAAGTGTACTTAGTTTTCTTAACTGCGTTAGTTAAATAAGGAATCAATTTCAGTCAACAAACTTTGAAACCTTTTGAGTTCGAGCTTAACCATTTCCTCCTTATTGGATCGTATCAGTTACATTGACGTCGAGGCTTACTTTCGTTGCCAAAAGTTTCCCCTTCGTTGTTATGCTTTCGTCGAAACAGACAGGCTCTTCAAACTATACCCAAAACTAACTACGAGTAGTGGAATTCGCCATTTCAAAAATAAAAAAACAAACAAATGATGATTTGTATGGAAAGGAGTTGTCAGCTTCCTACTGAAAAGAAATTTGAGTGTCTCTGTCATATTGAGAAATCATTTACACAAAGGGTCAGCAGTCTTACAAGCTTTGACGCTGAAGGTAGCCCCAAGCGATGTATATAATAATAATAATTGTTGGCGCTACAGTCCAAAGGGGGACCAGGGCCTAGCTTGCTCAGCAACTCGTGTTGTGCGCGCTACTGTTCTCTCACGAGTAGAAGGGACCTACAGTTTTTTGCCGACTCCGAACGGCGAAATTTGAGAAGCTTTCATAGACAGTTATTACTCTTTGAGTGTTGTCAGCAGTTCGAAAGAGGTGGTGCCGTGAAAATTTCGAAAAATTGGTGTTGAGCTAGGAGTCGAACCTAGACCCTTCGGCGCGTGATCGTCGCACTCTACCCACTACGCCACGGCGACCACGGCGATGTATATACCTACAGAAATTTCTTGGTATTGTAATTTCCTTCATGGCGAACCAATTTGCCGAACACTAATTTTGTGTTGTTTCCTTAAACCGTGGACATGTGTAAAAGCGGAGCGCAAGTGAATGAACTCCACGCTGAAATCGTGGTTGTGCTACAATGCAATTGCCGACTTGTACAACAAAAAATGAGGTTTTCTTGGGAACGTGGTTTGAAACAGGAGTGAGAAAAGAGGAAAATATACAGCTTCACAGCTGTTCGATCAGTTGATTTCCCTTAACAACTCACGAACTTAATGGTTTTTTTTTTTAAATTCTTGGCTTATATTTGAAAGTTATGGACGAAAAATCTGCCAAATGAAGTCAAAGCGCAGAACGCAAGGAAGCTATGAGCTTAAGTGGTTTCTGGCCAAAATTGAAATTAGTAGTCGACTCGCGAACCAGATCATAAACGACTTAAGCTCGGTGAGCATGCTCATCGTTTAGGAGTTTCTTCAGCGTGGAAACTTGTAAAACATGTGTACGTCCAATAGGTACATCCTTACTTTATTCCGAAAGGAACGATACGATTAAATGCCATAATTGTTTGCTTTTTATAATTGACGCGTGCAAAAGGGGTTGCGAGTACCCTTAAGTGACCGGATCAAGTTACAGCACGGGCCGAAGGTATAGAGGAAGAGAGGGAGAGGAGGTACCGATGCGCATTGGTTTTAAATGCCTGTGGATTGTAATGAGGAGGAAAAATTGAGCTGGGAAGAGCATTCCAGATTCGTGTAGTGCTGCTAAAGATCGAGTTAAGTTTTATACTCACATTACGATGGCACATCATCATGGAGTATTACAAACCTAAGCAAGGTTTGCATCTGGTTCAAATTTTTTACCAAAATGCGTGTCAGTCACCTTATTTTAGGACTTTTGTTTTCCCACGCCCCATTTGTTTGCCATAACAACATTTAAACGTCAAGTAAAAAAAATGATGGGCCAGCGACACAAAGACAAGTGCAATGTGAACCAAAGAAGTACGCCCAGTGAACACAATTTTGTCACCGCTAACACTTCCGTTAAAGAGGACACAAAGCAATCACTCACACGATGTTCTCAACACTTCTGTCTCGTCATTGTGTCGAAAGATCTTGGCCTGCATCTTCTAAAGATCAATTTGTCATAGTTTCGAAATTTGAACTTTTCATTTAATATATCCCGGGACTGCCATGTAAGGGGCGCTACTAACAGAAAGTCCATAACAGGTCTGTTCCAATTCATATGTGTACAGAGATTTGTAGTTCAGTAGTTTGGGTAAAAATCTCTCTTGCAGAGAGAAATTCTACCGAAACTTGAGACACAACTTTTCGTATAAATTCGCGGAATTAAATAGGTACGTTCCAATTGCTCTGAATTGCTACGAATGTCTACGAATTAGCCCGAAAAATTCCGAAAAAGCGTTCCATTACCTAATTTTTTCGTAGAAGAGAGAGCTCGTGAGAGAGCAAAATATTTCCCCTCCCTACGAATTGCTGCTGAAGAAAAATCAGGTTTAAGGATGGTGAATTTGATAGAAAAGAAATGACCATACCCTTGTTCAGTCAACTGCGCTACAGACTTGAGTCTGATTGCCGTGTCATCGGCAATTTTTTTCCTAGATCTTATCGGCTCTACATGTACCTACAACTGACCTCTAGACTTGATTGCTTATAATAGTGGTGTCATACGGTAGAAACGATTGCAAGATTTGCGGTGTTACTCGAGTTCGTGGTGATTGATTACTGTAAAATTTATAATAATAATTGTTGGCGCTACAGTCCAAAGGGGGACCAGGGCCTAGCTTGCTCATCAACTATTCGTGTTGTGCGCGCTACTGTTCTCTCACGAGTAGAAGGGACCTTCAGTTTTTTGCCGACTCCGAACGGCGAAATTTGAGAAGCTTTCTTAGACAGTTATTACTCGTTGAGTGTTGTCAGCAGCTCGAAAGAGGTGGTGCCGTGAAAAATTCGAAAAATTGGTGTTGAGTCGTTGTTGGGAGTCGAACCTACACCCTTCGGCGTGTGAGCGTCGCACTCTACCCACTACGCCACGGCGACCACAACTGTAGAATTTACTAGGTATATTAGTATGAAATGAGCTTTTTTTGAAAATAAAACACTTATTATTAATGGGAATGTAAAAATATTTTATTCAAAGTATTGGTCATTCTTTCCTATACATTTTGACCACCTTTCTGGCAATTTGTGAATTCCACGCCAATTAAATTGTTCATCTTTTAAAGCAAACCAATCAGACACCCAATTTGCAACCTCCTCGTAGAAATCAAAGTGCTGCTCAGCCAATGCGTGTCCCATCGATGAAAGCAAATGGTAGTCGGAAGGAGCCAAGTCTGGTGAATACGGCGGGTGGGGTAGCTGCTCCCAGCCAAGTGTTTTGATTGTATTCTGAAAAGGTTTTGCTTTGTGTGCAGGTGCATTGTCATGGAGCAAAATTATTTTACCATGTCTTCTGGCCCATTCTGGTCGTTTCTCGATCAATGCATGGTTCAAATTGATCATTTGTTGTTGAACGGTTTCATCAGGTCTTAGGAGCTCGTGGTACAACACATCTTTCTGGTCCCACCAAACACAAAGCATTGCCTTCTTGCCGAATCGATCGGGTCTTGCAGTCGATGTTGATGGTTGTCCCAGATTAACCCATGATTTTTTCCGTTTAGGATTCTTAAAATAAATCCATTTTTCATCGCCAGTAACAATCCGATGCAAAACCAATTTTCTTTCGTGTCTTTGAAGCAAAATTTCACAAGTGTTCTTTCGGTTTTCCATCTACCTTTCATTCAATTCATGTAGCACCCATTTTCCACACTTTTGGATCTTTCCCATAGGTTTTAAACGGTCAGAAATTGTTTGTTGTGCAACATTTAACATTGCTGCCATTTGCTTTTGACTCAAAGTGTCATCTCCATCCAATATCGCTTGCAATTCGGCGTCTTCAAACTTTTTTGGTGGTCTTCCACGTTCTTCACTTCTCACATCAAAATCATTATTTCTGAACCGTTGAAACCATCTTTTGCATGTTGCTTCTGATAGAGCATCGTCACCATATGCCTCGAGAAGCATTCGATGTGACTCTGCAGCACTTTTTTCTTCAAATGAAAACAAAAAAGGAATGCTTTCCGCAAATCATCACTTTCTGGTACAAAATTCGACATTCTTAACACGATGAAAAAATATGATGTTGTCTGTTCAATGACTTGATGTATACTAAATATTTTTCACAAATGTCATAGCAAACAAACAAAGAAAATAAGGCCTCGTTCACAACAAATGTTCAATATCGAGACATTTGTATCTTGACGCTCACTTCATACGGGTATATCTGTTATATTCGCTTAGATGACACAGTTTTTTTGATTTCAAATTTGTTTCAATTAAATTCAATGCTATTTTTATATACTAGACAAATTTTCTTAAAACTAGCTTAGATGACACAGTAGCACTACATCCGTATCCCGTTCCACTGCTACTTGCATTCAGATTTAAGTATATTTACTTGTGATTTAATTTCGGTCCTTTTTCAATATTTTCGCCTTTCAGAAACGCTGAATTAGGATTTAAAGTTTTACTCCCAACTCTCAAAATTTGTCGCGCTGCGTTAAACAAATTGTTACGTATGCTGCGTATTCTTATTCCGATGGCTATATTGATAGCGTGAAAATGTAACAGGCCAAAGAGAGAGTTTAAAGAAAAGAAAAAAGAAAGAGTAAGATTCAAAAGCTCAGTTGAGGCCTTAACGCAAATACCAGAGATTACAATAAAGCGTGTGAAACCAAATTAATTTTGTTTCTGTTATTCTCTTTAGCTTAGGTTCCTTTTTCGTTAAAAAAAAACCACCTCTGCCATAAAAAGAGGGAATCGGTGGCATCCAGTCATTCAGAAGCTAACAAGCACAATAAGGACACACAAGAGTCTGTCTATCTATAAATTCCAAACAAATCAAAAAAATAATCCAGTAACACAATATTATGATTTTATTAAAATGTTGTCATATAGTACAAAATAACTGAATAAAAAATGAAACAAGATGAAGTAAACAAATTCCAAATGTTGATGCAATGCGGGTTCGGAAACGGGATTGTCTATTCGCTTGCGACTAAAGTTATGTTGTCATTCCCAATAATCATGTTCAGAGACTGTCTCAGCAGCGTATCGCCGCGCTCCATCATGTTGTCTAAATTCGTCCACAGAAGGTAGAACATCGACGCGAAAAATAACACTTTAACGAAGAGATCCAGGTAGTAGAGACGTTTCAAGACCCTCCTGGCATGTGTGAGTGTGGCTTCGGTTTCGCCGAGCATGAAGGTCCGCATGCCATTGATGTACGATCGCAGGTAGTCTTCCCAGTGAATCTGTTCGCAGATATCGAATATGTCCTGGTCGACTGGACTTAGCTTCGAGTTAAGTTCGCAGAGACGTTCATTTTTGAACTCCCAGGTTTTCGTTGTGTAGTACTGCAGTAAGCTCAGGCCGCCGGAGATTTTGTTTTGCACCTTCACCAAACTGGAAATGCACAAATTGAATGAGGACTGACACTATCAGCGTGAGCCGACAACTTACAATGGCTTCTGACCGAAAATAAGCAACCAAAAATCAATGAAGTACGCTGGCAGGTAGTGGAAGAATATCACGCAGAATAAATGCTCGTAGTAGCTCTTCTTGATGGAGCCGTTCGGGTACCACAGCGAGAAACTGAGTGGAGTCTCGTAAAACAGGCGTTTGCCAGACTCTATGCTCTCCCCCCAGGTCATGAGGAGTTTGTTGGACAAGCAGACGTTAATAAATTCGACACCGTTTGTTTTTCTTTTGCTGCGATCCCAACCTGCGGCTATTAACGCGTTGATTGCGGTGTCAACTGGAATGATTGTTGCTGGGAAGTCCGGGTTGCAGTGCATTGAACGCAGTACGCCACGAGCTGCTCCGATCATGAGTCCTGTGGGTCCGTTTACACCTTCAATCCAACCGGGGAGGGGCTCTTTTATTGACGCGGTGACTGTGAAAGAAATATTTCTGTTTGTAGTAAATTTGAATTTCAGTTGAGACTTCAAGAAACATTTTCAATTCAGCTAGAGTGAGATATAATGAGTCAGTCGTTCTCAAGCTAAAACGACCTGTCGGCATCGGGGATTCGTTCAAGTTCGTAAACTACAAAGTTTTAACACAGTCTGTACGACCCTTCATGATATTAAGTGTAAACCGTCTGTGATCATTATTGTGAGCTTGGGCCAGAGAAGTCAACGATCAGATTTTTACTCCGTGGGAGATCCTGGAACAGAGGCAAGATGTGTAAAACTACATCTATTATCTATTTGCCACCTTGAAACCGACATATGACGGCGCTTAAAGGCACGAGCTAATTTTTAATTTTTGCATCTTTGCCTAAGCTGGGAGATTTTGAAAAACAACGGTGGCTGCCGTGGCGTAGTGGGTAGAGTGCGACGCTCACACGCCGAAGGGTGTAGGTTCGATTCCCAACTCAACACCAATTTTTCGAATTTTTCACGGCACCACCTCTTTTGAGTTGCTGGCAACACTCAAGGAGTAATAACTGTCCAAGAAAAAGCTTCTCAAACTTCGCCGTTCGGAGTCGGCAAAAAACTGTAGGTCCCTTCTACTCGTGGGATAACAGTAGGGCGCACACCACGAGTAGTTGATGAGCAAGCTAGGCCCTGGTCCCCCTTTGGACTGTAGCGCCAACAATTATTATTATTAACGGTGAGACAAATGTATTGCAGGGCGAATTACTTTGGACAAAACTGAAACGGACGGACTGCCCGCAGAGCTATTTAAAGCAGCTGGACTTGATTTTTGTTGTGTTGTTTGTCCGGTCCACAAGAAAGGAGACCCCTTTGGCTGCGCCAACTATCGAGGGATTAGCCTCCTTAACATCACCTACAATAAACTCTCCTGAAGTGGAAGCGGCTAAAATGGGTCTGGCGATAAATGATGACAAAACAAAGTACATGCTGTCATCAAGAAAGGACACACAACATCGACATCTCAGACAGAGCGTCACACTAAGCAGCAGAAACTTCGAGGTAGTTAAGGACTTCGTCTACCTCGACTCCGCGGTAAATAGAGACAACAACACCAGAACCAATATCAAACGCAGAATCACTCTCGGCAAAAGCTCAAGAGGCAAGCGATAGCCCACAAGGGGACCAGGGCCTAGCATGCTCATCAACTACTCGTGTTGTGGGCAGTACTGATCATCCCAGTCCTGCTCTATGGCGCGGAAATCTGGACGTAACTAAAATCGGATAAGGAAGCCCTTAGTCTATTCGAGAGAAATAGACGATTTTTGATCCTGTTTGCGTTAATGTCAGTTGGAGGATTTAGCGACGAATTCTATGGGCAGTACAGCGACATCCGCCCGGTCCTGCGTCTTCCGAGACGACTAAAGCATCGTATTGACATCACTGCCCCGACCCGAAAAGTTTTAGAATCCGAGCCATTGCGACAACGCAATAAAGGGCCTAGGCAAAGATGGCGCACACAAGCGGAAAATATGCCATTCAACTGAGAGTGCATGACTGGAAGCAGCTGGCTAAAGATAGTGCGAGATGAAAGTTGCTTGGTAAAATGAACAAAATCAGTTATTATTATGCAGGGGAAATTTTCTTTCCTTGGTCGGCTTTTTTGGTCACTGTCGATTTTCAATGAAACCAGGTTATTTCATTGATATTATCCCAACGTGCGAAATGGATAGGCATGTTGGTAGAGGCCCAGGTCCACTCCAGACTGTAGCGCCAATCAAAAGAGAAGAAGGCAATAGAAGGCCATCAGGTCATTGTTCACGATGTGTTTAGATAAAACAAAGAACTAGGAAAACTATCCTCCTCTTACGTTGTTAAAACTGCTTAGAGCATATGAGAAGTAAACCTGTAGACTTAAAAATTTGAGTGGTCAAAATTTAGCTTTTAGAGTCAAACAACTCGTCAACTACTATTTATGGAAAAATTATGCATGTGCATATCTGTGATTCTTTTGGTGGCTTATGTGGCTTAGCGTGAAATAGGTGGAAAAAATAGACACAATTACCTTAACTATTTGCTGAGTTAGTAAATGATGGGCGTCAAGCAATGGCGCCAAGCAATGGCGTCACCAATCATGCATCGACTGTCAAAAGCTTTAAGAATGACAAATAAAAACAATTAACATCATTCTTAAGGCTAAGCAACTATTTTTTACGAAGTTCATTCAACTCAGATTGTGGTCAGGTCTCGTTTTATTAATTTTTGGATAGTCATTGACTGTCAATTGAAAGACTTATTCATGCATTTAACCAATTGAATTAAAAAACACCGCCAACCATACTAAAGGTGCCGCTCGTAAACAAAACATCTTCACGGGTTTGGAGGTATACAAAAGTATAAACCGGAACTTGTATTATCATGGGAATGGTACTTATGACCGTGAACTTTTGGTTTGCATTGTCATAAGTCTGGATGCCTCTATCTGAATCACAAATACATGAATCGGATAATTTGTTGGTACTCAATGTAACACGTTTCGATGTTTTCTATCCTTATGAAAGCACTTAAACTACGAATTGCATTTCAATAGTTCATTGGGTGAGTTTTCAGAAATAAACAACCGTTTTAACGGCTTTGGGGAAAGTGGTTGGAAGAGAATAATCCTGTTTGAACCAGAAAGCCTGTTTTCAAGTGGATACGAGTATTTGGCAACAGAATCTAGTTATTCATCTTCCGAGTTCTGAGCTCAGAGCAAGGAGCACTTTATACGATTTAATAAATAAAGCGTTGGCAAAAATCAACTTTTTTGAGATGATTTAAAACTTCAGTAGAGGGTTTTATAGCTCATAACCAGAAAAAGTCATATGAGCAACTTGTAAAAATTCATTTTCTCTCACTTTTTTTCTGACACGAGGTGTTTATGACTAACGCAATCCACGGGTCTGTTGTTCTGTATGTATACACAAGAATGAAAAAACGAATAAAGAAATAAAACATAGATCCTGTGATAACTTCTAAGGCATGGGAGCGTCTTTTACTTTTGTGTGCCAACATAGTAATCAAAGCAATGTTGACCTAATTTATTCTAGGTCTTTCTGCTGAAAACCGGACTTTGAATAAATTTCAGGCAATAAAAAGAGATGCTCTGAGAGTTCAGTAAGTTTAGGTATTATGACGATATTTGGTATTTAAGAGTAAAATATTTAAGAGATGACATACAAGTCAAAAGATAAAGAAAGGAACGTCTTTAGTAAATGACTGTCCTGAGCTTTGTACATTTTTTATCAGTTCTTAAAAGACTTATTTACATGTGTCAAGTGCTAAATTAACTAGAAGATTGGAAGAAATTAGGTAAACAATTCATTTCTGTTTTATTATTTTTTTCTCCGTTCAAGGGGAGCTGTACAAAAAATTTAAGGAACAAAAGTGACTTTTTGACGATCGACTTGTGGGAGAAAATTCCGCTTGAACGCAGTAAACTATTAAGTTGTTTCGAAACCACTGCTAATTCGCATTGATTGACGCATTAAATGAACCGTAATTTGCGAAGGTAAAATTTTCTTAAAAAAATTTCACAAAACGAAACTGCGCCCAATCGGAAATGGAAAGTGAAATGCAAGGCAAAGACCTGTCCTTATGAGAAATTGAGAAACATAGGTCGGTTTATTCACTTTCTATTTCTTTAAACTGTGCATTTTAAAACTTACTATTGACGTTTATAAAAAAGTGTCGCCAGTACACTTTAAAGAAACTTTTAAAAAATTCATCCATTAATGCAGCTCGATTCCGATTTCCGATTCCCGGCTCAACACCAATTTTTTGAATTTTTCATGGCACCGCCTCTTTCGAGCTGCTGACAACACTCAAAGAGTAATAACTGTCTAAGAAAGCTTCTCAAATTTCGCCGTTCGGAGTCGGCAAAAAGCTGTAGGTCCCTTCTACTTGTGAGAGAACAGGAGCGCGCACAACACGAGTAGTTGATGAGCAAGCTAGGCCCTGGTCCCCCTTTGGACTGTAGCGCCAACTATTATTATTATTATTAATGCAGAAACCAAATTAAAAGGTAATTGTAAAACTCAAGTGCTGTGTGCGTCAAGAAATAAGTGTATTACGTGTTGATATAACAGTATTCTGTTTTAAGCGTCCGCCAAAACATCAAATGTCTTCTAAGTATTCCTC
Organism: Eristalinus aeneus; assembly: GCA_955652365.1. Lineage (NCBI taxonomy): Eukaryota > Metazoa > Arthropoda > Insecta > Diptera > Syrphidae > Eristalinus > Eristalinus aeneus. The sequence continues at coordinate 23,411,689 of OY019130.1, forward strand.
AAAAATTCAACGATGAATACATAATAAAATGAAATAAATTCTTACCAATTGATGGTCGGCATACAACAATGGGCAGCTTTTTCTCAAATGTGCTCACTAATCCCTCAGTTAGGGCCTTACTGTACGCATATGTATTGGGTAATCCGTTTAATAGTCTGCAAAAAGAAAAACTCAAAAGATTACAACGTCCCTCCACAAATGCGAACATTAATACCAACCTAGGAGTAATCAGTTCCAATGCTGCATCATCTAAAGTTCGCACCATTTCAAGAATGCCATAGGGGTCATTTGGCGGCACATATGCCCTCTCTTCTAGTACGCTTTCATTGCATTGACAATACGATGTGGAAACATGTACCAACACCTTCAAATTGGTCATTAATTCGGCCAACTGCAAGACCTTTCGTGTTCCAGCCACATTCATTTCGACCATCGGTCTAAGCGGCTGATCAAAACGCACATTAGCCGCACAATGGAACACAACGTCCACGTTAGAGATTAATTCGTTCAAATCGTTCTCGCATATTCCAAGGCCATCCTCAAGTATATCACCCTTAATTAGTCGGATTTTATTCACTACATCGGGATTTTTGTCCAAGACTTTATCGAAGATCTGAAACAACAATTAGATTGCGGTTAGATATTGACAATAGAATCGTTGAAAAGCACTTAAACATTGTGGGGGGTAGAGATAAAATTTACAACTAACGCGGGCGACACGCCTTTTGATAAAGAAAAATGTACAAACATTTTTCGGTCACTATTTGGGGGCCTGCTGCCATGAATGATTGTTCAATCGCTTCAAAGAGATAGCGTGGTTAGTGGTTCAGTGGTTAACATTCGCCAAGATAGAATCTATCCACACGGTTTTTATTCACAGATGGCAATATTTTTGTTCCCTGAATGTTTTAGGTGTCTGTCATACAAGAGGTGTGACATAATTGAGTCGACCAGACAATGATTTCAGCGCGTCTGAATATTGCTTAAAGCTTATTTGCGTTTTGAAGTGGAACACTGACTCCACTTTTAGCTCGAGATGAGACTTTTACGGTATCAAATGGTGTACATCCTGGCAAAGAAGCCTTCATTTCTTCACATGTTGAACGAAAATTTATCTCCCTTATCTAAACTTTCATTAAGCTTATGCAAAACTTATACCGAAAGAGATATGTAAATATGGTCTATCAGCCATTTTTCTCTACCAATAAAATCTGGGTGTAAGCATTAATTTCTCAGTTTTTTTAATTTCTTATGTGGCCGCAGTGGCCTAGTGGGTAGAGTGCGACGCTCTCACGCCGAAGGGTTCTAGGTTCGATTCCCAGCTCAACACTAATTTTTCGAATTTTTCACAACATCACCATCATTATCAAAGGGCAGTAACTATCCAAGAAAGCTTCTCAAACTTTGCCGTTCGGAGTCGACAAAAAACTGTTGGTCCCTTCTACTCGTCAGAAAACAGTAGCGTGCACAACACGAGTAGTTCATGAGTAAGCTAGGCCCTGGTCTCCCTCTGGACATTCGCGCCATACAAATCCAAATGTGAGAGATGAGGAAGCAGTGGGTCTTTTCTCCTATTGGTTTCTGGTTACAAAACACCAGTACTCGTGGATGCTCCTCTATCAGCTAAGAAAAATTATGTGCTTCATGGCAACTTCCTTTTGTATCAATATCGTTTCCATCTGTGGGTAAGTGCGAGATAAGCTTCTTTTGCTTGAGGGTGGCAATGAAAACCAACTGAATTTGATACTGACTGAAGTGTACCTCAATGGGTTGCGCTGTCGAAGTTAAGCATATGGATGTGAATTAAGCTTGAATGACATTCATTTGACTCTCGTAGCAGTTGAACTTCGAAGCAGATAGCCGCAACTTCCATTACATCCAGTGCATCCATACATGTTTGTTCAAATGAAGCGTGATTTTTTAGCTATTATCTTTTTGGCAACACTGGCTTAAACAGCTGACGCACGTTTCGTGTTTTGTTTCACTGTCAAACATCTTCAGTTTGGTCTATAATTTAACTATGAATCGTCTTACAAACGAACAACGCTTGCAAATTATTGAATTTTATTAACAAAATACGTGCTCTGTTAAGAAAGTTCATCGCGCGCTTGTTCCACTTTATGGTTAAAAATGCACGAAGCTCATTTTTGGCTCAATGGGTACGTAAATAAGCAGGATTGTCGATTTTAGAGTGAAAATCAGTCAGAAGCATTGCAAGAGTAACCAATGCATCCAGAAAAAGTCACAGTTTGGTGGTTATGGGCTGGTGGCATCGTTGGACCGTACTTTTTTAAAGATGATGCGAATCGTAACTTAACTGTAAATGATGAGCGCTACCATGAGATGATATCCAACTTGTTTTTGCCCAAAATGCAGGAGCTTGACTTGCATGACATGTGGTTTCAACAAGATGGTGCCACATGCCACACAGCACGCGCAACAATGGATTTATTGAGAGGTGAGTTCGGTGAACATTTTATTTCACGTTCGGGAATGGTCAATTGGCCACCTAAACCGTGCGATTTAACACCTTTAGACTATTTTTTGTGTGGGGCTATGCCAAAGCTCATGAATACCATACACAGACAAGCCCGCTTCAATTGACGCATTGGAAGACAAAATTGAAGCATTTATTCGTGAGATATCGGCCAAAATGTTGAAAAGACTATGCCAAAATTGGACTAAGCGGATGGACCGTCTGAGGCGCAGCTAAGGTCAACATTTGCATGAAATAATCTTCAAACATTAAATTATATGGACCGCACTATTTCATTCAAAAGAAAGATTTCATGCATTTTTCTGAATTTTATGCGTTTTTTTTTAAATACTTTCCCAGAGCTTTTAAAAAACCACACTTTACAAACGCCCTTATAGAATCCTTTGTTCTTAAACTTCACATTTTTAAGAAGGTTAAGAAGCGCTAAATCCTTGATAAAGTTGGGAAGTTAAGCAAACTGAAAATTTTCTTACTATAAGATAATACTCGGAATTTTTATGGAATACAAAGATTGACAATCTTAAATCTACTCTTTGATGTTCCTGTAATTGAAAATTTGATCAAAAGTTTTTTGAAAGGTTCAATCTTCAAAAATTTGCATCCCAGATTGTGGTCGCCGTGGCATAGTGGGTAGATTGCGACGCTCACACGCCGAAGGGTCTAGGTTCGATTCCCAGCTCAACACCAATTTTTCGAATTTTTCACGGCACCACCTCTTTGGAGCTGCTGACAACACTCAAAGTGTAATAACTGTCTAAGAAAGTTTCTCAAACATCGCCGTGCAGAGTAGGCAAAAAACTGTGGGTCCCTTCTACTCGTGAGAGAACAGTAGCGCGCACAACACGAGTAGTTGCCGAGCAAGCTAGGCCTTGGTCCCCCTTTGGACTGTAGCGCCAACAAGTAGTAGTAAGTAGTGTCACAATCTTCCAACGACACAGTGTCATTCCATTCAACAAGCAAGGTTCGCGACAGTCAGCTTGGATGCTTATGCGTCACGAACTTGCTGAGCATGATTTTGCTTTTATTTCCATGAAAATGAAGAATGATTCGGAGTAAAAAGTGAAGGAAATCAGAGGAGCTGCTATTTTAACTAGTAAACTTAACATTTAAAAAAAACCGCTTTGTACATTCTTTCGAATTTTCCAAAAGAAAACGGACTTGCACCTGATAAAACTTAATACGAAACAAAAACTACAAACAGGCACTACGCGGAGGCGTCTCATGATCTGTAATTTGTTGCTCAATATAACACTAAACCGTTAAAGTAAAGTCTGTCATTTTTATTTTAAAAGATCCAGAATGAAAACTATATTAAACCAAAAATTAAATAAATGGCAAATACCACCAAAGAAGGAATTAAAACATGCACTTGCAATATTTTTTTACTTTTTTCCTTCTCATTGTTTCCTACTTACAACACATTTGAGGTATGATTCCTTTCTGGCTTCTGCGGTTACGCCCTTCTTGTCGCGCATTAGCAGATATATGCACTTAAAGTCCTGACAACTCCGCAGCAGCTTCTCGACCAACACTTTTCCCATAAACCCAGTTGCGCCAGTGATGAAAATATTTTTGTTTGCATACCAGTCCGCTATGTTGGACCTGTCTTGTGCTTCGTCAAGCCTTGTCATCGTGTCAAGCGTGCAGTTCTTCGTCCTTCTGAAATTATGAATGAAAAATATGCAAATTATCGAGTGATTTATTTCAAAAATAGTAAATGAATCTAATTAATTTAGGTTTTGCTGAATGAGAATTAATTATCATATTCCCACAAATATAAAGATGCTGACATTCTCTGTTGGATCTGAAAAGAAAACTAGTTGAACTATTTGAGCTTTGGAATACTCAATTTGCGGTTTCTGATTTCTGTTGAAAATTTCTTTGGGTCTGATAAACGTTCTCGTTAAGACTTACGAGTAACATTTCTAGATGGAAAATAAACTGATCATAAGAGATTTGACAACAGTCCGTAACTGCATTGCATATAAAAACCAAAAACATATCTTAATGAAGATCGGAGCCTTGAAATTAGAAAAATAGAATAAACCTTTAATTTACAATCACTACAAGAATGTCGAAATATAATATAATCTGAGCTGAATACGACCAGAATTGGAAGTACAAATTAACTTTTTCGTTATTTTTCAAAAGTTTTTGTTATTAAAAACTTTTAAAAATACATCGCTAATCGTTCTTCGGAAGTAGGTGCTTCCCATTCCATCCCTCTGGCAATTTTCGAATACCATTTCTAAAAAATGAATCCTCTGTGGCATCCATGCAATCATTGAGCCATTCTACGATTTCATTCAAAGCCGAACCTCTCAAATCTTTCGCATCCGTCCAAAAAAGCCAGTAATTGGGAAGCGCAAGTTCTGAAAAAAAAAACGGCGAGAGAGGTAAGACCACCCATTTCGGCGTTTTGAAGTAGTTTTCGATTGCTACAGCCACATATTCCACAACATGGCAACGCTTGACCTTGTCATGCCTTTCAGTCTTTTCAGGTCTTTTTCATGCATTCCACAGCTGAAACGCATTATTAAGAGTCGATTACTTTTCCCAACAATGGTTTCACCGCGTTTTAGCAGCTCATAGTTTACCAGACCCGTCTGGTCCTACCATGTGCAGAGCACATCCTTTGAATCGTGGGTGGTTTTTTTCTTCGACGTCAGTGTGGACTTTGATGAAACGAGTTTGCTAGGCTTTGCAAAGTAAATGTTGTTCTTTTGGCTATCGTAGTATATGCACTTTTATCTCCTGCCACAGTCCATTGCAAAAAAGAACCCTTTGATGTCATTCAAGATCCAGTTCCGAGGTGAAAAGTGGCTTTTCGACATCTCTCAGTTAAACATCGTCCGACACTCAATGTCCTTTCTTATATATATTTAAATAAATCAAATTTTCTTCAACCGAGTCTTACTCCCAACGATCCTGCTAGTTTACTTTGTGTTTGGCACGGATCTTGATTTAGTAAAGCCTTAAATTCACCGACATTGCCTGGTCAAAACGCTCTTTATCTTTTACGCTAAAATAATTGGCTGGCCAAACGTTCTTTATCTTTCACGCTAAAATAATTGGCTGGCCAAAACGCACTTTATCTTCCACGCTAAAATAATTGGCTGGCCAAAACGCACTTTATCTTCCACGCTAAAATAATTGGCTGGTCAAAACGCTCTTAATCTTCCACGCTAAAATAATTGGCTGGCCAAAACGCTCTTTATCTTCCACCCTAAAATTATTGGCTGGCCAAAACGCTCTTTATCTTATACGCTAAAATCACGACTCTCCAAAAGTTTCCCCATAAGCTTCTAGATATAAGCGTTGAGGTAAAGCACTTTACCCTTCTCGGAAATGCTGTTTTTTCAGATATCCGGACATATACACAGAAGTGTGGTTTGAAATACACGCTGAAGCCACTTAGTGTTGAGGAAAAATGTCACGCCTTTCCAATAAAGTATGTAATCGCTTCCAAGATCAGCCATAATTTGCACGTGGCGCCATCCTTTGAAAACAGACCGAATCAACAACCAATAGGTTCGGATAATAAAGTTGGTGTGTTGTGTTGCTTAAGATTACAAAAGCACAATAGGCTCATTTGTGGAACCATTGTAAATTCACTTAATCTTTCTTGGTTTGATTGGTACCTGTACCTTAGTTTTTAACTCGCTTAGCTACTTTGATGCTCTTAGGAATTTCTCGATATATTTTAATTTTACATCAGTTAGTTCCTCTAGGATTTTTTGGAAGTACCTCTCGATCGTGGCATAGTGGGTATAGTGGGACGCTTACACGCCGAAAGTCCGAAAGGCGATTCCTGGACGGAACCCTTCTCACTATTTCTTGTCTTTCGATCTGCTGACAATGCTAAACTCTGATTTTCATAAAAAAAAGTTTTCAAATTTCGCCATTCAAAGCCGACAAAATTTGTAAGGCCATAGGAAAAATTGTAAGACTGATATATCCTGCCTATTAAAAGGGCAAAGAGATTAAACTCTACGTCTTGTATCACACGGGCTCGGCTTATGGACAACAACGCTCCAGAAGATCCACTTAATCTTAAAATTCCAGCCTACAGGTTCGAGGAGAGGAAGAAGACTGAACCTGCGGCATAAAGACCATTAAGACCTAGAGAACTTGAATTGCAAGATTACAAACAACGTCACTCTACACGGGTAAGTAAGTAAGACACTTTATCAGTGGGTTTGGACACAGTTTAAAAAATAAGGTAGTCAAGAAACTGTGGAAAAAAAACTGCCATCGATGTTCTTTTGCTAAACAAAACGTAGAAGCTGTGACAAACAAAGACATTACACATCGTTTGGTCCGCAAAAGGAAAACACCGTCCTGTGCAAGATTAAAGAGATCATAAATTTACATTATGTCTAAGGACGACTCCTTGTTTCCTGATGCTGACAATTTATTCCTTTTCTTTACTTTCTTCTTGTTGTGGAGCTACAGTTCGGGGTGGACCTAGGCCTCAACCAACATACCTCTCCAGCCAGCGAGACCTTTCGCCAGCTGCCTCTAGTTCCGCACTCCAAGTTGGTTGATGTCCTTCTCTTTCTCAGCTTATGTCTTACTTTGTTGCGTTGTCCCAATGGCTCAGATTCGAAGATTGAACCGGAGCTGTGGTGTCCATACGCTCTACGTGGCCCAGCCATTTTAAGCGTTGTATCCGAAGACGCTTGACCAGATGCATATCGCTGTAGAGCCCATAGAGTTCGTAGTAAAATCTTCAAGTCCAGTTGCCATCAACGCAAACAGGACCAAAAATCGCACGCAAAAATTTTCTCCCGACAAGACTAACAGCTTTCTCATCCGCTCTAAGTAACATCTAAGTTTCCGAGCCATAAAGTAGGACTAAGATCATCAAGCTGTTATAAAGGTTGTCCCAACAAGAACGCAAGATTTAAATTTTAAATAAAACGCAGATATTTAAAAAAAATCGTGAATTCTTTATTATATCGTAAAGTAGATAGGATGAGGTTATGTGTGGAATAACACATCGACCAGATGGCCGCCACGGCTTTGCTGGCACTTACGCGATCTTTTAATGAAATTTTCAATGACCGTTTTGCATAAATGCTGCGGTATTTCATCAATGGAGCATCCTATTTCCTCTTTTAAGGCTTGAGTCGCCGTCGGCTTATTCGCATAAACCATCGACTTCAAAAAACCCCAAAGAAAAAAGTTCAATGGTTTAAATCGAACGATCTAGGCGGCCAATTCTGTTCTCCAAAACGCGAAATAACACGACCGGGAAATGACTGATGCAGCAATTGAATTGTTTCTCTGGCTGTATGAGATGTGGCGCCGTCTTGTTGAAACCACATCCCCTCCACATTCATTTCTTCAATTCTAGGCATTGGTTATCTTTCACGATACCGAACACCATTCACTGTTTGCGCTTGACCTGAATCATTTTCATAAAAAAATGTGCAATTATTCCTCCAGCGCAAAATCCACACCTCACTGTGACATGTTGAGGGTGCATTTGCTTCTCGTGAATCACTCGAGGATTTTTCTCGCCTCAAATGCGACAATTCTGCCTATTGACGAAGCCATCAAGGCGGAAATGGGTCTCGTCGCATTTGCGAACTGTAGCCGCAAAACTTTTACCATTTTGGTAATTTCACAATTTCACAATGAGAATGCGTTGTTCATTCGTGTAGCGCTCCATTTTTATTAACCTTATACCTTCAAACAAAAATAAAATAATAATTGTTCAAATGTCAAACAATGACAATTCGAATGGCGCCAAATTTAAAACTTGCGTTCTTGTTTCGACACCCTTTATAAAGCATGATAAGTCCCTACTCAATTGACAATTTATTGACGAATCGTACATAAATAAGACACTCGCCACTCGAAAAATCAAAGCTACATCTATATTGTAACACGCAGGCGAATGCATGCTTAACCGAATCAATACAACGCACAATTCTGTGTGCCTGCACTTGAGAGTGTCCAGTGTTCAACTTTTACGTCAACTCTCCGTCAGATTAGTGCCCTTATGTAACACAGTCGATAATTACAACCGACTCAAAACGGAGAATGACTTAAGAAAATACCAACACTCAAAGTAGGCCATTGTATTCACAGTTCGCAGAAATGCAACTGCTACGCCTCAAACCCAGCAAAACCAGAAACCAGCAACAAAGCCAAAAAAGCGAAAATGCAATTTACGATACATTGCTCATCAGACCTACAGTACATGCTCGATGATCAAATTTACACGGCCCATGTGGGAACGGCACAACAAAAACGAAAGTTGCCAATCGAATGTAACTTGCCTTGGTGTGCGCGCTGACAGGGCAGGGAAGCTGACAGGGCAGACACTGCATTTCGCCTTCAGCCCAATGAGATGTGATTTTCGGCTAATGATTCAATCAAATGAATGTCTCGGGTAGAATTACTGATCGCTTCCTTTTGCAATTGTTCGCTATTTGGGTCAATACGTCGAATGTTTGCATTATCCACGGCATTTCAGAAACAAGCTCGTATCTGAGGAGGTTATAAATCAACAAGCTTCGTAATCTTTGGAAATATTTCGCAAGCAACTGATGCAGTTCCCAGTGAAACCTGTCTGACAAGCTGGGCATTGTGTTACTGATGCCTGGGATAAGGATACCGCTTGCGGACGGTTATGTCACAGTGACTTAAACGGATGAAGTTTTGATTGCAATGGACATAGAGAAATTGCATTGTATTGAGAGTTGCTTTGCTTTTAACTAGGCGTTTGACAACTTGACGTTATTTGAAATTGTCTGAAACGAATGACATTGTTAGATTATAAATGTGCTTTCCTTGTTCCTATGATGTGCGTGCTTGCATTGCAACCTATGTGATGCCTGTTTCTGCCTTATGTTCAGATGGATGGGAAGTTTTTCACTTAAGAAGTTTGTGAACACATGCTTCAGTCTGACTGACTGAATTGTTACAGACACTGAAATAATTGCACTATAAGACGTTCAAATTATTATACTTTGTAATAGCGTGCAGAAATGTGGAGAATATTTTAGTGGATGCTGCAAAACAACGTTATGCCTGTTGATTAGTTTGTTGCGCTGATCATGCGAAGTATAGAGAATCCCAGCCGATTTGGGGTATTGGACTGTTGATTCTTTTGTGAAGTTGTTGCACATGGTCGGTTTATTTGATGTCAATAATAATAATTGTTGGCGCGACAGTCCACAGGGGGACCAGGGCCTAGCTTGCTCATCAACTACTCGTGGTGTGCACTCTACTATTCTCTCACGAGTAGAAGGGAGCTACAGTTTTCATGCCGACTCCGAACTGTGAAATTTAAGAAGCTTTCTTAGACAATTATTGCTAGTTGAATGTTGTCAGCAGCACGAAAGAGGTGGTGCCGTGAAAAATTCGAGGTGTTCAGCCGGGAATCGAATCTAGACTTTCGGCATGTGAGCGTCGCACTTTACCCACTACGCCACGGCGACCAGATTCACTATACACTTTAACAATTCGATGGGTACTAGCCACACTTTTCATTCAATTAAAAAAGGAAATAAAAACTTCCCGCAAATGCTGTTTATTGAAGACAAATCTTAAAAGCCGCACTTTTCTTCCAATTAAATAAAAATACTAAAATAAAAACTTAGAGACAAATCTGTGTATTTCAGAAGGGGCAAAAATATTATTGCCTTAAACAGATCCTGTGGCCGCCGTGGCATAGTGAGTAGAGTGCGACGTTTATACGCCAAGGGTCTAGTTTCGATTCCCAACTCAACACGAATTTTTCAAATTTTTCACGGCACCACCTCTTTCGAGCTGCTGACAACACTTAAAGAGTAAGAACTGTCTAAGAAAGCTTTTCAAACTTCGCCGTTCGGAGTCGGCAAAAAACTGTAGACCCCTTCTACTCGTGAGAGAACAGTACGGCTCACAGCATGAGTAGTTGTTGAGCAAGCTAGGTCCTGGTCCCCCTGTGAAATGTAGCGCCAACAAGTATTGTTATTATAAAACAAACCCTGATGCACATTTTTTATTACTGACAAATGTAACACTTTCCAATGGAGTAAGCGATCGCTTCCAAGATCAGCCATAACTTGCTGGTGGCGCCATCTTTTGAATACGGACCGATTCAACCCTATGTAACGTTTGTGTGCCGTTTTGCGCATGATTGCTGAAGTTCACTAGTGAAGCCATTGTAATTCCATTAAAACAAATTTTGTTATTTTTCTGATGACTTTAGGTTTATCGGCGTTAACAAAAGACTTCATATATCCTCACAGAAAATGGCCAAGCGGCGCCTGGATGCCAATTTCCGTGTAGGTAACGCTTAACTATGCGGTTTTCAAAGGTTCAATAAATCAATATTAATACTTCATGTGACGTTGCGACGCCTTTTTGAAATAACAGCTGCAGCACAGTAGGTTTTTCAATTCTTCTTCTTGTGGCGCTACAGTCCGGGGTAGACCTGGGCCTCAACCAACATGCCTCTTCAGCCAGCACGATCTTTCACTGGCTGGGTTCAAGTAAGAACTCCAAGTTGGTATAGGTTCTTCTCCTCTTGTGTGCGCCTAGACCTTCCTTTGTTGCGTTGTCCCAACGGCTCAGATTCAAAGACTTTACGGGCCAGAGCAGTGGTGTCCATACACTCTACATGGCCGAGCCAAGGTTCTTCAATTGGTGAATGAGAAAGTCAGTAATCAATGCTCTATAGCGGTCACCGTTAACTGTAGGGCTCTGGCTAGCATCATTTTTAAAGAAGTACGGACCAATTATTTCAGGTATCCATAGAGTACATAAGCCTAGATTCTCCATTTTTAACGGTGTCTCAAGATAGGCTACAAATACGAAAGTTGTGTTTTTTGACAAAAGTGAGTCTCCTCTGGAAACAATATTCTCTCTTGAAAATGGCGACGAATAGAAATTCTGTCTAAGGTCATCGAATTTTATATTGAAATGCCAAACCAAACTAAATATAAATGACTTGAGAGATGACAAAATGGCCACCAGTTAAAAATGTGTTGCTTTTAAGGTTTATATTTAATGGTTGAAGAATCTAGTTCCTCGTTGACTGTTTTGGTCATTAAGTGGCAAGTTACCAAATGGCTTATACTGCACCACAAGAGAACTTTCAATCGGTCTGCTTCACGGACGAATAACATGACAGACCATTTGTAAAAAAGCAGAGGTTACAAACCAACTTTGTTGGACAATTTTTTGAAAATCATATTCGACCATTGTGGCTCAGCAGTGACAGCAGAAACTAAATAAAACTAAAAAACCACCTATCAGGATAGACTCAGGCGAAGATTAAGCTGGATATTTATGATGGTTGGTTGTGAAATGATACAAAGATGTGTCATAATGATGGCAGGAAGTGTGATTTCACAGTTTCTTGTAGTAAACATCTCTTAGAGATGAGGGGAAATGCAAATGCACCAAAAGTTAAATCTAAAAATGATATTCATACACCAACGATTATGAATCCTGTAGTGTAATGAAAGTAACGAAAAATTAAAAGGTTCGCTAAGCACATGGCCGCTGTGGCGTTGTGGGTAGTGTGCGACGCTCACACGCCGAAGGGTCTAGGCAGAGATATCTGGGTCTAGGTTCGATTCCCGACTGAACACCTCGAATTTTTCACGGCACCACCACTTTCGAGCTGCTGACAATTTTCAAAGATAAATAACTGTCTAACAAAGCTTCTCAAACTTCTCCGTTCGGAGTCGGCAAAAAACTGTAGGCCCCTTCCACTCCTGAGAGAACAGAAGCGCGCATAACACTAGTATTTGATAAGGAAGGTAGGCCCTGGTCCCCCTGTGCATGTCGCGCCAACAGTTATTATTATTGTTATGGTATATTCGACCATTGTGACAACATTAAGTTAGCCTTCAGATCCCAACAGACTCTTACACCCCTCTTCACACACACAAACCGAAAATTGACAAAGAAAATAAGACTGACGTCATGTACAAAATCAATTGACGTAGAAACATGCAATCTATGCTACGTAGGCACAACAAAACCTTCTTCCTTCATCCCTTGTCGAAACGTCGGGACTACACAAATGACATGAACTTGTTTCATTTGCTGCAGTCGACGAGGAATTATATTCTTCTACCAGAAAGTATTCTAACTTGGTCAACTTCCTAACAAATATACAAATTTAAGGCTTATACATACCATATATCAAATACTCTTTATAATAAAAAAACAAGAACTAACTCAATGCTCAAATATCAAATACGTGCATCCTATGGGAAATCGAAATCACCGAACGTACATTCAGATTTCGAAAGAAAGGGAGGACAAAAACTGCAAATGCAACAAAAACTGGACAACCTGGACAGAAGAAATTGACTTTCAATTGAAATCCGAAAAGTTTATAGATCCACACAATTAAAGGCACATTAACCCTCTGACTCGATTTATTGTAGAGTAATCGTCTATACTCAGCTGTAAAGTAGGTATGCAAACGAGATGAATAAACATTTTGCCTGAAACAAACTTTGTACGTAGGCCTCTAAGTCAACTGCTTTCTAAATTTTGAAGGACGTAGCCAAAAAATGTTTCCTGTTCTTTACACAAAAAATAAATAACAAGATTTGGAGGCATCAGTGTGAAACTTCTGAATTAAAAGTAACCCAATGGGTGAATGGTAAGTACTCCGATCGCGCTTATTGTAAAGCAAATATTTACAACCAGACGTGCACTGCCCTTCTGAGTGTAAATGTTTGTGACTAATAGCGAAAATTTCCATCTCAAATAACAACCGCTTCCGATAATAATACACGTCAACAGACAATAAGCAAATATGCTTTACTTGAAAAATCCTAAACTGCGTGCGACAAAAAATATACTGACAAATTGAACAGCACACAAAAGTTGAACTTCAAAATAATTACACACTACGAACTGAAAAGAAACCGAAACACAATTGTGAACTTGACTACCAGACGCTTTCATTCATCTGTGTGGTTTTGTTCTGATATTTTTCGCTTTACAAAATTACCACGCGTATGCGTGTTATTGTGTTCTTTATGGTCAATATGTCTACTCTGTGGTGTAGTATATACAGCCTCTTTTCACGAGCATGTATGCTCAACGCGACAAACCACCAATTATTCAAACAAGCAACTCATTTCTTTGTGACGTACATTTAAAAAGAAGTGGGCGTTTAGGCGTTTATTATGACTCTTTCAAAATATTCGTTTTTTTTTTTTTCAAATTGTTTTGAAAATTCAGAAGAAAGTTGACGGATAACTAGAGATGTATACTATACAGGACTCGCTATATTTCTCGCTATATTTAAGTTTTCTCTGTTTACAGATATGAGCTTTTAGATTTTTTTTGTGGCGTTAGGTTGGTATTTACATGAGAATTTTCAAACTCGCATTTCATCCTCGGAAAACAGGTGTATCTTAGATACCGTAAATGATTGTGTAAAGTGGAGCTATTGTGAGTTTACCAGGGCAATTTTAAAAGAATAAAACACAAACTGCTTTATTACATTTATTGTTTATTCTAATGACATTACTCGTTCGCGTCAGGATCCCGATTGACTCTGTTTCGAGCGTCTCCCTCTTCTCTTCCACACGTCCTCTCTTTGGCCTGCTACATCAGTTAAGAATATAAATATGAGGTAAATCCTGTAACAATATTAAGATAAGCTTCACTATTTAAGTGTGTACCACTAACGCAAAGTCAGTATTCGACGGTAAGAATGAAAGCTGACGTGGACGAATTTAGATGTATCACAGACTTTAGAGTGATAAAATGTTGAATTCGTTTTGTAAGAAGGTTTAATGTGATGTAACGCGAAGAGAGGGGAAACAAAAAAGTGAGAACGACATCAACAAGGACAAGAAAAACAAAACTATCAGGCAGTCGTGTGTAGACTTGCAACAGAAGTAGGTCTTGCTTGATCCTGGCGGATAATGTGTTATTCCTAAGATAATGTCAAACCAGTAAATATTAATGTTATTTGGAAACATAGTGCTGTATTAAATATTAATAAGTACGAACATTGAGTTTTAATTTGCTCCTGTGATTATATCTTTTATTTTGAGAGTTAAAGTGCTTAAAATTTGCGTTAGGTGGCTTCACTAGGAAAAATCAAAGAATAATAATAATAAAAATTGTTTGGCGCGAACTACTCTTGTGTTCTGTTACTATTATCTCACGAGTAGAAGTAGCCTACAGTTTTTTGCCGACTCTGAACGGCGATTTAGACAAGTCGACGCACTGTCATGCGACTTCTTTAACATCATTCTTGAGGCGATCGTGCGGAACTCACACGTCAGCATCAAAGGCACGATCTTCCACAAGTCCGTTTAACTGCTAGCTTATGCGGATGACATTGACGTGATCGGCCGAACTCAGCGAGCCGTCAATGAATCGTTTCTAGCATCGAAGCGGAAGCGGCTAAAGTGGGACTGGCGGTAAACAAGGGCAAAACGAAGTATATGCTGTCATCGAAGAAGGACGCAGAACATCGACGTCTCGGACAGAGCATCACGATGGGCAGCAGAAACTTCGAGGTATTCAAGGACTTCGTCTATCTCGGCCCCGCGGTGAATAGGGACAACAACATCAGTACCGAAATCAAGCGCAGAATCACTCTTGCGAATCTCTGTTTCTTTGGGCTTAAGAGGCAATTGAGTAATAAAGCCCTCTCCCGAACGACCAAAGTGACTTTGTATAACACCTTGATCATCCCAGTTCTGCTTTACGGCGCAGAAACCTGGACGCTACTAAAAGCGGATGAGGAAGCCCTTGGTCTCTTCGAGAGAAAAGTTCTGCGTGCGATTTTTGGTCCTGTTTGCGTTGATGGCATCTGGAGGAGAAGATTCAACCACGAACTGTATGGGATGTACGGCGGCATGAGCCTAGTCAAGCGTCTACGGATACAACGCTTAAGGTGGCTAGGCCATGTAGAGCGTATGGACACCACTGCTCTGGCCCGATGAGTTTTCGAATCCGAACCACAAGTGGAAAAGGACCTCAACCAACTTGGAGTGCGCATTATGAGGCAGCTGGCAAGAGATCGTGCTAGCTGGAGCGGCATGTTGGTTGAGGCCCAGGTCCACCCCGGACTGTAGCGCCATCCGAAGAAGAAGAAGAACGGCGAATTCGTTATTTAGTTATTACTCTTTGAGTGTTGTCAGCAGCTCGAAAGAGGTGGTGCCGTGAAAAATTAGAGGTTTTGAGCCGGGAATAGAACCTAGACCTTCGGCGTGTGAGCGTTGCACTCTACGCACTACACCACGGCGGCCACAAAAAGCAATATACACGCCTGATCAAAAAAATAGATACACCAACCGGATCTTTGAAGAATTACCAAATACATGTTATATATTGCAACCTAATCTTTGCGTTAAATAGAAGAATACAATTTGGGACCCCAAGTCCAACGAATCAATCAAAACGCTTCTTCAAACTATAGCTATTTCCATGCACACAATCGTGTTCATGCGTGAAGTTAAGTGATCAAAATAATAGATACAGATCAGATTTTAGTATCATTCAATTATTTTTTCGTTTTCTTTCCAGGTTGTTTAAAAAAAGGTTAAGTATGTTTTATTTTAATTAATTGATTCAATTGAAATGATAAAAACAAACATTCAAGGTTTAGGATGGGCCGAAAGAGTTATTGCTCTACAGCAGAGAAAGCTTTGGTTTTGTCGCACAAAAACAGGCGGAAAATCGCTGCGTGAAATAGCAAAATGGATTGGACGGTCATTTTATTTTGTCCAAAATGCATTTAGAGATGGACCAAAAAAATAATCTCGAGGGAGAAGGAGAAAAACGACCCCAGCAGATTTATAATTTTGTCAAACAGTAATCCTTTTGTATCTTCAAAGACCGTTTCCGCAAATTGGCAACATTATAAGTGCTCCATCAGTGCGTCATCGCTTACAGGAAGACAATTTTTCTCGCCGAGTAGCCAGAAAAGGTTCTCTAATGAGGAACAAAAATCTGAGTATGAGGATGGAGTTTGCCACGAAACGTGCAAACTGGACCGGCGATATCGGCAAAAATGGCAATTAGCAAAAATAAATTTGTTTGGAAATGACTGTCAAAGGAATGTGAGTCTTGCCCAAAACAAGGAGTTTCATAACTGCTAAACAAAAAAAAAACAACGGTGAAACATGGTGGCTCAAATATAAATAAATGAGCTTCTAGAAACTTGTACCACATTTATAATTTTGCTTCGCTAAACACAAAAAATGTCAAGTTTATTAAAGTGTATCTATTTGTTGGATCATTTGAAATGTAAATATCGCGAGAAAACGGATGAAATAAGTGAACACACTCCGAAAGTTTACTGTTTCGTTACATGCAACAACCTCCAATCGAGGCAACGATTAAAGAATATTCTCGGCATCTCAAAAATATTTAAACGACAAAGAGGACATCAATTAACTTTTCTTTCAATTTTCATTTAATTTGTTCAATAAGGAATATTACGTCAAAGTTCCACGCAATTGGCACACAGAAATTCGCTAGAAATGTATGAATTTATGTGGGAACGAAGGTTGGCCTTTGCACTACAACATCGCCACGAATTTTCGAACGAACCAAGCGCTTGTATTCCAATTGTTTTCCTCAGATCCAGACTCTTGTGTTTCATCTTGTTCACGAAACGAAAGATGCACATGACAGGACAACGTAAATCTGCCCTTGAGGAAATGATTGCTTCTTTTCGAATGTGATACGGAACATATACACACTTCGAATGCTAAAAGATGGAGATGAAGAAGCTGGTTAAAAATAAAATTTGCCATATTTGGAGTGCCGATAATCCGGTAGTGTATATTGAGACACCGTTTCATCAACAAGAACTAACTCTTTGGCGTGTTTTATGAGTTGGTGAACAATTTGGTCCGTTCTTCCTTAAAATCAATTCAGAATCATGATTACTCACTTTTTCGTTAATTAATTTGGTAAGCATGAAGTGCAGGGGCTGTGGCTTCGACAAAACGGTGTCACTTGGTTTGTGCCAATTGATTTATTGAAGGAACATCTGTCAGCGGTATAGGTTTAGTTTACAAACCCATGCGATTTAAACACCCTTGCCTATTTTCTGAATAGGCAATATATGCTTATGGGCTAGTCTATGCCCATAAGACCAAAACGAATGAAAAATTCGAGGACAATATTCACAGCGTTATTGCCGATATACCGTCACAAATGTTAGAAATAGTCATCGTGAATTATACCTTAAGATTAAACCACATTCGAGCCAACCGTTAGTTTCATAATTAGTGGCAGATGATTATCTTTAAAACAAAGCAGGTATTATGAGGATTCAAGAAAAATTTCTTTGTTTTTTCTGGTTTGAAAGTTCTCTACCTCAAAACAACACACTCTGAATATTTCAAACGGCGTGCTGTTATAAAGTGTTTTTAGGATGGTTTATTGAAGTTCCAGTGGGCGGCGAGGATACCCTGCTTGCCTTCAACTTATTACTCAGCCAAAGGCCTTGAAGTTTGTATGCGCAAGATTCAATTACTCTATGCAACTTATCGCAAACGTCTAATGAATAATAGAAAACTTTGAACTCGAGGAATGTTTTAAGGCCCAAAACTTTACCATTACACAGAAAACTCTTTGCATGTTTTTACCAACTAAAGGCCAAGAATCAAATTTTATTGAATCTATAACTTAATTTGTGCAGTTGCTAAGAGATGGCGTAACTTGTATTATTCCATTCATATTATTCCACTGGAACATGGATTGGAAAGTTACTGTCATTGTACGTCATTTCGGTATATGTCATTTATTTGGAGTACAAACAACAATCATTTTTTTCACTCAAAATACTTTGTGCCTGATTTTGTATTTTTGCGGGTAGTTCTTCTTGCTTATAGCAATATAAAAACTGATTCAAAAGTCATCGTATTTTGGTTGAACTTTATGTTGAACATCCGTTAGCCACGGGAACATGCCAAAAGTGGTTTGCACTATTTAATAGTGGTGATATTGGGTTGGCAAGTCTTTGAATCCGTACCATTGGGTCAACGGAACAGGGGACGACCTAGACTAAGGTGGCGCACACAAGTGGAGAAGGACCTCAACCAACTAGAAGTGCGCAACTGGAGACAGCTAGCGAAAGATCGTAATGGCTGGAGAGGCATGTTGTTTGAGGCCCAGGTAAGCCCGGACTGTAGCGCCACAAGAAGAAGAAGAAGAAGGACAAAAAGAAGAAGAAAAAAAAGAAGAAAAAAAAGAAGAAAAAAAAGAAGAAAAAGAAGAAGAAGTAGAAGAAGATTTTGGCTTAGAAAAGGATGAACGTCCTGGGCAGCCAAAAAAGTTTGAAAATGAAGAACTGGACGCATTACTCTATGAAGATTGTTGCCAAACACAACAAATGTTCTTGGAATCGTACCCATTTCAAAAAGTTAAAAAGCAGCCGTATACATTCAAAAGCAAGGAAATTTCGTTCTATTAGAACTCAAGCTGTGAGACCTCGAAAGGCGCATATTCGAAATGTTGCTGGAATGCCACAAAAGGAAGTCATTTTCGCATCGGATTCTTTCTGGAGACGAAAATTGGATCCATTTCGACAACCCCAAGCTCAAAAAATCAAAAATGAAACACAGCCAAATGAACGACAAAGCTGAAAACCATGGCGCGAATGTTATGCTATGTATTTAGTGGGATCAGAAGGTTGTGCTGTATTATGAGCTGCTAAAACCAGGTGAAACCATCAATGGACAACGCTGCCGAACACAATTTATCCGTTTGAAGAGAGTATTAGTGAAAATCTAGCCCGGAATATGCGACCAGACAAGAGGTAATAATTTTCCATCATGACAACGCTCAGCCCCACTATTTTTAAAGCAGTGGATGGGAAGCTTTACCCCATCCGTCTTATTGCCCAGAGTATGCCTCTTCTGACTATCATTTATTTCGGCCAATGCCGAACGTTCTCACTGAATTTCGGTGCGCATCAGTGCAGAATATCAAAAATTGGCTTGACTTATTCTTGGCTGACAACCCAGCGTTGTTCTTTTGGGATAGGTTGCCAGACAGATGGGAAAAGTCATAGCTTCAGATGGGCAATACTTTAAATAAAATGTAGTATTTTCCTAAATAAAAGTTCAAATTTAAAAAAAAACCTCACGAATAAATTAAAACTTAAATTGACTGAAGGACTGGTAACAGAAATTTAATCATGAGAACGTCCACTGAAAGCGGTCGTCGTCGAGTTGAATGTGGCGGCGTAAGCTGTGGCCCAACGAACAATTTTACTGCGAAAGCAAATCAATAACTATATTATCATCCAAACAGCATCAACTAATCCAGAAAATTTGGCTTTACAAATTACGGACACTCAGTAAGTCCCGGGACATATAGGGGACTATAATCGACCATGGACTTATTTTGTTAGTGGCGTGCCCTATATGCCCCGGGACTTATCGAGTGATATGTTATTTTACCGTTATAAATAAGTCGATATATATATATTTTTTTAATAAATAAGAAAAGACTAAACTTCTCCACATATTTTAATAATTTGTCGAATTTAATAATACTAATATTTGTTGGCGCTACAGTCCACAGGGGGACCATGGCCTAGCTTGCTCACTCTTGTGCGCTACTTTTCTCTCACGAGTAGAAGGGACCTACAGTTGTTTACCGACTCCGAACGGCGAAATTTGAAAAGCTTTTATAGACAGTTCTCACTCTTTGAGTGTTATCAGCAGCTCGAAAGAGGTGGTGTCGTGAAAAATTCGAGGTGTCCAGCCGGGAATCGAACCTAGCCCCTTCGGCGTGTGAGCGTCGCACTCTACCCACTACGCCACGGCGGCCACAATAGAAAGTATATACTAGCGATGGACGCATTCGAATGATATCTCGAGTGATAATCGATTATTACAACATTTCGAGAATATCTCGATTCTCAATCAATCACTACTATATACCAGTCGTATAATTTCTTCTATAGCCTTACAGTTTATTGCCGACTTCGAATGGCGAAATTTGAGAAACTTTTTAATGGACACATAGAATTGAGTGTTGCCAGCAGGTCGAAAGACAAGATCGTGCTATGAATTGCCTTCGATCCCAAAATGATGCCAAAATAATGCCATCAGCACAATTATAATACAAAACTGAATTTAAACGCTAAATTCCTCCAAACCTGAACTGTCCATACAATGGACTTTCTACAATAGCCGACAAATAAATTCACATGTTGGGAACAAAATATTCTTGTTGGAGCCATGATATTGTAGTCTATCCACTAAAAGTGTTTAGATTTTCTTTTATAAGATTTTAACTTTTATATGTTAATTAATCGAAGATTTGATTCACTTTGTTTTTTAAAAAGTTTTTATAAAAAAGTTCATGAGTTGAAATTTTGAAACACTAACAAACTTAATTTTTAACGTATTTCACCGATGCAACTTCTGTTTAAATATGAAAGGGACTATCTGCACTAAAATTCCAAGAACAAGACCAAAATCAAGGAAAGAAATGTTTTGGCAGCACTACAATTAAAAATTTGTATTTCTTTTGTGAAAGATTAACTCGAAAAAGCTTAAAGTTTCTGATCCGCCTTGCATTCGTGACATTCAACGTTAAACACATTCAACCGCCGCCTAAGTTCTGTCCCACATTTTATATGACCTTGAAAATTAAGACTTTGTGCAATTTCTTCCACATCTTGCACATAATTTCGCACGTTAATACCGAAGAAAAGACTAAATGTCAACTAATTAGAGGCGCCTTAATCAAATCAACTCGTGAAGGCCTCCCAAAACCCATGTAACATCTAAATGACACTCGTTTGCAAAATCGTTTCATTGAATCTCCAATTTCATCAATGGCTTTACACATTCCATTAAATCATCCCCGGCAGAAGGTCAATAGCCCTTCTTGGGCAGTGATTTCTGATTAGAACCCGCGGATAATTTAAATTCTAAAAGCAGTCAAAACTGTGGTGTCGTCAAATTAACAAATTTGAATCGAGAACTCATTAAATCTGGCCAAATTAATTTGTTTAAATATTTAGCACGTTTATTTTTTGCACACTTCTGATGTTGGCTTACCAATTAGATTTCAATTAAAAGTGTTACGTTGTGAAAATTATGTGTCACTTGCACTTTTTGTTCACTTTTCTCACTGAATTGCTAAAAGAGAGACTTTTCCGATTATTTCATTGGTGCTGCTAAGTCGGGACTTTTTTTCCGTTTTCAATAAGCAAACCGTAGTGAGCGATGCGATTCAAACGCGTGAAGCAATGCGAACTGACTGATGGACACTGTGCGCGGAACACTCTACACAGCACTTCTGATTGAGACCGCTTTTTGGGGGGCGAAATGTCTTAGGAGAACTTACAACGGCGACTGAATCCGACGCTTGAAGGGACTACGATCATATACAAGAGATACAGACGCTTCCCCACTGCACAGACAGCGATCACGGCGG
The DNA here is from genome assembly GCA_955652365.1 of Eristalinus aeneus. NCBI lineage: Eukaryota > Metazoa > Arthropoda > Insecta > Diptera > Syrphidae > Eristalinus > Eristalinus aeneus. The sequence goes on from OY019130.1 coordinate 23,433,590, forward strand.
CGATCACTTCAGTTCAAGTACCTTGTATCTGCGGTTGAGGCATTTCAATTTCATGCTCGCAAAAGAAACAAGTATGTTACCCTTAAGCCCGATGGTGGGGCAGTTTCGCATCAGTTCTTCGGTAACTCTCTTATATGCTCTCTTTCCTTGGTGATGGGTGCGCTCTTTTTTGGCATTGATTCTGCTGTTTTTGGTGTCTGAACCTTTAGAATTGCAAACATTGCATTCCACGAGAACCGGATTTTCGAGGGACGGAGACAACGATTTTGGTGTTTTGCGTTTGTAACTTGGAAGAGAACGACTGCAGTGTTATGTTTGCAGAAGTACCTGTTGGTTACCGAACACTGATGCCGTGAGACATGTTAACATGCTTATGTAAATTATCCCGAGAATCGAAGAACTTTTCGGGAATCATCGTTAATTGAGTAGGTGCGGAGTGCTTGGAATTTGATATTTTTGCGAAATCACTTTCCGTTGACTCATGTAGCGTTTATTTGACAAATGTCATTTATGTACGCAAATTGTTTAAATAAACAAATTGATGAAATATGAAACTGGAATTAAGGGACTTTAATTTTTTTTCTTCCCACAAACAACCGTCTTTTTTCTTTTCATTCTGGGCTAGATAAACTCGACGATCGAGTTTCTCGTTGTGTTTCGATCCAGACACTTGGACTATAAACATTTGTTTTTTTTTTTTTGTTGATTTCTTGCGATGCTAAAACACATATCAAGTTATGACTTTGGTTCGTCAGTCTTTTTCTAATTTTCGTGATGTATGTGTGAAGCATATAACTGGATGCGTTTTTCGTAATATTACCAGGCATCTTTAGAATGGTGCATAATTAAAGTGGAATTCAGCATACAAAGGTTTTGGTGTACTTCCTTGTGTCACGATTCAATCGACTGACTGGGGACTCTGCTTGAACATCTCGATTCCAAACATGAGCATAGCCAACGGAAAAATAACACCGACAAACTTAGCCTGGTTCTGCGTAGAGCACGTGTTCTTGCAGAGCATTAGAAACTTACACAAAAGGGTAATATTTTTAGAGACGGATCAATTTGTCCTAAAATGAAGTGAGTACTTATTTTAGGCGTTTGAATTATTGCAGAGTGATGAGACGATAGTACTAATTACAGTAGAAAGTCGTCCGCCGTGCTGAATTCAAACTGAAAAGTCATCCGGTATAGACGAAATTCAGTCGAAAATGGTTTACATAAAAGGCAAGCTCTCGATCTACACATATTGCAAAAGATAAGTGGAAGGGCAGTCAGTTAAGATGTGCCGCAGGCTTTGTACCAAACCTTAACTCGTTTCAATTTGAATGTCAAATTACATTCGATAGGAGCCTGAGACAGCAGGGCATTGTTGGAATAAGTAACCGCCAATAACCAAAGACGTGGAGAAGCAATTCGCCGCTTCTATTCCTGAGATTACTTCCTCTTATCCCTTTTCGACAAGTTTTTCACTTGTAAAACATCACTCAATACGACCTGGGTCTTAAAGGGGACGCCACTAACAAAAATTATTAATTTAATATTAATTGTTCTTTATAGTGGCGCCCTCTATGTGTGCCGGGACTTATTGGGTGTTGTTTTGAAAGTCGATGCCTGATTAAGAATGCTTTATTTCACGAAAAATGTAGAAGACAAGGGAATAATCCTTGCAATCCAGACAGCTATCGACTTATTTGCCTCTTAAAAATGTAGAAAAACTTATAAAAATCAAAGTTTGAGTTGCACAAACACACTGCCTCTCGAAAAATTTGGATTTAGGAGAAGTCACAGTACAAATCATCACATTTTAAGAATATGTAAAGCTGTTAAACGACTGCTCAATTTTAAAAAGTCGACTGGTCTAGTCCTCCTCGACAACGAAAAGGCTTTTGACTCAGTGTGGCATGATGGTTTAATATTCAAACATTTTCCAAATTCCTTATTAAAATGCTACAAAGTTTTCTTTTCGATCGAGAATTCAAAGTATGCGTTAATGGTGGTTTTAGACAAGGTGCCAACTGTCATGTTACTTCTTCAACGTCATTCTCGAGAATATCGTGCGTAACTCAAAAGTCAACACCAGAGGCACGATCTTACAGATGTCAGTTCAAATGCTAGCTTACGCTGATAACATTGACGTGATTGGACGAACACAGTGAGCCGTCAATGAGGCGTTTGCTGGTAGCGTTTGCTGGAAACGGCTAAAATGGGTTTGGCGGTAAATGAGGGCAAAACTAAGTACATGCTGTCATCAAAGAAGGACACACAACATCGACAAGAGCGACACATTAGACAGCAGAAACTTTGAGGTAGTCAAGGACTTCGTCTAGCTCTGCTCCGCGGTAAACAGGGACAACAACATCAGTACCGAAATTAAACGCAGAATCACTCTTGCCAATCGCTGTTTCTTTGGGCTCAAGAGGCAATTAAGTATTAAAGCCCTCTCTCGAAGGATTAAGCTCGCTTTATTTAGCAGCTTGATCATCACAGTCCTACTTTATGGCGCAGAAACCTGGACGTTACTAAAAGCGGATGAAGTCCTAGTCTTTTCGAGAGAAAAGTTTTGAGTGCGATTTTTGGTCCTGTTTGCGTTGATGGCATCTGGAGGAGAAAATTTAACAACGAACTCTATGGGTTGTATAGCGACATGCGCCTGGTCAAGCGTCTTCGGATACCACGCTTAAGAAGGCTAAGCCATGTAGAGTGTATGGATATCACTGGTCCGACCCGAAAAGTCTTCAAATCAGAGCCATTGCGACCACGTAACAGGGGACGGCCTAGACTAAGGTGGCGCACACAAGTGGAGAAGAACCTCAACCAACTTGTAGTGCGCGATTGGAGGCAGCTAGCGAAAGATTGTGCTGGCTAAGGAGACAAGTTGGTTTCCCCGGACTGTAGCGCCGCACGAATAATAAGAAGACGTTAATGGAGTATTCTCTTTAACAAAATCTGCGCCAGCTGTTGTCCCACAAGGCTCTGTCCTGCCTCCCGTCATTTTCAATATTTTTCTGACAGACTCACTTCGTGTGTCTAATTGTGAAACTGCTCTTAACGCGGATGACCTAGCGTTGTACTCGTCACATATTTATGGTCCAGTGTTAAAAAATCAACTACAAACCGGCATACACTAATTTTTTGAAAACTATAAGCATTGGAAAATCGAGATCAATGTTGATAAATATTCTGCTATCACAAGAAGAAGATCGAATCGCTTTTTGCCTACTAGTAGTCTGAATATTGACAATCATGCTATACTGTGGGTCAATACTGCAAAGTACCTTGGTGTGTACTTAGATCAGAGATTGACCTTAACTCTTAACAGCTGATAATAATAATAATAATGGTTGGCGCGACAGTCCATAGGGGGACCAGGGCCTAGCTTGCTCATCAACTACTTGTATTGTGCGCGCTACTGTTCTTTAACGAGTAGAATTGGCCTGTAGTTTTTTTCCGACTCCGAACGGTGATGTTTGAGAAGCTTTCTTAGACAGTTATAACTCTTTGAGTGTTGTCAGCAGCTCGAAAGAGGTAGGTAGGTAGGTAGGTTAAGGTGACTGATGAATGCACTTAGTCCCATACAGGACCATTGTGCTGCCACACCATATGGAAAGAACCTAAAACCAGCTGGAGCCGATAATAAAGTTAAAATTGTCGGCGGGAGTGGTTTTATTGAGGTCATGTAGGCAATTGAGGAAATACCTCCCAAAGTGCTTGTATCTGAAGCGCGAGAGCGCCAGGCATGTGCATAACAGGTGTAGGAGAGTTTCTGATTCTTCCTCATCCCTGCAGCTTCTGCAAAAATCGTTTAAGGGAGCCCCTAGCCTGCTTGCATGTTCACCGATTAGACAGTGCCCGCTTATGGCTCCCATGTAGCAGTCTGGAGCGTTTGGGTTTAAGAGAGGGTCACACCTCATTAGAGGCGCGATAAAGGTTACGGTTAGACCACCTTTGATTAGTCTGATGGATCTTGTTCAAGTGCAGTTCTGACTTGCATGTGGCGAGAGGGATACCAAGGTGTTCGTGTTCCTGAAGTAGTGGTTGCGTTGTGGCAAGCCTGGCCATTTCGTCTGCTTAACAGTCGCCCGAAATGTCTCTGTAACCTGGCACCCAGCACAGGCATATATTGAACTGCTCAGCCATCTCATCTAAGGTTGTGCGGTAGTTCATGACCGTCTTAGAGTTTGTTGAGACAGATTCCAGGGCCTTGATTGCTGCCTGACTATCCGTAAGAATAAGGATATCAGCTGAGAGTATTCTATATCTCTTCAGCCAAGACAGTGCTTTACGAATGGCCATTACTTCAGTTTGGAACACACTACAGTGATTGGGAAGTCTGAATTTTAGACTAAGGTTAAGATCCTCCTTGTTTGTTTTTGATCCATCGGCCTCGTCTTCGATCCCAAAGCTCATTTGCAATGACATTCCAGCTGTAAGCCCTTTGGACAAAGCTAATCTGCTTTCTGCACACTTTGCAGCTAGCTCGTTCAATACAAGTCGTTTTGGATGGATTCAAGTCTGATATTCACCATATTAATGCTGGTTTTTCCCAGGGCTCTGTTTTGTCTCCGACACTCTTCCTCATTTTTATAAATGATCTCTTGTCTGCTACTTCTAATACTATTCATTCCTTCGCTGATGACAGTACCCTCAGCTTTTCATATTTGTTCCTTGGCTCACGTCCCTCCACTTCTGCTATAGACTCGGAACGGCAGCGTATGTTAAGCACATTAAATTCCGACCTTGACAGCATAATCGATTGGGGAAATAAGAATAGAGTGGAATTTAATGCTTCCAAAACACAGTGCCGGTGAAAATGACACCATGGATAAGCCAGCCGGCGGAAGACCTGTGACGACGAATACCAATTGAATCATTGAAATCATCGAGTTAGACCGGCATATGGCATTTCGAGAAATCGCCCAGGAGATAGGAGTAAGTCACCAAACTATTTTAAACCATCTGCAGAACGCTGGATACAAAAAGAGCTTGATGTTTGGGCGCTGCATGATTTGATGCAAAAAATCCGAATCAACGCCTGCGGTATGCTGCTGAAACGGAACGAACTCGACCCATTTTTGAAGCGGATGGTAACTGGCGACGAAAAATGGATCACATACGAAAATATCAACCGAGAATGTTCGTGGTTGAAGACCGGTGAATCGTCCCAAACAATGGCCAAGCCGGGATTGACGGCCAGGAAGGTTTTACTGTGTGTTTAGTGAGATTGGAAGGGAATCATCCACTATGAGCTGCTCCCATATGACCAGACACTATGACAGACAAAATGACGAACAACTAGACCGATTGAAGCAAGTTTTAAGTATGTTTGTCTAGCATATAAGAGAACCAAGAATAGAAAATAAAAATGCATTAAAAACAAACAAAACAAACTCAATGAGCAGCAATGCATGCCCCGAAAACGATTGCATGGAAAAGGACAATGTCCGAAATTTCGGTTGGTTGGTTACGGTGTGGATATACTCGTATATGATGAGCATAGATGACGCACAAGTGGGTCATTGAAAACAATGACATTGACAGCTATATTTAGATTATCTCCTCAAATGAAAACGAAAAGGAAACCTTCTTCGCGCACGTGTAGCCCCCACTTGCCTCGTTGTTTTTTTTTTTTTTTTTTTTTTTGATTAATTTTATAATTTCGAATTAGAAAAGTAGATTCTCAAAGCTAAGCAGTATGCCACAGATTTTATTTCTTTAAGTCTCCATATAAGGGCACCATTCAAAATACTTTCAGCGTGGGCAAGATTAAATGTATGTATTTCGTTTCTTTCTGTATTCTTTCTCATTTTTGTGCATTTTTCTTTTTCAGCACAGACTTAGCTTCAAATTCTAATTTCACAATTTACCGCAGGCAGATAATAACTGCCATAAAAAAACCCAAAAAGGAACAAAACTAGATTTCAGAGACAGCACCGTCGAAGATAATAAAAATGCAAATAAACACGATTCCCATAGTCGCGGATGTTCGATCAACTTTTAGAACTTGTGATTGCAGGCAGCCGAACAGTTCGAAACACTCATCATGCCTTTTAAGAAGAACTTGACCAACTCAACTGCTTATTTACAGAGTAAGGTTAGGAACTTGAATTGGGTTACAAATACAGAAGTTTGCTTTGTGTAATAGTTATTGTGAACCTTTTTATATACTTTTATAAATATTTTCTATGCCTTCAAGAATTATAATTTAGAGAAAATAGTTTTAAGTTCTTACTTCCTTTTAACTTTTTTGCAGGGATTACAGTGATGCAAAACGTTTTTCTAAAAACCCCTTACCTGGCAACGACTTACGGTGACATTTTGTATGCAATAAACAGGTTACTGCTATCAGTAAGACTCTCATCGAGTAAACGAATGGATATGCCTTTCCGAAGTCGATTGGGAGAGGGTGTGTCAAGTTCTATGTGCAATTGGTAGACATTTAATAACATTGACATTTACAAATCATTTGACTCGAATGCTGTTTGACAGAATATTCCACTCACGAACGACGATGAACAAGTCCTGTTGATTAAAATGAGGTGAAATTTCACAATTACGAGTAAGCAGAACAACGCTTCTGAGGCTGAAGGGGCATGCTCAGAAATGTTTAAGACAGATAGAGATGATCAAGTTGGGGGCATATAAAACTAGTCCCAGGACTTACCAATAAATATACATTTTCTAGGCAAAATTTGACATTATTCATCAGCATAGTTTGCTTCAAGAGTGATAATCAGTCCAACGCCGCTCTAATATTTCGATACATTTTTAATAAACAATTTACCTTTGGCCTCAAAATACGCTTCAGTTTCGGCAATCAGCTCCTTTTTTCCGGAAAACCATCTTTTTGAGGTCTGAAAAGAGGTAGAAGTCGCTGAAGGGGCAGATCTGGAGAACACGGTGGATGCGGAAGCAATTCATTTCAATTTGGCCATGGTAGCCAACGAGTTATGACACGGTGCATTGGCTTGGAATTTTCTTCCAAGGAAGAATCCTTCAAATACGACAATAATGCCATGTAGTATTCGCTGTTGATCCTTTTGCCTTTCTCAAAATCGATAAATAAAAGAAATAAGTCGATAAATATACGGATGCCATAACCTTGCCAGCCGACCTTTGTGTTTTTGGTACGATTTGAGCGTGGTGTACCGGCTGCTACCCACTTCGCTGATTGTCGATTTGACTCTGAAGTATAGTGGTGAATCCATGCTTCATCCATTAGGTCTCTTCCAATTCATTTGTGTACAGAAATTCATAGTTGAGTAGTTTGGGTAAAAATTTCTCTTGCAGAGAGTAGCTCTACAGAAACTAGTGGAACGACTGGAAATTCGTAAACAGCTATCAGATATATGAAATGTCAAAGATTTTTTTTATTTTCACTTTGACAGCCATCTGCTGCCCACCGATTTTCTTCGGCAGATATTCGTAGGGAGGGGAAATATTTTACTCTCTTATGATCTTTCACTTCTACGAAAAAAATCAGGTAATGCAACGCTTTTTTTGGTTTTCGGGGAAATTCGCAGACATTCGTAGCAATTCAGAGCAATTGGAACGGACCTTTTGTAACATACCGACGCAAAAAGTTGTGTTTATTCTGGCGAAACAGCCCCAAACGACTCTGAGAATCATCGATACGTTTTTGCTTTCGGTTCATTCGGTTGATTGCGAGCACTCATTTCGAAAACAGCTTTTTCATAAACAAATGTTCATGCTAAATAGTAAAATAGTATACACACTGCCTTTTGATATCTTTAAGGTGTCATCTATATCACGCAATTTCACTTTGCGGTTTTTCAAAACGGTTTTGTGAACTTTTTTGACGATTTTAGTTCGAACCACCTCAATTGGCCTTCCAGAGCATTCAGCATCGTTGGTGTCTATACGGCCACATTTAAAGTCAGCATACCACCGACAAATAGTTGTTTTTGATTAACCACAGTCCCTGTAACAATTTTTAAGCCAATGCTAAGCTTGCACGGTAGTTTTTTGCAGCAAAAAGCAAACACGGCTTCAACACACGAAATTCAGTATTTTCCATTGTTTTAAGAATCGCAGAAGTAGAGTCACTTGAAGCAGTGTAACTTGTAATTAAATAATCAGAGTGTCATGAAAATAAGAAATTGTAAAAAAGGGTTTTGAAAGGTAGCTCGCTTAACTTGCAGTAGATTTATCATTATTATTGTAATTGTTGCATCGATTGGAATACCACTAAGATCACCTCTTGCGCCTAGTCAGGTCAACCTTTTATTTACATTTAGACAACTGATGGATTTTCATAAACGCTCCCCTACATGCACCTTAAAGAATTTAAAGCTTAGGAATTATTACGTTTTCTAAAGGATCGGGACGTAGTGGGTAAAAAGCGACACTCACACGCCGAAAGTCCAATGTTCGGTCCCTGGACTGACCAACTCGCACGGTTACGACTGTTTAGAGCAGCTGCTAACAACTATTTATTGCCGTTTGTAGTTGGAATAAAACTGCAGGTCCTTTCTTCTCGTGAGACAAGCTGAAGAGTCTGGGTCCTGGTTGTCTAGTGGATTGTTGCGCAGTCTGATATATACGGTAGCCGCAGTGGAGTAGTGCGCAGAGTGCGAATCTCACACGCCGGAGGATCTAGGTTCGATTTCCGGCTGAACACCTCGAATTTTTCACAGCACCACCTCTTTCGAGCTGCTGACAACACTCAAAGAGTAAAAACTGTCTAAATACAAGCTTCTTAAATTCGCCGTTCGGAGTCGGCAAGAAACTGTAGGGCTCTTCTACTCATGAGAGAACAGTAGCGCGCACAACACGAGTAGTTGATGATCAAGCTAGGCCCTGGTCCCCCTGTGGACTGTCGCTTCATACAATTACAATATATATACGAGGTTTGTTACAAAAAAATAAGGCGTCCCCTACAGAACGGCGGTGTTTTTTCCAATCTTCGGAGCAGTTCTAACATGCACTTTTTAGAATACTCTTAAGCGATTCGGTGTGCAACTTTTTTTTTTTTATATCCATCACGGAGTAACACAAAACACTACGTTCTCTAAGTGTTAACTCTCAGTATCGCTTTACACAGCAGCTGCTTGCTGTGCGACTAAGGATCATCTACCGACTCTTATCGTCTAACAGATTAATTCAATAAATAATATTAATTCAAATACGATGCAAAAATCATGTTTTTAAATTCTAATCATGGCAAGCTAAAGTCAAATTCGTTGCAAAGATCATTAAATATATTTTTACACCTTGTAATAGGTTCATTGCGACGATAATTGGTTCTATGCCTTTTATCAAAAAGTAAGTTTTTCACCCGTAGAGATCTTTGGGGAGCATATATATTTATGAGAAAAAGTAATTCTGGTGAATTTAACTGATAATTAATAATATCGCGAATAAACATGGCTGACGTTGCCTTACACCTGAAACTTAAGGTTTGCAAGCCAATTGCTCTGCATCTTTCGACATAATTAGGAAGATCTTCAAAGGAATACAACTTTCGGAAAGCATATCTCGTGAAATTTTTTTGAACTCGTTCGAGTCTAAGTTCTTGATTATCGTAAAGTGAGTCCCAGACAATGGATGTACATTCAAAATATGGTCTTACTAACGAAAGAAAGATGGTCTTTAAACTGGATATGTCGCGAAAATCTTTACTATTTATTTTCAAAAAACCTAACATAGAATTAGACTCTGCAATGATGTTATCATAATGAATTGAGAAATCCAACTTGGGGTCGAATATTACTCCAAGGTCTTTAACTTCTTCTAGGCGATCAAGTTTATGATTATTGATAAAATAATTATAAACAATGGGAGATATTATTTTAAAATTTTACATTTTAAAATGTTAAGATCTAGAACATTATGTTTACACCATTCCGCTAGGTTATGTATATCCGACTGAAACTTGATGCAATCGGCTATACTATTAATCGACAAAAATAATTTAAAGTTATCCGCGAATGTAAGTATTTCGCAGAATTTAAATATTTCGTGAACATCGTTTATAAATAAAAGAAATAGTAATGGGCCCAAGTGGCTACCCTGTGGCGCGCCCGATGTTAACTTTTTTACGCGAGAAGTATAACTATCGACCATAACCATTTGCTTCCTCCCCGTTAAATAATTGGAAAACCATTCTGGCATTGCTGAATGAATTCTCATGGATTTAAGTTTGTTTAAAAGCAAAGTGTGATGCACTTTATCAAGAGCTTTCAAAAAGTCAGTATAAAGTACATCAACTTGTAGGCTTGCATCTTGTCAATCGTCCCAAAACGCCGCCGTCTTTTGTCGGCTAATTTTTTTGCACTTAATTTAATATTTCCTACTAAGGCGAGAATTATGACTGAAAATTGATGTTAACGCTCTTAAAGTTCTGGTGACCGACTCGGAATTTCGATTTAAAATTTTTATATTTGGCTCCGTAAAGTGGGATTGATGCAACAATTCAACGTTCAATACTTTTTTCCGCTATGGGAATTTTTTTCATTTCTAATGCAATGATTCCATATTGATGATATAGCTTGCCAAGCGTCTTCCAATATTTCGATTATTTACAGTTAATTTAGCTGATACTATCATACCCAGATATTTGCATGGTCTCTATGTATTTACTATAAATTTTTCCACGGCAGAGTGGGGACTATCTCCATCTCTAGAATATTGGGTTGCTAACTAAGTAATTTCTGATTTCACTCATAGATGGATTTAATTGGCGCAATCGAAATGTCAAACACATTTTATGTCTGTTTCATTTCAACTGTGCACAGAAGTTCGTAGTTGAGTAGTTTACGTAAACTCTGCTGAAACTTGTGAAACGACTATTCGTAGAAATTCGAATTAAATGTAAATAGCTATCAGATATATGAAACGTCAGAGGTTTTCCTTTATTTTCACTTTGACAGTCATCTTCTGCCCACAGAATTTTCTTCGGCACATATTCGTAGGAAGGGAAAATATTTTCCTCTCTCATGAGCTCTCTCTTCTACGAAAAAAACAGCAACGGAACGCCTTTTGACAGATTTTCAGCGAATTTCGTAGGCATCTCCAACAATTCAGAGCAATTGGAACACACATTTTGTTATTTGAGAGTTGGTACTTCAACTGTCAATTGTTTGTGTTGGTTTTGTTTGGCCTCTCTTTAAAAGCGGAAAATCAAAACGAAAATTTCTGTCAGAGTTTGCTTTTTTATCTCCGTAAAAGAAAAAACGCTTCGCAAGCTCACAAAAAGTCAAAAAAGTGTGAAAGAAGTGACGAAGCTCTAAAAAAACAGCGGTGTCAAAGTTGGTTTGGCAAATTTCGTCCTGGTGATTTTTCTCTCAAAGGTGAAAAACGCTCGGTTCGTCCAGTTGAAGTTGATGACGACCAAATCGACTTGAATCATCACAGTACAACACGTGAGATTGCAGAGAAGCTTCATAAGCTACATACATGCATCGAAAATCACTTAAAACAACTTTGCTATGTTTGAAAACTCGATGTATGGGTTCCTCATGAACTGGAAAATAAATCATTTAACACAACGCATTAACATCTGCGATTTGTTAAAGAAACGTCAAGAAAATGGTCCATTTTAAAAATGATTGATAACTGGTGATGAAAAATGGGTTGTTTACAACTATACCAAGATTGTAGATTGTGGAGCAAGCCAAATGAACCAGTTCAAACAACATCAAAAGCTGATATTCATAGGAAGAAAGTCATGTTGTCGGTTTGGTGGGATTACAAAGGAATTGTCTACTTTGAACTTTTACCACCCAACCGAACGATCAATTCAGATGTCTACATTGACCAACTAACGAAATTGAGCAATGCTGTTGAAGAAAAGCGGCTCGAACTGGCAAAGGTGTTGTGTTCCATCATGGCAATGAAAGACCACACACATCTTCGGTCACGTGGCAAAAATAAATAAAGCTTGGTTGGGATGTTTTGCCACATCCAAGTCCTGACCTCACACCATCTAATTACTTTTTATTTCGATCTTTGAAAAACTCCTTGAATGATAAAAATGTCAATAATGATGATGATGTCTAATCATACCTAGTTCAGTTTTTTGCTGATAAAAATTAGAAGTTTTATGAACGTGGAAATATGATGCTGCCTGAAAAATGGCAAAAGGTCAAAACGAACAATACAGTACCGAATAAGGTTATGTCGTTCTACGAAAAAGTCTTTTCTTTCTAGAAAACCCATTATGACGCCAAAATCATACATTCCCGCTGGAATAATGGATAATCACCTCCTTTACATTTATGATGCAACAATTTTAAATATCTTGAAATTGTCGTTATAAATTATTTATTGAAAATAAAAGTAACTTTAGTTATAGCTGCACTTTAGACCATAAGAATATGGAAATGTTTATTTGATCTATAAAGAACCAGATTCCCGCCAAATACAATTTGGTAGTGAAAGGTTTAGAATTTGAAATCAAAATAAAATCGTAATTTTATGCACACGCTGTTTTTTTCTCAGCTTCGTTAATCGCAGTAAAGGCGATTTTTTCGAAGCATTTGCCATGTCACTGGCTTATCCACTTTTCTTCGGGATGACCTTGAGAGTTTCGCGACTTTTTGGTTAGCAATGATTGTGTGTTCACTCGTAGACATCCGAGATGATGTTGTTCTCATGAATAAATTTCGCAAAGCCTACGCAATAAAACAGTTTGCTTGTCATTCTTACCATATGGCATGAGAATAAATATTGCGTTGGAAGATGTGGGCTTTGAGCTTTATGTAAGACAACACCTACAAGCGGAGATGTTATGTAGCCCTTAAAGTATCGAATTCCCTGCACATATTTGAGAAAGAATCACTAGCCACTAAATCATTTTATGCAAATGACGATAAATAGATAGAATGAATTTGATCTTCGATTGAGCAACTTAAAAATGATAAACTTGTAGTAGTTGCTTTGTACGTTGACTCAGCAACACTTTATTTTGCGCCTTAGCATTTAGGAGTGATAAGCATCGATCAGAATTCTCTGAATAATCATTACAATTAAAGCTTAATTATAAGATAGACAACTAATTTCAATTTATTAACGAAACTTGTGGCGCATCGTAGATTCGGAAAAAGATGATTAGTTCCTCCTGAAGGAGAGCGCGTGTTTTGTGATACCAAGATTTTTAAATATGTTGCAAAGAAACTGTGGAAAGCTGCGAAAATCTGGTTTAATTGTCATGTTTAATCGGTTCGCTTTCCGTTTGTTTGTACTGATCAATTCAGAAGAGCCCATCGGGAACATGGAATACAGAAGCATCCTCCTCTGACAACTTGAAAGAGTTTCCCACGTTTGAGTTTTATATTATTTCTTCCGTAAGCTTGTTTTTGTTCAATAAATTTGAAATAAGAGCAATATTGCTCTGCAAAGCTTGCCATCCATCCAAGTTTTTTTTTTAGGGTGCATGGACATACTCCACTGCATTCAAAAACACAGTCATGCCTCGGCTTACCTTCTATCCCATTGGAGGACTATGAACAACACTCTTCAACAGCTTCAAGCTCGTCCTTGACATGCCAAACATGGAATTATTGAGCAATCAACCGGAAGTCATGAGAATTGGATCCTCTTTAGACCTGGTTCCTAGGCACAGGCTTAAATTCCTGGAAATGACTTCAAATTGATAGTCACTACACTCGACCATTACTCAGATAGGTGGTTGAGTTTAGTAACACTACCAAAATTAGTTCATGCCACGCAAGCATCCCAGGATGTTCCTCATTTTGCCGATAGACTCGGGCAAAATGAAGTACTATCTGGGCTTCTTCACGCCAAAGAAACAGCTATCTGCTAGAGTGATTATTGATTCCTTAGGCAAATCCCTAGACTACATCAATGTTTTGGTCACAGAATAAACTCTGTTTCGCCTTGTTAATCACTAGACACCTTTTCAGCCGCTTAGCTGCCCTTTTCCTCGTTTCCCGAAAGACCCTCTCCTAGCCATCTCGATGTGTTGCTGTATCAATTCAGTTACGTAAGCCAACAGCTAAACTGACTTTTTGAAGACCATGCTCCTGTTACTGCCTTGTGAGTTTCCCACGATCTTAATGATGTTAAAAAATTGACCCAACTGGTAAACTTCCCATCTAAAGACTGCATTTTCAAACAAAATTCTGTTCTTTTTAGAAGGCCTGGCAAAGAATAAGACATCTGATCATGTTTTAAGTAAGAGTTGGGTGCATGGCCCTAAAACAAAGCAACTCAGAAGCCCAAATCTCGATAAAACCTTGAAAACATCAAAGAAGTGTTGATGTTGAATGTTGATGGCAAGAATGCGTTCTCCCGCAAATCTCTCGATATTAGAAACCTTTTGAGGCTATGGTGTCATTGCCTACGCGATATAAACTGTACAAAAGTAAAATGTAGAAGAAAACAAAGCTAAGACACAATCCAACTGCTGCTTCACTTCTTTAGTGAATGACACATGAGTGTCATTCATTGAACAATTATTTACGCGCTAGTGCTGTTAAATTTTGAGATTTTTGGGATTCCCTCAATCTCATTTATAGCATTTAGAGAAAAGTGGTCAAAATTGACGTTTTCATGTCAGTGATTGACGTCTGACCATCAACTTAGGGGACAAAGCATTCAGTTACGCCCCTGTGAACCTGCAAAATAAGAATTTAAACGCAAACATGGGTATCAAAGCTGAACGCCATCAACTTCTTAAGAAATAATGTCAAGTCTAGTTCTCCTCCTCATCGGCGGGACTAATCATTGTGTCCATCTGAAATTCACGTTTAAGAACACTTTTCTCAAAGTACCACCCTCAACATTTTTCTTCTAAGTAATAGATTTTTTTTCTATTATTTTATCATTTATTACTCATAGATATATACAATCATTTTGCAATTTTATTGGCTCAACTTGATCAGAAATACGTTAGATTCCTTAATTTTCTATCTTACTACTTATTATGTTGCTATTGAATATATTTTTGAGTTAAATGCAGTAACAAAGGAAAAACTATGTGAAAACTGCTCCATTTAAGATATTCTAAGTAATAAAGTCACTGTAAACTGTGATCGATTGCGAGGCAGTTCCTGAATTTAAGAAAAAAATCTCATAGCATGAAATTTCAATTTTAACCGCAGTTGACGTCAACAATTCCTGGGCAATGCTCATTTGACATTTTCTTTGGTCAATATTCAGCAATTTTGAAGCGAACTTTGCTGCTACACGATCCATGTCCAAAATTTCCGAAAAAATTGCATGGCATGAGCCAACCGATATGCCGACATCTTCAATAACTTCTCTAATAGTTATTTGATGATACTTTGTAACACTTTTCTTCATTTTCTCAATATTTCCATCGGTTTTTGATGTGCTGGGATGTTCATGGAGGGCGTTATTTGCTCAATCGGAAATGACTTTGAAAAGTATATCCCCGCGGAAATTATAGAAAACTTAATTGAATCGATGCCCCGCAGATGTGAAGCAGTTTTCAAAAATAAGGATTTGCTACGAAATATTAAACAAAAAAAGGCTTTTTAGAATATTTTTATTGAATTGCTCTATTTTTTGTTGCAGTTTTTTTTCTAATCTTGAAGTAGCATCAATTTTTTTCGGTTTTATTAAGTCAATTGTTTATCTGAATTACAAAAATAAGATTTACGTAAATCTATTGAAATTTAGCAGTTTTATTGGGAAAAATGCAACCAAATGCCATTGAGTGGTATTGTTTTGTCCGACACTGTGTTTGCTTAGTACAAACAACAGAATCATTCTTTATAAAACTATTTTTCAAAGCATACTTTCATACGATTTCCAGTTTGGTTTGATCGTGTTTTTACTATAAGCATTCGTATTCAGAACATGAACTCATTGCTCTTTATCTGTATTGTAAGAGGGTTAGTGTGGTTTAAGATTTAAGTTCAGGTTTAGTTTGGTAGCTTTTTCCTTGAATTGATTGGTCAAGTAAATAGAAACTTACATATTACCTTTATTTCAAATAATATTGCTTTGGGGGACTTTCTTCTAAATCTGACAATTATTACTAGTTGTATTGAAATGTTTGTTGGCCGCCGTGGCGTAGTGGGTAGAGTGCGACGCTCACACGACGAAGGGTCTACGCTCGATTCCCGGCTGAAAACCTCGAATCTTTCACGGCACCACATCTTTCGAGCTGCTGACAACACTCAAAGAGTAATAATTGTCTAAGAAAGCTTCTGAAATTTCGCCGTTCGGAGTCGGCAAAAAACTGTAGTTCCCTTCTACTCGTGAGGGAACAGTATCGCGCATAACACGAATAGTTGATGAACAAGCTAGGCCCTGGTCCCCCTGTGGACTACAGCGCCAACAATTATTGTTGTTAAACCAAAAAGTGCGTTTTAAATTTTTTAAGATTACTCCATTATGCTTTTTTTACAATTAGTGCGCGCTAAAGGGATTTTTTATGCCCTTAAGTGACCGAAATAAAGTCTCAGCAAGGGCCGAAGATATAGAGGTAATTTTTGACGATCTCGAAGATGTGATCGTTTCAACTTAGTGTCGTTCGGTTTCAACAACGCAAGAATCATTCATGGATAATGGCTGCTTATTTAAGGATCGCTTGAGTGACAGTAGACAGCACTGAAATTTGGAAGCACTGAGTTCCACTCTTTTATTTTTACCCCAATTAATTATGCTGCCGAGATCGAAATTGAATGAGCTTAACATACGCTGCATTCCCAAGTCTATGGCCGAAGAGGAGGGAAAGCCGAGCAACGATTATGAAAAGCTGAGGGTACTGTCATTAGCGATAGAGTGGATTAGAAGTGACTGATAGGAGATCATTTATGAAAATGAGGAAGAATCTCGGAGACAAAACAGAGCCCTGGCGAACACCAGCGTTGATATGGCAATATCAAACTTGAACCCATCCAATACCACTTGGGTTGAACGGTTCGAAAGGTAACTTCTGATCCATTGAAGAAGAGATTCATCGACGGCAAAAGCACGCATTTTCGACAAGAAAACCTAATGCCAAAGTCTGTCAAAGGCTTTTGAAATATCAAGCGCAACGATCTTGCTTTCTGGTACATGGAGTATGCTATATCGACAGGAGGAGAATTTTATGACACTAATACTATATTCCAGTGGCCGCTGTGGCCTAGTGGATAGAGGACGACGCTCACTCACAGAAGGTCTAGGTTCGATCCCCGAGGGAACACCTCGAATTTTTTCACGGCATCACCTCTTTCGAGCTGCTGACAACACTCAAAGAGTAATACTGTCTAAAAAAAAGATTCTCAAATTTCGCCGTTCGGAGTCGACAAAAAACTGTAGGTGCCTTCTTCTCGTGAGTACCATAGTTGATGAGTAAGCTAGGCCCTGGTCCCCCTTTGGACTGTAGCGCCAACACAATTATTATTATTATTAAACTGGTTGCTGCAATAAAATATCAAACTTTGGGGAATTTTATGTGGCTCTCGAATGGGATTTGTTGACACATTGATTAATATAAAAATACAAAACTAGGCAAAGATATGGAAGGCAAAACTGATAACATCGCATTCAATCATACATTTGTGTAGCTGTTTATTAGATAACCTTGACAAAAAGAACTTCCTTACAAATAACTTCCACCTACAAAGTGTAAAACACTGCAACAAATATCCGCAATGAATTGTGTTTCATGCCAATAAGAAGGATGAGTAAATTCACATTTCCACTTCACACTCGTTACCGATCAACAATGTCTGTCCAAAGCAAATACAGCCTCCACAACACTTCCAGTCGATTTGTACCCAAACGCATGGTACTCTGATGAATGTGAATACTATTAGCAAGTCATCACAAGAATTTACACTGTGATGTGTATATATGAAAATTATTATGACAGACACCTACGTTTCGGCACATTTATTTTTAGAATTCTTTACGAACAAATCATCTCCTCAAACGAAGCCAGATAAAAGTACTTGACCATGACCACGCAAGTTAAGACAGCTCCGTATAATTTCACAAAATTTAAAGAAATTTTGTTACCGACGAACAGTATAACAATGAAAAAGAAAATGTATTTCCGTTACCTTAATCTGTGAAAGTGTAAATCCAATGGCTAGTGAACTTGACCGCCGGCTGTTGGATAATTATCATTTCAAGTTCATTGGCAAAGTTGAAGATCGCTATAATTTATTCAAAATTAAATTCGAACGGTGGGCGCGGCCGTTGATGTGTGTAGATGGAGTCAAAATACACGTGAAATGATTAAACGGTTGGTGTTGCGATAATGCCCAAGAAATGGAACTAACTACCATGTAAGACAATATTTTCTTTCTTTTTTTACCAGATATTTGGTTGTCAAAAATCACTTGAAAACATTTTACGTATCACTTACAAGTTACAAGAAAGTAAGAGGAAAGGGATAAGTACACAGATTTTAATGTGAAGAATTGTGTTCATTTTAATGTGCTTGCGTGCTCTAGGAAATGAAATGAAATTGGTACTTTTTTATGTGAAACATTGTCAGCACTGAGAGATGTATAGTGAACCAAAAAAAAACCTGGGACACATATTACAATTAAATAGACATCTCCCGATATCAAATAAGTCCCGGGACTAAATAATAAAAGTACATTTTCTAGAAAAAGTTCGACTTTATTCATAAACATTGTTTTTTTTTTCAAGAGTGGTACAAGCAGTCCAATGCCGCTCTAACACTTCGATACCTTTTTTACAGAACAGAAGATTTATCTTTGGCCTCAAAATAGGCTTCAGTTTCGGTGATCACCTCCTCTTTCGAACCATATTTTTTCTGAAAAGAGGTAGAAGTCGCTGGGGGATAGATCTGGAGAATACGGTGGGTGCGGATACAATTCGAAGCGCAATTCCTGCAATTTGGCCATGGTAGCCAACGACTTGTGGTCGCTGTGACGTAGTGGGTATAGTGCAACGGTCACACGCCGAAGGGTCTAGGTTCGATTCCCAGCTCAACACCAATTTTTCGGACCAGAATAAAGTCTCAGCAAGGGCCGAAAATTAAGAGGCAATTTTTGACGATCTCGAAGATGTGATCGTTCCAACTTAGTGTCGTTCAGTTTCAACAACGCAAGAGCCATTCGTGGATAATGGCTGGTTATTTGGGAATCAATTGAGTGACAGTAGACAGCACTGAAATTTGGAAGCACTGAATTTCACTCTTTTATTTTTACCCTAGTTAATTATGCTGCCGAGATCGAAATTGAATGAGCTTAACATACGCTGCCGTCCCAAGTCTATGGTCGAAGAGGAGGGAAAGCCGAGCAACGAATATGAAAAGCTGAGGGTACTGTCATCAGCGATAGAGTGGATTAGAAGTGACTGATAGAAAAGAGGTAGAAGTCGCTGGGGGATAGATCTGAAGAATACGGTGGGTGCGGATACAATTCAAAGCGTAATTCCTGCAATTTGGCCATGGTAGCCAAGTAGTGGGTATAATGCAACGGTCACACGCCGAAGGGTCTAGGTTCGATTCCCAGCTCAACACCAATTTTTCGGACCAGAATAAAGTCTCAGCAAGGGCCGAAAATTAAGAGGCAATTTTTGACGATCTCGAAGATGTGATCGTTCCAACTTAGTGTCGTTCAGTTTCAACAACGCAAGAGCCATTCGTGGATAATGGCTGGTTATTTGGGAATCAATTGAGTGACAGTAGACAGCACTGAAATTTGGAAGCACTGAATTTCACTCTTTTATTTTTACCCTAATTAATTATGCTGCCGAGATCGAAATTGAATGAGCTTAACATACGCTGCCGTCCCAAGTCTATGGTCGAAGAGGAGGGAAAGCCGAGCAACGAATATGAAAAGCTGAGGGTACTGTCATCAGCGATAGAGTGGATTAGAAGTGACTGATAGAAAAGAGGTAGAAGTCGCTGGGGGATAGATCTGAAGAATACGGTGGGTGCGGATACAATTCAAAGCGCAATTCCTGCAATTTGGCCATGGTAGCCAAGTAGTGGGTATAATGCAACGGTCACACGCCGAAGGGTCTAGGTTCGATTCCCAGCTCAACACCAATTTTTCGAATTTTTCACGGCACCACTTCCTTCGAGCTGCTGACAAGACTCAAAGAGTAATAACTGTCCAAGAAAAAGCTTCTCAAATTTCGCCGTGCGGAGTCGGCAAAAAACTGTAGCCCTTCTACTCGTGAGAGAACAGTAGCGCGCACAAAACGTGTAGTTGATGAGCAAGCTAGGCCCTGGTCCCCCTTTGGACTGTAGCGCCAACAATTATTATTATTATTTTAGCCAACAACTTGTGGCACGGTGTACTGTGGGTGAGAATTTTTTTCCTTTTCATATGGGACTCTTTTCATCTAATGCACCAATTATGTCATGTAGTATTCGTATTCCGTGCGATGGTGGTCCCAACTCCACTGTTAGACAGAATGTTCTACTCGATTTGGACGAATTCTGTGTCCCCGACTTAGATGAGGTGAAGAAAGCAATATCCAAGCTGAAGTCGAACAAAGCTACCGAAGCGGATGGACTGCCCGCAGAACTATTTAAAGCAGCTGGAGATGATTTTGGTTGGGCGCATGCACCAGCTCACCTGTAAGATATGGTCGGGGGAACGCATGCCCGATGAGTGGAATCTCAGCGTCATTTGCCCCGTCCACAAGAAGGGAAACCCCTTTAACTGCTCCAATTATCGAGGGACCAGCCTTCTTGACATCGCATACAAGATCCTCTCTCTTTCGTATTGTGTGAGCGGCTGAAACCGTTTGTCCATAACCCGATAAGTCCCTACTGTGTGGTTTCAGACCAGGGAAATCTACAATAGATTAGATCTTCATATCACGGTAGACCTTGAAAATGACCCAAGAAGTGCAAATCGACGCCCACCACCCATTCGTCGATTTTAAGGCCGCATATGACAGTGTGCAGAGAGACGAGGCATACAGCGTCATGTTTAGTTTTGGCACTCCTACCAAACTCGTCAAATTGTGTAGGATGACGATGGAGAACTCTCGTTGCTCCATCCAGATCGGTAACGAACTCAACGAGGCCTTCAATGTCAAAAAAGGTTTTAGACATGGCGACGCACTGTCGTGACTTTTCCAACATCATCCTCGAGAAGATCGTGCGTAACTCCCAAGTCAACACCAGAGGCACGATCTTCCAGAAGTCAGTTCAATTGCTAGCTTACGCTGATGACATTGACGTGATTGGACGAACACAACGAGCCGTCAATGAGGCGTTTGCTGGCATTGAAGCGGAAGCGGCTAAAATGTGTCTGGCGGTAAGTGTAAGTGTAAGTAAGGCAAAACGAAGTATATGCTGTCATCAAGGAAGGACACACAACATCGACGTCTCGGCCGGAGCGTCACACTAGGCAGCAGAAACTTCGAGATAGTCAGGGACTTCGTCTACCTGGGCCCCGCGGTAAATTGGGACAACCACATCAGTATCGAAATCAAACGCAGAATCACTCTTGCCAACCGCTGTTTCTTTGGGCTCAAGAGGCAATTGAGTAATAAAGGCCTCTCTCGAAGGACTAAGCTCGATTTATATAACAGCTTGATCATCCCCGTCCTACTTTATGGCTTGGAATCTTGGACGTTAGCAAAGGCGGATGAGGAAGCCTTTTCGAGAAAAAAGTTTTGCGTGTGATTTTTGATCCTGTTTGCGTTGATGGTATCTGGAGGAGAAGATTTAACGACGGTCTCAATGGGCTGTACAGCGACATGCGCCTGGTCAAGCGTCTTCGGATACAACGGTTAAGATGGCTGTAGATGGCATGTAGATCGTATGGACACCACTGCTCCGGTCCGAAAAGTCTTCGAATGAGAGTCATTGAGACAACACAACAGATGACGGCCTAGGCTAAAATGGCGCACACAATTGGGGAAGGACCTCAATCAACTTGTAGTGCGCAACTGGAGGCAGCTAGCGAAAGAGTGTAAAGGATGTCAATAACACAACTGCAAACAACAGTGTAATGTAAGAGATTTAAATCAAACTGCAAATGTTTGCGAGACACAGTCACAATTGGACTGACGTCTTGGTTGAGGCAGGTCCACCTCGGGCTGTAGTGCCAACACAGAAGGCAGACGCACAATGAGTACATTTCTACATCTGAAATTATGTTCTGACAGTTGTCAGATCTGGAGATCTGGCTGGAGATGCATGTTGGTTGAGGCCCAGGTCCACTCCGGAGCGCCATAATAATACAAAGAAGAAACTGCATTTCAATGGTATATTGACTAATAAAGGTAAGATAAGCTTTATCAGAATGCAAGACAATGTTTGTTGCTTTTAACCCCAAATGTCGGCAATTCAATCATCAAGTCAAAAGTTTGCGTACTGATTTGCGCAAAATAGTTTCTTTGCCGGAACAAATCTTAAACGTTTTCTTTTGAAAGGAAAGAGTTCGAGGAACTGGTTCCAAAGAACTATTTAATTCCATGTTCAAAAAATATACTACCTCAAACAGTGAGCCATGTTCCAGGACTTATAAACGTCGATTCTGAATACATGTCTATTGAACTGTTGATACAATAACAGTTTCAGCAGCGTTCTCAGAATAAAAACCACACCAGTCTCCAAAACTACAGACAGATAGGGGTGAATCATGTCCATTATACATAACCGGCAAAGACATACGAATAGATTGAGTGCTAAGACATATACGAAGGTTGCCTTTTATATTTCGGGATTGGGCAACCCTAGTGTTGCAATCTGTCAACTATCAGCTCTATCGTAAAGTTTTACATTTCTGAGGTTATACGTGCTCAGAAAGTTTTGACATACGAGTGCTATTTGTGTTGTTTACAGTAACTTAAAAGATTCATCTCGCCAAAAAAATTTAACTAAATCCTGAAAATTTCCGTGCGATTATTTTTCACAACTTTCGACGGGAATTAACTCAACAACAACTTAATTCATTTTTTGGCGATGAAGCTCCATCAAGGACCAGTGTATATCGATGGTATGGTGAATTCAACCGAGGTCGTAGTTCATTTCAAGCCGTATTTCGTGAAGGTCGTCCAAAATCAGTTTTTGTTCCGGAAACCATTGATGCTTTGAGCCAATTGATATTGCATGTGACTTATCGTGAGATTGAGACAACCTTAGGCATTAGTGGGACCAGCACACATTCAATATTGCATGAACATTTGACCGCCAAAAAAATTTGTCAATCGCTCAAAATAAGGCTCGTGTCGATTGGTCGAAAGACATACTCCAAAACTACCATTCGAAACACGTCTATAACATCGTGACAGGTTTTGAATCGTGGACGTACGCATATGAGCCCGAAAGTAAACAGCAGTCGACTGTATGGGTGTTTCAAATTGAGCCAAATCCAACAAAAGTTTCTCGCGCACGAAGCACATTCAAGCAAATGGTCGCCTGTTTTTCCGAAAAAAAAATGGACATGTCGCAACCGTATCACTAGAACAACGCAAGACAGTTAATTCTGAGTGGTACACAACCATTTGTTTGCCAGTTGTCTTCCAAGAAATCAGGAAAACCAACCGCCGAAGACGGATCACTCTTCACCATGACAATGCGAGCTCTGACACATCGGCTAAAACAGCATTTCTGAGCACTCAAAACATCGATTTGATAAGTCATCCGCTGTATAGTCCTGACTTGGCACCGAATGACTTCTTTTTATTCCCGTACGTAAAAATTAAAATGAGAGGTCAACGTTTTTCGACACCTGAAGAAGCGGTTGATGCGTTCAGAATGCATGTTTTGGAGATACCTCAATCAGAGTGGCAAAAGTGCTTCGACAATTGGTTCAAACGCATGCAAAAGTGTATAGATCTTAATGGAGAATATTTTGAAAAACAATAAAGCTATTTTCGATGATTAATATTTATCTTGTTCTTCAATCCCGAAATATAAAAGGCAACCCTCGTATTAGATATATTCCCGTACCCGAAATAACATAAAATGGAAGTCTGTTCCCAAATGTCAAAAATGTCCATTTAAGATTTTTTTGTGGGTAAGGTTTCGGTTTTCTGAAAAATTTATTGATGCTTACCATATATCCCATTTTTTTGGAACAGATTTCGGTTGATTTGCCTTGTTTTGTATTGTTTTGATTTGTTTACCATGCGGATGCGGATCTCACATTCCATTAATGGCATAATATATAGAAATGATTAAGCCGCATTCCCGTACGTTTTTGAGATTTATCGCCTTCTGAGAGATTTATGAGAGAATGACGAACTCCACAATTGGGTACAAAAAGTACCCACCTATTGATACATAAAAATAATAAGATTTCCGGATTGTGTATGAAATTAATTATTTGCATGTAAAATGTGCATGAATTTCCATTGCACCCCAATCGAATTGGTCGATCATGCTCAACCAACACTGAACTATGGAGCATTCTCAACTTAAATATGTGAAACAATTGAAACTACATATGTAGTTCCGACAGGAGAACAAGTTTCAGTAAAAAAAATTAGATATCGAAACGACACTATCCTTGTAGAGTAAAGGATTAAGTGTTACAGCCGCATGCGAAACTTCCGCTTTCGATTGCTGAACTTCCATTTTTTCACAGCACCTCCACTTTCGAGTTGCTGACAACATTCAAGGACTACTGTTTGTCGAAGAAAAAGTTTCTTAAAATTTGCTCTTGCTAATTCCTCGTCAGAAAACAATAGCACTCACAATATGGGTTGCTGACGAAGCTGCCATCCGACGAATATATGTATATACAGAGTGTAAAGATAAAGAAAATGTTATACACTAACTAGGGGATTAAAGGGTGGATGGATAGGAATAAACAGACTGGCGGGTTAAGCGAAATTATACTTCCTCCGTTTGTGAAACTAAAGAGTGTCCCAACAAGAACGCAAGATTTAAATTTTAAATAAGACGCAGATATTTAAAAAAAAATCGTGAATTCTTTATTTTATCGTAAAGTAGACAGGATGAGGTTATGTGTGGAATAACACATCGGCCAGATGGCCGCCGCGACTTTGTTGGCACATACGTGAATTTTTAATAAAATTTTCAATGACCGTTTTGCATAAGTGCTACGGTATTTCATTAATGCAGCGTCCATTTTCCTCTTTTAAGGCTTGAGTTGTCGTCGACTTATTCGCTTAAACTATCGACTTTAAAAAACCCCAAAGAAAAAACTCCAATGGTGTTAAATCGCACAATCTAGTCGATGGAAATGGGCCTCATCACTAAAGATGATTTTATCGGCAAAATCAGCATGTTCATGTTATCTCTCCAATACCCAATTAACGAACTCCCTTTGCTGTGCATGGTCAGCTGGCTTCAATTCCTGAGTCAATTGAACTTTGAATGCATGAAGATGCAAATCTTTCGTCAAAATTCGCTGCATAGTGGATTTGGAAACACCAATTTGCTGAGCTCGGTGTCGAAGTGAGGTGGATGGAGTTTGAGCGACATCATCACTTACTGCTGCGAAATTTTCGGTCGATCGACCTGGTCGAAGGCGCGTTGTTGTCTTTACGTGAGTTACAGACCCAGTTTCAGCAAATTTTTCCATTAATCGCTTTATAATTGTTTATTTATAAACTTTTACCATTTTGGTAAAACAATTTCACAATGAGAATGCTTTGTTCATTCGTGTAGCGCTCCATTTTTATTAACCTTATTCCTTCTACTAACAAACAATAATAATTGTTCAGATGTCAAACAATGACATTTCGAATGGCACCAAATTTAAATCTTGCGTTCTTGTTGGAACACCCTCTATAAGAACTGATGATCAGACTATCACCAAAATAGGCATGATGCCCAAAATCAAGCTAGAAACATGCGAAAAGCAGATGAGAAAGCCCTTTGTTATTTCGAGTGAAAAGTTTTGCATGCGAATTTTGGTCCTGTTTGTGTTGATGGCATCTGGAGGAGAAGATTTAACGACGAACTCTATGGGATCTACAGTGACAAGCGCCTGGTCAAGCGTCTTCGGATACGACGCTTAAAATGGCTAGGCCATGTAGAGCGTATGGACACCACCGCTTCGCCCCAAAAACCACCTGAAGTGCCTCAATCTATTTGGAGTGCGCATTTGGAAGCAACTAGCGAAAGATCGTGCTGGCTGGTGAGGCATGTTGGTTGCGGCCGAGTTCCACCCCAAGATGTAGCGCCACAAGAAGAAGAAGAAGATCTGTTTTTATCACTGAAGAAAAAATACACAGATAGAAACAAATCAATTCCTATCTGGCTACTAAATCATGTGAAAAAATCCTACCAGCAACAGGGTTTGGCAAATTTCTCTGCGAGGAAGTTTCCAAAATATTTGACTTTGAACTTAAGATTCGCTTATCAAATACGTTCTATTCGTTCTACATACACACACATAATATATGTCTGACGACGTGAGGGATGACGCACTAATTTGCAATTCAAATTGACTTCTCATATTCAAATAGATTCTACCACAATCTACAAATGAAAATTCGGTAAGAAGAAAGAGACAAACCAGTTTGTGCAAGCACTAGACATCTCGTGACTTGAATCTTGTTTAGGACGCGAGTGTAATGTGATCGCCTCAGTGTCTGTTCCTAAATAATTTCATTGTAAAATAGAAGGGACCGAGAACCCCCTTGGCAAAGAGTCTCGTGACTTAAATGTTTGCTCTTCACGTTTGATAACGCAGATTTTAGCATTCTTTTCCAACAACATGCTTGATGTGTTAAAACAGAACTGATTAAGTAGTACTGATTAATTGTGTTTCAGTTGACATGGTCTACAAGTTACTCCTTTTCAGAAGCGTGGAACTTTAAAATGGTATTAAATAAGGATGACTGTTTTCTAAATTGCCATAAATTGTACATTTCTTGGGAAATAATCTTCTGCCAATACGATTTAAATAAGATTTTTAACTGTAACAGCTGGTATATTTTTTTTTTTAAGTTTTTCCAGCAACGCAGCGAGCGTTGTCACTCAAGAAGTCAATTGTTCCGAGATTATTGGCGTAGAATTGCGACATTATGAACCTTTCCTTCAAAAAATCAAAGTAAAATTTATTAAATTTATTTCCGTTTCGTCATCTAGCCCAAAATCCTGCCGCACTGCCTCTGTTTTTCTATTCAGAGAATTTTGCATTTTTGTTGCATGGTTCTTTTGCTCAGATTTGTCAAATCCGTTCGCTAAGTTGCTGAGTGTCGAGCCGAAAAAAATGGCTCGAGGTTTAGAACGTGCTTAAACGAGGGAGCAGATAGAATATGATATTCGACGCATGTTTTCCGCCAGTAAGCATTCAAATCAGATGTGTATGCATACTTTTTCGAGAGACTTTTGTGATATTGATCTTCACATTACGAGCTGTTACAAAGTCGTTGGGTTGAATGCCGTTATAATGCAGTGCCGGAAAAGGTGTGCTTACGAATGTATGACATAAATGTTGCGCAATGAAGGCTTATTCCATCGAGTATATTTTCTGGATTAAAATAATGTTTGCTAGAAGATTTCTTGATGTTGATGACAAGGAAGCACACATCTTAATCATTCAATAACGTCTTTGTAATCCAAACCTTTTCTCAGGTCAGTGTTTATCACTCTTTTGAATAAAACTAAGAATAAAGTGCAGAAGTATTTTATTGCTTAATGATTTTCATTTCAAAATGTCAGGCAGGGTATAAATTTATAACTTTAACTTATCAGAACAATAAGAAAGTTAACTTTTTCACCCACTCTATCAATTCTGAATATTTTAGTTTATGACTGTTTTAATTTATGGTTATTGTTGCGAATTCATCATCTTCTCGCCAGTAATTAAACAGAACAAAGCGATATCTGTTCAGCTACCTATTGTAGGTGCGGAGCTAATTTTCGATGCGGTTTTGTTGCCAGAGGCAAAATGTCTTACGTCTTTCTCGTCGAGGTCGATATTCCAAGCTGCGCTTTAGCGGAAGAAAACTAAAGTTCCGTGCTTTCAGTAAGTTTATTAATATTTTTACGGAAGATAAGCTACCAATGAAACTGTTCCTTTAGCAAGAAAAAATAATAGATCGATTTTTTTTGTTTTTTTTTTTTTTGTTTATAAAATTTATCGGAAGTTTTCTATTAAAATAATAACTGTTGGCGCTACAGACCAAAGGGGGACCAGGGCCTAGCTTGCTCATCAACGACCCGTGTTGTGCGCGCTACTGTTCTCTCACGAATAGAAGGGACCTACAGTTTTTTGCCGACTCCGAACGGCAAAATTTGAAAAGCTTTCTTAGACAGTTATTACTCTTTGAGTGATGCCAGCAGCTCGAAAGAGGTGGTGCGTGAAAAATTCGAAAAATTGGTGTTGAGATGGGAATCGAACCTAGACCCTTCGGCGTGTGAGCTTCGCACTCTACCCACTAAGCCACGGCAACCGCAAAGGCTTCTATTGTCTCCGGTAAATAAGATATCATAGCATGGACTGATTATGCACAATGTTGCGTTTTTCATTTTTTTACAAAACATAGGTTTGAAAGATTTGTTTCTATTTCTTCTATTTTTATTGCATTCTTGGAAACGAAAGAAGCATTAAAAACAAATGTACTTTAATAATTTTCGTCAGGTAACAGCGACCAAGCTTCGAAAAACTCTAGAGAAACATTTGATGGCGCTTTGCCTAAATTAAATGCAGACTTGAGGTCACAATAATCATAGTAGGTCCATTCTAATTGCACTGAATGCTGCGAATGCCTACGAAGAGAGAGAAGAAAAGAGAGAGCTCATGAGAAAGTAAAATATTTCACCTCCCCACTAACTTTTGCCAAAGAAAATGATGTGGGCAGCATATAAATGAAAATAAAAAAACCTCTGACTTTTCATATGTCTGATAGCTGTTTTAATTCTGCGAATTTCTATGAAAAGCCGTTTCACAAAATTCGAATGACTCTCTCCAAGAGAGATTTTTGGGGGACATGGGTCTGCGCACGCGAGGTAACGCTGTTGATTGCGCTCAACAAGGCGAGCTGCCAACATTATCCTCGTTTGTGCACAGGTCAAGTTGACATACAGCCTCCTCGCGGCGCCCTCTGGATAGCCATCACAACACCCGTTGTGTGGTGAACGAATGTATGCAGCGAAACCCTCTGCCCGAGGGATTAAATAATGCGTCTGGCCTACCAGCCTGTGGGTTTACTTCCCCACCACGTAAAATACCGTAAGTTCAGATAACCCGATATGCCTCGGATAAGGACGCATCAACTGTTGACGACCCCAGCAAACGTTTTAAGGACTATGATTATGACATGGTATACTACAGCAATGGCTACAAAGAGAGAAGGCAGCGCTTATTCGGATGCGGATTTGTTGTTTGAAGCAGACTTAGGCAAAAAGTCTTAAGCTACAACCCCGTCAGCGACATGACAATCCGCATCTCAACTAAATTCGGGAACATTAGCCTAATATGCGCTCCCGCCTCGACAGAGGAGAAAGATGACAACACCAAGGATAACTTCTATGATCTCCTAGAAAGAACATATGATCAATACCCCAGTTACGACACCAAGATCGTTCTAGGAAACTTCAACGCTGGGAAAGGAGGACATCTTTGTTGGAGTCATCGGTACAGCCTGCACGACAACACATCCGGAAACGGACTCAGGCTGTTGGACTTCGCCTCGGGGGGAAACCTCTCTGTGGCTAGCACGCGGTTCCCACACCTGAACATCCACAAAGGGATCTGGCGATCCCCTGATCAATCCACCGTCAACCAACCAGACACTCCTCTAGCATTCTCGATGTCCGAACTTTCCGAGGTTCAAACATCGACTCGGGTCATAACCTTGTTGTAGACAAGGTAAGAACCCGGATATCGAGAGAGCAACGGAGTCAATAGATAGGAGATAGATCAAAACGGTTTGACGTCGGAAAGCTACAATCGCAGCCGATCGCTGGGAACTTCTCCCTGAAACTCGCTCAGAGTTCGATGCTGCCTGCACTAAACATAGAAGAAGACTGGAAACGTTGTCAAGAAGCCATCAAAGAAGTTGCCACTGATGCGCTGGGCTTCACGTCACCACCCAAAAGGAACCCATGGTTTGCCGACGAGTGCAGGCAAGCACATGCAGCCAAACAAGACGCATATAAGGCGACGCTGCATCGAACAACGAGGGCTGTTCTTGAGCTCAGAGAAAAAGGGAAGAGCACCGGTTGTTATGGTTGACCTAACAACGCGTAAATTCGGTGAATGGACCCAGAACAAGATTGTCGTTGATCCTAGTTTTCATAAGCGAATCTTGTAACTTTTGGTTGAATAGCTACATCAATAATTCTTAAGGGTATGTTGAGAAGATGGCTAGGGAATGTAGAGAATATGGACACCACTTCTCCGGCCCGAAGAGTCTTCGAAACTAAGCCATTGGGACAATTCAACAGAGGACGGCCTAGTTTAAGGCGGCGAACACAAGTGATGAAGAGCCTCAACCAACTTGGAGTGCGCAACTGAAGACAGCAGGCGAGCTGGTTGTAGAGGCATGCTGGTTGAGCCCCAGATCCACCCTGGTCTGTAGCGCCACAACAAGAAGATGAAGAAGTATGATAAGACACCATTTATAATGTGATGGAATAATTGGTCCGTACTTCTTTAAAAACCATACTGGTATAATGTTACACTCAATGTTGACCGCTACAGACCCATGCTTACTGACTTTTTCATTCGTTTATTGAAAATCCACCATGTGTATGAGCCGTGGTTTCAACAAGGCTGCATAACATGTCTTTGTTTTTTCTTGCACTGCACAGGAGTACTCAGCTTCAAACACAGGTTTATTGTACTAGTAGGCAGTAACATACAATTAATGTAATTTCCGAAGGATAACCAGAAAGCGCTTCTGTGATAAAGAGCCTTGGTTTTTAGGTTCCAACACATCAGCGCCAAACTGACGCCAGCTGATCTCACCAAAGGCAGGGCATTGACAGACTGAGCGCTCTGCAATGTCTTCACCTTCTCTACTGGCGTCGCATCGCTTAGCGAATGTGAACTGCAAGTCATCTGCAGTCTTTTTTATTTAAAAATATCATAAAAGCCACAGCAGCATGCACTTGGTTAGCCTGCATCCTTGATAGTCATGCCATCGCTGGTTGTGCTGTCGGGAAACCCAGTCGTGGACGCGGCCAGTCTTAATGGTGGTTCGGGCCCTACGAATGCCCCTCTTGATCCTTGCCTTGCAAATTCATCGGCAATATCGTTTCCCATGATCCCGTGGTGTTCCCGGAACCAAGCTAATTGAACCTGACGACCAAATTTACATTCCTATACTTTCCTGGAAGTGGCTAAAGGGTTGAGGCCCTAAGCACAACTTGACCGTCGCAACAGACGCAGATACCTCTCCCCTTCCATCTATTCTTCACAATATAGTTCGTCACCATTAGGTTCGCATACGTTTTCGCCTGGAAAACCGACGTGAAATTACCTTAAGAGGTGTGAAGTCCAATGTTGTAATTTTCCACGAAGGCCCCAGCTCCAGATTCCTCAGTCGTCTTGGAGCCCTCCGTGAAAGTCGGAGTACATTCCCTTCCTGTATCAGTTCAAAACCAGTCCTAGGCACGGGGAAAGTCGATCTTGTGTAAACGCAAATGGATTGTTAGTGTCCCCGCATCGGATGGCATGTCCATAAGATCAGTGTCACTCGAGATGCGAGGTCATGAAAGTTGCAGTGCCAGCTGAACCAGAGACTATTCCAGTTTAGCTGGAAGATGGCCTTGCTTTTGGATCTCAGGATGTAGATGTTAAGGGAGGAAAATTTAGCAGTGCATCAAAAGCAGAGCCGGGCGTGCTAGGGAAAACTCCTGTGCAGCCAAGAGAGATTGTACTTTGAAGCTTGATAAAAGCAGCAGCCACGTACTTGCGCGATAGCATATTCAACGAATGGACTGATGCATTGGAAAGAAGAGTTCTTATCATTGTCGTATAGATCCATAAAGATCTTTTTGGTGAGAGGCCCCAGGTTTTATCAAAAACTCCCTTACACTTCCAGAAGGCTGACAGCGTCTTGAAAGCTTTCGTTTAATTTTGTCCAAAGAAGTTGCCCGTGCCACAAAGTTCATCAAAACGTTCGATTGTGGTTATCAGAGCTTCAAGATCATATGTTTTAACGCCGGTTGACTATTTTCTATACACTCGCTCTTTTCAGAACATTACTTCCAAAAATAGAGAATCTATGGCCGCTGCGGTGTAATGCGACGCTCACTCGCTCAAACTGAACACCTCGAATTTTTCACTGCAACACCTCTATCGAGCTGCTGATAACACTCAAAGAGTGATTACTGTCAAAGCTCCCCAAACTTCACCGATCGGGGTCGACAAGAAACTGTAGGTTCCTTCTTCTCGTGAGAGAACAGTAGCGCGCACAACGTTAGTAGTAGGCCCTAGTGCCCCAGTGGACCTGCCTGCAATACAATTTTTATCATCATTATTCTTTAAAGCCAAGAAACACACGGCTACAATAATTTTAATTTAAATCATACAGTTTTGGGGTTTCTCTAAATAGATGAGGACCTACTTGTCGAGTTCCTTAGCGTCTTCCATTAGAGGTTGGTGTCAAGTTGTCGAAATAGGCAGACTTCTATGTAGCGCGGAAAAGCCCACAGCGAACTTTCCACTCTTCTGACTTAAGACGCATGTTATTGGCATAGGAGAATGAACTTTCCCAGATTTTCATTGGTTTAAACTGTATGGCGTGATGCATCACACACCGTTCACGCAAGGAGCATACAAGACGTAAAATTATGCGAATTGCATATGTATGCAACTTTTTTCATCCGTTTTGCGATTTTCTTTTGTTGGAGCTCAAAGTGATGTAAAGTGCTTAAAAACTGGCTTCAAAAAGTTGCACTGCTTCTTTCTTTCTCACTGTGGCCTCTCATTCACAGAGGACAATGATTCTTTAACCTGTCCTTGGACATAACAACCACAGTGCATCTACTTTTGCAGTTAAAAACAGGATTCTGGTTCTGGTCATTCGATGAATCATCACAATATTGCATCCACAACTGCAGCAGACAGAGTAAACGCTTCAAGGGAAATAAAGCAGAAAAAACGCAAGGCAGCAAGAATGATAATTGCAAGTAGTTGTACTGGAAACAAAACAAAATCTAGTTTACAATGGGGATGCATTCAGAAACTTTTAAACAAAAATTTCCTGAATGTGTCAATTAGTTGCAGTTCGGTTTTTGGATTCTCTTCCTTGTTTCGTCGATCGTAGAAATTAAAAGAACAACATCTACTCTCTTGATTATAGAGGCTGCCTTTGAGCATTCCCAGCACAGGGTCAAGCCCTTCAAAGGGAGTCGCCCAAGAACTTATCAGTTGACGGAAAACAATTCGTTCCGAGCAATGTTCCCCAACATTAACAATTAAAGAGTAGGCGTACTTTAAGTCATAATCACAAAGCTAGGCCACTCCGATTTAACAGAAATTACACATTTTATACATTGCTTCGGCCCTAATGCCGATTCATCCAACCACTTCACCGTATCACTTCCTATGTGAGTACAGAGCAAAACGCAAGCCCAAATGTGGCACCAAAAAAAGAAACATGCTCAATGATGTGACGACCTTGAGACACTAAATCTTACCTTCAGTGGGCGAAAAGCCCAGCAGAAAACCGCAGTCTTACTGAATCGTTTTTTCTTTCTCGCCGATTATTCACGGGGTTCGTGTTAATTGAAATCTTGCAAACCCTCATCACATCAGCGACGGCGGATTGAACAGAGAAAAGTGTGTTGCGTGAATTGCGGCACACAAAACGCACAGATTTCTGTTTGTATGTTTGCTGGCTGATGGCATGAATTCGTACATGACATCGTTTACGCGCCGAAGTGTAGAAGTAATGGAAGCGAACGTGAACTTGAAAATTGTTGCTCTGTGTTTATCAACGCCACGCAGGTTGTCTTTGGAATTTACAGAGCTAACACGAAACAAGGCGGGTCTTTTAAAAAAGTTTTTTGCTAATTGGGTTGTGGCGGTGCAGTGGGCATACGTATTCGCAAGTCTCAAACTGAAATGTTTTTCTTTAAAACACATATATTGCAAAATATGTGGCACAAGTTGTGTATTCATGAATATTTATCAAAGGAGGTTTCTGAATGTTGAAGTGTGAAATTTGATAAAAGACGATTTAAGTGTTATTAAGCAGAGCTCGAACTTTTAATGCTGATAACTTTATCAATGAATTTTCAAACTTTTTAACATCGGAAAACTCCAAAAACCTTATTAAATTGGGTGATTTCAATATTAATTTATCATTGTTCGATTCAAATTGACTTATTAGTTTTATAAATGACTCTATAAGGCCTGCATCGGCAACCTGCCTAGATCACATCTTTGCTCGCTTTTCTAATATTGGGATTATGAATTTATTAAAGGTACCGGTATGGAATTTTAAAATAAAACACTAATGACTAATGGGATTAATGGGATTGAAGCGGAAGCGGCTAAAATGTGTCTGGCGGCGGTAAATGAGGGCAAAACGAAGTACATACTGTCATCAAGGAAGGACACACAACATCGACGTCGCGGACGGAGCGTCATACTAGGTAGCAGAAACTTCGAGGTAGTCAAGGACTTCGTCTACCTCGGCTCCGCGGTAAACAGGGACAACAACATCAGTACCGAAATCAAACGCAGAAACACTCTTGCCAATCGCTGTTTCTCTGGGCTCAAGAGGCAATTGAGTAATAAAGCCCTCTCTCGAAAGACTAAGCTCGCTTTATATAACAGCTTGATCATCCTCGTCCTACTATATGGCGCAGAATCTTGGACGTTAGCAAAGGCGGATGAGGAAGCGCTTAGCCTTTTCGACAGAAAAGGTTTGCGTGCGATTTTTGGTCCTGTTTGCGTTGATGGCATCTGGAGGGGAAGATTTAATGACAAACTCTATAGGCTGTACAACGACATGCGCCTGGTCAAGAAGGACCTCAACCAACTTGGAGTGCGCAACTAGAGACAGCTGGCGAAAGATCGTGCTGGCTGGAGAGGCATGTTGGTTGAGGTCCAGGTCCACCCCGGACTGTAGCGCCACAAGAAGAAGAAGAAGAAGAAGAAGATTAATGGGAAAGTAAAAACATTTTATTTAAAATATTGGCCATTGTTTGCTACACATTTTGACCACCTTTCTGGTAATTTGTGAATACCATGCCAATAAAATTGTTCGTCTTTTAAAGCAAACCAATCAGACACCCAATTTTCGACCTCCTCGTAGGAATCAAAGTGCTGCTCAGCCAATGCGTGTCCCATCGATGAAAGCAAATGGTAGTCGGAAGGAGCCAAGTCTGGTGAATACGGCGGGTGGGATAACTGCTCCCAGCAAAGTGTTTTGATTTTATCCTGAACCGGTTTTGCTTTGTGTGCAAGTGCATTGTCATGGACCAAATTACCTTGCCGTGTCTTCTGGCCCATTTTGGTCGTTTCTCGATCAATGCATGGTTCAAATTGATCATTTGTTGTCGGTAGCGATCAGTATTAAGGGTTGCACCAGGTTTTAGGAGCTCGTTGTACAGCACACCTTTCTGGTCCCACCAAACACTCAGCATTGTCTTCTTGCCGAATCGATCTGGTTTTGCAGTCAATGCTGATGATTGTCCCAAATTAACCCATGATTTTTTCCATTTAGGATTCCTAAAATAAATCCATTTTCCATCGCCAGTAACAATCCGATGCAAAGCGGTTTTCTTTCGTGTCTTTGAAGCAAAATTTCACAAGTGGTTTTTCGGTTTTACATCTGTCTTTCATTTAAATTATGCACCCATTTTCTACACTTTTGGATCTTTCCCATAGCTTTTAAACGGTCAGAAATTGTTTGTTGTACAACATTTAACATTGCTGCCATTTGCTTTTGACTCAAAGTGTCATCTCCATCCAATATCGTTTGCGGTTCGGCGTCTTCAAACTTTCTTGGTGGTCTTCCACGTTCTTCACTTCTCACATCAAAATCATTATTTCTGAACCGTTGAAACCATCTTTTGCATGTTGCTTCTGATAGAGCATCATCACCATATGCCTCGACAAGCATTCGATGCGACTCTGCAGCACTTTTCTTCAAATGAAAACAAAAAATTAATGCTTTCCGCAAATCATCACTTTCTGGTACAAAATTCGACATTTTTAACACGATAAAAAAATATGATGTTCTCTGTTCAATTATTTGATGTATACTAACTATTTTTCACAGATGTCATAGCAATTAAAAAAAAAATAAGGGCTCGTTCACAACAAATGTTTCCTATCGAGACATGATTTGAGAGATTTTTTGACGGTTTTTATCGGTTTTACAGGATAAAATGCCATAGCGCGAATTCCTCAATGGGAAATCGGAATAGAACACAATTTCAAATTTATAAGCTTAAGCTTAAGTGATCGAATAAAATATAGCACAATTCGTTTTTAACATTATTTTTGTACACAAAACAAACACAGTGAATTAATTTTTGAACACAAATTGGAATACTTCTTATTCATGTATAGAGTTTTTTTTTTGAGTAAAGTAATGCAATACAGAGGAAATTAAAAAAATACCAAATTTTGGTGCGAAAAAAATAGCACATTTGCAGCATGTAGTTTCAAAAAAATATCATATGCATTAATATTTCATTTTCTTTTAACTTTAAATAATCAGTAGTTCCTCCACTTTTTTTATTATTTTTGCAATCCTGTTTGGTTAAGATTCAAACAGTTTTTTAATGTTTTCGGAATTTTTGCGCCAATTTGACACAATTTAAGCTCCTTAACAATTTTCGTATTGCCTGTTTTCAGCATAAACAGCCCTGACAAGAAGACCCCAACAGTTTTCAATAATATTTATATCTGGCGATCGTGCTGGCCAATCTAAAACATCAATGTTGTTGTCTGAAAAATATTTTTTAACAATTTTCGCTGTACCGCAGCATTGTCTTGCTGAAAAATAAGCGGCAAGTCCGTAATTTCACCAGTTGACTCTTTTGTTTCATCGGCAATGAAATCCAGGTACTTTTTGCTGTCCATTCTTTGTGGTAATAATAATAATAATTGTTGGCGCTACAGTCCACAGGGGGACCAATGCCTAACTTGCTCATCAACTACTCGTGTTGTGCGCGCTACTGTTCTCTCGCGAGCAGAAGGGACCTACAGTTTTTTGCCGACTCCGAACGGCGAAATTTGAGAAGCTTTCTCTTTGAGTGTTGTCAGCAGCTTGAAAGAGGTGGTGCCGTGAAAAATTCGAAAAATTGGTTTTGAGCTGGGAGTCGAACCTAGACTCTTCGGCGTGTGAGCGTCGCACTCTACCCACTCCGCTACGGCGTGGTACGAACTTTATATTAGTTTACCATGGCATCCTTCCAGGCTATATCATAACGGTTCCTCCACCATGTTGCTGACGACTCAATATTATCTCCTCTTTTAATAAGTCGTGATAGCAATATGCCAGGCCATCGGGACCGTCGAGACTACCATAAACTTCTTCTCGTCCGTGAATAATACCCGACGCCATCGTTTTTTCCAATGAATATGCTCCATGGCGAATTTACCCAGTCATCCTTGTGTTTTGCGTAAGTGGTGGTTTCTTCTTAATTTTTTTGCGCTGAATAACTGGAGACTCTTTCAATAGCATTTAAACGTTTCTTACATTGGTCGTGACACCTGCTTGTTCAGCGATTTTGCGAGCCGTTAATCCCAAATTCGATGCAACTCTTAGAATTGCGCGCCTATCCCTGTCACTAATAGCCCTTGGACGCCCTGGGCTAATCTTCTTTCTGTAATTTTCAGGGTCTTTGAGGAAATTTGAAATTTCATTCATTTTTCGGCTTCTTTTCAGTTTTTAGGTAATATACGCAATTTTGAAATTTTCTTGTTGCAGTTTTAAAATAACCTTTATTTCGGCACTAGTCAATTTTTTTCCTCTATACATGTTACAACTTTTGGCTCTTTAAAAAAATTAAAATCACAGAATGGGCCTTTTTCTTTGATTTCCTTCACAGTTGTTTACGCAAAGATCACCAAATTCCTTTTTTGTGAAAATGTGCTATATTTTTCTCGGGGTATTATCTACAGTTTTTTGTTATAATTACGGATTTTCTAGAAATTTCTTCAGGCACCCAGTCCAAAACACTGTGGCTTTACTTTTTTTTAAATTTTTCTTTATTGAACAAAATATTTACAATTATTATATTAAGACTACAGTGAATATGCATATATATGTGTCGGCTCAACAATAGTTGAGTTCCATCCTACCAACGAATTGCTGCCGAAAAAAAAACTATGGGCAGCAGCACGGCAGCAGATGACTGTCAAATCGTAAATAAAACAACCTCTGACATTTCATATGTCCGATAGCTGTTTACGAATTTCTACGAAAAGTCGTTCCACAATTTTCGGTAGAGTTACTCTCTGCAAGAGAGATTTTTACCCAAATTAGTCAACTACGAATTTCTGTACACAAATCGATTGAAACAGACCTAATTTTGATAAGATTTATTATAACATTTCCCCTCCCTGAACAGCAGGATTTTTTTGTTCTGAAATGAAAATTCCTTATTGGTTTTTGGTTTCTAGATGCCAACCTCCGTAGTAAGAAAATACCCAGAATTTACCTTAATGGACATGCTTCTTTTTCAGGAATTGCTCGTATGAAAAGACGTCGGAGATATGGATGGCGTGGAAATTTCTTCGTCATGAAACCAAATATCAATAATAAACGAAATCTGCTTTTTTGTCAGGTTTCTCTTACTGAGCCTGCCTTTGGTAATTGCCCACAGATTCTCAAATGGATTGAAGTCAGGGGAGTTGCCAGGCCAATCCAGAACATGAATTCTGTGGTTTGCAGAACACTGTTTAATTTTTTAATGTGTGACAGGGAGCAAGATCCTGTTGGAAAAGTGAATTTGCTACGGAACGTCTCCTCTGAATGGTTGGAAGCAGCATTTAAGTTAAATTTTCTGAGTATTTGGTGCTGTTCGTCATACCTTCTATTGGCGTAAGACTTCCAGGGCCTTTATATGTAAAACAGCTCCAAAACATGATTTTGGGAGGGTGTTTTGGCGCTTGAATGATAGGTCGGAGTTTTCCTTTCGGACTTTTTACCATGACACTAACCACGTATTCTTGGGCCTCAAAGTAATTCTCGTCATCTTTCTTCCAATTGTCCACTGTCCATTCCTTATGTTTCTTAGCCCAATTAAGTCGCTTCTGCATCATTTTTTTCGGTAAACAACTGTTTTTTCAAAGGCTTTTGTAGCACTTTGACCAACTTCCGGAACACGCCTTTGGACTGTAGACGCTGTTGTCTACTGCCTTTGCTTGTCAAAACTTGTCTTGTCATATTTGATTACACTACTTCTTATCACGTTATCGTCATGTTTTGTTGCTTTGTGTTTTCGCTCGCATTGTCCCTTTCGATTGCATTCAATTGATCCAGTGATCTTGTGTTGAGCAATAATTCTTGACACACTAGATTTTGGAAATCTCTCGGATGGTTTTCCCAGCGTGTGCATGTAACGCAACGACTTTTGTCCTCTTTTCTTTTGGAATATCCATGATAATGAAGTCTTAACATATAATGATTGAAACTGTATGATTTCATTTAAAAAAAAAAAACAGCAACGTCCACTTTAGAACAGCCTAATTATTTAAAATGGGAAACAGAAACATTCAAAATACAGCATATACATAGCCTACTTAAACCTACCAAAATATTTGAAAAAAGACGACCAAACCATAGCAAACATACCAAAAAATTCGAAAATAAACTCTTGTTCCTATTGATATGCACACGAGTGTAATAAAACCTTCTACGGACATACTCACAACTTCACAGCGAATTCGTAAACATAAACCGGAATGGAAAACTATCAATATTTTTTATATAAAATTAAATAGATTTATAATCGAAGCTCAGAATTTATTTCTTACCGCCATCTGTAAGTCGAAAACACAACCCTTACTGTGTGTTCGCCATAAGATGTACACTAACAACAAAAATCGAATATCGGAAACAAAGAAATCAGCCATATTGAAATATATCAAACTGACAAGTTCACTTTACTGAAAGTTGGACTGCAATCCGTCTTTCTTTCTTCGTCGTCTGAAGGAACAAGACGCGTCGTAATATTTTAAAATGGTAAGTAACGATAAATTTTGAGAAATGTTTGTAAAAAGTGAAGTGATTGAACTTATACGTTAACTCTAAAATATATTAGTTGAAGAAAATTAATTGAAAGCCATTTGGATTTACATTTCGGTGCCACATTTTTACAACCACGTGGATTTGTGTTATGCATCCATCTTGGATTACATGAAATCTAAATTGCTATTTTGCTTTTTGTGCAGTCTCATCGTAAATTCTCGGCGCCTCGCCATGGTTCCATGGCATTCTACCCCAAGAAGCGGTCAACCAGACATCGTGGTAAGGTAAAGGCCTTCCCCAAGGATGATCCCTCAAAGCCGGTGCATTTGACATGCTTTGTGGGCTACAAAGCTGGCATGACCCACATCGTTCGTGAAGCAGATCGTCCTGGTTCAAGTAAGTTTCGAAACACACTCCGCAGTTCACATTATTCTTCTATGATGATTTACTCGAAAAATTTATGGTTAGAAACACATGATTAACCGTGATTTCAACTAGGGCGGACTGATTTTCAATTAAATTCATTCTCTGCTGTTCAGTTTGTGACGGAGTGACTATAGTGTACTTTGTTTCATATTTTCGCAGAGATCAACAAGAAGGAGGTCGTTGAGGCTGTTACCGTTCTGGAGACACCACCAATGATGGTAGTCGGAGCTGTTGGCTACATCGAAACTCCATTCGGTCTGCGTGCCTTAGTCAATGTCTGGGCACAGCATTTGTCTGAGGAATGCCGTCGTCGCTTCTACAAGAACTGGTAAGCATTTGTGATGTAAAATAAGTTGCTCTCCTTGAAAACCCCACTGATTGCTGGGTATCACAATGATGATAGATGGTATCTGCAAGCTGATGATGATAACACTTATACCATCTCTGCTGCCTTCCTTCTGAGAAGTGTCACTCCATGCAATCGGTGGGAAAGAATTCGTTGTGCTTTAAATGTATTTGACTAACGAGAACGAACAGCTCTTCGATCAATATGAGAGGGCTTTTGGAATATTTAGTCGTGTGAGCGTGCAGTAGTTGACTGAACTACGGCTCTAGTGAGCACGGCGTGGGTGTGTAATCTCCGCTGATCGCACGTGTGCGGTCATGAGGTTTGCTCCTTTTTCTTCTCTCTTGTCGAATTGCAGCGAATTCCTGGAGAATGGAACTCCATTAAGGAACCAGCCTGTCCATAGCACTTCCAAATCCATTTGAGACTCACGCACTTTCTTCGTTTGTTCGGATCGCATAGGTACAAGAGCGAGAAGAAGGCTTTCACTAAAGCCAGCAAGAAGTGGGCTGATCCCGTTGGTCAGAAGAGCATCGAGAATGACTTCAGGAAGATGATCCGCTACTGCAAAGTCATCCGCGTCATTGCTCATTCGCAGGTGAGTTGCATTGAATAAAATATTTTTTCAAGACGCGACGTCCTTGGCGCCTTTGGGCGAGTGAGTAATCTGCTCTCTTCGGATTGCGGGTGAAATCTTGCTCCGAGGTGACCTAAAAGGCGGACATGCAGTGATGGTCGATGCGCTGTTCTATCCGCAACGTCGCAGAGTAAATTGCCCTTCGGGTGGCGATTCTTGATATATTCCACTAACTGTGCGTAGCCTTTCTGGCCATTATCATGCAGTTAAACCATATCAAGGACATTCTAAATTCAATACCCTATTTCGATTGAAACTCGTCTCACTCGCGTCTTACTTTGTTTTGTCCCACAGATCCGTTTGATCAAGCAACGCCAAAAGAAGGCGCACATTATGGAAATCCAACTGAACGGAGGCTCCGTTGAGGACAAGGTCAAATGGGTCAGGGAACACTTAGAGAAGGCCATTCCCGTGTCCCAAGTCTTCGGACAGGACGAGGTCATCGATTGCATCGGTGTCACCAAGGGTAAAGGTTTCAAGGGTGTGACCAGCCGTTGGCACACAAAGAAACTGCCGCGCAAGACGCACAAGGGTCTGCGTAAGGTCGCTTGTATCGGAGCATGGCATCCAAGTCGTGTGTCCTTCACCGTCGCCCGTGCCGGTCAGAAGGGTTACCATCACCGTACCGAGCTGAACAAGAAGATCTACCGCATCGGAGCTGGAATCCACACCAAGGATGGCAAGGTAAACACGTGAACTAATTGTTATTAACTCTGCTTTAGTCTTTTGATGAGAAAATATTTCTTTGCCGACAACAAGAATGAATTAATTTGATACCCACGTGATATCTAAATGATAGGACTGACAGTCCAAATTCAAACTTAAGTCTGATGTATGTCTTGGAATTGCTCACGCCGTTTATCTTTTGCAGGTTATCAAGAACAACGCTTCCACTGAGTACGATTTGACCGACAAGAGCATCACCCCCATGGGTGGTTTCCCCCATTACGGTGAGGTGAACAACGATTTTGTCATGCTGAAGGGATGCTGCATTGGCTCCAAGAAGCGCGTCATCACCCTCCGCAAGTCACTGTTGGTGCACACAAGCCGCGCCGCTCTTGAACAAATCAAGCTCAAGTTTATCGATACATCGTCCAAAATGGGTCACGGTCGCTTCCAGTCTGCCGCCGACAAATTGGCCTTCATGGGTCCACTCAAGAAGGATCGCATCAAGGAAGAGCAAGCTGCCACAACTGCTGCTCCTACTGCTTAAAAATGATTACATATGTGAAGATATGTATTTTGTGAATAAAGCACTAAAAAGTTATTGGTTTCGTTTTGCATCAGCGTCTGTTTTAAACAGTGGTTTTTGGTATCTTTAAAAATGTGCGAATTTGTTTTGAATAAACACTACGGAAAGTTAAGACTTTCTTTTTTGATTGGAAGAGAAGTGCAACTGAAGCCCATCGATGCTGGTAAAAACTCGTGGTTTATCTGCTCTGATCGATAAATCAGAATGGTTTTGACTCTTTAAATTCCGTGGTTTAAGAGATTATGGGGCAATCGCTTTCTGTGTTGCTTAAATAGTGTGTACACTGCCGTTTTGATTTGCACTTATGAACTAATAGAGCCGCTTCCATTATGCAAAGCACACTTTTCATGTGGGTTCTTTATAAATGAAGATTTCCTGTCTTATCAACGTACTACAGCAGAAGTAAGAGATATCTGAGGAACAGTAGGTCTTAACCAAGCAACTTTTTCTTGTGGCTCTACAATCCGGGGTGGACCTGGTACAGTATGCCTCTCTTGCCAGCTGAACTCAGTTGCTCACTCCAAGTTGATTGAGGTCCTTCTCCGCTTGTGTGCGCCACCTCAGCCCAGGCCTTCCTCTATTGCGTTCTCCCAGTGGTTCAGATTCGAAGACAGGCCGGTGCTGTGGTGTTCACACGCTCTCCATGGTCTCCCAATACACTTAATCAGGCACAAGCCGCTGTACAGCCCATAGACCTTGTCGTTGAATTTTTACCTCCAGAAGCGACCAAAACCAACTAGACCAAAGATTGCAAACGAAACTTTTCTCTCGAAAAGACTAAGGACTTCCTCATCCGCTTTAAGTAACGTTCAGGTTTCCGCGCCATAAAATAGGACTGGGATCAAGCTGTTATACAAATTTAGCTTAGGATTATCTATTCAAGTCTCGAAAGCACTCAAAAAGGTATATGTTGATTTACTCAATCTGTCGGTAATCGATAGTTTCACATGCTCAGGATAAACATGTCCCTAAAGTTAAATTATT
This sequence comes from Eristalinus aeneus, assembly GCA_955652365.1. Taxonomy (NCBI): domain Eukaryota; kingdom Metazoa; phylum Arthropoda; class Insecta; order Diptera; family Syrphidae; genus Eristalinus; species Eristalinus aeneus. The sequence continues at coordinate 23,477,216 of OY019130.1, forward strand.
ATGGAATTTTGTATTTAAACACCGCATTGGTCGTCGAAAAATTACATGTTTGATGTAACCCCAAATATCTAAGGTCTATAATAAAACCTACGCACACTCACAGTTAGTTCTGTTTCACGAGCCAGCTAACACTTGCTTTCTCTTGGGAATTGTCCTAATAGCAAAGCAACGATTTTCTGCAAAAGGTATGTTGATATGTAAGATATGTTGACCAGTGACCTCCCTTATTGGTTTCTGAAGTTGACCATACGGTCAATATGGTCTAGCTATTTTTTCGTACACACTGAACTAACCTCATGTGAAATGTTGTTGAGTCTTCTCCTGTAGACATCATCGCAAAATTTGTCATTTGATCCAATTTTCTAGCTCTGACACTGAGTCATTTTTGATGGAAATTTGCAATGCTTGGACTATAAAGCATAATGCTGAACATTTAGAAACAATTTTCAGTATCATTGTATAAATATTTCACTCATCCACCCTGTCCTACCAAACGGCACCTTATGTTGACATCAGACACCGATAAATAATTCATCTCTGGTTGACATTTGTAAAACTTGAAAAATGCCTTACTCAATTTTGTAAATTTATGCTGTTCGAGCACTCTAACAATGAAAATTAAATCATGCCCACGTATTTGGAATTTGGCTAAAATCTAAAAGATGCTACTTTTACAGTAAGAGCTATATATATTGTTTTGTGGTTAGAAAAGCTGAGTACTCGAACAGGCCATCTGCTGTTGACATTTTCTTGCCAATTCGCAAATCTAATTTAAGTGTGTTCAATCTTAACTAGCGTCTCATTTATTTCGAAAGTTAATGAAACAAAAACAGGAGTGTTGGGATCATGAAAGCAATTGTCCAGAAAGTCACTTCAGCTAAAGTAACAGGTACTTCTTCATATTATCCTCGTGAACAATCTAAGAACTCTAAGCACTCTTCCAGTTGGAGATGAGGAAGTAAACAGCATCGGAGCAGGAGTATGTGTCTTTGTTGGTTTCTCCAAAAAGGATTCTGAAAAGGATGTAGACTACATGTAGGTACATTCGTATCTTCTTGTTTTGTTTCATGAATTAATTCTAAATACCTCCCAAATAGGGTTAGAAAATTATTAGCTCTTCGAATATTTGAGAACGACAACAAGAAACGATGGCAGAAAAGTGTAAAGGACACAAACAATGAGATACTTGTAGTTAGCCAATTCTCACTGTATAATAAGTTGAAGGGAAACATTCCAGACTTTCATCAGGCAATGCAGGGCGAAGACGCACATGCCCTTTATAATGATTTCCTTCAGAAGTTGGAAAAGAATTATTCCAAAGAAAAAATTAAAGGTATGGAATAAGATGTTGTTACAATTTTGGTCTTATGGACCTGTATTTACAGATGGTCGCTTTGGAGTGAGAAGGATAGTGCACATTCAGAACGATGGACCAGTGACAATACAACTAGAGTCACCAACTCAGACTGATGTTGACAAATTAGATTGAATTAAAATCAGTAACTTGAGATGTATATATACAGTTATTTAAGTAGATTATAAACGATTGTGTTTCATAAAAATGAAATTATAAAAGTTCTTAAATATCTGTCCCGGGACCGGGTTCCATATCACACTTTCACTCTAGCCATATATTTTTGAACTTTTGAATCAAATTCCTCAATCGATTTTGAAGGCGGAAGTTCTGCTCTATTTTATGTGATTATCTGAGGTAAGGTCGTATGTAATTATTTTGCAACCGAAGAGAGGTGAAACGAACTTACATTTATCCATCCACATACATAGTCGGCGAACTAAAGCACATCTATATATTATATATATAACTATATATTAGTCTACGTGTAGCAGCGGTCATGATAATACAATTCCCTTTATTGTATGTTCCATTTTCATCGAAATATTTAAGCTCAGTTAAATTTTCTTTTAACAATATATTAATAAGTTAGTATACATATATAAGTTAAAAAAAACATTCTTTCTTTAAAATGTTTGGCAGCACTCTTTGGATTCCTAACCTCTTGTCAAGAATGATAGAACAACAGTTACGCATTGCGCATGTCTGTCACCTTCTGTCAATTTTTGGACGACGTAGGCTGAGACCAGAAACCAATAAGGTCTCTGGCTGAGACAGCGGAAATTTACTTTTTATATACGTATGTCAGGTTCGACTGCGATTTCCGCGCGTTAATTTGAAAAAAAAAAATTAAAAGAAAAATATTTTGTAATTTATTAACAATTGAATAAAGAGTAATTTTTGGAAATGAGGTGTGCTGTGTTTGGCTGCAATGCAAACAATAACAAGGCAAAACCGAATGTACGGTTTTATTCGATTCCAAAACACAACATCCTGCGGAAGCAGTGGATACACTTTTGCAGGAGAAAGGATAATTTCAACCCAAACACAGCCCGGATATGTTCTGCACATTTCACTGCGGATAGTTTTGAAAGAAACATACAATTTGAAATGGGTAAGATGATTTGTTTATTAACTAATATGTAAGTTAATAAACAAATCAAAATCAAATCAAAAAGTCAAAATTTTATTACAGGCCTTTGCAAAAATAATGGATATAAGTTGAAGGAGGGAACAATTCCAACAATCCAACCGAGAGCAATAGTCGCTCCTTCATCCCGCGACATCAGAATGCAATCAAAGGCAACACATGAAATGATTGCAGAGTTACTAGCGGAGAAACCAGTGTCTAATGATGTTTCTGTAACTCGTTCGGATGAAATTAACATTAAACCAAATAATAATTGTATTACTGCTTCGGAAAACAGTCAAGAGCAGGAAAAGATTGATGACCTAAATAAGCATATACAAATATTAAAGCTGGAAATGTATGATTTTGAAAATATATTTCAATGTAGATATTAATATTAAAAATACATTTTCAGCGATGAACTAAAAAGGGAAAAGGAGGAGAGGGAAAAGTTCTACAAAAAAGAAATATTGTCCCTCCGATATAAGCTGCAGAAATCCGAATTTGAGAGACTTAAAATGGAGAAGAGATTAAAAGAAATTTTCACAGGTAGAACATATAAAATATATATGATATTTTAATCAGCAGTTACGTTTATAAATTAAGGCCAGGTGAATAAACTCAAGAATGGGATAAAACGCCAACATTGGTCTGAGGAAGATATCGCACATTCAATTGCGCTTTATTCGACAAGTGCCAAGGCGTACAAATTAATAAAACATAAAAGAAAATATAATAAAATTGTCCACTAGTTTAAAATTTAAATCTAGTCTTTTATTTCAATAACTTGGATGTAACAGTACTCTTTTGGAAATAAAACATGTAATATTAAAATTCAGTTAAATTGATTTATTAATGGCAATTCTAAAACTTTACACAATAATGATTACTGCTTTACGAAACTCTGTGAAAGTTTTTTTCCACTATGCATGCAAAATGCCTGAATTGATAGCTCGGAGAGTAATTGAATGGTTAAATTGACTCAATTGGACATACACTCAAAACTTCTTTTATGTTAAAAAGTTCTTAAAACGTGAATAATATTATAAAAAAATCAACTAATAATTTTTCCTGCTGCCATTTGTATGAAGATATTAAACAATAACAAAGAGCTGTCAAAGCTGACATCTCGTGTGACGTAGGCTGCGTAGAACCAGAAACCAATAAGGAAGCTGTTCAAGGGGGGAAATGTTATAAAAAACGCTGCCAAAATGAATTCAAGGGCGGGAGACGAGGGAGTTGACTGTCTCCCTATTGGTCTCTGCGCAGAACGAGAACTCACTCACTCGCACTCTATTGCGCAACCTCTTTTTCTATCATTCTGAACCTCTTGTCATATGCACCATACAGCTGTTTACAAAACAAAGGTTAAGTTAAATTATTTGGACCGGATTAGTTTATCTCCCTGTTTAAACAGATCCACAATGAGGGCTATTGTGCAGCGAGTCACTTCTGCAAAAGTAACTGGTAAATTAACACCAACTCCAGAAAGTATATATGCCTTCAATCCTTATTCATTCTAGTTGAAGACGAACTCATAAGTAACATTGGAAGAGGATTGTGCGTTTTGGTCGGAATATGTCAGACAGATGGCGAAAAGGATGCAGATTATTTGTAGTATACAATCTCAAGATTTCTTTGAATTTGTAATATGATACATGAGCTTTAATAGGTCCCGCAAGTTACTTGCACTTCGATTGTTCGAAGATCAGGCTGGCAAACGTTGGCAGAAAAGTGTAAAAGATGAAAATTTGGAGATACTTTGCGTTAGTCAATTTACCTTATATCATCGACTGAAAGGCAACAAACCTGATTTTCACTTGGCAATGCAGGGAGAGCGTGCACAGGAACTCTATAAGAGTTTTTTGACAAAACTTGAAAAGCAATATAAACCCGGAAAAATTCAAGGTATGATTACATCGGCGAGAAATTGAGTTGTTTTTATTTAAATATCTATTGCAGATGGTAAATTTGGAGCTTATATGCAGGTGCATATCCAAAATGATGGTCCTGTGACGATTGAATTAGAGTCTCCGCTTAAAACAAACAACGATGCAAGTTGTACTCCAGCAGCAAGTGAATAAAAGTGAAGAAAAATACATTAGGAGATTTTTAATTAATCCTTATGACAGGATGAGCAGTTAACTTCGTGTTGTCATAAAATTGATTGGTGGGTCGTTGTCGGGTGCGGCTTGATTGCGTTCTTGGGGTGCTAGATATTTCTTTGCACATAGTTCGTTAACTCCAAATTGTTAACATAGAGCTGCATATATAAGTTCTTCGAGCCCATAAAAAAGAATCATCGAACGCACGGTATTAGCCTCATCTGATCTAGTTTTGGGCACCAACACGGCCTATCGGTGATACACGAAATAATTAAAACACTCAGGTTCTTAATAACAGCGAAATTATCTATTTATAGCCCTTTTATATATCTTTAAATTCAGTCTTTCTTCGCTGATTATGCGGAGGTTTGTTCTTTTTTAATAAGTCAAAAACATCAGTGGTTCCAATTGTGGGCACAGGACTCGCATAGGATATATTTTAAAGTTTGCTCAAGGCCCGTCATGCTTAAACAAATTTAACCAAAAAGCTCCGTAAACGCAACCAAACGTAAATTTTACGTAGATTATGTTAAAGATCATCTTTCCAAATTTCATGACGTCCAGACAATACCTACATTTGTATAATGTCAATAAAGTTTGGAAATAAACTAAATTTAAAGACGAAGAGAACTTTGTTCTGCGACCACCATTTTAACAAGCACAAATGGCTGTCTGCCACAGTGGCAGGATCCTTGGTTTGGCATTTTAACCAACAGGTATTGTTCTGAATGCTGGGGGACTACGTAGCTAACTTTGATCTGTGAAATTGGAGAAAACAGTATTTGTAGAGTCCTGAAAAATATGCTGGACGAGGAAATAATACAACGCAGCTTTTCATCCTTCAGTAGATTCTTTTTTTATTTTATAACAGTTATACTAATTTAAGTGTAATATAAACTTATAACTAAGTCAAACTAAACTTCAGCAATTATCAGAAATATATACTTACAGAACACCTAATAGTAAAATTCTACGGTTAACCAATAGTAATATCACTTTAAAAGTTATAAACGTTGGACTTTGTTTTAATTGCAAATCCCATAATCCACGAAGAGTTGTTTGTTTCATCTAAATACTTGACTAGCGGTTCGATCTTAAAGTTTTTGAAAGAGCTGTTTGAAGGCAAGATCATTTGTGCAAATGGGAGAACATTTTTATAAGAACTTTTTTTTATTAACAAAAAATAAAACATTACAAGAGCTATACATTTACTTATTTTGCTTTGCACCTTGTTTAAAGAAAATTGCGAGCATGTACATAAACGGCAGTATGAGCATCTTTTGTACTTAAAACAAATGCAAATGAGGTCAATAAGAATATCTAAAAGTTATACAGTTAAGGCCAATTTGGTTCTAAAATTGCGAGGATAAGGGACAAGGAACATGATAGAGAACAAAAGGAAAATGTTGCTGTAATATCAACTTGGTATACATTTTTGAATTGTTGTTGAAGCACCAACTCATTACTCTTATGTGACTTTCAACTGCATCTCAAATATCCGTATACAGCTTATGTTTATTATGAAACAGGTAATGATTTATTGAATATTCATCAAATAAAGTTAGGCCATATTTTATTTATTTAATGTTAAGAATATCGAAGTTTCAACCAAATGCTTGTCGAGGCATATGATATTCATGCTTTAGCGATTTCGATGTGAAGAATGAAGAAAATTAACAAAATTAAAAGACGGCGAATTGCAAAGATATTTGGTGAACCTAGTGAAACCGACAACAAATTGGTTAAAACCCAGGGCCACCCGGGTCCACCCAGGACTGTAGCGCCACAAGAAGAAGAAGAAGGAAGATAACAAATAATTAATTTAAACAAAGAACGGGCAGAAAATATGGCAAGTAACTTTTACTCATTGACAATGCACTTGCACGCAAAAACACAAAACTTTCTCAGGAAGGAAAAAAAACACTTAAATGGATACACCCGCCCTATTAACTCAATTTTGTGCCTCCCGACTACCATTTCTTTTCATCATTAATCCAAGAATTGTGCACCGAGAATCTTACAAGCAATTTGCAATTTGGTTTGCATTAAAAAATAAGAGTTTTGTCGTGGAATTTATTTAATGCTTGACATATTGATATATAAGCTATATACTAAATTTAAACTCGGTATCGGTACACATGGTATGTCAGATATAAGCAAGCGAATAAAGTAGCACGGGGTCAATAGGAAAGTTAAGCACCCATAAAAGTAAACATGCAAAAAATTAAGTATTTCTCGAACATTTTATGTTAAAGGGTGGTTTTTATGGGTTAAGCTGTAGAACGGTGTCAACAGGAATCAGAAAAGGGAAACGAATGAACTGCGTCCTATGACCTTTCTGGACTTGCAGTACCTTAAGTTAGGTATCTGAATATTTTGAGTAAACATTTAACAACCGCCGTTGGATAATTTGTAAAGTTCGACGATCTACGCTTAAGTTTACATTTCGATCGAGCAACGAGTGTATCGGTTATATCAGATTTTCAGGAAATAATAATAAAATTTGAAATGAAAGTATGCATCAAGCGAGGCATCCGTTATTTAATACGTTGAGGACGGCGGGTACAACCGGTGCTTCACATACGAATAAATTATCTGACGGCGTGTACCGTTTTGCCGTTCCATAAGTATGAAGAAATAACGGTTCAACAGAAACAGCACGATATTGATGTGTGCATTTTTCGCAAAATTTGTTGTTTTTCTTCAAAGTTTAAATTTTTTTTAGCAAGGCGCCGGCTCATAGAACGACGTTTGATTTTTGCTGCCGCCAGATGATGTTTAATAAGAAAGCGGTGCCGTCCTCAACGTGTAAAATAGCAGCAATTATGGAGGAAGCAATTTTTAAAATTGCTATTCAAACTTTTATGCAAACAAAATAACATCTATGGATCTTCATCTGTTCTACTATGAAGATCCATATTTGCTTCTCCACGAGCATACCTCACCAGGGAAGGAGATGCTCAATTTCAACCCTTTCCATTTTTGCAAACCCTTGGAAGTAAAAAAGAACTTGAAAAGTGTCATGACCAGTCGAATACTTTTTACAAAAAGCTGTTAGAAGGAACCCAAAGAGTTGAAACAAATAAGCTTCATTGCGTCATTTGCGTCATTAGCGTCTTTCCATAAAAAAGCAGCATAACTGGAAAGTGAAACGCACATTTGTAAAAAAAATCAAAATTCTAACAGGACGAAATTGAAAAGAATGTAAAAATTCCAATTCAAGAACTAGTTATCCCTGTCAAAATCAAAATTAGCACCTAAACAAATAAAAGGGTTCAATAAATAAGCCGGCAAAGCGAATGCTTAAAACATTTTGACTGGTAATAAGTGATTTTAGTAGATTACTGTAGAATTAGACTGAGCTATAGTCTGTAGCCAAAGGCGAACCGCCGATTCTTGAGTGACAACATCGCTGGAATATACTTCCTCCTACGAAGAAGATATTGCAGTTCGTGGGGAGCAACACCAAACTTCTAAATAATAGCTTCAGGACGGAAGGTTCTTGATGACTACAAGCAGCGTGTTCTGGGACATCACAAAATGAAATATCCATTGTGACATTGTTACAGCGATGAATATGAAATGAACAGAAAATCTTAAAACTACAAATACTACACACGCAAGGATCAAGTAAAATGTGATAAAAAAAAAAATAAAAATCAACATTTATATTTTTAAATACTTTTTTTTTATTAAACATATCAATTTTATTTTGAGAATATTTTACAATGTTATGTAAATGTAATGTGTATAGATTAAAAAAATGTTTGAAAAAGTAGAGCAAGAAATTGAAACATTTAAAAAATATAAAATACATTGAACAAAATATAAGTATGATTGAGTTCAACACAATTACATTAAGGAAATATGAAGGACTGCACAAAGTCGACTAATTGCTTCATTATGTCAGCCAAATGAAAATGTATAAATGCGAATATATAGTAAATGGAGTTTTGAGTAAATCAATTTATATTAGAATATATAAAATAACTACCAAGAAATATGATATTACATAGGGAAGTGTGTGAAATTTTAGCGGCATCTGCATGCATCTTTTGTTATCATATTTCCCATTGAAAGAATGAAGTAAATGTTTCTAAGGTTTAAGACAAAAAATGATGATTTCCTTTTGTTTTTCTTTTTATATAATGTACGTCAGTCGAGTGTGAAAAAAGAAGTTAATTTAAAAGTACACTTATTTTTTCGTTTTATTGCTAAATATAATGATGCGGTAAATATGTATAAAAAAAGTAGTTTAAAAAAAAATTAAGCAGATTAAATATAAAAAAAATTAAAGTAATTCCTCTTTTTTTTCGAAGAAAAATAATTCATCGCTTTCAATTTCTAGATATTTCATTTTCTCTCTCTCTCGTTACTCGTTTCATACTAGCCATGTGAGATGATGTCGATATTTATTTTCTCAAATAATCACACTCGTGAAAAGGTATTTTATTTATTTTCGATTTTAAGTGGTCGACATTGAATTTTGAGATTTGATAATTGTCGTTGGACATGATTTCGTTACAAGCTTCAAACGGAAGAAGTACAGTTTGAACAGAAAAAAACAAATCGTAAACTCATGTTTTGAAATATCTCATTGACAAGGGATATTTGCACATATTTTTTTTATTAAATATGTCTAGTTATTACTTTAAGTTTTCTTTTTTTTTCTTCTTTTTGTTTTAAGTTATAGTCCTAAATGTGTTTTTAATGATTCTAATGAGTTTTGTTTTTTTGTTTTTTAAATGCATTCGCGATACTCGATTTTTAAAAATATTTTGTTGGTTTTAGCAATTGTTATTTTTTTATTTATCTTTTTGATTTCTATGTTTTCTTTTTTTGTGACAAAATTGATGTAGATTGAATTGACAATCAGTCTACCAGAGTCCAGAAGAGAAACCACCGGGTGGAATGCGATTTTTGTTAATCACTTGGTTGGCACCATTTAAAGTTGGGATGGATGTATTGATTTCAGCGCCAACTCCCTTGTAGCCCTCTCCAGTAACGGGATTACCATCTGTAAAAGAAAAATACATTGTTTCAGTTAGTAGGTAAGCAAAAGAAGAGAGATGTCCTTTTAAAAGAGAGAATGAAGAAACGAAGGGATGTGTAAAAAATGTGAGTGTGTTATGTAACATAACAAATGGAAAAACAGTGAATTGAAAACAAAGGCAAAACGGTGAAGAGGAGTTTAACTCGTTTTTTGGAGAAGTGTGCAGGTCAACAATATTAGCTGATAGGAAAACGATGGGTATGACGGGAATGTTGGAGAACAGTGGCTTTTATCGACTTAAGGGCACATACAATATATTAGTTTGAACGTATATCCTTTACCCTTTCCTTGTGACTTTCCTTCATACTTTGTTTTATTCGGCATATCTATTAAAATATTTTCTGATTCCTTTTAAATCGAATCTTCTTGTTCTTTCCCAATTTTTTGGCACAAATCAAATCGGTGGCCGCTGAGGTGTAGCGGGTAGAGTGCGAAGCTCACACGCCGAAGGTCTAGGTTCGGTTCACGGTTCAACACCTCGAATTTTTCATGGCACTATCTCTTTCGAGCTGCTGACAACACTCAAAGAGTGCTAACTGTCTAAGGAAATTTTTAAATTTCGCCTTCCGGAGTCGGCATAAAACTGCTGCATGTGAGAGGACAGTGGCTCGCACAAGAGGAGTAGTTGATGAGGAAGCTGACCCCCTTTGTAGACTGTCACGCCATACAATTATTACAAATCACATTAAAAAACATTCATTCATTCACTCGTCGAAGAGTAAGCATCAATCACGTCTTATGCTAACTCTTCGATTAATATTGACAAGTCGGAATCGAGTGTATGAACAATTGGTGAGATGGAATTAGTAATTTAAATCCTCCTACGCAAGTTGCAATTAATTTTTAATTCTGTGAACAAGCACATAAGAATTTATTTGTTATAATTGTTAAACCCACGACATTTCATCCGTTTGGATGACTTTAAAGTGTTTGGGTATATTTGCAGCCAACATTTGAAGAATTTACGTCAACAGCTTAATGACTTCCTTGGACAACAATGAAAGGTTGTCATTCCCATTTGCCCAGCCAAAGCTTGACATAGAGTTAACAAACAAAACAACAGTAAATGGACTTTGTGAAATTCACTACAAAATCTAGACTTAATATTTGAAGAGAATTTTATAAGATGCTGTTGTTGCATATAGAAAGTTACACAGATACTGCGAAAGATATACCTTGAAAAAATAGCTTTGCAAAATACTGAATCAACTTGAATAATAATTGTTGGCGCAACAGTCCATAGGGGACCAGGGCCTAGCTTGCTCAGCAACTACACAAAGCTAAACTTATTTAAATAAAGCAAAACATTTTAATTTCCGAGATAGATCCAAAATTAATCATTTTAAATTTTTAAATGGATAAGGATTTATTTCGTGTTGTTAATTATATTTGTTATTTATCACAAGCAATAAAGAAACTCTAACACGAGAAACCCTGTGTACCAGATTATTTTTTATTGAAAAACTGGAATGGAAAATGCAATGTTTTCATTGCTTGATTTATTTAAACTTAGGCTGTGATTACAATTGCAACTATTGTAATTTAAATTATCTACATTTATTTGTGGATATGATTGAAAATGTTCAATGCGTTACAAGCAGTGACTGGTTGTAAACCAATGTATTGAGAAAAGAAAAAACTCCCATCTCAGGATGTTTCGTAACGAGATACTGCGGAACATGTTTATTTTGTATGCAAATATTTTTTTTATGTTTAAATCCAAAGTCCGTCACCAACAAATAAAATTCCTTCATCTGTCTGGTAGTTTAAAACATCTGATTCGTTTACAAGCGAAGTGAAATATTTTGGAAATCAAGCATTGTTTCAAATGTACAAGAGGTGAATCCACAGCTGGTAGCGTGCTGAGTGCTGTGAAGGCGAAAGCGAAAAGATTTATGTTTCGTTTCCGACTAAATTTATTTTCCAACTTAACAACTATATGGAGGACAAAGTTGTTAGTTTATCAAAATGTTTGGTTTATAATTTTTTATTTCAATGAAAGTTTTTTTTACCATTATTTTCCTTCTTTTGATAAAAATTGATGTTCAAAAAGGATTTAAAGAATGGCAGTAGTAAAATATATTAATATTGTATCTCTGTGAAGGCTGAGTCTCAAACAAATTGTAAAATTACTTTCATACAATGAAGAATAAAAATTGATTGATTGGTTTATAATTTACCTTACTGATGTGTGAATATTTATTTATTATTTGATGTATTTGTTATTATTTATTAATTTGTTTATATTTATTAATTAAATCAGTTATGTTTATTTATCATTATTTGTTTCCAAGTGTTTAATGAACTAAGTGAAGTTTACACAGAATATATATAAGCAGTAGAAAAAATTATCAGGTTATATAAAAATATGGAACATGGCTCGGAACCGCCGGAAATTACATTTATTTCCTGGACGGTTTTTTGGTGAATTGGATGTCAATATTGATTAAATTCAAGGTGCCTGTAAAATTGACAGTGTTTGTCCGTCAAAACTGCACATACTAAACTATTTAAACTAAAAAAAATAGAATTGCACGTAGTTTTAGCACTTCGTTGGGCGAATATCAGTCTTGATGTAGGTAGAGCGATTACATTGATATAAGGTTGTCAAATATCTCCCCTTCCGCCTTTTTGTCTTTTGAATTTTCCGGCTATGTACAAAGCGCTACAGAGCTCGTATCTGGCAATACTATACTTCATTTGAAAGGTCTTGACATAAGCTAAAAAACGATGCAATGCATGATATTGCGTTCAACAGTTATAGACGTGTAAACATGGAGTTTACTAAAGCCGAAATTTGCGTTTTTTTTAAGTTTTCTTTCGTTAAAGGTAAATCCGCTAGAGAAACGTTCCGTGAGATTAATGGTGTTTTGGGGAATGGTACTCTATCACTTCGAACCGCGGAGGAATGGTTTCGACGATTCAGAGTCGGTGAAAACGACACCATGGAGAAGTCATCCGGCGGAAGACCTGTGACGACGTGTATCGATTAAATCATGGAAATCATCGAGTTAGACCGGCTTGTGGCATGTCGTGACATAGCCCAGGAGATGGGAGTTAGTCACTAAATCATTTTAAACCATCTGCAGAAGGCCTCATACAAAACAAAGGTTGAAATTTGGGTGCCGCATGAGTTGACGCAGGAAAACCTTCTGGACCGAATCAATGCCTGCGATATTCTGCTGAAACGGAACGAACCCGAATGATTTTTGAAGCGGATGGTGACTGGCGACGAAAAATGGATCACATATGACAATATCAAGCGAAAACGGTCGTGGTTGAAGGCAGGTGAATTGTCCCAAACAGTGGCCAAGCCAGGAAGGTTTTGCTGTGTGTTTGGTGGGATTGGAAGGGAATCATCCACTATGAGCTGCTCCCATATGGCCAGACACTTAATTCCACTATCTACTGCGAACAACTGGACCGCTTGAAGCAGACAATCGACCAGAAGCGTCCAGAATTGGTCAACAGGAAGGGTGTAGTATTCCACCAGGACAACGCCAGACCACACAATTCGTTGATGACTCGTCAGAAGCTAAGGGAGCTCGGATGGGAGGTTTTATCGCATCCACCATAAAGCCCGGACATAGCGCCAAGTGATTACCACCTGTTCCTGTCCATGGCGAACACCCTTGGTAATGTAAAGTTGAACTCAAAAAAAGCTTGTAAAAAGCGGCTGTCCGAGTGCTTCGCAAATAAAGAGGGGGCCTTCTACGAGGTGGATAAAATGAAGTTGCTGTCTAGGTGGAAACAGATTATCGAACAAATCGGATATTTGAAGTAAATCCGATCACTGTAACACTTTTTATAAAGCATTGAATGAAGATCAAGGAAGGGGGATATTTGACCTTATAATATTTCAAAAATTCCAATTTTGATTGCTACCGTTTTTTGTTATACAGTGTGTTGAGTGATTGATGAACATTCCGTTTGCGATGAAGATTTCTGACCCATTTGTTGTGTGTTTTGTATGTCTCCAACCTCCAGTATTGATTTTCGTTTTATTTCTTTCTTATACCTTCAAACATACAGGAGTGCATTTAATGACAATGTCTATGTTTTTTATATTCATATCTGAGTTGAGCAGAATAAGATCTATTTTTGAAAACCGTTCTAAAGTGATGCGGTTGATTCTTTACTCAGACCACACAACCAGAACTGAATTCTGTTCAACACACATTTAGATTATGCACAACAAAATATGAATAAACACAAATGTTGATGTTCCATGAATTAAAAACGACAACGGAACACGAATGATGAATCAAAAATAAAAAAAAAACATCAACAACAAAAACAAACACATTGATGGATGACATTTGAATGTACCTCTACGCATCAAATTTCGTCGATTTCTGTGACCATCATCTTCTCCCAGCCCCAATCCTGTAATTGGATTACGTGGAGTAGATTTTTGTGATCCACTAGAAGCGCTTGGGTTCTTCTGAATGCACGAAGTTGAGGCTGTTTTTGCATCTTCAGAGTTATTCTCTGGTTGAAGTGTTGGAGACATACCATCAACTTGTGCCTTTTCAGATGACTTTGAGGATGTGCTTCTTGCCGAATTATAGGACTCATTGTTCTCATCGTTTTCCTTACCGTTTACAACGGCTGCCCGTGGCGATAGCGAATCATCTGAGGTTTCTTCTAAAGCTGTAACATCAATTGGTATGTGCAATTACAAATAGCAATACACGCTGTAGGTTTGATCATTTGTGTGTGCAAGTGTGCAAGAGTATATGTATGTAGTCATGATTGGGATGTTGATGTGATTGAATGAACTGAAGAATATTTGAGATAAAGAATTACTTACTACCACTCATCTTTCGGTAATAGGCTTGCAGCGTGCAAAAAAAACGTCAAATCAAATTAATTTTGAAAGTGCGATCGTGAGGAATAAGCTTGGCTAAGTAATTGTAAAAAAAAGTGATAAGTCTAAGCTTTTAATACACACACGACGTGATGCTAAAAAAATATATTTGTTTTTGAAAAGTGACAACTATCTCAAAGGATATTTATTTACTCCTCTAATAAACACAAAAAAGTTGAGGTTTGCTGAAGAAAACTAAAGTGGACAAGGAATCGACGTTGGAAGTCTTTGTTGCCAATATTACTTTCGGAGCATCGGCCAGATTTGCGGTTGTATATTGTTACTAATGTCAACGGAAGACATATTAGAGCAGCACAGGCAAATGTAAAAGTGTCTTGGAATGGAACTAAAAGTATAGAGAAAGACTAGTAAACGGGGCTTAGTGTGGAAAGAACCATTGGGTTGCAACTCCAAATGTTTGATGGACTAAGCTTGTGCATGACTAAATGGAACCATACACAGGCGATGTGGACGCTAAACAATTCAATGTTAGAAATGTGTTGCTAACGTCGTGCAGAACGTTGAAAAATAGTCTGGTCTAGCACCTATTTTAGAGGAATGCCAGAGTCGGTTTTGTGTGCTTCCTTCTCATCTGTGCAACTTCTTAGAGGGAACACTCCTTTAAGTGTTTTGCTATGTTCGACGCTTCAAGTCATTCGGCTTCAAGTTTATACTGCTTATGGATTTGAAACACAATAAAGGTGATGGTTGAGTTTTTTTGATTGAAAAAGTGAATCGTTCTAGTTTTCGCTTGTATGTGGTGCGAATTACACCGAGATTTTCATGCTCTTACAATACTGTGCTAAATAATAGTACTGTGTTTGACTTTGTCACTATTATGCTAATTACTTTTTACTATGAACAGGCAGGAGTCTCATATTTATTGCACAACATCCTTATTATATCAGTCATAAAACCCATGTACAAGAAAATAAAAAAATTCATCTTGTCATTAAGAAAGGTCCTGCTACCGGAAATGCAGCCGAATTTAAATGTGCAAAATAATAGCATCACGTCTTCCTGAGGAGCGTTTTCGAAGTGTCCACCAGTCTTTTAAATTGTTTTTGGATATAAACTAATTTTACACATATTATTGTAATTATTAAAAGACGGCGTGGCCGCCGTGGCGTAGTGGGTAGAGTGCGACGCTCAAACACCGAAGGGTCTAGGTTCGATTCCCGGCTGAACACCTCAATTTTTTCACGGCACCACCTATTTCGAGCTGTTGACAACACTCAAAGAGTAATAACTGTCTAAGAAAGCTTCTCAAATTTCGCCCTCCGGAGTCGGCAAAAAACAGTAGGTCCCTTCTACTCGTGAGAGAACAGTAGCGCGCACAACACGAGTAAGTTGATGAGCAAGCTAGGCCCTAGTCCCCCTGTGGACTGTCGCGCCAACAATTATTATTGTTATAAAAGATAATATTCCATGATAAGTAAAATGGATCGTGGTGTGCATTGTACTCCTGAGAAACGTGCCTTAATAAAAAAAAATTGTTTTTTGAGGGTAAAACTTACAAATTTAAAAGTAAAACTGTTGGGCGTTCAAATAAAATAATCGAAAATGCCAAAAAAATATCCTCAACAGGAAGGAAAAAGAGGAAGAAAATCGATGCTAATTCCCGCCGATGAACGACAAATAGTGAGATTAGCCAAACGTAAACCGTTTATGAAGGCTATCAAAATAAAAGAGGAGTTAAATTAACCCGTGGAGACACCAACAATACGAAGAATGCTGATAAAGAAGAATTTACTTGCCAGGAGTCCCAGAAGAGTACCACTACTGTCAAAAATCAACCTACTAAAACGAAAAAAAATTGCGAAAAAAAACTGGGAACCTTCTAAATGGAGCAATATATTATGGAGAGATAAATTCGAAATAGTTTTATTTGGTACTCCTAGGACCAGGACCTTTGTCGCAGGCGAAAAAACGAAGAGTTTCAACCTGTAAAGACTGTTAAGCACAGTGGAGCAAAAATTAACGTATGGGGATGCTAGATTTTAGATTTAGATTTTATTTATTGTGGCAATAGACTACATTTATGTGTTTGAATCTTACATTTTTAGAGATGCGGTCATATTACCTTACTACTAAAATATTAATACAAGTCCTTAAATTATATATCACAGATTAATTTGAAGGAAAAGCCACAAAAACCTTCATTAAATATGGGGATGCTTTTCCTATTATGGTATGGTTCAATTTTTTGAATTAAATCGATGGTAACCTCTGGAGTTTATGTTAACTTACGCAGAGTGGAATATGCCGTTTAGGTGGATCCTACAGATATAAGGATAATGCCCCCAAACATACAAGCAAACTAGCCAAAGAATTTTTCCAAAGCAACAGAGTTCAAGCTATGAAGTTACCGCCTCAGTCTCCGGTCCTGAATCTTATTGAAAACCTTTGGACAGATGTTAAGAAAGCTGAATATGAAGTAAAACCTAACAATACAAAACAGTAATGAGGTGATGTGTAGGTTGCGTGGAGGAATATCCCTGTTCAGCGATGTCAGGCCTTAATCGACTCCGTGCCACGACATTGTGACGCTGTACTTAAAAATAAAGGTTATACGGCCGAGTACTAATCCAATAAAAAAAATTCAAATACAAAACATTGCTATACCATGGACTTTTGCTTCACATTCATGAATTTTTGATCTTGGTGCTATTATTTTGCCCACACCGACATTCGGTGTTATTTCGAATAACGGGTATTCTCTCAGTTCATAATGCACTTTTTTCTTATCTTGTTTATAGGTTTTATTGTTTATAGAATAAGGATGTTGTGCCATAAATATGATGACTGTAGGAAAAAGTTATTAGCAAAATAGTGTCAAGTTGGAACATAGTGTTATTATTTTGCACAGTACTGTAAGCAAGGAGCAGGGTTTTCGCATCAATGTCTGTAATTTATTTATGGATTAACACTCGTTCAGAAGAGACAGAAGTGTTCCCTTTGTTTTTCTTGAGATGCATGATGCCCATCTTTTGGGCAAATGTCATCAAAGGGAATGTATTGCTTCCGTTTTCTACAAGGATAAAGTTACTCAGAGCATAGATTTCTCCGCTTGCAATATTTCGACTTGATAAACAGCAACATCCTTGCAGAAACTTCTATTGTCATTCCGTTCCAATAAAGAAAAAAAAAACTCAACCTCTTGAGATCAAGTAGCCGCAACGATGACAACGGTTGATTGTTGCAGGGCTAACTTGTCGCGATGAATTTAATAAAAAACGTTATGCATCACTTGAACTTCTTGAAAAATTAGTTTTGTACACATGGGATGTATGTTCACATTACAATGCATATGTACAAGTGCCTTTAAAGAACATTAAGTTTAAGAACAAACAAACATGTCTCTTACCTGTCTTCGAAACACCATTCATTTTCAAGTTCTCTGTGGAAGAAGAAATAGACGATGCCGATGAAGATGATCCACCATTATCGGATCTACCATTTCGTCCATTGCTGGCGTGAAGACCATTGCTATTGCCATTGCCGTTGCCATTCTCACCACCGAAGGGAATGCTGCTCTTCATGTGATTTTTAGCTGGTGTGAATGGACGTTCAGCCTCACCAAAGAGGCGAGTGTATGAGTCAACATTTTTTTGACCGCGACGAGGTTGGTCACCTAGAAAAATAAATTAAATTTAATCAATATGGCTCTTCTTTTGACAGAATAAATAAATATTAATTTTTTTTTATTTCGCATGCAAACGAAAATAATTTTCTCCAGTGTTAAGACTTTTACGTAAATTGCGTAAATAGTGCTGGATTTTAGTTACAAATACAATTTTACATTTCTAGTTTTTTTTTTTACTAATAACTCTTTGTCTAAGCCACGTTTGTTTTATACGATACAGCGAGGAAGCTCAACATATTTTGCGTAGATTGATAACTACATGGAAAGTCTTTCAACGTAATGGGAATGTTTCACAGATGAGGTGGATGTGTTTGAGAGTGTGTATATGTCCATAATGACATGTAAAAGAAAAATTAAATGCGATTCGAATAAATTGCCAAATGAAACAAATTCAAATTAAAATTTAATTTTAATCTTTTTTTAATTTAATTTATCCCTATTATGTAATTATAGGGATAAACTAGAATTCAACAATAACTATTTATGATATTCTCAAAATCCCACCCTGTTTCTAACATTTTTTAGTTTAATTTACTGCTGTAATTTGAGGAACTACAGTCGAATCGTTATTTTGTGGTACAAGAACATTTAACATAATCGATTTCTACGATGTGGTTGCTTAATTTAGGATGACAAAGACAAGGAGGACAGAACATTGGCGGCATATGCAAGAAATGGCCGCCTGAACATCATCAAAAAACATTCTTCTTTTATCCAAAGAGAACACTTGAAAACAATGGAAAATGATAAACACTTCTACATGAATTGAGGGTGGGGGGTGTTGAATATCTTTCTTTATTGTTAAAGGTACAAAGAAAACATTGGTCATATTGAGATAGCTTTCGGTTTTAATAGTTTTTGAAAACAAAAAAAAAATATATGTAATACAAAGAAATGAAAAAGTTTCTGTAGGCTCTCTTCAACCAAGCCTCCTTCTTATATATATGGTATGTCATAGAAAGACCTTGAGTAGGTGTGAAATTCCCTGAATGCATCCTTTAAATATTTGAATAAGAAATCAAATTTTCCGATTCAGTTTATTTATTTCTGCCGAAGTTGAAGGATTTGCGTGCCGGAATTCTACTCCTTGGAAGCACCAAAAAAAACTGTCGATTCCTTCTGCTCAGAAAACAGAAGTTTACACAATGCTCTGATCATTCTGGTCTCTAAATATATCAACTTCTTTGTTCCTACTTTATAAACCTATCCCGACAGGACCAAAGGTCACACATACACAGTCGAAGCCCTCCAAATCGAATTATCGCGGGATATCAAAATTAGTTTGTGTTAGAGGAATTTTCCAAGAATGCAGAGCTAGACGGATTAATATTTTTTTGTTTAAAGGCCTTTATTTTATTCTATAATAATAATTGTTGGCGCGACAGTCCACAGGGAGCCAAGGCCTAGCTTGCTCATCAACTTACTCGTGCTGTGCGCGCTACTATTCTCTCACGAGTAAAAGGGACATACAGTTTTTTGCCGACTTCGAACGGCGAAACAAAGAGTATACACGTAAGGAAAAAAACACAGGAAATAACTTTAAGAAGTTTGTAATTTTGAAATGAGTCTCTAAATTTAAAGAAAGAAGTCTTTTCAAAAGAACTCTTTTTTTTAAAAAATGCTCTGTTGAATCTCATCCGGTGCATCATCTGCCCTTTCAATTGCAGATTGCAATATTTCAATTGCTTTTTCAATCCAAATCTTCCCCGAGAGTTCTTCATCATCTACACTTCCATCGTCTTTAGTACCAACAGCATGTAAAACACATTCCAAAATTGTACTCACAGGTACTTCAGTGACTACGATATATTCATCGTCTTCAACATAATCTTTTCAACGCATGGCATCAACACTGTAATCAGAGTTTGAAAGCCTGTTCAAGATTAGTTTGATTTCTTTACTACGAGTATCTCTGTTTGAACACTTCAGTAAATCAAGTGTAATCTTATCTTCTTCGTTACATGTCCCGGGCTTAAGTCCGGCCTTTTGGCAGAAATTCTCAATTGTTACATCCTCCATCCATTCTTTGAAAATTTCTCCACAAAGTCGAGCAGAGATATCTTAGATTTCTCATTTTTAGCTTTCCAAGTTTTCAATACCACGTTAAGTACTCGGCGCTTATATCGTACTTTAAATTTTGTATAATACCAAGGTCCGTCGGAAACACCCAAGCTTTATAAACTTTAATTCAACCTCTAACTCCTTTGGGTAAGCTAAATAGTTATCGATGATGAATAATGCCTTGTGCATTGACATTCCTAATTTTGCAGTAATCCTCAAGATTGCCGCTTAGGTCGCCATGCAAATTGTCGTTCTTGTTGTCAAAATTCTCTTTCTTTCTTACATAGGTAAACAATTAAGGGTAACCGCATGCGCTTTTTTCTCCGACGTGTTTGCATTAAAAATTCAACAAGAAATAAAAGCTGTTCGTCGTCGTCCAGTGCTAATTTGAGAGGAAATAAGAGCATACAGTTTTGATAGAAGTTGTGCGAGGAAATTTGTTGTCGATTTGGAGGAACCGAAAATATACTAAGAGTCGAAAAATAAATGTATTCGAGTGAAAGGGATTTTATACTTAACAGGCGTTCGACTTAGGGGCCTTGGACTGTATTCATATATGAAATTTCACCAGAAATGGCAAACAGTTTTCTTTATATTTTATTTGTTATTTAGTTTTAGAAAGCCTGTTTAGTCTGCAATGGATCTGGCCTCAATCAATATGACTTTCTAATTCTATTTTAAATATAAAGTTAGGTAACACTTGCCCATCGCTGTTTCTTTGGCCCTAGAGGCAATTGAATTATAAAGCCCTCTCTCGAAGGACTAAACCTGCTTTATACAACAGCTTGATCATCCCAGTCCTACTTTATGACGCGGAAACCTGAACGCTACGTAAATCGAATGAGGAAGCGATTAGACTTTTCGAGTTGCGTGCGATTTTTGCTCCTGTTTGCGTTGATGGCATCTGGAGGAGAGGATTTAACGACAAACTCTATAGGCTGTACAGCGACATGCGCCTGGTCAATCGTTTTCGGATACAACGCTTAAGATGGCTAGGCCATGTAGAGCGTATGGACACCATTGCTCCGGTCCAAAAAGTCGTTGAATCCGAGTCATAGGGACATCGCAACAGAGGACGGCTAAGTCAAAGGTGGCGCACACAAGTGGAGAAGGAGCTCAACCAACTTAGAGTACGCAACTGGAGGCGAAAGATCGTGCTTCCTGGAGAGGCATGTTGGTTGAGGCCCAAGTCCACTCCGGACTGTAGAACAAGAAGAAGAAGAAGAAGAAGAAGAAGAAGAAGAAGAAGAAGAAGAAGAAGAAGAAGAAGAAGAAGAAAAAGAAGAAGAAGAAGAAGAATAAGACGAAGAAAAAGAAGAAGAACACTTTATTTGTAAGATAACACTGCACAGAGTTTAAAATTATAAAAAATATAAAGGATGTAAAGTGTCAAAGAAAACTTCTCAAACTTCGCCGTTCGGAGTCGGCAAAAAACTGTAGGTCCCTTCTAATAGTGAGAGAATAGTACACGAGAACAAAACACGAGTAGTTGATGAACAAGCTAGGCCCTGGTTTCCTGTGGATTAACGCGCCCTTCAAAAGTAATTATTAAAGTGTCTTTCTTTTTTTCGGTAAAGAACTTTGAAATGGATAGAAAAGGACGATTTTTTTTAAATAGAAATAAAATTTCATATCTACGTTGTATTGTTTGTTTGTGGCGAATGTAATCCTCCAAGTGTTTAATCATTTCGGACATATCGCCTAAGACGTGTGACTTTATATTTGCCCGCAGAAAATAGTGAAGTGGCGTCTAACCGCACGGCCGTGACTAAGCTATGCGGTATTCAAATGTTCCCTTCAACGAATCAATTATGGCACGAGCCGTGTGACGTTGTCTTGTTGAAGCCTGCACATCATGGTTGTTTAGTTGATGAATGGAAAAGTCAGTAAGCATAGTTCTATGTAATGTTCGGACCAGCATCCATTTTAAGAGAAGTACGAACCAATCCATAAAGATCACCAAACAATCTGTTCTTGTGGATGTAACGGTGTCTCAACATACACTTGAGGATTATTATCAGTTCAAATACGTTGCAGACGTATACTTTCAATTAAAAGTGGCCTCCAACACCAAAACAATTCGAATAGGAAAATTGGGATCAACGAAAATCTTCGTTTGGCATCATTTACCAGCGTCAATAATAATAATAATAATAATATATTCAATAATATTAATAATTATTGTTTGGCGCGACAGTCCAGGCCTGGGCCTAGCTGGCTCATCAACTACTCGTATTGTGCGGGCTTCTGTTCTCTCACGAGTAGAAGTGACCTACAGTTTTTGGACGACTCCGAATGGCAAAGTTTGAGAAGCTTTTTTCTTAGACAGTTATTACTCTTTGAGTGTTGTGAGCAGCTCGTAAGATGTGGTGTCGTGAAAAGCCTCACAGTGCTCAGCCGGGAAACGCACCTGAACCTTCGATATGTGAGCGTCGCACTCTACCCACTACGCTACGGCGGCCATCTATTCTTACTTCACTAACTGGTAAAAAAAGCCAAAAGTTAAAACAGTGTTTTCAACCTGACTTTCTATGCTTCTAAAGAAAACGAACAAATCAATATTGTTTTAAATGTCATTTTCCTTGCACCTGACTTTCTATGCTTCTAAAGAAAACGAACAAATCAATATTGTTTTAAATTTCATTTTCCTTGCACCTGCTCTTGTCCATAAACACGAATGTTTAAAAAATTCGGCGATTTTTTAGTAAAGTGCTTCTGTAATTTCAAAACTATGACAATGTAAATTTAACAAACTGCAACGTGTTAAAAAAAAACAAAAACAAAACAAATTTTCCTGTGCAATAACTCCTTTTTAAACTTCTACCCTTAAAACAAAAAACAAAACAAAAATTAAAAATGACTATGCATTGTTAACTTCGATGATGTTAATGTATTCAAATAGATTGTCAAAGTGTAGTTCAACTGACGAACACAATTATGAAAAGTGATGTGAATTACTCTCGTATACTTCTTTTACTGAAACGTGTGAATTAATTCGTAATTAAAATTTGACTAGAAACGTTTAAAAAAGATAGAACAGGATAACAAAAAAGTATGTTTTTTTCCGCAATACCAATGAAATAAAATCTATGAATCCCTTGCCGGACTGCAAAGAGATAGAAAAAAAGAAAGCAAACAAAAGCAAAATGTTTTCATTAATTTAATATCTATTATAAGAGTTTTATATACACTAGAAGTTTTCGATGTTTAAAAATTCATCTAATGATTTACTTAATTTTCTTTAAGGAAATGACAATAAATTATTATTTAGCTCGCTGTGAAGGAATTACATCTTCCGAAATAAATTTAATTTATTTAATTACTGCATGTTAAATTATTTAAAATAAATGTACAGCAAATATACTTCAGTTCCTTAGAAAATAAATTAAAATATCAAAATCAAAACCTGTCCCCTACGATGTAATTTAGACACTACACGGATGCCCATCTGGCAACAATGAATCAAGCAATACGTTAATGTATCACAACTTACCGTTGTTCTTCACTGATCCCTTATCACTCGCAAAAATATTCGATTGCATGTGATTTTTAACACTTCTTGGCGTGGATGGAGCATCTTGGCCAAAAATGTCACTAGATCCACCACCTGGTGGTCTGAGAACTCTGAAAAGATAAAAAAAAAAGAGAACATTAAATTTGTGAATCAAAAATCGTTCAAACGATGCTGCGTTTCTTTAAATGTTTAAGTTTTTTTGCCATTCTGCTTTTGCTAAATGGTCAGGTGCATGCCAGGAGTTGGATTTGGTTTTGCGTGATCACCTGCCTTGCCGGCTTATATCACGGGCCGTAGATAACTCAAGACTAGACGCCTTAGTTATCCAAGTACCGAATTGAGATCATGCATGAGAGACAACCACCCCAACTTGGATTGATTAGAGGCCTTCCTAAAACCTCTTCCGCTCTCTGGGTCGCAGCGACCGGTTGAAAATGCACCTCGACACTGAGCCGGGATAGTGCCCTAGTCGCCTTGCCAAGAAATGGGTCAACAAATAACTAGACAAGTCAGCACGGTACGCTTTTCTCGACCCTACCCCCGGTGTTAGGTGGTAAACAGCCACTACGATACTCCCACAAGGGGGTCTACCGCTAGGTGAGGCAGGAACTGAAGTTCCAGGGGCCCCTGACCTCCCGTGGCATCAGAATATAGTTTCTGGTCAAGTCAGGCTCTCTCAAAACCTGGGTCTGTGAGACGCCACCCAACCACTAGATGGTCTTTTCTCCGTCATTGTTTCCGTTTTCACTATACATAGTAATACGGATGTGATTTTTGAATCAAGTGATTTATAAAATCCCATCACAACATCTGGGCATACCAGGAGTGCTTTATTTCACCTTAAGCCTATACCTTACGGTAAAAACTAAAGATGAAATCAACTCAAATGAAATTTACTTCTTTAATACAATCCCCTCATGCAACAGGTTCAGGACGGTTTGTCAGTGTGGTGTGTGGTTGAACAAAGGTTACGCTCGCATGGACTCGCGTGCGGTCTTCTCAAGGAATTTTATTGTTAATTACCGTGTTGAAGGAAAGAAAAAAAACGCACAAGAAATCAAGAAGCGTGAAATGCACTTCCACCGAATGCAGTTTTTTCCTTCCTTTTGTTGCTCTAGGCTGGTTACTTTTTTATGTTTTATCGAAAGTTGTAATTGTTATTGCGGTAAATTTTGGGGATTATGTTGAGATTTTAACTACAGAGTACTGTTAGGCCGCACAGTGGGAGAGATTTTACGGCTTTTGTTTAAACATCAAACTAAGTAGAGTTTAATTTAGGTTTAGGGAGCTATTTTTCGTTGCATTTAATTAAGGGAAAAATTAACGGAACGAAGTAAGTGTGCTTCATCGCTTTGAGATTTCCAAAAGCGTCAATAAAGAAACCTATGGCATAGCTTCTTTAGCAAATACGCATGTTGTCCGTGCAATTGCTCTCATGAAGAGAAGGGTCTTTGAGTTTACTCCGGGCTTCGAACGGAGTAGTTTAAAAATATTTTCCAAAGATACTAATAACTCTTTGAGTCTTGCCAGAAATTCACAGCGAAAAATGCAAGGCTTTCAACAGAAATTTCCAGAAGGATCAATAAAAAAATCGGGACCAAGGGACTACTCAAGTAATCCGTGCTATTGTCCTCTCTAGAGTAAACAGGCCTAAGAATGCCCACTCTGAACGGCGTAGTTTGAGAAGTTTTTCAAAGAAATTGAATACTTTGTGAGGGTTTCAACAGAGCAATTGAATCTGGGGCATTCGGCTTGTGAATGTTGCCCTTTACCCAATACGCCACGGGGATCACAATTTGCATACGGTGATAAAAAGGACTATAGGAAGATGAAAGGCAACAGCTTAAAGATTGGAATTCCACTGAACTTACTTTAATAATAATAATAATAATTGTTGGCGCGACAGTCCACTGGGGGACCCGGGCCTAGCTTGCTCATCAACTACTCGTGTTGTGCGCGCTACTGTTCTCTCACGAGTAGAAGGGACCTACAGTTTTTTGCCGACTCCGAACGGCGAAATTTGAGAAGCTTTCTTAGACAGTTATTACTCTTTGAGTGTTGTCAGCAGCTCGAAAGAGGTGGTGCCGTGAAAAATTCGAGATGTTCAGCGGGGAATCGAACCTAGACCCTTCGGCGTGTGAGCGTCGCACTCTACCCACTACTCCACGGCGGACACTTTAGTTACTTTAGTTATTGAAAAAATGCGTCCAAAAACTAATCTGATATCTGAATGATGCAGGAAAGGGAAACAATTGGAGAATCCGTAGATGAATATTCCTCTCTTATTCCAAACAATGTGAGCAGAAGATATTAAAAGGGAGTCTTAGTTTTCCTACAGAAACACTTATGATGCACACTTCAATGATCAATCAGTCAATAACCGACTTATTCTTATTTAGCATTAAAAATCTAGGGTTTGTCATATTAACTTGAGATTATACGCAAGTTCTCCATGCAGTTATTACAGAAGAAACGTGAATAAAATATAAAGAATTTAATTTGGAAAGTATTTGTGTTGTTCAGGTGGTGTCAAACTTTCTTTCGATATCGACCTACCTCTCTTGCCGCTTTAATCTCAATAAAATCTTTAAACAAGTTAAAACAACAACTATACTGAATGTATAATATATCCCCACTTATTTTTAAGAAACTGACTTATTTATCAAACCGGGAGAAACAGTGCATTCACGTGTGCAAATGAGTTTCTTTGCACATGAACATCCAGACACAGTCTCTGAAACCTGGCCACTCATAACGTTCACTTCAGATGATGAATATAATGATCTCACGTCACGCAATTGCACCCGGGCGTACATTGTATAATTAATTGTTATGCTCAAGAATCTGTAACGCGATAAAAAATTTTCCAGACGTTGCCAATTAATTTTTTTTTTTTGAGAACAGAAAATCATCATGCAATGTCTGTGAAATACATCAATTTGATTTATGATAATGTTTTAAATAAAATGACCTACTTTTCGATGAAGGAAAATACTGCTTTTTTTTTGTAATTTAGACGATTCATTTGAAAAAAAAAAAACAAAACTTAAGCGACCATTACGACGTTAAAATGTCAACGCTGTTCTATGGAGCTTGATTTAATAATTTGAGCTGGCAGCACTGATCTTTAGGTATATCAAGTTGCAAATTTGTTTTTCAGGTTTCAACCTAAGCTAAAGTAGTCTTAATACTGATTGAATATCCAGAGTGAAGCACAAACAATTCATATTCACAGCAAACAGACTCACTTTCATTCAACACACATTTTGGGGCACATGGGTGAAATGGAAATTATGCCCCCAGTTAACGACGGTGTAAATGCGTCCCAAATTATGTTAACTCGTGTTATTTAAGAAAAGAAGCAAGTCTCCGCCACGCCTCCGTGCAACTCCAAATTATGCTTTCCGTCGGAAAAAAAGAAGGCGAAAGAGAGGAAAATTCAGCAAAACACGGGGTAATTATTTTAATATACAGCATTAAAAAGCCACTAGGAGAAGGTGTTGCCGCTCATATTGCTGCGGCAAAAGCAATTTATTCTATCCGCTAAGCTCATGAGATACGATCGGACGACAAACACAGCTCTCCTCTCGGACTTCCCGAATGCGTAACTAATGGTGTGAAAAGTCTACACTGTCTTTGCCGTTGCTGTTGCTCTGGCCGCTGCGACTGTGAAAAGCAGCGCGTGTGCCATTGATGCAGCAGCATAAACCATTTGCTGAAATTAGTCTGACTCTGAGAGACTGCCTTTTTCCACATCTTTGGTCTTTTCACTGGCGCGCACACAACATGCAGTGAAAAGCGCTGTAAAGTAATTTCTCAATGTCAATGCTCACGCTGGACGACGTATTCATACGTTTTTATGGGCATAACATAGATTGTGCGGCGTTCACTGAGAGGTATGTGAAACATGTGTTTGAGAAAATTGATGTCCGGTGATTGAATGGAGAATGCACGTCGATGTCCGTCGATTATTAATGAATTATTAACAAGTCTAAGATGTTGGCATAAAACTAATTGGTAATTAATAAGACTGGTCGTCTGATAAAAATGTCTCACGCTGAGATTATAATTGACAGGTTGCATCGGGTTGTGTGTGTCTTTTTATGTGGTTTGCATGTGATTGGAGAATTTTTAGTTGGTGTTAAAAGGCTCCACTTAACATTGCTTATCTGTTGGCATGCATGGACTGGAAAGTCTGCTTAAAGTGAGTGTTTGATTGGATCTGGTTTTGAAGGTGGCAGTCGCAGGAAAAGGTTGTGTACTAAACTGGGGGTTACGCCTATTGCCATTCAAAGTAGATGAGCAACCAAATTCTGTTTTGAGTCCCCAAATTTGTGCAACGAAAGGACATTTTCGATTGAAATGATAAGCACAAAGATGGTATCCAAGCAAACTTGCTGTCTGAAGTTGGGAAAGTCTGGAAATGCTGTCTGGACAGACTATGCTATCTGGAGATACAGTGAAAGCTAGATAGGTATATTGTATGTTCAGATGTTGAGAGAGGAGGAAAGACAGAGATAGGGAGATTGAGAGACAGAGAGAACAAACCCTGATATGTTATAATTGAAACCAAAAGAATCACACTGACGACGACATCTCATTCGTGAACTTTTCTTTCTAATTGGTTCGAGTTAAAGGGATTATTTAGCAGCCTTTACTGACCGGAACAAAGTCACATCACAAGCCGAAAATATAAAGGAAGGCAGGGATAGGAGGTAGTGGTTTTAAATGTAGATTGTAATGAAGAAGACAAATTGAGGAAAAAAAACGTATTCTATATTCATGTCGTGCTCAGTTTTTAGATGTACGTACGTCCGAAGGTGGGTTTAAGGGTGAACGATTAGGTATTCAAAGCGAGGCTCATAAGCACAAGTTTCACACTTCTGAAGAATGAGTTTAGTCCGCTGTTTTAAACATTCACACAGATGAATCCAAAATCGAGACACATTTTGACCCAGATCCAAAACATTTCTGAATTCTGTCATAACCACCATATCATGAAAGTTCACAAATCTTTTTTCCTACCAACATGATGATGTCCATTGTTCTTTAAACAGGCAGCCAAGCGGCTCCAAATTATTTATAAACTCCATCGACGAAGTTTTTGATTGCAAAACGTAGCTTTCTGTCTTCTGAGGCATGTAGTCGTACCCTAAGCTGTGCTATAAGGCACAAATGTCTCGAACTGAGAAAGAGCGAAGGAGCAGGCGCATGAAACGTAAATAATAAGGAAGCACCCAAATTAAATTTAAATTGAATACCTTCAATGTATATGAAAGGCCAGTTTCGGTCAAGAAAAAGTCAACATGTTTAAAAGTATTTCTGACGTTTATGATTCAAGAACGGTACGTTTTTTTTTGTCCCGATTATGTTCAAAGAACATCTAGGGCAACAAAGCCTGCCTCTTAATGGACTAAATCTCGTTACAAACTTTATCAATTTGCAGTCTTCCATCTCTAAGCAATGACTTGTTTTAAGTTGTCTTTCTGTCCCCCCCTTTATGACCTATGACAAAAACTCCAAAGAAAACAAGTGAGAGTACCGCAGTCATGAAATAAAAGAATAGTCCCCATTTCCACTGAACTGCAGCAATTTCAGACGCCGCTTTCAGTCGACTGTTTTCATTCGACTGTTTTCAGTCGTAAAATATATGGTATGTAATAAATGGTTTTAACCCATTTCCACCAGATTGACAGGTACACGGCGGAGTTTTCTTAGTAATGAGAGGAATTTCACACCAAGTGCCAGACGATTAAACATCTTGTCCTATCAAATTGCTAGGCGCGCTCTTTCCGCTTTTCACTATTTTTTTTTTTGCCAAAGTCTTTTATGCTTTTGCCTTTTTGTGTCAAGGGGAACTATTTTGTTGCGGCAGGTAGATTTCTTTTTAATAAAGCCGAGTGCGATTTGATGAGGGCAAAAAGGGAAAGATTCATGAAATCAGTACCGTGTGCATATGCTAACCACTTTCTCTTTTAGTAATTGACAATTGTTTGGTTTTCCATTTTTCCCGAATGGGGTGGTTGTAAGCCCGGGAATAAATCGATTCATTTACTTTTGTCAAATCAATCGGGTGATAATCTCGTGTAAGTGATTTGATGATGTAAGGGTTTGTGGATATGGATGCTGATTCGAAAAATGTTTGTCATCTTCTTTGATTAAATTTGTTTTTTTTTTGTTTTGAATATTTTTGCGACAGCAGTGTAATCTTTTGGATAAGGATGTTTATCTTCATTTTATTTAAAGCCGTTGCTACCTGCTTTCAAAGTAAAGCGTCCAGAGAGTTCAATAAAAAATTGACACTTGTTTATAATTTTCTACAATTTTTTCTAATTTTTTAAAATTGATACAATGTCCCAATCGAGCAGTGTTAACGATTGAGCTTAAGACCACCTAACATTCCTTCCATTCAAACATTTACTTAAGCTCTTTTTACATATATTTTCACAGAAACGCTCTTAGTAAAATAATAATAATTACTCAAGACTAGAAAAAAGGGCAGCATTTTTTAGGACCTTTGCTCAGAAAGAGTCTAGGAGACACCGGGTCAAAATGATATTGCCCCTCGTGCAGCAGCCGGCATCTATAATATATTAAGCGTCCACAGAAGGTCGGACCTCCGGCTTTACAGTTGGCCTAAAGTGAAGTTAAAGGCTAGTGAAGGTCCTCTTTGCGTTGATAGCTTTTAGAGGAGAAGATCCAACCATGAACTTTAAGGTCTGTACAGCGGCATGCGCCTATTCAAGCGTCTTCGGATACAAAGCTTATGATGATTAGGCCACATAGACCGCATAAATACAACTACTTCGGCCCGAAGTCTTGGAATCTAAGCCATTGGGACAACAGATGACGGTCAAGACTGAGGTGGCGGTGATAAATGGAGAAGGAGCTCAACCGACTCAACTGGAGAAGCATGTTGATTGAGGCTCAGATCCCGTCTAACGCACCCAAGTGGAGAAAGACCTCAACCAATTGTAAGTTCACAACTGGAGACCCCTGGCGCGAAATCGTGCTTGCCGGAGAGGCACGTAGGGTGAGGCCTAAGTCCGGCCCAAACTTTAATACTGTAAGTCCCGGGACTGACATGCGGGCCGCCACTCTTGCGATTTGTAATACAATGGAAAAAACAGAATTTCATGTGTTGATAAGCGCCACTCGAAACGAAGAAGAGAAAACTAATGTGACCTATTCCACTCCTCTAGACTGTCTTGGATCATAAGGTTATGAGCAATTAACTTCCAGTCTGTGTCAATTTATCAACAAGGTGCATGACCCACAAATAGCGACAAACAAATTTAATTTGACAATAAGTCAAAAGTGCTGCTGCTGCAGTGACGTTTTTTGATTTTTTTTTCTTAAATCTCTACTCAGATAAATATTTCTCAGACTTGCATTCACAAGCCACGACGACTTATTCCATAAAACCCTGAGCAATCTCTTGCACGAGTCGTTTATAAGTTGCCATACAAAAAAAAATCACCTTTCCTCCTTATACCCACATGAGATGAACATTTTTGTTAACAAAATATTTTCTGCGTAACCCAACCAAGTTGAATGCAGGCTGAAAAGAAAGCAAATAATCCGATAGTAATTGAACTCCCAGACACCGAAGCATATTTTCAGTGAAAATGTAGAAAAAGACATCAGCGCACAAGACACAAAATGAAGAGCAGAGAGGTTGCCTGTTGCACTTGAATACAGTCTGTGTGCAATTCAAATGGCACATCGGTGCTGGCTGGCGGCTCTACATGCAACCAGTCAAATTGGTGTGCCGCTGCCGGTGCTGCATGATTTCATACGCAATCCAATTGGGAGGACAAATCATAATCATTTTCTGCCGGATCGTATGCAGAAAGGTAATCTGGAAATTTTCAATTTGTCATTGCGGCACACACAAACGAATGAGGAATGAGAGGGAAATTTCGAAATTATTTCGACGTTAGAAATCCACACACAAGCTAAATTGATGTCTCGTCGCTGAATAAATGCTGCAACCAATCGAATGCTGCGTGCGCGTGTTTATTTGTTTGTTTTGAGAGTTTCTTGGAAGGAATTAGGGACATCACGCAACAGGACAGCAAATTGTGTTACTTTTTGCTGTCTGTGGTGATTTACGAAGAGGACGCTAAGCTTTTCACACGAGGCTATGGAAAGAACGTGGTCTTAAGTTTGAAAAGAATTTGTTTGTTGAATTGTTTCGAACATGCTTTGTGCAATATGTTGTCGAGAATAACGAAATGCTTTGCCGAGAGTTGGCAGCATTTTTACATTTTGAGACGATACTTTGCTAAATGTGGTCTGTTTGTTTTGTCAATGACAACACAGCTCAACAAAAGGAAAAGCTTGTTAAAAGTGACTTTTAAGTGGAATGGAAAATTTAAGAATAGGGCCCTGTTATGCCGGAGGCGGACAAATAAGAAGTATTATTAAAAGAAGTATTAAATCGGCCAATGCTATATTGATGGTTATTGATGGTGGTTAAATGTTTAAAAGATTAGGTGGTTAAAAGGTTAGGTGGCTAGAAGGTTAGGTGCTTAGAAGGTTAGGTGGTTTATTTATATTTTATGAATGGCTTTATTTTTTTACACACTTTTATTTAGAACACTATGCTAATTGCTGCTTCCATAGCTCTTCGCGACAAGTCCAAAACTATAAAGTTGCTTTATTTAAATTTAAGAGTTGAGAATCATATAGGAGCACAACTGTTATGGAAGGAGAAATCAACTTTGAGAAGAAACACACCAAATAACGCTTAAAGCCAATAAATCTTAGAAAACGGGTCCTACTTATGCACCCAGCATCGATCTAGAAATCAAAACAATGTAGGAGACGTTTATAATACACCACGGCCCCACAGGTTTGTCAAAGAAATAAGTTCTAACAATGCAACCGCCTTGGAATTTAAAGGAATAGAACCTAAACCTTAACGTACGAGTAAAGTTTGTAAGTTTTGCAGAAACAATATACAGTCAATAGAACTGCCTTTTGAATATATGTTGTAATGTTTAACGCTTACATTACCTGATTTATGAAAACAACATGTCCTCGCTCATCTCGTTTCTGGTAAAAAAAACCTAACAATACACAAATTCTTTAAACAAACTGTGCATTTCGTACATTTTTTCCACTGTCAAATTGACAGATTTCACCAAAATGAGACCAAATCCAATTCAATCAGGCCACCCTTTCCTTTTACACACTGTTCCCATCGCCAGGTGAAAGGAAAGGGAAACAAAAAAAGCATATAACCATAGCCAGCTGCGCGACGGCAGCACATATCAAATATAATTTTAATTTTCCCAACCAATCCTTTATTTTTATCACACACATTTGTTTATGTGAGAAGAGAATGCAATTCATGCGGAGGCCGCGGGAATGACGGGATGGCGCTGCTTTCTCAAGTCTGGTCGAACAACACGATCGACCGCAGAAGCTACACATACTTTGTTTCCTTTTTTTTCTGCAGTTTAGAATTACTATTACTCCGCAGGCAGTCAATAGTTAGTTAGTGGAAGAGGACGACGTATACATGCACCACACCAAAAGGCATGTTGTAACCGCTTAAAGTGAAAGGTCTCGGTCTTGAGGGGATTGCCATTGAAAACAAAAACGCAGAATGGCAGAATTAAATTGAATTCATGCTGCAGTCAAAGTCGCCGTCATCGTCATAGCGCAATAACAAATCTGGCCCATTTAGTGAAATTGCAATTATTATTGCTTTCATGATTTACATTGAGTCTGGGAGTTTGATGAGGATCCTCTGCTCAGATCTTCAACAAAATTGTGACGGCGGCGCCTCTTGCACAGTGGGTTGGCCACCCAGCGACGGTTTGATGTGCAGCAGCTTGTCGATGCAATCTGCATAAAAACCAACTGGTTGGATTAGTGGATTGTTTTTTAATAACGCAATGAAAAGGGGAAGCAAAATACAATGATTCGTGCGCCTGGTGACGAGACTGCTGTTGAACTGGGAACTGATCAGCGGATGTCGTTGTGTGCTTAGTGCAGAGGTGGGACACTGCTTTCGATGGGAATGGAACGAAGTTTTAGATTGGTTCCAGTAAGGATTTGTCGTATCTTGGGAACCTCTGAGATTCAATTTCCTATTGCTTGATCTGATTGATCTGAGTGTGGAAAGCAGATTGTTATTGGCTTACAATTTAAAATGGATGGCTTTTAAGGGGAACAGTGCCTATTTTCTGCAGCTCCTTGCGTTGCGCGTGCTGATGTTCCCTCGAAAGTAGGGACCTGCGGTTTTGCTGACTTCAAACGGCGATTTCAATTTGTGATCTGTCTTCAAAACTCTCTAACAGTATATATCCTGCTTTTGCCAAGAACGTCTACGCCTTTTTTAGAGAGGCACTACAGTCTATGGTGAATCTGAACCAAAACAACGATATACGCTTCTCCAGACAGTGGGCTTGAAGCCTTGCCACCCGTCTTTCCATACAAGGTTCTTAAAGCGGGGGCGCCTATTGATCCGAATTCGAAGACTCCTGTCTCATCAACACGCTTCACTTGGCCAGGTTACGCGTTTGGTGTGGGAATGGGGGAATGTTTGTGCGCCTGATAGGAAGGATAAATGTCGTTGGTAAAGTACAACACTCAATCGCCAAGGTTCCAGGTTGGATTCCGGGCCGAACACATGTGTATTTGGATTTACGTGATCGACTGCCCTAAAGGCATTCTTCCATACACCCATAGCCATGGAAACGCTGCATTCCGCATTGGGAATTAGTCCAAGTACCAATTTGAGGTCTCATCAAGGAGACAGTCACTTTTCCTCGATAAAGAGCGAGGCATTTCTACAACTTCTGCTGTTCTGTGGGTTGATTGACTGCAACTCCACATCGAATCAGAAGAAAATTCCCATAACCAAATGACCGTATCCGACCCAGGTGACGAAGGGGGATCAGATCAGATTGCACGGTTGATTACTCCTAACTCTTTTCGCGATTTGGGTTTAGACCACAGCCTCCTCGATTCTTCCTTAAGTTTGCCTTCCGCACGGTCAGGCTGAAATTCAGTTTAAAGGGCCCCTGCCCAGAATAAAGCCAACGATTGGATTCCTTAACATCTAGGGCCGATAGCCTTACAGTTTACACCCTACCTCTTATAGCCTACGGTAGATATTTGCAACTAAGTTGTAATAATTGTTGGCGCTACAGTCCAAAGGGGGACCAGGGCCTAGCTTGCTCATCAACTACTCGTGTTGTGCGCGCTACTGTTCCCTCGCGAGTAGAAGGGACCTACAGTTTTTTGCCGATTTCGAACGGCGAAATTTGAGAAGCTTTCTTAGACAGTTATTACTCTTTGAGTGTTGTCAGCAGCTCAAAAGAGGTAGTGCCGTGAAAAATTCGAAAAATTGGTGTTGAGCTGGGAACTAAGTTGCGCTCGGTTAAATTCGTCAACATCCAGAGCGATAATCTTAAGTCCTACTCCCTACATAACTATACGCTGCCGCAAGGGCAGGAGCCATTCTCACTTGTCGTCTGCTGAACGCTTCCCTAGCAAAGCTGCTGACGGTGCCAGTGCTTTGTCTTGTCTTTAGAACCGGACTCACATCGTAAATCCCATCGCTGAATGAAGTGTTCATAGCTCGGGACGAGTGTCTTTGTACAGAGGACATTCGCATAACACATGCAACCAACTCTTGGAAGTTTGTCTAAACAAGTAAGCGTATGTATCACTTAGGAACCGCTTGAACAAAATGTATTTCAAGGAACCATGTCCGATAAACAAGCAATCAAGCGCAGTTACATGCTTAGATTGAGACTATCCATCAACTTGACGAGGTGACACGTCTTGAAGGAAACTGTGTGTGACTCTGCCGTTTTCGCAGGTATCCTATCAATTCTGCCATTCTCGCAGTAGGCATTGGTCAAGGAGGTCTCATCGCTCGTTCATAGCTAGTCCCTTCAACCCGCTTGTCAATTCGAAAGACGCTGGTGTTGAAATAGGCGAAAAGTAAACTTTCTCTACAAAACCTCCCAATTTTCAAACCACCGCATTATTGACAACACTCAGAGTTGAAACTGTCTTTAAAAGAGCTTCTCAAACCTCACAATTTAGAGTTGGCAAAAAACTGTAGTGTACGTGGCCGTCGTGACGTAGTGAGTAAAGTGCGACACTTCCACGTCGATTTTCGATTCTCTCGAGCTACTGACAACACTCAAAGAGTCTAAGAGAAAGTTTTTCAATCTTGGCCGCTTGGAATCGGCAAAAAACTGTAGGTCCCTTCTACTCGTGAGAGAACAGTGGTATGCGCTACACGAGTTGTTGATGAGGATGCTAGACCCTCTAGTGGACGGTCTTGCCATTAAAATATACACTCAACAGGTAAAAATTTAGATTTAAGAAACTAAAACAAAAAGACTGGGCGGCGATTTGACTTTTAGGGATCATATATTTTAAAAATACACTTTTGTGGATGTTCTTTTCCTTGACAAAGAAGGGAACCCACACTGTATTGTCGACTCTAGACAAAAAAATTTCAGAAAGATTTTTAGAAGCCACAATTATTCTGTAAACATTGTACGCAAAATATGCAAAATATGGTGATTTGTTCAGAAAACGAAACCAGGACTTCCGGTTGACCGACGACAAGCCGACGGCTTGAAAACTTCTGTTTTAAAAATTTTGTAATAATTTACAGACGTTGCTTGTTCGTGTCCCTTACCAATATGAGAATTTTGAGTTTACTAAATAAAATGATAGTGACAGTTTGATGGCTAATGTTACACAAATTTGAATTGAAAGTTGAGAAGTCCCTTTTGCAGAACTCTTTCCCAAACCTCACAGCACGCCCAAGTTAAATGTCCAAGTCTCTGATACCTCTCCTCCCAACCCTTCGGCTTATAGAGTATTTTATTTGGATTCCAAAAATCGGAAACACATAGAATTTCTAAAAAAAACAAGGTTATGTGCAATTACGAGCGATATTTTTTTTTAAATTTATTTTTGGAACTTCTGTAAATCTCCAGTATCAGATTTATCCCTTTAAAATGTTGTTTCTGCTTCGCACTTACTCACGTTTACTACCAAAAATAGTATCACTTTTATTGTTGGAAATCCCAGCTTAATCGCACGTCGTCACGCTGCTCCCGAACGCCTTTTATCGGCTTACTGAAATAACCCAATTACGGGCTGGCTCCACCAGCCATTAATGGAACACTTTTTCGCTATTGCTTCAGTCTCCCATTCCTCGTCCACTGCTTTCGTAAAGCAGAGCGCGTTGAATAGTTTTATACCCTCGCACAACAATAATCATCACCATAATTCGATCCTAATTAAATACGGGACTCGGGCTAAATAGATTAAACGCCAATGGAATTTAAAACCGTAAATTAAAGATTTTTGTCTGTTGAATGTGAACAATAAAGAAAAATGTGGGGAAATTCAAAAATTCATAGCCATAAAAAAAACCAAACAAAAACACGAATGAAACATAAATCAATCAAAACCTTTAATGATGTCATTAACCCCTTTCTTAATATCCAATAAATTAATCAAGCATTCAAAGGGAACATCTTTGTTCGATGCTACGATCAAAGGGCGAGAGCTCGCCATGCATGAACACGGAAAGGCGTCCCGAAGGTTTCATGTGTGCGTCTGGCACGTACGCCACGTTGTTCGCTTTGATTTAGGTGCCAATGCAACATAATGTGCAATTAACACCAAATACCACATGCACTGGGGGCTCACAGGTTGAATAGTAATTCGTGCGCACTATTAAAACTTTTATAAAAAGAGATACCGTTTGTTTGGGTGGGTGTTGAGACATAGAAGTGTTGTTAAGGGGTTACAGGCTGTAGAATATTATTCATTTTTATTTTCCTGACCCTCCGTGGGCATTCATCTCCGTCATGAAACGGACAATGGGGAGCCGTGAATACGTGTGGGTGGAACAAGTGTCACCCGGTTAATCGATTTTACGACAACAAAATTTGACTGATTCACTGCAGCTCAACAAACATCTCAGGCTTTTACAACTTTCCTCGTTTCGTTTTAAATTTTTCAGTGAATCGGAAACAAATGAAAAAAAAAACGTTTTCTGTCATAATTTGTACAGCACGACAAAAGGAAAATCAACCAGACACGAACAACTGGTTTCTTTTGTGTTCTCAAACAGGAACACTGCTGGACTACCACACTGGCTTGACCCACAAACATTTTTTTACGAGTAAAAATTAATTTAAACAGAAAACAACAAAATCGCATTACGGTTGAGTCTGAACAACGCCACTTGGACTTCCGTTTTGGCGAGATTCAAGTGCGCAGACCATTCAAAACAATTGCACTGGCTCAGAAAACCACCACAGACAATTCCATTTAAAGGGTCAAAGAACCACAATGAAGCGCGGCTTCACCGCACACACAACGCGTGCATCCACAACACACAATACCGACAACGCGGCTTAAGAGACAAAGCAATAACAATCATCGCAGTTAACTTAAGACACAATAAAGACACAAAAGACGCATTTAGAAAACACTTTCCCATTGCCCAGATTGTCAGGGCCTGTGGCAGACACACAGTGGCGCTTAAATTGTTCAGTAAATAGGAAATAAACTACTGACCATAAACATTTGACGAGACTCACCCTCCCCGCCACCTTAGCATGGTAATTACACGAAACCCAGGGGCACAGAGCAGCAGCGCTCTGTAGGCGGTCGGACGTCTACCCGACAGAATATGCGCTCCTGCGCTCTCACAGAAATTTGCTGCGCGCTAGATTTTCCATTAGGCTGAAGAGCACTGCTTGCGGCAATGGCAATCGCCGCCGCAGTACCGCCACGCGATTTAATTATTTCTTTGTCAGTTGTTAATTACACGTGAAGAGTTTTCTTTTCAGACCGCGACCAACATTGGCGGTTCTTGTTTGTCTAATTGATGATTCCGTTCTTTTAGTGCACATAACGCCAGATTGCTTACTTTTTTTTTTATTTATACAGTTCCTGGCGGATTATTCAAATAGTTGAGCGGCGGCATGCACGCCCGTCTTCTTGGTGGCTGCTCAAATAAACCGACGAGATTAATTACCCTGCTCACACAGGTGGGAAGCTGAAAGAGCATGAAGATCTAATCTTGCGTTAGATGCAATACATTACAAGAGATTCTCATTTTTTCTCCCCTTCAGCCAACACCTCTTGAGAAAGATCAGCGCACATTTGTTGTGAAAAAGTGAAAGAATGTTGTGGGGAAGCTTTTGAAACTGTGGGCATTTGTTTGCTCGTAGCTGGTGTGAGATGCCAATGAACTATGTTGTCACAACAACAATAAAATTAATTTCATCGCTTAATTTCGTTGGTTCTCTAGTGAGACAGCAGGCGTGTCTCGCTTCAAATGGGCATACATTTTTTTGTTTATGGAAATTCGAGCATCAAAGCATGCAGAAATGTACGTTTTGTAGGTTAAAAGGCTGAATTTAATTCTAATCAGTCGAAATCTCTGGAATTTACAATACAAAATGTCATTTGGCTCGGAAGGCTCATTTTACGGTCTCCCACGTGACACAAATCGAACAGACCTTCACTTTGTCTGCCAGTGTGGTGAGAAAAAAAAATGACAGCTTGCTGGGCGAGGTTAGGGTTTGTGTTTGAGTCCAATTTTCTTATTTGCATTTACCTACGGAGCGGAATTGATATTAAAAAAATTTTTTTGGAGGTTGGGATACACTGCACTGGAGCGCTCAGATTTGCTTGTTCGTGTTCCTTACCATTATGAAAATTTTGAGTTTACTAAATAAACTGAAAGTGACATTTTGATGGCTAAAGTTACACAAATTAAATTTAAAGTTGAGAAGTCCCTTTTGCAGAACTCTTTGCACGCCCAAATGAAATGTTCAAGTCTCTGATACCTCTCCTCTTAACCCTTCGGCTTATCGAGTATTTTATTTGGATTCCAAAAATCGGAGACCCGAAGAATTTCCAAAAAAAAAACAATTTTATGTGCAATTACGAGCGATAAATTTTTGTGGTACTTCTGTAAATCTCCAGTAACAGGCGCTTCAGTGATAGATAACTTTGGTTTTCAGCTCCCACCACGTCAGCGCCAAACAGCTGCTACGAGCAAAGGGGACACATTGACAGACAAAATGCCCTGAAGAAAGGATGTCATCACTAAGCCCAAGCAGACTTAGGTGCTTAGCGAAGGTGAAGTGTCCCGACAAGTGTACGCCGACAAGTGGTCTGCACTCGTCTCTGGCTAGAGACAGCAAAAAAGCCGCGGATTTCTTGCTGATGTTCAGGAGCATGCACTTGGTCACCCTGTATCCCGGAGTCATTCCATCTCTGATTGTGCTGTTTGGAGACCCAACCCAAGCCCAAGTCCTAAACAAGGATGCGGGTAATCCAATTCACTCCTTCGCGGATGACAGTACCCTCAGCTTTTTATATTCGTTCCTCGGCTCTCGCCCCTCTTCTTCGGCCATTGACTTGAAACGGCAGCGTATGTTAAGCTCAATAAATTCCGATCTTGACAGCATTATTGATTGGGTTAAAAAGAATAGAGTGAAATTTAATGCTTCCAAAACTCAGTGCTGTCTACTGTCACTCAAGCGTTCTCAAATCAACCTGGCACTATCTATGAATGGTTCCTGCCATTCCTCGGTACGTGTATCAACTCAGCGCTAATTTGTAACGATCAAATATTCGAGATCGCCAAAAATGCAGCGAAATGTCTAGGTTTCCTAAAGCGATGCAAGAAATATTTCACCCCTTCTGACCTGGCAACAATATATAAAGCGTACATTCGCCAAAAGCTTGAGTACAACGCTCCTATCTGGTCCGGTACTCTTAAGACCTCTCTGCACCTATTAGATAGAATCCAACAGCAAGCGATAAAACTTATTGGTGATAATAATGCTGCGAAGTTAATCAACTCGCTCGAACATCGACGAAATGTCTCGTCTCTATTACTATTTTATAGCTATTTCAACAAAAAATGCTCTAACGAATTAGCCAGCTGCATTCCTCCCCTTCAAGAATTCACCCGCAATACCCGCCTCGCTAGGAATGGTCACCCGCTGACCCTTTAGTTCAAAATGAAGATCGCAAGTCACAAGATAAAAACGAATGGTTGTTTGATCCTAGCGGGATGTTGCATTCAAAACAAAACAAACAAAAAGCACGTATTGAATGTCATTGCGTAAAACCCCTTCTAAAATAGAACTTATTCATCAAGAGACGCTTATATTGCCGAAAATGGAATGCGCTAGAAATTCGTAGTCTACACATTTGGTTTTGCAGTCAGTGAGTTCACCAGACCTAGCAACATGTTTTTTCTGACTACACGCTCGACCCAAAAGAACGCTCCCTTTTAGCAAAGAAGCGAAGAATGAATTGAATATTCCTTACTTACGCAGCAGTTTTTCAAACGTGTACGAGTGCGTTGCATATGGCGGGACTTCTTTAAGAGAAAGAGGTTGAATTTGAGAGAAGGAACAAAGAATTTTTAATTTATGAATAGAACTAGTTAGGCCCAGTTTATGAAAAGGAACATTCTGTGTGGCAATTCCACACCACTTTCATGTTTAATAATTGTTTGACAGTCCACAGGGGGAGCAGGGCCTAACTTGCTCATCAACTACTTATGTTGTGCGCGCTACTGTTCTCTCACGACTAGAAGGGACCAACAGTTGTTTGCCGACTCCAAACGGCGAAGTTTGAGAAGCTTTCTTAGACAGTAATTACTCTGAATTACTTGAAAGAGGTGGTGCCGTGAAAAATGTAAGATGTTCAGCTGGAAATTGAACTTAGACCCACGGCGTTAGAATGTAGTATTCTACCCACTACGCCACGGCGACCACTTTCGTGACGCTTAAAAATTTGGCCACTCGCTTGCCAATTGGATCACTTGGATTCTGTCACACTCCTGCAGAAAGACTTCTGGTTTTCCTCTTCCACGCAGATTCAATAGAAATAAGATCCCTGTCTTATAACCCAGCTTATGTCACATATATTCATCTGATGAGCGGGGGTAACAATGAAAGTTTTCGAAATAAAGGATGGGTCAAGCGTTTATTTAGCACTGTCATGAGATGCTGGTTATACCTTTGTACTTGCTGAAGTACCTTTAGTTTTGTCCCTGTCCCTCCAACTAGTTTTGATTAGAAAATTGTACAGTCTATTGAGAGTTATTATTATTATTATTGTTGGCGCTACAGTCCAAAGGGGGACCAGGGCCTAGCTTGCTTCTCTTACGACTAGAAGGGACCAACAGTCTTTTGCCGACTCCGAATGGCGAAATTTGGGAAGCTTACTTAGACAGTTATTACTCTTTGAGTGTTGTCAGCAGCTCGAAAGAGGTGGTGCCGTGAAAAATTCGAAAAATTAGTGTTGAGCTGGGTATAGAACCCAAACCCTTCGGCGTGTGAGCGTCGCACTCTACCCACTACGCCACGGCGGCCACGTTAGAGCCTTGAATTTCGGACGTTTCCTTTCAGCATGATAATCACCTGCAAGGGGGAAAAGGCTTATACTTTGGTAGATCTTGTCCATTTTGATGCGGCTTCTTTAATTAGAACGTGGTGTCTCGTTGGTTTGTTCCCGAAAACTCGAAAGCCGTAAAGTACTCCGCAGCCCAGCCCAGACATCTTAACCATTGTGTCTATACGTTGCCGTGCCTACTGAGAGTATGTGTCAACAACAGCTGGTAAAAAAAATGACACACACAGTTCCTTGCTCTCGAAAGGCCCAAGGTCTTCTTCATGACTAAAAATCGCACGCAAAACCTTTCCCTGAAAAGGTCACTTGCTTCCTTATCAACTTCTAATAACTCCCAGTCTACACACAGAGTTGTAAAATACAAATTCAGCCATTATTCAATTCCGTTTTGACCGCAAAGAAATAGTGGTTTGGCGCTTCGTTTCGGTTTTCCGAACCACCCTTATTCCACATCAATCAACATCTGTTTTCATCATGTGGCCTTAAGACCACATTCATTCTCGAACACCTACGAGAGCACAATTATCTACTCAGTGCATTAATTACACCGTTTTCCCCCAACTCCACACTGGCATTCGATTTAATGAAACATTGCTATCCGCAGCAAAGCTCTATCCGCAGCGAAACTCTATTGGAGGCAATTAAAGCTAATTGATTGAGCGGTTCGGAGTGTGTATGCAGCAGCAACGGCAGAGTCACTGTTTTCAATTTCAATTCATTCGCTCTCCCGCCGCCTAGTGGGAAACCCCCCAAAATGGGAATCTATCTTCTGACTCGATGAACCGGTTAAAGATTATCGCCTCCCGACGAACATTACTCAGAGCTACCAGTTACCCACGGGCACATCAGATGCTGTGTGTGTTTGAATCCGAGTCAGTGATATGAAGAGAGAAGGTGTAACCTCAAACTTCCAACGCTTGATCATGTACCTGTCAAAATTCGACACATGTTCAACATATCAAAATGACAATTCAAGTGAAAGTGCGCCTTGCAGCGCGCATGTACTGCGCACCTCTGGCGCAGCGACATCTTCTTCAGAAAATGTATCTATTAACGAAACAACCGTCGTGTGCACATGTACGTAACTATGACCCCCTCGATTTTTGTTTTGCTTGCTTTGTGGGACAAATGAAGAGTTCATTGCACAGGTGCACAGCAAATCAAAAGAGGGGGACGAGGAACAAAAACAGCCAAGAGGAAGTGAAATGGGCACTAAGTCAAGCGAAATAAATTCATTTCTGCCGAACAAAAACCTTCAAACAAATGAACTGCGTCGAGGGAAGTTCGAGATGTTCACTGTCATGCCGTCATGCAATCAGGTGTGCCATCCAGAATTCGTTAACAATACAAATTTCGTTTCGGTACCTCTTTTCGGTTGCTAAACATTATGACTGCACCGTTACGCAAAGCGGAGTTTATGGCACCGCCGTCGTCAGAACTTATGGAGGTCTTCCGGTGTCCGGGAACCGACATTACCTGGGATCAGAAGCTTACCATTGTGATGGGGGTTTGCAGCAGTCAGTTTTTGGGATGGGCCTGGAGCGCTAATCCCCGCGTCGGTTTCTTATCCTGTGTTGCTGATGCACACATAATCGGATGTGGGTGTAATGCAGGAGGAGGAGTTCAGTTCAAAAACAAACAACTACAGCGCACAACCCGTTTATGGACGATGGCAGCAACGAAGTGTACTTTTCCAATAAATCGGTAAACAAAAAAAAAAAACCGAAAAAGAGTTGATGCAACGATGCACATCTGCTGTATCGACCCATTACTACTTTAACCATTAAGCGTTTTATTTTTAATGGAAAACCGTAGTCGTGTCAACTGACAGACTACTGCAACAAAAGATGAGCAGTTGGGCTAAACCGTACAGTCAGGGGGGAAAAAAAGCAGAGAATCTATTCATCGGCTACGATGAAATGGAAAATGGGGAAAGGCGGTAGAAGTGGTAATGATTGTAATACTGTTAGAGAAGAAACGGTATTCATTAGTTTTGACATGGTACATCAGTGGCGATTGCAGCTGTAAACCATAAAGCGGAAAATTAAAGAAATAGCTTTTCTTGGAGATTTTCCTGACACACACTAGATACTTCTTCTTCTTTTACCTCTTTTACCCCTCCCCCCATTCAGGTGAAAAGTGCTAAAGCTATTTTCTCTTATTTAAATTGAAATTCTTCTTTCGGCGGTGGCGGCGGCAACATGCTGTAAGCCAGAGTTACAATAAAAAGCGGGAAAACACTCAAATGGGACTGAGATTAATCCAGAGAGATAGCGGGAGTCGCGTTGTCTCTGGTATTTAGGCTACTTTATGCTTGGATTCCGACCCGAGATAAATGTGATATGGAAAACAATATCTTTGTTAGAATGCTGAATGTCTTTATTATAT
Source organism: Eristalinus aeneus (assembly GCA_955652365.1). NCBI lineage: Eukaryota > Metazoa > Arthropoda > Insecta > Diptera > Syrphidae > Eristalinus > Eristalinus aeneus. The sequence goes on from OY019130.1 coordinate 23,521,783, forward strand.
ATGTTTAGCTTTGTATAACTTTAAGAAAATGATGTTGAGCTTCTTCACAATGACGGGTGTCAGTTGGAGAAAGTATATTTGACTTTGGACATCTTAATCTTGTGTGGTTGGGATTAATTCGAGAAGTTAAACGAATAGCAGCTTTACTTAAAGATAGAGTGACAAATAGATAGACAATGACTGTACAAATAAATAAGAAAGGGGCTTGTGTTGACAAGAAATTGCCGAACTTCACTTTGCTTAACTTTGTGTGAACGTTTACCCCTTTCTGTTCTACAGTCGAAGCCCTCTATGTTGAACTGTGTAAGAGACATTTCAAAGCCATGGGTAAAGGATGTAGCTACGTCCAAAATTGAGAATTGTTTCCGAAAGGCCGGACTAAAGCCCGGGACAAGGGACTAAGAAGGTAAGATTCCACTTGATTAACTGAGATATTCAAACAAAAATACTACAGAAATCAAAGTAATCTGGAAGAGGCTTACAGACTCTGTTTACAGTGTTGATACCGTGAGCTGGAAAGATTATGTTGAAGTTGATGAAGAGATCGTACCTGATTGCAGTTAAATTTTGGAATGAATTTTACGTGCTGTTGGTATCAAAGATGATGGGAGTGGAGATGATGAAGACCTCCCGGGAAATCTTTGGACTGAAAACGCAAGTGAAATATTGCAATCTGCAATTAAAATGACAGATGATGTACGGGATGAGGTACACCACCGCCTTTTTAAAAAAGTTTAATTTTTCATCAAGTTTAAAAGCTCTATCTAATTTTACAAGCTTTTTTTAGTTTTCTGTGTTTTTTCCTTACATGTACCGGTGTGAAGTGAGCGTCAAGATACAAATGTATCGATAGGGAACATTTGTTGTGAACGAGCCCTTATTTTTGTTTGTTGGTTTGCTATGAGATCCGTGAAAAATATTTAGTATACATCAAATCATTGAACAAACAACACCATATTTTTTCATCGTGTTAAAAATGTCGAATTTTGTAGCAGAAAGTGATGATTTGCGGAAAGCATTAAGTTTTTGTTTTCATTTGAAGAAAAGTGCTGCAGAGTCGCATCGAATGTTTGTCGAGGCATATGGTGATCATGCTCATCAGAAGCAACATGCAAAAGATGGTTTCAGAAATGATGATTTTAATGTGAGAAATAAAGAACGTGGAAGACCACCAAAAAAGTTTGAAGACGCCGAATTGCAAACGATATTGGATGGAGATGACACTTTGAGTCAAAAGCAAATGGCAGCAATGTTAAATGTTGCACAACAAACAAGAAAGAAAATCGGTTTTGCATCGGATTGTTACTGGCGATGAAAAATGGATTTATTTTAAGAATCCTAAACGGAGAAAATCATGGGTTAGTCTGGGACAACCATCAACATCGACTGCAAAACCAGATCGATTCAGCAAGAAGACAATGCTGTTTTTTTGGTGGGACCAGAAAGGTGTGCTGTACAACGAGCTCCTAAAACCTGGTGCAACCCTTAATACTGATCGCTACCGACAGCAAATGATCAATTTGAACCATGCATTGATCGATAAACGACCAGAATGGGCCAGAAGACACGGTAAAATAATTTTGCTCCATGACAATGCACCTGCACACAAAGCAAAACCGATTCAGGATACAATCAAAACACTTGGCTGGAAGCAGCTACCCCACCCGCCGTATTCACCAGACTTGTCTCCTCCCGACCACCATTTGGTTTCATCGATGGGACACGCCTTGGCTGAGCAGCATTTTGATTTCAACGAGGAGGTCGAAAATTGGGTATCTGATTGGTCTGCTTTAAAAGACGAACAATTTTATTGGCGCGGTATTCACAAATTGCCAGAAATGTGGTCAAAATGTGAAGAAAACAATAGCCAATACTTTGAATAAAATGTTTCTATTTTCCCATAAATAATAAGCGTTTTATTTTCAAAAACAAAAAACGCTCATTTTATACTGGCGTACTTGGTATACTAGTGGTCTGGTATACTGGTGGTGGTCGCCGTGGCGTAGTGAGTAGAGTGCGACGCTCACACGCAGAAGGGTATAGGTTCGACTCCCAGCTCAACACCAATTTTTCGAATTTTTCGATGCACCACCTCTTTCGAGCTGCTGACAACACTCAAAGAGTAATAACTGTCTAAGAAAGCTTCTCAAATTTCGCCGTTCGGAGTCGGCAAAAAACTGTAGGTACCTTCTACTCGTGAGAGAACAGTAGCACGCACAACACGAGTAGTTGATGAGCAAGCTAGGCCCTGGTCCCCCTTTGGACTGTAGCGCCAACAATTATTATTATTATTATTATTATTAAAAAAAAACAATAACAATCCTTCTAGCTGGAATTTTTCGAAAAATCTCTCTTGTACAAATCGTGTTATTCCATGAAAATTCGACGAGGGCTTCGACTGTATGTACAGCGTTTGACAACTAATTAGAAACGAGAGCGGTATTGTAGCATCTGCTCATATTGCGATTACTGTAAATAACATAACGGTAAACTTTTTACTAGTGTTACTTCTGTTTTTATTCCCCTTTAAAAAAATATGCATTCCCAATTAAACTGTTTCAAAATCCTGGTACTTCGTGCAATTTCCCATTTTTGTAAATATGGCACCTCAAAAATGTTCCTCGCAAAAAAGACCCCACAAAACTACACAGCACATTGACAGAAAAATTGTCCGGCTGTCCAAAGCGGATCCTAAAACAAGTGCCATAGTAATTCAGCGTGAAATAATGAATGAAACGGGCATTAGTCTATCTAAGAGGACTGCTGCTCGTCGTTCCAGATGATGTGACTGGATTTATGAATCACATGATTCAAAATCACGTCCGTATCACTATTTATAGTGTCAACGGAATCAGGAGAAAAGACCATCTATGGATGGTGGCTAACAGACCCAGGCTTTGAGGAAACCTGACTGGTAGTGACAGCTTGACCAGAGGCTATATTTTGGTGCTACGGGAGGTCAGGGGCCCCTGGAACTTCGGTTCCAGCCTGACCGTGCGGTAGGCCCCCTTGTGGGAGTATCGCGGTGGTTGTGGTTTTTTAACATCGCGGGTAGAGTCGAGGATAGTGTACTGTGCTGACTTGTCTAGTTGCTTGTTCACCCAAAAACCAGGCAAGGCGGTTAGGGGACTATCCCTTCTCAGTGTGGAGTTGCATTCTCGACCGGGCGCTGCGTCCCATAGAGCGGGAAAGGTTTTAGAAAGGCTTCGCATCAAACCAAGGTGGAGTGAGTGCCCCTCAAGTGTGATCTCAGTTTGGTACTTGGATATCTAAGGCGTCTAGTCTTGAGTTATCTACGACTCTTAGGAAAATGGACCCCGTGATATTAGCCGTAAAAGCAGGTAATCACGTAACACCAAATCCCTCATCTGTTGCTCGTCGTTTGACGGAAGCCGGACTTCACCGATGCTAATCGATCGCTAAATTGGCACAAAGAAAATGTCGTATCGACTTGCCAAGACCCATGCTGCTTGGACGGCAAATGAGTGGAAATCTGTACTATGGAGCGATGAAACAAAGATAAAAAGGATTGGTCCGGATGGTAGAAGTTACCCCAAGGACCTCGATCCCAGGTACATCTCTCCAGTAGTTACATACATTGTTCATTGCCTCATTGAATCCGTCTAAGTTTGTCTTGAATAGGTTCTGATTTTCATTTTTATTGTATTGCAATAATAATAATTGCGTGGAGCTACAGTCATCAACTAAGTGTTGTGTGCGCTACTATAATAATTGGTTCTCTCACGAGTAGAAGGGACCTTCATTTTTTTGCCGACTCCGAACGGCAAAGTTTTAAAAGCTTTTTCTTAGACAGTTAGCACTCTTTGAGTGATGTCAGCAACTTGAAAGAGGTGTTGTTGTGAAAAATTCGAGGTGTTCAGCCGGGAATCGAATCAAGGCCTTCAGCGTGTGACTTTCGAACTCTACCCAGTACTCCACGGCGGCGTTGCAATTAAAGTACATTTTATTCCTTGGCCATACGTCACAGTCAGAGCTAAGGCTGGAAAACAAATTCTGAGTTTGGTTGCATAGCTGGGTGTAAAAACCGTGACAAGGCAAATTTGTTAAATGCATTGCAATACGAAGAAAAACAACACAAGTTATCCACAACGGTCTTGGTCGGTCAAACCAGAAAGAGGAGGTTCTATACTGTAGGGAACAGCATCATTTTTAACGACTTCCACATGTCCAAATAATAAGAGCTTCCACAGTTTCCATATTGTATTTTCTATTGAGGTCCTTAATAACAGCAATTGATTGACTTGAAGTCTTAAAATTCATAAAACTTTTTTAAGTAGTCTCCAAAACATTTCGAGGGCCCTTTTATTATTTTTCTTTTCTGTAAACATCTAGTTTGGACATGTGCCAATATTGACGGCCATTGTTTCCGAAATAATTAGAATTCCTCCTTAAGCCGAGGAAATTTAATGAGTTTTTATCATCCGAAAGTTTAACAACATATCACTTGGTAGAGAGGATTACGTATTCAAGACCTTTTTAATGACAATTTATCTGTCTGGATTCAATTCTTAGATGTTAAATAGTTTTCACGAGGACACTTTAAAAACTTAATGTCCCTACTTTTCGCATGACTTAGAAAATTACAATCTCCACTTTACACAAGATAAGATAATGAAGGAATCCAAATGTTCAATTGTCCATAACATGCATTCCTCTTCACTACAAGGACGCACCCTTAAAAAGGAGCTCATCTTTGTCAAGTTTGTCCTTCAAAATTCATGCTTGTCTGGATCGAATTTCAAGGGCAATTCTTTTCACCTGTTGCCCCTGAATTCATTCATAGACACATTTCAATTGTTGGATGTACTTCCAGGCTTAATATTGAGCAACCCGTTCGCGTCGAAAATCCGCATAAATCGGCGGATTTTTCTCCTCACTGGGTGCTTTCCATTATTCCTGCCTCTCTCCTCTCCCATGCATATGTGTCAATTGTGCGCACAACCTTTCGATTCTATTCGCTCGGTTTCTATTATCACTTTTTCCCTACATACACAAACTCCACTCTCCACGAAAATTTATTACAATTTCTAAAGAAACTAAAAAAAAATAAAAGAAACAAAGAGTATATAACAGAAAAACATACATATCCGATCACTTTAGCAGCCAGGGCCCGCCAGCAGATAGCCCCCAGAGCAATACGAATACGGATGATTAAGCAAGTCAAATCTCTTCGATTCTGGCCATTCCAGTAATGAAGCCCAAGTGTTGCTGCAGCATCAGCCTTTCACACGTTTGCTGGTGCATGTTCGCAGGCGTGCATGTGTGTGAGAATGTCTTTGACCAGATTACTGGCAGGCACATCCAGGTTCTCGCAGACAAAATTGATTGCATGTTTAGGGCAATAGCAATATAAAAAAGCCTCGTTGAAGCCGAAGCATTCTACCGACGCCACCTTTCTAGTGTCTGGGGGAACGTCGTTGGTGTTGTCGTCTGTGTGGAAAACTCACAGTAGAGGTAGAGACTAGTGCACCCAGTGCCCTGGTTATTTTTTTTTTTTGAATTTAGTGAAAGGAGAAAAAATTTTCAGTTGCAATTTGTCACTGAATAAATTGATATGAGGAAGGTGTGATGTTGGAGAGATTGAATTATAGGGTGATTTAGAATGCTGCCAGCCAGGTATCTTGTTTTCACCGAAAGTTTGGTCAGAGGTTGACATTTGTCAACTTGACACACAATTTACATGTTTGACAATGAAAAGGTGGAATCACTGATGTTTCGGTTGGCCGCCATATTTTTTTTTTGTGATCTTTGACAATCTAGCGTTGTGTCCGTTTATCAGATCAGAGATCATAGGTGTGTTCCAGTACTTCCTGAACCAAATTCTGAAGTCTATCATCTGTTAAAGAGTGGGGGTAAAATTTTTTTAGAGAAAGGCAAAGTACGGGAACGCATCTAAACCAAATGTGTATGGTATGTCATTAAGAAATGTCAAATTCACTTCTTCGCTACAGAAAGCAGAAACAACAACTAAATTTGAGGCACATACAAATGACATACAGTAGTGGTAGGGAGGTAAACAGAGATTATAGGTGAATGCGCACTAATCTCTGGACGTACACAAAATAATTTGACAGAGAAACACCAACCTACCCACAAAAATCTTTTGTGTTACAGTGGGCAGGGTGGGGAAGTATTTTACTCTCTCGAAAAAGGGCTTATTTGACGTAAAACTCACTTTTTCGGTATACGGGAACGGACTTTGAGTTGGTTTGCGTTGTTTTGGACTTTTTCGTGTTGTTTTTCAAGTACGGGAACACACCTTGTATGTGCCTGTCGTCTGTCCAAATACTTCGTATGTAAATATATTTTTTACATTGTAGGTCAATTAATGTAGGACGCCATTTTAACGTAAGAGATGGTTGTCAATCTGATATTAGTCAGTTAATGAAACAGACTGAGGCGTTTAACTGTCAATTTTGAGATCGAATGCCTACAATGAATGTAGGTAATGTTTGATCGTCATACAAATTTCGATGACATGTTTGAAAGTGAAGTGCCTGCTAAACTTTCGGAGCAAACTGGTGTCAAGCTTGAAATATGTGAATTCAAGTTTTGACACATAACAAAGAAGATTTTATTGAGGATAATGTAGCCCTAAAATACTATGTAGCTGCATCTTCCATTAGGGAGATTTTTAAGACACAGCTTATTTCTCAAAGTTTTAACATGCTTAACCACTGTTTAATCCTAACTCTCAAATCATAGAAAATCAAACTGTTAAGTAAGTTCAGCTAAGAAAAATACAACAATCTGGAGAAAAATTGGGTTGCACATGCACCCTGTAGTTGCATAATTTATTTTATGACAATTTCATTAAGTTTGAGTACAGACAACAACCATTTTTTGAACCTGTCACATGCCAGTCACAAACTCTTCCCAAATTCGCTTAAATTCTACAAGTCATTGTTGAAAAAAAATGTGTGCATAAATTATCTAAAACAACTCTAACCCAACCTACATGACTGAACAAAGAACTTCTGTTTTCGTTCCTCACTTATTGCACTCTAGTTAATACGAAACTACTGTCATGAGCGTGTGATACAAGACAAAAGAAGAGACAGCAAACCGGCAGGCAGCGCAGATTATACGAACGTTATGAGTGGAGGGCTGCCAAAGACAACACTCAAATGACGACATGAACACTTTTTCTGTCGGCTTATGAAAAAGCACCGATTACCACAGTAGATGATGTATTCTTTTTCCTTTTTTCCCTGGCATCATGTTACTGATAATTAATATCGAACTTGTGTGAGAAGAAGCAGAGAAAAAAAAAACAGAGTTTTTCAGAAAATATGAAGAAATGTTCACATTTTTGTTCTTCGCCGCAAGAAAGGAAATCTATTGTGTTGCATAAGCTGTTTGAGGCTACTGGGTCAGGCTGAGTCTTGGGAAGAGGACAGCGGTAAACTTTCGCTTGAGACGAGATCGTTGTACGGACGCTTTGATTAAGTTGGTGGGTGGGAGTTGGTGCTAAGCGTGTTGTAAGCCGTTCACTGCGGACACCTTCACTTGTCAACAAATGAGACAGGCTTTGGGGAATAGTCCAGATTTTCACACGTTTTATAGAAAATCACTAAAAGATCTGACAATAAATGCTCTTCTCCATAGGAAAAGTGGAGAAAAGTTTAGAATCAACCATTTTCCGCCAGTGTTGTTAATGCGAGACTTGTCCTTTCGACTTGAGTTCAACTTACTTTTAGATGAAATATTTTCGGATTGAACTAACAATGGGCAAGTTTTTCGTTCTTTGTGGCTTACATATCACACAATTTATCAAGGAGTTTAAAGGACTTTTTCTGAAGTATAGACATGTTCGTTGTGCTTCTTTAACTTTGCGAGTACAATTTTTAGCCTTGGAAATAAGACAAAGCGTTGTGCTTTCACGAGGCAAAGGACACGAGCAAATCGTTGAAAGTTAAAACGTTGAAAGTTGCATTAAATTTTACAATGAAGATGCATTCAGACTGAAGTCTCAACCTGCTTTTGACTTCCCATACAATTTTTCAAGATTTTTCCTCAATTCAGAGTTAAAGCATAGGGAGTACTTGGTTGTCCCTCTCAGAGTTGACAATAAATTGCGGTTCCTTTCCCCCTGTAACAGAACAGCAGCATGCGCTACACGAATAGTTAGGTAATTGGGACTTAGGAATTGGAACATTATACGACGTCTTGGTCAACACGAAGTTTTGAACAAAACGACATGTCAGGAACTTCTTGCACTTCTTTGACAAAGAGTAAAACGCCATCTTAGGTAAAATGAAGTCGTGGATGTTAAAGACAATCGAGGACGTACACGAATAAATGTCTTTGACAAAACGATGCTTTTGAGGAAACAATGTATTTGACCAAATAATGTCTTCGAGGAAACGATATCTTTCACCAAAGGATGTCTTTGACAAAAGGATGCCTTAGACGAAACAACGCTTTTGAAGAAACGATGTCTTTAAGAAAACTATATCTTTGAAGAGAGGATGTGTTTGACGAACCGATGGCTTTGACGAAAGGATGCCTTTAACGAAACGATGTCTTTGACGAATCGATTTTTTTAACGAAAGGACGTCTTTGACGAAACGTTGTCATTGACGAATCGAAACCCTTGAGGAAACGATGTCTATACCGAAACGATGGCATATTTTAAATTATGTTCTGTTTAGATTTAGGGATACGTCTTTTGGAAATGCAAAGCTACCGCGAAATTCAGTAGACTCCCAGTTAATGAAACCTCATCTTCGGAACAATCGCAAAATAGCAATAAAAGAGAAGGTATGCGGCACTGCATCAATGAGACTGGCACCTAAAGGAGGCAAGACTTAAATTGCAATGTGTTTTAAATGTTTGTATATACAGTGACTCCCAAAATGGATCACAAGTCTATCCCGAAACGATGCCAAAACCCAAGCGTATTTTGAATAAACGTTATGAACAATTTTGAGTCTGTACAACTTTGTCTTCGTGCTTCGAATTAATTTCGAAAAACGACACAACTGTGGAGGTACAATGTGCTTTGCTTTGATACACGAAAAGTTGAATTTGCTTACGATTTCCGTTCGTATCAAGACGGATGCACAATATAAAACATTAAAAAAGTCCATAGGGACAGGGACAGTCTTTAAAAAAAAAAAACTGCTCGTCTGGGCAGCAAAGCGGCAAAAAGCTATAAGAAAGTGAATGACGTTTAATCCAAACCGTAGAGACATCATAATGAACCCAGCGCTATTGTCCTTGGTGAAAGTCTTCATTTTCAATCAGTAATTTTAATCATCCCGTGCCACAATGGCACTTACAAACTACATCCCGGACAGTGTATGGTCATAAATCATTGAAACTTAATCGAATTCGCGTCGAAGATACCATCAAAGCACGTCTGTCGAACCGAATTGTTTGGATATGTTCATAAATAACAACTAATTGTGATTTTCTTTCTTCTGCACTCACTGTTTATCGCCTTCATCATCACAGCTTATGACAGTTTTCCTTTTAAACTTTTCCCGCCGATAGGTCTCCGCATTGGGAAATTTAAGCCATTAATCAATGCAACGTTGGGTGGGGAAAACACATGCAGAAGAAGAAAGCAGAGACTAAGATGTAACACATTCCACCGGTAGGCGATGGCCTGTTGGGATGCCACGAACCAACTGACAGTCATCCCCTGCACTCAAATTCACGTTTCACACTTGCAAACAAACAAAGTGTACCCTATATTCCCCCAAGAAGAGATATCTTGTCAAGATCGGCAAACAAATCCTTGCGGCTGACAGAAGTGAATGCCGGAAAAAATATCGAGGACATACTTTCGCACATACACCGCGATACGGGAGATGGCACTTGGACAACTTAATCATTGGATATTGATGACTAGACCCACACACATAAACGCCTGCTGCTGGCGAGTAGGAGGAACTATTAATTTATGATGCGTGAATAAGACGAAATTCTTGTATAACCGGACGGAGAGTGCCTCTGCGCAGCTTCGGCGGAGAAAAATGAAAAGTCGAAGGATTTGTTGAACACACTGCGGGGTATTAAAACTCTTGACGGGGACGCACCCAATTGTCAACCGGAACGATTAAATGGCCTGTCACAGTAGCTGTTCGACAACTATCCCATGCAAATGAGAAATTCGTTTACTTTGTGCGTTCTTAAATTGCTGCTCAATGAACGTGAAAAGAAGGAAACAAACCAAATAGATGATATGGGAAACAATTAATTTGTTGTCCTTACCTGAAAGAAAAGAAAGAAAGAAGTTAGAAAAGATTGGAAATAATTTTTTTAAAAAATATATATAATTTGAATTATTTTTTAAAATAAAGAAATACGTTTTTTGGAAATGCAAAGCTACCGTGAAATTGACTGGACTCCCGGTTAAGGAAATCTCATCTTTGGAACAATCACAAAATAGCAAAAAAGAGAAGGTATGCGGCACTGCATCAATGAGACTGGCACTTAACGGAGGCAAGACTTAAATTGCAATATTTGTATATACAGCTCTGTGCAAAAAAATAGCACCACTTTGAGGTCTGCATTTTGGATGCTAATTACTTTTCTCCATGCTCATGTAAAGACACGATATTTATTGTAGGACATCTGTTGGGTATCACTAAAAAAATGCAAAAAACAAGCTAAGCGAAGATGCATTTTAAGACAAGAAAATTCCCGTTATACGAAATGAAACCGAAATTTTGGTGTGCAAAATAATAGCACCATGTCATTCTAAAAAGTGTTTTCGAAGTGTTTGGTGGTGTTTATGAACAATTAAAATGGGTCGCGGTGAGCATTGTACTCCTAAGAAGCGTGAACTTATAAAAAAAAATAATTTCTGACGTAAAAACGTACAAAATTTATTCGGAAAATCGTTGGTTGTTCGAATAAAATGATTACTAATGCAAAAAACACGTCGAAAAAGAAGAAACAAGAGGTAGAAAATTGAAATTAACCTCTACCGACGAGCGAAGAATGATAAGATTAGTGAAACAAAACCCATTCATCACATCAAACAAAATAAAAGAGGAATTAAATCTGCCCGTATCAACATCAACCATAAGAAGGAAGTTGATAGAGAAGGAACTACCTGCCAGAAGTCCCAGAAAAGTACCCTTGCTGACAAAGGTCCATCTTCATAAAAGAAAACAATCTGCGCAAGAACATTTGAACTGGGAAGTAACCAAATGGCGTAATATATTATGGACAGATGAGTCTAAAATTGTTTTATTTGGAACTCCTGGGACCAGGATATTTGTTCGCAGGCAAAAAACCAAGAGTTTAAACCGGAGTGTACTTTAAAAACCATTAAGCACGGCGGCGCGAAAATTGACATATGGGGATGCTTCTCCTACAACGGTATTGGTCCAATATTTTGGATAAAACCAATGATGACCGCCGAAGTTTATGTTGGCATAACGAGGAAAACCATGTTGCCCTACGCCGAGTGGAATATGCCTCTCAGATGGGTCCTGCAGCAAGACAATGACCCGAAACATACGAGCAAATTGGCCAAGGAATTTTTTGCGAGGAATGGGGTTCAAGTCAAATGGGATGGTCGCCGTGGCGTAGTGGGTAGAGTGCGACGCCCACACGCCAAAGGGTCTAGGTTCGACTCCCAGTTCAACACCAATTTTTCTAATATTTCACGGCACCACCTCTTTCGAGCTGCTGACAACACTCAAAGAGTAATAACTGTCTAAGAAAGCTTCTCATATTTCGCCGTTCGGAGTCGGCAAAAAACTGTAGGTCTCTTCTACTCGTGAGAGAACAGTAGCGCGCACAACACGAGTAGTTGGTCCCCCTTTGGACTGTAGCGCCAACAATTATTATTATTTAATGGGGTTCAAGTTATGGAATGGCCGCCGCAATCTCCAGACCTAAACCCCATTGAAAATTTTTGGACAGATGTTAAGAAAGCTGTTTTTAAACCGAAACCAAAAAATACACTATAGCTATGGGAAGCTGTGCAGGCTGCGTCGAGGGATATTCCAATTCGGCGATGTCAGGCACTAATCGGCTCTATGCCACGACGTTGTGCCGCTGTGCTCAAAAATAAGAGTTTAAAGACGAAGTACTAGAACAGTAGTATAAATAAAAAAAAAGTAAAAACCGTACTATTCCACTAAATTTTGCATTTTATTTACGACGTTTTACTTGTGGTGCTATTATTTTGCACACCAAAATTTCGGTTTCATTTCGTATAACGGGAATTTTCTTGTCTTAAAATGCATCTTTGCTTATCTTGTTTTTTGCATTTTATTAATGGTACCCAACAGATGTCCTACAATAAATATCGTGTCTTTACATGAGCATGGAGAAAAGTAATTAGCATCCAAAGTGCAGACCTCAACGTGGTGCTATTTTTTTGCACAGAGCTGTAAATCCGTGGTGGCACTAAGGACAGTCAATTGGAAACTTCAAGGTTTTGATGAACGATATTCCACAAAATACAACGGCAAAAGTGTCTTCTGAGTAGAAGCTACACGTTAGTCAACATATCTTCGATGATACGATCGTTAAGTTCTACAAATTTTTCAAATCTTCACCGCTACTGTGATACGCTGGGAAACATATTCCAGTTTGAAGTTTTGCTAAGTCAATCGATTGATACTACTTCGAATTCACATACCACATACCATACTTGGGGTAAGTAATATATGTATGTGCAGGGGAGCAAAAACCACTGCAAGCATTTTTTTGGTATTCATACAACAATAGTCTGTCTCCATTAGTCACATAGTTCTCCCACCTCCTCCAAAACTAAAGACAGACCATTTTAAATTCCGAGCACCAGAGCATGGTTGGCTGTATATTAAACGTTGGGGATTTCGAACAGAAATATCCGCAATGAAACGCCAGCCAAAAGAAGCACCATAAGTGTATAGACCATGTACTCGATATCCTTGTGGAAGCTCACCAAGTAGTAGCGAGCAGTCTTGACGTTATTCGTCGTTTCCTTCTTCCCGTTCATTTGTGTTTTTCCTTGATTTTGTTGCTTTTTTTTTTTGGACGACTATTCGCGTATTAGACCATAGTCCCACACAAGGGTTCACTGAAGTGCAAATCCTTTTGAGTCTGCACTGCCGGACAAATACACAAGTATGCAGTATGTAGCATGGAGGATTTATTGTTTGAACGCCACCACTTCGTAGCCATGGCAGGACGATAATACGATAATTTTGCATTATTCCTCCTCAGCGGGGGCCTGTTTTTCTTGTTCTGGTGCAGTAAACACAAACAAGAGGATAATGCCCTCGTCCAATGTCGATCTATTTAAGCCCTTGTGTCTCTATCAGTGTACGTTTGTACGTGTGGGGTGGGCGTGTGGCAAGTGTTTGCAGGTATCATTGTTTAACTGGGTGCGAAATTTTATAGCGAACGTACAATTAACAAGCTGGGAGCGGGCTATTTATTACACCCAGCCGAGTGTTTTGTTTTATGGCTGCCGTGATTTCAAAATGTTGATTGATTTTCTCGGAAATGTGGGTGGGTTGGGGTCTTGATAAACGCTGTCTGACTGTGGTGTGAAACCGTGATGATATGAAGTTTACGAAGGGTTAGTGCACTCGGTGCACTTGGGGTTTTTGTGTGGCAGGTGAAATTTTGCAATCCACCACTTCCAACTTTGACTTGACGAATTTCACACCGAGATCTGAAGCAAATTTAATTAAATTGAAGCAAATGACAAGATTTCAGGAAGGGGATGCTTCTTATCACACTGCGACCACCACAAAAACTGCACTCAACTTGTGTTGGAATCGACAAAAATCGATGCAAATCATTAAAGCGCCTAGTCCCGAGGTAAGGAGCTATTTTTAATTTCCTCTAATTTCCCACGTCCTTAACACTATGCCAACAGAGGAAAAATCAATTTTCCTCGTCGTCACTTATTAAATATTTAGACGAAAACAATGTATATCATCTGGGCACACGACGACGACGCACCGAAAATGTCTCGTGCCTTTCATCGCATTTCCTTTTTTGCAATTGAAATCGTTTTTACGTTCTGGTGTATGCATGACGCGTTCCTTAACTTTTCAAACAAAATGGTACTTATTTCGTTTTTTTTATTTTTCCGACGAATTGATTTAACAATTACCATTTTTATAGAGCACCCCGCAAGTATAATCGGAAGGTCTTTCTTTATTGTGCGCATTATACACGACAGTAAAGTTTTGCGAAGGAAGGTATTTTTGGGAAATTGTTATTGTCCGTGACTGGCACGACGACTGAGGTGGAGGGTTTGTCCTAGATTATTTGCTTTTCATTTGTGTGTTGTTTTTTTTTTTTGTTTCTTCTCTTCGACTGAGTTTTGTTGCTATTTTGTGTCAGATCTCGTCGAAGGCTGCATTGGAGTATGACGTGTTAAATGGGAATTGTTGATAACGTTTATTTGATAAATTTCTGATTTAGTTGTTAGCTCAAGGACATGGCGAAATGACTGGCATTCAATTGTGTGTTCTTTCTGAGAAATCTATGTTAGTAATGAATTTTCGTTGTTGCCATGTATTTGAATATTGAATTGGAGTATCCCTTTTTCGAGGTGAAAGGGAAGACTACAGTAGGTCGGCTTGGCAATCGATTAAATAATCTATAAATACATTGATGTAATTTAATTAAGGGACAAAGAATTTACCAACTGGTAAGGGAAATTTTAATTGATTTTTATAAATTATTTTTGCAAGCCGAAAACGTTCTGCTTTGTTGCGGAAATCCAACAGAAACAGAAATTAAGAATAATTAAACTCGAAAGTGGACAAAATTAAAAAAAAAAAAAATAATTTCCGTCGCCCGATGGAGTTTATTGTCACTACATGTCACGCGATTCGCCAAATAAATGTCTAAAACTAAACATTCTGAATTCGACAGGTCTGTTGAGTTCCAAAAAAATATGTTCTTCATCTACAAAACTCAAGAAAAACGGTGATCTTAGAATACATTTTGCTTCTTCAATCTCCCGTAAAAAAAATGATCCTTTTCCATCTACGTTGGCGAGCTCTGTTGAACAATTTTCGTGAATTTCGAGGACTACGTTCATTCGACTATAGATTTCTTTATTTTGTAATGTTGGAGCAATCGTCCCAAACATATATCCACACTTTCAACTACATGGCAGCTATACCGGTATGAAGTGAGCGTCAAGATACAAATGTCTCGATAGGGAACATTTGTTGTGAACGAGCCCTTATTTTTTTTTTTGGTTGTTTGCTATGGCATCTGTGAAAAATATTTAGTATACCATATATTGGCATGTTCGGCGAAAAAATTGATTACAAATTTTGCTAAATTAAGTTCTAAACACTTGAAATTTTGACAGTGGCATACAATGAGTGTACTCTAAGTCAAACAAAATTTTACGAGTGGTATAAGCTTTTCAAAGAAGGCCAAGAAAATGCGATTGACGACGCACGCCTTGGACGCCCAGTACATCAACAATCGATGCAAATGTTGAGAAAGTGAAGAAATTATAACAATTGTTGGCGCGGCAGTCTACAGGGAGACCAGGGCCTAGCTTGCTCATCAACTACTCGTGTTGTGCGCGCTACTGTTCTCTCACGAGTAAAAGCGACCTACAGTTTTTTGCCGACTCCGAACGGCGAAGTTTGAGAAGCTTTCTTAGACAGTTATTACACTTTGAGTGTTGTCAGCAGCTCGAAAGAGGTGGTGCCGTGAAAAATTCGAGGTTTTCAGCAGGGAATCGAACCTAGACCCTTTGGCGTGTGAGCGTCGCACTCTACCCACTACGTCACGACGGAAAACTTTTATAAAAACTCGTTGAATCACAATAAGAGAAGTCGCTAAAATTTGTAATGACATATCAGTTGGGTCATGCCACGCAATTTTACGGAAATTTTGGACACGAAGCGTATTGCAGTGAAGTTCGTTCCAAAATTGCTGAATTTTGAACAAAAAACATGTCACATGAGCATCGCTCAGGAGTTGACTGACGTCAACGGCAGTCAAGATTTGCTTAGAAGAGTCAGTACTGGTGACGCATGGTGACATGACATCGAAACCAGAGTCCAATAGTCCCAATGGAACAGTACAAGGGACGACTCTCCGAAGAAAGAATTTCAAGTTCCATCAAGGTTCTGGTGACTGTTTCTTTCGATTGTTGTGGTGTAGTGTATCAGGAGTTCTTAGCACATGTTCGTTCGGTGAATAAGGAGTGCTATCTTGAAGTAATGCATCGCTTACGAGAGGCAATATAACAATTAATAGCTTTTACATCAGCGTAATGCACCTGCTCACTCGTCATTGCTTGTTTGTAATCAGGCCTCAGTCAACGTATTCTCCAGATTTGTCTCCCTGCGACTTTTTCCTGTTCACAATATTGAAGAGACCCACGGAAAGACAGCGTTTTGCGATAAGTGCTTATCAGAGCTGCTTCAAAGAAAAGAAAAACCCCTGGCACAAGTGTATTATATCTGAGGGGGACAAAATAGAAATTGATGAAAACATAAATAATTTTTTAAGAAAAATGAACAGACCTCGAAGACACTTGTCAGACTACAAGGACCCAGGCGCCCTTCCATATCAGAAGCTACTAGTGACGATTAAATACCGACTAAAAATGGCAGGGTTTAAGAAGCTTTTGACAAACAATGAGTACTCTTAATTTGTGTGTTGTATAAGCGCGATTCGGACTTAAAACCTATCATTACAAAAACACCACTTTGGTCCCTACATATAAATAAGGATGACTCAACTTTGAGCACGCACCACCAAAAACAATAATATTTGTTCGAAGACCACGATACTTGCCATATGAAGCTGATTCAGTTCTTGGCAGAATGAGTTGACTGTCAAATTTATTCCAATTCTATCTCGACACTTTTTAGAGAAGCATGTATTTGCATGTGGTCGCCGTGGCGTACTGGGAAGAGTGCGACGCTCACACGCCGAAGGGTGTTTTTCGAATTCTTCACGGTACCACCTCTTTCGAGCTGCTGACAACACTCAAAGAGTAATAACTGTCTAAGAAAGCTTCTCAAATTTCGCCGTTCGGAGTCGGTAAAAAAACTGTAGGTCCCTTCTACTCGTGAGAGAACAGTAGCGCGCACAAAACGATTAGTTGATGAGCAAGCTAGGCCCTGGTCCTCCTTTGGACTGTAGCGCCAACAATTATTATTGTTAGTAATCGTAGAAAGGATGCCAGAATCTGATAGTGGATCAAGCCCTGTGGACTGTCTCGCCAACATTATTATTACTATTATAAATTTGCATCTGGCGATGGTCTAGCGTGTAAGATCGGTGATACCGAAAGTCGTATTTTATACAACATTATAACAAATTCAACTTTTCGCAACTAGTTACTTAGTTATTTTTTAATTAAAAATAATTTTACATGAAATGTGCAAATTACTCTCGTGGGTTTAAAGAAAATTTAAATTTTGATGAGATGATGAAACGACCGTTCACTACTTGCACCAATTGATGGCATGAACAAGCAAACAATTAAATTAAAGTGATGAATAGAATAGACCCTGCGTTGACTAAATTATTTGTTTTGGCTAGGAAATGTTGATGCATTGATCTTGGCGCACACTTATATTATGGCGGTTTCAATCTGTGTAGATCTTTGGGGTTAATTTAAATCCCTTAGAGGCTAGCAAAATACTCTTTGATCAATTTTGTGGTCAAGCTCTGGGACGTCTATTCTTCACAGATTGAAGAACAAATCAACCCCTGATTTGAGACAGAAAAACTTATTTCAAATATAAAACATTTACACTTTCGGAATGCTTTACTAGTTCAGCTCCACCATGCATAAGCTTCACAACGTCACAGGCTGCAATAGAGGCTCTCATCTTCAACTCAACTGCTCAAATTTACTCAAAAGTGCATGGAGAACTCACTTTTGACTTCCGTGTTCCCCAGCGCATTTGCCACTCAACTTAGATCAGTGAATACCCTCCCCACACCTCTCGCTCAAAGATATTCCTCAAAATTTAATAATAAACGCTATAATCCTCTTTGAAAACACCATCCACAGCATCTTTCTTTTACAAACTCATAAATAATAACACAAAATCTGCGGCGAAAAAAAGAAACTGTTGACACCCAGACTTTAAAAGTGCCACGCGAACATTAATTAAAGTAAAAATTGTCCCAGATTTTCTCTCCCTCGAATGCTATTAATACGCGTGCATTTCGGGAAAGCGCTTCTCGCCGAAACAAATTCGTCGCTCTGGAGCAGCACTGATGCAACCCAGGTGTTCAAGTGAGAGGCAAAACGAAATGTTGCTGCGGATCGTCTTCATTGAGCGAAGCGCGCGCACAGAGCATTCGTGCTGGCCGGCAGTTTAATTGTGCCGGCACCTACGAAAAAAGGAAAAGAATTTATCGGTCACACGTTGCTCTCTGGTTTGACGCTACGATCATATATCATTTTTCCCTCCGCACCAGGAATGCATTTAATTAACGAATGTTAGTTAATTTTGTTGTTTTTGTGCATGACCGTATTCTTTGATGGATTCAATGGCTTTGGGAAAAGCGTGTTTATACTCAATAGCTGGGGATAGTCGTAAATAAACTTTTATCTGGAAATCTGTGTACGTTGAATAAATAATTTTGATTGGACGAACTCGAAGATCTGGTGGTAGACGATGTTAATGTTATGAGCGAACGTTTATGTGCAATCTAATATATCTCTGGAGCAGTTGTGAGTGATGTGACACGGGGAACAGGGAATATTTTACAGAGTCTGTAAAATGTTTGATCAGCTCATGGCTAAGTAGAATGAAGGATAATGGCTTGATCAAGCAGGTAATTATCAACTTATATGTTATGCCAAATAGCGTTTTGATTTTTTTAATTTTAATTTTTATAATTTACAGACGTTGGGCATTTTATGATGAAAATGTCAAACTCAAAGAATAAATTGACACTGACAATTTGATGGCTAGTGAAAGAATGTGTTCACCAATAAAATTCAAAGTTGTCATGTCTCTGTTGGAAAACCGTTTAGAATGATGGTGGTAACAAATCCTTTAAAATCTGAATTTTTGTTATAGGTTAGTTTGTAGAAAGTAAAGGCTGGAAGACTGAAAAACGTTAGTTTTACAATGCCAACTATCTTGTGCCTTTTTTAGGGTTTCAGCCGACAACGATAAAGAAGAGCTAGAAACTGATTGTTGTTTCGTACCAGTTTACTCGGTTAGGGGAAAAGGCAAGAAAAAGACGTTTGCTTGTTTACATTAAACGCAAGCCAATACAAATATGCCATAATTAAAGCAAAAGGAGCGACGATGATCAGATATATTCTCAAGGAGTAAGAATTCTGATGGTTCCTTCTTATAATTTGCTGTTTTGGCAGAGCTGCAACTGCAGTTACAACTTGATAAACTTAAACTTAAACAAAGCATTTAAAG
The DNA here is from genome assembly GCA_955652365.1 of Eristalinus aeneus. Taxonomy (NCBI): domain Eukaryota; kingdom Metazoa; phylum Arthropoda; class Insecta; order Diptera; family Syrphidae; genus Eristalinus; species Eristalinus aeneus. The sequence goes on from OY019130.1 coordinate 23,541,159, forward strand.
GACTAACACTCGGTACATAACAAAACCAGGGCAAGCATCACAGATTCAACAAGAAGGAAAATTCCCAGAATGTGTAACTCGAACTTAATCGGCATAAAATTAATCTTAGAACATTTTTTTCCGCGTTGTCAACTGCGGACCCATTACGTGGCCGATTCACATTAAAAGCAGAACGAAATCAAAGCGGAAGTCAAGGCATGTAAGCTGCGAGTATTTACTTTGATTTCTTAAGTTTGCGGCCTGTGTCAGTTGCCTGCCTATCTAAAAAAAAAAAAAACAACACTGCTTCGTTTGAGCTCCTATATTCCCACTGAGACATGTGGTTTAACGAGCATGTGTAAAGCATGCTTTTCATTACGCTATCAAAACTAATCAACGAACAGCATCTTTATGGTCAGCGAACTGCTTACTTAAAGAAAAAGAGGAAAGAGTTTTTAATAATTTATGTTTTTACAAAAATCGAACAGTATTGCAAGCAATGTAGATGTCAGTGTTATCAAAAAATAAAACCAAAGAGTTATCAGTTTTTAGGGGACCAAAATATTAAAGGTGTCAGATAGTGGTGCCAAGTTAATTCTTTGCAATGAAATATTGACTTGTGAAAACTTTCACAGACAGTAGCGAAAACCTTGTCATGTGAATATTTCTGTATCATTTTTTTTTCAATTATTAAAATGTGATTGATGATAACTGCAAAAATTATCGGACGTCATCGAAAATGTTTAAGAAATTTACAAAATAATGACAAAATTTTAAAGCATATACAAAATTAACTTATCAGCGCCAGCAACGTCTGTATTAAATGATCAAAATTGGTTTCTAAAGAAAGGCGATTCTTCTGACATGTTAAATGCCCTTAGATGTTCAATTTTGTTTAATGAAAGTTTGATTCACGAAAGCAAGTCCTTCCCTTCTTTTATTCTTTATTTCCAAAAGCTCGATAGTGGCAGAGGAGGTGACTAATGTATTCTAATTCATTCTTATCTTTGCATTTCCTACATGTTACTGCAAGAGATGCCGAGCTTGGAGGAACACCATCGCCGTGAACTGTAAACTGAAAATATAGCCTTATATTTAAAAAATATTTTGAATGTGTAGGACAATGACTGATTAAACAATCAGATTGAATTCTAAAGCCGACAACTATCCTGTCACTTTCTCATCTCTCTCATCATCTAACGTGGATTTCATGTAGACTCTTTAAATTTTAAGTCACTCCCGGCTTCCGTCCATCTAACGAGGATTTCATGTAGACTCTTTAAATTTTTAGTCACTTCCGGCTTCCGTCTATCCAACGAGGATTTCATGTAGACTCTTTAAATTTTAAGTCACTCCCGGCTTCCGTCCATCTAACGAGGATTTCATGTGGACTCTTTAAATTTTTAGTCACTTCCGGCTTCCGTCCATCCAACGAGGATTTCATGTAGACTCTTTAAATTTCAAGGTATATTAAAATTAATGATGACATGTGATCTCCTTCTTCAGTACGTTCTGTTTTATAGAACGCAGAAATCTTATTCAATCGTGCACAGCGCTCAAGTGATCTTTCCGGTCAGATTTTTGTCGACGAAAGTTTTGCAAAAAATTGTTAAAACAACATTGGGAAAATTGCTGCTGTACCATATGATGAAAGGATAGGATGCTTTGTGTTAATTCCAGCTTCAGAACTGGCTAACTCGATTTTGGCTTAGAATTTTGGACTGGCTTAGAATTTCGGAACTCTTTTTTAAGGCGATCAGTCACAAAACGTCAATGAGGCAGTGTAATATAATCGGATCATATGCAAGCCGCGATTGACTTGAAAGGTTCATAACCAAGTGAGGTAGAATCAGCTTAGAAACACCCAAGGATGAGAAACTCTAGTGAAATTTAGGAACCCTGTTTGAGTTTAAATTTTAAAATTTGAGTTTAAATTCTAATATTAATTGGATGGCGCGACAAGCCACAAGGGGCCTAGCTTTCTCATCAACTACTCGTGTTGTGTGCGCTACTGTTCTCTCGCGAGTAGAAGGGACCTACAGTTTAATGCCGACTCAGAACGGCGAAGTTTGAGAAGCTTTCTTACACAGTAATTACTCTTTGAGTGTTGTCAGCAGCTCGAAAGAGGTGGTGCCGAGAAAAATTCGAAGTGTTCAGCCGGGAAACGAACCTGGACATTCGACGTATGATTGTCGCCCTTTACCCACTACACCAGGGCGGCCACAAGTCCTTTGCTGGGATATTTAAATTACAAAAGAACAGGTTAAAAGGGAACTCAATTGGCTCGGAAGTAGGTTTAGACTGACGGGTATCTAGATTATGTTATGTGTTACCAGAAGTAAGAGAAAATAACCATCAGTCAGAGTTGCAGAAAGATAATAGGTCGCAGCAGAATGTAACCACCAGTAAAGGTCCATTTATCAAAAGCAACAAAGAGTTCTGCTTTGTGCATTATTAAAGAATAATACTGAACTAACTCGGTTATTTGAGTTTACTGTAAGTCTGAAAGGAAAAGAATTACGATATCCTACAACTGGATGGAAAGTTCAGTCAAGTAGACTTCCATGGTTAAAAAAGATAATTCATAATCCGGTTAAAGAAAAAGATTTCCGATTCATCATGCAACCTTTACAGATGGTGTAGAAAACTTTCGCTTGGAAAATGTATGGCAAATAGTTTCTAGCTTGTTTGTTTGTTGTTACCATGTTACATTTTATTTGTAGTTTGAATTATATTTCGATCTCCACTAACATGTATTTCCTGCTGTTACATTCTTTCATAAGTAGCAATCAATAAAACAGAAATTGGGAATTTGTGCGCGGAATTTGCCTGATTGAATTGAATGCTTAACAATAGCAAGAAAATAGAGTTGTGATAATGCAAAACTTAAAACGCCCAAAAAGATTATAAGTCTAAATGTAGGTTTAGGTACTTTTAGTAGGTAGGGTTAAATAACTTAGGTTAAGAAGCAAAAATAACATGAACTTCAATTTTTTTAAAATTTTCTTGGAGAAATGTTAATTACATTTACATTAAATTCAAATAAAAAAAAAATCCAAAAGGCATTAGAAAAAAAGTCCCTAGGTTAGATTAGAGTACTTGTGGAGAGGTTGTAAGTTTGAACTATGATCACTAGATTTAATTAGCAAGCTAGTTGTAAGTATTTTTTGTCTAATATGTAAGAAGTTGAATTCGAAAACTAAAAAAAAAAAATAAAGATACATTAAAAACAAAACAACCAAAATGAAAGCAAAGGCGTCTTACAAGTCGAATATTTTATTTGTCTAACATAAATCAATTTGTGTGGCAATATATGTGAGTTAAAACATAAATAGAAAAAATATTTTTTCTTTTTAAATTAAAAAAAAACGATTTTTGGTGTTTTGTGTTTTCCTAAATTACTATCCAACATTACTCGAACTTTATGCCGTAAGTCTTAGTTATTCACAGACAAGTGTGATCATCAATTAAGTCACTTTGGCAGCACTCAATGCATGACAGAAATTAAAAATTGCATAAAGTGCCCTTAACTTTATTCGCGCTAAAGCGTCTTTATTTTAAAAATGCAAAAAGTATACGATCCGAGTGTCACAACTGTGATATTTCGAGAAGACAAACTGAAGAAGGTCTGACAAAAAAAATCATAAACTCTCGCATTACAAAACGAACTTATCTTGAGTTGGTGATATGCACAAGACAAGTGTTTGCATTATACCTTTGAAATCTTAACCACTAAGAAGTTCAAACACGTGAAACTCTGTCACAAAGTACACATTTCTCGTCGCTTATATTAAGGACACATTGTTCGGATGTCGCCTCAAAATAATTTATCACCATTTTAGAACTTTCATACAGAAAATCAATGCCTTGTAATACCACCCACATCTCAACACCAAATTATTGAATAAAGGGAGACCCCGTCACCCTGTCCCTTGGGGCGGTCTTTTCTTATTCCTCCCACAGGACATGACAATGGAAATAGTGAACGAAGTTGATTTGATAATTGAAAAACCACTCGAGGGTAATTGGATTGCAGAAAAGGAGTTTTTTTTTTATATTTTAAAATGCATACACAGACTTACCTCTTTTTTGTCTTGCCAACGTTGTACAATTCAACGTGTTTGAAAGCAGCGTAGGTTGCCATTTTATTTAATGTTAAACTTTTAAATTACTAACAAGAACAAGAGAACAACAAATAAACCCGCACAGATTTTCCTCCCCTGAGAGAAAGAAAAAGAAACAAGTAAAGAATATATTTCAAGGATATCCTTCTTCAAGTGCTGTTGAGAGCTGAGAAAAAGCTGAGAGTCTTTCTTTGTGTACCCAGTGGCACTGTATCACACAAGACAACAAAAAACAAAAGATTTCAGGTGTGAGAGTATCCAAAGATGAAATTTTGCAGATTTTATTCAAAATAGATCTTTTCTTCGAGCGAGTAAGTCCTTTTTATTCTTGTTGCAGCAAGTGCATCGCAGCGCGTGGGAGTTATGAGAGCAACGGGCAGATAAATCGATATTTTGAGAAACACAGATGGAGCCGGATACAGGAGGAGAGTGTGTTGGAGCTTAGTGGGAGAGGAGAGCTTTGTCACATGGGGGATACACACTGATGCAGAATTGAAAGGACACTCATTAAAAAAAGAAAACATGCAAAATCCTTTGTTATTTGTTTCTTGTGTGTATGTTTATGTTTCACTTTAAGTCGCACCCTTTTGTATTTTTCGATCCACTTAAGTCTGCAATTCACTCAATCAAAACGAAAAACACACAAAAACCACCCGAACGAGTACTGATTTATCCGCTTCGGAGTATTCGCAGCAACTGAACAGGAAACAGAACAGAACACAACACACAAGACTCTTCCTTTTATTACTTTAGCAATGTGGCTAGTCGCACGTTGGGCAAAGTGCTGGTGCTATCGGCTTGAAATTAAGCTTTCAACTGAACGTAACGCACCGCAATGGAAAACATTTTATATCGATCCAACTCAGCTGAGTGTACTGTTAGGTTGTGGTGGTGTTGTGTGCGCACAAGTGCAGATACATACCGCTCCATACTCGCTTGGGGAGCCACCGGGAAAAGAACACAGCTGAAGAAGAAGAACTTCCACACAACCGAACCCAAGACCTCACCATCGGCAACAGCACATGCAGTGGACGGGCACCGCAGTGGTATATTTATGTATTTAGATTTGTATCTAGGTGGATTCATGCGCCTATAATTTGTCTATGCCATGGTGATGTTCATCTTGCCGTTATGTTGCAGAGTGGCAGCGGCTCTGCGAGTGGTGGCAACATGAAGTTTCACATCGGCTGCAACATTTCTCTCGTGATGTCTGTGTGTGGTGAGAGTGCACTTAAGCTTAGGGCGGTGTGGTGAATATGCGAACAGCTGATGTATATACATAAAACACTCACACACTCGTGGCTACATATGCACTGTATGTACATTATCAAAATTTGAAATTCAGCTGATTTTAATTTGAAGCTCGGCAGGCAAGATGGTGTACTTCTTGTGGTGGTAGACGAGATTAAATATCCAGAGGATTTTATCAATGTAAACACACTGGGGGACTGACTGAACGACAAGCGTTTTCCAGAAAAATTGGTGCCAAAAATCTGTTCGTAATCAGGGACCACACATAGCTGCATGTATTCTTAGATGTTGAAAATACAGTAGTTTCCGTGAGATAAAGGAGGCAGAAAACAGAAAAGGAGATAAAAAATATGTAAATATACTTAAAGCCAGATTGAAACTTGTTACAAGTCGGATCCCTATGAAACTTTAAAGTAAGACATTTTCCTTTGCGTACATAATGGTGCTTAATTGAAAACGCAGTCAACCGAATTTAGATTTTCGCCAGTAATTGACGTGTACACGACAGTGTCGTTATTAAGCTCACTTGAAATGTTTATACTAGCAGCACGACTCAATATTTTTGCCGAAGAAGAAGAGGACTGCATCTCATTGTTAATTAAAACAGCTTTATCAGAAATAAGTATAATTTAAATTAAACTTAAAATTGACTAAATCGATTATTATGATGTGTGAAAAACTAACTCAAAGCAGCGAGTCCAAGTTATGCCACTCCTGTTATCTGAACGTTTTTGCAGGGATTACACTCTTCGTCAGAACGTTTTCTATTGAAACAATAGAAAATTTAAGGTAAAAATTCAAAATAATTAACATATAACAGACTTACATAAGACTTGGTTATTGCATTTCTACAAAATTGTCAAAGTAGATACAGTGGCGTGAAACTAATAAGAAACAGTTGCTAAATTAATACACTCGATGACGTATTTCTTGCATATTTGCTTAAAACAACAGGGTTCGCAAGTAAGTAATTATGGATTTTTTTTAGAGAATAAAAGACAATTTTTTTTTTTATTAAAAGAAATAACTTTATTCACTACGGTGTTGCCCATTTTGAACAAAGACCTTTTTCCGTCTTTCATCATAATTCCACGTTCATAAAACTTCTGGCTTTTATCAGAAAAAAAAAAAAAAAACTGAACCAGGTAAAGTTTGTCTTTATCATTATTATTAAAATTTTTACTATTATAAAAAGGAATCATAGGGCGCAAGGCTAGGACTATATGGTGGTTACAGCAAAACATCCCAACCAAGCTCCAATAATTTTTGTCGAGTGACTAATATCTATGTGGCCAGCACTTTTTTGACTTGTCAGTTGGAGCCGATTTTCTTCAACTGCATTGTTCAATGTCGTTGGTTGTTCAATAAAGGCATCTGAATTGATCGTTCGGTTGAGTGGCACAAATTCAAAGTAGACAATTGCTTTTTTGCAATTTCACGTGTTTGACTGTGCTGATCCGAATCGATTATTGCTTTGATTTGGGCGTCAACTTTAACTGGACGACCAGAGCATATTTCACCTTTATGGGAAAAAACAAAAGAACGAAGTTTGGCAAAGAACTTGCCTCTACCGTTCTTGTAAAGCTTCATAACCATAAACAGCACATTACTTTTTATGAGTGTGCAATGCGTTTTTTCCTTTTGGCAGATAAGAAAGCAAAATATGACAGAAATGTAAATTTTGATTTTCCATTTTCCAACAGACGCCAACAAAAACTACACATCAGATTAAAAAACATTTTTTCTGATTGACAGTTAAAGTACCAAGTATCGAATTAGAAAATGTGTTCGACATTGCGATTACGTCAACAAACCTAAAAATTTAACTAAAGCCATCTATGAATGAACTCCGCAGTTGCCAACTTGCCAAGCTAACAGTGTAACTTTTTGTCCTATATAAGTTGTGTTGTTGGTTTGAAGAAAAACAAAAAAAAAAGGTCATGAAAATCTATTCTACGAATAATATCAAAAAAAAAAACAAACTATAAATAAATTGTGATAAATATCCCCAATTGCTCGGATCTAACGCGCACAAATTTTTTTAACGGTCAAATGTTCACGCAATATTGAATGTATGCTGCTCCCACTAATGCCTTAGGTTGTCTCAATGTCACGATAGGTCACATGACGATCTTGCAATATCAGTTGGGGCACAGCATCAATGGTTTCCGGAACAAAAACTGATTTTGGACGACCTTCACGAAATTCGTCTTGGAGTGAACTACTACGACCGCGGTTGGATTTACCATACCATCGATAAACACTGGTCCTAGATGGAGCTTCATCGCCAAAAATTGAATTAAGATCCACGTCGAAAGATGTAAAAACTAATCGCACGAAAATTTTTACGATTTAAGATTTAATTCTATTTTTTGGGCGAGATGAATCTTTTAAGTGACTGTAAAAAACACAAATAGCGCTCGTATGTCAAAACGTTCTGAGTACGTATAACCTCAAAAATGTCAAACTTGTCAGCTGGCAGTTGTCAGAGTGCAACACTAATGTTGCCCAATCCCGAAATATAAAAGGCAACATTCGTTTACAATCCTTACAGCTTAAGGATGTGGTTAACTTAAGTGAAGTGGCTAACTCGATTTTGGCTAAGAATTTCGAACCTGATTCTGGCTTTGAATATCGAAACTCATTTTTAAGGCGATCAGCTACAAAACGTCAATAAGGCAGTACAATATAATCGGATCACTTGGCAGCTGCTAATGACTGAAAAGGTCGAAAGCCAAGTGAATTGGCCAGAAAACCCCCAAGGCTGAGAAACGCTAATGACAGCTAGGAGTCTAATACCAGTTAAATTCTTAAGTCTTTAAAGAGAAGAAGCCCTTTGTTGGGATATGTAAATTACAAAAAACAGCTTAGAGGGGAACTCAAGCAGCTTGGAAGTAGCTGTAGACTGAGGGGTACCTAGCTTCTGTTTTACTACGAGTAAGAGAAAAAAAACATCATTAAAAGTTGCAGAAAGATAATGGGCCGCAGCAAAGTTTAACCGCAGTGAAAGGACCAGTCATTAAAAGCAACAAAGAGCGCTGCTTTATGCATAAGTAAAGAATAGTGAACTAAATCGGTTATTTAAATTTAAGGTGTGTCTGAAAGGAAAAGAACTACGACATCCAACCAATTGGTGGAAAGTTCAGTTAATACTACTTAATAATAATAATAATTGTTGGCGCTATAGCCCACAGGGGGACCAGGGCCTAGCTTGCTCATCAACTGCTTGTGTTGTGCGCGCTACTGTTCTCTCACGAGTAGAAGGGACCTACAGTTTTTTGGCGACTCGGAACGGCGAAATTTGAGAAGCTTTCTTAGACAGTTATTACTCTTTGAATGTTGTCAGCAGCTCGAAAGAGGTGGTGCCGTGAAAAATTCGAGGTGTTCAGCCGTGAATCGAACCTAGACCCTTCGTCGTGTGCGCGTCACACTCTACCCACGACGCCACGGCGGCCACAGTTAGGACTACTTAATGGTTAAAAAAGACAAAAATCTGGTTAAAGAAAAAGAGATCCACTTCATCTTGCAACCTTTACAGATGGTTTACAAAACCTTCGCTTGGAAAATATATATATATATATATATATATATATATAGAGTCTAGCTTTAATGTTACGTTTTTTTCTACTATTTTCAGTTTGACGTAGATTTCGATCTCCACTGACATGCATTTCCTACTTATTTCATAAGTCGCGTACGACGTACACAATCCTTACCACTAGATGAAATTCTATTTAATTTTGTTTTATGAGTAAATAGAAAGTTTCCCACTGGGAAGCGGACCAATGTTTATATTTGCAAGCAAACTCAAAACTTTTTGTTTACGGTTTCGCTCAGTTAGGTGTGGCGTTTTCCGAGAAATGCGTCCTGAAAGGTCAAATTCTCGCAACCCTCGTTTAACAGTGTCTATAAATGTCCACTATTTGAATCGCCAAAAACCTCAATGTAAATTTGCTGAGCCGTATTATGAGGGAACTTTTTACTCTGATACACAATAAGTTGCTCTTTGTGAACTGCTGTTATTCGAGCCCTTTGTTTTCCCTTAATTTCTTCCACGGTTCCATTTTTTATAAAATAACGACATCTGCTTTGAGCGCTTTAGCAATTTTTCAATCTAGTTGTAAGACGAATCTGTGTTGTAATATTCTGGTTGCAACGTCCCATGAAAATTTCTTCCTCATTGTTCAAAATCGAAATAATTTTTTCTTTTACACTACATAAATCCTTAAATGCAAAAAATCTAAAGCACCAGTTAATTTTAACATTTCAGAATGTAAGACCTCAAATTACGCAAGCGTTTCTAATTATGTGCACGATCAATTTTGACATTTCCTTGTTTTCAGTTATTGATGCAAATGTAATGGTACAAAATGTTTTGTTTTTACTGTACCATGCATGTACAGAAAAAACGAAAAATTTGAAGTTCTAGTTTTAGCGTTTCTTATTAGTTCCACGCACTTAAACAGTTTTCTTAAAACGACAAAGTTTTGGTGAGTGTTTTGTTTGATTTTAAAGTGAACGCTGTTGGCTTCGTTCCTTCTTTGTTTAAACAATTTAAATATACATCTTGTTTCTTTGAATGTCTGAATAAGTCAGCGACACAATTTTGGAAAGTGTTCGTCCCAAAATTCAAAATGACGAACGACAAAATTCTCACTTAAGAATGTGACTACAGATTTAGTTGAGGGAGTTAAGGCAGATTCAAAAAGAGCACCCCACTTCCGTGCCCAGAAAACAAAAAGTCTAAATGTATGATCAAATTGTAACCATTGTCCCCTACAAATTGGAAATGAAATAAACTGCCTTAAATTCAGTCTAAGTCAAAGTTGTTTTATTTTTTGTCTACTGGTGCTCTGTTGAAGTCCTGAAGTGAAGCTTATTTGGGGTAAAACAAAACTCTTACCGTGGTATACGTCGTTTTGTCATAAAAACCCTACTACATGTAAATCCAAACCAATTTCCCAATCCATGAGCATAACTTTGTTTACATTTTGTCTGTTGCTCGTGGTAAACCTCTTTTGCATATGAGAGTCATGACACAACACACTGAATTGCAATTTCCTAACAGGTGCGCGGGTGAAGACGCAGAGATTTCTGAAGTTCTCGAACTTCATGCGTTCCCCAGAGCGTAACCGGTGCAAAAAGAAACAAGAAATAAATCTTGAACACAAACCACCAGCAAATATTTCAAGGCATTCCCTCACAGGGTAAGAAATTTGAATCACGATGAAAGTGATTTACTTGCCTAAATACAATTTACACATGTTATTGAAGAGTTAAATGAAAAAAAAAAAGAAAAAACCCACAGGCCGACCATCATCTATTCTCAGTTTAGTAGCAGACACTGGATGTAGGTTAAACCGAAGTGGTGTACTGCACTGCAATTCTATTGCAGCGACGCAATTGTAAGACAGGGTGGAAGGCGTGTAACTTGCATCACGCTTATCGGAGCAGAACCGACAAAAAACAAAAGTGCTATGAATCTAAAATGAGTGAGAAAATGGAAGTACTATGTATTTGAGGTATCACTTCACGAGATTCAGTGAAGGGTTTGACAGGTTGATGGAATAAGATACAAAAATTTGATAATTCATTTGCATTTACAGCGATATACGTAAGAAATCGGTTCGGACATGATATCAGTTTTCAATGATAGGAAAATTACGAAAGGAGGAAACCGCTTGGAATGGAATGCGAATGAGATGTAATAGGGTACACAGGTGTGGAGGTCATTGTGTAGTCGGTAAGTGCATTTGAGGATCAGGATTCTATTCTGGAACTTCCTCAACATCACGTTTTATTTGCAATGCTGATCATTTTCAAGGAGCACTGAGTTATTATGAAATGTTTTTCTTAAAAAAAAGTTGCAGCTCCCCAATGAAGACTCAAAATATGTCGAAAATTGTTGCTGCAGAGAGTTAACCTTGTTTCCTCGTGGACTGTAAGAATACTGAATTTAATTTTAATAAGAGGCAGTTGCTGTGAAAAATTCGAGGTGTTTAGTTCGGGAGTCGAACCTAGAGTGTCGCAGTACCGACTACTCCATGGCGGTCACGATTCTTTCTTTCACCAACTCTTGTAAACAGCTGACAACTGAATAATAATTGTCTATGAAAAGGCTTCTCCAACTTCACAGTTTACAGTCGAAAAAAAACTGTAGGTCCCGTCTACACTTAATAGAGTAGTAGCGCGCATAACACAATTTGACAAGAAAGCCACGAAGCTAGCTAGGTGAACTTTTGCGCCATTAAATATCTGTACAGCCGTCTCTGTTTCATAAGTGACAAGATTCCAGTTCCTAGCAAGGTCCCCTTGTGAACTTTTGCGCCATCAACTATCTGTACATCTCTCTCTGTAGCATAAGTGACAAGATTCCAGTTCCTAGTAAGGTCCCCTTGTGAACTTTTCCGCCATCAAATATCTGTACAGCTGTCTCTGTGACAAGATTCCATTTTGAGATTTCAACTTTTATAAGACAGATACTTTCACAAGGTACTCATCTTCTGCACCCCATAAATCTTTTAAGAAAAGTCTACCGGCTGGAAGTCACTCTGGTTTCGGCAAGATTATCACGCGACACAAACGAAAGTGGAAATGATGAGTTTCGCAGTAGATTGCATTAACACAAATATTGTGGCCAGTGGGTATTTCACAACGTTTTGATAGGTTAGGTCGCTAGAAAACAGACTGAAGGTGAAAGTTGTGTAAACCTTAAGTTTAGTCAACTTTAGTTGACAAACTATATAATATCCTAAGCTTTAATTTTCTGCAAACGATCGGAGCCTGTTGTCTGAGAAGTCACTTTCATTGAAGTTTGTCCTTAGAAACTGTACAGTGAGCTAGAAGTTTACACTGCGACAATGTCATTCGTTATAATGTCTGAAAAAAGCCATACAGGCTCATTTGCTGGTTAAACTCCTTAAGGAACGACGGGATATGATCTAAAGCAGAGCATGGATGGTTATACAAGCCCATAACTGGCATCCTCGATGTGAATAACTTAAGGCAAGTTACAGCCGCTTCAAGTGACTTTTTAGAAAATTTTGCAAAGCAAAGAAGAAACACCCAAAGCCACGATATTTTTCAAAAGACCATTCAAGTTCCAAGCGACATGGTTGAATCGACATGATTGGTTGAAAACAAGGATCATTTAATTAATTGTTGCTTGCCACTGAAGTGGGGGCACAAAGTGAAAATAAGGAAACGAAAGTAAAACAAGAGCGCCAAATTATGCACACAATTTCCTTGGTGTTAGGATAATCTCTGATTGAACCAAAATTGGGTAACAAGAGTTTGAGTTGATTGATTGAGACTGAGGTCCTCGAAACTATTCATTCAGGCCATGCGGTGTGCGTATTTTTGTAGCTTTAGTTCACTTCTAAAATACGTAAGAAGTCTACAGAAACTGTAAACTGCTGTCTGACACAGTATTCTTCTTTCAGTTGTGGGATATCATTCGACGTTTTGAAGAAATGCTTTAAAAACAAACATAATGTCCCTTTCGCTCCCTGTAACCCGCTTTACATCAACCCCTTAGAAAGATAGTATGCACGCTTCTACTGCTACATTAATTAGAAACCTTCACTAATTCAGAGAATGTTAACTTAGTTCTTCGATGAAATAACGCGACCAACCTTAGCACAAACTTCATTTTTCCTTATTAACTCTGCAGAATGATATTGCCTCCAGGCTTCGCCAGTGCTACAATCCGGGGAGGAACGAGGTCATTAACCAAACATGCCTTTAAAGCCAGCACGAACTCTCTAGGTAAGACTAGGCAAAGGTCGTCCTCTGTTGCTTCACCCAATGGCTCTGATTCGAACCCTTTTCGGGTCAGAGGAGTGTTGTCCATACTCATATATTTAGATAAACAGATAAATTCTATAAAAAGTCCGAGAAGAGACACTTTCCTTGTGTCAAATAGAACACAAGGAAAGGAATCCGAGAAAAGGCAGTTTCCTTGTGTCAACTGGAACACTTCTGTGACTGTAACTTCTGTCACAGATATGATGAAAGAGATAATAATAATAATTGTTGACGCGACAGAGGGACCAGGGCCTAGCTTTCTCACCAAATGCTCGTGTTGTGCGCGCTATTGTTCTCTCACGAGTAATAGCGACATACAGTTTTTTGCCGAATCCGAACGGCGAAGTTTGAGCAGCTTTCATTGAAAGTTATTACTCTTTGAGTGTTGTCAGCAGCTCGAAAGAGGTGTTGCCGTAAAAATTCGAGATGTTCAGCCGGGAATTGAACCTAGACCCTTTGGCGTCTGAGCGTCGTACTCTACTCACTACGCCACGGCATTTTTTGGCAACATTTTGGAAATGTTGCATTTTTATTCTTAGTAAGACTTCTTTTGACTCGATACACATAATCCAGTAAAGTATAAATTTCTTTACCCGTCTGAAAGGACATGCAAGGGAGGTTTTGTGTTCAGTTGCTCTTTCCAGCTTGGCAGCAGGAGGTAATCACGCTGAGCTAAATCAATCGACGGATTTTTTTAAGTCGAACTTTCAGTCAAAAGTAAATTTTTTTCCCTTCCCTGTTAGCCATTTTTTAAATCACTCTTAAGAAAAAAAAAAGCGAAACTTGGCAATCAAAGGCAGAAACATGATCTTCCTGATAAGACCAACACAGGACACTGATAACGAGCAGTATATTGGCATTGGAAATGAAACGAAATCGGAGGGATTTCTGTACATATGTGTTGTCCTAAGGGAACGCATAAAACAAAGCGGTGACCGACGGGACGTCATAATGGAAAGCGACAAACACATTTACATTGTTAAAGGCTTTAGTACGGACACCGTGCAATACCATAAATAACGACAGACAAACCGCAAAGTACCTGAGATTCACTCATGGAAATCCCTGTTTCTTTGGACTTAAGAAACAAATGTCTTTCGCTTTCTCTCTGGTTTTGTTAGACATCTTGCTCATCGTTGTCCCAGTCTGGCACTTTATTAAGAACGTTTAAGGAAGTCTTTTTTTGCGGCCACCATGGCGTATTGGATAGAGTGCGACACTCACACGCCAAAGCGTCTAGGTTCGACGCCCGGCTGAACACCTCGAATTTTTCACAGCACCACCTTTTTCGAGCTGCTGACAACATTCAAAGAGTAATAAATGTCTATGAAAAAGTTTCTCAATCTTCGGCGTTCGGAATCAGGAAAAAAGTGTAGGTCCCTGTAGAGAGCAGTAGCGCGCATAACGCGAGTAAGTTGATGTGCAAGCTAGACCCTGGTTCCCCTGTGGACTGTCGCTCCATCCAATTATTATTAAGGAAGCCTTTGATCCTTTTTGAGAAAAAAGTTTTGCTCGAGATTTTTGTGTTGTGTGCTTGATGATATCTGAATCACTGATGATTTACCGACAAATTTTCAGGGATATGTGTCAAGTGTCAACAAAAAAAAAACGCTCAAATGCTAGGTTAAGTAAACAAAAGAGAACACAGAATGAAGAGTTTTGACATCTGTCTCACTGGATAGGGCAACAGAGAACATCCGCTTATTATGAATTTTTTTTTATAATTAGTGCGCCCTAAAAAAATTTTATTTGGTACACTTAAGTGACGAAGATTAAGTCACAGCACGAGCCGAAGGTATATAGGAAGAAAGAGAAAGGAGATACCGACGCATATTGACTTTAAATTCCTATGGATAGTGATGAGGGGAACTGCTATTGAATGAAGAACCTTCGCATTCGAAAATGGACACAGCTGGCAACCAAACGTGTCAATTTGAATGGCATGTTGACTGAAATCCCGGTTCAACACTTACTTTGGTTCAACAACGAGCTAAAAACGAAAATAC
Source organism: Eristalinus aeneus (assembly GCA_955652365.1). Lineage (NCBI taxonomy): Eukaryota > Metazoa > Arthropoda > Insecta > Diptera > Syrphidae > Eristalinus > Eristalinus aeneus. Next base: position 23,556,325 of record OY019130.1, read on the forward strand.
AATAACCCGTTGAAAAATTATTTGCCTAAAACAATAAGTACGTCTTCCTCGGGTGGCGTTACAGTCTGGGTTGGACCTGGCCCTCAACCAACATGCGTCTCTAGCCAGCATGATGCCAGTTGACTGAGGTCCTTCTCCACTCCAACCTAGACCGTCCTCTGTTACGCTGTTCAAATGACTGAATTCAAAGACTTTTCAGGCCAGAGTAGAGGTATCCGTACATTCTACATAACCGGGCCATCTTAAGCTTTGTCTCCGAAGACACTTGACCAGGCGCATGCCGCCATTTAAAGTTTGTCGTTGAATCTTCTACTCCAACTGTCATCAACGCAACCAAGTCCGAAAATCGCACCCAAAGATTTTTTTCGAAAGGACTGAGAATGTCCTCATCCGCTTTAAGTAACTTCCAAGTATGTGGGGGGTATGGGATGATCAAGCTGTTGTTCAAGGCCGGCTCAGTCTTTAAAGAAAGGGATTTCTTGCTCAATTCCCTCTTGGGTCCAAAGAGTTCATAATTTACAACTTCACTTCCTATTCAATGTGTGTGCGAAATTTGATCCCTATTCCCTGCTTTTTTCCCATGTCGCCAAAGACTGGCTGTTCCGGATAAAACAAGACCGGACCCTCATTATGCAAATTAATGAGTTCGTAATCGGAGATTATTGGGAAAAATACAAACACTCAGTTTATAGACTTTTCACTTATCCCAGGCGTGTTCCTCTTCGCAGACATGGAAACTACTCCCAACACGAAGTCCATTATCAACGTGCATCTGCACAAATCGACATCAGAAAGCACACGCCAGGCGTTGTGTTTGATATCAAGTGTTATTATCTTATTTCTTGATCTTCGACTTTTCTTTTTCAAATTGGATTTTATAGCATTTTCATATTTCTGCTCTTGTCCCCCTCTCCTCCCCTGCCACACACAACTCAGTAATCATCGAAAAAGAAAACGTATGCGAGCTGCACAGAGGAGAGTTCACCGTGCCATTATTTTGTGATCAATTTCTTGCAAATAAACAACAGAAACTAGACGGGCATTAGGCAGCTACAATAGCAACGAGAAAATTTCCATAGTAACGTGGATTATTGAGAGTAATGCGAAATTCAGGGCCACGACATGTTAGTGAGCATCGTGGTCGGCAAGCCCACATCAAAGTTAATGACTGCAAATGCAGAACGAATTGTTGACGTTTCTCAGTGGATTTATGATATCCTCGGTTTCTTAAGGGTTATTCTGTTCTATTTTTGCGCAATGAAACTTTCCAAACGCCCCCAATCCGTTTTCACAATCCACCATCTTTGCAGGGAATTCCCCACAAATGGCATTACCAACATCAATGAATTGGTGTTCACCCCAACGGCGACATGGTGTTCTCCAGTTACGTCACACATGTCACACCTCCACGACGTGCACGCAACAATGTTCACATGCACCGCTCCATTCAGTCCACAAATGGAGGAAAAAGTCGCTTTTATCGGTCAATGACTGACGAGTCAAAGGTACTTTCAGTCTACTTACGGGCCACCTTAGCGTGAGTTTTACACGTTCCAGGAACTTTTCCCGCACAAAAAAGGGGTTAAGCCGCCTCCCGAACACACACACACAAACACACACTCAATTGTGACTTCAGTGCAGGCACCCACTGCCGCTGCTTCAGCACAGATTTGCTGACTGCGCTCTATTAGTGACCTCAAGTGTGTATAAATACCTACGTACACATCTGTGTGCGGCAGTGCTTGGTTGGGAGCGAGAGATGCGCACAGACCATTCTTAAGGGTGTAATATAACACAACCAGTAAAAAAAAAATCATGTTCTCCCACACATCCCCGCCTCCCTCCTCCGACGCGTTGCAAACAAGGAACAAAACTGCCTTCGGAGAATAGCTGAAGTGGTTTAAAATAACTTATAGTGTCGTGGTAATGCAGGGCACGCAATAAAAGATAGAACATAATGCTGATCGTTCACAACAGCTGATGGTGAAGTGTGGGCGCGAAAGGAACGCTTCATGAGGAAGGACTCATAGATTCGTATGTGGAAGCGATGCATGAAGAACTTAGGCCATTAATGAGTCGTGTAAAGATTCTAATTGACATAATGCAATTAGACACACACATTGTGAGTGGCTTGGTGCTGATAGCCTCCTCAGGGATTTACTGTCGATTGTGCAAGAGGGACGTTAAACGTTTCCTTCTTCGTATGCAATGCATATTTAGTGTCCGGAAAATGACAAGATGCGGTTAACAGCGTTTGTTGCTGAAGATTTGTGCAGAGACGTAGGGGGGCTTTGTCAACGAAAGGGGTTTAATTGCATTTCAATGATGTTTAATTGATTTTTTGAATGCAATTGAACCGTTTTCCAGTGAAGTTTCTCTCTTTGATTGGACCATTTGCAGAAAATCAAAATCTATGGCGATTTTATTGTTCATTTGACCGTGTTGTAAAGGCCATTATGACTTTGATTTCTTTTTTACACAGATAAGCTGTATTAGAACTGCCTGGATGGGGCATAACTATCGACGGGCAGTAGCTGTTGTAGCATGACAATTGCAGTCAAAAGTGTGCAATGAAGAGCTTTACTGATGTAGACTTCGATCCGAACCGACTACGGAACCACAATGCCCTGCACTAGTTTTGGTTTAATTATGACCTACAAAAGCACTTTTGGACTTTCTAAAAATTTTCTCAAATTTAGCTCAGCGCTGTTAAACTTTCTAAAAATTTTCTCAAATTTAGCTCAGCGCTTTCAGACTTTCTAAAAATTTTCTGAAATTTAGCTCAGCGCATATGATCTTTTAGTGGTCGCCGTGGCGTAGTGGGTAGAGTGCGACGCTCACACGCCGAAGGGTCTAGGTTCGATTCCCAGCTCAACACCAATTTTTCAAATTTTTCACGGCACCACCTCTTTCGAGCTGCTGACAACACTCAAAGAGTAATAACTGTCTAAGAAAGCTTCTCAAATTTCGCCGTTCGGAGTCGGCAAAAAACTGTAGGTCCTAATAGTTCATTTCTTAATGGTGTAACAAGTAAATTCGATTTGTTTCAACAGATGGCGCTACTTGCAAGTGGTTGCTAATCTTGGGAGTTAATTTCAACTTCATTGGAAAGGTGTGACATTTTTTTTTTGCATTTTTATTTAACTGTATATAATTGAAGATTAAATCCTAGAAAAAATATAGTTAAAACTAGGTAAGTCAGCTTAATAATAAGATTATCTATCCTGATTAGGTTTGCCTCGTTGTACAAGACCTCTTTGGGATAGAATTTCTTGTAATTGGATTTAGGTGTTCGATACAACCGGAGGCATGCCCGGAGACGTTGCCTCTTAACACCCTCATCTTTTCCATTTGGGACGGACTCAGATTGAACCACACCGTACACCATGATTGACCGTATGAGGGTCATGTAGCAGATCACCTTTACTCTGGTACCAAGTTGACTGCTGTAAAACAACCAACTTGCCGCAGCAAAGGCTTTCTTAGCTATTGTCAGAGCTGTATCTGCACGCCTACTGCAGCCCGGTCCAACCAAATGCCAAGATATCTAACTACAATTTGCACAGCTAACGGCTGGCCCCGCGGGTCCAATATGCCGAACTTGCACCAGTTTTTCTTCGTGTCCCTTGAAGCCCTGGATAGCGGGGTTCTAAAGAGAATAGTTTCGCACTTCCGGAAGTTGATTTTCAACTTCCAGTCGTCTCAAAATCGGTGAATTTTATCGAAGTCACGCTGCAACATGTTATTTATAACTTCAATTTTCGTGTCTGATCTGTACGCTATAAGATCATCGGCGTACGCGATTAAATGCGGCATGGAACCAATAAGATCGCTAGTGAATATAGCGAAACGGATCGGTGAGCCAACGGCCCCTTGTTGTAACCCATTTTTTATGTGAAATACTGTAGTGGATGTAAAGTTGCCATTTTTCACAATAAACTTCCTATCTGTAACCATATCATTTGTCATATATAGCAGTGTTTTATCTTTGCCTAGTCTGAGGAAGATGCCTTCTAACCAAACGGTGTCGAATGACCTTTCCATGTCTATCAGGCAAGCACCTATGCATTGGTTCTTGTTCTTGTTCCACTGAATGTCGGATACCAATTTGGAAGCGCATGTCCCGCCCTAGAGGTGTGACATTTGTCGGCCACAATAAGTGTAACAACAAAAACAAATTTTTTTTTCGCCTCTTTGAAAATGTACGAATTTGTCTTAAATGAACAGCATATGTGGAAATTTCTGGTTTCCCTTTTTAATTGGAAAAGAATCGCGGCTGAAGCACATTCAATTTTTTCAGAAGTTTATAGTGAAATTGCTCCGATTAGTAAAATCATTGGTTTCGGCTCTTCAAGAGTTTTCAATTTTTTTAGGCAAAGACAAATGGGGTCTTGGACAACCCAAAAAGTTTGAAGATGAGGAATTTGAAGTTCAAGATGCGTGTGAAACTCAAAATGAAATCGCAGAGTCGTTGGGAGTGACTCGGTTTAAGAAATTTGTACTTATCCCGAAGCAAGGAAAATTATCGAGGCATAAGTTGAATAGAGTAATGTCGAAAGGCGACTTTTCACTTTGCAACTACTTCTATAAAGAAATCAAAGGCTCTTTGCATCGGATCATGACTGGAGATGAAAATTGAATATACTACAACAACCCAAAGAATACAAAATTATAGGCTACATCGATTTCGAAAAAAAAAACATCAACAGCTGAAAACTTGTGGCCTGCCACTTGTGGGTCCACCATACGGGTCTGTTGTACTATGAGCTGTTAAACCAAACGAAACAATTGAGGAGAAACGTCGACAACAACTTATGCGTTGAAGCCGTCGGAAATGACCGAAAGGCATTACAAGGCTCGGCTCCACATGGCTGAAGCGACAGAAAACTACCTAGAAACGCTGAAATAGAACGTCTTATACCACCGATTTATTTTTCCCGTTCCTAGTCCTTCCGACTACCGTCTTTTTTGATGGATGGAAAACGATTTGAGGAGCCACCGGTTCGCGTGAAAGCAAAAACTGACTCAATGATTGGGTCGATGCCAAAGGGGACTCATTTTTTCGGGATGGTATTCTAAAATTGTGGCCGCCTAGACCCTTCGGCGTGTGAGTGTCGCACTCTACTCACTAAGGCACGGCGGACACATTTGACAACCTTACATAAATGTCAAATGCAAGAAAAACCATACGAAATCCAAACTCGCAGAAAAAATCGTAAACGCCAACATTAAGATTATCATTCGAACGTCATTGCAACACCTTATTCCATCATTTCATCATACATTCATCATACAAAAACATTCCGCACTAATTCATTTTATCACAGACTCATTAGGAGTGTCAGAGTCTTAAATGCATTCGTAAGCCATCAGCATTGACATTGATCTCACTCTAAGCAAACACTACTCGAAATTGTTTACAATCAAACAAACCTCTACCGGCGCGGTGCAGTACATTAGATAAAATGGGCTTAGCAAAACCAAACGCTCCTCATGTACACTCGGATCGCTAGATACATCTGAGATATGCCTAAATGGACAAAGCGTAATTGGGTTTCTCAACGCAGCGTGCTTTTTTTCCCCACACAGAGAAAGTGCAGTGCCACGAAGAAAAGAGAATTCCTCTGAAGGGAAACAATTATACCGGCAATTTGTTTTGAAAGTCCACACAGTCTCTTTGGAAAATCAACTTTTCAAAAACGAAGTTATATAAAAAAGGGTTTGAGATAAATCACGCACGCCCCTGACGTGCACACCGCACCGTGATTAATTGAAATTTCAGCTACAGCCCAAGTAACACAAGTTTGTAATGAAAATGACTTGGAGTTTCCTGTGCCGAACTTTGTGCACTTTGTTTTCCACGACTCCGTGGTCTACCTCGGCGCAAGCTGATAAAAGTACATCATCATTAGGCAGGTAAGATTTTTTTTTAAACCAGCGAGTTCAGTGAAAATATGTCTGGTTAATAAGTTTATCTTTAACCCTTGATCTGATGATACACGGATTGTTGGTTGTACTTCTTTTCTAATGTCACGCAGTGAGATACGAAGGAAGGGCCTCATTTGTGGGGTGTTGCGTAACGTGTTGATTGTTTGGAAAAGTTATTTGAGGTAAAATTTGGGGAATGCATTTTTGTGTCGTGGTGGTGGTGATGACCCAGAATTTCAGGTGTATGGTGCAATTTGTTGTCATATCAGGACGGATTGTTAAAGATAATGTTATATTTTACACTTCTGGGAGTTTTTAGAGTCTGCTTCGTAGCAAGCATTTGCATAGACTATATTCGTGTGTCCAAAGTAAAAATTAGCCCCTAAGTCTTCCCCGAGTTTTTTCCAGTCTACTTTAGAACGTATTACAAATGTAAACCCTTTAAACTCAATAGACAATGCGTAGTATGATGTCGATCTTCTATCAGTTTCCCACACATGGTTACAATATTGTATTCCTTCCACACCTACGCTACAATCCTTTATTGAAGGCAAAAGTTAGAACGACGAAACTATAAAGCTCAAGTATCGCCTAACTTTGTGTTCCCGACTTTAGATTGGCTACCCATAAAAAAAAAATAACTAAAAGGACAAGACCAAACCCGAAATGGATCCACATTCTAAAGGTTTAAGTAATTCAGGTTGTTGTCTCGTCCCAAACAAAACCGCCAACTTCCTAGAGCGATGTGTGGTTCAAGGAGCCCTGGTGCACAAGTATGCTTCTTCAGTTGCCACGATCTCCCAATAATTGCAAGAAACCACCCCTTTTAACACACAAATACGATTTGGTTAAAGTCTTGATCTAAGCCTGGTGTTTCTTTTGTCCTATGCGAAAAAAAATTGGCCAAATTTTTCTTTTTCAAAGTTCCAGTAAAATTTAAATAAAATTTTTGAAAATGTGAAACGTTTTTTAATTTGGCATCACTGTCACTGAGATCTCAGCTGAATTTGACGTTTAAATATTCGTTGATATTTGCGATTCGCGTCTATTTGTAAGGACCCTTTAAGTGTCTGTTTTATTGTTTCAATGTTTTATTGAATCAAATCGATGTCTAAGGAAAAGTCGCTTGAACTAAGCTTAGAGTAAGAAATTAGAGGATATTCAGTTAGACAAATGTGAACTTTCTGGTACGATGTGCTATTTTCAGCTCTCGTGTATTCTCCTGTATTTTCCTTGAATGTAGTCCTCTAGACTACCGGTAGACACAGAAATTTGTGCCCGTGTTCACTCTGGAGGGAGCAAAATACATACATAAACCTATTTTTATCTGGGGACTGAGTGGAATAAAGTGAATTTTTCCTGTGAGTAAAAAGAGAGAGGATTAGGACCACGTACCTTGGTCTTGGTTGTGTCTTACATCGTTTTTATGTGGGTAAAAAAATTACCAAGTTAAACACAGCTTCAAAAGAAATGTCGCCATTTACTTCGGAATCGGGAATCAAATAAATTGAATTGATCTCAAGAACTGAGTCTGTACAATCTTTTATTATATTTATTTTTTTATTCATTGAACAAAAAAGAACTCATTACTGATCAGAAGACAGATTAAACGCTCCAACCTTATCTACTTGAAATACGTTAATATGATATTCTTCATCGTTTGTTGTAAAATATAAAAAAACAGTCAAGCTGTCTTTTTATTATGTTCCGAAACAATTTTCTTCCTCTTCTTCTGGCACTTAAGTCCGGGGTGGACCTGGGCCTCACGCAACATGCTTCTCCAGCCAGCATGACCTTTCGCTAGCTGCCTCCGCACGCACTCTATGTTGATTAAGGTCCTTCTCCACTTGTGTGCGCCACCCGAAATCAAAGAATCCGAAATGGACAAAATCCCGAAACGGTCAAATGTTAGACTTTATGAAAAGCCAAAATCGCGTAAACTTTAATGTAGAATATTGCAATAGTCAGTAGATTTCGATGGAAATATTTCTGTTCAAAAGTATGCCTTGTGGCTTTTCTTGAATCGCGCGGCCTGCTGGAGGCCTGCAGGAATTGGAGAAAATGCTGATTCGAAATAACGTAAACATTTACCGGCTTAAATTAAATAAAAATAATAATAATTGTTGGCGCAGTCCACAGGGGGACCAGGGCCTAGCTTGCTCATCAACCACTTGTGTTTTGTACTCTCACGAATGGAAGGGACCTACGAATTTTTGCCGACTCCGAAAGGCGAAGCTTTCTTAGACAATTAATACTCTTTGACAGCAGCTCGAAAGAGGTGGTGCCGTGAAAAATTCGAGGTGTTCAGCCGGGAATCGAACCTATTCCCTTCAGCCTGTGAGCGTCGCATTCTACCCACTACGCCACGGCGGTCATTTTAAATTAAATGTCAAATAAAATACAATTCCTTAAATTCCGAACAGTTTAAAAATGTTGTGAAGAAAAAGGTGCGTGGATTGAACATTCCTTACACAAAACCAAGTCAGCCAGTCTAACTAACACCGGCTTCTTAAATAGACTTATATATTCAACAATTCATAAAATCGTCGTTCAATATATCAAAACAAACAATTTGTCTATCTCTCCATGCAAGGGCATTTAACTAAGCCAATCAATACTTGTATATGCCAGACACAGATTTGTCTCAATAAACCCTTATCAAAATCTAACTCTTAATAAGTACAGACGCTTATTTTGATTGTTTTGGAAAACACATTGTCACCTGACAAATAATTGGACATTAAGCCCGTTTTGTTTGTTTTTACATATGTAAATTTATTCGATAACTGTTAAAAATGATCCACTGGATTTTCTTTGTGGAAAAAGTCGGAACTGTTTTGTAGTGGATTTATTTCACTTTCTTTTATATTTTACTTTTCTAACCTTGTTCTTAGTGTTAAAGAAATTAACGTTTTCGAGGTCAGTGTTTTTGTTTCAGCTACCAATCAATATTATGAGTTCTTTCTTTGAAGCAGAAATTTACATTTACAAAAGTTCTTATTGACCTCTCTGTGATAACAACTCATGATACACCAATAATCAGTGGTCAATGCTTTTGTTTGGTGTTGACGAGGTGGTCGTGCATCGGGGATAATATTCCATATTCTCGTCTTTTCTGAGAATAATTTGAACAAATGAGAGAGGCTGCTGTGTTCTGACCCAACCTCATCATACATTCTGAACATAACTCCGTACTTAATTTTCCTTGTCACATTATGTTTTAATTGTTTTGTGGGCGCCGTGGGGTAGTGGGTAAAGTGCGACGGTCACACTCTGAAGGGTCTAGGTTCGATTCCTAGCTGAACACCTCGGATTTTTTACGGCACCACCTCTTTCGATCTACTGACAACACTCAAAGAGTAATAACTGTCTAAGAAAAAACCTTCTCAAACCTCGCCGTTCGGGATCGGCAAAAAACTGTAGATTCCTTCTACTCATGAGAATACAGTAGCGCGCACAATACGAGTGATTGATGAGCGAGCTAGCCCCTGATATGCCTGTGGACTGTCGCGCCAACAATTATTATTGATCCACTTTTGGGAATAGAAAAAAATTGCAGACGACCAAGTAAAAGCGGAGCTTAATAACTTACTGATCGTTCAAACCTTCACAAATTCAAAGTTTTGTACACACATCTTACTCATTTCAATTTTTTTAGAGCCCCATTTAAACAATCTATTGGAATTCTTTTAATATTTAACAAAACTTTTTATCATAACTGGTAATTATAAATATTTTATCTTAAACTTTAATTTTTGCACAGCAGAATAGCAAAACGCGAATGAATCGAAATATACAAAATTACAAAGAAATGTAAGTCGCTCAGTTTACTTGGAAAAAAAAATTTTGTTGCCCGACGAAGGAAACCAGTGAACCAATTCCAAATACTGTGTAGATCAATTTTGCTTTTTCTTTACACAGGAATTTCACACTGTTGTAGTCATTTGTTTCTGACGTTTATTATGAAATTCCTGTGTATCCAACACAATCAATTTTCATTTTTTGCTCTTCCGGAACAGTAATATGATCTTAAATAAAAATGGGTTGCCCCAGGTATATTCCTCGGTATAATTTCACATTATTCGACCAAAAGTCATACGATTTACATGAGAAATTTCACCATTCCTCAAAGTCTATAAGTGATTTGGAAGTAAGAAATCTCAACGCATAACTAGTAGGATTTTCGGTAGAATACGAATCTGCGAATCAAGAAACGCACTAACCCGAAGTGAGTATTTTATCAATTAAAGAATTTTAACAGGTGACGCAATAACAGGGCTTCACAAAGTTTTGGTCGTTAAGGGCACAAACTATCCCTTTAGCGCGCGCTTATTATAAAACACAAAAAAACCTTGAATCCGCAGAAGTTGTAAACGAAGCAACACGTTTTTTGCTACTACTTCTTGTACATGATCAACACTATTTGCCACACTACTACGACAGAAGATAACCGCAATATACCATATGTAAGTCTTTCCAGAGTCATCTTAAGAATCCTACTAATTATAAGGCATTTCGATGTGTGAGAAAGTGTACTCGTCGTTGGCTGTCACAGATATCCTTCTAGGCAATGTTTTTTCCGCAAAACTTATAAGGAACCTAATAAAACAACACAATGGCAACATACGCCATAAAATTTAAAGAACAAATTAAATCTACGAAAGCTTTGTGTACGTTGCAACAACATAAAACTGGCGTAAAACTTTTCGAGACTTCGAGGCGTGGATCATCGCTAAACTTAAATCAAAAGCTGAAAAACTTAAATCAAAAGCTAGTCTACACTGCTCTTGCAGTTCCAAAAACAGACATAGGCACCACCAAACAGTTTCTTCGACAGATTCTTCTTCTAATTATTATGGCGCTACAGTCCGGGGTGGACCTGGACCTCAACCAACATGCCTCTCCACCCAGCACGGTCCTTCGGTAGCTGCCTCCAGTTGCGCACTCCAAGTTGGTTGAGGTCCTTCCCCACCAACAGATTCCAGCTGGTCAAAAATCGAACTTTTACCGCAAGAACTGTGCGAAAACAGCATTGGCCAACGATTCTGTTGAAACAAACCTGCTTCCTGAACTGGATGATGCTGCGGGCGTCAGCTAATAATAATAAGAATAATTATTGGCGCGACAGTCCACAGGGGGACTAGGGCCTAGCTTGCTCATCAACTACTCGTGTTGCGCGCTACTGTAGAAGGGACCTACAGTAGAAGGGACCTACAGTAGAAGGGACCTACAGTAGAAGGGACCTACAGTTTTTTGCAGATTCCGAACGGCGAAATTTTAGAAGTTTTCTTATTACTCTTTGAGTGTTGTCAGCAGCTCGAAAGATGTGGTGCCGCGAAAAATTCGAGGTGTTCAGCCGGGAATCGAACCTAGACCCTTCTGAGTACACACTTACCACTACCCACTACGCCACAGCGGCCACTGGGCGCCAGCTACATAGCATATTTATTTTGTTTGTGAGAGATATAACAATAAGCTGTCGAAAAATAGTTTAAATAATTTGAATCCATCTTTGCGAAGTTCGTTCCAAAACTGATGAAGTTTGTTCAACAAAAATGAACATCGCAAACGAATTGTTGAATGATGTCAACGACGATTCAGATTTGCTTAAAAGGGTGTTATAATTGGTGACGAATAATGGATTAATGGTTATGATATCGATTATCGATTTTTTTTTTATTTTGTTGTGTTGGTACACTCGTCTCAAACATATGAATTGTTGAATGACATCAAGAGTGAGTTCCGCTTAATTATGACATTGAAAGACCCATAAATTGACGGCGTTTTGTTACGATTAAAGGGACACAAACTGATTCACTGAGAGAGTTCAAGGGCATATTAAAAAGTCCACATTGGAACTGCTTCGAGGATTGGAAGAAACAAAGGCACAAGTAATGCATTTGGATCTGTATGAAAAGACATACATTGTGAACTGCGCAATGGAAGCCACATTGCTTTTCTTCCACAAACAAGGACACAGGCGAAATATTTCAATAAAATCGATCACTCTGTTTCTAAATAAAAAAATGAAATGCAATGTTGATTCACCGCTCACATTTGAAATGACGGCCGTCTTGAAACGTATTTATACATCAATTTGGTTGATAACTTATAGGAATTACACCAGTTTCACTTTCTGCTTTCGTTTAACGCTTTAGTTTTTGTATTATGAGAGGACTTCAGCTGAAAGCTTGACTTATACTTCAACTGAAACTGAAATTAAACTCAATTATGGCTTCAAGCAATAAGGACTAGCTCATTGGAATGTTTTCATGCAAGCACTATAAGCTGCAAGTTAAAGAGGTCACAGTCGCTTGTCTTTGCGAACAAGAATGCAACCAAGATGTTCGCAAAGTCAAACATATGCAACAAAAAAATCTCCGGAATAAGTAACAATAAATTGCGCACGCACCGAACGCGAACGTAGGTTTCTTACCCTGCAGCAGAGCAAACATGCAGCCCATGTGCATGTTAAATGAAAATCCTTCAGCAATTGGGACCAAGCTCAATTGATGTGCCTCCATGTGATGCACTAATTGATTCATCGAATAGTTATTAAAATCGAGTGCATCTGTATGTTCACCTTCTTCAATTAAACAAAACAATTGAGATGTCAATCATAGCCCACAACACAGTCACCGTTAGGGATGATGGTTTCCTTTCAAATTACCAACAGCAGCGTAATATTTTGTGAATATCACGTTTCGACCTAGTTCTGTGCGGGCACCAATTTTCCAACTAATTGAACTGAGGTCAATGACAGGTATTTCGTCGCTTTCTAATTTGGTGTGGCATTATTTTTTGTTTTTGTTTTGTGTTTTGTTTTCATGCTCCATGCACTTTTCAATAAAACACAATTTGATAGGTGACCGTATAGCGGTATTTAAATATCTGTTTAGTATTTAAATTTCACCATTGTTTCCATTGCGTTCAATCGAAATTATGGAGTGCCGTGGTGTCTGAGTTTATGGACTACTAAACAAGTTAATTACTTTGGAAATCAGAATCGTTCTAACAAATCTCGTACGAGTCATGCTGCGCATTCGAATGTCCGTTAGATCGGTGCGTACGTTTTGTTTGAAAGAAAGAGTTGAAAAAAGATGAAAGTTAAAAAGCATGATCGATTGAATGCACTTTTGATGTTCTGATGGCACATGATCACGGCGGTTAATTAACGTCTTCGTTAGGAGAAATCACACATCTGGGAAGCTTGTATCGCAATGGTGGAATGGTTTCGCCAGATGTGTGGTTAGCGGCATCATCCTGCTCATGGGTATAAGTAGTATTGCTGTTCGAGAATTTGGGTCATAGACACAATTTTTTCGAAAATGTTGTTTATTTTAGTTACTCGTGAAGTTTTTTGTTTCCGAATATGTCGTACATATGCTGACCGTTCACGTGGATTGGATGTATTGAGCCCTTATGGAATCGACACTAAATTTATTGTGAACTCTCCATGTGCGGTTTATCTTGGCTTGGTTAACATTGTTATTGTCGTCACATTGTCGTAAACGATGTGTTATACTCAGCTGATGCAGTTACGAAGGTTGCCTTTTCCATTTCGGTATTGGGCAACTCTAGTGTTGCAATCTAGCAACTGCCAGTTCTATCGTAAATTTTGCCATTTTTGAGGTTATACGTACTCAGAACGTTTTGACATAAGAGCGTTATTTGTGTTGTTTACAGCAACTTCAAAGATTCATCTCACCCAAAAAATGGAATTAAATCGTGAAAATCTTCATGCCATTTATTTTTACAACTTTCGACGTGGATTAACTCAACAACAGTGCATCGATGTACTTAATTTAATTTTTGGCGATGAAGCTCCATCGAAGACCAGTGCTTATCGACGGTATGGTGAATTCAACCGAGGTCGTAGTTCACTCCATGACGAATTTCTTGAAGGTTGCCCAAAATCAGTTGTTCTTCTGGAAACCATTGATGCTGTGCGCCAACTGATATTGCAAGATCGTCATGTGACCTATCGTGAGATGGAAACAACCTTAGACATTAGTGGGACCAGCATACATTCAATATTGCATTAACATTTGACAGTCAAAAAAATGTGTTCGCGTTGGATCCCACACATTTTGTCAATCGCTAAAAAAAAAGGCTCGTGTCGATTGGTGGAAAGAATTGCTCGAAAAATACGATCGTTGTGCTTCGAAACATGTCTATAAGATCGTGACAGGTAATGAATCGTGGATTTACGCGTATGAGCCCGAAAGTAAACAGCAGTAGACTGTATGGGTGTTTCAAATTGAGCCAAATCCAACAAAAGTTGCCCGCGCACGAAGCACTTCCCAGCAAATGGTCGCCTGTTTTTTCCGCAACCGTACCAGTAGATCAACGCAGAACAGTCAATTCTGAGTGTTTCACAACCATTTGTTTGCCAGTTGTCTTCCAAGAAATCAGGAAAACCAGCCGCCGAAGACGGATCACTCTTCACCACGACAATGCGAGCTCTCACACATTGGCTCAAACAACTGCGTTTTTGAGCACTCAAAACATCGATTTGATGAGTCATCCGCCGTATAGTCCTGACTCGGCACCGAATGACTTCTTTTTATTCCCGTACGTAAGAAATAAAATGTGAGGTCAACGTTTTTAGACACCCGAAGAAGCGGTTGATGCGTTCAGAATGCATGTTTTGGAGATACCTCAATCAGAGTGGCAAAAGTGCTTCGACAATTGGTTCAAACGCATGCAAAAGTGTATAGATCTAAATGGGGAATATTTTGAAAAACAATAAAGCTATTTTCGATGATTAATATTTGTTTTTGTTCTCTAATCCTGAAATATAAAAGGGAACCATCGAAATAACTTGAATATACAGATCAATCCCAAAACAGGTGCTCCATGGATTACTTTTTGTAATCATCTTTCAGTTAGTGCAATAATCGCTTATTGATAGATAACTCGGCATGAGGGCTAACAAAAACGACATTAAATAACTTGATAGCGTACGTACTAGGCACTGCAACTTCGCCACAACAGTTAGCAGTCGACTATAGATTTTTTGTTATTGGCGCCCCCTATATGTCCCGGGACTGTTAAGTGCTATGCTTATGTTATGGCTCAACAATTAGAACCTCCGTTAGGACTATTGGAAGTTAGGAGACACTGCCGTGCATTTCTTTCGTCGTCCCACCCGGAGTGACACATTTCTGACACTGAGACAGATTCGATGATGAAATCTTTGTGTCATATAAGCACTTGTGAGTTTTTATTAGTGAGTCCAAGAAGGCACTACAACTGACCAGATTTCAAACGTTAATTTTGCTGGGTAGGGTTTAAAGACGTTCGACAAAAAGTCACTGTTTGCTATTTGCTGTGCGTAAAATAAATAGCTCCTTTTGGCTTGATGACACCGCGCCTTGGACAAAATTAGACTCGCAAATCAACGATCCTCTTCTCCTAAAGTTGGGGTTTCCTATACAGTTGACGAGTATTGTGATGCTTGTTTTACCAGTTCACTAAAATTGCTACTGTCGTTTGTGTTTGGACCGGGGAGTTGATATGTTTCTTCCCATCTACTCCCTCCCGGGATCTCCAACGAGACGGCCTGCACATCTTAGGTTTCCATTCTTCTCCCTCTCGGGATCTACACGGAGACGCCCTTCTCTTCCTGGGTTATGCAAAATTGTGAAAATATAAGAAAGAAAGCGGAAACTGCGAACGTCCTGCTGTCCGAGTATGTGCGCCTATGTCAAGGTGCCGTGGAATGAGAGTAGAAGTGAGTGCTTTAAGAGTTCATAAAATTACTGAAGGTTTTTAGTGGCTTTTCCTTCAATTCAAAACATATGTGATGTATTTTGTAAGAATTTTTATTAATATTTTAGTAGTAAGGTAATAACACCGAATCTCTGTAAACAAGTAATGTAATGTACAACCATTGTAAAATTGTTGCCACAATACCTAAATAAACTAAACTAAAAAGTTCATAAAATTATTTGCTCTCATATCATAGCGAACGACAATTATATTGGGACAGGTTTATGATACGCGCGGTTAAACATTTGGCTAACGTGGCGTTGTGGATAGAGTGTTCCATCATACGCCAAAGGTCCCAGGTTCAATTCCCGGGCAGGACAGCTCCCATTTTCCACCGCACCACCTCTTTCGAGGTACTCAAAGTCTATAAACTGTTTATGAAAGAGCTGCTCAAACCTTGCCGTTTAAAGTCGTCAATAAACTGTACTACACCATACGAGTTGTTGATGAGTAAGCTAGGCACTGGTACCCCTGTGGACTGTCGCTTTGAATATTTTTTTGTTGGAGGTTGGGATATAGTGTACAAAGTCAAATACTGATCCATTGTGCTACCAGGCAGTAACCTTCATTTAATGTAATTTCTTTGTTTTCCGGAGAAAGACCAATGAGCGCTTCTGTGATATTGAACTTAGGTTTTCAGTTCCCATCACATCAGCGCCAAACAGCCGCCACCTGATACGAGCAAAGGCGAGACACTGACACAGAAAGTTCTCTGAAGTGTCTTCACCTTCCCCACAGGCGGTCAACCTGGGAGTTAAGACTAAATGAGGGGTCAGTAGAAAGTTGATATTAGTTTTCAAGTCCCAGGAATATCGAAGGGAACCGATAAAGCGCAAGTATAGGATTCAGTTATTTCTTGAAGAGACAGACGATGCAGAAAGAATGTTTTACTGTCACTAATGCGTTGTTCATGTTTTTAATAGCTTTCTCGCCACTGTAAGATTAAATTTCTTTGATAAATCTTTGCTCTAAAACCATGAAGGCGCCCTCGTTCGTCATCTTACCGTCACTTAAAACTCAATGAAGACCATTTACAGTTACTTCTTGAGGTTGCGCTGATTGCGACTTTATTCTGAAAGGCAAGCTCTAGAATGCAAGTGTCAGCTTGGAGAAAATAACATTTCTACGTAATTTGAGATCGTCCAAATTGATGAGCAAGCTAGGCCCTGGTCCCCCTTTGGACTGTAGCGCCAACAATTATTATTATTATTAAGTTGATGAACCGTTTATATGCGCGTGAAGTGACTTGCCTATTAAACGTATACGAACCAGGTAAAGTCTACATCTAGCAAACTGCTAAGGCCTGATTTTTGCGCAAGGATTATGACATTTTTAGTTAACAGCAATGATAAAGACTTTTCGCCACATTGAAAAATGGAATTTGACTTACAGGTGAGATGTATCGTGTCGTAGAAGATTGCATTTGCTACCAGTATTGGAATGTAGCAGTAGCTTTTTTCGCATAAAGCTGTCGGGACCTTCCTAGGCCCCTCTTGAAACTAAGGTTTCCATCTGGTTTGTCATTGACGATAAAAGTTAAAAATTTCGCGCTTCACAACAGATTAGAAAACGTGTGGTCACTTCACACAGGAGTCTTTGCTCAGCTCCCAAGCTACTCAACATGGAAATGAAAATCGTGGACAGATCAATTGGCACATCATCCACACTTTCCAATCCTCCTTCTTTAGCCTGGGAAACAATTTATTAGTCGCTACAGAAAAACATTAAAAGTGCTGTCGTCTCAGAACTTCTTTGAATTTCTTTGTCAGTATCTCCCTCCACCAACGAAAATCATGCAAACACTGAGCTCTCTTGTCGAAAGTCGAGCGCGACATTTGTGGGTGAGCTTCGACTCCAACAGTTGTTGCATCGAAACAAAATTTGGTCAAGTTCGTGACATTGTAAGCATGAATTCGTTCTCTTTTCCTCGCTGCATTGCCCTTGCTTTCAAAAAGAAATCGTTCCGAATTAGCTCTCCCCCCACTTTCGGAGGTCACCGATGCACAACCGAAAGTAACCACAAAAAACTGAGATCATAAAAACCTCTAAAAGTGTTCTAAGCCTCAAATGTCAACGGTGCACAACAAAGATAGCATCGAATGAAGAAAACAAAAAATCTTGCCCATGCCCTTCTGGTGGACACTGTGTGACAAATTGCACTTCAGGCTGCTGCTTGCGCTTACCTCAATGATTTTAGTTTCATATCGTTCCAAGAACTCACCACGGCAACATGTCATACAAAACCTAATGCACATTCTATCATCACAGCTGCCGCAATTAAAAAGAAATCCGGCGCCGCCACAATCAGAAGTACCGTTTCGAAGGGTTATCCTCCTTTAACACCTCCCCCCGCCGCTGCCGCCGCCAAACACATGTGGTCTTGAGACGTCAGCACTTCACTGCTCCCAAGCGCTTATTTTTTTTTAAATTAACGCTTCTTCGCGCTTATTCACAGATTTTGATCAGTTCTGTGGGGTTCTTCACCATTAAGAACCGAAACGTGTCGATTGACGGAAGAGATTAAGACGGGAATTGCTTTTGTAACAAGCCACCGACCGCAGTAGCGTTAAAATTAAAAAAGAAGTCAGCCGAGTGCATTTGATGTAATTTCATTACATTGTTTGATGCTACTCTCATCTAGGAGCGTGTGTGTACCTCCAACGATCACCGAACGATACGCCGCGGTCGACTTCTGAAGAAGATCATTCCCCTTCATTGACAAAACGATTTTCAGGCAGAGCACAAAGACTAATTTGTCTTGCCACCAGACACTGCTACTGGCTATGAGGCACACCACAAAGAACTAATTATGAAATATCAGTGAATTGCATTTCTCAGATTGATTTTTTTTTTTGCGTGCTGATGCATATGGGAGATGTGAGGCAACAGAAGAGTTGCATGGGAAGATAACAAAGAATCACACTGTGTGTTATAATTCACGTCTTTTGCAGCAAAAAGTCCACATCGCTGAGGATTAATTCCGTCTTGGAGAAGAACGTAACTTTGTCTATTTTTCTTATGAGTTGGTTTCCTCATTGCATTGGGGGAGGGTCTTTTGTTTCAATTTTGCCAGCATTGGTTGCACTGTTAAGATATTGGTAAATTTGTGAGAATTCGTGCCTGCATTTAAAACGTCAACAACTGCTCGTATAAGCAAACTGAAAAGTAGTCAACAGTGCCGACTCAATTTCCTGTGTGTTGGAAATAAGTAATAGGTTTGGAAACCCAAATATGAAGCTTACTTACCAAACTAAAGCTGCTGGCGGTTGAGAATTTACCGTCACACGCAAGGTGTCGTCGCTTTTAAGAGTCCATACTCGTAGCGAACTGTACTACTATTCAAATTTCGGGCATTTTGGACACATTTGATTTTATTTTCTGCCCAAGTATGGGTATGTCGGTTTAGAGAGAATTGAAAAGAAAAACCGGTACCGATCAATTTGGACGGGAAACAGATCAATTTGGAATGCTGTGTAATTTTTTAAAAAGTTGAAGATGACAGAACTTCGGTTGCCACAGAAACAGCTATCAGCGAGTACAAGATGTATACATTCTGCATTTGATTTTGCCAGACCGCAGATTGTGAAGTGCGACATCACAAATCGACAGTCCCAGATTCGACTCCTGGACCGAACCCCTTATAATTTTTACTACGTCTTCTACTTCAAGCAGCTGACAAAACCCAAAGAGTAAGAACTGTAATTGAAAAGTAGGCAAAATTGAGTATACCATATCCTGCATGAAATATTGCACTTGAAAAAAGCTGTCTGCACGATGCGTTCAGGTTATCTCATTTGGACAACATGATCCCACATCAGAACAGTTCCTCACGCTATTGAAGTTCAATCAGAATGGTTTCTGAGCCGCTTCGTGAACGTTGACATAGGGCAGATCCATTGGTGCACTCCAAAATAAAAGTAGTAGATCACTTCTGTCAGTGAAAGTTTTCAGAAAAAAGGGTACATAAAACTCACTCAATAATCCCGGGGCATATAGGTACGTCACCAACGAAAGAAAAAATCAATATTAAATTAATAATTCTAGTTAGTGGCGCCCCATATATATCCCGGAACTTATTGTTACAGTACCTGTAGATGAACAAAACGGCCACATCGCTCACCTTTGTCGGTTTAATGCTTAGTTGCAGAACAGGACTCATTTTATAAAAATAAAAAATGTTCTTCCAGACTCGAAAAAAAAAGCCAACGTACTATTGCTGTCGTACTTCTTCCATGTCATTTTTATTTTCTTTTCAAACTTGAAAATATTCCTCGACTGGTAGAACTGTCGGCCATTGACAGGATTACTTTCGCGGAGACCTGCATTATTAACCCTTTGAGTGCCGGGAGCCGATATGCCGGCTCCTTCTACACTCGCGAGAAGTGCCAGAGCCGATATATCGGCCCGCGCCTCGTAGCGCTTTACTATTCGCATTGCGGGAGAACTCTATCTCAAAATAAATTTGTAATACGTTATAAATGATCTAATTTCACTATGAGAGAATTAAAAAAAATAGTTTTTCGTTTTAACTCTTTGTGGACGACGACCTTTTCCTATCGCTTGGAGGTACCGAAGTCTAACATAAACACCGATGGTCGCCACTCAGGCGATATTCTATCTGCGGCGTAAATCGCTGTGGATTTGGACCCTTATCGGTACTTGTCGACAGTGTTTTATATAATACAAAATAACGAGAGAACTCAACTTTTACTTCATTTATAAACATATATACCTTTGTTTTTTCTATAATTCTCAAATGAGTACAAAAAAACTAGTGTCATTGTTTCGTTCTGTATTTCATCTATAATACGCAGCTTTTTGAATCATGTAAATATCGTTTCTCGTTTGGTTTTTATAAGCATTTTCCCGAACCCTTGTAAAACTGTGAAATTCGGCCGGTTTTTCTCGCATAGGCACCTCCATTTCGCCCGGCACTAAAAGGGTTAACCTTTTTCGGAAGAGAATTGTTGTGTGCTGCTTTTTGGACGTATTTAATGTCCAAACATTTGTGTCATACTGGTCGGAATTAATTTCGACTGAAGGGGCAATGATACGTAACATGCAGGGTTATGAAGAATAAATAAGACCTTTTATACTTTAGGATTGGGCAACTCTAGTGTTGGAATCTGGCAACTGCCAGCTCTATCGTAAAGTCTGCCATTTTTGAGGTTATACGTACTCAGAAAATTTTGACATACGAGCACCGAGGTCGTAGTTCACTCCAAGAAGATTTTTGTGAAGGTCGTCCAATATCAGTTGTTGTTCCGGAAACCATTGATGCTGTGCGCCAACTGATATTGCAAGATCGTCATGTGACCTATCGTGAGATTGAGACAACCTTAGGCATTAGTGGGATCAGCATACATTCAATATTGCACGAGCCTTTGACCGTCAAAAAAATTTGTTCGCGTTGGATCCCATACAATTTGTCGCTCAAAAAAGGCTCGTGTCGATTGGTCGAAGGAAATGCTCAAAAAATACGATCGCGGTCCTTCGAAACACGTCTATAACATCGTGACAGGTTATGAATCGTGGATTCACGCGTATGAGCCCGAAAGTAAAAAGCAGTCATCTGTAGAGGTGCTTCAAATTGAGCCAAATCCAACAAAAGTTGATCGCGCACGAAGCACTTTCAAGCAAATGGTCGCTTGTTTTTTCCGCAACCGTACCAGTAAACCAACGCAGAACAGTCAATTCTGAGTGGTACACAACCATTTATTTGCCAGTTGTCTTCCAAGAAATCAGGAAAAGCAACCGCCGAAGACGGATCACTCTTCACCACAACAATGCCAGCTCAACAACAACAACACATCGGCTCAAACAACTGCATTTTTGAGCACTCAAAACATCGATTTGATGAGTCATCCGCAGTATAGTCCTGACTTAGCACCGAATGACTTCTTTTTATTCCCGTACGTAAGAAATAAAATGAGAGGTCAACGTTTTTCGACACCTGAAGAGGCGGGTGATGCGTTCAGAATGCATGTTTTGGAGATATCGCAATCAGAGTGCAAAAGTGCTTCGACAATTGGTTCAAACACATGCAAAAGTGTATAGAAAGCTATTTTCGATGATTAATATCTGATTCTGTTCTCTAATCCCGAAATATAAAAGGTAATCGTAGTTATAAATATATTTGTAAAATAAGATGTTTTAGTGTCTGAGAGAAGACATGCGTCCGAAAAGGGTTTATCTCAAAAAACACTTTTTCAAAAGGTTTAGCGGACATAGGACATCGCTGGGGCCAATGTTTCGAGCAAAAAGAAGAGACTTTCTAAATTGCCATTTTCGGGTTTCTTCAGTTTGACACCAAGTTAAACTGAAACTGAACAACCAATTCAGCACATGTTGAGTAGAATATACAATTTAAAACTCATTTCAATTAAAAACTTGTTAGTCAATTTGTGAATGTTTACAAAAGCATTCGCAAGCTGTGCTCCCGAAAACCCACTCTTCGTATAAAGTTTTGAAAAAATAAACAGAAAATTAAATGGACTTCATATTTCATACAGTGTACAGGTCCAAACAGAGAAATTTTCTCGCTTAATTCAGCCAACAAAGTAAAACAGGCCGCAGTTGGAGATTCACACTGATTTTCAACTTGACCTGTGCATTTTATCTTAGGAATTGTGTCGAAACTTTGAGCGTATAAATGTGCCTTCCCTATTAACTCTTAGCTTATAAACTTAGACACGAATTTTGTCTGCGCTTTGTTTGAATTTTTAAGTGAAAAAAGATTTTGGGGGTCTAATAACCTAAAATGCTACATATAGCTGAAGTTCAGAAGTTGCCTTCTGCTCGGAAAAATCACCAAAGAACCTCTTAAATTGTTAAAAAGTCTCAAAACGATGTTGGAACAATTGTGTAATTGGTTTTTATTAGTTTTATAAATTATTATATGGTAAATCGCCTGACGATCTACTACATTTTAGACTATGTTCATGACACAAACCAATATTTTCAAAAAAATGAATCAGACACGAAAACCAAGCTAACTATTTGATTGCACGATTTTTGTGCCCGGAAAAATTACCCGCCAATTTTTGAACAAATTTGACATAGATGCTGTACCTCACACTTCTTGATACATCATAATTTTTATTTTTCTGAAAGAAAAGTGACATAAAACCAAAGCGTTTGGTGACGATAAAACGGCAGGGATGAATTCGGTCAATAGAGAAGATACCTTTATGACACCTTCTTTCTTGATGTCCTAACAAATATAAAAGGGTTTAAACTGTTATTGTACAGTGGACAAAATATAGTAGGTCATATCCTGGAAGGAATAATGAACATGAAAATGACTCTGCATGACGTGTTGATCAGGTTTGATTACTCGGAAAACATGCCCAAATGATGGAATGGAATGCTCTTTTCCAGTTCAACTTTTCCCCCTCGTTACAATCCACAGGGATTTAAATTTTGTACCGATACCTCCACTGCCTCTCTTCCTCTATCCTATCTTCCTCGTCCGCGCTGTGACTTTATCCTGGTCAGTTAGGAATGCTTAACAATCATTCTTTCGCGCACCAATTATTAAAGAAATAAGTTTTTGAACAAGCAAACATTGACCGAAAACATGAAACAGCTGCCAATATTTAAATCAATGGAACTATGGTTTTAACGCCAACTAATAAGAAAACAAAATCATTTGGTTCACTATCCATTCAATTAAAAAACTCGATGAACAAAGAAACATTCAACAAAATTCCCTGCATGACTTCCGGAATTTTCTAAGATTTCTATTTGATAACCGTTAATAAGTGAACTTTCGATATCAGCATTTTAAATGAGAAAAACAACGCCTATCACTTCTTCAACAATTGATCGCTGTTTTAATTACGCACCAAGCACACATTCACATTCATACATATTAAAAAGGATTCCTTCTTCACATTTTAGCACTTCATGCATAGTCGCTTTCTTTAAGCAATGCACAGAGATGCATGTTTAAAGTGGCGTTGCACTTATCCGTGCATTTCATCGCGTCCATGCATCGTGGTGGTGTTGCTTCTAACACCAGAACGCGATGGAACAGTTCTCGTTTAATTAAACTTGCTTGCCTGTCGATTGAATTATAAGGGCTGTCTCTAAGTTGAATTTGAACTTAATCTCTGATCTAAAAAGCAAATGCACCGCACGCTCTGCCAGAGTTTTATTAAGTTAACTCGTGTTTCGTCTCAATTAAAATTAAAGATCTTATCATTGCATTGGCAGATTGAAGATTGCGCAGATCATAGAGAATTGTTGTGTGTTGCTTGTGTTCGTTTGAGATTACTTATAGTAGTGCAGTAAAGCCGGAAGATACTGCTGGAAGGTACCGCTGGAAGACAATTGAGAGTATTAAACGGAATGTTGTATAAGGCCACTTGCCGAGGAACCCAACTGAATGTTTTCAGTGAGCTGCAGATATTGAATCTTTCTTGTTTTGTCATATTTTTATTTTGAGTGGAAAATGTTTAGGTATTTCTAATTTGAGAAAAGAATCATATTAATTTTTAAAAGATTTAAAAATTAAAAAAAAAATTTAAAGACTGAAAATTGAATTACGTTTTACTTTTTATGGTTTCGTTTGTACAAACGAAGAAAGAAGCACATACGATATCGCGACTCTGTTTATCCGTCACAAAAGCGTACTTTAAAGAGAGTTTTCCCTTGAATTTTGTTTTTAAAAGTTCTTCACCTAAGAAGTAATATACTTGGAAAGTTTTAAAATTTAAGGAACATTTTGTTTATAAAAAAAAAAACGAAAAAAAGGAATTATAGGTTATTTAATGTTACTAGATTTAAATAATCGTTTCAATGCCGCTGTAAGTTTGATGAAGTTGCTTTCTATGTAGCCAACTAATGAAACCACAAACTTGGAGTAGAAAAATTCAATTGGAAAAGTAATTAGGAGTTTACCATAGCAAATTGAGTGTTAAATTTTGAATATGTAATAAAGATGTTTAAATATGACAATTATATAACACATGACTCAATAAATCCCAGGGCTCACATATAGGTGGCGCCACTAACAAAAAATACGTTATATTTTTAGGAAGTGCAAACATTCAAATAATACCTGCCAAATTTTCATGACAATCGAACATTTCCATACCTTTTTAAAGAAAACGATTTATCTGTGACCTCAAAAAAGGCTTCAGTTTCGGCGATCACCTCCTTATTCAAGGCATATTTTTTTCCGTCGAGCATTTTTTTGAGGTCTGGTAAGTGGTAGAAGTCGCTGCTGGCTAGATCTAGAGAATACAGTGGATGCAAAAGCAATTCAAAGCCCTATTATAAATTGGCCATGGAAGTCAACGACTTGTGACACGGTGCATTGTCTTGGTGGAAGATAATTTTTTCTTCTTTATGTGGGATTGTTTTTTGCCATTTCGTCCTTTAAATGCACTAACTATGACATGTAGTATTCACTGTTGATCCTTTTGCCTTTGTCAAAATAGTCGATGAATCAAATTCTGTGCGCATTCCAAAATACGGATGCCGTAACCTTGCCAGTCAACTCTTGTGTTTTTGGATGCTTTAGGTGTCATTCACCACTGTCCACTCCGCTGACTGCCGATTTGTCTCTGGAGTGTAGTGATGGATCCATGTTTCATGCATTGTGTCATATCAACGCTAAAGGTCTTGTTTATTCTGGCGAAACAGCTCCTAGCATTATCGATACGTTGTTGCTTTCGGTCCATTGTGAGCAAACGCGGCACTCCTTTCGAAAACAGCTTTCTCAAAGACAGATGTTCATGCAAAATAGTGTCTGAAAAGTGTCAGCTATCTCACGCAATTTCACTTTGCGATTTCTGTTCTTTGTATAACCACCTCAATTGGCCTCCCAGAGCGTTTAGTAACGTTGCTGTCTGTACGACCACGTGTAGAGTCGGCGTACCACCGACATATGTATATTTGTTTTTGATGGAACAGAGTTCCTGTTACACTTTTCAAGCCATTGCTGAGCTTGCACGGGTTTTTTTTGTTTTTATTCATTTCAAAAAGCAGTGTTTTAAAAATCGCAAAGGTAGCATCACTTGAAGCACTGTAACTTGTAACCTCTTAATCAGATTATGATGACAATTTTACAGGCGTCATTTAAATGTTTGTACTTCCTTGAAAAATAATATGGATTTTATGTTAGTGGCGCCTCCTATGCCAGTCCCGGGACTTATTGGGTGATGTGTTACTGTGTCTGTTCAATTTCAACCGAATCTAACGAATCGAATTAAAATGTGAATGGTTTCTCATACAGAAAACGAAACCATAAATGTATGACTCGCATTGTTTATTTATTTTACAGAAATTTGGTATGTACGAAAAGAAGATGATCGAAAATAATTTTTCCAATGTTTAGCATAAAAAGCACTCCAAGCGAGTACTTTGCGTCAGATTTAAAAAAAAAAATCTAGAAGTCGAAGCAGATTAATACAAGGTTTGCTCACTTGGCCATGCCAAATGGTATTTTACGCAGAGCCTGTAAAACAAAGACAAATTATTTGTTTTACTTCAATTTTTAGCTATAGTCTTCTTTGAAGGGCTGTAGAGGCTGTGGCATAATAATAATAATTGTTGGCGCTACAGTCCAAAGGGGGACCAGGGCCTAGCTTGCTTATCAACTACTCGTGTTGTGCGCGCTACCGTTCTCTCACGAGTAGAAGGGACCTATAGTTTTTTGCCGACTCCGAACGGCGAAATTTGCGAAGCTTTCTTAGACAGTTATTACTCTTTGAGTGTTGTCAGCAGCTCTAAAGCGGTGCTGCCGTAAAAGTTCGAAAAATTGGTGTTGAGCTGCGAATCGAACCTAGACCCTTCGGCGTGTGAGCGTCGCACTCTACAAACTACGCCACGGCGACTATGCTGTGGCATGCTGAGAATTAATTTTGGTGACTATCCTTGGCAATCTGGGATATATGCCTCTGAGCCTGGCGCGTTCCATTGCCAGATGTTCCACATACTTGCACCAACTTAGATGAAAGTATCCCCAATTTTCTGATGTGACGATTTAAACTCTTTAAACAAATCCCCTTTCGGCATTAGCCGAAAGATCAATTTATTTACATACGAACCTTTTACAGCAAGAGGTCGATTGGGACGCAGTGTGGAACCTTCTTTTAAGTAGAAGAAATGTTTTCAACAACGAGTCAGTTTAAGCTCTGGTGGAATTCTGTTTAAAAAAAAATGCTTCATCTGGGGAATTACTTATTGCTGCATGTTGACAAAATACCAAGTAAAAAGCAATCACCAATGCTCACTTCACTTAGTCAGTTCCATTTACTTAATGTGTAACTTATAAGCCTTAAGCCAGATAGCGCTATCTAAGGAGAAAGTAACGAATTAATCAACCCTTGGAGGGAGGTTTTAATGAACATGCAATCAGCCTTCATATATTTAAATAATGTTCTCAAAGATGCCGAGATTTGTCATCCTTATGGTTTTGTTTCAAGGAACAAAACCGCTTTAATTGCGATATGTCTTATTGCCTAGCATTAAGTTTGTACAGTTCAGATCGGATGAACGGACTGACAATCACATAAAAAGTCTTTAAATTGATAAGATCGAACTGTGTCACAAACTGACAGGGTGCAACTGGACACACACATTTCCCATTGCAAGTCACCTTTCCATTTACCCGAACGTATTTATGCATCTGGTCTTGGGTAAAACATCGAAGATCGAATGACGAAGTCCCAGAGAACCGTCACATCTCTCCTGTATCGCGGGTTCAAACTTATTAATATCCCGAGTCGGTTTGTTTCGTTGTTTCCACTTTACGCGAACGTACATACGGGTATATTCGTTCGCTCTCACACCGCTTATCTATTTATCTCTGCTACCACTTAGAGGTGCGAAAAAAGCATAAAATGCATACTTCGATATTCAGGTGTCAGTTAGTGCTAGGAAGCGGCACCATCACCAACGGCAGCACAACAACAACTAAAACAAATTTCGTTACATGGAGACTGACCCAGATTCTAACACGCGGCACGCCGTTCAAAAGATTATCTTTAGTTGGCGCACCACACACGCCCCATCCATTTCGCCGCTTCAGCGCTATCTGAAGATCTACAACTGCAGCACCAGAGAGCGAGGACCAGCATTCTACATACTCGCGCACAGAGTATCAAATATCTCGTAGCTCTTTGCGTTTGGCCCTAAAGTGCAATTTTAACAAATTTCTGAAAATTTTTCTAAAAATACTAACAAGACAGGGTGTTGCTAGTGTGCGGCTGCAGCGTGGACAACGTGAGAGAGACAGTGGGGGCCTAGTTGATTGCCTTATCCAGCAACACACTCTGGCCAACTGTGGTGCGATCTCTGTGCACACGTACTTTTTTTTTCTTCTGTTTAGGTGAAGCTTAGACTTTTGGCTTTTCCATTTTTGTATCCGTATCCCTGACTGGGTGCAATGTCTTCCGTGTTAAGTTGATGTGACGATGAAGGCGTTATTTTTATGAATTTGTTTGGGATGACTTGTGCTGCGTCCCGCTGCTATTTGGGGGATCATGAAGAGTGCTTAAGCGCTATTTTCACTTCGTGTTTATTTGGGTTCACATAATTTCGAGGGTGAATGAATTGAAACATTGCCTGCAGCAGACAGCATGCGTTCATATGCTGCTCCCTGGGCTATGTTCGGCAATTCTTAAAATTCTTCACAGATTATTTAGGTTCCTGACTCGATAAACAATGTCTCACGTACATGACACAGTGAACAGAATGATTCCAATTCACAACACAGACAGCCAGTTGAAATTGTTGCAAAACGATGGAAATGCATGAGACCGAATCACTGTTCAGCTTCCGCTCTGCGCTCGTCTATTGAAAAATGATGAGGACAATAACAAAACAGCGAAAGCATATCCAAACATCTGGGAAGGGTGTGCTTGTGCAGCAATCTTTCGTATTTTCTTAACGCCAAACACAAACACAACCAAACACAATTCCGAAGGGGGACCGCGGGGAGCGTTGGAATAATAGAAACGTTGAGAGCCGACTGGCAAACAAATATCGCGTGAATATTCCCAGAAATTAACAGGAGGTTGTGTATACGTAACTTAAACGCTTAAGTGTTGATAGAAACTGAATGACTGTTTGCCGTGTTTTAGACTTATGTTTGGTTTATGGAAAAAAAAAACCTATAAACATTTAAATGTGAATATTGCTCCTCAAGGACAAGTGCGGTTTGAAGGTCGGTATTAAATGTTGCCAGGATTGAATTAGTACTCTGAGTGCATCAAATGCTTGTGACTTGTTTAAAACCATTTTTGAGAAGATCGGGCGTAACCCACAAGTCAACACCAGAGGCACGATCTTCCAAAAATCATTTCAATTGCTAGCTTACTCGGGCGAGATTATTGGCCGAATACAGTGAGGAAACAATGAGGCATGCTGGCATTGAAGCGAAAGCGGCTAAAATGGTTCTGGTGGTTAATGAGGGCAAAACGAAGTAACTGCTGTCGTCAAGGAAGGACACACGACGAAGTTTCGGGCAGAGCGTCAATCTAGGTAGCATAAACTTCGAGGTAGCCAAGGACTTCGTTTACCTCGGCTCTGCAGTAAATAGAGACAATAACATCGGTACCGATATCGAACGCAGAATCACTCTTGGCAATCGCTGTTTCTTTAAGATCAAGAGGCAATTGAGTGACAAAGCCCTCTCTCGAAGGACTAAAAATAAAAATAACTGTTGGCCTAAGCTCCGTACACTCGTAAATACAGACAACAACATCACTGCCGAAATAAAAAACCGAATCACTTCTGTCAATGGCTATTTCTGGACTTAAGAGGAAACTGTGTAGAGAAAGTGTGTCGAGAGGGGGCTCTCTCGAACAACTAAGCTTGCTATATATAACAGCTTGAAAATCCCAGTCCTGCCTTATGACGCGAAAACCTGGACGTTACTAAAAGCGAGTGAGGAAGCCCTTAGTCTTTTGGAGTTCAAAGTTCTGCGTGTGATTTTTAGTTCTGTTTGTTTTGATGGCATCTAGTGGGAGAACATTCAAAAACGAACTCCATGGTTTGTACAGCGGTATGCGCTTGATCAAGCGTCTTCGGATACAGCGCTTTAGAAGGTTTGGTAATGTTAAGCATATGGACACCACTACTCCGGTCTTTGAATCTGAGCCATTAAGACAACACAACAAAGGACGGTCTAGGCTTACGTGATGCACACAAGCGGAGAAGGATCTCAACTAACTTTGAGTGCGCAACTGGAGGCAACTGGCGGGAGATCGTGCTGGCTAGAGAGGCATGTTGGCTGAAGCCCAGGTCCACCCCGGACTTAAGCGCCACAAGAAGTTTGCACTTAAAATTCAACATGAAATAAAAGCTGTTCGTCGTCCAGTGACAAATTGATTGGGGCTGACAGGTTGCAATAAAAAAAAAACTTAAACACAAAGAAGAAGAGTATCACATCCTTTTTCGTTACTGAAGTGACGACTGAAGGGTCGGCGATATAAAATGGACTAAATGCTCAACAAAATTCTAAGCTTAATACTTAATAAAAATTGTTTGCCGCGACAGTCCACAGGGAAACCAGGGCCTAGCTTGCTCATCAACTACTCGTGTTGTGCGCGCTACTGTTCTCTCGCGATTAGACGGAACCTACACTTTTTTGCCGACTCCGATAGGCGAAATTTGAGAAACTTTTCTCTTAGACAGTTATTACTCTGAGTGTTGTCAGCAGCTGCTGTAAAAATTGGAAAAATTAGTGTTGTGCTGGGAATCGAACCAGTACCTTCGGCTGGACGCTTCGAAGCCGAGCGTAGCTATCTACCCACTACGCCACGGCGGCTTACTACTTGTCGTCGCTTAATTTTGTTATAAAAAGGATTTAGCTCCTGACATGCATATGAACCTACAAAGCAGTGCTAAAGTAGCAATACCTCAAAGAGTTCCAATTTCTGGTCACCTTAGTTCTGTTTAAAAACAACTCCAGTAATTCTTGTTGGTTGTCCTCCTCCTGTTTTGCTTAAAAAAAAAGTAAAGGCATCTAGGATGACTGTTAGTCCTCATGAGGGAGATGATATAGTTTTGGAGGAAACTAAGCAAAGTATTGCAAGTTTTATCGAATTCAACGTTTTATCCATTTACCGAAATGCACTCGAAACACTCCTGCCCACTCGCTGTCACTGGATGCGTCAAACAGAATATTATGTGAATCAGTTATCAAATTGCCAACATCTCACCCAAAAGAGGCTTGTAGTTTTGCTTTGATCGTTCCCTGCGGGAACGGGAATAAAAGGAAAACCGTGCAGCAAAATACGATGACATTTTTCTTGTTTGTTTAATAAAAAAATTCAATTCAAGTCAGTTCTGATGAACTAAAGAAAAATCGAAAATATCTTCCCGCCGTCTTATATTAATAATTGTTGGTGCTACAGTCCAAAGGGGGACCAGGACCCAGCTCGCCTTGGCTCGAATCAGATAACAGCTGTTCATTACAGACGCGCTTGTTGGTATTCCTATGGAGCTAAGTAGTTACAAGAAATGTAGGTTACTGCAATACTGCCTGGTAGCATAATTGAGCGCTCCAGTGCAGTGCTTTAAAACCTCCAACGAAAAACAAAACCTTTACGGTCGCTCCCTTTAGATACAAATTCCGATTCGATCGGCTCCATTATAATAATAGTAATTGTATGACGCGGCAGTCTACAGGACCTAGCTTGCTCATCAACTAGTCGTGTTTTGAGCGCTACTATTCTCTCAAGAGTAGAAGGGACCTACAGTTTTTTTCCGACTCCGAACGACGAAATTCGAGAAGCTTTCTTAGACAGTTACTACTCTTTGAGTGTTGTCAGCAGCTCGCCGTCTTCCGTTTTATTTAATAAATGCTATTTTTATTACTATAAATAATGACAAGAGTTGAACAAGTAGCCAAGTTTATAAAGCAAACAGACCTTAAACGGAACACCGCATGGGAATTTAGTTTTTTTCTTTTTTAACTCGTGTTCAGCAAGTTATTCTTCTTTTAACATATTCGTCTTGTCTCATTTAATGTTTAACCGTTCCATTATCTGGCCGAGACATAAAAAAATTTTATTTTAGTAGCTTCTTCCTCAAAGTTTCCAGTATTTTAAAAATTCAATTCATCTAGCCGCTGTGGTGCAAATGCACGCACTCCTACGCTGAAGTGTAAACACAGCTTCAGACGCATAACTTTTACTTTTACGGCACCGCCCATCACCAGTCAATAAATAAATTAAGCAGTTTCAAATTCTAACGCCACCTGGAAAAGAATTTCTAGGAATTTATGACAATTCTTCTGCGGAGATGTGGAAGATCAAATAATGTCTAGAAGCACCCATCATACAGATGGAAGAAATCAAATAACTATGCAAACAACGTTGCTGACTGCGCGACCGAATCTGATGTCGGAAAGGTTGGTATTCGTGTTTCAACTCAGTTTCAGTTTTCTAAAACTCAGGGATGTGGGTTGCCTTTTTATGAACTAGATTCTGAGTGTCAAAACAGAAACGTTGATTTCCTAAAAATCAAGGAGGACAAAATGTTGTCCAAAATATTTAAAAATTATCAGCGCACCCAAAAAACATAGTTTCGATGACACATAAAGAAAAACAGTTTTTCCAATCGAACACAAAATAAATGCTGCCAAATACCATTCGAAAATAAAAAACTTATTAAACCGTCACAACCCAACATCATTCCTTATAAAAATGCAAATGCTGTCCATTTGTAATGATTAAGTCAAATGCGTAACGATTATGTTCGACTTTCGTAGACAGCTTGGAAAGATTCCACCTACAGGTGTGACATTCATAATCCGCTGGTTAACATGCTCACAAGCAACTGCCGGCCACTAGTGAGGCACTGCATTCTTCACCGCTATATCGTTTTGAATGCATGGTTGCATTTTAACTTTTTATGCACAATGTTCCCATGCACCTCCCTGTTTTGTAGTCATATAAGAGACAGACACGGTGCCTCATAGTTTGGTCGGTAGCTTCTTAATTGGTCATTGGCTTTGGCAAGGTGTTTCTTTTTCGCCTGTTTGCTGCAGTTAATCACTTCTTATTTATTATTTATGGTGCAAAATAAATGACGCCTTACCTGAAAGGAAAGAAAAAAGAAAGTAGGAATTAAAAACAAATATTTAATTAGCTGTGAATTAATTATATGCTGATTACTGTTTGTGTTTTTGAAATTGTTATATGGACACGAGGAAAAAAAGGCGCCCATTTATACAGGAATAGTTGTTTTGCAAAAATAGGACACTGTAATAATAACTGTTGGCGCTACAGTCCAGAGGGGGACCAGGGCCTAGCTTGCTCATCAACTACTCGTGTCGTGCGCGCTACAGTTCTTTCACGAGTAGAAGGGACCTACAGTTTTTAGCTGACTCCGAACGGCGAAATTTGAGAAGCTTTCTTAGACAGTTATTACTCTTTAAGTGTTGTCAGCAGCTCGAGGTGGTGCCGTGAAATCTTCGAAAAATTGCTGTTGAGCTGGGAATTGAACCTAGAGCCTTCGGCGTGTGAGCGTCGCATTCTACCCACTACGCTACGGCGGCCACAATAGGACACTGTGAGGGTTTAAAAAAAAAATGTTAACCAAAAACATATTCAAATGTCATTAATGTTGACGCAGAAGCAGAAACAAATAAGGGGAATACACATGAGATCATAACTTAGCCAATAAATCAATAGTCGTACATACAAAAAACAAAACTTTTTATTACTTTCCATTGACATTGAAACAAATTAATTTCTATGCCTGTGCGATTTCTATCATATTTTGAACACGAAACTTAGAGGCCGGTACATAAGAAAGAAGGCTAAAATGACGAATTCGCAAAAAAGAAGAAATAAAAGCCAGAACTATACATTAGTGTCAAAAATGGACAGCTCACAAGCACTGATGAGAGCGATTGACTGCTTTTGGCAAATCTGTTTCGTACAAGCTTTAAACTCTGGTGATATTATTATTGAAGTTTTTTGTTAAAATTGACCAAATCAATTATTATTATGCAGGGGAAACTGTGTTTCCTTAGTCGGCTTTTTGGTGATTGTTGATTTTCAATGAAACCAGGTTATTTCATTGCTAATATCCCAACGTTTTTTCAGGGACTGCTGCCTTTATAAGGGGATATTTTTTTATTGAAACAATAAAACAAAATATTTTACATACATACAAGGTAAAAATAAAATTTAATAAATGAACAATAAGCTTACATTAATTGTGTTGTTGTTACAAGTGGATGTGGATGTGGATGTTAGACTCTTAATGTTGTTTAAAATTATCACAAAAAACTTAATTCACAATGAAGCAAAATATTAAACACTTCTGTGTATGAAGATCAGTCTAGAATGATGTGAAATTTAAATTTTAATATAAATACAATATATCTAAGCTGTTACAAGCGCTGAATATACGGCAGATATGTTCTGTACGTCCTATTTCCTATTCATATTGTTGTTGGTCTTGATTATGTGTAGGGTTTCCAGAGTGTACCTTTTGCTAGTACAGGTAACCCTCCTATAACGCGGTACTTCTATAGCGCGATTTCGCTGCAACGCGGTTTGCGAATTGCGGAATGTTTCCTATAACGCGAATCCTACAACGCGATTTTTAAGCATTTTTTAAATACATATTCTATAAACTTTTAAAACTGGCGAAGGAGTTGGAAGAGTATGTTTTGGAAAACGATCCTCTAAATAGTAGAGCAGAAATGTTCAAAAGAAATCTTGAACATGATTTATCTGCCTACCAAAAAATCTATAAAGATTTACGAAGTAGGACAAAGCAGACATCAATAAAAGACTTTTTAAGACCAGCAATAATAGCTGAA
Source organism: Eristalinus aeneus (assembly GCA_955652365.1). Taxonomy (NCBI): domain Eukaryota; kingdom Metazoa; phylum Arthropoda; class Insecta; order Diptera; family Syrphidae; genus Eristalinus; species Eristalinus aeneus. The sequence continues at coordinate 23,590,823 of OY019130.1, forward strand.
CCGGATCAATGTGATAGTGGGTCAAGCTCGGATTTTGAAATAGGACGACCAAGAGCAAAACGTTTGAAGCAAATTATAATAAGCGAGGACGAGGAAGCGGATTTGTAGAAGGTTGAGATTTAAAATCCTCTGAAATATGTAGATTTGAAAATCCGTGTCTATTTTTCCCAGATTTTATTTTCCTTAGTTTTATGTTATTTAAATAAATGAATTGCTTTTTTCTGGTTAATTAAATTAATTAATTTATGTTATTATGTTGAAATAGACAAATAGAAAAATATCTTTGAAAAAATAAAATTTTTTTATTCGATGAAAGGTCTAATATAATTAATTCGGCTGAGAAAACTTTAACATGTTACTTGCGTGATATTGTATAAGAAAAGGAAAAATGGAGGAAAAAAAAGTTTCCTACAACGCGATTTTCCTACAACGCGGAGTTTTTCAGGAACCAATTAACCGCGTTGTAGGAGGGTTACCTGTATATTTTTCCGTTGACAGGATTTTGGCGTAGTCCAGGTCGGGTAGATGGTTTGTCTGGACGCAGTGGTTAGCTCACTGAGTTCTTGTTGTTGATGTCTGATTTATGACCAGCTAGTCTTTGACGAAGAAACTGTTTGGTGGTACCTATGTAACATAAATTGCAGGATTCGTTGTCTTTGCCCTTACAGTTGATTTTGTAGACGTCAGTTTTGCTTCCTTTCTCTGTATCTGGTTTGAGTCCGGTGAAAACCGATGCTAGTGTAGTCGAAGATTTGAACGCTATTTTTGTATTGTCAAAGCGACCAGCTATTACGTTCTTAAAATTTGTCGACAATGTTGGGATGGTACACCATGGTTTTATAGATATAATTTACTGTGGTGATTATCTGTGTTTCGGACTGTATGTTGTGTTTGTATTGTGTTATTAAGTTCCTAATTACTTGCGTCGGATAACCATTGTCTATAAGGATATCTGTGACCATTTTTTTGATGGAACTTCCTGTCACTTAGCTTGAACACATTTTTTGTTTTAACCAAGTTGTGGTGATTATGTGCTTGGCTTGGTTGGAATAGTTGACTAGTCTCCCTGAAGCTGTGCCTTTTCGGTAAAAGTCGAAACAAAGACGATTTTTTTAAGATGTTCTCGATGAACTTTAACGTTAAGAAACGCTATTGCGTTCAGCTTCTCATATTCTGTGAACTTTACTTTATCATTAAAATTGTTGAGAGCAAGTAGCAAACTGTCTATGCTGTTGCGATCGATCACAGCAAATATATCATCCACATATTTGTAAGTATATTGCTTTCGGCTATTATTATTGTTTCTCTTCCTACAGTCTCGAATGTTATATATTTTACACGACGTGTATAATTTGCTTAGACTCGCACAGAGATATGAGGGTTGGTTTGAGGGAAACAATCCTGCTACTAAGAATACACTTTGAGAAATAAATATTTGCTTATGAAGAATGATTGCCCTTCGAAAGCCACTCCTCTTTCTTCATCTCTCTGGTTATTTTCGAACACCGTCTAAATCCTCTCAGACATCGATGCAATCATTGAGCCATTCCTTCATTTCTCCAAAAGACACGTAAAGGTGACCCACCAAATGGTTTTGAATCCGTCGAAGAAGCCAGGAGTCGCCCCAATGTCTGAAGAATGTGACACGTATTGTTATATCTCCTATTTCAGCAATTTCTGGCAGATTTTGACTGCTAGGGTCGGGCGTTATCATTTTACAAAATTACTTTGTCGCCCCCTTTGGGCGTTTCTGACATTTTTTCACTCAATTCACGTTTCAAACACATTTGTTAGAGTCGATAAAGTTTCCCATCAATGGTTTCGCTTGGTTATAGGAGCTCTTAGTACACCAGACCCGTCTGGTCCCACCATAAGCAGATCACAATCTTTGAACCGTGAATGTTACATTTTTCGGTGTCGATGTAGACGATGATGGAGCGGGTTTACCACGCTTGGTATTTTTATTCTTCGGGGTCATCGTCGTACATCCACTTTTAATTATCAGTCACGATCTGATACAAAAATTCGTTCCTGTGATGTCTTTCAAGAAATAGTTCCAGGGTTAAAAATCGCCTTTCTCGGGGTCGATTTGTACGGCACCCAATTTACGTGCTTTTGAAAAAACCCGAATTTCTAAACTCGAACGGAAATTGTTTCCTGAGTTACTGGCAACGATTCTGGGAGTTTAGTTTGCGGTAGACATGGATCTTGGTCCCTTCAAGTCTACAATTTCCCATCTTCAATTTTTGCGGGTTTGCCACGATGTTATTTGTCTTCGACGCATAAATCACAATTTTTGAAGCATCTGAACTACTCTTTGAATAATTTATTAATCGAAGCAGATTCATTACAAACCTCTGCAAGGGCTAAAAGGGCTTCAGCTGCACTTCCACTAGAAACAGAAAATCAAAACATTCCGCAAATGCTGTTTATTTAAGACGAATTCGAACGTTTTTGAAAAGATAACAAATTTTGTCGCCGAAAACAGACGCTAATGCACATTAATTTTTACTGACAAACGTCAAACATTTTCAATGAAGTAGGTAAGCCCTTTTTAAATCAGTCACCAATTGCATGTGGCGCCATCTATTAAGGCAGACCGCATTGATATAAACGCGGCAAAATAATATAAAAATTGTTGGCGCGACAGTCCACAGGGGGATCAGGACCTAGCTTGCTCATCAACTACTCGTGTTGTGCGCGCTACTGTTCTCTCACGAGTAGAAGGAACCTACAGTTTTTGCCGACTCCGAACGGCGAAGTTTGCGAAGCTTTTCTTAGACAGTTATTACTCTTTGAGTGTTGTCAGCAGATCGAAGGAGGTGGCGTTGTGAAAAATTCGAGGTGTTCAGCCGGGAATCGAACCTAGACCCTTTGTACTCTACCCAATACGCTACGGCGGCCACTACGCGGCAACATGGACGTTAATAAGAGCGGATGATTAAACCTTTAGTCTTTTCGATAGAAAAGTTTTGCGTGCGATTTTCGGTCCTTTTTGCGTTGACGGCATCTGGAGAAGATTTAACGACGAGCTCTATGGACTCTACAGCGACATGCGCCTAGTCAAGCGTCTTCGGATAGCTTAAGATAGCTAGGCCATGGACACCACTGCTCCGGCCCGAAAAGTCTTCGAATCAGAGCCATTGTGACAACGCAACAGAGGACGAGCTAGGCTAAAATGGCGCACACAAGTGGAGAAGGACCTCAACCAACTTGGAGTGCGCACTTGGAGGCAGTCAGCGAAAGATTGTGCTGGGTGGAGAAACATGTTGGTTGAGGCCCAGGTTCATCTCGAACTGTAGCGCCATAAGAAGAAGAATTGATTTGTATCCCAATAGAAAGGGATTAAGATATCGAGAAGATATTTTGCGTTCAAGGACATTTAATGGCAATTATCTATGACTTTCAATTCAAATTTCGTCACGGACATGTTTGGCAAAGTTTAGTTGTTGAAACCTAATTTTGAAATAACTGCTCAAAATTTCAACTATTTCACATTCATTATTGACTTCGAGCTCATCTATCGTTGGCGGCCTATAGGTAGTGGTCAATAACTTCATACAGCCCAAAAAAAAAAAACAAAAAGTAAAGGCGGTAAATGACTAAATATGGTGACCATGCGACAGTTCGATTTCTTAAAACAATGCGCTCGCCAAGTTTCGTCTCCAGTTAGAATCGATTGACAATAATGCGGTATGGTTTGCGGCACTGCCCTGTTGTTCTTTTTCTTGTTCAGTCCATATCACGAATTGATGAAGCTAAAAATGGTCCAACGACTGCCAACTGGTGTTGAGCTGGGAGTCGAACCTAGACCCTTCGGCGTGTGAGCGTCGCACTCTACCCACTACGCCACGGCGACCACGTAACAGCATGATGCTTGTAGCCAAAAATAAACAAATACAGAATTCACATTGTTAATTAACCATTTATGAGAAATATGCAGATAATGAGCAATGACCCCGTACATCTCTTCTGTTTTCAAAAAAATCTGTTCGCTGCCCTCTTTTCTGTTGAACATGTTTCGCATATGTCTTCAGCTTCAAGACAGGAGGATCTGTGAGAACTGCAATTGACAAACATTTAGCTTCTTCAAAATTTAGAATTTCCGCTTATCAAAATTACCATCCACCGAAGACAGACAAGAAACTCCTCCTCCACACTCTCCATCGTCTCCGATGCTTTCTTTTCGACCCACTTGAGCACATATGTTCATTCCATCTTGATTAATGCCTGCTGAGTGAATTTCATCGGTGCAGCTTGATGCAATCTTTCAAGTTCCAAATCCAAATTCTAATGCGCCTGCAGTTCGAGTGGAGCAGAGTGCGTTTTCATTGTTTCACTGAAAATCTGTTTGATATGCAGCACTTCCGGGTGCTCTCGTATGATGCAAGGCGTTACGTGAAATACATGCTTGCCGCACTTATCAGAGGGCATTTGAATTTGTTGAAATAGATTAGGAATAGACGAGTGATAGGGATGAAGGATGTAGATAATTCTAACACAGAAAAGAAACAACAGACGAATGTTCTTGCAACGAAATAATTAATAAATAGTTTCATATCCCACTTTCTGGCAACCGAGTTCCACCAAATAAATTCCTTTAAGTTGCCCGCAATGCTACCTACAGTTACAAATACTTCAGTTCCCCTTTGAAATTAAGGTTAAGGTCAGGCACTAATGTGAAAGCAGGATCCCCTCTGTGCTCGATTTAAATTTGAATATTTATTAGGAGAACTCTGTGCGTTACGTTTCGCAAACAAAAATTCGCAGACTTTCGTATTGACTTAATCTTCCATTGAAGTAGTGAAGGCAAACTCATTTGTGGAAAATATTTATACATCATTGTATATTACCGTATTTCCGCAGAGTTGGGGTAGTGGGCCAAGGAAACATAACAATTTCTCAAATGGTGAGTGCAAAAGAATAAAAGTCGTTCTCAAAACGAAGAATGCGAAATAGTTTTTCGATTTTCAGTGTATGGCGGAGTTAGTTAAAGTAGTAAAAACTAACGCAGAATACAGGGATAAGTGTATACAGGGTGTGTTATAGCATGGAGATATTAGGCTTCTTTCATTAATTTTGAAAAAAAAAATTAAAAATCTGTTTTCCCTAGCAGAATCATTGAATCGCAAAGAGGAGAGAAAACAGCTTTATGAACTGTGAGCGTCAAAAAAAAGTGTACAACACCAAATTCCATTTTCAACATTTTATTACGATGAATAGATTGTTGGCGCTACAGTCCACCAGGGCCTAGCTTGCTCATCAACTACTCGTGTTGTGCGCGCTACTGTAGAAGGGACCTACAGTTTTCGTCGACTCAAAACGGCGAAGTTTGAGAAGCTTTTCTAGACAGTTATTACTCTTTGAGCGTTGTCAGCAGCTCGAAAGAGGTGGTGCCGTGAAAAATTCAAAAAAATTGGTGTCAAACTGGGAGTCGAACCTAGACCGTTCGGCGTGTAAGCGTCGCACTCTACCCACTACGCCACGGCGACCACATATAAAATATTTATATACAGCTCTGTGAAAAAAAATAGCACCACGTTGAGGTCTGTACTTTGGATGCCCATTACTTTTCTCCATGCCCATGTAAAGACACGATATTTATTGTAGGACATCTGTTGGGTACCAGTAATAAAATGCAAAAAAACAAGATAAGCGAAGATGCATTTTAAGACAAGAAAATTCCAGTTATACGAAATGAAACCGAAATTTTGGTGTGCAAAATAATAGCACCACAAATAAAACGCCGTAAATAAAATGCAAAATTTAGTGGAATAGTACGGTTTTTACTTTTTTTTTTATTTATACTACTGTTCTAGTACTTCGTCTTATAACCCTTATTTTTGAGCACAGCGGCACAACGTCGTGGCATAGAGCCGATTAGTGCCTGACATCGCCGAATTCGAATATCCCTCCACGCAGCCTGCACAGCTTCCCATAGCTGTAGTGTATTTTTTGGTATCGCTTTAAAAACAGCTTTCTTAACATCTGTCCAAAGATTTTCAATGGGGTTAAGGTCTGGAAATTGCGGCGGCCATTCCATAACTTGAACCCCATTCCTTGCAAAAAATTCCTTGGCCAATTTGCTCGTACGTTTCGGGTCATTGTATTGCTGCAGGACCCATCTGAGAGGCATATTCTACTCGTCATAGGGAAACATGGTTTCCCTCATTATGCCAACATAAACTTCGGGGGTCATCATTGGTTTTATCCAAAATATAGGACCAGTACCGTTGTAGGAGAAGCATCCCCATATGTTAATTTTCGCGCCGCCGTGCTTAATGGTTTTTAAAGTACACTCCGGTTTAAACTCTTGGTTTTTTGCCAGCGAACAAATGTCCTGGTCCCAGGAGTTCCAAATAAAACAATTTTAGACTCATTTGCCCATAATATATTACGCCATTTGGTTACTTCCTAGTTCAAATGTTCTTGCGCAGATTGTTTTCTTTTATGAAGATGGACCTTTGTCAGCAAGGGTACTTTTCTGGGACTTCTGGCAGGTAGTTCCTTCTCTATCAACTTCCTTCTTATGGTTGATGTTGATACGGGCAGATTTAGTTCCTCTTTTATTTTGTTTGATGTGATGAATGGGTTTTGTTTCACTAATCTTATCATTCTTCGCTCGTCGGTAGAGGTTAATTTCAATTTTCTACCTCTTGTTTCTTCTTTTTCGACGTGTTTTTTTTTGCAATAGTAATCAATTTATTCGAACAACCAACGATTTCCCAAATAAATTTGTACGTTTTTCCGTCAGAAATTATTTTTTTTTTATAAGTTCACGTTTCTTAGGAGTACAATGCACATCGCGACCCATTTTAATTGTTTATAACGTTGTATTTTAAACATACTAGTTTCAAAATACTGAAATATTTTTACTTAAATCTTTTGACGCACAAAAAAAAACTAAACACCACCAAACACTTCGAAAACACTTTTTAGAATCACATGGTGCTATTATTTTGCACACCAAAATTTCGGTTTCATTTCGTATAACGAGAATTTTCTTGTCTTAAAATGCATCTTCGCTTATCTTGTTTTTTTGCATTTTATTACTGATACCCAACAGATGTCCTACAATAAATATCGTGTCTTTACATGAGCATGGAGAAAAGAAATTAGCATCCAAAGTGCAGACCTCAACGTGGTGCTATTTTTTCTCACAGAGCTGTATATGAAATATTTATTATATGAAATATTTATTTACATTTAATAAATAGTTAATTTACATACATAACATTTGAGTAAAAATAAATTAATGAAAAAAGTAATAACAAACTAATAATTACAAAATAACATAAAAAACTTCATTATTAATGCGTCAAAAAGTGTACAGTTCAAGAAAAAGATGGAATTCTTTAAATTAATATTTTGTCTGTTTTGCTTTGGACTTCAAAGCAGCTTTTACTCTCCTCGGCATGGAATGTATTAACTTCTTGACGAATTCTGTTGGAATTTTCTGCTATTCTTCTAGCAAAACCACCTTCAAGGAGTCCTTGCTGGTTATCGCACGTTTTCGAATCTGCGTACCTAGATATTCCCACAAATGCTCTATCGTGTTAAAGTCTGGGAATTGCGGAGGATGATCCAATTGCTTAGGTGTGCGATAGAGCAATCATTCCTTCATCAATTTGGCCGTATGTTTGGGATAATTGTCCTGTTGGAAGACCCATGATTGACTTAAGCCCAATTTCTCAACACTTGGTGGTAAATTTTCCCCTAAAATATTAAGGTAATCGTTTTTATTCATTGTGCTGTCAACACAACAGCTGATGCGGTCATACACCCCCAGTCCATAACCGAACCCCAATCGTGCTTGACCGTTTTCATAAAATTCGGCGCTTTTGACTTTCCATATTTTGGGCTGCTTTTTTAATGCAAATATTACAAAATAGTGCTTTCATCACTAAAAAGAACATTATTCCAGAATGGAAAAACCCTTATTTTAATACTTTTGGGAGTAAAGCAGTCGTCGTTTTCGGTTCTTTTCGGAAATTAGAGGTTTTTTCGATTCACTCTGCCATATAACCCACTACTATGGAGCTCCCGGCGCAGTTCAGTTCTTGCACTAACGGGAACTTATGAAAAAAGGCATGTCTTCTGCGATTTTAAATGCACTTGCCACTGGATTTTTGCGCACTTCACTAACAATTGACCGTACTTCACCTTCAGACACTCTCTTTGGTCGGCCGGTTCAAGGTCGATCTTTAACATCTCCGAACTGTTGAAATTTATCAATATTTTTTTTTTACTGTATTGTAGTGTCTGCAAACTTTTTCCGCTATCTGCCGTAATGACTTCCATTCCTGATTAAATTTCAAAACAATGTTTCGGTTTTCAATTTAACTTTGCTTTCCCATCTTTAGATGATATTGATACTTCAAACACAAAACCAACTACTTTCCTTAAGAATAAACAAAACAATGAAACATCCGTTTGAAGTAACAAAAGTCGAAATGAAAACCGAAAAATAAAACGAATGTAACAGGTAATATCTACGTTATTAGAATCCATTACAGTATGATCGTCTAGCTGTACACTTTATTTTGATGTGTACACTTAGAAACATTCAGTTTTGTACGAAGTGATTTAACACTAAAAACTAAATATGTTTAAAGAAACTGTAACTTCGGGTCAAAGTTATTATCCGATCACACTACTTTTCTACGTCATCTATAGTTAGCACCAAAAACAAAGAAAGAAAACATAACGGTACATTTGTTGTACGAACTAATCAGTAAATACTCAGGAAAGAGATGATACATTCAGTTTCGTACGATGCAATTAACTGTCGCTTCTGGTCGAGATAGGAACGTTTGAGATACGGTTTGTGTAATTTAAAATAATAGAGGTTAATTTCATTAAATTGTCAGGTAGATTGCTTGTTTGGATTTAGTTTTAAAGTAATGTTTTGACTTTTTTAGGATGGGTAAGAATATAAGTGAGGAGGTACGATCTTTAGCAATTTTTCATCGAAAAGAAGGAAAATCTTTGGCCCAAATAAGTGAGCTATTACAGCTTAAAAAATCGACAATGCAATATATTTGTAAACGGTACTTTGAAGAGGGAAGAGTAAAAAACATATGTAGTAACAAAGGCCCCAGAAAAATTACTAAATCATTATAAAAATTTGTCCTTCGTGAAATAAAAAAAAATCCCAAGCTGACTTCAGTCGAATTAAGTAAAATGCTTGCCGAATTCAACGGAGTGAATGTAAACCCAATTACCATCCGACGTACACTCAAAAACAATCGGTACTTTTCGCGGGTATGTCGTAGGAAACCATTAGTCAGTGAAGTAAACAGAAAAAAACGCCTCAATTTCGCCAAAACATACAAGGATAAACATGTTGACTACTGGAAGAATGTCATATTCGTCGATGAAAGTAAATTTCCACTCTTTCGAAAAGATTAAAAACAAGAGAAAGTGTACCGCAAGCGTAATGAAGCCTACGTAGCAAAAAATTTATCATCAACTGTAAAACACGGGGGAGAAAGCGGTTTGGTATGGGGTGTTATGGGCTGGGGAGGTGTTGGAAACTTACATTTTATTCAAGGTAATATGAATAAAACTATGTACCTTAACATCCTTAAAGAAAATCTGAAAGATTCCGCTCACAAACTGGGCATTAAGAATACATTCCACTATTACCAAGACAACGACGCCAAGCACAAAGCGCAGGACGTGCGTCTTTGGCTTTTATACAACTACTCAAAATGCCTTGAAACACCTCCACAAAGCCCAGACATAAATCCCATTGAACATTTATGGGAGCACTTAGAACGGCAAATTCGAAAAACCAAGGCAGTACGTAACAAAAAGGAGTTGCAGAGGCTCATTTTGGAGCAGTGGAATAAAATTTCCTCTGATATTACAAAAAAAAGTGGTGGAATCAATTCCAAATAGACTTGCAGCTCTAATAAAATACAAAGGATACCCGTATTAACTTAGCTATTGCCTTTTTTTCTTTCAATTGCAAACGTTGATGGAATATAAGTACGAAACTGAATGTACCCCTTTTTTATGACACTCTCTGTATTTATTTTTAGTTTACCATTTTTTAAATGTATTACAACATCCTTTCTTTGTATTCTTGGTTTTGATGTTCTATTTGAATAAATAAAAAGTTAAGACTAAAGAAAAGTTTGAAATTTTTTTCTAAATATGCATTGATTCGCAAAAATAGTCTTCGTACGAAGCTGAATATTTTTAAGTGTATAATATGAATTAATTTCTGTTATTTTGCTGTTTTTATTTTGTTATTAGCCTTTTTGTTATGTTTTGTTTGTAAAGTGCTTACGAATGAACTGCTTACAAAACGTACATAAATATTTCATAAAATGATATCAACCATTCCTTGGTATGAAATATTAAAAATGCTATGTATATAGCATAGGTGTACACTTTCTTTTGACGCTCACTGTATGTATTGCCGAACAAGAGCTGTACATGTGCATGCTGAAAGAATTTAGTCTTACTTTTTAAAGCAAAATGTCGTAACTATTAAATTCCATTCGCCAACGATTTAAATTGCGTATTCGATTTTACAAGGTTAACAGTTTGTTTTACATACAACTACATTCAAGACACGGAATAATCAACTTTACACTTGAGAAGTTGAGTGAGAATAAACACCAGACGAAGAGATCCATCGAAAGTATAAAAAATGAAGGAACTTTAAAGTAAATCCTTCAATGATCGGTGCATCGTTTCTAATTAGTTGCCCGTAGCTGTATACTTCAACAAGAAGTTGAAGTACACGCGCCTACAGTGTTATCGAATGCATGGTCATATACATTTTTCCAATTTTTGATATAAACTCAAGGTCACCGGTTATACCAATCACCAATGCGAGTTTGAACCCTCAACCCATTCCTCTGTGCGCTTGGACACATAATGGCACTTCAAATATTTTGTCATTCAATTTTAATTTCATGTGAAATTTGGATGCTTTGGATAAGCTTGGTTTCAATTTTATTTCGATCAGAAACTGGATTTCTTGTCGTAATAAGTTTTCTTACACGCCGAAAGGAACAAAATTCGGTTTCGCATATCTGAAAATTTCACAAGTAATTTAACTCTCATTTAGCAACAATCTTACATTTTTTACAACACTTCACAAATGCGCAAGTGCAAAATCAACAATTCCGAAAATGTGAATTAAGCTTTCAGTCAATACGAAAGTCAACGAATTTTCGTTTGCCAAACGAAACGCACAGAGTTCTCCTAATAAATATTCAAATTTAAATCGAACACAGAGGGGATCCTGCTTTCACATTAGTGCCTGACCTTCATCTTAATTTCAAAGGGGAACTGAAGTATTTGTAACTGTAGGTGGCATTGCGGGCAACTTAAAGGAACTTATTTGGTGGAACTTGGTTGCCAGAAAGTGGGTTATGAAACTATTTATTAATTATTTCGGGGCAAGAACATTCGTCTGTTGTTTCTTTTCTGTGTTAGAATTATCTACATCCTTCATCCCTATCACTCGTCTATTCCTAATGACTATGGATAGTTGCCACTCTTTGTCAAAACTTGACTTTATTTCTATTAGATGATACTGCGGCTTTAAGTGTTAAATTTAAAATTAACGGCAGCAAATTCAGTTGAGCACGTACACCTCTTTATTAATTTAACAGAATTTCCCGGAAATATTCTGCTTCAGCGACTGGTTAGAGAATTTGATAATCAGTACAGACTCACACCAAACTTCAACCATCTCACACCACCACAAAGCTTTCCCTGCACATAATCCACCATCGAACAAAAAAAAAAGCTCTAAGTGGTAAATATAGAACATGGGATGTTGTCTAAGCTAAGTTGTTTCAGTTGCGGGACAAAACTTTCTGCGGAAAAAAATGTTAAGTGTTGCGTGCATGCTAAGATTACATGGACATTGGTGAGAGTTGTTGTAAGCTATTGCCGGAAAAATGCAGCAATCAAGGAAATTATAGACAATCGTGAGAGACATATCATTAAATATTGTCTGAATATTTGAATACCTTGTAACGAAGAATTGTTCAAGCGTAAAGGGACGGGTTTTCCTGCAGCAGTGTCAAATTAAGACTAAGAGTTGATACAATAGAGAAACCTGTTCAACGCCAAACCCCACATTTGGAACTAAAATAATGCATCGTTATTTTGTATTCTTTTTCCAATTTTAACCTAAGTGTCATAATCTTATTTTACTGACAAGTGTCAAAAATACTACTAGAAAAAAAAGTGCTTAATACCGTCAACAGTAAGTTGACGTTCAATTGAAGGGTCAAAAGTGATTGAGACAAAAGATCCATTCGAATTTGAAATTTGAACAAGAACGTAACGTATTATTGAAAATTTAGTTGCATTCAACATCTGTGTATGGTGATTGGAACATGGAAAACCTTGCCCACGTCCAAGAACACCCACACCCCCTCCGGCGGCATTTTCAGACAATCTTATTCCATTTCTGCAACATTATGATTCACTTAAGCCAGTTCGTTTTGTTAACTTATTTCTACAGATTTGTTTACTACGTTGAGCTGTGTGCACTCTTGTCACCCTGATGTGGGTTTTGCAAGTAGACGCATCTAGACCTTATCTCATGATGATTGCACCCATATGGGAGAACAAAACAGAACGTTAAATAAATCAATTTTAAAACCGAACCCGGATTTTAAATTACATCCAATCAATGATAAACAATCACCAACATCTCTCCGCTCTCAAGCGCATTTGTCGTAAGAAGGGATCACTGGAGGATTACTACTGGTTGCACGCAGTTGCAGTAGTTATTGAAGGGTGCCGTGTCTTATCTGGTTTCTGATTGCAGTGGTTTTTGAGAGGGGAAAGGCTGCACACCCTCTTTGTTTGATACCATCATCTTAAATGATTTATAAATTAAAAATCCACGACCCTGCTTAACCCAAAACCAAAGATCATCAGTAAATCGAAGTCGAAGAATATGTTGAAGGAGCTGGGAAATGAGATTATTTTCGACGCCAATGATGAATGTGTTTAACGGGCAGACAGACGGTGGCGAGCCCACACACTAAAACACACACGAAGTCACTGTGATCTCCAAATAGAGGCAAAGAGATTAAATTTTATATGTTTGAGAGCCTTTATGTTCATTAACCCGCCACTTTTATCAAAGATGATCTTGGAAGAACCATCCTCGTGAAACTGTGATACAAAACGTTAGCGTTTAATCACTCGTCCACTTTAAACTTCAAGAATCAGATTCCTTGGCTTGTTTTGATTTCTCGAGTTCATCGGCTTAATCCTTGGCAAAAATCCAATTACTGGCCCGAAAGTTTTCGGCACATTCCAGGATCCGAAGAACAAATTCTTATTCCTCAGACTTTGTCACTCTTCAGCTGAGGATTATGCTTCGATTTAGACATTCAAAGAATGTTTTCAATAAAAATGATAAGAGGACCTCGTATGCCACGGACGACGCTAATCGAGCAAAGGAGGAATTCCATGCTGTCAACATTTGGACTGTAAATGATACATTTGCTTTCCAGCGATGCTCCGGTCACTATTAAAATATTTGTGAAGATTTGTTTTGGGGGAAAAAGTGAATCATTTCTCCTCCCAAGTCCTTCTTGTTCTTATAATTCATTAAATAGAATGATTCATGACTTCTCTGATTGTGGAGAGACACAATTTCGTGTTTCGTTCAGGAATTCGGAGTGTGTTCCCATCTGTTCCAATCATTTCGTGTTATTTATTACTTGACCGTGAGATTGCTCTGAGTGAGCGCTGCACTCTTAAGTGGTTTGTTCGATTCTCGTTCACAAATTTTAAAGGTTAGGATCTAACTGGCAGTGTCCGGTCTGTCGCTGAAATAAGCAACGTATGCAGGAATAAGACAAGCACGAAAGCTGTCAGAGGATAGCGGAGTCAGTAACCATCTACTCCAAGACACACTTTTGAGACTTTTAAAACTAGGAGGCCACTTGAAAAAAATATTGAAGCTTATCTCGATTATGTTGGCATGTTGTTGTATTTCTTTATTTCAATGCTTTCAGTCAGAAATTGAAGTCATTTTATGGGGACTTGTTTCTTGTGTCCGACGTGTTACCTCTCTGTATCACTTAAACGAATAAACGAATCACAGCCGTTACATAGTAAATAAACACATCGACTTGCACAACAGAGGTCCTAGATTCGATTTTTGGACAGAAGACAGTGCGTTGCCAAATTAATAGGGACAGTCCTATTTTTTTTTTTTATCAATTTCTCCTTTGGGCACATTTGAATGCACTTTTAACTGGTTTAAGGTTTAGTAGAGTATATCGTTACTTTCGCCAGACCTCTATAACTCAAACCTTAAGTGAATTTCCAGTGTTGAAGGATTTGTTTTTTTTTTCTACAAATATTTTAATAACGCGAGAGGCGCCGAGTCCTTTATACCTGAAGTGAAATGAAATACGTAACTAGTTGTTTTAAACATAAATTTCGTAATTTTCTGCAGTCATAATTAATTGAAAGTAAGTATTATTGTATAGTAATTCATAGAAAAGTCATTTGGAGGGTATTTAAGAATAAATTATTTTTTTTTTTTTATTTTTTTTTTTTTTTTGCTTAAAGTATTTGTCGAGGGCTAGATCTGACTCCCAGGAAAAAATCGGAAATTAAAACCCTTCTCATGCATACCAATAATTCTCAAAGACAAATAGCAGAGCTAGCCGGCGTTTCTAAGTCTGCTGTTAATAAAATAAAAATAAATTTGAACCAAAATCAGCCACTTTCGTCCAAACGGAGGGGCAAATGTAAGAGAAAACGGATCACGACACCTCGGACTGATACAAAAATTCGAAATATCTGTTTGCAAAACAGGAAGAAAAGTGCTGGTCTTTTAACACTGATGGTTCAGGATTCTGGAATACCAATTTCTAAAAGAACTTTGCAGCGAAGATTAGCAGAGGAAGACCTGACAGGTCATCGGACAGCTAAGAAACCGCGGTTGACAGAGACAATGAAGAAGGAACGTCTTGCCTGGGCTCGTGAGCGTCGTTTTAAGACTGTTGAAGACTGGAGTAAGATAAGTTTAACTATCTATTTTTAGTTTTAAGTAATAAAATACGATAATCATAAAAAAATGTTATCATTTTTTCTTTTTTTAGGTGTGCTTCTCAGACGAGTCGACATTTGAGATTCTAGCTGAAAAATCCAACTTCGTCAGGCGACGCCCAGACGAGAAATATCACCCCACTTGCATTGTAGAACGAGTTAAACATCCCGTTAAAATAATGGTGTGGTCTGTCATAAGCTTGAAAGGTGTTGGGCGTCTGTACATTGTCCAGGGAACCTCCAGATGATGTGACTGGATTTATGAATCACATGATTCAAAATCACATCCGTATCACTATTTATAGTGACAACGGAAACACTGATGGAGGAAAGACCATGTGTGGCAGGATGGCGGCTAACAGACCCAGGCTTAGAGGGAACCTGACTGATAGTGACAGCTTAACCAGAGGCTATATTCTGGTGCCACGGGAGGTCAGGGGCCCTTGGAACTTCGGTTCCAGCCTGACCATTGCGGTAGGCCCCCTTGTGGGAGTTTCGTGGTGACTGTGGTTTACCACCTAACATCGCGGGTAGAGTCGAGGATAGTGTACTGTGCTGACTTGTCTAGCCCATTGTTTAAGCAAAACTAGGCAAGGCGGTTAGGGGACTATCCCTTCTCAGTGTGGAGTTGCATTCTCAACCGTGCGCTGCGACCCAAAGAGCGGAAGAGGTTTTAGGAAGGCTTCGCATCAAACCAAGGTGGGGTGATTGCCCCTCAAGCATGATCCCAGTTTGGTACTTGGGTAACTAAGGCGTTTAGTCTTGCGTTACTTACGACTCTTGGGAAAAAGGTTCCCCGTGATATAAGCCGTTAAGGCAGGTGATCACGTAAAACCAAATCCCACATCAGTCCAGGGAACCATGAGACAGGGCCAATACAAGCAAGTCCTACAAAATCACATGCTACCGCAACTCCAAGAATGGTTTCCTGATAGGGACGAATTTGTGTGTTATGCACGATTCAGTACCGTGCCATAAAGCTAGGAGTATACCCACGTTCTTGGCAGACCACAATATCCCGGTTTTACCTTGGTCTGGGAATTCTCCAGATATGAACCCCATAGAAAACTTATGGGAGATCACAAAAGCGGAAACTGCTAAAGAAGTAATTACCACCAAGGTAAAATTAATAGAAAAGCTAATAAATGTCTGGCATCAGAATCCTAAAATAAAAGAAAGTGCAAAAAAATGCATAGAAAGCATGCCAAAGCGGATTAAGGCACTCTTAGAAGCCAAAGGAAATATCACAAAAAAAAAAGTTCTGAATACATTTAATTCTTATTTTAGTGTTTCAAATTATATATTTTATTCTTTATATAACTTCTAAGATATGTATTTAATATTATTAAACATAGTTACAACTTGAAACTAAGTGTTTAATTAGTTATGGACCAATCATGTCTAAAATATCTTTATTTCATGACTGTCCCTATTAATTTGGCAACCCACTGTAAACGAACATTTATTTTATTGGGTGAAGAAACATCACTCAAACGATACGAAACCCTAAGGAAGTGTTCATTTTTGAAACGATACATTACAGGCGAGGGGAAGTGAATTACATAGAGCCTGTCCAGACGTGTTGTGCTCACAACGCTGTAGCGGCAGTTTCACAACAAATTCGGTGGGAAAGAAAGAGAGCAGATCCTCGTGATGTAAATTGAATTATCTGCGTTTCTCAATTCGCTTCGATTTTGTCATTATTTTCTTGTCGTCAAGGTGGAAGATACTATTTGTTTTGCACTGTTTTCTCTTGCATTCTTTTCTCTTCCCTTTTGGGCAGGGATAATACACTTACTGCAATGCATATTACATTTTCACATATTATTTTATTGTTTCCATGAATGTCAATGGAAAATATGAAAGAAATAATAAAAAAAATAAATCATAGCGTCCGCTCTAAGCTGCAACCGACACAAGTGAAAAATGTTTCAATTTTATTGTTCCGCAAAATAAAATGGAAAAGTGGGAGTGGATAGTTACAATAGGTCTGTTCCAATTGCTCTGAATTGCTACGAATGTCTTCGAAACTCGCCGAAAAATTACCAAAGGGTGTTCCATTTCCTGATTTTTTCGTAAAAGAAAGAGCTTATAAAAGATTAAAATATTTGCTTTCCCTACGAATTTCTGCCGAAGATAAATCTGTGGGCAGCAGATGACTGTCAATGTAAAGAAAGAAAAAAATCCTTTGACATTTCATGTATATAATAGATGTTTACATTTAATTGTGCGAATTTCTACGAAAAGTCGTTTCACAAGTTTTGGCATAATTACTCTCTCCAAAGAGATTTTACCAAAAGAACTCAACTACGAATTGCTGTACACAAATGATTTAAAACAGACCTGTTATGGACTTTCTGTTAGCAGCGCCCATTACATGTCAGTCCCGGGACTTATTAAGTGAAAAGTTCAAATTGCGAACCAATGACAAATTGATCTTATGAAGACAATAAGAATGTGTGGACACGAAATGTTGTGGGACCAACGTTGTGGGAACATTACGCCTGGACAAGCACATACGAGACTTTCCAACGCAAGCCATCATTATCAGTGATCAGTGAACGACCAAAAACAACTTCAAATCATTTATGAATGTCAAATAATCCTAATACTTAAAAATTTAGTAAGATGGAAAGGAAATTGGGTACATTGGGCTACTGGAACGTTATGAAATGGAACATCCGATCCTCTACAGTGCATAGCTCTATCGTTTAAATGAAGGAATCAAGAATGTGCAATCAAAAGTAGCCAACTAAAAGATCCGTATTATTGTTGTACTTTGTGTCGGAAGCATAGAGCGTGTCTTCCCCGCATAAATAACATTCAATTTTTTCGACGTACAAGACAAAGTTCTTGAACCGATGGTAAAAACTCTGGTCTTCACAAAAACCCCTTGGGTTTGTTTCTTTCCCTTGCGTCAAGTGCGTTTCATCGTCTCTGGGAAAGACGACGTGCGGAACACCTTGTAAACGCGACATTTCTGTTGGACACGGAAGACCTGCCTACTCACCCGATCGGCGAAGGGGTTCCACACCAGCAATCCCTTAAACAACACACTCTTTCCCCCGGGAAGGCAGATCTTCTGGAACCAGTAAAAATTCCGCGTAACTAAAGGTGCAAGTCTTTTTGACGAACAAGAACAAAGTGTAGAAGCGTGATCACGGCAGAGCTTGGCCAGCACCCTCTGCTCCGGTCATTGCAAACCCTGATGCTTAACAATTGACCGACCAAAGAGTTGCGAAACCTCACTCCGCAAAGTTTTTCGCTTAAACTACACTTAAACTTCCCGCCGATGGAATTTTAAAGCTTAACGGAGGTTGCCAAAATATCTTAGTTAATGGCGATTGACCGCAGTGTCGTAGTGGGTAGATTGCGACGCTCACACGCCGAAGGGTCTAGGTTCGATTACCGGCTGAATACCTCGAATTTTTCACGACACCACCTCCATCAAGCTGCTGACAACACTCAAAAAGTAATCACAGTCTAAGAAAAAGCTTCTTAAACTTCGCCGTTCGGAGTCGGCAAAAATTTGTAGGTCCCTTCTACTCGTGAGAGAACAGTAGCGCGTACAACACGACTAGTTGATGAGCAAGCTAGGTCCTGTTCCCCCTGTGGACTGTCGCGCCAACAATTATTATTATTGCCACTGGCCAGTGCTGAATTGAAATTGATTTTCAAGAGACACTTTGTTTTCGAAAAAGTTTAAGCTTTGATGTTTCCAAGCCACTGTGGCGTAATGGGCACAATGCGACGCTCACTTGCTGAAGGTCTCACGTTCGAAAATTGGACTGATCGCATTGCATTTTGCACGTCACTCACTCTTTGGAACTGCTGACAACACTTAATGAATATTACCTGTCTGCGAAAAAAATGGAAAAACTTCTTATACTTTGCCGTTCGGAATCGGCAAAAAACTGACGTTCAGTGAAAGAACAGTGGTGGGCATAACACGAGTAGCTAGTGAGCAAGCTAAGCTCTGGTCACCATATGGTCTGTCGGGGTGTCCAATATTTAACTCGTATACCTTGTCAAGCGGTTTCCCGCCTGGACTGGACAGATTGATTTTTGCTGTAGCCATGACAATAAGGATAGACAAGTGAACAGAACAAATTCTTTAAAATTGATCCTTCCCCTTCCAAGAATAGCTTTTTTGAAGTAATTGAAGAATGAACACTCATGTGTCCAAAGTTCTAAAAATTTTAACTACCGAATCGTTTCCCGTCCCTTTCCTGATTTCCGAATGAAAGAAGATGCCTCCAATAATTACCTGTGTTCATTAAACTCCACCGCACAATGTGCACTGGCGCAAGATCCAACCAAACACAAGACGGCGATTCAAGGCTTTTGCCCTTTAATGCAGTTACTTCAAATTACATGCACTTGAATTGAAAGCAAGCAATTAGCTCAACAGTATGCGATTATCTCTATCGATTACATGAGAAAGATGTTCATGCAGTCCGCACCAACTGCTTGCCGTGCAAAATCCCACCTGCATTGAAATGAAGTATTCATTCTGACCTCAGACAAATCTCAAGTTACCTGGCGAAGGGTTACGAGCTGAGTTGTAAGTCCCTTCACACTTTGGCTTCAAAAATCAATAATACCTTAGGCAATTGAAG
The DNA here is from genome assembly GCA_955652365.1 of Eristalinus aeneus. Lineage (NCBI taxonomy): Eukaryota > Metazoa > Arthropoda > Insecta > Diptera > Syrphidae > Eristalinus > Eristalinus aeneus. Next base: position 23,610,499 of record OY019130.1, read on the forward strand.
TTCACTTTTGAATGCATTTCAATGCGGGATGAGGTCTTCTCCTGTAGTTCGATGTCCACCTCTTCCTGGAGCTATAAATCTGCTATAGATTGTGATCGTTTCGTGAAATAAATGCAAAAGAAACGTGTCCTGTTGTTTAGTTTTTATGACGTATGATAATGGCACATCGGCTGACGGTGTCCATATTAAATGGATTAGCACACAAAACGACGACGGCGACGACGACAAGAAGTAGTCGCTGGTGCCACATGGGTTTTTGTTCGCTTCGTGATTATTCGCGAAACGTGCAAATATGAATCGATAATGTGTTTATATGTTAAGCACACACAATCTTTTGTGTTACGTGGTTTTTGGAAGCACTCAAGGAAACTTAGCCTAATCAAGGATGCATTAGATGCTGGTGTTGGTTATGAGGGACACTGGGAAACAAGGCGCAGCCCTTCAAGTTATACCTTAAATCAACTCATCCAAGTCGTTCATCACTGACAGTAACGGAAGTTACTTTTGTTTGTTCGCCCACCAAGTTTATGCGCTTAAGAGCAAGGAAAAATGTGCCCCCTGGCGGCTTTCTTTGTGTGTGATATAATACATACAATGTGAGGCTCTCGAGACTGTCTAGACGAATCGTTTCCACACCAGGAATTTACAGATAAGACATGCACTGTACAATATTCGTTGAATTTTTAGGACAAGCCGTTGAAAAAATGTGTGTATGTGTGGGTACATTTAATTGGGACAAAACACATTAATTACATAGATGAAATGAAACTGACTTATCTACCTCGGGAGTATTTGGAAGGTAATCAATTACTCGTACGATGGCTCGTCGTTTATTCTTTGCTTCTTTTCAGTACGTTAATCTTCTCAGTGTTTGTTTGATTTCAGTCAGAACATTTCAGGAAGTGACTTAATTGCGGTTTTTCTGGCGCGCTTCTTACAACAAACTTTACACAAGTTTTGATTTATTAGAGAGCTGAATCCTCATTGGAAAACGAGGAAGGTGGTTCAAAATCCTTCACAGCTGTGAGTAAACAAACCAACTTTCACAACAGATGTTCTAGATTAGATTTCTGGACTGTACGTTGACTTCGCATCGCTACCAACAACTTCATTAACTTTTGCATTTTGGGAGAGGGGCTTTCAAATTCTTTACATACTCTGCAAATAGCTGAAGTCTCCTTTTTAATTCATACCATAAGAGCTGAGGTCTTCTTCCGTAAAGTTGTCCCTCAATGTTTTACTAGAAATTCTGAGATTAAAAATATATGTTTATATGTATGTGGATTTTCTCTTCATCACCAGATGAACTATGGTTATGGCAAGTGGGTTGTATTACAGCAATCAGTCAGTCAGTTAACACCAGAATGAGGTGACACGCTACAAGGTCCTCATCCGATCAATCATTGCAAATGGGTGCCCTGAGTGAATCAACATGAGTCCTTTCCACATGGAAAAGCTTAGGGTTTTCGAAAGGTGGTGCCTGTTTTCGTTTCTATCGAACACCAGACCCTCATGGCCAGAAAATTTACCCTAAAGAGGTTCTTTACAATGAGACAATCCTTATGAGGATGGATAATTTTTTATTCGGTTGGAGCCAACCTGACCAATCTTTGGCGCTTACTGCCCTCCTAAAATGTACCACGAAGGGGCATATCTTAACGGCTTTACTTCGCTCGAAACTTTCTTCTATCTGGATGCAAAAGACCTTAGGCGAGTTAGGGAAGGCTGCCCTGAAGCTTTAGACTAAGAAAGGCATTTCATTACTGGTTGTTAAACGAAAACCAACTTTAGATGCCGCAAACTTCTTAATGTGGATGCCGTGGTGTAGTGGGTAAAGTGCAACACTCACACGCTGAAGGTCCAGGTTCGATTCCCGGCTAAACATCTCGAATTTTTCACGGCACCACCTCTTTCGAGCTGCTGACAACACTCAAAGAGTTAATAATAATTGTTGGCGCTACAGTCCAAAGGGGGACCAGGGCCTAGCTTGCTCATCAACGCTAGTGTTCTCTCACGAGTAGAAGGGACCTACAGTTTTTTGCCGATTCCGAAAATATAGAAAAATATTAGAAAAATTGGTGTTGAACTGGGAGTCGAACCTAGACCCTTCGGCGTGTGAGCGTCGCACTCTACCCACTACGCCAGGGCGACCACACTCAAAGAGTTATAACTGTTTAAAAAAGGTTTTCAAATTTCGCCGTTGGGAATCGGCAAAAAACTGTAGGTCCCTTTTACTCATGAGAGAACAGTAGCGCGCACAACACGAGTAGTTGATGAGCAAACTAGACCCTGACCCCTCTGTGGACTGTGGCGCAAAGCGCACGTTGGTTTACAACGAGTAAAACGATTGATTTATTTATCATGCAACGTGTTTATTTTATCATATTTTGATTTGTTTCTGTGTCATTTTTATGAAAAACTACAGGAGAACTTGTTTATAATCGCTAAAAAAACTATCATGTCCCCTCAGAAGGGACTGAGTGATATGCAAGACTTATGTTGTCCCCTCAAAGGGAAAAGGGGACCACAGTGCAATGGTTAAATTTATAAGACGAGCAAAACACTTAAACTGAAAGCAAATTTATCATAGAATGTCTGATGGTGTCAACTGATTGATAAAAGACATCTGACCATTTAGTCTTCAACAAAAAGACTTAGTATACGAATCTTTTGCGAAATTTCAAAGTCATCAATTGACGTTATCTGCTCTGTGTTTGGATGGTGTAACTTCCGAAAGAGGTAAAGAAGACTCCCTAAAAGTGAATACTTCTAATAGAATCGTTACATGTCCTCTAATGTTCGTTATACCAGGTATACCGGTTTTTTATTTTTTATTTTTTGTTTTTTTAAACACTAATTATTAATGGGAAAGTAAAAGCATTTTATTCAAAGTATTGGCCATTGTTTTCTACACATTTTGACCACCTTACTGGAAATTTGTGAATACCACGCCAATAAAATTGTTCGTCTTTCAAAGCAAACCAATCAGACACCCAATTTTCGACCTCCTCGTAGGAATCAAAGTCCTGCTCAGCCAATGCGTGTCCCATCGATGAAAGCAAATGGTAGTCGGAAGGAGTCATTGGTGAATACGGCGGGTGGGGTTGCTGCTCCCAACCAAGCGTTTCAATTGCATCCTGAACCGGTTTTGCTTTGCGTGCAGGTGCATTGTCATGGAGCAAAATTAACTTACTGTGTCTTCTGGCCCATTCTGGTTGTTTCTCTATCAATGTATGGTTCAAATTGATCATTTGTTGTCGGTAGCGATCAGTATTTACGGTTTCACCAGGTTTTAGGTGCTCGTGGTACAGCACACATTTCTGGTCCCACCAAACACACAGCATTGTATTCTTGCCGAATCGATCTGGTTTTGCAGTCGATGGTTGTAGCACCCATGATTTTTTCCGTTTATGATTCTTAAAATAAATTAATTTTTTTGTCTTTGAAGCAAAATTTCACAAGTGTTTTTGCGGTTTTCCATTTGTCTTTCATTCAATTCATGCGGCACCCATTTTCCACACTTTTGGATCTTTCCCATAGCTTTTAAACGGTCAGAAATTGTTTGTTGTGCAACATTGCTGCCATTTGCTTTTGACTCAAAGTGTCATCTCCATCCAATATTGATTGCAATTCGGTGTCTTCAAACATTTTTGGTGATTCTTCATTTCCCACATCAAAATCATTATTTCTGAACCCTTGAAACGATCTTTTGCGTGTTGCTTCTGACAGAGCATGATCACCATATGCCTCGCCAAGCATTCGATGCGACTCTGCAGCACTTTTCTTTAAATGAAAATAAAAAATTAATGCTTCCTGCAAATCATCACTTTCTGGTACAAATTTCGACATTTTTAACAAGATGAAAAAATATGATGTTGCCTGTTCAATGACTTAAGCCATTGGTGTAACTAAATATTTTTCACATATGTCATAGCAAACAAACAAAAAAAAAATAAGGGCTCGTTCACAACAAATGTTCCCTCCCTATCAAGACATTTGTATCTTGACGATCACTTCGGACCGATATAACTGGTAGTTCAGGTGTGTGAGTTTAAAAAAAAAAACACATTGTTCAACCAAGCACTTACTATGCCCCTATCTACACCGCAATCGGAAGTGCCTTCTGAATTAGTTCTTCAAATGAAACCAATTTGTCATTGACATTGTCTTTACAGTCACAAAAGTTTGTGTCTGCAAGCGAATGTATCAGTTTTACTTTATCTCCGTGGATGATACACACACTTTTAGTCTATTTCCAGATAATGCGACGACTCACTTCGTTAATCATCTAATTCATTCCAATCTTCTTCTAAGATTATTTTTGTTTAAAAAAAATAACGCGTGCTTTCAGCGTTTTATGTCTTTTCCAGTCAAGGGAAACAAAAAATTGTTTTCCAGCTGAGTCACTAATAACTGACCCTCTTAACAATTATCGGCGGCGACGCCACAATACTTTATTAAACTTTGTTTATTTTCATTCGTGAATGTAAACAAACGCAGGGTGTAACCAAAACGCCCGTGCCCAATTGTTTTTAAAGGCGATGAGAAGATAAGCAGGCAATGTTTTTTTTTTGGAGCCACGCAAAAACACATATGCGATTCAATTGCCTTCTTTCAATGAGTTGTGTGTGAAGAAAGGGCATCAAACTGTCTCAGACTAGACTACAGTATACGTTAAGTTGACTTTGGATTACAGATATTGATTTGAATATTTTTGCGATGTAGTTAATATTCCAAACTGTGTCTACGCAAAAAATACTTTTGTGATTGCCTTTACCGGAATGAAATCAGAACTTTTTTATGGATTTGTTTATCTTAAAGAAAAAGTACTTAGTCCTTATCTTTAATATGTGCCAAACTACAAACACTCATAAATGCAGCTATTGTTTTATATGTATCATAAGTTGGAGCCCTTCTACAAATGTTTAGTGGAGGCATTGATCAGAGTTTTCGGCGAAACTGTGTGAAATGAACAAAACAAAGCAGCCAACTGTACAAAGAGTATATAGTGAATATTTCTACTAGAAAGGAATGGAAGATTAATCGTTGATTCTACGGAACAAGTGCGTGTAGTGAAGGTCACCACGGCTGCGAGCTTCGATTGAATCAATATATGAGGCAATTAAAACTTCTTTTGTTTGCAACGGGCTGGATTATTAGAAACTGAATGACGTTATATAAAGCATTATTTATTTTTTCTTAAATTTCTGATTTTATGTACGTGTCATTTGTTTAATGAATGTTTTTAGAGGTTTTTCCTTCTAATCATCAGAGATATATTAAATATGTTAATTATTAAGGATACGTTTTATTAATCTACGCATGTAAGAATAATATAAAAATCAAACCTTTGTAACCCAATACTGTAAACAACTTGATGCCACAATAAAATTAATTCGTTGCTTACTGAAATTTCCAACTATCTAGTAAATTTTTTTCAGCCCAGGATTCCTCCATTATGTCCTCTCTTTCGTGAGGATGCCATCAATCACATAAATTGGACCAACGCCATTCCACGAGAAGCATCCCGATACATTGATCGATCCTCCACTATACTTAACGATAGGCGAGGTGTATTTTGAATCGAATTCGCGTTGTTTGGGTTTTCTTACGAATCGCCTACCGTCTGGTCCCATACGGTTTATTATAGTTTTGTCGCTCCATAATAAAAATTCCCATTGTTCTGTTGTCCAATCCAAGTGTTGCTGAGCAAACTCAAGACATTTCTACCATTGGACGCTGGTAACCATTGGGTTCCTTCGCGCTTCACGACCACGAAGTCCAGCTTCGATTAATCGCCTCGTAATAGTACAGACAGATTTTGTTGAGTTTATTCCATTTTCCAATTCTCGTTGAATATCCCTTGCACTTTTTTAGGAGTGTTTTTATTGTCGTAGGTCCCATATCGCTCAAAATGCTGTATTGCGTTAAATTCTTTGTTTTTGAGCAGTTTTAAGGATCAGAAATTTCTCTATACGACATTCTAGACCTTCTTAACTCAAAAATAACTACGAGGGTTGCCTTTTATATTTCGGTATTAGAGAACAAAAACAAATATTAATCATCGAAAATAGCTTTATTGTTGTTCAAAATATTCCCCATTGAGATTTATACACTTTTGCATGCGTTTGAACCAATTGTCGAAGCACTTTTGCCACTCTGATCGAGGTATCTCCAAAACATGCATTCTGGGTGCATCAACCGCTTCTTCAGGTGTCGAAAAGCGTTGACCTCTGATTTTATTTTTTTTATATAAAAATAATAATTGTTGGCGCTACAGTCCAAAAAAGGGAAACCAGGGCCTAGCTTGCTCATCAACTGATCGCGTTGTGCTCGCTACTGTTGTCTTACGAGCAGAAGGGACTTACAGTTTTTGCCGACCCCGAACGGCGAAATTTAAGAAGCTTTCTTAGACAGTAATTGTCTCTTTGAGTGTTGTCAGCGGCTCAAAAGAGATGGCGCTGTGAAAAATTCGAAAAATTGGTGTTGAACTGGAAATCGAACCTACACCCTTCGGCGTGTGAGCATTGCACTCTACCCACTACGCCACGGTGACCACCTTATTTTTTTACATACGGGAATAAACAGATTTCATTCGGTGCCAAGTCAGGACTATACGGCGGATGACTCATCAAATCAATGTTTTGAGTGCTCAAAAATGCAGTTGTTTGAGAGCTCGCCTTGTCGTGGTGAAGAGTGTTCCGTCTTCGGCGGTTGGTTTTCCTGATTTCTTGGAAGACAACTGGCGAACAAATGGTTGTGTACCACTCAGAATTGACTGTTCTGCGTTGTTCCAGTGGTACGGTTGCGACATTTTCAGTTTTTCCGACTATTTGCTTGGAAGTGCTTCGTGCGCGAACAATTTTTGTTGGATTTGGCTTAATTTGAAACAACCATACAGTCGACTGGTGTTTACATTCGGGCTCATACGCGTTATATCCACGATTCATCACCTGTCACGATGTCATAGGCGTGTTTTGAAACACCGCGATCGTATTTTTGGAGTATTGCTTTCGACCAATCGACACAAGCCTTTCTTTGAGGGATTGACAAATTGTGTGGGATACAACCCGAACAAATTTTTTTGACGATCAAATGTTCATGCAATTTAGAATGTATGCTGGTCCCACTAAGTCCTAAGGTTGTCTCTATCTCACGATAGGTCACATGACGATCTTGCAATATCAGTTGCCGCACAGCATCAAAGGTTTCCGGAACAACAACTGATTTTGGACGACCCTTACGAAATTCGTGTTGGAGTGAAGTACGACCTCGGTTCTCGGTTGAATTCACCATACCATCGGTAAACACTGATCCTTGATGGAGCTTCATTGTCAAAAATTGAACTAAGTTCATCGATGTAAAGTTGTTGAGTTAATCCACGTCGAAAGTTCTTAAAAAATAATCGCACGAAAATTTTCACGATTTAATTCCATTTTTTAGGCGAGATGAATCTTTTAAGTTACTGTAAGCAACACAAATAGCACTCGTATGTCAAAACGTTCTGAGTACGTACAACCTCAGAAATGGCAAACTGTACGATAGAGCAACAAAAGGGAACCTATAGTTTTTTGCTAATTTGGAACGTCGAAATTTGACAAACTTTTTCGTCGAAAAAAAAAATTCCCTTTGAAACACCCCTTTTGGCACCAATTCGATGGAGATTGTGCCATGAAAAATTGTAGGGCATTCAGTGCTCAGTGGTCAAGCTTTAATTTTCCGCTTGTGAGCTTTGCATCAAGTCACAATACTCTCATTATACACGTATCAATCTTCGTGCAAAAGAATACAACAAAGATTACAAAAATTTGTTTCCTAATGTAAAAGGTATTTGATTTAAAAGTAAACATTAAATTTCAATGTAAAAACAGTCCTGAGTCATCCTCCAGTTCCCAAATGTCAATCCTTTTCTAATTTTCTATTACCCGTTAAAGCCTAAATCGCAGTTCCGTTAGTCTTGTTTTCTTTCAGTTTCATTTTTAGCGTCAATCTCGTTCAATGTTTCTTAAGTTTGATTCGCACCTCACTTAAAGGGAATGTTCACATATTTAATAAGGATTTACTACAAACCCCAATAGCAAAATCCGGCACACTTAATAAACCTTTTTTGGGGCAAACTTCAAGGGTTTGAATATAACTTAAATAATGTAAAGAACGTACCTGCCTCAATATGTTTCATTGGCAGCAGTTACATTTAGAGTAATTTATTTTCTTGTCATTTAAACATTCCCCGCCCTGTGCAACCTAGACATTTTCGGTGTACATTACTGACACATTCTTTACTCAAAAGTCGCAAAAAAGCTCATTAAAAACAAAATAACTCATGAAAACCTTTTACGAGGCTTTAATTGATCCATAAAGCCGCGAAGCACACACCAAATGAAAACGAAATTGCTCACGTAATATATGAATAATTTCCGAATTGTCTCTTGGTATTGTTTTTTGTCCAATAAACTCAGTTAAGTACAACGATTGTCGGTTTTGCACGTGGAATGTGAGGTCCCTTAACAGACCACGTACAACCGAAGAACTTGCAGGGGCCCTTGATTGCTACAAGGCAGACATTACCGCCATCCAGGAAGTGCGATGGGATGGGCCTGGCATAAAAACGATGAAGAACTGCGATATCTACTACAGCGATTGCTATAGAGAGAGAAGGCAGCGCTTATTCGGTTGCGGATTTGTTGTTCGAGGCAGACTTAAGCAAAAAGTCTTGAGCTACGACCCCGTCAGCGAACGCCTCATGACGATCCGTATCAAGGCTAAATTCGGGAACATCAGCCTAATTTGCGCTCACGCCCCAACAGAGGAAAAGGATGACAACATCAAGGATGACTTCTATGATCTCCTAGAAAGAACATACGATCGATGCCCCAGCTACGACACCAAGATCGTTCTAGAAGATTTCAACGCTCAGCTGGAAAAGGAGGACATCTTTGCTGGAGTTATCGGTGAACACAGACTGCACGGCAACACATCCGGAAACGGACTCAAGCTGTTGGACTTCGCCTTGGGGTGGAACCTTTCTATGGCTAGCACGCGGTTCCCACACCTGGACATTCACAAAGACCTGGCGATCTCTTGATCAATCAACCGTCAACCAGATTAATCACGTTGCGGTCGAAGTCAGACACTCCTTCAGTATTCTCGATGTACGAACCTTCCGAGGTGCAAATATCGACTCGGATCATCACCTTGTTGTAGCCAAGGTAAGAACCCGAATATCGAGTGAGCACCGGAGGCGAGACAAGCCAAAACGGTTTGACGTCGAAAAGCTACAATCGCAGCCGATTGCTGGGAACTTTACCAACCGAGTCTCCCTGAAACTCGCTCAGAGTTCGACGCTGCCTGCACTAAGCATAGAAGAAGAATGGAAACGTTGCCAAGAAGCCATCAAAGATGCTGCCACTGATGTGCTGGGTTTCACGTCACCACCCAGAAGGAACCCATAGTTTGACGACGAGTGCAGACAAGCGCACGCAGCTAAACAAGATGCCTACGGACAATGAGTGGGTATTGAGCGTTGTGAGCAACTTACAAAAAAGTGGCAGTGTGAACAAATTAATAGAAAAGAACCTCTTTCCTCAAACGGAGGAGGCATCCACTACCCCACAGGAGCCACTATAAGATTTTATGGGAAAGTCACCATTTCATCCGTATAGAGCTTCTGGGATGACGAAATGGTTGAACTGTGATTCGCAAACATCTGCGAAAATCTACAGAATTAAGAGAGATCCACAAAGATCAAAACAAATGAAGATTTAAATGTGGAATGTTAGGGCTTTGTCTTTAATTCATCAGAACTTTCGGGGTATCAAGTGTTCTTTACCATTTGTCTTAAATAGAGATGTAGAAATAAGATGGACAATTGTGTCTTATATTCGTATATAAAGGGTGATTTTTTAGCTATTATCTATTTGGCACCACTAATTTAAACAGCTGGCACACGTTTCGTGTTTTGTTTCACTGTCAAACATTGGTCTATAATTTAACCATAATTCGTCTTACAAACGAACAACACTTGCAAATTATTGAATTTTATTATCAAAATACGTGCTCTATTTAGAAAGTTCATCGCACGCTTCTTTCATTTTAGGGCCAAAAATGGACGAAGCTCATTTTTTGCTCAATGGGTACGTCAATAAGCAGAATTGTCGATTTTGGAGTGAATATCAGCCAGAAGCATTGCAAGAGCTACCAATGAATCCAGAAAAAGTCACAGTTTGGTGCGGTCTATGGGCTAATGGCATCATTGGACCGTACTTCAAAGATGATGCGAATCGTAACGTAACTGTGAATGGTGAGCGCTGCCGTAAGACGATTTCCAATTTTTTTTTGGCCCAAATGCAAGAGTTTGACTTGCATGACATGTGGTTTCATCAAGACGAGTTCGTTGAGTATCTTATTTCACGTTCGGGACCAGTCAATTGGCCGCCTAGATCGTGCTATTCAACGCCTTTAGACTATTTGTTATGTGGCTATGTTAAAGTTCAAGTCTCAAGTCCCGCTTTAATTGACGTATTGGGAGACAATGTTGAAACATTTATTCGTGAGATACCGGCCAAAATGTTGGAAAGAGTATGCCAAAATTGGACTAAGCGGATGGACCATTTGAGGCGCAGTCAAGGTCAACATTAACATGAAATAATCTTCAAACATTAAGTTATATGGACCATACTATACGAATAAAGATTTCATGCATTTTTTTGAATTTTGTGTTTTATTTTAAATTTTCCCATAGCCTTTAAAAAATCACCCTTCATTTACTTATTTTTTATTTGTTGACGTAAATAATATATAGAGGGCCAGGTTTCTAAAGGTTTGAAAATAAGATTAATCTCCCGAAAAAAATATAGCACATATCAAAGCGGAGTATAAGCCCTTATGGCGCATTTGAAATATTTCACATTATCCCCAAATTCACAGCAACCTGTAAAGAGAATGAAAGTTTCGATTTATTTTGCCTAACAAAACTGACACCAGGGGATGAACCAAACGCAAAGTTACGGTGCCCAAAGGCGTAAGTTGCTTAAAACTGCACGACGGTGGACATAAAAGTTGTGAGGAGTGTGTTTAAAAGCACTTGCTGAACCAAAATATCACCAAAATTGAGCAAGCTGCACGCATCCTCTTCCTCTTATCAGGCAGATGCACAATGAAGGGTCTGAGCCAGAGCAATTGCTCCCTGCCATCGGTGACAGTCCTGGGCACGCTGCTTCCAGTCATCAAAGCCAAGCTGCCTTACATCCGCGATGACTTGGTCTCTGTACCGGAGGTTCGGTCTTCCTCTCCTTCTCGAACCGGGAGGCTAGGGTTCTAAGACCCTCTTTGCTGGAGCGTTGTTGTCCATTCGCTCGATGTGGCCGAGTCAGTGCAGTCGACAAATTTTTGCCTTCCGGACTACATCCACCGCTCGTAGAGTTCGCGACTGTGTCTTCACCCCCATTCGTTTTCCTCGCAGACGGGACCATATATCCGACGTAGAATTTTTCTTTCGAAGGAAGAATCAAGTCTGCAGTTTTAGTTAATGCCAATCTTTCGGCTTTATAAAGAAGGACTAACAAAATAAGGGTTTTGTCGAGCATGACTTTTTTCTTCGAATCAGGAGTTTTGAGCCCAGTTGTTTTGACAGACCGAAGTAGCATCGGTTGCCAACTGCGATTCTACGTCGGACCTCCACTACGATGGAGTTTATGTTTGCCCTAAGGTAGACAAACTCCTTAACTACGTAGAAATTGTAGCTGTCGATTGTAATATTTTGGACTAGGTGGTGTGCTGCGGATCTTTTTTACTCAACAGAATATATTTGGTTTTGTCCTCGTTGACCTTTAGACCAGCTCGTTTCGCCTGTTCCTCAATTACCGTGAAAGCTCCCACTACGGCGCGTTGGGACCGCGTGAAATGTCGATGTCATCAGCGTATCCCAGTAACAGCTGGGCTGACTTGTAGAAGATAGTGCCTTCCGTGTTAACTTTTGCCACCGCACTATCTTTCCCTGTACCAGATTGAAGAAATCATACGACAACGCGTCTAATAATAATAATAATAATAATAATAATTGTTGGCGCTACAGTCCAAAGGGGGACCAGGGCCTAACTTGCTCATCAACTACTCGTGTTGTGCGCACTACTGTTCTGTCACGAGTAGAAGGGACCTACAGTTTTTGCCGACTCCGAACGGCGAAATTTGAGAAGCTTTCTTAGACAGTTATTACTCTTTGAGTGTTGTCAGCAGCTCGAAAGAGGTGGTGCCGTGAAATATTAGTGTTGGACTGGGAGTCGAACCTAGACCCTTCGGCGTTTGAGCGTCGCACTCTACCCACTACGCCACGGCGACCACGACAACGCATCTCCTTGCCGAAATCCGGAGAAGGTCCTGAACGGTTCAGAGATTTCTGAACCGAACTGCTGCACGCATACTCCATAGAAATGTGTTTCCTTCTGCCCAGTACTTTAATTTCGTCTTTAAAAGCTCTCCAACTTCCCTCTGTGTTCTAATAATTTCTGTTTTCCAGGTTTAAGTTTGCAATAAATTCTTATTTCCTGTTCACTTAATCGACTTGCTTGTAAGAAAATAAAATAACAAAATATGTAAGTAAGCAAATTAATCAGTGTAACCTTGTGTACAAAAACTGGAAGGAATCCACTGCGATCCAAGAAGTGTGTCGTGTTTTCTATCCCATCAATCCATCTGCCTTTCACACCTTTCTTTGCCACTTAAGTGCATTTAAATGTGCCCGGAGAGCAGCAACACCCATCAGCAGATTCCTCACTCTGAACACGTCGATAATCTATCTATAAATCTTGGCGTATTTAACTGGACTTGTAGTGAAGTAAAGGTTTCTAGAAGTGTTCTGTTCACTTTACAAATTACAGAATGTAAACATTTCAAGCAGAGAATACACACACATAAATTAAGAAGACATCAGACGGACATGAAATATGCATCTTCACATCCTTGAAGTTGTACAGGTTCTTGGAGATAATTTGCAACCATTCCTATCTCTCTCTCTGTCTCTGTCTGCTTTCTCGATTTTCGTCGGTGATGATAAAAGTACAGCTGTGTTTGATATCTTTCAGCGCTGTCAAACAACCTGCCTGGACGAGTCTTTAAGTCGCTCTTTATTAATTTGCATTTATTCCAACGGAACATTTAAGAAGATATTTGTGTGTGCAGGTAGGTATGTATTCTGTGTGCGGAATGCAAACGTCTCATTAATTCTCACTTAAGATTGAGTTTGTGTGCGAGAAATGTGAAGTTGAAGAAATGCCGCCGAATTGTGAATACATTTGTTGCGATTTCTCTTGGCTTTGCCTAGGTATTCAAATGATGATTTTGAAAGTTTGTTCGCGTTTAATTTGTGCAAGATGCATTTCTGTGTAGATACTCTGAAGGAATATTCTGACTGCAGCGTTTGGAGTACTTGAAAAATCATGCAAGTGCCAACAGTAATGTCAATTGTTCGCTCTACAGACTTTCCTAGGATTTTAACTAGACACTTTTCCTCTTTTCTAAAATTGCACAATGAGACTGCTCCATTGGCAGATACTGTATTCAGACGAGTGGAACGTATCCATATGCATGAAAGTTAACTAAAATCATTTTGTTAACGCTATCAATCATGTCGCCGCTAAAACTTGAATCTTAGATGTCCGTCCGGCTTTGCAAATGTCAGATTGAATCGAATGGAGAATTTTTTCTTCGTTTTCTTCTAATTTTGTGTTATAATGAATTGAATTCGCAAGCTCACAACAATTTGTTGAATAAATAATAAAACTGAGAACATACATAGCTACAAACTCAACTCTAAAACGTAATAATTGAATTATATTTGAACGCGATCAGCAACAACGCAGAATTCATACAACAAAAACACGATCTTGTCATCAGTTGTATCCGTGGGGTACACAAGTGGTAAGTCCCACACAAGAAAAGGTTAAATTCAGTCCGACTGAAATCCGGATCAGTGCACGACCCAGATGCTTGAAAGAATTAAGTACCAATTTCCTATTTCCGATTGCGCTCACAACTAGCGCGTATTCAATGAAAGTGAATCACAATATTTTGCATTACTCAAAATTTGTAATGCTTCCGTTCCATTTTTGAATGCATATATTGCTGAATGAGGGATGATTCAAAATAAGACGACTTACAAGGGACAACTAAAGGGTGTCCAACAAGAAAGCTAGATTTAAATTTGGCGCCATTCGAATTGTCACTGTCAATTTGACATTTGAACAATTTTTATTGTTTGTAAGTAGAAGGTATAATAATAATAATTGTTGGCGCGACAGTCCACAGGAGGACCAGGGCCTAGCCCATCAGCCCTCATGTTGTGCGCGCTACTGTTCTCTCACGAGCAAAAGGGACCTACAGTTTTTTGCCGATTCCGAACGGCGAAATTTGAGAAGCATTCTTAGACAGTTATAACTCTTTGAGTGCTGTCAGCAGCTCGAAAGAGGTGGTGCCGTGAAAAATTCGAGGTGTTCAGCCGGGAATCGAACCTAGACCAGCACGGTCCTTTTGCATTCAAATAAATTTCAGAAGAATGAGCATGAAGTGTAAGGATTAGCGTACCTTACATACAAAGAAACGAAAAATTTCACTTAAATTTGAAATTTTTATTTGCTGTAGCTTTCTGACCTGACGGACAGAATATTCTGCGATAAGAGTACTTCGATATTATCAACTCCAAATATAAGGTTGTCAAATATCTCCCTTCCGCCTTGTTATCTTTTGAACTTTCCGGCTATGTACAAAACGCTTCAGAGCTCGTATCTGGCAATATTATACATCATTTGAAAGGTCTTGACATAACCTACAAAACGACGCTATACATATTTATAGTATATAGTATGAAGACGTGTAAGCATGGAGCCCACTAAATTCGGAATTCGCGCTGTTTTAAAATTTTCCTTCGTTAAGGAAAAATCCGCTAGAGAAACGTTCCGTGAGATTATTGGTGTTTTGGAGGATGATACTCTATCACTTCGAACCGCGGAGGTATGGTTTCGACGATTCAGAGCCGGTGAAAACGACACCTTGGATAAGCCAGCCGACGGAAGACCTGTGACGACGTATATCGATCGAATCATGGGAATCATCGAGTTAGACCAACATGTGCATCTCGTGACATCGCCCAGAAGATGGGAGTTAGTCACCAAACCATTTAAACCATCTGCAGAAGGCTGGATACAAAAAAAAGCTTGATTTTTGAGTGTCGCATGATTTGACGAAAAAAAAAACCTTCTGAACCAAATCTGAAACGGATCGAACTCGACCCATTTTTGAAGCGGATGGTGACTGGTGACGAGAAATGTATCACGTACGACAATATCAAGCGAAAACGGTCGTGGTTGTAGGCCGGTGAATCGTTCTAAACAGTGGCCAAGCCTGGATTGACGGCCAGGAAGGTTTTGCTGTGTGCTTGTTGGGATTGGAAGGTAAACATCCACTATGAGCTGCTCCCAAATCGCCAGACGATTAATTCTGCCATCTACCGCGAACAACTGGACCGCTTGAAGCAGGCGATCTACCAGAAGCGTCCAGAATTTGCCAACAGGAAGGGTGTAGTGTTGCACCAGACCACACACTTCTTTGATGACGCGTCAGGAGCTACAGGAGCTCGGATGGGAGGTTTTATCGCATCCACCATATAGCCCGGACATAGCGCCCGCTGATTACCACCTGTCCCTGTCCATGGCGAACGCCCTTGGTGGTGTGAAGTTGAACTCAAAAGAGGCTTGTGAAAAGTGGCTGTTCGAGTTCTTCGCAAATAAGGAGGGGGGCTTATGAAGGGTATTATTAAGTTGCCATCTAGATGGAAACAAATTATCGAACTAAGCGGCGCATATTTGAGCTAAATCCAATCACTGTTACACTGAAGCATTCATTCAATGCAAAAAAAGCGGAAGAGAGATATATGACAATCTTATATCTGACACAAATGATTGGAAAGGTAGAGCTTCAGCATCTGTAGAGCAAATGAGGTGCTGTAACACTACTCCGGAAGTGTTAGGCGAAAATATAGTCCCTCGTTAGAGCCCTTAGCGTTCTTATCCAGTATAGGGGAAACAAATTTCCTCTAGACGTTGGGGACCTTCAATTGGTTTGCCTGTATTCTGCAGTCACGCCACAATTGTTCCCTCAGCAGACCGTTCAAAGCTCTCAGCAGTTGGGATAAGTCCTACGGTTAGATTGAGGGGCATATGAAGTGAACACAGATTGGATAATGCGGTTTTACCGACTTTGACCGAAAATTGCAAAGTTGCATAACTTTTGCACAGAGGGTAGTAATACTTACATAAGAATTAAGTAATAACCTTGAACTTATCAGACCAATGTCGTGCGTCATTCTGATCTTGTGATTGTCACTTTATTGAAATTTGCTTTTTGCAATTTTTTTCTGAGTTTATTTTATCAGAATTACAACACTTAGTAAGACTGACGGCGAATAGTTGTGTAATTCCCACGCAATCGCGGTCATTTCCGCCCTCTATGCCGTTCAAAAATCAGAAAAGGAAACAATCCTCCTACACTAAGGCCAATAAGTTCGAAAGTTTAAATAAAATATTTGACATTCGTAGAACATGAACAGCATCGACCGTCAAATGGAAGCTATCTCCTGGTGGCGATAACCTTCTGCGAGAATTATCCGAACACTCAACTTTGGCCGCAAAGATTGATTAACACACAAAGAGTTGAGCCATTATCGCATAAACGCATTCCTTCTTTTTTTCTCAGTTGCAACGATGCAGTAATAATATATGCACATATATGTACATTGTATATACTCACATCGTGCTGGCCATATCTATAAATTGTGCTTAACATACACACATGCAGATGGCATCCGCTGGATATTTTATTTTTCCATATTAGACCGTCGCGTCGCGCAGAAGTTAAAAGCGACCTGCATACAAATTATATTTCTTCATTCTTCTCCAGAATAGACACATATCCTTGTCTGCAGAGTTGTGCAACTGTGACAATTTGAATTCGAATTGACGGTGTTGTGCTTGTTTCTTTCGGTCTCGATTGATTGCCTTCAATTGATCGTAATTTCTGTGTTCCTTCACAAAAGCAGCCACGACCGGCACGCTGCTGCGGTATGATGAACAAGGAAACTGAGTCATGAAATGTAATCTTTTATCAGACCTCGTTTTAAACGTGTTCCATCTATATCAATGACTAACCAGCTGCCTAGACAGTCTGCCTAGCAGACCGTGCAGTAGCGAAGAGGTGAAATAAGCCCCAAACACCATCCAATTTTTTGCATGATTGCCGCTTTTGATTGAATTTGAATAATTTATCTTTTCCTACATATTCAGAGAGTTCCAGTTAGGGTCTTTGTTAGGGTCTTGAAAAAAAAAATAATAATATGCCCGACTTAGCACATTTTGCGTTCTCTTTATACAAGAATTTCTAGCCGTTCTCCAGATCGAGTGTGTAGCTTCATAAGTAGCGCAGGGAGAGTGAGCATAATCTGCATACATTTGTTTAGTGGCTTTTACATTGCGGACCATTTGAATTCAGATAGATGAATTAATCAGTTCTTTGATCGCGGATCCTGATTTAGTTTTCAGCGGATCGGAGTGACATTGTGTAAGGGGCATGGGCATAACATGTGGATTGATGGGATGATATGACGGCGAGCATTTCAAATTTATTTGAGATTCCGTTGGTAATTTGAAGGAGCATAACATCGAAGTTTTGTGACGTCGAAAGAACGCTTTTGGTATGAAGCTGAACCGAAATATGGAAATGTTGAGTGATCGAGTGAAGATTATAAAACAAATGACTACCTAATGCAACACATCCAGAAATATGAATTTCACCGGTCGATAGTATAGTTTCTGAAAAGATTTTAAAAGTAGAAACCATCCACGACGTGGTTTCTGAAAAAAAGAAAAAGTATATTTTTATATCCAAGTTTGAATTAGTCGATATTTGGCATTGCCGCTGTGTCAAGGTGTGTAGAGTACAATATTCACACGCTTCGATTTCCGGATTGAATTGAACTCGCTTTTTTTATTTTATTTGAGCTGCTGACACCATTCATAAAATTAGTAACTGACTTCTTCTCAAAACTTAACCCATTGGAATCGGCAAAAAACTGTGGGTCCCAAGTGAGAGAACAGTCGCGTACCACTCGAGTAATGCAAAAGTAAGTAATGGATAAGTAGGTTCTGATCTATCTATGGGTTGTGGGTTATATTATGCTCAAAGCATACACGATTCAGTTCGACTTGGTCGCAAAACTGTTTTCCCTTTCAGTACTTTTCAAATCCCGGAAAATCGATTTTCGAAAAAAGCGACAAATCATATGGTATAACATACATACAGTACCTGGCCAAATTATTAGACGCACTGTAAAGTGTTCCTAATTTTCAGATTATATGCAATATTTTCATCTTTTAACGTTAAAAAAGCTAGGATTTACTTATTAAAATTGTTTTGTGGTCCTATTTTTAATTTTTATGTTCATTATACATGTATATTGTGGAAGTATTTATAATAGAGTGCAAACATGTACGGAATCCTTGCAGTCGCATTTTCGCATTCGGCCGTTTCGAACTTGTTTGTGTGACTTTAAAAGCTGTGTAACGGTATTGAATTGTTTAGTTCTTTTTTTAATATGTGCTTATTAACAGTTATATCATCCTAAGAAAATAACAAATTTTGATTTTTAAAAAATGGTATTTGCCCCCACGTAAAAAGGCTGACGGGAAATCACTGATTACTACAAAAGCCTTTCCTAATCGAGAAATATCTCGAAAAGTCTCAGCGTCTGAAGCAAGCGTGAGACGAAAAAGACAAAAATTTAAAGTGGTGATGATTTAAACGCAAAAGGAAAAAGTCGATGCGGAAGAAAGCCAATTTTCACACCAAGATCGGAAAGTTGTGTAAAGAAAATTTGTATCGTGAATAGATTTGCGACCACCAAAATGATTAAGAGTCAGTTGGAAGGAGCTAACGTTAAAGCTTCTGAGCGTAACGTCCGCAGGAAACTGAAGGATTTAGGTTTTAATGCCCACAGACCCGCCAAAAAGCCAAAGTTACCAGGCGCAATAAAGACAAAGCGCCTGAATTGGGCTAAACAATTGCGAGAAAAGGGCGTTAACTTCTGGAGATCGGTAATTTGATATTAAATTTATCAAAAATTATAAAATAATTAAAATTCAGTGTTGTCCTAAGATGTTTTATTTTATTTTTGTGTTATTGACAGGTGTGCTTCACTGATAAAAGCACATTTGACGTTTGGGACAACAAGACTCAGTTTGTTCGTCGGAGTCGTGGAGAAAAATTTCATCCCGACTGTATCGTGTAGAAATTAAGAAAAAGAACAACAATTTTGAAAATATCAATTAACAAAATTATTTTCAATAAAAAGATTGTTTTATTTCTATAAAAACGGAGTATATAGTTCATATTTCGCACACAAATTAATTTAAGTGCAATAACATATTCGAAAACCTAATTAAAGTAGATGTTAACTGAGAATTTGCATAAAATCTGTAATGCGTCTAATAATTTGGCCAGGTACTGTAGGTTTTGGGCTTCATGCAATGTAAAATAATCAAAGGTTTCCCATGTGTCTGTGACCGCCGTGGCGTAGTGGGTAGAGTGCGACGCTCGCACGCCGAAGGGTGTAGGTTCGATTCCCAGCTCAAAAACAATTTTTCGAATTTTTCACGGTACCATCTCTTTCGAGCTGCTGAAAACACTCAAAGAGTAATACCTGTCTAAGAAAGATTCTCAAACTTCGCCGTTCGGAGTCGGCAAAAACTGTAGATCCCTTCTACTCGTGAGAGAACAGTAGCGCGTACAACACGAGTAGTTGTTGAGCAAGCTAGGCCCTGGTCTCCCTTTGGACTGTAGCGCCAACAATTATTATTATTATTCCCATGTGTCTTGTGTTTTAACAAAATACATATATAAAGGTTTGTGGAAGGCTTGTAATACATATATGAATTTTTTTAAGTTACTAACAAACACTCGATTTATAAATTCCATTGTGAATGTATTTCAGATTATTTTCCATCACAGTAGTGTCTAACATAATACGACAGACCCTTGTTGGATAACACTGCAGAAACTCATTTACACTTTTGTGCTTAAGAAATAAACATTTTTAACATTTTTTATGTATTTAATATGCATTTGTAAAAGTGACCAAACCCAATATCATCATCAAATATGAATCGAGAAACTAAACAGAAGCTGTCAAATTTTACACAAAAAAAACTTTCATAACTGACATGCAGAAGTGAAACTTCTATAGTACTGACGTACGGCAAGTTTCGAAGCAAAATATGTCGAGTGACAAGTAAACCACGTTGACCAAATGGGGAGCATCCAACCGATTTCTTGAAGACAAGAAATCACAAGAATGCTCAAGGCCATTCATTTCGAGAAATTCGAGTATACCAAGTATGAAGTGAGCGTCAAGATACAAATGTCTCGATAGGGAACATTTGTTGTGAACGAGCCCTTATTTTTTTTGTTGGTTTGCTATGACATCTGTAAAAAATATTTAGTATACATCAAGTCATTGAACACACAACATCATATTTTTTCATCGTGTTAAAAATGTTTGAATTTTGTCATGATTTGCGGAAAACATCAATTTTCGGCAAGAAGACAATGCTTTGTGTTTGGTGGGACCAGAAAGGTGTGCTGTACCACGAGCTCCTAAAACCCGGTGAAACCGTTAATACTGATCGCTACCGACAACAAATGATCAATTTAAACCATCCATTGATCAAGAAACGACCAGAATGGGCCAGAAGACACGGCAAGGTAATTTTGCTCCATGACAATGCACCTGCACACAAACCAAAACCGGTCCAGGATACAATCAAAACACTTGGCTGGGAGCAGCTACCCCACCCGCCGTATTCACCAGACTTGGCTCCTTCCCACTACCATTTGTTTTCATCGATGGGACACGCATTAGCTGAACAGCACTTTGATTCCTACGAGTATGTTGAAAATTGGGTGTCTGATTGGTTTGCTTTAAAAGACGAACAATTTTATTGGTGTGGTATTCACAAATTGCCAGAAAGGTGCTCAAAATGTGTAGAAAACAATGGCCAATACTTTGAATAAAATGTTTTTACTTTCCCATTAATAATTAGTGTTTCATTTTCAAACAAAAAATGTTCATACCGGTATACCTGTATGCATGTATTGTACTTGGTTTTACCAAAAACATTTTCTTCCTTAAAAAGTTATTTCTCCATTTTGATTTTATTTCACATTAGTCTATGAAACAGATACACTTCCACAACTTTGTTTTAAATTTATATGACACTATCGAAATTCACCTAGTATTTCAAATGCCGTGAGATATACTAATAATAATTGTTGGCGCTGCAGTCCAAAGGGGGACAAGGGCCTAGCTTACTCATCAACTACTCGTGTTGTGCGCGCTACTGTTCTCTCACGAGTAGAAGGGGCCTACAGTTTTTTGCCGACTCCGAACGACGAAGTTTGAGTAGCTTTCTTAGACAGTTATTACTCTTTGAGTGCTGTCAGCAGCTCGAAAGAGGTAGTGCTGTGAAAAATTCGAAAAATTGGTGTTGAGCTGGGAATCGAACCTACAACCTTCGGCGTATAAGCGTCGCACTCTACCCACTACGCCACGGCCACGGTGGCCACAGACAGGTGAGATACACTCCTATATGTATGTATAATCAATAAGAATTGCTGTTACTCTTTGGAAGAAAAATCAGTTTTTATTATATAATAGAAAAGAAACTGGAAAAAAAACAAATAAAAAATGATTGCTATTCATTTTGCAAGAAATCGCAAAAATAAATATACTGTTAACTAAAAACAAAACGAAATGAAGCAAATGAATCAAAATGAGTTAAACGTGACCGCAGGCATTAAATTACGTTTGCTATTTCACACAATAAGTGGATCTTTAACTTTTAAATAGGTTAACATAAGGTGTTGCAGACATTTAGCGGTAAGAGTTTTCGTCGAATGAAGCCAAGAATCTGACGCGCATGTGGATGGGGATGTAAGAAATGACTGCTGCTGTTATGATGGGAAACGAACTAAAAAGGAAGTTTGAATTCTTCAAACTTCTAGGCAATGCAACATAAAATACTTCCGCTTTTGTCTTCCTCCGTTTGACGTTTAAAATTTCATCGAAAATATATGCCCTCATTAATTTAAATGTAAACAAAAAACTACTCTACAATGCCTAGAGACACCTTGTCATGATCCATAAGTTTCTGTTTCTGTTTTTGAGTTAAATTTGAAAATCTCTCAACTATCGCGCGGAAAAGCTATAGGTTTCTTGGGTTAAAATACCGCTAGAACCAAAGCCAAAGACAAAGTCTTCAGCAAACTTCTACTTGCGGATGGGATCAGTTAAAAGTCAATAAGTGTAAGAAACGTTTTAAAAAAAAAAACTCTTAGGATGCTCTTTGCAAGTCAAAAGAAAGGAAAATGTAAAACCCGCGAGTTAAATCAAAGTGTAAGTCTTTTTCTTCGCTGGTAGTCTCCCACTACTAAGAGAAGAAAGAGAAAAAATCTCTTAAGAAATGTAGGTGGATTTAAACTCAGGGTGATCGTTTAATTCGGCGTCATTCGCTTCAGAATAAAGTAAAGTTTAATTTTTTGTTAAAAAACAAAATATTTTTAAGTGGATTCTGTGATGATTTTAATATTTCGAATGTTTATCAATAATAATGTTAATATTATTATAATTATTATTTAATGACTTCAATTGCTAACGAGGGCAGCCTGACAGCCTGAGTCATTTTAAGTCAACTTGGCATAGAGTTGACAAACAACTTTGGGAAATTCACGACAACATCTAGTCATGATATTTAAAGATAATGTTTTAAAATGATGAAATTGGCCCTTTTATTGTATACAAAAACAGGGACGTTACATATAGAAAGTAACAAAGATAATTGACTGCGAAAGTTATACCTTGAAAGAATAATTAATAATTGTTTGCGCGACAGTCTACAGGAGGACCAGGGCCTAGCTTGCTTTTCTACTCGTGTTGTGCGCGCTACTGTTCTCTCACGAGTAGAATGGACCTACAGGATTTTGCCGACTCCGAACAGCGAAGTTTTTTATGAGAATCTTTCTTAAACAGTTATTACCTGAGCTGCTAACAACGCTTAAAGTCAGCAGCTCGGAAGAGGTAGTGCCGTAAAAAATTCGAGGTTTTCAGCCGGGAATCGAACCTAGACCTAGCGTCGCACTCTACCCACTACGCCACGGCGCCCACCTTGAAGGAATAGTCTTACAAAATATTGAATGCTCTGGTTAATTTAATGTGAGGCAGTCACAAAAGTAAACTTATCTAAATAAAGCAAAGCATTTTAATTTCTGAGATAGGTCCATAATTAATCATAATAATAATTGAATGGCGCAACAGTCCGCAGGGGGATCAGGGCCTAGCTTGCCCCAATCATACAAATAACATCAACTATTTGTGTTGTGCGTGCTATTGTTCTCTGGCGAGTGGAAGGGACCTACAGTTTCGACTCTGAACGGCTAAAATTTTTGAGAAGCTCTTTCTTAGATATTTATTACTCTTTGAGTGCTGTTAGCAACTCGAAAGAGGTGGCGCCGTAAAAAAATTCTAGGTGTTAAGCCGGGAATTGAACCTAGACCTTCGGCGTGTAAGCGTCGCACTCTGCCCACAAAGCCACGGCGGCCACTACTGATTTAATTTCCCTCTTCTAAATATAATTCTTTTCAAACCTTATATTCTGAAAAATATATATTCAGGATTTTTTCTGTTGATTAAAAAAACGTGTTTTGATTAAGGGCGCTTTATTTATTTATTTATTTATATATAAAAAGCATACAATACAATATAAAATAATAAGGTAGCCAAAGAAAAGCCGGAGCACCACAAGGCCTTAGGCAAAGGTTGCTTTATATAAACAGAATTTGATCCAAAACTCCAAAAAAGACTGTATGTGTTCAAGATATACATAAGTGGTAATTATGTACACATTTGCCGAAGTCCAGTCAAACCCAATTATAGAGGACTTTTCCGGAAAGGTTGGCCAAAATTCAAGCTATTTGTCGTCCTATTACCACTGATCAGATCAAAACAGACCGAAAACCTTAAAATTATATAAAAGAAGAGGCCATTTAACGGGTTCATTTCTTCCAATAACGCAGCCACCAAATTTTTTCTGTAGTAACATATGCTTTTTTGTTTGTGGCTTGTGGCACTGTCCTGTTGTTCTTCAGTTCAATTTACGAACTGAAAAGGCGTAAAATATTCTATTCCTGTGTTACGAAGTTTTGTACGGATTCGCTACAATGACAACATAACAGTAATAATTCTCAAATAATAATAATAATTTTTGGCGCGACAGTCCACAGGGGGACCGGGGCCTAGCTTGCTCATCAACTTAATCGTATTGTGCGCGCTACTGTTCTCTCACGAGTAGAAGGAGCCTACAGTTTTTTGCCGACTCCGAACGGCCAAGTTTGAGAAGCTTTCTTAGACAATTATTACTCTTTGAGTATTGTCAGCAGCTCGAAAGAGGTGGTGCCGCGGAAAATTCGAGGTGTTCAGCCGGGAATCGAACCTAGACCCTTCGGCGTGTGAGCGTCGCACTCTTCCCACTACGCCACGGCGGTCATAATGCTCAAATGCCGTCTGAATATTTGATTTGATCTTTTTTTTTAACCAACAATCCTTCACAACGCGCATTTCTTTGTCTCACTGTGCTTGAAAGATTCTGTAGTGAAAATGTAGATTTAATTTATGTGTAGTTATCGTTAGATTGCTAAAATGATAAATCACGACATCAGTGCTCTTAAAATCGCGTGAACTTTGGTTATAACTTACAAGCCAACTTAATCTAACTACAAATGTCAGAAAAGAAAACTTTAAAAATATGACTTCGTTAACCGTTCCTCTAGGTGAGAAGTCGGAGTCGGAAAATGAAAGCCTCTCTTCTAAAAGTCTAAAATCATATAAACTCTCATTATTCCGTCTTAAAATAAAGAACAATAAATAAACATTCTATGTATTCAAATGGTGAATGGTTCTTTGACCACAGTGTGTCACAAAAACACTTTTATTTTTGCCTGCTTTTGAAGCATGTCCCAATCTTCAGCGCGTCACAGATATTATTTCTTTCCCGAATCGAAACCACAGAACAGCAGTATATAATTAAGCAAGGGTTATCTCGTTATTTTCCGCGGGCCATATGTGGAGAGCTACTTTTCTTAATAATTCATTCAAGTATGTGTTTCTGTTGTGCCATTGATTCGCCCACAGTGCATTTCACACTGATTTGCATGCTGCAATCGCGTCTCATTCCTATAAAAGAACCACAACATTTCTTTGTTCGCCGCGCTGTTTATATATCAGCATTAAGTTCTTTTGTCTCTCGGCCTTAAAGTTGAAGTATTTATAAGAAGCATCGCCCATTCACACGTCCCCACATGCGCGCATACATTTCAGAGTTCTTTTCTCACTTTCACTGTTCGTGTTCAAGTGATTAAAATATTAAGTAACCATTGCCGGTTGGTTATGTGCTCAAGTGCGAGTGCTTTTTATAATTTTGTGAAAGAGCTATGATTATCCCATAAATTCGGTGGTTGTCACATATATGCATGTATGCAAAATCCAGAAGGCATGCATGCTTTTGAACGGTTGTGTACGATTTCTTGTCACGGGAGTCGGTTGTCGTTGACAACAACAAGAGAGCCATCGTTCGCATGGAAAACATGTGCGGCTTAGAATTATTTTAATTTTAATTCACTTTGACATGATAAATCTGCAATAAAACTCTGAAATGAGTCAGGAACTCACGTCTCCTTGCGGCAATCACTTTTGCAGACGATTTGTTCATTCTTTTCAGTCTTCACAAAGGAATCGGTTTGTGGATGATTATTTTATCAGCAAATATATTTACCTCATTAAATGACAGTACTTTTACGGCTTCGAATTAATCACTGAGAAGGGATGAGTGGTGTAAAAGAAATACCTGAATGGGCGTATGACTTTTTTTTAGGACAATTGCTGTAATTGTGACTTTTCTTTTGTGACATGGACGGAAACGGAAATGATTAATCCACTACCTGGTTGGTGGTGTTGTCAAAGGAAACATTTGCTTGCGCAGCAGTTACGAGGTTTGCACTTGCTGCATATCGATGCCTACATATGATCGTGATGATTAATGATTTTTTTACTGTGTGCAGCTACATCTTTGTTAGTGACGGAAAATACCGAATAAAAAAACATTTGAATAAAGTCAACAAATAAATACAGTGAAGTGAATACAAAGAACTAAAAACCTTTCTTCTTCTAAGAACTCATGCACTCCTAAAAACGCATTAAAAAAAGAAACGTTTTTTGGTACAGGCATTTTTAACTAAAATAACTACAAAAAGTAATCAATAAAAGAAGAAACCTTATAGGCATAAGCTTGGTTAAGAAAATGAAGAAAAAAAAAAGCCCACAAAGAAGACAATAATCGAATTTGGCTGTCAGTTTTATCTGCAAAATATAAATTTTCCAAAAATTTTGTAAGCAGATAATTTTTGGCGTGTTTCTTAAATATGGATTCTCACTTTGCTACAGTATAAATTTTAAACGAATCTGTAAATGCGGTGATATAAGTAGTTTTTAAAAAAGATTTAGGAGAGTTACCAGTATATCTGGATAATTGTAAAGTTGTCACGCATACATCGTTACCTCTTATTTGGTAAAAAAAAAACGGGTTTGAAACACTTTGCAGTTTGTTCTTTATATTGTTAATAGAAATAACATTTAAATGTAATGGCCGTATGAATTAGGTGATATACAATCTCTTTTTATCACAAGGCAGTGTCTCGCCTCTGTGGTCAACAGCAGTACAATAAACTTATAACAGAGGATCATCTTTTTTAAATTACAGATTAATTTCTGTTTTTATTTTTTCGCGTTTTCAAACTGCCTTTTCACTTGCAATATAAACTTTACTGACACCAATAACCACCCAACCCAGACCAAATTTCTAGCAATCAAGTGATCATTTTTAAGGTTAAAAACGAAAACTATTCGTCACTGAAATTGCTTGATAATCTCTAAAAAAAAAAATGACATTTTTCCTTCCGGATTGTAGGACATTTATTGCCCTCTTCAGAAAATCTGGTTGTTCGTTGGGTGAAGTCTTCTGGTTTGACTTCTCCGTGGTCCTTATGTGTTTTTGCCAATCGCTGTTTTTTTTTGAACTCAGGAGGATATTGAGTAATAAAGTACTCTCTCGACAGACTAAGATTGCTTTATATTGCAGTTTGATCATCCCTAATTCCAAATTTGTTACTAAAAATGAATGGGGAAACCTTTAGTCTTTTCAATGTTTTGCGTGCGATTTCTGGTCCTGCTTGCATTGATAGCATAGATTTAAATAGAAGATTCAGCGACGAACACTTTGGGCTCTACAGCAGCATGCGCTTGGTCAAGCGTCTTCGGATACAACGCTTAAGATGGCCAGGCCATGTAGAGCGTATGGACACCACTGCTCCGGTCCGAAAAGTCTTTGAATCCGTGCCATTGGGACAACGCAACAGAGGACGGGCTGTACAGCGACATGTACCTGGTCAAGCTTCTTCGGATGCAACGCTTAAGATGGCTAGGCTATGTAGGGAGTTTGGACACCACTGCTCCGGCCCGAAAAGTCCAAAATGAAACGCAGAATCACCTTTGCCAATCGCCATTTTTTGGGCTCAAGAGGCAATTGAATGATAAAACCTCAAAAAATAAGCTTGCTTTGTACAACAACTGGATCATCCCAGTCTTGGTCTACGGCGCGGAAACTTGTGCCTTAGTAAAAGCGGATAAATAAACCGCACAGCACAGTTTATGTGTGATTTTTGGGCTGCGCAGCGGCATGCGTCTGGTCAAGCGTCTGAGGATTCAACGCTAAAAATGTCTATGCTATGTAGAGAGTTTGGACACCACTGCTCCGGCCCGAAGAGTCTTCGATTCTGAGCAATTGGGACAGCACAACAGAGGACAGAATAAGGTGAGGTGGCGCACACAAGTAGAGAAGGACCCCAACCAACTTGGAGTGGTCGCGATGTCTGGTGAGGCATGTTGGTTGTCGTCCAGGTTCACCCCGGACTGTAGTGTCACAAGAAGAAAAAGAATCAGAACACTTATAGGATGAACAATTTGATGATGAGTGCCTTTTGCAAGCATTTCACTGACTGCACAGTGCAAATAGAAGGGACTGAGTGGTCGCCAAATAAATCATAGGACGAACAATTTTCGTTAACTTAGATTTCCATACGGATTATGATCCATACTTTTGGGATCTAGACAATACGAGATCATGATTTCTATCAAGTTATGCTTAATGGTGATTGCTTTTTCAACGACGACTGTCGCACGTTGTTGAAATGCGTTAAACTAATATTCCATAGAACACAAGGCTTTAATCTAATATTTGGCAGAGGGGATTTCAAGAATGTTCTGCACGATATTAGTAGCATGTAGAATGTGTCGTCCTCTGTTGTTAATATTAACATCTCATTATTCCACACTTTTTGGTCGGATTTCTTCGTATTAAGAAACAAAAGGTGGGAGCTGTGGCGTAGTGGGTAGAGTGCGACACTCACACGCAGAAGGTCTAGGTTCGATTCCCGGCGGAACACCTCGAATTTTTCACGGCACCAACTCTTTGGAGCTCCTGAAAACTCTCAAAGAGTAATAATTGTCTACGAAAGATTCTCAAACTTCGCCATTCGGAGTCGGCAAAACTGTAGGTCCCTTCTACTCGTGAGACAACAGTAGCGCGCACAACACGAGTAGTTGATGAGCAAGCTAGGCTCTGGTCAACTGTGGACTGTCGCGCCGTACAATTATTATTATTAAGAAACAAAAAACGACGTCCACCTACTTCATCGATGCACTCTGCAACAATCAAGAGTATTTCCAGAACTTGAGTTAAAAAATAAAAAATAAAAAACATAGAAAAAATAATAAACATAGAAAAAAAAAAATGAGCATAGAAAAACAGACTAAAGAACACCGGCATCAAAGAGCTTCTCCACCTTGAATATTCATGAGCTCATTTGAATTGAGTTCTTATTTTAGCACTTTCAAATACGCTTAAGGCATGACTGTTGTCCAAGCGCCTTACCACAATCTGACTAGGCAGATAGTGCTCATCTCATGGGAAAGTTAATCTCCAATAGATTATAAATTCCGCAAAATATGCAACATTTATCGCAGAAAGATTCACGGTTTGCCTAATGGATGCCCCCAAGAAATGAATTCTTTTTCCTTTAAACATTTTTCGGTTTGGGGTCTAATCTGCAAAACAGCTGTCAAAAACCACTATTTTCAAATTAATTAACTAAGAAAGTTTCCCACTTCTCGATCATATTTTCACCATATTAAATCTCAATCAAATTCAAGTCCCAATCGAAACAAGAACAGAAAAAAATAACATCTGTGGCTTGCGAGTGTTGCTGCTGCACACTTCGCATTTACTTCACGTCTCAGTTGGTTGCGTAAATACTTTTCTTTTTCATTACCATATTTAGTGGGCTTACTCAGAATTCTTCAATTGAAAACGAAACCATGGTACTCGTATCTGATGTCGGGTGATTCGGACACGTACCTATATCCAGCCGCATGAGTGTGCACACATCGTACATCGCCAGGGTTAACGACAGCAATATTGGCAAACCATAATTTCAATCAAATCCAGTCGAGCGTGCGCGCGTATTGTTTAAAGTATCAGGCCTTTTGAAAATCCCACCAAATATGGCTACTGAGAGGTTTGTTCGTTTTTCTTTTTGGCCTTTTTTTTTGTGTTGATCTCTGAATGGGACAAGGAGAAGTGTCTGCTTCCTTAGTCGGCGCGTTTATCATCAGTAGATTAAATTTCCAGATGTTTGCATGGCTATTTCAGTGTGTGGGCAACTCTCGTTTGCCAAATTATCTGGCGTTTTCGGGGGAGGATAGCCTACATGATTTTGTAAACCTTGTGACTACTGCTAATCGCTTCCGATTTTTAAGAGATCCCAAAAAATTAAATTAAAATTTGGATAAAAAAAATGCTTACACAAAAAAAAACGACAAAACCCTTGCTCTTAATCTTACCGCCATGGCTTCTGTGCCGCAGACAGCAGTAGACACCAGCATTGTGGCCGGTTCTTAAGGATGAGTGCCTTTTGCAAGCATTTCACTGACTGCACAGTGCAAATAGAAGGGACTAAGTGGTCGCCAAATAAACCGAAACAAAGGAAATACATATGTACTCTCTTCTGCGCATTAATGAATGGTTTACTCGTGCGATGGTTCTGCATCAAGTGCAAAACAAATCATGTTTTGTTTCATGAACTTCGGATAGGACCTCTTATCCGTGCTCGTGTTTGATTTCACCACCTCCTTATTTCACAAACATTGCTTGTTATGTATGTATGTATCGTACGAGCACGTTTCCGCTTTAGCCAGAAAATGCAACAATATTTTCGACGTACATATGTACAGATTTACACACATTCATATACATATATTCCCTTGTGTGTTATTTTATCCGGTTTGTATTTTCAACATTTTTGGCTTTTAGACTATTTACTTTTTTGGTTCAAGGACATTTTCTTTTATTACTCCCCACACCACAGCAGACAAATGCATTGAATTCAGTTCTCCGTCATTTAAGCGCATGTAACAGCAACCGGGTGCAGGATGTATGTACAGATGATGGTGTTTTTCAAGGTTTTTTTTATTTACTCAAAGGGGTTTGTAAAAATTAAGAGGGACCGCTTGAAAAGCCGCTGGCGTGGAGGAGGAGACTTATTACTTGCATACGCTTCGGTTTCACCTCAATTCGTGAATAAGCTTTTGTGTGCTCTCAAAGATCAAAAGAATAGAACTAGAACGACTGTGAGGAGCTGCTGCTGCTACGTTGGGCATTAGAACTTGTTTGCATGCAACGCTTGAGGGACGTCTGGAATGGGTTGTTAAAGTACCTATGTATATACATTTTTTTGTACATTTTAACAGGAAACGCATGTATTGCTGTAAATTTAGTTTATGACGTTAAATGAAAATGATGCAATGAAGATTTTAAATTAAAAGCGTTTCGACTGAGATGGGAACATATTTTTTGCCTCTAAAAAGTCGAATATTGGTGACTGACAGTTTAAATATTTATCATTTAATTTATCTTTTTTGTTTTAAAATATTTTCTTTAAAATTAGTTTTTGACAGTTATATTTGCAAGTACTTCTGTAACATCGGCACTTATCACATCAACAACAAAATTGTATAAACTTCTGGCGGGTAAACTGAAACAGACTCCCGTCTACGGTCACAAGGTTGTCTTTGAAGACAAACAACCAACGAAGCAAACACTTTTCCTCTGAGCTTCTCAATATTTCTTCCAACCATTGGGGTCGAGTAGGCTTTTACTTTACAGGTTTGAGGTTCAAAAATGCATCAAGAGCAGAAAGGTAGGTGTACTTGGTACTTATTACTTCAGCTGAGAGAACTTATCACTTACAACCAGTATGACTTATAGCTGCGTGACGATAAAAGAATATTTTTAATAAGATTTCTCAATGACTTCTTGAGCTAGGCTGCCGACAACCTCTATATATAGTCTGCGCCCATTTAATATTGAATTCCTTAACAGTGCTAGAGCAGTGAGGTACAATTTGCTGTTGAACCTACAGTTATTACATTCGGATGGTGCGAGCGAGACCAGGGCCTAGTTTACTCATCAACTGCTCGTGTTGTGCGCGATACTTTTCTCTCACGAGTAGAAAGGACCTACAGTGGTGCTGTGAAAAAATTCTAGGTGTTGAACCGGAATCGAGTGACAGCCGCTCGAAAGAAGTGATGCCGTGAAAAAATTCTAGGTTTTAGCCGGGAATCGAACCTGGATCTTCGGTATGTGAGCGTATCACTTTACCCACTACGCCACAGCGGCCACTGAACCTACAGTTGCGAACATAAAACCAAGGGTCCAAAATAAACGAAACAATGCAATTTTTTGAAAACTATTGTTCATTCTGGGGTATCAAACTGGTTTGCAGATAAGTATTCCATGATACAACTAGAAATATATTTCACCAAGTTTAATAAATTTTTTTTAATGAAGATGCTATATAAAAAAAAGAGAAAAATTTGTGAAAATGAAAAAAAACAGTGTTATTTTAAAATTTATTTTTACTGACACATTAACCTAACTGTGGAATATTATTCATAGAAAAGTTTAATTAAAGGGTGATTTTTTAAAGGCTATAGGAAAGTTAAAAAATAAAATGCAGAAATATGCATGAATTCTTTATTCGAATTGATAGTACGATCCATATAATTTAATGTTTGAAGATTATATCATGTAAATGTTGACCTTGATTGCGCCTCAAATGGTCTATCCGCTTAGTCCAATTTTGGCATACTCTTTTTAACAATTCGGCTGGTATCTCACGAATAAATGCTTCAATGTTGTCTTCCAATGCATTGATTGAAGCGGAATTATCTGTATAGACATGAGCTTTAACATAATTAATAATAATTGTTGGCGCTACAGTCCAAAGGGCGACCAGGGCCTAGCTTGCCCATCAACTACTCGTGTTGTGCGCGCTACTGATCTCTCACGAGTAGAAGGGACCTACAGTTTTTTGCCGACTCCGAACAGCGAAATTTGAGAAGCTTTCTTAGACAGTTATTACTCTTTAAGTGTTGTCAGCGGTGGTGCCGTGAAATATTAGAAAAATTGGTGTTGAACTGGGAGTCGAACCTAGATCCTTCAGCGTGTGAGCATCGCACTCTACCCACTACGACACGGCGACCACGGAGCTTTAACATAGTCCCACAAAATATAGTCTAAAGGCGTTAAATCGCACGATCTAGGCGGCCAATTGACCGGTCCCGAACGTGAAATAAAATATTCACCGAACTCGCCTCTCAATAAGTCCACTGTTGCGCGTGCTGTGCCGCTTGTGGCACCGTCTTGTTGAAACCACATGTTATGCAAATCAAGCTCTTGCATTTTGGGCAAAGAAAAGTTTGATATCATCTCATGGTAGCGCGTTCAGCACTCACAGTTACATTACGATTTGCATCATCTTTGAAGAAGTACGGTCCAACGATGTCACTAGCCCATAAACCGCATCAAACTGTAACGTTTTCTGCTCTTGCAATGCTTCTGACTGATATTCACTACAAAATCGACAATTCTGCTTATTTACTGCTAGAAACTGACTATAAACTGCTACAAACTGACCATAAATTGGAAGAAGCGCCCGATGAACTCTCTTAACAGAGCACGTATTTTGATAATAAAATTCAATAATTTGCAAGCATTGTTCGTTTGTGAGACGATTCATGGTTAAATTATAGACCAAACTGAAGATGTTTGACAGTGAAACAAAACACGAAACGTGCGTCAGCTGTTTAAACCAGTGTTACCAAAAAGAAAATAGCTAAAAAATCACGCTTTATATTAATATTTTGTCAAAAATCTTGCATTATTCATTACGGCTTGACAGTGTGGAGGCATAGAGCCCATCAACCATCTGCAGCGCTCAGCTGATATGGCAACCCAAGCACACCGAATAGTTTCCCGAAGTTCGGTATTATTTGTGGTTTTGCCGCTATGGACAAATCTTTTGTCCCAGAAATTTTTAAATCGGAGTTTAGTCTGGAGACTGAGCCGGCCAGTCCATAAATTCAATCTGATCTGCTTGAAACCGCTTTTACTTTTCGACTAGTGTGTTTTGGGTCATTGTCCTGTTGGAAGTCTCCTTTAAGCGGCATATTCACAATATGGAACCATAACATAGGGAGCAGCATCTTCGCAATGTGATACGATAACATTTTGCAAAATGTCTTTGTAAACATGTTGGTCCATAATGGCATCAATCTTACGCATGCATAATATGAAAAACTTCTTCGCACCATCATTTTTGATCCCCCGTGTTTAATGACGGTATACTTTTTATAGTTTTTATAACTGTGCTGTCTGAATGGTGTGAATTATTATTTTTTGCACAGGCCGTTCACAGAACCAAGATATTTTCGAAGAGTGTTTTCTTACCCATGGAATAGACTAAGACAGTAGTTTTATTGATATTTGTTGAGATTAAATTTCCACTCTTTTATTTCGTTAAAAGAAATCCTTAATATGATGTTGTTTTTTTTTTTAATTGTAGTATTAAGTGTACAGTTCTTTTGCAAACTGCGACGCGATCTGATGAAAGTTTAGGGACTTTCAACAACAGAAAACCATAGCGTGACTTGAAACCACTTAACCAACAAGAACTGGTATTTAAGTCCCTTCTTTCTCCATTAGTTGTCTATGCAATTATTTCGCTTTTGAATCCAGCATTTCTTCAACTAACTCAACAACTTTTCTCAAAAACTAAGGAAACTGATCTTGTTTTAAGATTTTTCTTTTCAACGATTTTGTACTTATTCTTTTGTTATCGTTGAAATTCCGGCTTTGGCTACAGTCGGGGCAAACTCGACGCGCTTTCCGCTCTTTCTAATTTTCCAATAATGTAAAAAACACTTTATTCCAATTACAAGAATTACAGCTTTTTAAGAAACAAGACAAATAAACACTTATCTACACTGCATTGCTATAATTGCTTGCAAGAATTAGCAATTTAGCGAACGAACGAGTGAACATGTTCAAACGGTTCCATACATTTATAGTTCACGCTATCGAGGTTTATTTTGTTCACGATATGGAATACTCTTTATAAAAAGTAGATGTTCACGATTCCCAGACTGTACTGTACACACGTACGTCCCTTCAAATGCTACCACATGAGTCCATAGC
This sequence comes from Eristalinus aeneus, assembly GCA_955652365.1. NCBI lineage: Eukaryota > Metazoa > Arthropoda > Insecta > Diptera > Syrphidae > Eristalinus > Eristalinus aeneus. The sequence goes on from OY019130.1 coordinate 23,645,295, forward strand.
AGAGAACTGGGATCGCGAGTATAAATTATAAAACGAACTCGTCTCCTTAAATATTATCTCTATTTCCAAAGGGAGTGTTGAGACCAAACAAGAGCGATCGCAGGACTAAATGAGGCCAAGTTTTTTTTCGTCTAAAGCAATTTATTCTAATCGTCGCCGCTTTAGTATGAAACACTGATACATTTGACAATGGCAACGATAACGAACATTTGATGGATCTTGTCACAAAATTTACTACAGCTCGATTTAGAAAAAAGTTACACGACAGTCGTTTCCTGTAAGCTTCATTTAAACTCACAAACAGTCAACTGTGTCTTATTTTACATCCACTTCTGTATGCTTCGTCATAATTTCACCACCTACTGCCTTTCTTTTCTATGGATTCGTTAGATTGTCTGAATGCTCTAGGGGACATTGGTGTTTCCCTAATTTTTAACAGGTTTCCTTAGCAATCCACAAAAATAACAACAATCCCGGAAATAACATCAAATTGCTATTCATTTCACCACGTCACTGGACTCCGTGTTCCTTACCCTCAATTCTCAGAGGAATATCGATGTCGCTGCCCATGTGAAACAATACATTCATATATGTCATGCACACAATGAATGTGTGCAGTGCAGCAAGTGAACCCCTTTTTTAAAATAATCCATTTTTGGGCGTTTCTTTGAAACACAAATTCGAAAAGATATCGCCCGACTGACGCGCTTGATTTATATATATGTTATACTGAACAATGGCAGTCAGTGATACTGCCCTGTGCAGGGACTTTCTCGCCTTTGATCGACTTTGACAGTGGCAAGTCTCTACTAATGGCTGTGCATTTGTGTAATTCCTCACGTTTTGCTTTTAGCCAAAAAATGTAATTTTCATTGTTCGAATTTCTGCTGTTTTGCCGCGAGGAAAACTGATGAAAGTAACCATACTGTCGCACTTCATTTTGTCACCCTCCTTTTTTCCTGCAAAACAAGTTTCAGTGCTCCTTTGTGTGAGTGTTTTTTTTTTTTTTTTTTTATTGCTTTTGTTTTAGCCCTTGCATTTTATGTTGATTCGTATGACAAACATCCCTCGATGCATTTGGAACTCGCTACCTACATACAAACGAAGGGACACCTGACAATGGGAAAGGAAATGTATGCATGTCTCGTGTGGCTGATGTGCGTTTGTCATCCGCTTGAATGATTGTCTCATTTGTTGATTTTTGATGTATGTCAGTTGATTGTCTCTGCAGCAGTTACTGAATGTCATTATGGCGACGCCGAAATTATGTTTCATTTTGTCTGCTGTGGTGCCATGCATTTGCTGCACACATTTGTACACGCTGAATGTATGCGCCTTTATCCCTTTGTTATGATATCGTTTGCCTAGTGTTATATTTTGTCCACACCCACATGCCACGCCAGTCTAGCCAGTCAGTTGGCTTCCTTTGAGGTGATTTTTTTCTCAAAAAAAAAAAAAAACATTGTAGAAGAATCGTTGGTTATCTGCCTAAGTGATCGCCTTAAACATGCATTGAGTGGGGGGGCTGATGAGTCACGGAACCTACTTCCGATGATTTAGGAGGGTTAATTTTTCAGAGGCCGAATACGAGTTGCATTCTAAACATTTGAAAACTGTCAACTTCAAATTGTAGAGGTTACTGTGTCTTTTTCATTTGAAAAGATGAAATCACATGCCACTTCAGGGTAAGTTCGTTTTAATGATTAGTTGTGGCTGACACTTAAAAATGTATTCCCTTCTCGAAACTTTTCTCGAATTCATATTTTTCCACGACAGTTAACGCTGAATAACGCGTGATGAATCTGGTTAAGTGTCGCATGCAAGAAATGACTAAAGGCGGGGAGGAGTTCTGAGTATCCGTGCAAGGTTTTCGCAACGTTCATCTTTGCAATGTGAAGTGAGTTAATGGGAGTGTTTAGTTCTGAGTTTTAGTGATTCTGTTGCGTGAACAGAGGTGGATACAAGGCAGAACCCAGCGAACGCACATGTATGTTGAATGTTATGCGTGCTTAAGCGTTGCACGAGTGTTCACAAGAATTCATAGTAAAGGGCAATTATATTAAATGAAATAACACGAAGAATGTGAGAAGTAGGTAAAATTCACTAGAACAAGAAAATGAATAGCGTTTAGGTTCTGAAAATATCCTCACGAGTGAAATGAATAAAACACTAGAAATAGCTGGTACTTGGAAATATGAAAATAGTTAAGAAACTTATTGCATTTAGTTTGAACTAGGAATGTCAATTTTTTAACATGTGGACATTTCATTAATCAGAAACCATGAAAACCACCATGGCAGGTAATCCAATCAAACAGTTGGAGAAATGTTGGCACCAGGTTTTTGCTCTGTCGATAGGTGATCGTGAAACTAAGGAGGTAAGGAGTTCTTGAAATGCAATCAATGAAGATTTTCGTTTTTGTAAAGAGGCCAAAAACAAAGACAGTCACAGGCCCAATAAAAGTGTCACAAAGGCCAAGAGACTGCTAACGCATCTTGATGACATGTCTTAGCTTAATGAAAACTTCTCTCTGCGAACAAGCCGATTGAGTGCTTTTATTTGAGTGTGGGTCACACCAGTTTGTTGGCAAAAAAAAATAAGTTTGCCATCGAGTTTGTGTCAGATAGGCAAGGCAGCATGGTGATTTGTACCCTCTAGTCTTTCATGTTACATTTCATAACAAATACGCGGTATGTTTGACATTTTAAGACAGATGTTGAACGTCTTGTTATAATGAATTTCTCAATGTATGAGCTGCTGGAGTTAATGTAGACATCCTACTAATGTACACCGGCAATGCAAAGCCTGCATAGCAGTACGGCATTGACTTAAAAGTTGGTACTATGTACAGTTTAAGAGTAGACAAATTTGCAATCAACCAATTTTGAAACAGTGATCAACTGAGTCTTCATTAGTACTGTTACTGTACTGTTGGAAACTCTGCTGCTCTTAAAAGTCATGATGTTTCTATAAATGAAGTCAGTGGTTCTTTTGTTCGTTATGCTTAATGAACGATAAAACGTCAAGACTTAGGTACTCTGCTTTACAATCAATCCTCCACCCGATATCTGTCTGTAAAACAAAGCTTCCTTGATTGTAACCTTTGAAGTTCTTACGTATTTGTGAAGCTGTTTTGTTATTCCAAGTCCAACAAATGCTCAATCAGATTTAAGTTCAGACTCTGTGAAGTAGGGTTCAACTGTATCGCGCTTGTTCAGAAAGTTTGGCTTGTCGAAAAATCCAGCCAGGATTCAAACCGAATTCGACGATGGCTCTTAATCATTCCTCGATCTACCCATATAAGTAAGCTGGTCCGTAGTTTCTTCTATAAGTACCAACTCTAGTACATCATACCAAATCATAGACCCCCACGCCAAAATACTTCCTCCACCGTGTTTAACTCTTCCTCGAAGATAAGTTATTTCCAAAGCAGTGCTGCTCTTTCGTCATGCTTTCGAGGGAGCGTTATGGCCGAAAATGTTGCATTTTCTTTCGTCAGTAAACAGTGCTTTTATCCGAAAAGGAGAGCATCCATCCACATTTTTAAATAATGTTTTCACTTAATCTGATCTGCAATGAAATAATTCGATGTAGACCAGCTTAACATTGATTTTATAGAAACCTTTAACTTTTATACACCCACCTGACTATGTTCTCCCGTTTCTTCAGGGCGAGTCCTTAACTTAAAGGAGTCATCTTTCAAGTTAAGACACCAGTTTGCTTTGGCAAAGCAAAATATTATTTTTCATCGATTTTTAAAATATTACAATTTCTTTCTAAACAGAAGTCCAAATTCGAAAATCTTTGTACGCATTTAAGAAGAGGCTGTCACCAATCCCAAATCGTACTCTAAAGCAAAGTCGTACCTATCGAGATCGAAGGATGAAATGAAACTGTTCAATATGACGGACAGTTTCCACAAGAATTCAATTCTGAAAACCGACTTTTGAAGCTTACTCTTTTTGTACGCCATAACCATACCTGACAAAATAACTCGACTTCTCCTTAACATCAGTCGCAGACATCAGTAATAAGGTGTTAGCAGAAACACGTCAGCACTCTCCTAATGATCGTCCAATCTGTCGCAGCATCCAGCACGAGTAATCTCAAAATGCTGTCTAAGCCGTTGTATTAATTTCGCCACGCAAAAGTGCATCGAACGTTAAATGAAATCCTCAATTGAACCAATTAAATTGGTATGTGTTCGCCGTTTAAATGAGCACCCATGAAGCAAAGATTTTTTTCTTTTTGTTTTATCAAGCACTCTACCCATGGCATTGTCTTAACGGAGAACAAAAAAAATCTTTCATGCATGCCAGCAATTATGTAGCGCATCATGGCAATCCACAGTAATTAGTCCCATTAAATAGAGCATATTAAGCTAATCGATAGAAATGCAAAGAGACGTTAGAAAATCATTCTTGTGTGTGTCTGCAGACTTCTGCAAGCTAACATTCCATCAGACCCACCGTTCGTTCGTGCAGCAATCCGAATTAGAGTAAGCCAATTAAGAACTGGAGGGATTGAGAACGCATTTCTTTTTTGTTTTTTTTTTGTCAGTAATATTTCTTGAGGTTTTTGTTTTTGTTTTATTGTGTGTATTGAGGTGCGAAATTAAAGGAGAATGGGGAGGGGCTTAGTGGGGCTAAAACAGAAAATGGGATATACATAAGCCTCAGCCAACTCATCGCCTTCTACACTTTCCCTGTTCGCGACAGCAAAAAGTGAGGTCAGTCAGCACACACCCCACCACTCAGAAGGGTTTCTTTCAGTTTTGTTTTGTCATAGTTACAATACCACAATGTCTGCGGAAACAATGCAAATATTAACAAACAAAAACGTTGGCACTACATCTTGGCCCCATTGCGGCACTTTTGCTATTGTTTTTTTTTTTTTTTTTTGGGGTTATCCTTTGACGGGGGGAATGACTTTAGCTGGACTTCTGTGAAAGCCTTCGGTGTTTCTGTGTTAAGCGATAATCAATTTTAACCACTATCCGGTACTCGTAAAGTTTAAATGTCATTGACTTCTGAAACGAATAGTCATAAATATCCGTGAATTTACGTAAATTAAGGACTAATTTGCATGGTCTACGAGGAAAAAACCCCACAATTCGTTGCGTTGGTGGTATGTTAGATGTGAAACGTTCTCCCGGCGACAACAAACCACAACGTTGCTGCGAATCACGTGAATTTAATTATCTTTTATTTACTGAAGTAGCACCGACGACGCGGACGACGTTATGTCGCGGAGTCTATCAGTGCAAATCGATTTCTGGGTTTATGTGTTTTCGTTTTTTTTTGTTTGGTTTGGTTTAGTGCGGGACGGCACATATACATATTCCTGTTTGCATGTAGCGCCATGAAACCCATTGGAAATTAGACCAGGTCATAACAGCAACAAAAAACACATTCCAGAGGCATCTAGACCAAGTGGGCATCAATTTGTAAAGTAATTACGCCCCGAGCACACATAACCAAACTTGCACCCATCCTCACACAACACGGGCATTCTCTCTGACAAATACCCGGTAAATAAGAAGGAAAGAATGATAAATGCGACTGGTTTTTATAATGCAGCAGCAACGGCGGCACCTCGCTTCGGCCAACAATGCGTGACTGTTTCGAGTGAATTTCTGTACCTACACATGTTTCCTTTCCAACGCGAAAGAGCGACACTTCACAGAAGGTTTATTGAAAAACGAAGACTAAAACAAATAACTTATTACCGGTCGGCTTCATCATTTTATCGCTTTTCAGTGGGTCTTTGAACCGCTGTCTGCCGGTGATAGACCAGCTGTGAGTCACCTTCCATCCACACCAAGAGTCACGCGGCAGCAGCTGCACAGAGTGAGGGGGAGAACTTATTTTTGATAGTTGATGTGATTGGCAAAGTTCTGTTCGGTTTATCTCTTATTTGGCCAATCGATTGGTGAATTCTCAAATGCATTACGAAATAGCTGTCTTAGATTGTTTTCGATGCCAATGGAATAATATTCATGGTACATTGGATGATATAATTTTCTTCCATGCGCTTATATGGAGTGCGTGTGGGTGTGGTGATGTGAAATAAATATGAATCAATGAGCCGTGCAAAGATCTGTGACGCTCATGCTTTTGGTGAACAAGAATTTCCGACTGTTTTTTATTCCGCTTCAGTAGGCTTCTTCGGAATTTGACCTTAAGATTATCTCTGGAGGGGGTTTCCTGGAGTACTGTGCTTTGTAAATAAACAGGGAAATTATCCCTTGAATAGATAAGTACAGAAATTTATAGTTTGACATAAAAATAATTAACGTTGGGGGAAGCGCTACAATTTTATGTCGCTATAAAGAACACATCTGGTACAACAAAACATGTTGATTGATAATACCGAGGGCAGACGCCTCGCCAATCATTTAACGTGAAAATTGAGTTCAAGGTATCCCTAAGTTAAATCGTGCAACGTTCACATCAAAAGCACTTAACCACACTTCGGGCCAAACCCTAAATACACCCCCAGGACGAACAGTTATATACCCACTCACTCCGAATGACTCCTATATAAATCGATACCAACATAATGATGATGAGACTGCACACAACTGCATTTGCATCTGTACATCCACTACATTGTACTCCAAATGGCAAATATTCACCAATTCCATGTTTGTTAGATTTAAGTTAATCACAAAATAGAATGGACTATACTTCCTCAATTTTCAGTTCACTGAACACCGAGGCAAAATAATGCATTTGACCAGCTGCAACTGAAGAGCGACATTCCCGTCACCTGTGTGTGCAATAAACTAAACCACACTGATTCAATAACCCCACACTGCAGATGGTAACAATTTGCGTTCCTCATGTTAGCACAAAGGAAATGGTAAATACTTTATAAACAAAAAGACACGTATTTTGTATAGACATCCTGGGACCAGAAACTAAAAAGAATTCTTAAAACGCTTATTTTCTGGTCAATCGCTGCTCTCCTTTCATGTACATGACTACGTTCACATATGTACAAACTTTCAAATTATCGATGTTCAACTTCTTGGCAATGAAAGTACTCTCTCAGGGGAGCAGCTGAGGAAATGAAACTGCGATAATTTACTGCTAACGGTTAGAAGTAATTAGCCATCCCTCTAATTAGAAAGAGACTGCCTCAACTTGCAAGAATTTCTTTTTCCTCCATTATTCTATTCCCGTCGTTTTGATCACAATCATCCTCATGGCTTGCAAAATATATATACAAAAAAAAAACGCATTAAATGCAATGCACTTACTTGCTGGATGGTTTGTTGTTCTCGTTGAGACCGGCAAAGTTGGACAGCATTTTTACACAGAAATTTAAATTAAACAATTAACAAAATTGAATTAACGCGATATATAATAAATATGTCGACTATTTGATTTTCTCAGCAGATAGCACACTATACGACGCGGAATGTTAATTTCTTTCTTTTTTCTGCAATAAACGTTTTGCACGCACGAGGATCAAGATCAGTTTTGAGAGAAATTGCTTTGTAAAAGAACTATACAAATATAAATCGACAACAGAAATATGAAATCAATAATAAGCGAACTGAATATTGTGGAAAGAATTTATATAAAAATTCAAACGTATGCACGATCAAATAAAATCACGACAAAACTTAAAACCAACTTTACTGAGTCGAATGCGATTGTAAATTGAAATCAAATTCCGGTTGCCTAAAATTCAAATAGTCCCGAGCGGCTACAAAAAAAATATCCCCTGTGTGAAATGCCATGAATTGGAACAAATGACAGTTGACATGTGTGGATTGTAAGAATGACGTAGAATAATCGTGATGGATTATAATGTAGACACTTTCAAACATATTGTGCCTTTATTCAAATCTTAAGAACTCATTTTCATGTACATAAAAGAATAAGTGCATAATATGTAATTCACTGCAGACTTTAGGAAACCATAACCTAGTCTCTAAACAACTACAAGTATTATTTTTTTATGAGTCTGGGGCAGCTATGTTAATTGTTTCCCTTAAATGGCAAAATTTGAAGAACGTCGAATGGTAAAGTATCTCAGCAAAGTTTACAGACTCAGCTTTAAACGCGAATAAAATTTGTTGGGAAATTCGCCTCATAACTGGAGGTATTAATGAGTGTTATCGTTTGTGGCAGCTGACGTCGGCACGAATGTCAGTGAGATAAAACTTAGTATGTTACTTTGAAAGAAAACTAAATAAGACAGCACATGGGCAGCCGGATTGCTCTCCTTTCTGAATCTTAGACTCTAAGCTACAAACAATTATTATTTGTATTCTTTGGTAATACTAATAATAATTGTTGTCGCTACAGTCCAAAGGGGGACCAGGGCCTAGTTTGCTCATCAACTTCTTGTGTTGTGCGCGCTACTGTTCTCGCACGAGTAGAAGGGACCTACCGTTTTCTGCCGACTCCGAACGGCGAAATTAGAGAAGCTTTCTTAGACAGATATTACTCTTTGAGTGTTGTCAGTAGCTTAAAAAAGGAGTTCGGCCGGGAATTGAACCTAGACCCTTCGGCGTGTGAGCGTCGCACTCTACCCACTACGCCACAGATAAAAATATCATGCACTATGAATTTGAACATATACATATCCTACGTTTCACTTGTATATTTATAATTAGCTATCAACCTCATCGTTATTGTTACAAACGAACGCGAACGCATTACATTTTATTCAATCACAGCAACGCAACGACGTGAATCAGATAGTAAATTTTCCTAAGTGATTTAGGGAGGTAACACGATTGGAACCAAATTCGTGTAAAAATGCCAATACTGGTTTGAGCGTACTAACCAAAATTGTTCAGAATTGCCTTTACTGGTTTGAGCGTATAAACAGCAACACTTCACGGATAACTTACCTGATAAGTGCTGTAAATTGTACTTTCCACATATATATTGGATACCAAGCCAGTTGGCTGCAATTTACATTCTGAGTTAAAATTTATAAGAAAAAAATTCATACAAAGGAATAATAATAACAAACAAAATAGTTGACCTATCAACTTGTATTTTACTAATAACTTCTGTTAAAGTAAAGCAATCTACTACAATACAATGTCTCGCCATCAAACAAATTCATTCCAATGGGAATCTTTTCCATTTTCCCCCCACAGAATAAATGTACACGCATACCATTAATTTCAGTTCCACATATAAATAAAATCAAAGCATCAGTACAAAAATAAAAAGAAAATAATTCTATAAAACAAACTGTCAAATCAGTAAATTGTATTTCTGATGAGTAAAATAATAAAAGTATTATCCGTCTGTTGCCACTAAAATTTCGTGCAATTCTGTATGATGATAAATCCAGTTGCATCGGAGGCAATATTCTCCGCTACCTATGTCGATAATTACATCGATTCTGTGGAGAATCTTCCTGACGATGTTCAAAGACATTTATCACGAATCCGAGACATAGATGTTCAATATCGCGGTAAGTTCTTTGCATACAACTTTATAGCATATGCAATGAGAAATGCAATAGGCGCCATTTTTTTAACTCATCACATTATTATGCAGGCCACCTACGTGATGTTGATTATTATTATGAGCAATGGAAGAGCCTCTCAGCTACATCAGAAAATTCAGCCAATCGGCGTAGCCGAGCAATGGCTCGAATGCAACAATGTCTTATTTCCGCACAAGAGCTTGGCGATGAGAAGATGCAAATTGTGAATCAGTTGCAGGAGCTAATAGATCAGAAAACAAGACAATTGGACTCGGATCAAAAGAATTTGGATTACGGAAAAGAGGAGCAAATGGTTCATGATACACCACAAAAGATGACACGGACAGCGAGCCCCCTGCCGTTGCAAGCATCAACGGTTACTGGTAATAAAAATGACAGCCAGTTCATTGGTTCTATTGTCAATGTTGCTGGTGCTGGACAAGGTTCAGGAAATAACACTCCCACTTCTCTACAAAACGCAGACCGCTCAAATATAAACCACAGTGCAAATACAAACAGTTCAAATAATTCCAACGAATCACGCTCCAATAAGCGTTCGCGAAGACCGCGCAACGACAACAACAACACCAGCGCCATGGAAACCGGTGGCAATGAATCCAATTCAGCCAATGAAGGTATTTGTCCTGGTGTGCACAAAACAAGTGGTGCTGGACAATCATCTTCGTCCTCAGCTTCAACGTCGCAAAAGAAATCTTCCGGACAAGGCGTCGGTGGCAATAGTGCCGGTGGAGGCAATAATTCGAGTAGCAGTAAGAAAAAGAAGCGGAAAGCTCGTGGTCAGAGTGGATCCCAATCAAATGCCAGAGACACCCGTGAAGAAACTCCGCCCCCGGATCCAATTGATCCAGACGAACCGACATACTGCCTTTGTGACCAGGTATGCACACACTTCCTCTCCCTATATAAAGCAAACACTCAAGCATTCGTTTTTCTTTCAGATTTCCTTCGGTGAAATGATTCTCTGCGATAACGACTTGTGCCCGATTGAATGGTTCCACTTTTCGTGTGTCTCTTTGGTGTCGAAACCAAAGGGTAAGTGGTACTGCCCCAATTGCCGAGGTGATCGACCAAACATCATGAAGAACAAAGCACAATTTCTCAAAGAACTGGAACGGTACAATAAGGAAAGGGAAGAGAAGACTTAAGATGTTGTGCGTTATCTTCGAAATATTTAAGTTCTTGCAGGTTATTGTTTAACATTTCTCTTTTCGTTTATTAAGTAGTTAGGCGGCGCAGTTAATTTGAACTATGAGTTTATTTCTTACGTATTCTTTTAACCGATAGGTGGAGTCACATGTGTCCTTTTCATTTCCCTTTCTGTTTTCTCACGATCTTCAGATGTAAAAACAAACACTTAAGAAATTATGCAATTCAAAGTTTTGTATAAAAATGTACATTTTAATATAAAATAAAATTCGTATAAATAATATAAATTATGAAAAACAAATTTTTTTTTTTTTGCAATTGATATAGACGACGAAAGGCATTCTTAAATACAAGGACTGTCGTTCTCCGTTTTTATGTACACGGCATATCAACAGCAACTTTTAAGCAGAATGTATGAGAAGCATCGTCATCTATCTTAAAATGTGAGGACAACATGGGCTGACTAAATATCCCGATCTTTTAGGTTATAATATTTTTTCCCGCCAGCTACATATGTGTTTCTTGTCAAGAAAAGTCGGTAAGCTTGCGTCGGAAATTACTTGATCCCAACAGTAAAGGTTATTTCTCTGAACAACTGGTATCGATATGACTGAGAAAGTGTTGTCTGTGCATGTGTGCCATCAAGCAAATGTGACTGGATTTTTGAATCACCTTTTCATCGCATTCGAAGAACTTGTTCCATCATGCCCGTGCTTAGGCTTTGGTTTGAAATGCGATTTCGCTGGTAGATCCGATGTAAGTGTGTTGTGCTGACTGATCTGAAGCTGTTTGTTCAGTCCATTGACTCAGATCAGGCAGTTAGGGGACTTTTCCGGCTCAATGTAAAGTCCCAGCTCAATACTGAACTGGGTGCTGTGACCCAAAGAGCAGTACAGGTTCTAGAAAAGCCGCGTTCTCTAACTTGTTCAAATGACTGTCCCTCAAGCATGAACTCTGATGTCTGCGCATCAAACGCGCATTTATACTACTTTCTAGACCATACATTTTGATCCTTCTGTTTTCAAATGATTATTGTATATCAATGACGGGTCTACCGCGGATGTTTTGTGTAGGAGTGTAAACTAAATAATTTGCTGATTTAGATTTTTGCACATTTTTTTTATCATTAACACGGCGTGACAACAAGAACTAGCTCCTGGGTTTTGCCAATGAATTTATTTCATCCGCCCGGTCCTATTGAAGTTTCGAGAGCTCTTATTTTCGCTCGACGTTCCGGCAATAAGCATGTTGTCGTCCAGCATAAAGGAGAAGAAGTTTCTAACCCGGTTTCTCTTAACCAAACCGAAATTTATTTTTCTCTTTACAAGTGCTTCCCAGAATGTCAATGTTCGTTACTTTAGTAATCTCCATCGTCATACGAGGTCAATGATTCACTGTAAGCTTTTCCTCTCGAAAGAAGTTAGAAAATTCTGGTGGCACTTAGGATTCCACAAATACGCATGAAATTGTTAGATGGTGAAAATAAAGCAATGATCCGCACCGAACTTCCACCTCTGATAAAAGACACAACCTTAAATATGTACGTCGAGTCCATTCACCCATTTACAGAAATCCAGGAAAACAAAGAGATGAGTTATCAAAAATATCGAAAATACCATGAATACACTTCAGTTGTATTAGAGATTATACGAGCAAAGGCTAGATTTTAACCACTACCAACGTTTTGCAACACAGTACAGAGAAAGGGGGTGTAGGTCGACAAAAGGATGTTACTAAGAAATAACACGCTGTAGTTGGTTAACATCTTCTGTGTTGAAGCAGAATCATTTGTTAAACAGACACAATCCTCAAACCAACGATTACGATAATCCACACTAAAAATGTGAAAAAATGCAAACTCAAAAGTGGTCGTCTAATATTTTTTTTATTATTAAAATTGTTTTCCATCCACTACCTCCTACATTTTGATCTGGAACGTCCTCGTTTACTTTTCTTTGTTTTCTTCTTAAACCTACGTTCTTCGTCTGAGGATGATGCGGATCTTCTTCTGTGTCGACTCTGGTCTTTACTTTTCTTGCTCTTCTTTTTCTTCGAGGATTTCTTGTGCTTGCTGCGGTGAGGGCTGGAATCTGTGCTGTCAGAATCGCTTGATCTGTGACGGTCTCTTCTGGGACTGGATCTATCTGAGTATTTTTTATTGCCAGTGCTACTGCTTTGGTGATCCTCACGCCTTTCACGAGATCTTGATCTCCGTCCTGATCTGTCAGATGTATGATAGGATCCGTTTCTTTCCGGTGTTGATCTGCTTTTTTCGTACTTTCGATCATAACTACTTTCCCTATAGTTTCTTTCACGTTCATATTGTTCCTTCTTAATCGGTTCTTCCTTCTTAATCAGTTCTTCCTTCTTAATCAGTTCTTCCTTCTTGATTATTATTTGTCCTTGAGCATTTTCTTTTCGTTTGTATTCGTCGTACTTTGCTGAGTCTGGAAGACATTCATTTTGTTAATCGATTAAATTCCCGCTTAAGGTAAGACATACTTATGCATTTCGAGTACTGTGCGTATTCCTTTTTGGACACCACCTGCACCATGAATTCATTAAACGATTCTTTTGTGCCACCCAGGGCCATTTTGACAATAACTCTTCCTGCATGATCATCCAAACCCTCGATTTGACCATAGAGGTCCTTGTGCTTTCCACCCAGAACTTTTATGAAAGCTCCCTTTTTGATTTCGAGCACTTCATTGGCCTCTGGGGGAACAAGTAGAGCCTTCGGTTTCAATGCCTTATCAGCGCCCAAGCCCATCCCTTTCGGTCGTACAATTAAGTCTTCATCGATTGATTTAACTTCCTTTTTTGGCACCTCCTTCCATCCCATTCCACGTAGCATGGCAAAACCATACTGTGAAATAGGAATCGACTCATAGTCATCGATGGTGGGTTCCTTTGCTCCATCCAGCGGCAAATCATCAGTCTTTACTGGTAGAACTAACTTCGAGTCGCCCCCGTCTATGTTTTGTGTTTTGCTCACTTCTGCTAGAAGTTCTTTTGCCGCGCGTTTTTCAATGGTATCATCATCAGCTTCAGTTTGATCGTCATTGGTCTTTGACGGCTGTGCTTCTTGTTCCTTCTGAGAGGGCACCTCTTCCCCGTTAAGAACAGCTTGTCTTGTTTTCAAACTCAACAAGGCTGCTGATGTTTTTCTATTATCCTTTAATGGTATAACTAAAGGTGCTTCTTCAGCCTTTTCTCTAAAAGTGGAAATGAAAACATAGCTGAAGTTGAGAGCAAATATGAGCGATTTGTTTGTACATACGTCACTAGTTGTATTGATTGGCCTTCCAAACCTTTTATTAATTCTATTTTATTTTTTTCATCTTTATTTATAAGTTTGTTTTGCAAAATATTTGTTTTTTTAGAAACTTTACTAAAACCAAACGATATTTTCTTTTCCATTTTTAAGTCAACGTTTACAAAAGTGACACTTCTTAGCAAGAAAACGTCATTTTCTAAAGTAAGTGTTCAGACATTTGTTGTTTAAACACTGTATTGCAAAAGTTCATGTGACTTAAATTTAAAAATAAGTAACACACATTTATATATATATATTTTTGTGTCCCGTGCAATACAAACATGAACATTTTATATTTTCGTTATTCACGAAGACCTCTCAAAAATGTGATCTCAAAAATTGAGGTCCCCTCCGTGAGAACTTAACCGGAGTAATTGTTTTAAGTACTCTACGCATTGCCTTTCTTTCAATCATGAATCATTTTTTTTAAATTTATATGAGTTATAAGATACCATCATGACAATCTTTGGATTGTTTAATTAATGATTTTGTTTAACATGTTTTGCGTTTTCTGAACACTTCCTTTCTTCGGTCTCAAAATTTTGACAACTAGCACTTGCAGTTCAGTGGACGTTTTAAACATAACCTTTGTCATCGACAATTGCCGCAGACAGCACGAGTTTTCCTCAGATTATTCCAAAATAAATTAAATTAAAGATGTTTGGTGGACCACAACCCATTTTAGTTTTAAGTAAACCAAATCATTTACATTTCAATCATTGCAACAATTTAAATGATATTCTCTATAGGTCAAAATACGAAGCGAGAATCCGGTCGGAAAGTTCAGCTGGAAAACATTTCTGCAGGGAAGGTGAGTAATAGGCGTGGATTTTTTTTTGAATCGATTTCTAGAACATTTCAGAACGTGGTCGATTGTAAAAAATGCTTTAGTTTTAAATGAAGATGCAAATGATGTTCCTTAATTTTTTGGTCAAATGAAAGCATTATGATTATTTTATTAACAGGCAATTGCAGATGTTATCCGAACATGTTTGGGCCCACAAGCTATGTTGAAAATGCTTATGGATCCAATGGGTGGAATTGTGATGACCAACGATGGAAATGCAATTCTTCGTGAGATCACCGTCCAGCATCCGGCTGCCAAGAGCATGATTGAGATCGCACGTACTCAGGATGAGGAAGTTGGCGATGGCACCACATCAGTCATCGTATTGGCTGGAGAAATGTTGGCGGTAGCTGAACCTTTCCTACAACAGCAGTACCACCCAACCGTAATCATTCGAGCATATCGGGAGGCATTGGAGGATATTATAAAGCATTTGCAAACTGACTTGAGCATTCCCTTGGACATTAGCAACAAAGAGCGTATGGCTGAGGTTGTCAAGGCTTGTGTTGGCACCAAATTCATCGGCAAGTGGTCCGATTTAGCTGTCAAGATAGCACTGGATGCAGTTGAAACTGTTACCCTTAACGAAAATGGTCGCAAGGAAGTGGATATTAAGCGGTTCGTCAGTGCTAAACTATAATCCACCATCAATTTAAGAAAGACTTTAATTTTAGGTACGCTAAGGTGGAGAAAATTCCCGGGGGTTCCATTGAGGATTCAACCGTCCTTCGCGGTGTTATGCTCAACAAAGATGTCACCCACCCAAAAATGAGGCGCTACATTGAGAATCCACGTATCGTTCTTTTGGACTGCCCCTTGGAGTACAAAAAAGGCGAAAGCCAGACGAATGTGGAGATCGTTGGTGAACAGGATTTCTCACGCATGCTGCAAATCGAAGAAGAACACGTTCAGAAAATTTGCGCCGATATTATCGCACTTAAGCCGGATTTGGTGTTCACCGAAAAGGGGGTGTCCGATTTAGCACAGCATTACTTAGTCAAAGCAGGCATCACCGCCATCCGTCGTTTGCGCAAAACAGACAACTTACGAATTGCACGTGCTTGTGGAGCCACAATCGTCAACCGCACTGAGGAGTTGACTGAAAAGGACGTTGGCACTGGGGCTGGTCTCTTCGAAGTTAAGAAAATCGGCGACGAATATTTTACCTTCATCACAAACTGCAAAGATCCAAAAGCTTGTACAATTCTTCTGCGCGGGGCTTCCAAGGATATTCTGAACGAGACAGAGCGTAATCTTCAGGATGCTCTTCATGTTGCCAGAAACCTCGTTTTGGAGCCTAGACTAGTTGCTGGTGGTGGTGCTGTGGAAATGGCCGTATCTCAACTACTCTCTAGGAAGCAGTTGAAGGGCCCCTACACTGCCGTTGCTCAAGCTTTGGAGATAATTCCACGCACTTTGGCCCAAAACTGTGGCGCCAACACCATCCGCACTCTTACTGCGCTCCGGGCAAAGCACGCCTCCCACAGTGGCGATGGTATTTGCGCCTGGGGTATTGATGGAGAATCAGGAGAAATTGTGGACATGAATGTTAAAGGAATCTGGGAGCCATTGGCGGTTAAGATGCAAACTTACAAAACCGCGGTAGAAACTGCAATTCTTCTGTTGCGCATCGACGACATTGTTTCCGGATCAAAGAAGCGAAAGGATAACGAGCCCATGAACCCTGCTGCAGCCGCAGCCCAGGAATAAATGCCTTCATTCGATTACTCTTCATCATATATCAAATAAAACATTCACTTTGTGTTGGTTGCATTCGCTTGCAAAGAAATAACTTTAGTTCCATTTTCTGTATTAATCATCAGTTTTATTATCTCGCCCACAATAATAAAAATTTATTAAAACACTAAATAACGTTTGTGGCTTCATTGTACAGTCGACTATCCATCAGTTTCAGCACTTCCAAACCTATTGAGGTGAAGCGTGGCTGGAGATATCTTGCAAAAAGTTCTAAACATGCAGGATCCGTCGGCAGATAATCAAGGAAAATTTGAACAATTGGTGGCTTGTGCGAATGTATTATACTTGGCACGCTTAACAAGTACTCTATTTTCTTCAGACGACTAAAATCTTGCTTGGAGTTTCGATGGCAAGCAATAAACAAAGTTTCGAATGGTTGTTTTTGGCCATCGTCTCTGAATTCACCAATCAGATCCCCATCCACATTTAACTTCAGCCATACCATTTTGTGAACCAGTCGCAGATCCCACTGTGGAAGCAATTCTTGAAGTAGTGTACTTTGGTGTTGCTTGGAATTCGTGCACCAAATTGCCACCACAGATTCGGAATGGATGAACTGATCTAGTGAGATTTTTGCAAGCACATCGTCTTCCATCATTTTATAGCCGAGCTCTTGCTTTGCTTTTTTGATTCGTCGAATGTACTTATTCCGCCATGGAGGATCTAGAACAACAAAGTCAAATCTTTCTAAATCATTTGCGATTTCCACCAAGTTCTCTATGTCGTGGTTGAAAAAAGTGCACACTGGAGGTATAATATACTTCCTATTCTTCAGTTCAAATGTTTGAAAGTAGTTCGTGTTATTGACCCCTCGAAGCTGGGGGAAGTCCGAGGATTCCTCCCAAATACGATCTTCATTCGTATATGCAGAGGTGTCACCCTCCAATTTATGAGCGGTTTTTACCATAGGCAATAGTTCATTGCATGCATTTTTAATTTTCAATATCTCTTCGGAGAGATTGATATGATTATGTTTTCTTTTGCGATTTCTTGGCTTAGGGATATCCTTATTGACCGGTAATGCCGGTCTATAACCGAATAAATATGATTTAAGTTG
This sequence comes from Eristalinus aeneus, assembly GCA_955652365.1. Taxonomy (NCBI): domain Eukaryota; kingdom Metazoa; phylum Arthropoda; class Insecta; order Diptera; family Syrphidae; genus Eristalinus; species Eristalinus aeneus. The sequence continues at coordinate 23,662,905 of OY019130.1, forward strand.
GTACTTTGCGCAGTCATCTGCAGTGGAGTTGTAGGATTCATTTATGAGATCTTTGTGGTCTAAATAAATCGCTGCAGTTTCTTTGGAAGCTATATTTAACATATTATATGAACATTTTAATAGAACACTTTAAAAATGAAAACACTTTTGGGAGCTCATAAATAAAACCCAAATGACAAATGACATAATTGGAAAGGGTGCGTTTGTATAGAAATTCTTAAGAGCATTTTAAAGGGACTTACAATTTAATATTGTTTTGTATTTTTATTGAGGTTCTTTTTGAATACAATTTCACATATATTATTTTATTATATAGCTATAAATGTATATATCACATAAAATAAGATATAGTGGCTAAGTTAGAATTGTTCAGGCTATCAGTTAATGTGGATTTTGGTCTTTGATATATAATTCAGCAACAGTTCGGTTATCCGGAATTATGGTTAAATTCTTTTAACCGTGATATTTATTGTGTAGTATTTAGTAGTGTTCTAAGCAGGTTCTGGGTAGCTAGGCATACGATTTAACGATTTAACAGCTTTTATACTTTCTAAGAATTCGACAGGAACTTGAAATGCTTTCATAATGTTGTCATTCAAGCATTGTTTTACTTGGGTTAAATAATAAGATACGATTAGTTTTAAGCTGATAAAAATTCGTTTACTTTATGTATTATATATTTTTATGTATTAGGAGTACAACGAAAATAAACAGAAAAGCTAAATCACGCATTTCGAAGACAAAATGTATATTTTTTTTATTCCCACAAAATTCACATTTTCCCATACTCAAGAAAAATCCATCTGAAAAATATATAGGTAAGAGTGAGTGTTTTTTTTAATTGCATTTTTATTACAAACTATCACAATATCTTACGATCTAGACAAAAATGCCCTTTTCGGGCACTCTAAGCTAACCTAAGCTTATGTCTTTCGACGTCTCAAAAAAGTTATTTTCTCTTCCTAGAGGGATAAATGTAAACTAAGAAAAATTTTAATTCAAAAACTTAGTGTCTAAACAACTTGTAACTTAAACTAACTTAAAAGAACTTAAAATCTATACCTTAAAACTAGCCTTATACATAATAAAAAATATACACAGTATATTATCTTTATATGTATTTTTTTTGCCGCCTATAGTTTAATTAAATATCTATATATAAACTGTGTACTATTAACGGTTATATGCGGTTTTTTTTATAAATGTGGTGAGTGAGTGCGGTAACTATCACTTTCATTTGGCGAATTTCTAAATCGAATAAACCAATGTTTTATACTCATGAAACCGAAAATTATACGTGGCGTGTGAACGTTAATGTACGCCACTTCAAACAAAAAAGAAATCATTTGTACAAGCGGATGCAAAAGGACCCCATACTTCAATAAGTACCTCATAGTTTAATAAGTTAATAAAATTATCACCTTACTGGGTGCTACAGACCGGGTTTTTAAAGCCTTGAGTTTGAACCAGAACCCAATAGAGGGAAATAAACCCACAGCTTCCATGTCTACCTCCATTGGGTTTCATTTCACAGCATTTTTATGACATAAATTTCAAAAATTTGGCTTTTTCGAATAACAAGACGTAAACAACTAGAGGGAAATCAGGTGGTCGATGAGCTGGGAAACTGTGCATCTCCTTTTTCTGTGTGCATCTCCTTTTTCTCCAATCCTAGGTTGGAGCACGACTTTAACATTACATTTTTAGTTTTGTACATTGCATTTCAGTTTGAAAAGACTGACGCTTCAGCAACGCTTCCAAAACGTCGAATACAATATTCCCGTTGATCCCAATTTTCACTAAGTGGTGAAGCTCACTTTTGGCTGACTGCAGACTTGAATGAAAAATGGAAAAATGATAAGACACCGCTAAATCCACAAAAACTGACTCTTTGTTTTGCTTTATTGATTGGTGGAGTAAATGGTATGTACAACTGATGCTGGTCAAAAAGGAACAGAAAATGGAGACTGTTACAGAGCCATGATTACTGACCTTCTAGCTCCGACCTCGACCTCTGAAATGTAATACCGTTTAACTACTTTCTGCTTGTATACCATATGTGAAGCCGCTGATCTATGTGGGCAGATCACTTGGAGGACAACATTCCCTGCGTTATACGGCCGCAAATGTCACAGTCGAATATTGGATTCCAAGGTTAGACTGCCTCCAAAGCAGCTGGGGAAGTCGTATGTCAGAAATCATATTTCAATTATTGTACAAGAAGTTGTCTTTTGTTTTACGAGGTCTGGTAATAATGCAAATTTTATTTTTTTCTAAAAATAATAATAATAATAATTGTTGGCGCTACAGTCCAAAGGGGGACCAGGGCCTAGCTTGCTCATCAACTACTCGTGTTGTGCGCGCTACTGTTCTCTCACGAGTAGAAGGGAAGTACAGTTTTTTGCCGACTCCGAACGGCGAAATTTGAGCAGCTTTCTTAGACAGTTATTACTCTTTGAGTGTTGTCAGCAGCTCGAAAGAGGTGGTGCCGTAAAATATTAGAAAAATTGGTGTTGAACTAGGAGTCGAACCTAGACCCTTCGGCGTGTGAGCGTCGCACTCTACCCACTACGCCACGGCGACCACTTTTTTTAAAAATAAATAATAAAAAAAATATAATAAAAATTTAAAATAAAATGAAACTGTTGAAATATGTACCTTTTGGTATGCCCTTGAGCCCTGAGCCCAGCGATTCTCAATCGTCGCAATGTCGTCTTTTTATGGGTCTTTTGATGTCATGACATCGAAAGACCCATAACGGGCGTATGCCCGTGATTAATCACCGGTTATAACTCCTCTAAGCAAATTTGGATCGCCGTTGATGTCATTCAACAATTCCTGAGCGATGCTCATGCGGGATTTTTTTTTATGAAAAATCCGTAATTTTGGAACAAACTTCATGCCAAATGCTTCATGCCCGAAATTTACGAAACAAAAATGCATGTGTTGAGCAATTCGATACGCTGACATCTCCAGCAACTTCTCCAATAGTGATATAATGATTTTTTTTTCACTTTCCGAACCTTTTTACGGTGATATGCTGGGGCGTCCAAGGCGAGCGTCCTCATTCACATCTTCTCGGTTTTCTTTGAAAAGCTTGTACAACTTGTAAGTACTCTCTGACGCAAACTACACTCACCTTATGCCACTGTCAACATTTTAAGTGTTTTTGAGCACTTAATTCCATTTTTTACACATAATTGAATGCAAATTCTTTGATTCATTTATTCGACAGCTGGAAATCGCCGAACATGCAACACACGTCTGACTTTTATGTCTCTTACAAACAAAATAAATATGCTATATAGCTGAAATTGTAAGAATATGCTAGAGACGAGTGTACCAAAATAACAAAAAAAAATCTCGACAATCGAATGTTCGTAGCCGGCGAAATTAAGAAATCAGTCTTATTTTTTTAACAGACCTCGTAAGTCAATTAGTTATGATTTAAAAATTTAATCTTCGTTTTATTCTATTTCAAAGTTCTACAACTCTAAAAAAATATTTTTTTTTTTGAGTGAACTTGATTTTCCTTGGAAACAGCTTTCATAATCGATGATGATATTTGTCCTGTGAAAACAAAATGTCCGTTGGGGTCAGGAAATTTAAAAGACACTTCAAAATAGAACCAGCATCTGGCTTACAAGGCTTTATTTTGTCAGGTGAACTTTTATTTGTAGCATGTAAATTTCTACTAAATCTTAATTTGAAATAAGAATAAAATCCCCACAAAATGCATACTTAGTCCACGTGAAAAATTAGTAACAAACAAAAGTATATCAAAGCAGCAGAGCGTCTATCAATTTTCTATTGCAATAAACATTAGATAATCTAATTGTGTATGATATGCAGTAAACCTCAATTGTCTCTTACAATGCAATTACACAAATTATTTTCATTCCTTTTCCCGACATCATCCTCTAAGAACGTGATTCACCTCTGAGTGCACACGACTTGCGCTCGCTTTCATCAAAAGGCGCACTCTTATGAATGGTTGGCCAGATTTTGCTTATGAGAACGATTAATGAATAGTACACAGAAGTGAAAACATTATTCTAATGACAAAACGGAAAGCCATATGGAAAACGAATTTCGAGAAATTCCCACAAAGAATTTGGCATGCTTTCAAGGGAAATGCAATCCTCTACGTCAGAGGTGGAATGCCCAGTAAAGCATTGCAGTGGGCACGTTTTGCATGGGCTTTCACTTATTATTTGGCAATTTAATTTAAGAAATTTTCATTTTTATGAGCTCGAATGACATTTGTAAATTAAAGAAAAACTAATGGACGTTATTTTTTAATGCGATGCACGAATTTGTAGACATATACATGCAAGTATGCATACTCCTGTTGTAGTGAGCTTATACTTGCTTAACAATTTTAAAGGTTGAGAAACTGTATAAAGTGTTATACATATATATACGTACACCACCATTTTATCGATCATACGACAGTATTTATCGCATAAACTTTTCATACATACATACAGGTTCAAGCACCTGATAATCTTGTCAACATCAGCGGCGAAATTGATGAGCAAGCTAGGTCCTGGCCCTGTCAAGTCAACGTTATTATTATTATCCTACGTAACGCATCATGCAAAATAGCGGAGCAGATTTTTGATGCTTTCGAACGAGAAACACTGTCCTGTCTGCGAGGAAGGCAAATAGAGGGGAAGGAACAACCGCAAACTCTAAGTGTTCTATTAAAATGTGTATGTAGTTTGTATGGCGACGGGGACAATGGCTTGGCCATAACGAACAACAATCCTCAAGGTAAAAAGATTCTTCACAAAGCAGCTATAGCTTAGGCCAAAAGCTTTCATGGGTCACTGGCCTGATAAGTAAGAAGTATAGGTCTGTTCCAATTCATTTGTGCAAAGAAATTCGTAGTTGAGTAATGAAGGTAACTCTGTCGAAACTCGTATAACGACTTTTCGTAGAAATTCGCAGAATTAACGAATCGTCAAAAAAATTAATTGTAAGCAGCTATTATATATGCATATGAAATGTCAGAGGTTTTTTTATTTTCAATTGTACAGTCATCTGCTGCCCACAGATTTTTCTTCGCCAAAAATTCCTAGGAAATCGAAATATTTTACTCTCTTATGAGTTCTCTCTTAAACGCAAAATTAGCAAATTGAACGCCTTTTGACCGTTTTTGGGCGAATTTCGGTGGCATTCAGCAATTGGGACAGACCTTATGTCAACTAATTTGATAGGGAAATTATAAACTCTTGACAGTTGATAAATTTTCCCCAATTTTTAAGGTATTTTATATCTGTTTCTCGAACTTGTTTATTTAAGATAGAATTTTAGCACAAATTCTGTAAATTTTTTGAACTATGAGTTTTTAAGGCTATTTCCTTAAATTAAATTTTTAAGGGTTTGAATGTAAAACTTAAAAGGTCTTTCATTGATATAATTTTTAAATTTTTATTTCCCATATTGTAGCACAGTGATGTTAAATGATAAGGGGTGTGCATGGAATTGATGCTGATTACTTAGAATTTTTTCGAAGCATTCTATTTGTGTGTATACATCTCTTTGGAGCTGCAAGTGTCAAGGAAACATGCAAAAAATATCTTCCCTTCAAACAATCAAGATTATCAAAATATTCAACTGACACAGTTTAGTAGTAGTAGTAGTTTAGAATTTTACGGTGGATGTTCTCATAGTAATTTGTAATGAGAAATATTTGCCTTAAATTGGTTTTCCTCAAATGAACAACTCTCAAATTGACATTGAATTCGAGGAAGACTTCAACTTTTGAAAAATGTTTAACATAAGACAATTATTTTTTAAAGAAAAGACGCTTTGATTCTGCCCTATATTAGGTACATTTCTTCAATATATGATTTTGCAAGAACAATAGCACTGTGGAGTAACTAATTTCTCGTTAGAGAAACAAGACAGCGCTCTGTGTCCCATTTGCTTAGGCAGTTTGCATTCGGTTATGCAAAACAAGCACTCAGGCCAAAGCCTGGTCTTGAAAACAATATTTTGGTAATAATCTTTTATATATAGAAACACTCGTTACTTAAAATAAAACACAAATTGAACCTTTCACAATTTATTAACCAACGTCTAGCCTCTCTTCGTACTCACAGAGAATGAATTATACAAACCCTATACTCTCCATCCGGAAGTGTCTTGCAATCTTTCGTCCAATTCTTAAAAAAAATGTTTGAATTTGAAGCCTACTGAGCATATGAATTATATATGTGGCGCAGAAACTTTGACTTTACTAAAAGCGGATGACGAAGCCCTTAGTCTTTTCGAGAGAAAAGTTTCGCGTGCGATTTGCCTGGTCAAGCGTGTTTGAATACAACGCTTAAGATGGCTACGACATGTAGAGCGTATAGACACCAGTGCTTTGGCCCGAAAAGTTATCGAATCGGAGTCATTGTGCGGTTAGGACAAAGCAAAAGAGGACGGCCTAAGCTAATGTGTCGCACAAAAGTGGAGAAGAGCCTCAACCAGCTTGGAGTGCGCAACTGGAGGCAGCTAGCGAAAGATCGTGCTGGATGGAGAGACATGTTGGTTGAGGCCTAGTCTTACTCCGGATTGTAGCTCCGCAAGAAGAAGAAGAAGAGAAAGAGTATATGAATTCAGTACCAGCTACAGTATGAACTGATTTTTACACGTTTTGCTTAAATATAAAATTATATGTTGGGCAAATTTGAATTGATTTTATTTTACTTATTCTTGTTGTGGGTGGCCGCCGAGGCGTAGGGGGTAGAATGCGACGCTCACACGCCGAAGGGTCTAGGTTCGATCCCCAGCTAAACACCTGGATTTTTCACGGCACCGCCTCTCTCGAGCTGCTGACAACACTCAAAGTGTAATAACTGTTTAAAAAAGCTTCTCGAACATCGCCGTTCGGAGTCAGCAAAAAAATGTAGGTCTTTTCTACTCGTGAGAGAACAGTAGCGCGCACAACATGAGTAGTTGATGAGCAAGCTAGGTCCTGGTCCCCCTTTGGACTGTAGCGCCAACAATTATTATTATTATTATTCTTGTTGTGAAAAATTGAGTCACCAAAACGAAATTAAACCAGGCGGATATTCTTTTACGTAACTTTCACCATACACTGGAATATAAAGATCACATTCCCGAAATAGTCTCTCTTCAAAAGACGTCGTTGATGGGAAGACACATGACAACAGCGTTTGCTTTGTCCCGTGGCCCTTTTTGATGTCTGAAGTTAGGATAAATATTTCTCCTTCAAAAATTTCTTTCCTTTGTTGAATTAATCAATTAAAACAGGTTTTACATCAATTCACAATTACAAGCATTTTTGAATCTTTAGCTTGTTTATTTGTTTCTCGAAATGTTGTCACTGAAAAAATGTTCCAAATCGAAAAAAAGTTGTAGTTAAAGTTTACAGAAATATAGAAAACAAGTCTCGTTCATAGCTTTAAACACCAGGTTCTTGGTATTTAGCTTGACTATTCACATTCAATTGAAGGATTTGGCAAACATTATTTCCCTATTCGGGATGGTTTGCAAGTTTCGTATTTGCTAAAATGCATCAAAAGCAGACATAAGCCGATCAACAGCAGTTTCCAATGTGTCTGAGATTTTGCCAAAACAGAATGTCGAACTTAAGTCTCATTCAAATTTCGATTATTTTTCTTCTTTTAAATATTGCGCTTTGCTTAAGATCCTTTCGTTCTGTTAAGGCATTAAAATTAAGTTGAATGCTTTCTGATTTACATCCATTTCTGGCTGTTACTTAAAAATTGCCGAGTGCCCATGGTATGTTCGGAAATTGTGGTTTTATAGATCTAAATGAAGTAAAACTGGTGATTGATGCATACAGTATTCATACAAAATCGGATTGCTAGACTTAGATGAAAAGTTGTAGGTTTCTCAAGTTGCAACACATTAGGCTCCTTATTCAATATTACCAGGTATACCGGCATGAACCTTTTTCTTAAAGAAAAACACTTATTATAAACGGGAAAGTAAAAATATTTTATTCAAAATATTGGCCATTGTTTTCTACACATTTTGACCACCTTTCTGGCAATTTGTGAATACCGCGCCAATAAAATTGTTCATCTTTTAAAGCAATCAGACACCCAATTTTCGACCTCCTCGTAGGAATCAAAGTGCTGCTCAGCCAATGCGTGTCCCATCGATGAAAATAAATGGTAGTCGGAAGGGGCCAATTCTGGTGAATACGGCGGGTGGGGTAGATGCTCCCAGCCAAGTGTTTTGATAATATCCTGAACCGGTTTTGCTTTGTGTGCAAGTGCATTGTCATGGAGCAAAATTACCTTGCCGTCTCTTCTGGCCCATTCTGGTCGTTTCTCGATCAATCCATAGTTCGAATTGATCATTTGTTGTCGGTAGCGATCAGTATTAACGGTTTCACCAGGTTTTAGGAGCTCGTGGTGCAGCACACCTTTCTGGTCCCACCAAACACACAGCATTGTCTTCTTGCCGAATCGATCTGGTTTTGCAGTCGATTTTGATGGTTGTGCCAGATTAACCCATGATTTTTTCCGTTTAGGGTTCTTAAAGTAAATTCATTTTTCATCGCTAGTAACAATCCGATGCATAACTCATTTTCTTTCGAGTCTTTGAAGCAAAATTTACAAGTTTTTTTCAGTTTTCTATCTGTCTTTCATTCAATTCATATGGCACCCATTTTCTACACTTTTGGACCTTTCCCATAGGTTTTAAACGGTAAGAAATTGTTTGTTGTGCAACATTTAATAGTGCTGCCATTTGCTTTTGACTGAAAGTGTCATCTACTTCCAATATTGATTGCAATTCGGTGTCTTCAAACATTTTTGGTGATTCTTCATTTCTCACATCAAAATCATTATTTCTGAACCGTTGAAACCATTTTTTGCATGTTGCTTCTGATAGAGCATGATCACCATATGCCTCGACAAGCATTCGATGCGACTCTGCAGCACTTTTCTTCAAATGAAAATGAAAAATCATCACTTTCACCGCCTCAAGTTAAGTTAGTGTTAAGTTAGTTTATTGCTTATGAATTGGTTTAAATGGGGTCTTAACAACTTATATACGGCATGAAATCAACTTTCTTAATGTAAAGCAAGTTTGTCCCGCCTTCAAAGATCAGTGATTACGCCAATATTTTAAATTGGTAGAACCAACAAGTGCAACTGTCTGCAAAATTGCCAAAAAAGTGAAATAAGCTTCTGGTGTTTGTTTATAAATCGCGGCCGTAATGATATTTACTCATGTATGCACTGGTGGTCGAAAGCTCTGCAATGCATTTCAAAATGACTTCACACCTCTCTACAAATTCACATGTCTTAGATGGCTGTATATATGTGCATAAAAACGAATGTTTTGAACCGAGTAACAAGTGCATTTCTGAACAAGTACACACATTCGGACATACTGTCAGCCATGTGCAGAGAATGTCGCTCAATGAGATGAGAAAATGTTAGTGTTCACACTGAACTTGGACTTGAATTTTCTCTAGAACAGTGACATGCATCGGCATGCATGACTGAGAGAAGATCCCTAGGTGGTTATTAAATAAACCCAGCAGTAAGTTGCATAGGATTTCTGATGTTGTCGCAAACGGATCAGAAAGTATTCGCGGATGATTTGATTGCGGAATCGAAGGAAAATAATTTCGAAAGCACAAAGTGAAGTGACTGAGTTGTGTACAGTGTGGTGAATAAAATAAATGAATAGAATCTAACGTCAAAGTACGTGATTTCGAAAAAAAGGAAGGAATTTCCGGTTCGGCTAGAGTGTGCAAGTGTTATCAAATCGAGCTGGGATTCATTGTAGAAAAGTGAAGCGGGCCTGCAATTTTCAATTTTGATTTAAATCGTGACCTTATGATAATTTTACGAGAGTAGTCTGTCTGAAGCCACTTAAGCTAATTTTGTGACAACGTCATTACCTGACAAAAGATATCACAAGCGCATTTGTTACGAATTTGATATGCCTATTGTCACTAATGGGAATTTAATTTTGGATGACAAATCGTATCACCTTTCTGCTATGATCACTTAATTTGATAAATTTGTCGCCAAAACTAAACTTGTTAAACGATTATGTCGTTTTCCTTCAAATTGACTCTAATTTGATGAATTAAATTAGGTTTTTGACAATGCAGCTTTTATTTAAAATTATATGATTCAGTGCTTTTCCGCAATGACGAATTATAGATGTGTAGTTTCTGGTTAATGTCAAAAATGAGAAAAGGCTTGATGGTTCATTGCTTTGAAAAAAGTTGAAAGAAAAAAGAAAAACGGACAACTTGTCCAAACAGAGATTTTCTTGTTTCTTACGAAATTGGTCGCTTGCCAATGAAGTGAATAGTATTCTTTTGCATTGCCAAGTTGAACATTCCGCAGATTAGTAATTGATGGTTATTGAGGGGGGATGCGCTAGTTAGGGTTTCTTTCTTAAAGAACTAACGAGGAAACACATCGGCACGAGTGCTTTAAAGTATAGAATAATCAAGAACAGCCTATTCAGTGAACTTTCGAAAATATTTTGTAAATCCCTTTGCCGAAAGTCCTCGTGTCGTTTTTACATTTTAGGCTTTTATCGACAGTGTTCCAATATCAGTAGGGTTCGGTTCGAAGAAATGGCCTTCAAGGGGATTCTACGCATTCATAAACAGGATTACAAGTTCTAAATTCATCTAAAATTTCATATCGGAAATTGGCACAGTTGACTTGAAGTAGAGTTCGGAAATATTACTTAAGTCAATTGCATCTTATTCGGCTTCAGAGAGAACCGCTTTCATTTGTGTTGGGTACTGACATTCCATGCTCGTCTCTTCTCTGTTTGCAGCCATGTAATTCTTAGTGCAAGGCATATTTAGCAAGAAATTGTTATATAAATTGCACAGGACATTTGTGTTTTGTGAAAAAAGAATTCCTGCTAAAATCTTGTTGTCGTTGGATTTCGTTTTTTCAGTTTTCACAAACAGCAACCTTAAAATTTTAAGCAAACAAACAAACGAATAACTTTGAACAATGAAAGGGCAGTTAATTTCTTTTTTGTTTTTTTATTTACTCTTGACCGCGACCGTTTACTTCCAATGTTAGTCACTCAACGCTAAATAGTTTCGTATTTGTCCTCCGGTATCCTTTTCTTTCCGTTTTATATTTTTCGCTTATTACTTATTACTTATTTGTATTTGTTTTTCGGTGCTTCAAAATATCCCCTCTGCTCGTTTTGCTTTTATAGACATAAAGGCTGTTTGCTGAAAAGCGCAATTTTATAAAATAGGATGCTGATTATATGCAAACAATTACTTGGGGACGTAGGAATGATTTTTATCGAACTAATGAGGGTTAGGAGGTAGATGCAAGGACTTACACGTCAATTTAGTGTATTTTGACAACACCTTAAACGTTCTTTAATCTTTATGATTTTTGTCTTTTAGAGTCTGTAATAAACCGCCAACCGATGATGAAAACACAATAGAACAATAGTTTAGCCACTAATTCTACTCTCCAATTTGTTTGTTTATAAAAAGCTCCATTTCCTTTAAAAGACCAACAATTAGATTTAGATTTAGATTTTATTTATTGTGGCAGTAGATTACATTTATGTGTTTGAATCTTACATTTTTAGAGATGCGGTCATGTTACCTTACTACTAAAATATTAATACAAGTCCTTAAATGATATATCACAGATTAATTTGAAGGAAAAGCCACAAAAACCTTCATTAAAAAGACCAACAATTAAAATTACGTTTCTTTTCAAATGTTGTGTTAAATTTGTAAATACATTGGATGGCATGGTAGTCTACAGGGGACCAGGGCCAGGCCTTTTATTTTTTGTTGGAGGTTGGGTGCAGTATGCACTGGAGCGCTCAGACTCAAATACTGGTCCATTGTACTACCAAGCAGTAGAGTCAGGTTTGCTCATCAACTACTAGTGTTGTGCACGCTAGTCTTCTCTCACAAGTATTAGTTCTATATATACTCGTTATCGGTATGAAGGAAAATGAGAATTCAATTTAAATCGTTTTTATTTTTAAATATAATCTCCCCTAACATCAATGCATTTGTTACATCCTGAGACACGTTTTTCTAAACCCTCAAAAAAATAAATTTCCTCTTTCTCTGCAAAATACCCATTTATTGCCAACTTGAGTTTTTCATCATTCAAAAATCTTTTTCCGCGAAGAAATGTTTTCAAATCCGGAAACAGAAAATAATCACTAGGGGCAAGGTGTGGGTGTTGGATTTCTTCGAAAGCACAATCTCGTGCAGCAGCCTTAGAAACTCGCGCCTTGTGAACAGTAACGTTTCCATGAAGAAGCAACACACCCTCTGCGTCTTTTCTTTTTAATTTCCTCCCGCAAATTATGCAAAGTAGAAGCGTAAAATGTGGCGTTGATGGTTTCACCTTTTTTTTTGTACTCAATGAGCAAGATTCCCTTTGAGTCCCAAAAAACTGTGGCCATGAGCTTCCCGGCAGACGGAGTGACTTTGTACTTTTTGGGGGGGTTTGTTCCTTTTCTATGCCACTGCATGGACTCTTATTTGCTTTCAGGGTCATAGTGGTGAACCCATGTTTTGTCCCCAGTAACAATTTGATCCATAACACCATCCGCGTTCTCACTACACATCTCCAAAAGCTCTCTCCATCATGCGGTTCTCACTTTTTTCTGAGGCGCTGTGAGCATTCGTGGCACTCACTTTGCAATGACCTTTGAAAGATTAAGATTGTCATGAAGAATGGTGTGAATGGTACCAGTTGAAAGCTTGGTGATTTCTGTCATAATTTTCACCTTTATTCGGGCATCCTCAAGAACAAGTTTTTCGACTTCTTTGATGCTTTCTCGCGTACAAGCAGTAGACTGGCCACCGGAGCGGTGGTCGTCTTCAATGCTCTCTCTGTCTCTCTTCAACTCACTTGACCACTTTTGCACAGTTGAAAATGTAGGTGCGGAACCCTGGTAAACAGCCACCATATCCTCATAAAGAGTTGTTTGACTTTTTCCTTGCTTAGTGCAAAATTTAATTACAGCGCGATGCTTAATTTTCACCATCATCGTCTCATCTTACATTGTGATTCTGTTTAACTAGATATTAAACGCGATTTAATACTCACAGTTATATGAAATTTTCAAAAAAAAAAAAAAAAAAAATAGTATTACTTGATAAATAAGTCAATTTATATATATAAATATATAACCAGACCATCACCGATACCGAGAATATTTTGAACTTCACCGATACCGAGAATATATTGAACGCCCCTCATAGAAGGGTTTTTGCCGACTCCGAACCGCAAAGTTTGAGAAGCTTTTTCATAGATATTTTGAGAGTTGTCCACAGCTCGAAAGAAGTGGTGACATAATAATTCAAGGTGTTCAGTCTGGGATTCGAACCTGGGACCTTCTGCGGTTGAGTGCCACACTTCACTACGGCGGCCATGACATGCTGAGTTGCCTTGGTAGTAAAATGGACAAAGCCAGTATAAATTAACGCATAACCAAACAAGAAAGGCTAGAGGCTAGACATCGAAGACATCTCTCAAGGAAGACAAGACAACGATCATCTTGCGAGCAACATTGTTAATTGTTCTTTAAGAAATATTTTATATAATTCTTTTCAATCGCATTAAATGCGTAACACTGTCCTTTCCTGTACAGATCAGTGCCCAAAAGTGTTTATTAAACTTGAAAATCGTGTTTGTGCACCAAAAGTGTTTATTAAACTTGAAAATCGTGTTTGTGCACCAAAAAGTTCGACACACTGTCCATCCCTGCACAGTAGCCGTATTCATTTATCCGATAGTCGGTACTACTTGATCACTTGACCGTTGCAAGCGTGCACACAAGCATACATCCGCTTTGGTGGTGGTTCACGGAAAACGTTCACATGTTCTTGCATATTAGAAAATTGCCTCTTTATTTATTTATCGTGTGTATTTGACTTGATAGTCATTTCAGTGATGTAGAGATTTGAGCCCATGAAATCTATTGTAAGGGGTAACTGTCTCGATCAATCCTATGCTCTACCACACGTTCAAGTGCAATTCTGTCGAATATTCGGGTGGCCGTTGCATTGACAGTGGATTAAGCGAAATGCAGAAACGTTCCGATCCATTTTAATCAAAGCTTTTACACGTGTCCAAGCATAGATCTGTAATATATTTTATTTCTGTCTAGTAATTCAATTTTTGTGGCGAAATGCAGAGGGGAGGCGACACACTGTCGACTTAGTTTAAATTCACTTGTGTTAGTCGCTGAACGATGAACACATTCATATCATAATTTTATTGTGGGTACTCACAGCACTAGCTTTTCAACCCCCCGATTAACTTTGCGCAGGGCGCTAACCGAGTTCGTTTGGTGCTGCCTCTGCCGATCGGCATTTCACATACAGCCTCTAGTGTGTGGTAATTGTTTTAGAAATCATCAGCTTTACACGTTAGCGGTCGTTTGAATTTTGTGTTCTTGGGACTTGGTTTTACAGAATTTCCAACCACGTCTCAATGGTACACAAATTTCAGGCTGACATTTAGTTTGAATGGAAATTGCGACTGAACCGGACACGATACGATTTAACGGGCGACTAAGTGCGAGTTTGAGGTTTAGCTGTGACTGTGATCGAAAATTAAGTGATTGTTTTATCGAACAAAAGTGAAATCCGTCGTCGTTGTAGAGATGACTGACATCGATAATATTGTCAGAGATTTGCAGCGGTTCGCTTGGCCGGACTATGTTGTGTTCATTGCGATGTTCGTCCTTTGCATCTTTATCGGTATTTATTTCGGATTCTTGAAGAAGTCCCTCTCCGAATCGGACTACCTCATGGGAGGGAGGAATATGTTGGTTGTTCCGATTGCGCTGTCTTTGGTGGCCAGGTAAATAAGAGTGAAAGTGAAATCAAGTTCATATTGATATCGTGGTTCTTTGCAATTGCAAGTTTCATATCCGGAATCACGCTTCTGGGATTACCGACGGAGGTGTACTCGTATGGGATACAGTACCTGTATGTTGCTGGCGGAGTGATACTGATGGGAGTTGTGATGGGTGTTTTCTACTTGCCGGTGTTTCATGATTTGAATATAACGTCCACTTATGAGGTAAGCGTTTTTTGAACATTTTTTGTGAATTTTCACAATTTTGAATTTGAATCGCATTCGAATCAGTGAAGGGCTCTGTTCGTGGCGTAATTATCGTCTCGCTGTGAATCATTACACGTTTGCATGTTTCCGCATATTTTCCCTTCTTATCAATTGTAAAAATTGCATTTCTACAGAATGCCTTTAGGGTTACGAGCAGTTGAAGTATCGGTACGAAGATAGCGCGAAATGTTGATTGTAAATTGTGCACAAAAATCTTAACCACTAAATTTTCTAATGACTTTTCAACACAGTGCTTGCTTGAAGGTGTCTAAAATCTATTTGAAAAATCTTTACTGAAGACACCAGTTTAGAAATCGTTTTGGGTATTGCCCTGTCAAAGAATCAGTCTACATTTTAGTTCATTTTGTTTCATTTAGTGCTTCGTGGAGTTGGAACAATGATATTAATGCCGAATATATGGTAGTACTCGCAGCACTCTTCTAAAAATATCAGGATTGCGAACCTTCTTTACAAAACGCAATTCACTCGGTATTGCTGTGATTCTCAATTACAGTCGACGTCCAATATAACGAATTATATGATGCATAGCCTTTCGTTAAATCAAAAAATTCGTTGATCGGACGTTCGTTCGGATATCTTATAGTAGAAGACAATGAAAGAATAGACGTCTTATAATGAAATCAATGTACATGTGTGTTTGTAGAAAATAAAAAGTCCATCAGAAAAAAAAAAAATTCAAACTTCGAAAAAAAGTCTTTGATATTCGTTCGCTTTAGATTCAAATTAGGTCGATTCTGAGCATACAAAAGTTATTCGACTTGAGAGGAACGCAAATTTATGTTTCTAGAAAGATCAATTGATTTAACATTCTACGTTAACAAACCTGTTGAACGAAATTATCAAAAAAATATTTTTTTAAAAGGATCTCGTTCATCCATGCATGCAGAGTGCGAATAATCTACAGGTAGCAATTCGTTCTGCAATGCTCGAAAATTTTGTGACTATCCGATGATCAGCGGCCTTATTCTTTGTGTGCCCGTAACATTTGCACACGCCCAAAATGTTAAGGCTCTGGCACATAGAAAACTTTATATGCGTAGCGGTAAAGTATCCGTTGGCGGTGAAGTCAATGGATGGGGATGACAAAAGGAGGATAATACAATGAATATTTCAACGCTCAACTGATTTCATTTGACAGTAGCTTTACATTCAATTTGTTTTGCTTATACTGTAGAGCGGTCTGATATTTATTTTGCAAAAATGCCTCCAGACGAGTTATTGGATTGAATAATGTGATTAATGATACTGCTCGAACTTGAAGAATATATTAATACCAAAAAAAGCAACTGTCGATTTTGGATTCAGACTTTATACAAAGATCGAGATGTGCATGGTTTTTTGAGTTAAATATTGAAAAACCTTATAATGACGATCCGGAATATTTTTTTAAAATAAAAATAAATATTTGACTAATTATTCAGTATTCAGTTAATTTAAAATTCCAAAAAATTCTCTTGAAATGTCACAATAGGTGTGTTCCCGTACCCGAAAAACAACCCAAATTAACACAAAACAACACAATGTGCGTTCCCGTATTCCGAAAAAATGGGTCTTACGTCAAATGAGCGCTCTCTCGAGAGAGTAAAATATTTTCCCACCCTTTTTAAAACAAGAAATTTTTGTCACTAGGTTGTAAGTTTTCTGTCAAATGATTTAGTGTGCGTACAGAGATATGTAAGCATTGACCCATTGTCCCTGTATATATTACTCAAATCTTATTGTTGTTTTTGTTTTCTGTATCGATAAGGGAACTTGATATTTCTTCTACTTAACACATTTAGTTTAGATGCGTTCCCGTACATTTCCTTTTTCTGAGAGAGATTTATCCCCACTCCTTAACAAATGACAAACTTCAGAGTTTAGCACAGAAAGTACCGGAACACACCTAATGTGTCGATTGTCAACGCTGACGGAGAGAGAAAAGTTAAAAGTTGAGTTACTACATCCGTCGCGTAAGCGGCAGCGTTGGTCTGTGGACCGCCTCCCATAAGAATACATGTATTTTTATGTATATGGTATGTCAAAGTATTTCTGAAGCTGACGCATGTAAAGTATTCTATGTGCCGGAGCCTTTGGTCGTTTATTTTTGAAATTTTTCGACAAGCTGCCCATTTTTCTCCTAAGTGAGCATTCGCTTTCTCAGGCATCATTTTCCAGTAAATGCCTCTTTCATCAGCGCTAAATACTGCGTCCTTAGACAACTCGTTTTCCCTCATAACAGTGGCTATTTTTTTTTTTTGAATGGCTTCACCAGCTCCACGTGTGAAGACAGATTCTCACCTGATTACCTAAGAAGCCGAACACGAAATCTTTTTTTTTAATTTTGTTACCCAACCGTCATTGACAGCAAAAGATTTCTTGTAATATTTCTTATGAATTTCTTTTGCTTTAGATTTTAAAATTAATGCGCGGTGGACGGCTTTGTAAACTTATGAACGAAAAAAAATCGCTCATTGGAATGTTGTTTCGGCGTTTTATAAGGATCCAGTTAGAAAGATCTTTTTCCATTTTGGAATATTCACCCATCTGCAAAGAAAGTCTGGATTTAGAACCATTTAAAGAAGTATCCAATGCCTTTAAGATTTTCGTATGCTTTTTATAGTACAAATCGAAGAGAAGATAGAAAAAAATTTCGCTCCATGACTCTCCTCTTTCACATTCCTCTAAAATATTTACTCTTTCCTCCAAAGAAAGACGTTTTCTGCTAAGAGACATTTAACATTATTTTCTTACACAACCGATCACTGGACAAACTTTGAGAAATACCATCTATGACAACAGACGTACACAAAGTATACAATTTTCTATTCACTGGTGTATATGACAGTGTAGTCAGATATTTTTCGAACGTTTTTATTTTTGTTTGTTTGCCTACACTGGCTACAGTTTATCAATCAAATTTGTGTCAAGTGAAACATTGCCTTTTCTTTTATTTCTGATCATCATCATTTTATCGCTCATTTTGTGCGAACGTATCATAGGTTTTCAGGACTATGAATTAACTAACTCCATAAAAATACCACTGTGAAGGGATTATTATTTTTATTATTATAAGGGGCTCTATTTATTTCACGTTATGCTTACATACGTATTTTATATTTTTATATTTCAAATATATCTGTTCGTTACATAAACATTTATTCAGAAAGGAATCATTCTCTGGTTTTGCGTGTTTGAAATTATTTCAAAAACCGTAAAATTACTTGTGTTGTGTGTTCATCGTTTTTACTTCTTTCTTTATGAGTTGTGTAATATAGAGTTATGTTATGAGTTATGAGTTGTATAATAATAATTGTATGGTGCGACAGTCCACAGGGGATCAGGGCCTAGCTTGTTCATCAACTACTGTTCTGTCACGAGTAGAAGGGACCCACAGTTTTTGGCCGACTTCGAACAGCTTACATTTTTGAGAAGCTCTTTCTTAGACATTTATTACTCTTTGAGTGTTGTCAGCTACTCGAAAGGGGTGGCGCCGTGAAAAATTCGAGGTGTATAGCCGGGAATCGAATATAGACCTTCGGCGTGTGAGCGTACTACGCTAAGGTGGCCACAATAGATGTTAATAATAATTGTTGGCGCTACAGTCCAAAGGGGGACCAGGGCCTAGCTTTCTCATCAACTGCTCGTGTTGTGCGTGCTACTGTTCTCTCAGGAGTAGAAGGGACCTACAGTTTTTTGCCGACTCCGAACGGTCAAGTTTGAGAAGCTTTCTTAGACAATTATTACTCTTTGAGTATTGTCAGCAGCTCGAAAGAGGTGGTGCCGCGAAAGCTAGACCCTTCGGCGTGTGAGCGTCGCACTCTACCCACTACGCCACGGCGAGCACCACAATAGATTTTACGATGCTTAAAATGACACTCCAAATACGGCGGTGTAATTTATTAGTACAGTACAGTATTCAGTTAACAAAAAGTGAGCTTCATCGTTTAACAAAATTGGCTTATGGAAGGATCAACAAAAATATTGTTTTGGGCCTAAATTGTAAAACTTAGATGTTAGGTTTAGGCGTCTGTTAATTCATGTTGAATTTCCAAAACAAACTAAACCATTTACTTGGCAGCTGACAAAATAACAGCCAGTGAAACAAAGTCTCGACAGTTTAAAGTTTTATATCTCTAAAAAGAATATCCCCATATATATATATATATATATATATATATATATATATATATATATATATATATATATACATATATATATACCTATGTCCCAATTTACATGGTGGATACGTTCCTGAGAAAAACGGGTAAATCGAAAATTAAACATTTTCAAGTCAAAACCGTGTAAATCGAAAAGCTTGTAGAAAATTCATAATTTTGCTATTTAAAGTTGTGATTTTTTTCAATATTTTTAGGTCTACACAGAAATAAAAAAAAAGCATTGACAGGTTAAAATATTTAATATATTACGGAAACACTGTTGTTTTGATTTAAATACAATAGAATAAACAGAAGAACAAAAAATAAAACCGAAGGTGTTTTATTATCCTGCATCACTATCAGAAATTACTCTCATTCTTTTTTTCGAAATCGAAGGTTGGAATTCACTTTCATCACTCGAAGTAATTTGTGCCGATTTGATGTTTAAAGCAGAAATATTTTCATACTGAGAGATGGTAATAAAATCGGTTATTAACAATTGCTTCGAATTTTTTGTAAGATCTTTGTAAACTTCTTCATATTGAGCCAAGCAGCGATTTATGTCACGTTGGAATCCTAAAGCCCTTTCAACGTTTGTGTTATTTTGTATAAAATGATTACCCAGCTTTCTTCCCAATGCGAGTCCTTCGCGGATGACTTTAGCACTGAATGTTACTGGTACTAATTCCTCTTCATCAGATTTGTCAGACTCACTTTCGCAAAATAAGTTAACTAAATCATCCTCACTTAGTTCTTTATCAGCCATTAACTCTGCAATATCATCAACAGTAAAATCATCAAAACCTTCTCCGCCCAATGAGAAAGAAACGAAAAAAAGTAGCATTTAGTAGAGTGCGATAAAAACAAAAAAATTTGGAAAACGGTGTAAAAGCGAAAACGTGTAAAACAAGTAAATCGGGGGATAGGTATATATATATATATATATATATATATATATATATATATATATATATATATATATATATATATCCTTATATTATAGTATTCATGAAAGAGGAAGTACCAAATTTCATAGCTTTTTAAGTTTGACCACACGTAAAATGAATTTCCGTTTTTGATGCAAATATTTATGAATGGCCAAAACCAATCAACAATTGTACAGTTTATTCTAAACAAAAATTTCTTTAGACGACAAGCAGTCTTCGGTGCAATGTGTAAACGATGACACTTAACAATTTAAGCTGCTGCTGCTTATTTTTTGAAAATTAAGTTTTTACTTAATATCTTAAACGATAAATATATTTAGAGTGGCAAAAAGGAAATTCATCAGTTTTTATTCCATGCGATTGAAGCACCAAGAGTTTTATCATAATCATGTTACTACTGTCACAAGGATTAATTGGTTAACATTCCGTGGACCGAACTTTCATCTGCTGACCTCTGCTGAATTCCATCCAGGGATGAGAGCAGATGAAGATTCACAGCTTCAGTGTTAATTTCTTGACAATTCACAAACTTAACAGTTATTTGCGAATTATTTTTGGTTATAGGCTCGTCTTTGAAAGCCATTGACGAACCATATGTTATAAAAAACGCTGTCAAATTACGTTTGAGAACGGAACACGAGGAAGCTTTTTCCAAACCAGTTTCTGTTTGCAACAATTTATAATGGTGGCGAAAATCTTGCCATTTACGAAATCGTTAAATGGAATTCCTTGTGTCAAACGTCTCAAAGGGTGGCCAAGCCGAAATTAACAACTGGAAGGAAGTGAATGTATGTGTTGAGATTTGCTACAGTCTTGTGCAAAAAAATAACACAGGTCAATTTTAATACTTTATACAACTTGATTTTTTAGTTCTTTAACTCTTTTTGGCATTGATGAAACAAGTCGCTCACATATATTTTTAATTTCTTCGTCTTCTTATTCTTATTATAGCGCTACAGTCCGGGGTGGCCCTGGGCCTCAAACAATTTCTTCGTCATGAAACCAAATATCAGTAATAGACGAAATCAGCTTAGTTTTTGTGGTGAACTCTCTTCCTGAGCCTTCCTTTGGTAATTGCCCACAGATTCTCAATTGGATTGAGGTCAGGGGAGTTGCCAGGCCAATCCAGAACATCAGTTTTGTGGTTTGCAAAATACTGTTTATTTTTTTTGATGTGTGATATGGAGCAAAATCCTGTTGCAAAATTGAATTTGCTACGGAACGTCTCCTCTGAATGGTTGGAAGCTGCATTTAAGTTAAAACTTCTCCGTATTTGGTGCTATTCATCATACATTTCATGACTTTGAGAGAGTGTTTTGGCGCTGGAACGATATGGCCGGGTCGGAGTTTTTTTTCGGACTTATTCTCACGATACTTACCCGTCATCCTTGCGCCTCTAAGTGACTCTCGTCCGAGGAAACAAATTTCTTCCGATTGTCCATTGTCCATTGCTTTTGCTTCTTACCCCAAATTAGTCGCTTCTGCCTCATTTTTTGCTCAACAGCTTTTTTTTCAAAGGCTTTGTTGCCTTTCGAAAAGACGCCTACGGACTGTAGACGGTGGACACCAGCTGTTGTCCACTCCCTTTGCAGGTCAAAATTTGTCTTGCCATGGTTGATTATACTATTTCTTATCATAATTATCTCTCCGATTATTTACCAGACTGTGCATGTAACGCAGTGACTTGTGCCCTCTTTTCTTTTGGAATATATATGATGGTGAAGTCTTAACAAATAATGTTTGAAATTGCATGATTTCATTTTTTTTCCTTAAAAAACAACAAGTTACCTCTAAAAACAGCCAAATTAATTTGAATGACTGACAAAAACATTAAAAATAGAGCATATATTCCATAGCCTACTTAAACTTACCAACATATTTGAAAAAAAAAAATATAAATTATAGCCTACTATGAAAAAATTCAAAAATGTCCCAATTAATGCACACGATTGTAGGTTTCACCCATGAGCTGAAAAATAGGCTAAAGAGGGACCAGTTTTGATATATTGGAGCACAAGTGTCTCCAACTTTAAGTACAAGACCTGATAAAGTTTTCACTTAAAGGTAGACTTGTTATGTCAAAAATAGGTAAAGGCGTATTTGAACTAAATTTTAGAATAAAGTGAACAAATTATTATTAAAATTAAATTAAGGTAACAAATTTTAGCTAACAAATCAATTAAGACTTTTCATAACGTAGTTTCTTAGATGTAAGAAGTGTGCCTGTGGTTATGAATTATATTTAAGGTCATTGTGAAGCATTCTTTAGTATGATCACAAAAAGTACCACCAAAATGTTTTTCTTACTGAATACTTTTTGTTGGAAATAATTCCAGTAAAAATAATAGTTAGCGCGACAGTCCACAGGGGAACCAGGGCCTAGCTTGATCATCAACTTACTCGTGTTGTGCGCGCTACTGTTTTCTCACGAGTAGACGGGACCTACAGTTTTTTGCCGACTCCGAACGGCGAAGTTTGAGAAGCTTTCTTAGACGGTTGTTATTAAATTCGGTGTTCAGCCGGGAATCGAACCTAGACCATTCGGCGTATGAGCGACGAACTCCGCCCACTACGCCACGGCGGTCACCACAATAGTACCATAATCTTTGGTTAAATGTCACACGACAAAGTAGGTGCTGAAAAAGAAGTGGTCCTGGTCCCTTTGTTGGACTTCTGCACCATGCAAATAATAACACTATCCGAAATTATAAGCTTAACAGGGGTTGTGGCTAATTTAAACACTTTCATGGCATCATTTACTTATTTTTCTTATCAAGACTATGTTCTGAAGGCAGATTTGTTCCAATTCAAAATAAGTTCAATATTCAAAATACTTCTTCCTGTGGCGCTATAGTCCGGGGTGAACTTGGACTTGGACTTAAATTACACATCATATTTGAAAATATCTTGCGATCTTCGTTACTTGAATGAGGACCAGAACAATGTTGCTGCTGAGCTCTTTTAGATGTTTCTGAAATAAAATGCATTTGATTAGTTTTATCGAGTACCTCCTGTCTGTATTTCAGGTTTTCGAAAAAATTGTTGGTGAATTGTGTCAAATACTGCAAAAACCACATATGGCAGGTAAAGTTATACTTTGCGGAAAGGATTCCTTAATTTTGTTTGCCCTTGTTGACCACTTGTTTACAAGACCTAAGTACGAGTATTCGATTTTTTGGGATATATTACAGAAGGATTTCTATTAACATTTTTAAACTTATATCAACGTGCTTTATTTTTGAATGACAATATTGTGAATTTTAGTGGCCACCGTGGCGTAGTGGGTAGAGTGCGACGCTCACACGCCGAAGGGTCTAGGTTCAATTCCCGGCTGAACACCTCGAAAATTTCACGGCACCACCTCTTTCGAGCTGCTGACAACACTCAAACAGTAATAACTGCCTAAGATAGCTACTCAAACTTTGCCGTTCGGAGTCGGTAAAAAGCTGTAGGTCCCTTCTACTCGTGACAGAAAAGTAGCGCGCACAACACGAGAAGTTAATGAGCAATGAAGGCCCTGGTCCCCCTGGGGACTGTCGCACCAACAATTATTATTAACCTTGTGATTTATTGTAAATGAGTCACACATAGGCTGGTGAAAATGTGATAATTATGAAAAAATACCCTTTTCAATGTCACAAAGAATAACTTTTCCAGTTCAGTGTCGGAAAGGATGATGAAATTTTTTGATTGAAGACTCTGAAAGCGGTCACAACAACCTTGTAGAAAAATTACATGAAGCAGTCTTTTGTTATCAACCACATCTCACAAGCCGCAGCGGAGAAAATGCAAACTCTCAGACGTATACGAATTAACATGTATGCATTAATGTTGATGTTTGTTGCGAATTGACAGCAGCCAGGAAATGTAATGTTCATGCGTTAAAATTAGAAACTCCTGCTGTTAATTATAAATCTACAAAGTGATACTTCCTGGCTTTTATCGTCTACTAACTTATTGAAAGAAATGTTCCCTATCAAAACGAGTCTGTCAGTGAGTGCTGTAAAATGGAAGATTTAACGGAGTGACACATTTCGAAGTTTGTTTAGATAGACCATAATTGAAGAGAAGCAAGTACTGAATATGATTTTGTTTAGAGACTAATCTTTATAGGAGTCTGTAGCTCTTCAAATTAGAATACAAATTACAAACTTTCTATATAAGAAACCCTTCACATTAATTAAGTTCGTTTTTCAATTTTGTAATTAAATTTGGCTTTTTTGAACCAACTGTAGAACGAAAATAAATAAATAGCTGTGCCAAACAGCCCTTCTTGTTTTCTGGATATTACGACCATCATCTTTTTCAGCCGCCCTCATATTTCAGATTAAAGCCGTGCTATATCTAGATCATTACTTAAATCTCATCAGGAGTCTAGATTTGTCAAAACCACATCGTCCTGAGTTCTGAAAGTTATCCTCATTCTGGGAAACTTCGTGACAGTGGCGATGATGTGAACATTCCTACCGCGTTCAACACTCACATAGCCGGTACGAAGCAGCAGCTGATCCATACTATCTCTTGTCAGGACTTGTAACTTGGAGTTTAGAATTTTAGTTTATATTACGCCTTAAAAAGGAATCGGGGTAGGATTTTTAGAAACTACTCGAATTGGCCTTTCTTTTATTATCCCACGAAATGACAGTTTATTGCCAATCCCGAACAGTGAGATTTTGTTCCAATTCTAAAGCTCTGGTACTGTGTTAAATGCTGAAGGAGTTTTTGGCCCTTCAACGTGCGTCCATACCATGTTCCGACAGCCATAATTTAGAAAGGAAAGCTTAAATTTAAATAAAGGGGTTTTAGGTATTATCGTTTTGACAACACTGGTTTAAACAGCTGACACATGTTTCGTATTTTGTTTTACTGTCAAACATCTTCAGTTTGGTCTATAACCTAACCATGAATCGTCTTACAAACGAACAACGATTTCAAATTATTGAGTTTTATAATCAAAATGCGTGCTCTTCTTCTTCCATTTTATGGTCAAAAATGGACGAAGCTCATTTCTCAATAAGCAGAATTGTCGATTTTGGAGTGAATATCAGCCAGAAGCATTGCAAGAGCTACCAATGCATCCAGAAAGTCACAATTTGATGCGGTTTATGGGCTAGTGGCATCATTGGACCGTACTTCTTCAAAGATGATTCGAATCATAACCTAACTGTGAATGGTGAGCGCTACCGTGAGATTATATCCAAATTCTTTTTTTGCCCAAAATGCAAGGGCTTTGCTTGCTTGACACGTGGTTTCAATAAAACGGTGCCAAATGCTACATAGAACGGGCAACAATGGTCTTACTGAGAGGCGAGTTGGGTGAAAATTTTATTTCACGTTCGGTACCGATAAATTGGCCGCCTAGATCGTGCGATTCAACGCCTTTATACTATTTTTTGTGGGGCTATGTTTAAGCTCATGTCTATACAGACAAGTCCGCTTCAATCGACGCATTTGAAAACAACATTGAAGCATTTATTCGTGAGATACCGGCCGAAATTTTGGAAAGGGTATGCCACAATTGGTCTAAGCGGATGGACCATTTGAGGCGCAGTCAAGATTAACATTTACATGAAATAATCTTCAAATATTAAATTATTTGGACCGTACTATCGATTCGAATAGAGGTTTTATGCATTTTTTTGAATTTTATGTGCTTTTTTTTCTGAAAAATCGCCCTAAATATGCTTGGAACAGGGAAACGATCTTTAAAAAAAAGTTTTTAAATTTTTGAGCTTTTTAATGAAATGTTGCAAAATCAATGTAAAGTTGAGCGAAAACTCTGACCAGCAACAACATTAAATAACTGTTGGGGAGATAATTATTAGGAATGTCAACTCCAACGCGGAAGTTCTGGGCTGGGTGAAGTGACTGCTTAGAACAGTGCAGTGACTGCTTTAGTACAGTACAGTGACTGCTTAGTTCATGCCCTTTCTGCGGCACGAACTAAATAAAATGATTTCAGCGTGCATGTACTTGGTGATGAAACAACGTACATAGATTTCAAATCGTCTGCTCAGAAATCTATTATCATGGGTACTGCTATACCAAAATATAATTAATTATAGACTCTGAAAAATTTAGAGAATCTGAGAAGACATGCCAAGTATTCAACTTACTTTGGCGCACTTTCGAGTCGAAATAATATTGCATACACAAGGAAGCTTAGACAGAAATTGAATAATTCCGCACATAAAAATGCTATGTACAAAGCACCACCATGCAGCTGCAGTATATAAAGTCTTGCTTGTGTGCTGTCCTCCCGTTTTATTGTTCTCTTTTTAAGTTCACTATTCAGTCAATATGTCAATTATGTTACGTAGTTGCTAAAAATAAGATGTATGCCGCAGAGGTATTTGCAAACAAATACACAACTTACGAAGAATGACGTCGGATGTTGCTCACATGTTGTCGGTTCAAAAGTCCCGCCGGCAAGTGTGAGTATCAAGGACTTTAATTTCGTTGTGCCACCTAAGGTGAATCAGTGACAGAGCACTAGGTTGAGGGTGTTGCTTATGGAAATTTTCTCAGAATTATTATTGTGATTGGCATAAATTTGTTTATTACACATCTTCATTTGAGAAAAACTGTCGCCATCAATGAAATGATTGTGTTGCAAGTTAAGGCCATTCAAATTACTCATCATTGATCCATGTTGTCTCTATTAAACGTAAAGTGCTGCACTCATAGCGAGTTTAATGTGGGAAGTGTGATTTTATTTTCATAAAGGATTTAATGATTATGATATAAGAACTTAAGGCGTGGATAGGACTTTCATTGTAGTCCCTTGCGAGTGGAGGAGACCTATTCTTTAATGTCGTCTGCGAACAGTGAGTTTGGGCATTGTAGACATCTGCTTGAGGGAAGTTTAAATAAAAAAAAATACATAGGGAAGGCACCTATTTCTCAACTATTGCCAGCTCTATTTTATAAGACTCAATGTATATGGGAGTGTACGCGTCTCTCTCGCCACATCGATTCAAAGTGCATTTGCTAGCATTCTTCATCTACTAAACGTGTGATGGCTAGAAGAGGGCTCATTCAATATCATATAAAAGCAGTTGATGGATTTTTTTTTTCATTTAGTGGGCTTTAGGGTGCACATTTGTTTCACATGTGACTCTTTAACGAACAAAGAGTATGTGGTAATTTTCACAGATAACCTAGTTTTGAACTTTTGGCTTGCAGGTGTCTCATTCTTTCCGAACACTATATCTTCTGATCGTCGTAGTGTCACAAAATCAGTGAGTCCCAGTTTGAAATTGAATTGTATTTTACGACTTTATACGTATTTTACGACAACATACTGAGAAATACTGAGTTGACATACTGCCGCCATCAGGCTCGTCAGACCACTGTGTCATATCAGCCAATTTTCCGTACTCGTCCCAACCAGTTAGAGAGCAAATCCCTAAAAGTACAGTTTGGCTCTACGAGAAAGCCAACTGGAGCGGCCTAAACAACTTTTTTAGGGATTTTAACTCGTCACTATGTTTCCTCGATAGTGACGTGGATGCCGCAGCTGATATGATCACAAAAATAATGTTGTCAGCTATGAAATCCTTCATTCCGCACAGAGTGAAGAGTATGAAACCGAAGACAAACACGTGGTACGACTCCAGCTGCAAAGAGGCTATCAGGTTGAGAGAAATAAGCTTCCGGACTTTCAAAGCCAACCCTTCTGGGGAAAACCGAAAGCAATTCAAAAGGGCCCGAAATGATTGCAATGTATTAATAAGACGTGTTAAATTCTCTTATGATCAAAAGTTGAGGCAAAAGTGCTGCATTGTCCCAAGGGCAGCAAAAACGTTTGGCCATTTGTAAAAAACGTAAAGAATTCCGCCTCGTTTTCAATTCCAACGCTCATTTGCAATGACATTTTAGTTGTCAGCTCTTTGGACAAGGCAAATCTGTTAGCTGCACACTTTGCAGCCAGCTCAACGCTTCCAGATTGCGCTCTGTCCACGACTGTACTCGAGAGCGTAAATTTTTCCATAGGACAAGTCCATTTTCGCACTCGTACAGTTGCAAGAGTACTTAAAGATCTAAACGTGAACAAATCCGCTGGCCCGGATTGTATGCCATTGTTTTTGTATGTGTTTTTGTTTCTTGTAAAATTATTGTAATTTCATTAAATAAAGCAATATATGATTCAAAACAAGCAATCCATTTGTCATAAAAATTTCAATTTTGTCTTTTCAGTATTTAGAGAGTCGCTTTGACAGACGGCTTCGAATGTTTGGGTCCATCATGTTTACCATAATGAACGTATGTATTTGTATTTTATGTGAATTCGTCACTGATTGTATTGCGTTGGGATGTGTTAAAATTGTTTTTCTTTCTTTTTTAGATTGGATACTTACCAATTGTTATTTATGTTCCTGCGTTGGCCTTTAATCAGGGTAAGTATAGTTTAGGCTCACATATATGCCTCTTAAACTCTAGTATTAAGATTAATTTTTTATAAATTGCAATATTTTGTTCTTTTGGGCAAAACTATGTTCTTAAGCTTTTATTTATAAATGAAATATAGTCTCAAACAATGGATTGGTGTACTCGCGGAGAAGAAAAATGCCTCAAAGCACATTTTTTCTGAATGGAGTAAATTTGAAATCTTTTTAGTTCACTAAAATTTATGAAATATTGCCCTAATCGATTTTCAACGTCGAAAGCAAAATAAACCCAAGGTAGGTAGGTTAAGGTGGCTGATGAATGAAATAGCTTCAAAAGTGCTTTTGTCTGAGGCGCGAGAGCGCTGGGCATATGCATAACAGGTGTAGGAAAGTTTCTGAGTCTTCCTCATCCCTGCAGCTTCTACAAAAATCGTTTGAGGGAACCCCTAGCCTGGTAGCATGCTCACCGATTAGACAGTGCCCGGTTATGGCTCCCATGACCAGGCTTATGTCTGATCTTTTGAGCGATAGTAGCAGTCTAAAGTGTATGGGTTCAAGAGAGGGCCACACCTCCTTGGAGTCGCGACAAAGGTTATGGTTAGACCACCTTTGATTAGTCTGATGGATCAAGTTCAAGTGCAGTTCTAACTTGCATGTGGCGAGAAGAATACCGAGGTGTTCGTGTTCCTGAAGTAGTGGTTGCGTTGTGTCAAGCCTGGCCAATTCGTCTAGTTGACAGTTGCCCGGAAAGTCTATGTGACCTGGAACCCAGCACAGGCGTATATTGAACTGCTCAGCTATCTCATCTAAGAATGTGCGGCAGTTCATGACCGTCTTAGAGTTTGTTGAGACAGATTCCAGGGCCTTGAGTGCTGCCTGACTATCCGTAAGAATAAGGATATCAGCTGAGGATATTCTATTCCTCTTCAGCCAAGACAGTGCTTCGCGAATGGCCATTACTTCAACTTGGAACACTATACAGTGATTGGGAAGTCTGAATTTTAGACAAAGGTTCAGATCCTCAGAGTAGACTCCGCAACCAACGCCTTCCTTTGTGTTTGATCCATCAGTGTAGATGCACGTAGCGTCAGCAACCCATTGTGGGTTTGCCGACCACACGTCTCGTTCAGGGATCATAGTGCGGAAATTTTGTGTCAAAAAGACCTTCGGCGCCGCAGAGTCGAGGTCTTGGTATACAAAGTTTACTCTTTGAAGGATTCTTGAGTGTCCGTGTGACACGTTCCATTGTGATGAGGAGATCAGTCTTATGGCTGTACTAGCCGCTGCCTGTTGGGCAAACAGATCTATGGGCATAAAGTTGAGAATGACGTCCAATGCATCTGATGGGGTGGTTCTTAGAGCACCGCAGGTACATATGGAGGCCAGTCGCTGGACTTTTCAAATAGTGTTATATTGGGAGCCTGTGTCTAGTGCAGGTCACCAAACTGCAACGCCATATAGTAGAATAGGGCGCACCACAGCCGTGCAGATCCAGGCCATCATATGCGGTTGGATATCCCATCTAGACTTAATAGCCCTTCTGCACATTTAGAGTGCTGCCGTGGCCTTGCGGGCGCGCTCGGCAATATTTGCCTTCCAGCTGAGTTTTCTGTCCAGCGTTAGTCCTAGGAACTTGGCTGTCTCGGAAAAAGAGCATTGCAGGCCGCTGATGGTCGGTGGGTCAACATAGGGAACTTTGTATTTCCTGGTGAAGAGGACTGATTCTGTTTTTTTGGCATTGATGCTTAGTCCATTTTTGCTCGTCCACGAAAGAACATTTTGCATAAGGTCCCTAAGTATCGAGGGATATTTGCCAGAGAGCGCAATAGCAATATCGTCCGCATATGCTCTCACCTTGCAGCCCTCACCTTCCAGGAATAGTAACAGTTCGTTGACTACTATGTTCCATAGAAGAGGGGAGAAGACTCCACCTTGGGGAGTGCCTCTGCTAACATATCCGGAAGTAGTGGTGGAGCCCAATGTAACAATAAACTCACATAACTTCTTCTTACTCATATACGTAAATACATAATTAACTATATTCGAATTAGTTCTTTAACCATGATTCATTTAACACATCACATCACTCAATAAGTCCCGATGCTGACAAATGGGAGGCGCCACTTACAAAAATCTATAATATTTATAGGAAGTAAGTATATATTTGAAAAGAGGTAGAAATCGCTGGGGGCCAGTTCTGGAGAATACGGTGGGAGGGGAAGCAATTCAAAGCCCGATCTCTGAAATTTGGCCATGGTAGCCAACGACTTCTGACACGTTACATTGTCTTTGTCGAAGAGAATTTTTTTCTCCTTCATACGGGACAGTTTTTCTGTAATGTCTTCCTTCAAATACACCAATAATGCTACGTAGTATTCGCTATTGACCCTTTTGCCTTTCTCAAGAAAGTCGATGAATAAAATTTCGTGCGCATTTAAAGATACGAATGACATAACCTTGGCTGCTGTCCACTCCACTGACTACCGATTTGACTCTGGAGTATGGTGGTGGATCCATATATCATCCATTGTAACAAACCGATGCAAAAAGTTATGTTTATTTAGGCGAAACAGCTCCAAACAACACTCAGAATCATCGATACGTTGTTGTTTTTGGTCAATTGTAAGCAAACACGGCATTCATTTCGAAAACAGTTTTCTCATGGACAGATGTTCATGCAAAATAGTGTACACACTGCCTTCTGATATCTTAAAGGTGTCAGCTATCTCACGCAATGTCAGCTATCGTGGCCGCCGTGCGTAGTGGGTACAATGCGACGCTCGCACGCGGAAGGGTCTAGGTTCGATTCCCGGCTGAAGACCTCTAATTTTTCACGGCACCACCTCAAACTGCTGACAACAGTCAAAGAGTATAAATTGTCTAAGAAGGCTTCTCAAATTTCACCGTTCGGAGTCGGCAAAAGACTGTGGGTTCCTTCTGCTCGTTTCGCTTTGCCATTTTCCAAAACGATTTTGTGAACTTTTTCGACGTTTTCAGGTGTAACCACTTTAATTGGCCTTCTAGAGCGTTCAGCATCGTTGGTGTCTGTACGGCCACGTTTAAAGTCAGTCAATGACAAAGAGTTGTTTTTGATAGAAGAGTCCCTGTAGCCATTACTGAGTTTGCACCGTATTTTTTTTCCATCAAAAAGCAGTGTTTAATCAACACACGAAATACTGTTTTGTCCATTGTTTTACAAATCGCAACAGTCACTGGAAGCACTGTAACTTGTAACCTAATAAACAGATTGTTATGAAAATTTGACAGGTATCATTTGAATGTTTGTACTTTTTCTTGTTAACGGCCCTATATGGCAGTCCCAGGACTTATTGAGTGATGTGTTAGATTGTCTGACTGTGTAAGACAACCACGCATTTCCTCCAAGCTCTATATCTTGGAGGAACCTTACGCAGAGGGGTTTTAAATATGAAAAAGTTTCAAACCACACAAATCCGATTATTATTCTTTTTAAATATAGCCATCATTATATATTGAAGTTATTTTTTTTTCTGGCTTGACCAAAAGTGAAGCCCAAACTGCGAACATATCAGATCAAAACACAATCGAGTTCTATGAAGTTGTGAGAAGCAAAGTGTGCTTCCAAAGGGTTTGAGGGTTTAAAGATTTGTCGTCTGTGAATGCAATCATATGGCATCAGTGTTCCCTGGCACTGAGTGGACAAGGGATTCGTAGCCTAATGTTTTTATAAATTTGACAAACTTGTACTCTCAACATTTTTGACTTTCGAGAGGTTTTTTCAATAAAATTGATTTTATTTCATTTTCTTATAAGTAGTTGAGTTTGCAATCAAAATGGCCCTCCTGCGAAAGGACCAAATCCAATGGTTTTAAACTCGTTGTATTTCTCAAGAATTACCGACTATGACCAAGAAATAAATTGCCTTCTCTCTTTCTGTTAAAATCATGAAGTAGTCCCAGGGACCTTAAGCATTATATTCATTTTAAATTCACCGGCCACCATTCGGTATGATCGATGTACTCAACTTTTAAAACATCCACAGGAAGTTTTGTTTCCTTAAGCATTGGTACTGAGGCTGTGATTAAACTTTGGTTGCGTTCCTTGATCGATTTTGGTATTTGGTCTCCCACACTGGTTAGAATTACTACAACTTTTCGTATCGTAGCAGTATTCGGTGTTTTAAAGCGTTATTTGATTTGTCTTTATTTAGAGACACTACTCGAAGGTCTCTAAGACTCTACAAGTGGAGGGTTATTAGCTAACTTACAGCCTTGTTAAGCAAACTCACTTGTGTTTCAGGAATTTGTTGCTAATGCTTAATAAATACCAGGTATACCCGTATGAAGTGAGCGTCAAGATACAAATGTCTCGATAGGGAACATTTGTTGTGAACGAGCTCTTATTTTTTTGTTTGTTTGCTATGATATTTGTGAAAATTATTTAGTATACATTCTAAACCAATAAGGAAGTCTCTGGTATACATCAAGTCATTGAAGAGACAACATCACATTCTTTCATCGTGTTAAAAATATCGAATTTTGTACCAGAAAGTTATGATTTGCGGAAAGCATTATTTTTTTGTTTTCATTTGAAGAAAAGTGCTGCATTCGATGCGAGAGTGCTTGTCGAGGCATTTGGTGATCATGCTCTATCAGAAGCAACATGCAAAAGGTGATTTCAACGTTTCAGAAATAATGATTTTGATGTGAGAAATGAAGAACGTGGAAGACTACCAAAAAAGTTTGAAGACGCCGAATTGCGAACGATATTGGATGGAGATGACACTTTGAGTCAAAAGCAAATGGCAGCACTGTTAAATGTTGCAACAAACAATTTGTGACCGTTTAAAAGCTATGGGAAAGGTCCAAAAGTGTGGAAAATGGGTGCCATATGAATTGAATGAAAGACAGATGGAAAACCGAATAAAACACTTGTGAAATTTTGCTGCAAAGACACGAAAGAAAATCGGTTTTGCATCGGATTGTTACTGGCGATGAAAAATGGATTTATTTAAAGAATCCTAAACGGAAAAAATCATGGGTTAGTCTGGGACAACCATCAACATCGACTGCAAAACCAGATCGATTCGGCAAGAAGACAATGCTGTTTGGTGGGACCAGAAAGGTGTGCTGCACCACGAGCTCCTAAAACCTGGTGAAACCGTTAATACTGATCGCTACCGACAACAAATGATCAATTTAAACCATGCATTGAACGAGAAGCGACCAGAATGGGCCAGAAAACACGGCAAGGTAATTTTCCTCCATGACAATGCATCTGCACACAAAGCAAAACCGGATCAGGATACAATCAAAACACTTGGCTGGGAGCAGCTACCCCACCCGCCGTATTCACCAGACTTGGCTCCTTCCGACTACAATTTATTTTCATCGATGGGACTCGTATTGGCTGAGCAGCACTTTGATTCCTACGAGGAGGTCGAAAATTGGGTGTCTGATTGGTTTGCTTTAAAAGACAAACAATTTTATTGGCGTGGTATTCACAAATTGCCAGAAAGGCGGTCAAAATGTGTAAAAAAAAATGGCCAATACTTTGAATAAAATGTTTTTACTTTCCCATTCATAATTAGTATTTTATTTAAAAAAAATTCATACTGGTATACCTGGTAAAAGATAAGCAAGTGTTTATGCGAAGATGTCTTTATAGCAACTGACTGACTGATCTGTTATTCACCACGATCATAGATAGCATGCCATAGACCACAACTATAGCTACATAGTATGAGCATAAATTTGTTGCTAATACTTAATAAAAATGATAGATGATCAATATGTCAATATTTTTATTGTATCACTTTTATCGTTTAATTCTTTAAACATCTAAAATTGAAATATTTCAAAAAATGTATAACAATGCTTTTCTTTTATTTGAACAGTGACTGGAGTATCTATTCACACAATAACTCCCATCGTTTGCATAATCTGTGTGTTCTACACAAGTTTGGTACGTTTTCCTGATTTTCATTTACAGAGAAACAAGCGTAATACAGTTTCTTTTTTCTCATTTAAAGGGTGGCATCAAAGCTGTGGTATGGACGGATGTGGTTCAGACTGTCTCAATGATTGGAGCTCTTATTTTGGTTGCAATCAAAGGTAGTATGGATATTGGGGGCGCTTCAGAAGTTTTCGAGCAGGCATGGAAAACAGATCGAATAGAAGCGCCTGAGTAAGTTAGTACTTTCTTAATTACTTTCAAGTCTGTATTAAATTTGAGCATCGTACTTAAAGTAACAAATTTTCCAAAACAAAACATAACTTGCAATCGCTTGAAGTATTTATTTAATGCTTATTCATATTCTGTGGAGACAAGAATTTTGCAATTTTATGACTAGTATGTTAAGGATGTGCGTGGCACCCGTGGCGTAGTGGGTCGAGTGCGACGCTCACACGCCGAAGGTCTAGATTCAATTGTCAGCTTAACAAGAATTTTTCGAATTTTTTACGGCACCACCTCTTTCGAGCTGCTGACAATACTCAAGGAGTAAAAACTGTCTAAGAAAGCTTTTCAAATTCCTCCGGTCGGAGTTATCAAAAAACTGTAGGTCCCTTCTAAAAAGCTAGGCCCTGATCCCCATGTAGACTGTCGCGCCATACAATTATTACTATTATGTTAAGGATGTTTCCTTAGAAGAACACAACTGTGTATTGAAAAAAGAAAATTTTTCTTAAATTGATATGTAATTTCCTTTATTTGAAAGAAAGACTTCTGTTATTATGATTCCAATCTAGTTTCTGGCATACGACTGCCATGGCCGGCTCGAACCTAGTTTTATCTGGAAGTCTAATTTTCAAGGACTTTTTTTAAGTGGCTGTAGATTGGTAACAATGCAGCGAATGTTGTCCTTCCAGTGGTTGATTGCTTCGAACTTACCGGCGAGGAACAGCGTCTTCACATGTCCCTACAAAAAATAGTTAAGTGGCATTTAATCGCACGATCTTAAAGGCTGATTCACGAGTATGTAACTTCCACCTATGCCATCAATTGTGGTCAGTTGTGCCACGGGCTGTGTAACAATTCGTTAAATTATGATCCTAAGTGGTTTGCAGTGTTCTAGGCAGCATCGTTTTTAAAATATCGCGGACAAATAACTCCATCCATCTATAAAACATACCAACCAGTCAGATTTTGTGAATGTAACGGTATTGCAAAACACACTTGAAGACTATCGCCACTCCAAATATGGCAGGTTTATTCTTTGATGAATTCGTTTAACCTACATCGCTAAACAAAATAAGCTTATAGAAAGTCGGATCAACGGCGATTAAGTTTTGGGCACAACTATCTAACCTATGTATTATTTGCCTTCAGTTAGTCTTTTCCTGCCAAAATGCCAAACCTAACAAAAATAAATCACTTGACAGCTAAAAAAAAAACTCAGTTAATGAAACTGAGAAATCGTTTCTTACTTACTAGCTTATGAGGTCTACGCTCCATAAAGGATATGAGCCTGAGCCATCGCTGCCTTCCATTCTCTTACTTATTGTGAGGCGACTTTGGTGAAAATTTTATTTTACGTTCGGGACCGGTCAATTGGCCGCCTAGTTCGTGCGATTTAACGCCTTTAGACTATTTTTATGGGGCTATGTTAAAGCTCATGTCTATATAGACAATTCCGCTTCAATTGACCCTTTGGAAAACAACCTTATTCGTGAGGTACCGGCCAAAATATTGGAAAGAGTATGCCAAAATTGGACCAAGCGGATGGACCATTTGAGACGCAGTTAAGGTCAACATTTGCATGAAATAATCTTCAAACATTAAATTATATGGACCGTACTATCGATTCGAAAAAAGGTTTCATGCATTTTTCTGAATTCTATCTGTTTTTTTGTCAAAACTTTCCTATAGCTTTAAAAAAATTACCCTTTATTTTCTATAAAGCTGAAATTGAGTTTTTAAACTTTTTTATAACCCCTAAAATGACTCTCTTAGTTTTGTGTAGCTTTTATGGATACAAAGCAAACAAACAATGTTTTAATACATTTCACAATATTAATTGCCACCAATTTCTATGCTGAAGAAAGTATTCCATTCTCAACGGTCCCGGGCACGCTGTTTCCAGTTGTCAAGACCAAGCTCACTAGCGTCCGCAATCACTTGGTTTCTATACCAAAGGTTCGGCCTTCATCTCCCTTTCGAACCCGGAGGCTGGGACTTGAAGACCCTCTTAGCTGGAGCTTTGTTGCCTATTCGCTGGATGTGGCCGAGCCAATGTAGTCGATGGATTTTTGCATTTCGAACTAAATTCATATCTTGGTACAGCAGTTCGCGGTTGTGGTGGTTGTGTCTTCTCCTCCATTCGCCTTCCTTTTAGACAGGACTATATATTCGTCGCAGAATTTTTCTTTAACCAAGAATTCGCTCTGCTATTTTGCACTCGGCTCCGTATAAGAGTACGGGTAAGATTACCGTCTTGTAGAGCATTGTCTAAGTACTTCAAGTCAGGATTTTTTCTTACTGTTTTGATAAACCGATACAACACCCCTTGTCAAAGGTGATTCTACTCCGAATCTCAACGAAACTGTCGTTTTTGGAGTTCACGTTTGTGTCGTATGTAAACCTCATTGGCTTCAAATTTTGATCGTATACAGTTTTCTTAAGAATGAAACGTTATAATAATTGTATGGCACGACAGTCTACAGGGGACTCGTGTTGTGCGCGCTACTGTTCTCTCACGAGTAGAAAAGACCTACAGGTTTTTTACCGACTCCGAGCGGCGGAGTATGAGAAGCTTTTTCTTAGGCAGTTAATACTCTTTGTGGTCGCCGTGGCGTAGTGGGTAGAGTGCGACGCTCACACGCCGAAGGGTCTAGGTTCGATTCCCAGTTCAACACCAATTTTTCTAATATTTCACGGCACCACCTCTTTCGAGCTGCTGACAACACTCAAAGAGTAATAACTGTCTAAGAAAGCTTCTCAAATTTCGCCGTTCGGAGTCGGCAAAAAACTGTAGGTCCCTTCATCTCGTGAGAGATCAGTAGCGCGCACAACACGAGTAGTTGATGAGCAAGCTAGGCCCTGGTCCCCCTTTGGACTGTAGCGACAACAATTATTATTATTATTATTATTATTATTATTATTATTATTATTATTATTATAGTTAATACTCTTTGAGTGTTGTCAGCAGCGTGAAAGAGGTGATGCCGTGAATAATCCGAGGTGTTCAGTCGTCAATCCAGCCCAGACCGTCAGCCTGTGAGTGTTGCCCGCTACCCACTTTGCCACGGCTGCCACGAAATAAACTTCAACACAAAAAACGTTTTTTATAAAATTGTTTTGCCAATGATTTCCTCTATTGGTCCAAACTAAATAAAACGCGTTTTCTTACAATTAACTCATTCCTTGGATGGGTGGATCCTTAAATAGTAGGTTACCCAGGCGAATTTAAAAGTACTCGTGCGTCTGAGATGTATAGACCGATAAGAGTGTTTAGTAAATTATTGAGCTTAAAATTTCAAAAAAGGCTGCAGTACTTGGCAACTTCGATGAACATTGACAATATTCTTTTGGATCATTCATTCTTTTTAAAACGTTTACTCTAAGTTAAATTTTCACGACAAATACGTTCAGTAACTTTCCATGTTATTATTGTCTCATAATATTCCTTCTTAGTTTCATCAAAAATAACAGTACAGGAACATGCGAGTATTTCCTTCATGTTGTGTCATTTGCCGTTTCAGCTTCAATCCAAACCCAACTGTTCGACATACTATCTGGTCTCAGCTAATAGGAGGTGTTTTTTACTGGACTCAAACGAACGCCGTAAGCCAGAACATGATTCAGCGATACTTAGCATTGCCCACTCTGAAGGCTGGTAGACGGGCGCTATGGATTTTCGTGGGAGGCGTCATCGTTCTCATGCTTCTGTGCAGTTATAATGGATTACTGATATACGCTACTTACAGAGACTGCGATCCCTTAACTACAAAGGTAGTTCCGAAACTTTTTCTCCATGACATGTGATAATCATTTCTGTATTTCAGCTAGCCAAGGCTAGAGATCAGCTATTGCCACTCTTCGTCATGAAAACACTGGGAGACTTGCCTGGTTTGACGGGACTTTTTATCGCTGGTGTGTTTAGCGCGGCATTGAGTTCCCTCTCCACCTGCCTGAACTCAATGTCGGCCGTTGTACTTGAGGATTTCGTGAAACCGTTTGTAAAACGACCACTTTCTGAATCTGCCATAAATTGGATTATGAGATCTGTTGTCGTAGGGGTTGGAGCGCTATGCGTTTGCCTCGTATACATTGTTGAAAAAATGGGCACTGTGCTGCAGTTGACCATGAGTTTAGAAGCGATCACAAATGGTCCGCTCTTCGGCATTTTCACAATTGGAATATTTTTGCCGCAGATAAATGGAAACGTAAGTTGCACACGCGATGTCAAGACTTTTTCCAACATGTTCATTTTGCAGAGTGCTTTGTTGGGCGGTGTAATCGGTGTTGTGGCGATGTCTTGGATCAGTTTGAATGCGCAATGGGCGATAGCGTCTGGCGCTATGCAGTTTGAAACGAAAAAACTCACCGTGGAACATTGCGAGTATGACTTCAATCACACACTGTTCGTTCCAAATGATCTCTTGACCAAAGCCGAACCAAAGTAAGTGCAAACAAATGTTTCTCTCAATTTTCGAAGCTCTAAGTTGGAATTTTTAGTGACATATTCCCTCTATACCGGATATCATACATGTGGTACACGTGCCTGGGAGCTTTAATAACTATAGGGATCGGGTACTTGTTCACCTTGATTTGGGGCGGAAATGAGGCAAGCGATATAGATCCCTCCCTATTGACACCTTGCATACGAAAGCGATCCAAGTTCGCGAAGAAAACTATTCCAAGTGTAAGTAGTGGGGCGCATAAAAATTCTGACGCTCTGAATAAGGTGTCTCTATTGCAGAACGGATACGAAAAGAACATTCCAAAGTCGAACTATGACTCAGAGTCAGCGCTCTAACTTTTAATTTATAAATATGTTTAAGTTCAATCGTTCAATCAATTATGTTTGGTAGTTCGTTCTAAGTATTTATTGTCAAACAATAAAATTGAAATTTGATGCAAAGCTGAATAAATGAATTTTTATTTCTCTCTGGAACAGAATGAACTATATTTGTTTGTGCCGTAAGACAATAAAGTATCACAGATTCTGTGTAAGAAAATTATGTTTCTGGAATGATTTTAGCAGCTGAACAAACATATGAAACGACCATATGTGGCAACATTATAAAGATAGCAATACAAATGATAAGAGGACCTAGCTTACGTGGTAAAAAGAGAAATCGAAAGTCACGAACATTCAAAACATTCAAAAATGAGTGATTCCTTTGTAGCTAAAGCTATTCCACAATACCAAGGAATCGCAAATTTTTAATGTTCGTGACTTTCGATTTGTCTTTTGGCCACGTAAGCTAGGCCCTCTTATCTTGGTCTTATAACGTCAGATTCACTTATCAATACGATAAGGCGTTTTGAATCCTTACTAAATTTTTATTAATAACCTTTCTAG
The DNA here is from genome assembly GCA_955652365.1 of Eristalinus aeneus. Classification (NCBI taxonomy): domain Eukaryota; kingdom Metazoa; phylum Arthropoda; class Insecta; order Diptera; family Syrphidae; genus Eristalinus; species Eristalinus aeneus. The sequence goes on from OY019130.1 coordinate 23,703,018, forward strand.
CATGTTTGGGATTGAATTTTGTCTATAAAATACCATTTCTTTGATTCGGGACTACGGCTATTAACATCCGCACGTAAAGGGTGATTTTTTTAGCTATTTTCTTTTTGGAAACACTGGATTAAACAGCTGACGCACGTTTCGTGTTTTGTTTCACTGTCAAACAGCTTCAGTTTAGTCTATAACTTAACCATGAATCGTCTTACAAACGAACAACGCTTACAAAGTATTGAATTTTATTATCAAAACGGGTGCTCTGTTAAGAAAGTTCATCGCGCGCTCCATCCATTTTATGGTCAAAAATGGACGAAGCTCATTTCTGTCTCAGTGGGTACGTAAATAGACAAAATTGACGATTTCGGAATGAATATCAGTCAGAAGTATTTCAAGAGCTACCAATGCATCCAGAAAAAGTCACAGTTTGGTGCGGTTTATGGGCTGGTGGCATCATTGGACCGTACTTCTTCAAAGATGATGCGAATCGTAACGTAACTGTGAGTGGTGAACGCGCTACCGTGAGATTATATCCAACTTTTTTTTGCCCAAAATGCAAGAGTTTGACTTGCATGACATGTGATTTCAATAAGGCGGTGCCACATGCCACACAGCACTCGCAACAATGGACTTACATTTGTTGTGAACGAGCCCTTATTTTTTGTTTGTTTGTTTGCTATGACATCTGTCAAAAATATTTAGTATACATGAAGTCATTGAACAGACAACATCTTATTTTTTCATCGTGTTAAAAATGTCGAATTTTGTACCAGAAAGTGATGATTTGCGGAAAGCATTAACTTTTTGTTTTCATTTGAAGAAAAGTGCTGCATTCGATGCGAGAGTGCTTGTCGAGGCATTTGGTGATCATGCTCTATCAGAAGCAACATGCAAAAGGTGATTTCAACGTTTCAGAAATAATGATTTTGATGTGAGAAATGAAGAACGTGGAAGACTACCAAAAAAGTTTGAAGACGCCGAATCGCAAACGATATTGGATGGACATGACACTTCGAGTCAAAGCAATGTTAAATGTTGCACAACAAACAATTTCTTACCGTTTAAAAGCTATGGGAAATATCCAAGAGTGTGGAAAATGGGTGCCACATGAAATGAATGAAAAACAGATGGAAAACCGAAAAAACACTTGTAAATTTTGCTTCAAAGACTCGAAAGAAAATGGGTTATGCATCGGATTGTTACTAGCGATGAAAAATGGATTTACTTTAAGAACCCTAAACGAAAAAAACCATGGGCTAATCTGGCACAACCATCAACATCGACTGCAAAACCAGATCGATTCGGCAAGAATACAATGCCGTGTGTTTGGTGGGACCAGAAAGGTGTGCTGCACCACGAGCTCCTAAAACCTGGTGAAACCGTTAACACTGATCGCTACCGACAACAAGTGAACAATTTGAACCATGCATTGATCGAGAAACGACCAGAATGGGCCAGAAGACACGGCAAGGTAATTTTGCTCCATGACAATGCACCTGCACACAAAGCGAACCCGGTTCAGGATACAATCAAAACACTTGGCTGGGAAAAGCTACCCCATCCGCCGTATTCACCAGAATTGGGTCTTTCCGACTACCATTTGTTTTCATCGATGGGACACGCATTGGCTAAGCAGCACTTTGATTCCTACGAGGAGGTCGAAAATTGGATGTCTGATTGGTTCGCTCTAAAAGACGAACAATTTTATTGGCGTGATATTCACAAATTGCCAGAAAGGTTTTCAAACTGTGTAGAAAACAATGGCCAATACTTTGAATAAAATGTTTTTACTTTCTTATTAATAATTAGTGTTTTATTTTCAGCGGTAAACCTGCTACAATCTGGCGAAAGCAAAATAAATAATCAACGGGGCATATTCGCCCTGAAGTTGGGAATTATTATATATGATATTATTTATTTCCTTTAAAATAACAAGGATGAGGCGGAAATATTCACACGCTTTAAACCAATTCGAGATTGTCCTGCAATCCACCTTTCATTATTTGTAACTCTATATAAGGTTCACAAAAATCTCCCCTCCGCCTTTTTGTCTTTTGAATTTTCCGGCTATTTACTAGTCACGCTACAGAGCTCGTATCTGGCAATACTTTACATCATTTGAAAGGTCTTGACATAACCTACAAAGCGACGCTATGCATGATTAGTTTGGATATTGCGTTCAACAGTTAAAGATGTGTAAGCATGGAGTTCACTAACGCCGAAATTCGCGCTATTTTAAAGTTTTCCTTCGTTAAAGACAAATTTGCTAGAGAAACGTTCTGTAAGATTATGGGATGGGGGATGGTACTCTATCACTTGGAACAGCGGAGGAATGGTTTCGACGATTCAGAGCTGGTGAAAACGACACCATAGACAAGCCAGTGGAAGACCTGTGACGACGAATAACGATCGAATCATGGAAATCATCGAGTTAGACCGACATGTGCATCTCGTGACATTGCTTAGGAGATGGGAGCTAGTCACCAAACCATTTTAAACCATCTGCAGAATGCTGGATACATAAAAAGCTTGATGTTTGGGTGCCGCATGATTTGAAGCAAAAAAACGTTCTGGACCGAATCAACGCCTGCGATATGTTTCTGAAACGGAACGAACCCGAACCATTTTGGAAGCGGACGGTGACTGGCGACGAAGAATGGATCACATACGACAATATCAAGCGAAAACGGTCGTGGTTGAAGGCCAGTGAATCGTCCCAAACAGTGGCCAAGCCGGGATTGAAGGCCAGGAAGATTTTGCTGTGTGTTTGGTGGGATTGGAAGGGAATCATCCACTATGAGCTGCTAACATATGGCCAGACGCTTAATTCTACCATCTAATGCGAACAACTGGACCGCTTGAAGCAGGCGATCGACCAGAAGCGTCCAAAATTGGCCAACAGGAAGGGTGTTGTGTTCCATTAGACCACACACTTCGTTAATAACTCGTCAGAAGCTACGGGAGCTCGGATGGAAGGTTTTATCGCATCCACCATATAGCCAGGACATAGCGTCAAGTTTCTGTCCATGGCTCACGCCCTTGGTGGTGTGAAGTTGAACTCAAAAGAGGCTTATGAAAAGTGGCTGTCCGAGTTCTTCGCAAATAAGGGGGGGGCTTCTACGAGGGGGGTATTATGAAGTTGCCGTCTAAATAGAAACAGATTATCGAACAAAACGGTGCATATTTGAACTAAATCCGATCACTGTAACACTTTTTATGAAGCATTGAATGAAGAGCAAAGAACTGGAAGGGAGATATTTGTCAACCTTATATATGTTTACATCTACATATCGATTTTCAATTCAATTCGGTACAATCAATTTCAGTATAAATTCGAAGTTTGTTTTTGGAATACTCGTATACACATTACCGGTATGCGAATTTAAATTGATTTTTAGGTTAATCCTTTTTTTTTCAAATAATTTTCATTCTGTTCTTGGGGTTAGTGGTCTTGCAATAAAGGAGTTAACTACACTACTGTGCTGAAGCTATTTATTTTTTGATGCAATACTGACTTAATGTGGCTTATTTGTACAGCTACTTTTCTTCTAATTGTTTAATGAATTATGTTATCAAGCTGCATCTCCAACTATGCGTGCATAATCATGCATTAAAGACTTATTCAGAAATCCTGAAGTGAAATAGAGAACTTATAAAATTATATTCTTCTTTAATGGCTTCAATAATCAACATACTTAGACGGTTTCCGGTTGCTAGAACGTAATCAGCAATAAAGATTTGAAATATTACTATGGAATAAGTAACGACGATGTCCGTGAAAAATTCAAATATCTGCCCACGGTTTACAATGAACGATCCGAATGCCCTTGTTTTGACGTCCTGGATATTGTGAAACAGCAAAACCAATTCAATCTGCAAAGACACGTTCTTCAGACACTTTGAATTAATTGAAAACAAAAAACTTACTTCACGCTGCTCTTCCGGTGTTTGATCTGGCCTTAACAATGTCATCAATTTTCGTCGAAACATTTTCTCAGTATGAACCAACTCATCTGCTATGATGCTACTTAAATATACGTTTTGCAGTGTTGAATATTTGCCGAAAACTGCTCGAAACAAGTAGTACACATTTTGAAACAGGGGGAACTGCACTTTCCCCAGTTCGGTAGAAACTATTAATTTTAGCAGATCGTAGAGGATAGACATGTCAGCAAACAAGTAAAGGAAACTCACGAAATGGAACGTAGCGAAGGCCCTATTTAACTCAGCCTTAAGTCTGTGTATTTGATAAGAAATCGAAATTAGTTCTCTAATTTGTTTTTTGAGCCTGCGTGGGATGGTAGTTGTGGCACAGATGGTACTCAGTAGGTTGTTTGACTTCAGGTAGAAGCACATTAAAGTTATATTGCTATATAAGTGTGCCCAAAATGTGAGTTCGATCAGTGCGCAGCTGTGTACAAGCCAAAGCAAGGAGCCAATGTTTTTTATTATGCTGCTCGAACTCATAAACGAAATGCTTCGGATCAAAATGAATTTGCGAAGCTTATGTGAGTAGAACAAGCTGTCGTCATTAGTCACCTTTTTAATCCTCTCAGAAAGGGCGATTAACTGATTGATTGTCTTAACGAAAGTTCTACTTTGATTAAAGTAAGTGACACACAGTACGGTCGCGTTGAAACACAGGAAAATAACTTGACTTGATATAAGCACTTCTTCTGACTTGACTATTTCAACGGATCTCATGTTGTAATAAGTAATCGCCATTGCTGCAGCTATAAAAAAGGTAGTTGCCATACTAAATAGACAGCAGTATCCAAGAGCAAATCTCAATATGTTTTTTCTAAGAGGTGACGGTACAACCCGATTTAGCTCTTGATTGTAGGTGAAGTTTAGCAACCCGAGACATTGATAGCACTTGAGCAAAATACGCAACGAGCTCTTGAAACAGATTTTCTGCTCAAGACGATCCATTTCAAACACGAGTGAAACTAGAACTGGGGCACTCACAAAGAACTGTTTTGCGTGAGAAGTTAGTTATAACTGATTGCCGGTTGTTAAATAAATTGAAGTGATTTCATTAGGACACTGACAAAATGAATTGTTACTTCCATTGGGTTAATTTTATTAGTTTAATGCGACAGCGCTACAGAAGAGGAGTGTTTCAAGTACTGTTTCAAAACTCTTGCGTGAACAACTAATTCGACTCCTGAGTGAACAAGTAATCCAAGCCCCTTTACATATCTGTACTCTATTTCTGCAACGAGCGGTGCAATATTATAAGCATAGGTAAGTATAACAATTGTGGGTATCTTACAACAGTTCAGCTTAAAAGCATTTGCATTAAACAAGAGAATGAAACTGAAAATATTGAAAAGAAAAGAACTTCGTTTATGCATTTCAGAATCAAGTATTGTTTTCTGCATATTTTCAGTTGCTGGACAGATTTCTGCGTTCCTCTTCAAAGGAATGACTTTTTTTAAATTTACATAGGGCTTGAAGTGCCTTTTCAACCGTTTTAAGATAATTATTATTGAACACATTTTAGTTTATTTTATTTAAATCAAATAGTGCTTTGTTACCCCTTTTCGATAAACTTAAGTTTAACTTAACGGTAGGCTTACGCAATCTTAAGAACTACATAGCATGCTCTGAAGCGATGACATGTTGACCTGGCCGGTGCACTCAGATTTCCGTATCCCGTAGGTGGTGGAATGTAGCTGTATGCAACTTAATCTCTCCGGTTCGTAAGACGTTAAGTAAGCGTTTCATCGCTTGTGGAAACATTGCTGGCGCTATGATGATTATAGGTCTGTTCAAATTTAATTGTGCACAAAAATTCGTCGCGGAGTAGTTTGGGTAAAAATCTCCCTTGTAGTAACTCTGCCGAAACTTGTGAATCGACTTTTCGTAGAAATTCGAAGAATAAAATGTTAACAGCTATCAGATATATGAAATGTCATAGGTTTTTTTTATTTTCACTTTGACATTCATCTGCTGCCCACAGATTTTTCTTCAGCAGAAATTCGTAGGGAGGCAAAATATTTTACTCTCATGAGCTTTCTCTTCTACGAAAAAAAAAACAGCAAATGGAACGCCTTTTGAGAATTTCTCGGAGAAATTCGTAGACATTCGTAGCAATTCAGGAAAGCGCATGTATTTTCTGATGGAGATATGAAAATATGTGGTAAACGAGATTACAGCAAAAGGTTTTTGAGGACAAATTTATTAATAGCTCGATATCCTAAATACTAATTTTTTTTAAATATGCTTCATTTAAAATGAATAGATAGATAGAGTTAAAGCGAAAACATTTGACAGATTTTGACATTTTTTTAAACGTGTAATTTACAGACAAAAGTAAATTGAAGCAACACAGACTAAGAATGAATCAATTTAAGATGATGGAGGTGAGTTTGTGATGATTTGGGATGCATTTCAGTTGCTGGCACCAAGTATAAGGTTGTCAAATATCTCCTTTCCGTTTTTTTGTTCTTCATTAAATGCTTCATATAAAGTGTTACAATGATCGGATTAAGTTCAAATATGCGCCGTTTTGTTCGATAATCTGCTTCTATCTAGACGGCAACTTCATAATACCCCCTCGTAGAAGCCCCCCTCCTTATTTGCGAAGAACTCGGACAGCCACTTTTCACAGGCCTCTTTTGAGTTCAACTTCACACCAACAAGGGCGTTCGCCATGGACAGGAACAGGTGGTATTCACTTGCGATAAAACCTCCCATCCGAGCTCCCGTAGCTTCTGACGAGTCATCAAAGAAGTGTGTGGTCTGATGTTGTCCTGGTGGAACACTACACCCTTCCTGTTGGCCAATTCTGGACGCATTTAGTCGATTGCCTGCTTCAAGCGGTCCAGTTGTTCGCAGTTGATGGTAGAATTAAGCGTCTGGCCATATGGGAGCAGCTCATAGTGGATGATTCTCTTCCAATCCCACCAAACACACAGCAAAATCTTCCTGGCCTTCAATCCCGGCTTGGCCACTGTTTGGGACGATTCACTGGCCTTCAACCACGACCGTTTTCGCTTGATATTGTCGTATGTAATCCATTCTTCGTCGCCAGTCACCGTCCGCTTAAAATGGTTCGGGTTCGTTCCGTTTCAGAAACATATCGCAGGCGTTGATTCGGTCCAGAACGTTTTTTTTGCTTCAAATCATGCGGCACCCAAACATCAAGCTTTTTATGTATCCAGCCTTCTGCAGATGGTTTAAAATGGTTTGGTGACTAGCTCCCATCTCCTAGGCAATGTCACGAGATATATATGTCGGTCTAAATCGATGATTTCCATGATTCGATCGGTATTCGTCGTCACAGGTCTTCCACTGGCTGGCTTATCCATGGTGTCATTTTCACCGGCTCTGAATCGTCGAAACCATTCCTCCGCGGTTCGAAGTGATAGAGTACCATCCCCCAAAACACCATTAATCTCACGGAACGTTTCTCTAGCGGATTTGCCTTTAACGAAGGAAAACTTTAAAATAGTGCGAATTTCGGCGTTAGTGAACTCCATGCATGTACGTCTATAACTGTTGAACGCAATATCCAAACTAATCATGCATGGCGTCGTTTTGTAGGTTAAAATCTTCCAAATAATGTATAGTATTGCCAGATACGGCTATGCCACCGCACAACCCATATAGTTCATCTTTCTCCTCCAGAAGACACCAACTTTAATAGGACTAAGATAAAAAAGCAAAGTTTCCTCTCGCAACTTTGCTCTTAGTAACGTTCAGCTTAAATCATAACTGCTCTTGATTATCCCAGCAGGATTGGGATACTCGCGCCTCCGGTGTTGACTGTAACATTTCAAGAAAAACTTACTTGAAAAAAGGCTCTGTTAAGCACGTCAGAGCAGTAAGAACTATCCACTTTTTAAAGTAGTTCAAAATTGTCTTGTGTACACAATTTAAATTGAAATATCTTATGCCTAACTCTATCTAAGTGGAAAGAGCTAAAATTCACAAAGATTGAAAAACCAATGTATTATTTAAGAATGTGGCCTTAAGTCTGATTCCATTAACACAAATGAACACCCCTCCCAGCGCATGATATTTGTAGAAAAACGAAACTCCTAGTCTTTTCTTGTCACCCGTTTTTGGGAACGTATCAATTTTGCTATAGGCTTTGTATTCACAATATTTAGTTAACAATTGTTGGAGCAACAGTCCGCAGGAAGACAAGGGCCTAGCTTGCTCATCAACTACCCGTGCTGTGCGCGCTACTGTTCTCTCACGAGTAGAAGGGACCTACAATTTTTTTTCCGACTCAGAACGGCGAAGTTTGAGAAGCTTTCTTAGACAGTGATTACTCTTTGAGTGTTGTCAGCAGCTCGAAAGAGGTGGTGCCGTGAAAAATTCTAGGTGTCCAGCCGGGAATATTAAGTTGCCAGCTGCAAGCTGATTAAAAAAAATGCCAGTCACATTTGTTTTAGTTTCGTTTTAATTTTTTTTCGTTCGATATTAATACAAACGAAGTCCCTCTTATCGCCATTGCCTCGATTATTGAATTTGGATTTCCTGTCAGCGGCGTTGGTAGAACACTAGCGTCAATCACTCGTAAACCCTTGACACCATGCACCCTGCCAAAGAGATAAGAACTCATTGCAATTACTAATATTTTTATCCTGACCATACATACCGAAATTCTTGGTCAACTACACTGTCAGCCTTCGTCAACCCCATTGCGCAGCTCCCTCCAGGGTGGTGTGAAGTCAACCCGACGTGTTGAAGCACACATTTCAAGTAATTATCTGACGGTTGGTTCCATTTTAAATCCCTCTTAAAGGGGCCAAAATTTGAACATTCCTTGATCTTGGGCCAATGGATTTTAGGCTTCAATATCGAAAAGGCGTCGGACATTACAATCTTGACCGCTGTGTGAATGGCACTTATGGTGCAGTTGATATCTGCCTCTTCGGCTAAGTAATTGGGATCGATAAGAGGGTTCTTTCGGACGTTGGCGCTTTTAATTCGAACTGTGCCTCTTGATTGCGGTTGATAGCACGTGGAGATAATTACGAATCCTTCTTGAGTCGCATTGTAGTAGAGGGGGAACAGGGCGCGAAAGTGTTCGCGTTTGAAGTTCGATATGGACATGAGAGCACTTTCGTCAATAGCACCTACACCAAAAAGAATCAATCCACTGTCTTTGTCTGTGATGTCTATGTTCCCAATAACGCCAAAGTTTCCAAAGTGACCGCTTCCTGCGGTCAAGTAATCAAAGATTTCTCCTACACTGAGTATAGCATTTGAATTAATACTCGCCCGTTCAGCGATCGACACAAACAGGGGCAAGTTCATGTGATCAAAAAGATTCTGACCAACTTGCGGCAAGTCTCTTACCAGTGAGATGTTGAAGGCTTTTAATATCTTCTTTGGACCCAGTCCAGAGGTAAGTAGCACTTGTGGAGACTGATACGCTCCACAAGAAAGGATAATCTCCTTATTGGCACTTATGTCGTATAACGCCTCCTTTCCGTTGTCATCCTTTATTCCAATGGTGACAGACTGTGCTGCAACGCCCTTAAAATTTACTCGGCGCACCAAGGCATTGGTGATTATCTTCAAATTCCACTTCCCGAACACAGTCTTCAGGTACCTAGAGTATACGCCCCAACGGAAGCCTTTCTTAATTGTGTATTGTGCTCTCCGGAAATTCCATGGTTTGTGCTCAAAGTCACTTTGAGCTCTATGAAGGGCTTCGGATAACTTAGAGTAGTGTCGGGTGATTGTAAATAGTTCTTCCGGTTTCGGTCGCGCAACATCCAGGTATGGCTTGAAAGCTGTGTAGGACCATTTATGTAAACCCATTTTTTGCCAACGATCAAAGTCTTTTTCGTAACCACCGAAGTGAAGCATATAATTCAATTGTGCCGAGCCGCCGAGTCCTTTTCCACGGGGTAATGCTTGTTGCTGTATTTAAATGAAAAAATTGAAGGTTTTAATGATTAACGGAGAAATTATGGAAAAAATTTAGACAACAGAAAATAAGGAACTAGAAAGCGCCATCTTGTCCTCTCTCTTGGAAGCTCAAAAATTTACAGGTTGCGCTTGCGCACAACTTCTGATAATTTACATTCGATGACAGAGAATCGACATATGGGGAGACCTCGAACGGTTGTATTGCTCTAGAAACTTTTCTGGTCGAACATCTTTGTAACTGTGCGTACTGTCAAGGTTGAAGTTTTTTTACCGCTTCAACATAAACATCTTAAGTAAACCCTTACAAGACAAAAAAATTCTCGATTCTGCTGCCAAGTTTTTGCTTTTGTTGGAGGTTGGAAAACACTGCACTGGAGTGCTCAAACCCAAAAACTTGTCCATTGTGCTACCGGGCAGTAACCTAAATCTAATGTAGTTTCTTTCTTTTGCGAAGAAAAAGCAGAAGGCGCTTCTGTGATAGAAAGTCTAGGTTTTCAGCTCCCACCATGTCAGCGCCAATCAGCCGCCACCTGATACGAGCAAAGGCGGGACATTGACAGAGTGCTCTGCACTGTCTTCACCTCCACAGGCGTCCGTAGGGTGCCATAACTAAACCCGAGCAGACTTAAGTGCTTAGCGAAGATTCAGTGTGGTGAAGCGGAGGGCTGTGCTCTGGAAAACGGAACCTTTTTGGTGAAGTGCTCCACACAGCAATCTCTTGAGTGGCTGTGCAGCATGAACTGGCACGTCTCCGCATTCAGAGCCCTGGTCTCGAAACTAAAAGGTGAAAGGTCTTCTCAGACGGGAAGAGCAAGAACCGGGAAATTAAAGACGGTTCTACTCTCGTTGTAGGCCTGGACCCACCTTCGGTTGAGACCATTGTCTCTAGATACGACTCTTGGACGCACCTTGGATGGTTTAACTTCCGCCTCATTTCCAAGGAATGCGAATAAGGGATGCTTTTCAAGGTAACTTTGTATGCCACTGTTTACCCAGCTCAACTTTCATCATTCTAAGGATAGTACTGCAATCCTATGCAGTAGACTTTCCATGAGGAAGACAAAATCACACATCTTATCTATCCAGGAACCATGAGTGTGGAAAATCGCATCTGAGGCCCTGGCAGCCTGCGAGGCTTTTTTCACTTTTTGACGAGCGATCGGAAAGACCGAGAGCTTGCCTTATTGTGCCAAATCTTCTCCCAGCAACTAAGCTTGGACAATTCTGTGGACAAGATTTAGTCCTCGAAAGAGGTGGTGCCGTGAAATATTAGAAAAATTGGTGTTGAACTGGGAGTCGAACCTAGACCCTTCGGCGTGTGAGCGTCGCACTCTACCCACTATGCCACGGCGACTCTCGTAGACTATTGCGAAACGGAAAAGATTGGCTTCGTTATCTGTTGCGACGCTAATTGTCTGGGGCAGTAGTAAGTGTAACAGGAGAGGGTCGTATCTTCTCGACTTCGCACTTTCGTTTGGCCCGACCATCAACAACGTTGGATCACAACCAACATTTGTTACGACAAGAATACAGAAAGCGAATGACTTGACGATATCAAATAGTTATCTTAAGAAGATCACAAACTGGAAAGTTCTGTTGGAAGTGTCCATATCGGACCATAGACTCCGAACTGAATGCGAAACTAATATCTCGCAAAAGACCAGGAACCCTAGGAAAACAAACTGGCTAAAGTTTAGGGAAGTATTAGCAAATTGCACTGCGCCTCTCCCAAAACCCGGAACGAGGCGTAAGGTTGAGGGGGCAGTTCGGAATCCGAACGATACCCTAACAAAATGCTTCGAACTGACATGCCCAGTCAAAAACACCTCCTGAAGAACCCCTGTTCCGTGGTAGAATGCGGAACTGCAGAGGAAGCGCAAAGAAACCAGAAAACTTCTGAAAAGGTCACTCAAGATCAGTATGGAAGAGGGCTGGGACCTGTATCGATCACAACAAAAATTATATAAGAGGTTAATTCGGGCTTCGTGATCGCAGTGGCGTTGTGGGTAGAGTGCGACGCTCACACGCCGAAGGGTCTAGGTTTGACTCCCAGCTCAACACCAATTTTTCGAAATTTTCACGGCACCTCTTGAGCTGCTGACAACACTCAAAGAGTAATAACTGTCTAAGAAAGCTTCTCAAATTTCGCCGACCAGAGTTGGCAAAAAACTGTAGGTCCCTTCTGTTCGTGAAAGAACAGTAGCGTGCGCTACACGAGTAGTTGATGAGGAAGCTAGGCCCTCGTCCCATCTGGTCCCCCTTTCCTGTCAAGTGCACTTTCAATTCTACCGACGAGATTTTGAAGTGCAGTCTCGCAAGATTTTTCGCGCTGGTAGGCATGTTGCATTTGAGATAGGGGGTGTGATCGCAAAGCGTTTTTGCGCAGATGCAGTTCTGGAGCGCCAACAATTATTATTATTAATTCGGGCTTCAAAATGTGCCTCTTGTAAAGATTTTCGTGGAAAAATCGAAACACTCAGTAAAACCAGCAGACTAGTGAAAGTCCTCAAAAGGGACAAAGTAGTGAGGCTGGATACAATCAGAAAACCCGACGGTACCTATACCAAGTTTAAAGCTGAGATCTTCCAACTCATGCTAGAGACTCACTTCTTTGGGAACCAGATCACAGTTGGCTCAAATCTAGTGCCTATTTCCGAAACTGGGGATGAGCAGACAAATACTACACGTAGAGGCTGGTATATTTCATCGCTCGTGGCATCTGATGGAGCCATCAAGTACGCTGTTGCGTCTTTTGATGGTTTCAAGTCAACGGCTACCGATGCAGCATTTCTGCAAAAGGGCATAGACCCTCTACTACATGCTTCGAAAATAATTTTGACTACCAGCCTTGCTCTTGCATATATCCTAAGCACCTGGCGTTCTGTGAAGGTAGCCTTCATACCAAAAATTGGTAAAGGAGATTACTCTCTCGCCAAAAATTTCAGGCCTATTAGTCTCACTTCCTTTATGCCAAAAAGCTTGAAGAGGCTGGTCGAACTGCATTTGCGCAAAAATGCTTTGCAATCACACCCCTATCTCAGATGCAACATGCCTACCAGCGCGAGAAATCTTGCGAGACTGCACTTCAAAATCTAGTCGGTAGAATTGAAAGTGCACTTGACAGGAAAGAATTCGCACTGGGCATTTTCATCCATATAGAGGGCAGACTTAATCCTAGCGAATGAAGTCTGCCGAACAAATGAAGGGAAGACTTGCATATCTTGGAAATGGTTAAAGGGTTGACTAAGGCCTAAGCAAAACTTCACTGCCTCTAAAGACGTTGATATTTTCCCTTTCACCTACTCTTCGCAATATAGCTAGTGGCCATTAGGTTCGCAATGGATTACCGATACCTAAAGAGGAGTGAAGTCCACTGTTGTCATTTTCCAAGAAAAAAACAGCTTCAGATTCCTCCATCGTCTTGCAAACGTCCGTGAAAATTGGAACACATTCCCTTTCGGGCTCAGTGTCTGGTCAAAGCCTGTCCTGGACACGGGAATGTCAACATTTTTTGAACGGTGGATTGTTGGTGACCCCGTATTAGACGATATGTCCATGAGACTAGTGTCATAGGAAACGCGGAACGCGAGGTCAATGAAGCTACAGTGCGAGTTGAACCAAAAACCATTCCGTTTTAGACGGGAAATTGCCTTGAGTTTGCCCCATAATGTGGATATCATGGGAGGAGGGAGGGTGGGAGATTAAGCTACTGCCATCTTATGTGTTTTTTCGCAAATAACTTTATTTCTTAATTTCATTTCCACTGCAAAAGTACCTATCAACGTTTAGAATTATTGTGCAAATAAAAGCGAGAATGAAATTAAGTGTATGGACACTTCCTAAAAGATTTTAAATTTTAAAGCCACCTCACCTCTTATCCTGAAAAATATTCAATTAATATATTGTCGCCTCTAGGCTCGTCTGAACACTGTGGCTGGTCAGCCAAATTCTCGTACTCTCTCCACACAGTTAGAGAACAAATTCCGAAGAAAACAGAATGGCTCTACGAGAAAGTCAACTGGAGTGGACTTAACAACTTCCTTAGGAATTTTAACTGGTCACTATGCTTCCTCGATAGTGACGTGGATGCCGCTACTGATGCGATCACAAATACTATTTCGCTGGGCATGAGGTCCTTAATTCCTCACAGAGTGAAGGGCATCAAGCCTAAGGCAAACGCGTCGTACGTCTCGAGCTGCAAAGAGGCTACCAGGATGAGAGAGTTGAGTTTCCGGGATTATAAAGCCAAAACTTCTGAGGAAGCCCGGAAAGTTCAAACGGATCCGAAATGACTGTAATGCATTAATAAGACGTGTTAAATTCCCCTTTCACCAAAAGTTCTACAATGCCCCAAGGGTAGCAGAAACTTTTGGTCTATCGTAAAAAACATAAGAAATTCACCCTCGTCTTCGATCCCAACGCTCATTTGCAATGACATTCCAGCTGTCAGCTGTTTGGACAAAACTAATCTGCTTGCTGCACACTTTGCAGCTAGCTCAACGCTGCCAGATAGCACTTTGTCCCCGACTGTACTTGAGGGCGTAAATTTCTGCATGGGGCAAATCCACTTTCGCACTCGTACAGTAGCAAGAGTAATTAAAGATCTAATCGTGAACAAATCCGCTGGCTGCTGTTCTTCTGAAGAGGTGTTCTTCTACGCTGGCAAAACCACTGCGTAAGCTTTTCCATCCGTCCTACCCTTCAGGGCTCTTTCCGAGTAAGTGGAAAATTGCATTTGTCCAGCCCGTCCCTAAAAAGGGCGAAAGTTCGTCACCCACCTCCTACTGACCCATAGCACTAATGTCCCTTCTCTCCAAGGTCATGGAAACGCTGATAAACCGTCAGCTTATGAAATATCTTGAGTCCCGGAAGCTTCTTAATGACCGGCAGTACGGCTTCCGAAGCAACCGTTCCACTGATGATCTGATGTCATATCTCACTGAAAAGTGGAACCAATCTTTGCACAATGTAGGAAAAAGCAAGATTGTTGCGCTTGATATTTCAAAGGCATTTGAAAGGGTCTGGCATCAGGGTCTCTTGTCGAAAATGCGTGCTTTTGGGGTCGACGAGTCTCTTCTTCATTGGATTAGAAATTACCTTTCGAATCGTTCAATACAAGTCGTTTTTGATGGATTCAAGTCTGGTATTCACCATATTAATGCTGGTGTTCCCCAGGGCTCTGTTTTGTCTCCGACACTCTTCCTCATTTTTATAAATGATCTCTTGTCTGCTACTTCTAATCATATTCATTCCTTCGCTGATGACCCTCAGCTTTTCATATTCGTTCCTTCGCTCACGTCCCTCCACTTCGGCCATAGACTCGGAACGGCAGCGTATGTTAAGCACATTAAATTCCGACCTTGACAGCATAATCGATTGGGGAAATAAGAATAGAGTGGAATTTAATGCTTCCAAAACACAGTGCTGTCTACTGTCGTTAAAGCGATCACAAAATAATCAGCCGTTATCCATGAACGGCACTTGCGTTGTTGAAACCGAAAGACTTTCCATCCTCGGTATGCGTATCAACCCAACAATTAGTTGGAACGATCACATATTTGAGGTCGCCAAAAATGCTGCGAAATGTCTAGGTTTCCTTAAACGATACAAGAAGTACTTCACCCCCTCTGATCTGGCTACATGATACAAGGCCTACATACGCCCAAAACTTGAGTAGAACGCTCCTACAGGTGCTTCTAAGACCTCCCTGCACTTGCTGGATAGAATTCAAAAGCGAGCGATAAAACTTATAGGTGACAGTAATATTGCAAAGTCGATTGACTCGTTAGAACACCGACGTAATGTCGCGTCGTTGTCACTCTTTTATCGCTATTTTAACAAGAAATGCTCAGATGAATTAGCCAGTTGCATTCCTTCCCTTCAAGAATTCACCCGCAATAATCGCCTCGCTAGGAATGCCCACCAATTCACCCTCAAGCCCTCTTTCAGACGTACAGTCAAATTCAGAGACTCGTTCTTTAGCCGCACTACACGAATCTGGAATGCTCTTCCCAGCTCGATTTTTCCTCCTAATTACAAACCACAGGCATTTAAAACCAATGTGCATCGGTACCTTCGGCCCGTGCTGTGACTTGATCTGGTCACTTAAGGGTACTCGCAACCCCTTTTGCACGCGTCAATTATAAAAAAAGAGCACAATAAAAGTGCTGATTGAATCACGGTTATCGTTACATTTACACATATATCGCTGTGTTTGAAAACAAAAATAACTAGTTCCTTTTGCAAAACGAACTATGTATCTGTTGTATCACAGTCAAGGGATGTTATTACTAAGACCTGTTTCGAAGGACCTTATCCCTTCTGTTGTCAACTAAGTACAAGTATTTTCTATTTCAGAAAATAGGTAGACATAATTCCAAAATGATATGCCATACAAAATTCTTCAATCAGAATATTTCTTACCTTCCCATGTAATCCCTTCGATGAGTGCTTCTGCGGCACAGACATAAATGTCCAGTCGTTTAACCCCTTCTGCATAAACGTTGTTAACAAAGGCACTTTACTAAAGAATCCAAATTTATCGCCAGCTTCGATCAGAAGGATCGTCGAATTCGAATGCTTCGAAAGTAAAGTGGCCACAACAGAACCGGCCGTTCCCCCACCGACTACAGATAGAAACAGAAATTAAATAAATAATGAAATGGGATCACAATTTTGACACGTTTACCAACAATATAGTCAAAACTGGTAATTTGGCTAGGCTTCCATAGATTTGGCACATCTTCCTTCAGAAAGTAGTGTAGAAAAATCCATAGGAAGCTTATTATCGCTATGATAACTGAACACGCACTGATGATTTCTTTAAGGAAACTTCTCGTATGTATTCTGATTTGCTTGTGATTTAAAAACAATATTTTTGCAGTTACTTACTTTGAGAAGCGACCATTTTTCAAAACCGAAGCACTTGACAATGAAGTTAAAATAGCCACTGGAGGGAATTATCTGTCAGGTGTACAAGTAAAGCAGCGAATCAACCGCTAATTCAATTAAGGTTTCTACGTGGATAGTGCAATCTACTCACACAAGAGGCGGTTCTCTTTCATAAAGTGGAAAACGTTTTGTGGGGATGAACGACACACGAAATTCAATATTCTTTTAACAAAATCACGTTTGGGTCACACGACTAACTTTAAAGGTGCACAAAATAATTTAAAAATGCGCCCATAGAAAGTTAACAAGAGTGGGAAATGCAGAATATATAGAATCCCTGTTTCGCTCAGTTGTGATGACGATTGTGAAAACATACTTAGCCCTTACACCGAAACCTCAAACAAACAAATTTCCTTCCATCACCATTAACAGAAACTATTGATTTCAAATCACATTAATGTATTTTTCTTGAGAATACATTTTGTTATACACTTAAGAAATTATCCGCTATTATCTATGAAGTAAAAATCTAATGAAAATTAATTCATGTCGCAGAAACCATCTCCATGTCCTCATCCATTGCGCCCTCTTCCAGTTTCTTCTCAAGTTCCCTGGCATCGACATAGGTGATGTTCTCCTCATCTTCGTCCTCCATCAGAGCCGCGTTCTGTGCTTCTTCCTTAGCACGACGTTCCTTTAGTCCGGCCGCTGGTGAACGGATCAGAGATATATTCCTTTGCACATCCTTAACATCCATTTGAATTTCAACTTCACGACCCTTGCGAAGTCTCTGCATAACAAAGTGATCTTGGCGTTTCTCTTTAATTTCTGTGACCTTTTTGATGGCGTCGAGAGCCTTTGTCCACATTTCACGACTATATTTGACGGGTATGTTGCGACGCTTCTCGAATTCGAAACTGGGGTCAATAGCCAGTTCCTTGCCAGCCGCCTTACGGTAGGCTTTGGTCCAACGTACCTTACGTGGATTCTTCTTCCGTTTGAATGCTTTGTGGCATTTTCCCCGACAAAATTTGAATATCTAAAACAAAATACGCAGTTATTTGCAAATATGTAATGTATAAAGAAAAGTACCCGAAATTTTGTGAACTAGTTTTATAGCTTACCTTGCAATCGTTTCTGACGAAAGTCACTCCATGTCCAGGATACACTTTACTGGAACAGAAATAGCACGTTTCGATGCGCATTTTCAGCGAGTTTTAATTTAAAATTAAATAAAACCCGACTGAAAAATGAAAACACAACACACGTGTGTTTTGAAATGTGACGGAAAGAAATTTGACAAGTTTATAGCTGGCGGCTAATTAATGAAGCTGTTAGCCATACCAAGCCCGCATTGACATTAGTTAGATCTGTTTCCTTTAACATGCATTTAAAACGCAAATATTCAAGAGTTGATTAAATTCTTCGAACGGATTATTTATTTTTGCGTTTTGATGGAGTTGTTTAAACAATTGGTATCTGACAATATCTAAAAATAAAAGCATTGTATTATTCCAACAACAAAAGCATGCATTTCTACGTCTTCAACGACATCAAATATTTTCTAACAACGAATCAAAGCTCATATAGACCCAGTGCTGAGTAAAATAAAAATATTTGTTTAATAAATGAGTTATCCTGTAAAGTTACAGAAAACGTCACGCTGAAATTATTCATATTTTCTGTCTGTATCTGATTAGGTTATTCACGATCAGGTACATAAATTTGCACCACACTGTATTCAACATCGAACACATGTTGCTCAGCTGTCAATATTATGAATCTAATGAACTGCAGGATTAGAAATTGTTGAGTGTTGTGTTGCAAATCAAATGTGGATTAAATGCCGGAAAACAAGAGAAACGTTCTTTCTATTGCAGCAGTGACGGCTGTAAGCGTTGGCCTTGCATGTGTTATTGTCAAAAATCGTCATAAGATCTTACAATGCATAAGGCTTGCATCAGATTTTCGTAATCCCCTCCGACACAAACACATCGAAATCATTGAAACTCCAGATGAATGCCATCGAATTGTGGCTGCTTTAAAGAAGTGAGTAAGATACTGCAATGACTTTCATAAGTGACATGACGCATTCCTTTCACTTCATTAGGCACTGTGCTGAGTACAGAGTTCTCGGATTCGATTGTGAATGGGTGACGGTGGGAGGAAAACGAAGACCTACAGCCCTTTTACAGCTAGCGTCTCATAGAGGTCTTTGTGCGTTGATACGGCTTTGTAGCTTAAAATCAATTCCCATGATCCTGAGAGAGCTACTGGAAGACGATAACGTAATCAAAGTTGGCATAGGGCCGCATGACGACGCGGGAAAACTTTCTCATGACTATGGAGTGGGTGTAGCCAGTGCATTAGACTTGCGATATTTAGCCGTTCTTAGCAACCATAAGCCAGAAGGATTGGCCAAAATGTCCAAGTCTATACTGAATGTTCACCTCGATAAAAATTGGCGCTTAGTCTGCTCCGACTGGGAGGCGAAAACGCTCTCTGCCGCACAAGTGGAGTATGCTGCCAAAGACGCTCTGGTAGCAATAGAGCTCTTCAAACGGATGGCAAATGTTTTGACAAAAAGGTATTCCCGAACGGTGCACCAAAGCTTTACTCAGACTTAAACTTTCAGAAAATTCTGGCAAAGCTATGATTCAAATTTAAGTGCAGTCCTTCAGCAGTGTGACCCTTACCTTGAAGTTCGTTTTAAGGAGAGCCTTTCTAAGAACGGCGCCCTTAAAGGCATCACATCCGCAACAAAGTCAAAGCAGAACTCGACGCTGAAAAAGTCAATTGTACGGGGAATCAGTACAAGATCGAAAACATTGTACGACAACTGCTTCCTGCAAGCACCCGATGGAGAGGTTCTCTGTACATGCGATCGGAAAAAGGCACGATGGTGGGTCACCTGTCTGTCCCTAGCATTATCTTTAAATTACAGCGTTCTTTTTGTTCAGGTACGTTGATCAAAATCTCGGAGAGGAAGTCAATTCCGACCCATACACAGTCCGCCTTAATTTTGAACCATCCGGGCGTGCAGTGGGTGAAGTTGGACAATACTATCAGACACCAAAGGAGAACCAGTGCGTAGTTTGCGGCAGAACTGATGCTTATATTAAGAAGAATGTCGTTCCAAGAGAATATCGAAAACATTTTCCAATTGTAATGAAGTCCCATACCTCACATGATGTTCTACTCCTGTGTCCACAGTGTCATCAGTTGAGCAACATATCAGACTTGAAGGTGCGAACGAAACTGAGCAAGCTGTGTGATGCACCCTATTTAAATGAGGAAGATGGGCCAAAGCTAGTGGAAAATGTTGAATTAAAGTGAGATTTTTTCTTGCAAATGGCTTACTGTGCCGTAAAAATGATTTATTTGCCTTTGCAGACACCTGCGCTCTGCAGCCAGAGCCTTATTGCACAACAGTGATCGACTCCCGGATAAGCGAAAAGAGGAATTAACTAAAATAGTCCTGCAGGGGTATCCTGACAGCACAGAAGTGACAAATCAAATGCTCGAGGAGTCTGCATCTTTGGACATTATGTTTGTTATATTTTTACATATTGAAAGTTGTTTTCATTTTTTGTTTTTGAAGAGAACATGTTGAAGGATATATACCGCATGGACTGAAAGTGGTTCAGGAGTATCAAGATAAACTGGGTGGTCTTATTGAATTGGAGAAATTATGGCGGGAACATTTTTTGAACACAATGAAACCCAAATATCTGCCAAGCTTGTGGAATGTGAATCATAATGCAAACAGGTACGTGGAACATCACATATGGCAAATTAACTATCTACCTAATTTTTTTGGTAAGCATATACGTCCACTGATTGTCAATGAGATGTCCGATCTTTAACATTCACAGATCAACCAATGCGGGGTTTCATTACTTTGTTTAAATTCTGATCAAAAATTCGTTTATTCTTTTTGTCGCGAGTTTCTTGGGCTGGGAAGAGCATTCCATATTTATGTGGCGCGGCTGAAGAACGAGTCTCTAAACTTAACTGTATTTCCGAAGGTGGGTTTAAGGGTGAACGGGTGAGCATTCCTAGCGAGGCGGGTGAATTCTTGAAGGGAAGGAATGCAGCTGGCTAACTCGTTAGAGCATTTTTTGTTGAAATAGCGATAAAATAGTTTAGAGACGCAACTTCCGTCGATGTTCGCAGCATTATTATCACCAATAAGTTTTATTGCTCGCCTTTGGATTCTATCTAGTAGGTGCAGAGAGGTCTTAGGGACACCGGACCAGATAGGAGCGTTATACTCAAGCTTTGGGTGGATGAACGCCTTATATATTGTTGCCAGGTCAGAAGGGGTGAAATATTTCTTGCATCGCATTATGAAACCTAGACACATCGTTGCATTTTTGGCGTTCTCGAATATGTGATCTTTCCAACTTAGTGTTGAGTTGATACACGTACGGAGAATGGAAAGTCGTTCAGTTTCAACAATGCAGGAGTAATTCATAGATAATGGCAGGTTGTTTTGAGAACGGTTGAGTGACAGTAGACAGCACTGAATTTTGGAAGCATTAGATTCCACTCTATTATTTTTACCCCGGAATCGGATGCAAAGATTGGTTCCATTTTTTCGTGAGATAAGCCATCAAATCACCAGTGGACCAGTTGCTGTGGAAGCCGTATTGCAGGTCATTAAGAAGTTTTCCGGTTTCAAAATATTTCATAAGCTGACGATTTATCAGCGTTTCCATGACCATGGAAAGAAGGGACGCAAGTGCTATGGGTCGGTAGGAGGTGGGTGATCATGGTTCGCCGTTTTTAGGGACGGGCTGGACAAATACTGTTTTCCACTTATTCGGGAAGAGCCCTAAGTAGTAGGACAAATGGAAAAGCTTATGCAGTGGTTTTGCCGGCGTAGAAGACAACCTCTTGGGAAGAACGGGGGGGATACCATCCGGGCCTCCGGATTTGTGCACGTTTAGATATGCAAGTACTCAACTCTACGAGTGTGAAAATGGACTTGTGCCATGGAAAAATGTACAGGCGCGGACAAAGCGCAATCAGAAACCGTTGAGCTGGCTGCAAAATGTGCAAATAAAAGATTTGCTTTGTCCAAAGAGCTGACAGCTGGAATGTGAAAATAAAAAACCTATGACATTTAATATATCTGATAACTGTTTACATTTAATTATGCGAATTTCTACGAAAAGTCGTTTCAAAAATTTCGTCAGAGTTACTCTCTCCAAGAGAGATTTTTAGCCAAACTACTCAACTACGAATTTCTGTACACAAATGAATTGGAACAGAATGAATTAAAACAGATTGTCGTGTATCCGATCTATTCCCCGCCATTCTCCTTATCCTTGTGATCCTATCTGAATCCGAAAAAATCACCGTTTTCCACTTTGCAGTAGTCCAATTTAGATGCCTATTTGGAAAGGTTAATCGCTTCTTCTGGGTAATCGCCTACGTGCTGGGCGTGGACTGAATATACCAATCATTAAAGCTCTTCGCTGAACATTCCTGGCACAGAAAAGCGGTTGCATTTTTTTTTGCCCGTTTTATAAGGCTTTCATCTTTTATAGACGTTTTTCGCGGTCTTTCTACGGAATGCTTGGTAAATGTATTACCAGTTGCCAAATATTTCCGCATTAGCCGGTGTTTGATTCTATATTCTTCAATAATCTTATGCCAGGATATGCTATCATTGAAGTCTGTAATATTTTTTTCTTTAATTTTATCATTGTAATTGTTTTACGTCATTTTGACAATATCTGATGTAAATCAATAAAACCATCAAAATTCTCATTTAAACTGTGCAATTTCAAATCTAGCAATCGATTTATACTCTGTATAACGGTGGCCGTCGTGGCGTAGTGTGTAAAGTGCGACGCCCACACGCTGGAGGTCTAGGTTCGATTTCCGGCTGAACACCTCGAATTCTTCACGGCACCATCTCTTTCGAGATGTCTACAACACTCAAAGAGTAATAACTGAAAGCTTCTTAACCTGCGTTGTTCGGAGTCAGCAGAAAACTGTAGGTCCCTTCTACACGTGAAAGAATAGTAGCGCGCACAACACGGAGTAATTGCTGAACAAGCTAGGCGCTGCCCCCCTGTGAACTGTCGAACCATGCAATTATTATTAATTTTTAAAAAGTTAAAATAAGTACATCTCAAATATATTTAAAAAAAAAAATATTGGCAATCCAACGTACACCCTGAGTGTGATTCTCTGAGTTAACGAATGGTTGGTTAACTCAAGGGAACATGACTATTAAACAGTAATCCACTTGTCAATGTAGGGAAAGCTGTCTTTTGTTTTAATTCTTAAAAGAATTTTTAGTGTTGATTTCTTGTGATCGTCTTGGCGTAGCAAGCAAAACAGTTGAATGTCGTTTTATTATTTTTTCAATTATCCTGACTTATTTTGAAGAGCAAATTTATTAAAAAAAAACTTGAGCACCATATCCTTTTAAGTAAGAGCATTTAAAGTAAAACAAAAACAATACCTCTCGAAATTCCAACATAAAAACATTTGCGATTTTATTCAAGGAAATTTTAACGAATTCATACAATTTACGGCTTACAGATTGGAGATCCGTGCAAATGAAGGACGTATTAACAAAGATGACATGTTGCTGGCAGGATTGGATCCATCAGCCGTAGTAGAATCGCCCAACTAGGCCTTAAAAGTTCGTTCACTCATTCGTTTGTGCAAACGAGTCCTTTGTCTTCACGCCTTCCTTATATCAGCAATAAATTATTTTTTTACACTTACACTTCACAATCCTTTTACTGTAACTAACCTGATTTTGGAATACTTGCGACTTTAAATGATACTCTACAAAACAAAATCCTAACCTATTTAACAGGTAAAAACTAAGCTGAATTGAACTTAAGACTGAAAAGCATAAAGTAGAGGAGAGTCGGAAAGCTATGGCATATATATGTACATATATTACACACGTAAACAATCATTTCATTCGAGCTACGAAACCGAAATAAGTTTGAACAGACAAATGATATGAGAAAAGCTTGCAAATCGTCTACAAGGATCACAAATACAATAAAAATAAATACTAAATGAATTCAATTCCCTCGTATTTTAAATTCGTTGGTACTTTCTGTTCTGGCAGCAGGACTCTTCCTTCAATGTCGAACACTACGACAAAAGTGGACGTCTTTCCGTTTAGTTCTTCGGACTTTATAGCTAAAATGTATTTATCACCACAGCCGGGAATGAATTTAAAGCTAGAAAACCCGTGAGTGGATTCAGAATTACTTAAGGTGACAGTGTGAATTTTTCCAAATATCTCGTCGGCAGAGATCAGCAAATTGCAGCCCATGTGCTCATCACGCGTTTCGTTGTACCTGTACAAATGTGAATGTTAATTTCTTCAAAAAATGATTGAATGATGAATTTGTGTACTAACTTCTCCTTGGAACATCTTCTTGGTAGGAAGAACCATCTCTTGTGAACGTCAGACCACACACCGCTCTCGTGAATCATATATCCCGGCCACACTATGCCCATGGATTCCTCGCGCAGCGTTTTGTAGTTAAACACCCAGTTTACACTGCGTACCTCACCCCCGGGCGAGACAATTTTCACAAACATCGGATTTTCGTTCTCGAAGTCGCCTTGTGAGGATGTCCACTCTTTGCCCATGGAACCCACATATAGCATTTCGTCTTTCACTGAAGCCCATTCCGATTTGAAACCTTTAGTCGTGTGGCCATCTCCATCGAGTAAAATTACCCAAGGAATTGGCTTGTCGTTTTCTAACCGATATATCAGTCCCGTCCGATCGTCGAATGTGAGCAATTTTCCATCAAATGTTATCAACTCGGACAATTCCATTCCGCGGTCTTTCAAAGCGAAGCTACTCTCCAATGTTGTTGGTTGCTCCTTGTCCCACACAATCTTAACTTCTTCCGTCGCCGGGACAATGGTTAGGTATCCCTTTTTTAGATAACTTTTCCATACCGCGCCCGACTTCGATGATGTGTCCAAATCAGCCACCATGCCGATTCGGTGCGTTTGACTGCCACGTACAACTATCGCCGGAGTCAATGGATATGTGGTGTTGTAGCTTCCCCGACCAAAAGACACAACCGCACCTGTCACGTCGAAGGACGATGACGATCTCTTGACATAAACAAATAACAGACACAAGGCCAACACCGCGAATACAAGTAGTGCAAAATGATAATTAAAACGAAAAGTTCGATTCCCGAGGCGGTAGGTAGGTGGTGAGCGCAGTGCTGTTCTCCAGTCTCTTGTGTACATAACTGTTGAAGTGCTGTTGGGTCGTGAGGTGTTAATGGCTGGTGATTCTTGTGTAGATAATTTGCTATAGTGGTTACTGCTACTTGTCCTCATTGGTCAGCTTAGCTTGTGGGCATTTTCGGTATGGTGTGATGTTGATTCGTCTGTTCGTCGATTACTGGATGCTGATACGGACCATGTAAATTGCATTAATATGGTATAAAATAATGAATGAACTTGATTTTATAAATAATGACAAAAAAAAAACGACTTCAGTTGGACGAGACAAGCACCTGCCCCACCGCTGGACCAATGTTTCCCTTTTTTTGCACCTGCAATCCAATGATGACTTTAAATGTCAGTGTACACGTCACTATTTGACATATGTTTCGGAGTATTTAATTTCAGAGCATTCCAAACCTTTTAATTGATGATTTACATGGGTGAATTAAATAATATATTTCTCAATATATGAATACGAAATTTTATGATTTTTTAGACCTACATGAAGAACATGATCAGTACTGAAGCATACAGCCAGGCTGGTGTTAATTAAATAACTACAAATGCATATGAGAGGCCTTATTTTTGAATTTTATCGCACGCGCATACATCATACTGCGACAGCGGCAATGAATTATGACGTTTTCGGCGTAATTCAATAAAAGGATTACAATGACTAGCTTGTCGAAGATTAGAAGAGTTCCTTATGTTCCTGACTCCTCGGTGTGTAGTTGATTGCTAACCTTACGGAAAACAAATTTATGTCGCTTTCCACATACGCAGCCTGACAAACGTTGTAATACTTGAGAACATAAATGTGTAACGGTTTACATCATGAATGACTGAAAAGAATGAGTAATCATTCTTGGGTTTACATAGTATACACACTTAAATCCATGCAGACGTTTTTAAACGTGCGTTATGCTCTTCGATAATCTTCCCTATAAACTTTCTATATCCTTTATCACGACCTACAATCGGTTGACATTTATGAAACCTATATAATGACATATGTCAACAATAGAGAAAAAATTAAAGGACAACACAGCAAGAAACATCGTATTGGCCTGGGAGTGACTCTTTTTCGAAAAACTGTATTATTTTGTATTTAATTAAGTTAAAACATGATGAGTCTCAGTAAAAGCAGTCCAAACAAGAAGTGCGAGTGTATCAACATTTTCATATAGAAACAAAAGCTGCAAAGAATTGAAGAGTGAAAAGTTAAGATTTTTTCGTGCATCGATTTTTCAAACCAAATAATGGTAAACCAAGTCGAATGCCGCCTTTGTGTTTCCTCCTTTGCTATATCTCGTTTTTTTGTTATTTTTCAGATATGAAAAAGCTAATTTAGTAAAAGGATAAGCAAACATAAACAAAAGATCTTGGGGAAAATGCCAGAAAATTTGGAGTTGCACCAATTTGTCGGAGGGTTACGTCCGAGTAGCACCTCGAGACGATGGTTTACCACATTGAAAGCAAAGCTGGCTTGTCCTTATTTGGGAATCATACTTGCCACACTTTCTTCATTGTTTTTCTCCTTATGCTCCGTTATTGTGAAAGGACTTGTCGATGTTAATCCTATGGAACTTGCATCGTTTAGGTAAGTATATGTAAAGAAATAAAATTGTATTCATTACTTGAATCAAAATCAATTTGAATCAAGTTTCATTATTGAAATTTGTCAAATATTCAAGATAATCTGTTCCTTATTCGATTGGCGATCCCTTCTTACGAGTGATTCGAACGAACTTACTTTTGTAAGTTCAATTTATTGTAGGTGTCAGCGACTTCTTTTATCGACGAATTATCATCATTTGTGTTATTTATCGACCTTTATGGCCTCTAACATGACATTTAATGCAAGTCAGAAATATTCCTTCATATCTTTTTCGACAAATTTAAATTTCTTCTTTATGAGTTTACGATTCACATTGAGCCTGTCGTCATCCACATAGCATAAACAAAATTCATCCACATAGCATAAACAAAATGTTCGCCTTTTTTTGACTTTTAAAAACTGGTATAAATAGCGCCAATATATGAATGAACAATTCTTAGTTCACCGCTCATAAGTCGTAAATGTTGTTTAGCATAAAAAACGCAATTTTTTGTTCGTAAATGTTTCACATGGCGAGTTCAGTTTAATTCACAAAAAGATTGGCTAGGAAGCCGAGAAAGCAAGAGCTTGATCAACTGCATAATGAAGTCTATGTCTAAAACACGACACTTATGAAATAACGTTTTGGTTACAACCCTAAAATTTTCGTAATAATTTTTTTCTCAATAATTTCGATCATTCGTAATATTCCTTTGATTTTTGAATAAATAAGAGCCATTTGCTTGTTTTTCACTTCTTTTGTTTTTAATAACAAACTTACTTTCCCCTCATTTTTCTATTTTGTTTATTTTTTCAGATTTATTGGAGTTCTTCTACCAGCCATACCCATTGTGATATATACCAAACAACCAGTATTTCCTGAAGGAAAACGTATTATTTTACTTCTACGCTGTTTTATGGGAACCACAGGCTTAATGTTAAGTTTCTACGCATTTCGCCATATGCCTCTTGCAGATGCTTCCGTCATAATCTTCTCAACTCCAGTATTTGTGGCGATATTTGCACGCATCTTCTTAAAGGAAAATTGCGGATTTTTTAACATAATAACCATTATTCTGACATTGGTTGGTGTAGTCCTAATAACACGTCCACCGTTTGTCTTTGGTGAATCCGCTCCAAGCTTAGAGGAGGAGCGCTTCTCTGGGAAGCGCTATGATATTTGGGGTCCAGTTGCAGCAATATCATCGACACTATTCGGTGCAAATGTGTACATCCTTTTGCGCGCACTGAAAGGTTTGCACTTCTCCGTGATTATGACGAATTTTGGAGCTTTTGCTCTGGTCTACACGTTGATCGTGTGCTGGTCGATTGGAGCGATTTGTTGGCCAGCGTGTGGTTATGATCGTTTCTTAGTTATTATATTAGCTTTATTTAGTTTTTTAGGTCAGATTCTGTTGACATTGTCTTTGCAGTTAGAGCAGGCAGGTCCCGTTGCAATCGCCCGTTGTGCTGATATTGTTTTTGCTTTTATCTGGCAAATGATATTCTTCGGCGAGGCACCAACCGGCTATTCGTTGTTAGGTGCCCTCTTGGTTGTTAGTTCGGTGGTGCTAACTGGCTTAAAAAAATGGGCGATATCATTACCCAGAGACTCAACAACGCGGAAGCGCCTTCGATTTTTAATAATAGAATAGACCCGCTGCACTCATCATCGCAATGATAACTTACTAACTCGTGGTTTCTTCGCAATAATACGTATAAACTTATCATTTATGAAAATAATTGGACAGGCAAACATACACAAGCTATAAATATTGTACAATTCGTGAACTCAAAGATGCTCAATTGCAGAATAATGATTTTATAGCTTAACTGCGTTTTGTTGAAATTGTTAAATGGCGGTGCAGATTTGTTTCTCAGCCTTGCGTAGGTAAAATAAGAGAACTTTACTCATGATCTCTCTCGTAAAAGATTTTCATTAGTATAGGCTTAAAGCTGAAGGACAAAATCGGTAGAATATTTCTGAAATAAACTAACTTACTTGTAAGCTCTCAAAGAGCAAGCATGCAATAAAACAAGCCAGACCCAAAGATATCACAAAGAAAAACGACTCATTACTCGGTATTATTTTACGTGAATACACGACGAGCAAAACCAAACCAAAGACAAGGAATATAAAATATTTAAAATTAAACTCTTATCCTGGAACCATTTTTTATTGTTATTACTAAAAACTGAAACGTATCTCATTTACTTGGAAAACGCAAAAACTAAAATGTCTTTTTGTAGTAAAAACCATTTTAAAAGAAAGTAAAACTAAAATACAAGAAAACCAATCGTTTTAACAAAGAAAAAAGGAAATCTATGAATATTAATAAATAAAATAAAACAACTCTAATAAGAACCTAATTTCGATTTGTTTTATGTTTTTTAAGCATATCATCATTCCGGCTTGTATTTTTATTTTTATTTGTATTACTTATTTCTATCTCATAATTCTTCGGATAATACGTTGAGTGTGGCTAGCTTGACTCCGAACAATCTAAAATGTAAGTTATAGATTCAACGCAGCAGAAGAGAACCTCTGTTCGGATGGTGCATATAAACGAGCGCCAACTTGTGTTCAGTTGGAGTCACCTAAAGAAAGGCAAGTATTCTGGTAGAGATTAAAATTCATTTTGGGCGGTAAAATCAAACACACAAAATAGAAAGAAAAAAACAACAAAAGCCACAAATAAAAAAAATCTGGAAAGAAATACGTTTGAATACCGTCCATGTTCGGTGTGGGGGCATAATTGAAGGCTGTGGTCCAAAGTCAAAGCTTGATTTTTCGATGGATATTTCACACTTGGCCCCATTCTAGTCACGTTTTATGAACACAGTTTCGAACATTCTGCAAGTTTTAAGATGACTCGGTCTGCACGGTTACTAACGATAACTGTTTTCTAGGCTCCATTTTTATCTTCATATTGAGGTAATTACATTGATCACAAAACAAAAATCATCGTCGTTAATTTAAGACTCTCGGAACTTTAAACTTTGAGAATGTTGAAGGGGAACGGAAATATGAATTTTCATCTTTCGAATTCGACAATAAACTCAAGGCTGCTTCAAGTAGACAGAGCAAATAGTCCGGACCATGCGAGTAGTTGATGAAATTGCTAGGCTCTGGTACAGATAGTTGTTGAAGATGCTAAGCCAAGGTCCAGTTATGGACTTTTGTGTCATCCACTTATTATTCAATCGTGTATTATTTGTAAATAAAACACAAAGGTGTTTTTCGTTGGAGGTTGCGATATACTGCACTGGAGCGCTAAGACTCAAATAATGATCCATTGTACTACCAGGCAGTAACCTTAATTTAATGTGGTTTCTCGGGTTTCCGAAGAAAACCCAGAAGGCGCTACTGCGTTAGAAAGCCTAGGTTCTCAGCTCCCATCATGTCAGTGCAAAACAGGCACAACCTGATACGAACGAAGGTGGAACATGAGGAAAGCATGTGCTCTGAAGTGTCTTCACCTTCTTCACAGGCTTCGCATACGGTGCTACCACTAAGCCCGAGCAGACTTAAGTGCTTAGCAAAGGTGATGTGTTCCGTTTGTACGCCAACAAGTCGTCTGCACTTTTGTCTCTATAGAGATGTTAGAAAAGCTGCGGAGCATGCAATTGGTCACCCAGCATCCTGGAAAATTGAGCCATCTCTGGTTGTTATACCGGCAGATCCAAATGTCGATGGAAGTCCTAACTCATGCTGGGTTCGGGCCCAACGATTGGCTCTTTTGAAGCCTGCCTAGAAAGTTGATCGGTAACCTCGTTTCCCATGATGTTCCAGATAAAGCTTGCGGCTATTAAGATCCGCTTGAAAGATCGACACGAAAGTACCCAGTTTTAGACGAAAGCCCCAGCTTCAGATCCCTCCATCGTCTTGGAGCTGTCCGTGAAAATCCGAATACGTTTTCTTCCCGGTTTAGTTTCAAAGCAGAACCAGTCCTGGACACGGAGAAAGTCGACTTTGTATGAACGACGTAGCTGGATTGTTCGTGACACCGCATCGGACTAGAGTCATAGGAGATGCGGTTAGCGAGGTCATCGAAGCTACAGTGTGGGTTTAACCAGACACCATTCCTTTTTTAAGGATTTAATAATTTATTGATTTCCAAATAAAATTGGTCCATATTGAATATTAGGTTATGTTTCATGAATTCTATGTTAAGCACTTGAGCTAAGTTTAATTTGTGTTACGCACTTATAACTACTTACTTACCAAAAAAAAAAGGGTACCGGAGCTTAGTTTTTGATAGGAACTAAAGTATTTCTTTTTCGAAATAACTCCAATAAGTAGAATATAATATATTCTCTGCAAATTGTGTGGGTGGATGGTCCGCCTGAACGCCAATCATTCGAGTTGACGTTTCATATGACAACAAACAAACAATCGCCGGCAACCAGAAATTCAAAACAAACCAAGTGCTTTTAACATGTTGAAATTGCAGCTAATTTAACGTTAAGTGAATATAGTAGAAACAAAGTGCCTTAAGACATTTATTAACCAATCATAAGAAGAAATATATATATTTCATAAGAATATTTTTGGGTAAGTTATACTGTTGTAAAACAAAGTTGTCTGTGTTATTGTTTTTGTTTACCCACAAATAAGTTCTATATTTTAATGCACAAACATTTGGTTAAATGAATATTCTATGTAAAAAAAATTCAAATAAATTAGAGAGTGCTATTACAAGTATTGTTAACCAGTGCTTTGATTGCACGTCGTTCCTACGCCAATTTATAGGCCTAAATCGGCAAGAACCGCATCCAATTCGGCTTGCAGGCTGCTGGCCTTCTCACGAACCTTAGAGATTTCATCTTGAATATTATCAACGTTAGCCTGTAGAAGGACGTTGCCCTTCTTAAGGGCAGATAGCCGGTTTTCGTGCTTCTTGACGCGAGGTTCCAAATTCGTTTTCTTGTCTTCATCGGATGCATCCTTTAAGTATTTTTAGTATCAATAAATTGTGTTGCAATTGAAATTGAGAGCATACCTCAGCTTCAGATTCACTTTCGGTTTCTGACCCACTTTCTTCTTCAGACTCTTCCGATTCGGATTCCTCCTCGGACTCCTCTTCCTCAGACTCTTGCTCTGCCTCTTGTTCCTCCTCCTCCTCCTCATCTTCGTCCTTTTCCTCATCCTCATCCCCGTCGTCTTCCTTCATTGATGCCGCCATCTTCTGCACTTCCTTTTCCAGTTTCTTGAACTTTTTATTTTCTTCCCTGCACAAACGACACAAAAAATGGTAAACTTTTATATCGGAAACCCATGTCTGTGGAACTCACTTCAGAAGAATATGATTTTTCTTCATCAGCTCCTTCAAATTGGCCCTGTCCCTCTTGGCTGCTTCCTGTTTACCCTTGAGTTTAGTCAGTTTTGTTTGGAGGATTTTCACCTCCTTGGCCAATCGGCGCTTCTTACGTTCGGCCTTCTTTTCTTCATCCTCGTTTTCGTCGCTCTCCGACAATTCCAATTCCAGTTCTGGTGAGCTTTCCTTGTTTGGATTGGCTTCGCTGGGGCGACGTGAACCGTTCATGGAGCCACCGCCACCCTTTATTGAGTTCATATAATTTGTAATGTGATTTGAAAAGTTGTTCGCAGTGTATGCTTGCGGGGATTGCACTGGCTTGAGATATTTGCGGGGTTATCATATTAAAGCAAAAGTGAACATGCAGTAGCCTTACCTCGATTTCAGTATCGGAAGTTGAGTTATTGAAATTATAGTAAATGTCCGTGTCGTTAGGATCTTCAAGAGAATAGCAAAAGCTGAATTGCGGTCTTATACTGTTTGACACAGGTGACTGCTAGTTTGTTATTAAAGCGTGATAGTTAGAAGTTATATTGTTAGGCATTAAAGTAGAGTTGAATGACTTAAAGCGTAATTTGAAGAAAGGTGGCGAAAGCATGGTGAAATAAAGGACTGCTTTTACTAAACTTTTATTTCATGCAGTCATGTCGGGATTTTTATTAAGGTCGACATTCACAAGTCTTAGGTTGTGTTCGGGTCTAAAAGTAGATCCTTAATGTTGCAGAAAGAAACAGACAGAAGCAGTGATTGGGTGATTCTTTTGTTGGCCTTGCTTTTTAATGCTTAAAGAGAAGTTATAATTGAATGGCTCGACAGTTCGCAGAACAACCAGGGCCTAGCTTGCCCATGAACTTCTCGTGTAATGTTCTGTCACGAGGAGAAGGGACCTACAGGGACCAACAGTGAATTTCCTACGAATGGTAAAGTTTGAGAAGCTTTTTTCTTAGACCGAAAAATTTGAGGTGTTCAGCCGGGAATCAAGCCTGGACATTCGGCGTGTGATTGTCGCACTCTATATATTACACCACGACGGTCACTAAGAGGAGTCCTTTATTTAAAACTTCAGTTTTACTTTTACTCTATCTATACCTCGGAGGTTTCTTCTCCTATATATTTCTGCACTTTTCCGAATAGCTCTGGGGATTGGTTGCACGTGTTGTGCCAATGTCCTCTGGTTGATGACATTCGGGACTTTGGAGCTATGAACATATCTTGCACTGTTGGGACTTACGACGTCAGCCTGGTTCTCTAGAACAGACAGAGTGCAGACACCATAAGAGGTTTTCTAGGGAAGTTTTCAGTAGACGAAGAGTTAGAATGGCTGCCATCACGGCAGCGCATAGTTAGGTTGGAGTAGGAGTATAGGCCATCGGTCCTGGATGTTAAAGAATCTTGCCAAGAGCAACACAGTTGCGAAGCTCGACCGATTCTGGTACCACGGGAGGTCAGGAGACCCTGAAACTTAATTTCAGTCTGACCGTGCGGTTGGCCCTCTTGTGGGAGTATCATGGTGGCTGTAGTTTATTCCCAAATCGCGAGGAGAATCGGAAGTAGTCAACCGTGCTATATGATCTGATCTGCTGTCAGATGGTTATAGGAATTTACTTCTAATTCGATGTGAAATTGGATTCAACCGGGTGCTGTGACCCACAGAACAGCGGAGGTGTTAGAAAGGTCTCGCTCTTTACCCTTTAGACAAGAACTCAGATCGGTACTTTGGATCCCACAAAAGCGTTACTCAGCGTTTTAATGACTATGGGTGTATGGTCACACGTGGTACGAAGGTTGCCTTTTATATTTCGGGATTGGTCAACCCTAGTGTTGCAATCTGGCAACTGCCAGCTCTCTCGTAAAGTTTGGCATTTTTGAGGTTATACGTACTCAGAACGTTTTGACATACGAGCGCTATTTGTGTTGTTTACAGTAACTTAAAAGATTCATCTCACCCAAAAAATGGAATTAAATCGTAAAAAAATTTCGTTCGATTATTTTTTACAAATTTCGACGTGGATTAACTCAGGAACAGTGCATCGATGAACTTAATTAAATTATTGGCGATGAAGCTCCATCGAAGACCAGTGATTATCGATGGTGTGGTGAATTAAACCGAGGTCGTAGTTCACTCCAAGACGAATTTCGTGAAGGTCGTCAAAAATCAGTCCAAATTATTCCAGAAATCATTGATGCTGTGCGCCAACTATATTGCAAGATCGCCAAGTGACCTATCGTGAGATTGAGACAACCATAGGCATTAGTGGGACCAGCATACATTCAACATTTCATGAACATTTGACCGTCAAAAAAATTTTTTCGCGTTGGATTCCACACAATATGTCAATCGCTCAAAAAAGCTTCGTATCGATTGGTCAAAAGAAATGCTTTGAAACACGTCTATGACATCGTGACAGGTGATGAATCGTGGATTTACGCCAATGAGCCAGAAAGTAAACAGCAGTCGACTGTATGGGTGTTTCAAAATGAGCCAAATCCAACAAAAGTTGCTCGCGCACGAAGCACTTCCAAGCAAATGGTCGCCTGTATTTCGGGAAAACTGGACAAGTCGCAACCGTACAGTCGTAGTGCAGAACAGTCAATTCTGAGTGGTACACAACCATTTGTTTGCCAGTTGCCTTCCAAGAAATCAGGAAAACCAGCCGCCGAAGACGGATCACTCTTCACTACGACAATGCGAGCTCTCACACATCGGCTCAAACAACTGCATTTTTGAGCACTCAAAACATCGATTTGATAAGTCTTTCGCCATATAGTCCTAACTTGGCACCTAATGACTTCTTTTTATTCCTGTGCGTAAAAAATAAAATGAGAGGTCAACGATTTTCGACACCTGAAGAAGCGGTTGATGCACTCAGAATGCATATTTTGGAGATACCTCAATCAGAGTGGCAAAAGGGCTTCGACAATTGGTTCAAAGGCATGCAAAAGTGTATAGAACTTAATGGAAAATATTTTGAAAAACAATATAGCTATTTTTGATAATTAATATTTGTGTTTCTTCTCTGATCCCGAAATATAAAAGGCAACCCTCGTATTAAGCTCTAAGGGCAGGTGATCACGTAAATCCAAATACGCGCATGAAATTTTCTGAAAAATCGTTTCTTTAAAGTCTTCTGTTTTTACTCACAAACAACAATTAGCATATCAAATTTCTGTTCTATCAGGAAATTAAATCGTAGCGACAAGCAGCAGAGTTATTGAAACTTAATTGGAATACGATAACAAATGATTATCGACACAAGGCAATATAGATATGGATACAGATACTTCAAAGCGTCCGAAAGAGAAGCGGATTATGTGTCGACAAGAAGACATGTGATATAGTTGTGTACTTGTAAGTTGTTCACTAACTCTTGGCGACTTACCATGAAGGGCTTTTCAAATTCTAAACCAACGCAGAGAACATTGAGAAGAAGTCGCTTCTAGGCACTTATTGGGAATAGGATGAATCGAAATCAAGTTTATGCACCATTTAAGTGCAAGAGATCAAAATATTAAAAGACGTTCTTGAGTTGTCATTGAAGTTTTAACTACATAATTTCATAATAAAGGCACTTGAGAAGAACTGTATGAAATTATACGTTTGTCAAAGATCCCTTCCGCCTTTTTGTCTTTTAAATTTTCCGGCTATGTACAAAGCGCTACAGAGCTCGTATCTGGCAATACTATACACCATTTGAAAGGTCTTGACGAAACCTAGAAAACTACGCTATGCATGATTAGGTTGAATATTGCGTTCAATATTTATAGACGTGTAAACATGAAGTTCACTAAAGCCGAAATTCGCGCTATTTTAAAGTTCTCCTTCGTCAAAGGCGAATCCGCTATAGAAACGTTCCGTGAGATTAATGGTGTTTTGAGGGATGGTACTCTATCACTTCGAACCGCGGAGGAATGGTTTCGACGATTCAGAGCCGGTGAAAACGACACCATGCATAAGCCAGCCGGCGGAAGACCTGTGACGACGAATACCGATCGAATCATGGAAACCATAGTGTTAGACAGGCATGTGGCATCTCGTGAAATTGTCTCGGGAGATGGGAGTTAGTCACCAAACCATTTTAAACCATCTGCAGAAGACTGGATACAAAAAAAGCTTGATGATTGGGTGCCGCATGATTTGACGCAAAGTAACCTTCTGGACCGATTCAACGCCTGCGACATGTTGCTGAAACGAAACGAACTCGACCCATTTTTGAAGCGGATGGTGACTGGCGATGAAAAATGGATCACATACGACAATATCAAGCGAAGGCGGTCGTGGTTGAAGGCCGGTGAATCGTCTCAAAAAGTGGCAAAGCCGGGATTGACGGTCAGGAAGGTTTTGCTGTGTGTTTGGTGGGATTGGAAGGGAATCATCCACTATGAGCTGCTCCCATATGGCCAGACGCTTAATTCTACCATCAACTGCGAACAACTGGACCGCTTGAAGCAGGCGATCGACCAAATGCGTCCAGAATTGGCTAACAGGAAGGGCGTAGTGTTCCACCAGGACAACGCCACACTACACACTTCGTTAATGACTCGTCAGAAGCTATGGGAGCTCGCACCATATAGCCAGGACATAGCGTCAAGTTCCTGTCCATGGCGCACGCCCTTGGTGGTGTGGAGTTGAACTCAAAAGAGGCTTATGAAAAGTGGCTGTCCGAGTTCTTCGCAAATAAGGAGGGGGGCTTCTACGACGGGGGTATTATGAAGTTACCGTCTAGATAAAAACAGATTGTCGAACAAAACGGCGCATATTTGAACTAAATCCGATCCCTGTAACACTTATTATGAAGCATTGAATGAAGAGCAAAAAAGCAGAAGGCAGATATTTGTCAACCTTATATATGTTTACATCTACATATCGATTTTCAATTCAATTCTGTACAATCAATTTCTATGTCAAGACCTGGATGAAGAGTAAGGTTTTGAGCGGATTCAGAGAAGTATTACATTAATTTATCTATTGTTGGAAAAAGACACGAAGCAGGCTTGAAAAAAGTTACAGTTCAACGGAGGTTAAGCTATATTGTGAAATAATAATTTATTTATTCCAGTAGAAGATGAGATCAGAAAATGTACGAACGGAAGGGGGATCTCTCAAGCGAAAACGTATGTTTTCAAACTTTAGCAAGAAATCCGCGGCTTTTCTTCTATCTCTAAATAGAAAAGATTGCAGACGACTTGTTGGTATACAAACGGGGCACTTCACTTTGGTAAGTACTTAAGTGCGTGACATATGTAGCCATTTTAGAACACTTTCACTGTCAATGTCTCCACTTTGCTCGGATCAGGAGACGGCTGTTTGGCGCTGACATGTTGGGAGTTAAAAACTTAGGCTTTCTAACACAGTATCACCTTCTGGTTTTTCTTCGGAAAAATAAGAAACCGCATTAAATAAAAAGTACTGCTTGGTAGTATAATAGACAGGTTTTTAATCCGCTCACTCCAATGCACACTGCATTTCCTAAATAATATTAAAAAGATACGCGAAAGTCTTTCACTGATATTGAGGTTATATAAGAAAGGTTTGCATTTAATTTCCGAATATTAAAACCACTTCAATGATCTTCTGCCGGCGTTTATTGTATTGTCAGATCAAAGTCAAGAGTACCGGCGCATTGCAGATTTTCGAATATCCTGTTATTGCCCTTCTCTGCTTTGCGGAGAACTTCTCTTTGTCCTGAATGATTTCTTTTGTAAAAATTAAAAACAAATATATATATATATATTCAAAATAAGAAAAAGGTAACTTTCTAAAAAGGCTTTTTGCCTATCTTGGCTTCAATTACTTGTTTTTTGTTTGTTTTTACCTGGTATATTATTTTAAGGACGCCTGTCATTCGTTGCTACTGATGGCGGGTTCTTCAGTGCTTCAATTTTAAAATATAATAAGTCATTAAGGCGTCCGATGAAATTGTTAAAACTTTATATGACTTATGATTTCAGAAAACTCCAGCATCACGTGCCACTGTCTTAGACGCCGAACGTCCATCTTTTTTTCAATAGTCCTAAGGTGTGATCCAGTACTTTCTGTGCTAAGGTCTGAAGTGTGCCATTTGTTAAGGAGTGGGAGTAAATCTCTTTCAGAAAAAGGAAAAGTACGGGAACGTATCTAAACTAAATGTGTAAATTAAGTATGTCATTAAGAAATATCAAATTTCCTTTTCGATACAGAAAACAAACACAACAATAAGATTTGAGTCACATACACAGAGAAAATGGGTCAATGCTTACTTATCTCTGTACGCACAGTAATTCATTTGACAGAAAGTTAACAAGCTTCCCAAAAAAATTGCTTGTGTTTAAATGGGAAGGGTGGGGAAATGTTTTACTCTCGAGAGAGAGCGCCCATTTGACGTAAAGCCCATTTTTCGGTATACGGGAACGCAAATTGTGTTGTTTTGTGTACTTTTTTTCGGGTACGGGAACACACCTATAGTGACTTTAAATATGTCGAAAGCTGCCAACAGCTGCCAGACATAAACATGACAGAATGCTCTCGCAAATGAAAGACACATTAGGTGTGTTCCCGTACCCGAAAAAACAACAAAGAACAATACAATGTCCGTTCCGGTATTCCGAAAAAATGGGTTTTACGTCAAATGAGCGCTTTTGAGAGAGTAAAATATTTCCCCATCCTGCCGATTTTAACACAAAGTTTTG
Source organism: Eristalinus aeneus (assembly GCA_955652365.1). Lineage (NCBI taxonomy): Eukaryota > Metazoa > Arthropoda > Insecta > Diptera > Syrphidae > Eristalinus > Eristalinus aeneus. The sequence goes on from OY019130.1 coordinate 23,741,622, forward strand.
TAAGTAGGTTGTTGCTTTTCTGTAAAATTAATTGGCGTGCGTACAGAGCTAAGTGAGTATTGATCCATTATCTCTGTGTAAGCGTCTCAAATTAACATACTTTACACATTTGGTTGGGAACGCATCTATTCCCGTTCTTTGTCTCTTTCTGAGAGAGATTTACCCCCACTCCTTAACAATGACAAATTTCAGAATTTGGTACAGAAAGTATTGGAACACACCTAGTGACCTAAGATATGTCGAAAGCTGCCCGAAACAATGACAAACAGAAACATGACGGTATGCTCTCACAAGTGAAAGACAGATTAAGTGCAGAGCATATGAGGGTGGTGGGAACAGAGAGTGACTAGGTAAGAAAATGTATTTCTTCAAAAGGAATAAAATAAAGATTCCATTTCAAAAAAATTCCACAATCTTCTGGTTTTATACTCCAAAAAATAAACGTTTCAAGGACTGTGCGTGAATACTATCTTTCTATGCGGTCAATATTTTATACAGACGATTGCTCCAAATTCCACCAACCTATACAACAAGAAATCTCGACCCAAGTGTTTTCAGTTTTGAAACAGTGAATTTAGTAAAAACAGTCCGTGGCATATAAAAGCAACTTATGTCACACATAAAACTTTACCAAACCCAATACCTGTTGTGCTTGTTGTAATTTCTTTTCCAACTGCGCAATTAACCTCTTCTGCTCTTCGACTTCATTTTTGGCTGCATCCAATTGTTCAGCGCTCTTTTCATATTTCTTCTCAAGTTCCTTCGATATTTTTCTGGCATCCTCGGCGTCTTTCTTCAGTGTTTGAACCAGTGCATCATCTGCAGCCGGAGGAGCTGCTGTCGCATCAGATTTATCAGAACGCGCCTTATCACGTTGCATTTCAGCCTCCAAGGTGGCAATTTTCGCTAAAAGTCTCTTATTTTCACGCTCTTGTGCTTCACGATTTCTCAACTCTAACGCTAACATTTGCTTTGTACTTTGAAGATCATCGCGTAGTTTATCGATGTCATCCAGTTCATCGCCGCTGGGTTCGTCTGGAACCTGCGCCTAAAATATAAAAACAAAAACCAACAAACAAACAAATTAAAGTTGCTGACCATTGAACATGAATACTGACCACCTCGTTCAAGGCTGCTTTTGATTCGGACTTTTGTAACTGTTCTTCGATTGTCATTTGACGGCGGAATTTTCGTAGACCGTCGAGGAATGGTTTACTTCTGTCATTGGTCTTTGTTGGTTTCAGTTTAATTCCACCTTGAATTTGTTTCAGGAGCTTATTGTGTGCATTGTCCTTTTCCGTTTCATACACAAACTTATCATCCACTTTCGTCATTGACTTGCACGTGATAATTGGTTGTGATCTTAAGGGAATAGATAAATTGAATTTGGGTTACAAGTATTTCATTGAATAAGATAGGGGAATGAAAATGAGGTCGAGAAGTCACCACTTAAGGCCGTGCTTTGGCACTGTTCACAAAAGACACGGGAAAACTTATTGTTTACAAAACTTTTCTACATTTCTGTCTAGTTTGTTGGTAACTGATATCATTTATAAATTCCTAAATTTTCATTTGTTAAAAAACGAATGTGAAAACGAGCAAAATAATATATTATGCATGTTTTAGGAATAGGCGTCGCAGGTGACGTATCAACGCAATATTATGAATCAGACATATATGATCTCAATTTACCTATCGTTACATTGCACGTGGCGGAGCTTTTTACCACTTTCCACTTCTTTCATCATTTCTGACCAGTCTGGTCGTCTCCTGGGCCGTGTTCTGAAACGTCAAAAGGTCTCTGATTAGAGCATTTTCATTAAATTTGACATAAACGCAAGGATTTACTTGAGCTTTTCAAGCGTAGCTTTTTGTTTCTCGGTGAGATCCTTCTTTTCAAATTCAGTTGGAGCTCCTAGTGGCGGTGGTGGTGGTGGTGGAGCCTTTGGAATTAATGATGGTAAAGGTGGTGGTGCTGGAACTAGAAGATGAAGCGATTGTTGTGTAAAGTATGTGTATGGTTTATATGAAAGTTTATGTGAATGTTGTCAATTTAAAGAGGAGTTTCAATTGTTATTGATACAAACGAATTTCCTAATATGCCCCATACTAGAGTGTTTTGAAATGTTTCAAGTTTTCCACTTAATAACTAAGGATAAACATTCTTTTATCATGTGAGCATTCGAGTTCATTGCGTTGACAGCATGGGCAGCGATTAAAATAAAAAGCTCATTCCGTCGAAGTAGAGCGCCCTCAATAAAACTGATGCATGTAGAAAATTAAATTAAAGTGCAGAGCAAATTAAGTTGCAGAAATATTTTGTGCCCCTTTCGTGCCACTTGAGAACAGTTCGATACGAAATTACTATTCAAATATATTTTCAGTGTATTTTGGGAAATGATTCTTTGCATGATCTTATTTGAGGAACTCTACAAACAGGAAGGAAATCGAAACCACTAGCAAAGGTTTTATATTAAATGCAACCCGCTCTTCGCAAAAAAGAAAAATGCCCTTCACGCAAATAAAGTTTTTTCAGTTAGGACATGCTTTAAAAGAACGTTCAGTTTTTTGAACTGCTATGATAGAGAAATAACTTTCGATTCGATGTGTGCTTAATTTGGGGGACATTAAAACACCCTTCTTTCCAACTTGCGGTGTGGAAATGATGCACTAAACAACTACCCCACGGTGGAATTTTGTTCTATTTTTTCAATTATTTAAATTGGTAAGCGAGATGTTGTGGCCGCCGTGGCGTAGTGGGTAGAGCGTGACGTTCACACGCCGAAGGGTCTTGATTCGATTCCCGGCTGAACACACCTCTTTCAAGCTGCTGACAGCTCTCAAAGAATAATAATTGTCTAAGAAAGCTTCTCAAACTTCGCCGTTTGGAGTCGGCAAAAAACTGCAGCTTTCTTTTACTCGTGAGAGAACAGTAGCGCACACAATACGAGTAGTTGATGAGCAAGCTACGCCCCGGTCCCCGTGTGGACTGTCGCGCCAACAATTATTATTATTAAGCGAGATATAAGGCCCTGTATCCATAAAGGCTCCGGCACAAAGAATACTTTGTTAGCATAGAACACTTGTTAAGAATCAGTAAGCTAGAATTAAGATCAGTACATTAGATTATTAAGCTAGTTTAAGTATTTTTGTCTAGATTATGAGAAAAAGAAGTAAGAAAAACTAATAAAAAATGCATCGAAAAAAAAACATAGAATACTTTACATGCGTCAGCGTCAGTAATACTTTTACCGATACATAAAACACATGTGTTCTTATGGGAGGTGGCACATACACCAACGCTGCCACTCACGCGACGGTTGTGTTTGCTCAACTTTTAACTTTTCTCTCGCCGTCAGCGTTGACAAGCAACACATTAGGTGTGCTCCAGTACTTTTTGTACCAAATTCCGAAGTCTGACATTTATTAAGGAGTGGGAGTAAATCTCTCTCAGAACGAGGCAAAGAACGGGAACCCATCTAAACCAAACGTGTAAAGTATGTCATTAAGATAATGGGTCTATGCTCACTTATCTCTATACGCACACCAATTAATTTAACGAAAAACCAACAACCTACCCACAAAAAATTCTTGTATTAAAATGTAGGAAATCTGACATTTCAAAATAATTTTTTTGAATTTTAAATTAACGTTTGTAAAGGTTCGAATGTTTTGTATCTTGATGTACTAAATTAAATAGTTAATCAAAGATTTCTTTTTTCATTTTTACAGCCGTGAAAAATTGTTCGCGTCGTTATTGTAAAGTTTTTCAAAGTGTAACGCAAAAAAACCGTGCACATCTCGATCTATGTATATTGTCCAGAACCAAAATTTACGGTTCCTTTTTTTGTATTAGTATATTCCTAAAGTTCGAGTAGTATCATCAAGCACATTAGTAAATCCAGTAACTTGTCTGGAGGAATTTTGCAAATAATTGTAATACGGCTCTATAGCATAACCAAAACAAATTGAATTTGAAGCTACTGTCAAATGAAATCAACTGTGCGTTGATGTATTCATTGTGCAATCCCCTTCATTCAGGTACTTCACCGTCAACGGTTACTTTGACGCTACACATTTAATGTATTCTATGTGTCAGAGCCTTAAGTGATCTTTTGTGGCAAGGAGACTGTGAGTCGAGTTGAACCTGAACTTTCCTAATAAGTAAAGGAAAGTAGATCTTTCATAATCTGTCTGTCTAAGCACTTTCTTTTTCCTAAGGGCAAGAGGGCACTGCACTCACATCATCCTCAAGACAAACCGCCATGTCATGTCTCAGATCGTTGTATGAAGTAACTTATAAGTCTTCTGATTCCATCTATTTTAAAACTCCATATATTGAACTTTCTTCCAGTTCCGAATAGCTGTTTCTTTGTTTCAAGAATTTTACTTGTTTTTCAGTCACATGTTCTCGATAGATTCGGAGAAAGTATAGGAAGGTGTGTTTCGCACCGAAGAAACTGATAAAGGAGCCTTTACTTGCTTAATTCTTGGCATTTTCGTTGCTGTCGATGCCCGTCAAAAGTTGATTTGATTTCGTTGGTCCTATATTCCATGATGGATTTTAAGATTTTACTTTTTTTAGCGCAGCTTGGTTTGGGATAAATATATTTGACGTGGAACCTTTGATGCGTGGCTAAAGATTGAAGTTGACACCTAAAAGATGTCGAAGAGTGGTGGTCATCATGTCCTAGTAAATGAAAAGCAACGCTCACACACCGAAGGTTTCAAGTTTTTGGATTAACATAATCGCTTGCTTTTTTGGCTTATATCTTGTGGTCTACTTCCACAGGAATCAAAGATAATGCAAAACTAGACGCCTAGGTTGCCCACGAACCAACTAGTTAGGGTTCATGCTAGTTAGGGCTCGTTGCACCTCGGTATGGAGCGAGGCATTCTGAAAACCTTAGCCGCTCTTTGTTTTTCAAATTGCCACTATACACTGATACGATAGAGTACCGTAACCGCCAGGTCTGAGTCAGTATGTTAAACAAGCAGTACAGTACACTTACATTGAGTTTGCTAACCATCACGATACTTCCACAAGGGAGCATTGTTAACCGCCAGGCTGGAAGCGAATTTTCAGGGGCTCCTGACCTCCCGGGACACCAGAATATTGCAGCTGGCTAAACAGTCCATGGCGTAGTGGGTAAAGTGCGACGCTCACACGCCGAAGGGTCTTGGTTCGATTCCCAGCTCAACAAAAATTTTTCGAATTTTTCACGGCACCACCTCTTTCGAGCTGCTGACAACACTCAAAGAGTAAAACTGTCTACTTTAGGTCCCTTCTACTCGTGAGAGAACAGTAGCGCGCACAACACGAGCAGTTGATGAGCAAGCTAGGCCCTGGTCCCCCTTTGGACTGTAGCGCCAACAATTATTATTATTAAGCAGTCCGTAGCAGTCAGGTTTGCTCAACCCATAGGTCTGTTACCCGCCATCGCACCAAATGATCTTTATTTCCATCAGTCTTTCCGTTTACGCTTACGAAGGTTGCCCTTTATATTAATATTTGGTTTTGTTCTCTAATTCCGAAATATAAAAGGCAACCCACGTATATGGTACTAGTCTTACGGATGTGATATTGAAGAAGGTGTGATTCAGAAATCAACTGGTTCACCGCACTACCTTTTTCGAGATGGTAACAAAACTCCAACAGAAATAACTGCCTATGGAAAAGCTTTTCAAACTTCACTGTAAACTGGGGTTCACCGAAAAACTGTAGGTCCCTTTTACTCGAAAGAAAGCAGTAAGCTTTTCAAACTTCGCCTTTGGGGGTTCGCGAAAAAACTGTAGACCCCCCTTACTCGTACTAAGGCAGAGTAATACGAGAAGTTGTTGAGAAAGCTAGTCTCTGGTTTTGATGTGAACTGGTTTTTATGGATTATAATTAATGATTTAAATACAAATGCAGTGCAATAAAACATGGGCGCCGTGGTTAGAGTGCGACACACACCAAAGGGTTCAGGTTCGATTACCGGCTGAACACCTCGAATTTTTCACGGCACCACCTCTTTCGAGATGCTGACAATACTCAAAAGGTAAAAACTGCCTAAGAAAGCTTCTCAAACTTCGCCGTTCGGAGTCGGCAAAAACTGTAGGTCCCTTCTACTCGTGAGAGAACAGTATTGCGCACAACACGAGTAGTTGATAAGCAAGCTAGGCCCTGGTCCCCCTGTGGACTGTCGCGCCAACAATTATTATTATTAATGCAATAAAACACGAACTGATTGGTCACTCCTAGTCTACGTGTGTCGATAACCATCCAGGTTCAGTCCATTGACAGCTACAATTTCAATCAGCGGGCCAAAAGCAAATTCCGCGAATAACATCCAGTGGTGATCCAACGTTAAATCGCCCTATGCAACAACTGGGCTTAATTTTGAAGAGTTGTCCAGTGGTTTTACTGTGAGCCATATGTTAGTTGGTGGACTGATACAAACATACATCCTACTTCTGACACAAACCTACAGCCTATTTCTGCCACATCGGTGCCTCTTTCAAAGGCTGATGAGTGCTGATGAAAAGCTTAAACTTTCGCCGCTTGGAGTCAGGAGTAAACTGTAGTGAGTCACTGGGGGGTGGAAACTCTGGTCTGTGAAGTGAATCCCACAAAGGATCAAGAGGACTGCACACAATCCTTTTCATCCCCCATCATACACAGATTGTAACTGTAGAACTTTTCAACAATTTGACAACACAGTACTTCTAATAGTTCCCAGAATCAGTTTAGACAGAAGCAACTGCAGCACAGTGAAATGCATACACGACTAACTAAAATTTCATTTTATACTCTGAACCTTTGTTTTCTTTCCAAAGTAGTGACAGGTGGATTACCAGGAAATTTCATATCCAAAAATTCAAATCAACCCCTGTTTAAAACATTTCATCACACATCCGTATGCAGCCAAATGAAGTCTTATTTAAACTGGAGAACATTGACTGACAGGAACGAAATCATTCTCTTTTCGAGGGAATTTGATGAAAATCTGTTAGAAATGAGCACTACTGTGCAGGTTGAAGTTGTTAATTTTTGTATTGTCCTTGCATAATGAATTTTTGTTTTTTGCCTAAAAAGGAAAGCAAGATAATCTTGGCCTCGTGCCAGATGGTACATGTGTGTTTTCAAGACAGTTAACCTCCTTTGGGGGCTTCAACATATTACAACTGGTCAATCAGAGCAGATACCTCATCAAATTTTGAACTGTGGTAGTTGCCTATGACACGGTTGGTGTCCGCGCTCTAATTCATCTAATTTCAGTTTTCCCTTCATAGTTCTATGATTGGGACATTCATCGTTGACACCGCGAAGGAAAAGTGACAATTAAAAAATAATTTCTACAGACAGGTTTTTATACGTAACACCGATAGAAATGAGAAGGAGGAAGATGTCAAAATCTTCAATTTAATCTCAAAATCTCCTCGTCAGTTCATCTTCAACGATTGACTCTTAACGAGCTGACAAAGCAATTATGAAACTCGTTTCGATTGGAAGCGCAGATATAACCCAGGTAATTGCCGATCTGATGCGTTTGCCAACAGTGCCATGATGGACAGATGTTGAATTAAGCCGCTTAGTAATCTCCTCTCGCTCTCTATCTTTTCTAATTTCACCAAATGATTCAACTGAGGGAGGAACTCACTAATTTGATAGCTAAGTGGCATTGTTTCGGCGAACTGCATTAAGGTTAGGCCTCCCCGCTAATGACTTTTGCTAAAAGTTTCATTTGGAGTAAGGCAAAGAGCAATTCTCACCTTTCTGATTGTGTAGGGGGTGCTTTGGTTCCGTGGGTGTACACATTTAGGAGCAAACCTCTTCAGTGAAGAGAGTGAAGTGGACGAAATGAACAGCATCAATCAGTTAAGTCAATTCAATCAGTGTTCCAATTGTTTCCACTTCGTACTGTACGTACACTGCGATTCGGTTGGTAGAGGAATGAGGCTGTGTTAGGCAATTGTGGTTGCATCCACATTTGGAGTATTCGTTTACCGTAGACTGCAGAAATGAATCACATCAGGCAGCTCAGTCCCAACCGTGGTTACCAAGAGCTAATAATGCGCGCTTAACAAAGGGTGGTTTCACGAAGCAAATCGCTGCTGTTGGTCCTTTGATGGAATATGAAGGCGAAAATGGAACGAAGAACTATGAGGATTCGAAGCCGACTAGCGGCAGATACACCTTTTAATTGGATCAGTCAATGCACATTATATGGATATCGCAAGACTAGTTTGGTTTTCATTTCGAGAAGAACGGGAGGAAGGAAGACACGTCACTCCTGGTCCTTAGCGAAATACTTGATAGGGGATTGAATTTCCGTTTCAATTGTGGTGAAATCATTAACAGAGTTTATGTGATACTTGGTTTCGTGAAACAAAGTGGCAGAAGTATTTTGCAATCCTTGTCCATTTTCCAATCCTCGTGTATTCTAGCCACGTATGGCCCCTTTATAAGGAATTTCAATTTTTATGTATTGAGTCTTTTTGGTGTAGACTTACCCGCTCTACTCTTCGCGGTCTCTTCGTCTTTCGTGTTTCGTTGTGTCATTGCCGGAGTTTCACACTGGGAAAGGCTGTAAACTCGATGAACGACTCAATTTAGAGCGAGTGCTTCTTAAGACAAAAAGGATTTTGTTCCGTTTCCTTCGTCACGAGTTTCGAGTGCATTAGATACACGCAGGCGACCTCTCGGCAGACAAGAGCTTGATACCAGGTATACCGGTATGAAGTAATCGTCAAGATACAAATGTCTTGATAGGGAACATTTGTTGTGAACGAGCCCTTATTTTTTTTGTTTGTTTGCTATGACATTTGTGAAAAATATTTAGTATACATCAAGTCATTGAACAGACAACATCATATTTCTTCATCGTGTTAAAAATGTCGAATTTTGTACCAGAAAGTGATGATTTACGGAAAGCATTAATTTTTTGTTTTCATTTGAAGAAAAGTGCTGCAGAGTCGCATCGAATGTTTGTCGAGGCATACGGTGATCATGCTCTATCAGAAGCAACATGCAAAAGATGGTTTCAACGGTTCAGAAATAATGATTTTGATGTGAGAAATGAAGAACGTGGAAGACCACAAAAAAAGTTTGAAGACGCCGAATCGCAAACGATATTAGATGGAGATGACACTTTGAGTCAAAAGCAAATGGCAGCAATGTTGCACAACAAACAATTTCTGACCGTTTAAGAGCTATGGGAAAGATACAAGAGTGTGGAAAATGGGTGCCACATGAAATGAATGAAAGATAGATGGAAAACCGAAAAAAAACTTGTGAAATTTTGCTTCAAAGACTCGAAAGAAAATCGGTTTTGCATCGGATTGATTGTTGTTGACAAATGGATTTATTTTAAGAACCCTAAGCGGAAAAAATCATGAGTTAATCTGGGACAACCATCAACATCGACTGTAAAACCAGATCGATTCGGCAAGAAGGCAATGTTGTGTGTTTGGTGGGACCAGAAAAGGTGTGCTGTACCACGCGCTCCTAAAACCTGGTGAAACCGTAAACACTGATCGCTACCGACAACAAATTATCAATTTGAACTATGCATTGATTGAGAAACGAACAGAATGGGCCAGAAGACATGGCAAGTTAATTTTTCGCATAACAATGCACCTGCACACAAAGCAAAACCGATTCAGGATACAATCAAAAGACTTGGTTGGGAGCAGCTACCTTCTGCCGTATTCACCAGACTTGGCTCCTTCCGACTATTATTTGTTTTCATCGATGGGACACGCATTGGCTGAGCAGCACTTTGATTCCTACGAGGAGGTCTAAAATTGGATGTCTGATTGGTTTGCTTTAAAAGACGAATAATTTTATTGGTGTGGTATTCACGAATTGCCAGAAAGGTGGCCAAAATGTGTAGAAAACAATAGCCAATACTTTGAATAAAATGTTTTTACTTTCCCATTAACAATTAGTGTTTTGTTTTCATTTCATACCGGTATACCTGGTATTTGAATCAAATCCGTAAACTCGCTTGGTTTCGCTTATGAATAGTTCCTGATGAGGATCACGTGGCATGGAGGTCTCTCGTGCCTGCCACCTCTTTAGTGAAATATGTGAATTAAAGAAGATGATGACCATGATGATAATTATTCAACAGATCTAACCGGGGAGTATTGATTTTCCTGACATATCTGTTTCAACACAAACTCTCAATTCCTTTGCACCATGCTCCTTTTTCATGCCAATAAACACCAAATCAACACCATCAGTGTGCTTTCAGAACAGGGAAGTTCACAATAGACCAGATCTTCACATTACGGCAGATCCTGGAAAAGACTCAAGAAGTGCAAATCGACACCCACCACCTATTCGTCGATTTTAAGGCCGCATATGACAGTGTGCATAGAGACGAGATATACAGTGCCATGTCTAGTTTTGGCATTCCTACCAAACTCGTCAGATTGTGTAAGATAACGATGGAGAACTCTCGCTGCTCCGTCAAGGTCGGTAACGAACTCACCGAGAACTTCAATGTCAAAAAAGGTTTTAGACAAGGCGACGCACTGTCATGTGACTTCCTTAACATCATCCTCGAGAAGATGGTGTGAAACTCACAAGTCAACACCAGAGGCACGATCTTCCAGAAGTCAGTCCAATTGCTAGCTTACACGGATGACATTGACGTGATTGGTCGAACACAGCGAGCCGTCAATGAGGCTGGCATTGAAGCGAAAGCGGCTAAAAAATGTCTGGCGGTGAATGAGGGCAGAACGAAGTACATGCTGTCATCAAGAAAGGGCACATAATATCTACGTTTCAGACAGAGCGCCACACTATGCAGCAGAAACTTCGAGGTAATCAAGGACTTCGTCTACCTCGGTTCCGCGGTAAATAGGGACAACAACATCAGTACCGAAATCAAACGCAGAATCACCCTTGCCAATCGCTGTTTCTTTGGGCTCAAGAGGGAATTAAGTAATAAAGCCCTCTCTCGATGGACTAAGCTCGCTTTATACAACAGTTTAATCATCTCCGTTCTACTTTATGGCGCGGAAACCTGGACGTTATCAAAGGCGGATAAAGGAGCCCTTAGTCTTTGCGAGACAAAAATTTTGCTTGCGATTTTTGGTCCTGTTTGCGTTGATGGCATCTGGAGGAGAAGATTTAACGATGAACTCTATGGGCTGTACAGTGACTTGCGTCTGGTCAAGCGCCTACGGCTACAACACTTAAGATGTCTAGACCATGTAGAGCGTATGGACACCACTGCTCCGGCCCGTAAAGTCTTCGAATCTGAGCCATTAGGACAACGCTGGCTGAAGAGGCATGTTGCGATTGTAGCTTTCCGACGTTAAACCGTCATGGCCTGTCTCGAGTCTACTGGTCTCTCGATATTCGGGCTCTTACCTTGGCTACAACAAGGTGATGATCCGAGTCGTTGTTTGTACTTCGGAAGATTCGGAAATCGAGAATATCGGAGGAGTCTCTGACGTCGATCGCAACGTGATCAATCTGGTTGACGGTCGATTGATCAGAAGATCGCCAGGCTCCTTTGTAAATGTTCAGGTGTGGGAACCGTGTGCCTTAAGGCTAAGTTTAACAGTCTGAGTCCTTTTCCAGATGTGTTGTCCTACAGTATTATTGCAAGCGTGGATATATTCTTGCTTGTAACATAACTAATGCACACATTTCATTTGTTTCTTCCTTTCATACAACTTCAGGCATGATATTTCGATTAAATTTTTTAGAAAAAGAGGAAACTTTTGAGGCTGAAAATGATTTTTAATTGATTTGTAAAATTCCTACTAAATGTCTTGGAATAGAATAGTAAACATCAGCCTAAAGCTGTGTAATGGAAAATTGAAAACGTGTATCTAAAACATAAAGAAAGTTCTTTCATTTGAGAACAGTGGCATGTTAATTAGTCAAAAGTATTCCTTTGTAGGAATTTTGAATTTTTTTGACTACAGTTGACTTGATATAACTTTAATTATTTTGTTAGCTGTCGGATTAAATAATCAGTTTGTATGTTTTAATTTTGGATGCCAACTCATTTTATTCTACATGTGTATATGCATGAATATTAAACTTGTCATTTCCTATTTTATTGCACTGCATTATCGACATGCAAAACTGTCTGTCATGCAAAAGGCCTGCCTAAATTTGCATAATTCTGTTAGAACACATTTTTCTCAAAATTTTTCATATCGCCAAAATATATTCCACACTCATGCCGCTCTCCTTGTGTTTGTTGGTGTACAGATGGTAATTTTTTCATGTTGATTCAAAAGCGAATGACCAGACCCAGAGCGCTGCCAAGATCAATTGCCGTATAATTTTTGTACAGTGACGCTTTTCATTGCAAGAATTTACGAGAAATTTTCAGACCCACACACGCATACACACACTATGTGATCGCACACAAATCATTGTACCCAAAGTTCCAAAAGCACAATTTGAGAATTTGAATTTGAGTGAGAAGCATTTTCGGGTCTTCTTTGTTCGGGCAAAACAACAGAATTAATTCGGCTGAAAAAATACAAAACGATTTGTTTTTTTATCGAAAAAATGGAACGTATTATGCGTGCACATGGTGTTTTGTGACATGTTTATTTGCATATTAATTTATAAATAAATCTGCATGGTGACTTATGAATACCTATCTATGAATGAACTCTGATTCTCTGTGTGGGAGATTTCTTTTCGGTTTTTGTTTTATTTTCTGAAATAAAGACCTTCGAAGCGAATATATTGTCAACCTTCGTTGTGAGGAGAATGTCGGGGATTCGGCTTACAAACTTTGAGAGATATTGAAATTTTTTGGTTCTTGGGGTCGCGATTATTTGGTGTTGTTTTATTTTTTTTTGAGAAGAAATATGAAGGTTTTTTTTTCGTTGCGGTGTTTCTGTGTCAATATTTGAAAGTATTTCTAAATTTAGGAGCATTAGCCTACTTAAGAATAGCTGATTGAAGTTACGTTAAATTAAATAGCGCCTCTATTTTATGAGTGTCGCTGAGGTGGTGTGGTGGGTAAGTGCGTTGGCTTCCGGGGAGATTGAGAGGCATCTGAGTTGGACTGTCATGCGTTCCAAAATTTTTACGGAAGCATTACTTTCCGTCGTTTAAGTCAAGGCTTAATTTGCGGAATGTTTGTTGGAAAAGCGTCGTGGATTGTAGGTGCTTTGAATTTGTTTACGAGCTAGTCTGTAAAAAGGATTATTGTATTATTGTGAAACTGGATTTATGTTTGGTGTACAGCAAATGTCACTTCGTGTATCTCGCAATGATGGTTTTTACTTGGTAATCAGGTAAAAGACAATCTGCTACTACGTGGTCTGGAGTGAATCCCAAACAAATGAGTATTTCTACTGTATTCAGTCGCATAATTTAGTTGAATCTATTTTAGAGTTGTGTACGTAATTTCAATCCAGAATGTACCCTGTTGTGTGCTCCCACAAAATCCCTTATCCTCGATATAACTGCTATGTTTATGAGCTTTGTGTAGCTATTTTAGGCATACCCTCCATGGTTGCATACGTACATCTGTATTATTGTGCAAGGCAGAAGACACCCATAGAAGCATGACTAACCGTGCTTCTCCAAACTTGAATTTAAAATTTGAGGGGGAATGCCTACATAATAAAACTCTTTTGCATTTCGGACAAGGTAAGGATGGCGGGCAACGAAATAACAGATTCCTTAGCCGGAAGAGGGGTATCTAAACCTTCCACAGAGCTTTTTAAACTAGAAGTGTAGGAGATTTCTCCTTAAGGAAAAATTCATAGAACCAGAAAAGGAAAAGGTCTTCTACGACAAAATATTTAAAAAGAGGTTTAAAGTTGTATCAACACGGGCAAATAAATCAAACGCAACAAAATCAACATAAGCTAAGAAAAAGCTTAGGAAAAGTTTAACGATCAAGGGATTTTGCTGCAATTTTTGATTTAAGTCTATTATCGTTTTGTGTTTTAAATGAGAGTTCATTTAAATTTGACATACTTGCCTGGTGACACTTTGGTCTGCTCTTGCTCTTAGTTAGTCAAGTTATGGCATCCATATTTTGGGTTCTGTACGGAATTTTATTAAGCGACTATCTTGAGAAAGGCAAAAGGATCAACAGCGAATACTTCGTGGCATTATTGGTGCATTTGAAGGAAGAAATTGCAAAAAACGGAAAAAATTCTTTTCCACCAAGATAATGCACCGTGCCACAAGTCATTGGCCACCAAGGCCAATTCGCACGAATTGGGCTTTGAATTGCTTCCGCGCCCATTGTATCCTCCAGATCTGGCCCTTAGCAACTTCTACCTATTTTCAAACATCAAACAGATGCTCGTCGGACAAAAAGTATGGCTCGAATGGGAAGGTGATCGCCGAAACTATTTTGAAGCCAAAGAATAATTGTTCTATAAGAAAGGTATCAAAATGTTACATTGTTATGAAAACTTGACAGGTATCATTTGAATGTTTATAATTCCTAAAAATAATGTGGATTTTTTGTTAGTGGCGCCCCCTATACCATATGTAAGTCCTGGAATGAGTGATGTGGTAGAATTCGTCCAGGGTTTAGTTCCTACTGGAGACTCGTTGCATACTATATGAAAGAGTTTTTCCTCTTCTGCCACTGTGACGTAGTGGGAAGGGTGCGGCACTCACACGCCGATAGTCTAGGTTCGATTCCTGGCTTAGTAGTTGATAAGCAAGCTAGGCCTAGGTCCCCGTGTAGACTGTCGCGCCATGAATCTGCCTCACTGGTATTCGTTTAGAATTATATCCTTGCGTCATGTTTACCCCCTGCGCAGTGTTCTATGGTAACTTAAGTTTCTCCTCCTCGGTTAGAGCAATGCTGGACGGAAGGCTGTAGTTCTTTTGGGGCTTTTGTGTGGTGTTAAGATGATTTCACCCTTTACTGGCGCGTCCATTGCTTGGTCTGATATTTTAAGTTTCTTTTGGTAAGTAGATATTTATTGCACCTTTCGATTTGTACACCGTTTTTGGCTGAGAAATGTATGCGTCCAGAAACTCAGTAGAACGAGAACCATAGCACTCATTGTCAAGCTTTTAAGTATGGGGGTTTTTAGTACCCCCTGAGTAG
Organism: Eristalinus aeneus; assembly: GCA_955652365.1. Lineage (NCBI taxonomy): Eukaryota > Metazoa > Arthropoda > Insecta > Diptera > Syrphidae > Eristalinus > Eristalinus aeneus. The sequence continues at coordinate 23,756,678 of OY019130.1, forward strand.
AATAAGGAGGAACTGCCTCGTGAGTGTAATTATATCAAATACAATTCTATCCAAAATGTATTGTTGTAGACACACAGCGCCCTCTAACACGATGCGGACGGCTTTCAAAGATTACGCAAAATTCGTCAGATGATTGATAATGCTTGGCAAGTCTGGTAACAGAGGCAGTTCACATGCCGAGGTAAGGAGAAATGCTAAACCGCCATCCCAAACGATTATCCGGTACTTAGAGGCGGTTGCAGGCTGCTGGTAATGAGCATATTAATTTACAAATTGAATTAAATATTCCGTCACTGCATGTTAAATGAAGTTTGCCAGGGGGTACTAATCAAAAAATTTAGTACCCCCTGAGTAGAATAATGTTTGGAGGAACTGCCTCGTGAGTATAATTATAACAAATACAATTCTATCCAAAATGCTTTGTTGTAGACACACAGCGCCCTCTAACACGGACGGCGCAGTTTTTCGTATTTATCATCATCTGGCGGCAGCAACGGCAAACGTTGCTTTAACTGACCGCGCCTCGCACAAAAAGTTTTCGAAATTTTAAAGAATAACAACAAATTTTGCGTAAAATGCAGACATCAATATAATTCTTCTTCTGTTGTACCGCTATTTCTCCACACTTATGCCGCAATTTTATGGAACGGCGAAACGGTACACGCCGTCAGATAGAACATTCGTATGTGAGCCACCAGTAATACACGCCGCCCTCAACGTGTTAATTGTTATCAGCAGATTTAAGAAAATTGGGGCGTGAGCAATCGCCAGCGGTTCACTACTTTAGTTGCGCCTGTGACCTTCGACAGGTGAACGTTTTTTTACGTCCTACGCCACCGCGGTCACATACGAGTATTGTAAAATAAATATCACAATAATACATTCTTTCGAGCGTTGCAGCTACGACCTGTATCGCCTGTCTTATTTTAACGCGTTTCGAACAATGTGGTACATTTTTTATTCTTTACTGTATTTTTTTCTAGTGTAAGTTCAGTACCAATTTTTTCAGGAATGCCTCCAATAAAATACCGAAACATAATTTCATGTTAACCACGATGACAACGGAACCGAGGATAATTAATTTTAAATATTTTTTAATCTGTTTTCCAACACCCTGCGATGGCTCTTTTAAGCTCCTCAATTCTTTTAACAGGTCTTGAACCAATTTGAAGCATTGTTACCCGCGCATTCGTCGAAGCGGACATACGCCATATGCAGACGTAAATATTCATTAAGCAATTCGGCTTAATGAACCAATTCCTTTAAATTAATTTAAACCGAAAAATCATCAGATTGTTGACCAATAAATATAATCATTACTGCCCACTGAACGACCGTTTCGTTCCAGATTTTAAAATAAAAGGTTTTACGTGATGCTCTGTTTTATTTTGTTTTTTTGTTTTTGAAAATATTAAGCTTGACGTTGCTATTTTTCAAGCTGCAAAAGCAGGACGTAATTGAAAAAAAAAATTATGGTGAAATTCCGACGATACCATTAATTGGCTCCTCGATGCATGGAGGTGGCGGTCCTTTGCCATCAGTTACGGAAACCAAAAAACAACGCAGCTACTCCAGCATTCAGCCGCATGATGGTAGTTCAGAAATTACTTTTTTATGTCGACAACATGCGACATTCACGCGTACGTGCATAATATCATATTATTTCCCGGGGAATAATGAGTATGAAAATTTTAAGTTTCTGGGTGTGGGTGTGGCCGTGGGTGTTGGTCCTGTTGTGGGTGTACAGCATCGTATATTAAGGAGATGCCCAATTTAATTAGCTTCGATGTGGAATGTCGCAGATACCGCCACATGACAGACGACTGATGGATTTTCAATGCAGAAAAATTTTAAATATGACGGCAATGCATGAAATTTTCACAAGCAGGTGTAAATTTTTCGCGTTTGCTGTGTAATTTGTGGAAGGGTGGGGCAGAGAGACGGATCCATGTGTCTTTATTGCAAAGCGGAAACGAAAAAACCTACTCGCGTGTTCATTCAGCTGCTAGCTACAAATTAGAGACCGCAAGACATAAATTTGCAGTAAAACGTTTATTTTCTATTCAATGCGCAGTCGTTTTTTAGACACAAGTACGTTTTTATAAATTCAATTTGTTCGTAGGCAAAAATGATGGCGGGCGGTCATAAAAAAACGAGACATACACACAATTGAACGAGAAGTGAAAGAATGACAGGTAAAAATGATTTTTAGGTTAGAGCGAGTGCACTAGGAATACACCATAATCTTGTTGACTGGAGAAAAAACGATAATTACTCATGACGTCAGAACAGGGGTGGATGAAATGTACACGATCAGCCTCTCACAGTTGAGAGCTAAGTACGAGCATACCTGTTCTCGTTTTGTTGTTTTAAAATTGATTTATTTTATTTTACATCAGTACTGACAAACGAGAGAACCCGTCATTGTCTGCACGAATACAGACCTGATGGGACTCGAATATACAGCAAAAGTTGCAATGTTTTAAACAAAATCACATCAAGAGGATAGTCGATCACAGAGTAACACAAAACACTACGTTCTCTAAGTGTTAACTTTCAGTATCGCTTTACACAGCAGATGTTTGCTGAGCGACTAAGGATCATCTACCGACTCTTATCGTCTTACAGATTACTTCAATAAATAATATTAATTCAAATGCGATGCAAAAATCATGTCTTTAAATTCTTATCTTGGTAAGCTAAAATCAAATTCGTGGCAAAGATCATTAAATGTATTTCTACACCTTGTAATAGGTTCATTGCGACCATAATTGGTTCTATGCCTTTTATCAAAAAGTAAGTTTCTCACCCGTAGAGATCTTTGGGGAACATATATATTTATGAGAAAAAGTAATTCTGGTGAATTTAATTGATAATAAATAATATCACGAATAAACATGGCTGACGTTGCCTTACGCCTGAAACTTAAGGTTTGCAAGCCAATTGTTCTGCATCTTTCAACATAATTAGGAATATCTTTAAAGGAATACAACTTTCGGAAAGCATATCTCGTGAAATTCTTTTGAACTCGTTCGAGTCTAAGTTCTTGATTATCGTAAGGTGAGTCCCAGACAATGGATGCATATTCCAAATAGTTTCTTACTAACGAAACAAAAATGGTCTTTAAACTGGATATATCGCGAAAATCTTTACTTTTTCTTTTTAAAAATCCTAACATAGAATTAGACTTCGCAATAGTGTAATCATAATGTAGTGAGAAATGCAACTAGGGGTCGAATATTACTCCAAGGTCTTTAACTTCTTCTAGGCGATCAAGTTTATGATTATTGATAAAATAATTATAAGCATTTTAAGATGTTATTCTATGTGCTGTAAAAATTTTACATTTTGAAATGTTTAGATCTAAACGATTATGTTTACACCATTCCGCTAGGTTATGTATATCCGACTAAAACTTAATGCAATCGGCTATACTGTTAATCGACAAAAATAATTTAAAGTCATCTGCGAATGCTGAATGAATTCCCATGGATTTAAGTTTGTTTAAAAGCGAAGTGTGATGCACTTTATCAAAGGCTTTCGAAAAGTCAGCATAAAGTACATCAACTTGTAGGCGATGTTCTAAATTTGTAAATAAAGAGAAGTTAGTAGAACATGACCTACTTCGCATGAAGCCATTTTGCCTATTTGAAATAAGCTCTTTTACTAGAAAATACATTTTTTCTTTTACGAGGCTTTCAAACAATTTTGAAATGGAAGAAAACTTTGATATAGGCCGATAATTTTCTACTTTCTTTCTACTTTCTACTAAAACCTTAGGGGTTAGAATGAAATTGCAATTTCGTTATCAAGCTTGTCCGATTTTCGGAATTTCCTGCTCTCAAAATTCCGACAGTCTTAGATGATCTGAAATTTTACCCTATTTTAGTTTATAATTTGATATTGGGGTACAAATTAATTCGGTCAGTTTTCAAAAGATGGCGCCACCCGCAAGTTGCGCTAAACTTGGAAGCGGTTCGCTTTTTTTATTGGAAAGGTGTGATATGTGTAAGAAATAAAAAGTATGCATCAGTGTCTCATTTAAACAACAACATTGATTTTTGCCTCTTAAAAAATTTCCAAATTTGTCATAAACAAACAGCCGCAAGCTTTGATTTTTCTTTAAATTGGAAGCAACGTGCAACTGATGCCGCCCGTGGTCTTGTAGAAGTTAATAATCAATTTGCCCTGACCCATGTAGACAGTTGTCTTGACGCTTTAAAAATTGTTATTTTAGCCTCAAAAACAACGGGCATTATGGCCAGCCCAAAAGGTTTGAAGATGAGGAGTTGGAGGCGGTATTAATATAAGGTTGTCAAATATCTCCCTTCCGCCTTTGTCTTTGAAATTTTCCGGCTACGTACAAAGCGCTACAGAGCTGGTTTCTGGTAATACTATACATAATTTGAAAGGTCTTGACAAAACCTACAAAACGACGCTATGCATGATTAGTTTGGATATTGCGCTCAATACCTATAGACGTGTAAACATGGAGTTCACAACCGCCGAAATTCACGCTTTTTTAAAGTTTTTCTTCGTTAAAGGCAAATCCGCTAGAGAAACGCTTAATGGTATTTTGGGGGATGGTACTCTATCACTTCGAACCGCGGAGGAATGGTTTCGACGATTCAGAGCCGGTGAAAACGACACCATGGATAAGCCAGCAGCCGGAAGACCTGTGACGACGAATACCGATCGAACCATGGAAATCATCGAGTTAGACCGGCATGTGGCATCTCGCGACATCGCCCAGGAGATAGGAGTTAGTCACCAAACCATTCTAAACTATCTGCAGAAGGCTGGATACAAAAAAAGCTTGGTGTTTGGGTGCCGCATGATTTGACGCAAGAATATCTTTTTGACCAAATCAACGTCTGCGATATGCTGCTGAAACGGAACGAACTCGACCCATTTTTGAAGCGGATGGTGACTGGCGACGAAAAATGGATCACATACGACAATATCAAGCGAAGACGGTCGTAGTTGAAGGCCAAATAGTGGTAAAGCCGGGATATAAGGCCAGGAAGGTTTTCCTGTGTGTTTGGTGGGATTGGAAGGAAATTATCCACTATGGGCTGCTCCCATATGGCCAGACGCATAATTCTACCATCTACTGCGAACAACTGGACCGCTTGAAGCAGGCGATCGACCAAATACGTTCAGAATTGGCTAACAGGAAGGGTGTAGTGTTCCACCAGGACAACGTCAGACAACACACTTCGTTGATGATTCGTCAGAAGCTGCGGGAGCTCGGATGGGAGGTTTTATCGCATCCATCATATAGCACGGGCATAGCGTCAAGTGATTACCACTTGTTCCTGTTCATGGCGCACGCCCTCCTACGAGAGGGTATTATGAAGATGCCATCTAGATGGAAACAGATTATCGAACAAAACGGCGCATTACGAACTAAATCCGATCACTGTTACACTTTATATGGAGCATTGAATGAAGGGCAAAAAAGCAGATATATTTGACAACCTTATATATTAATTAGATTCAAAATTTCCCCTTTAAGAGTAAACTTAATTACACTTGTAGCATCCTTTAATCCAGTCCTCTGCCTTAAATTTCTTTTATCTCTTTCCGGCTTTTGAACCTCGTTTACTATGTATTTTTTATTCAAAAATGTCTGAAGCGTTGTTGTTCATTGCTGATTTTGAAATAAAAGCAACGTGTCAAATATGATCAAAAACTGTCTTTTTTTCACAAATATTTTCCTTAAAAGAATACAGGTTACAAATATATTGAGATGTGGCTTTAAAGTGTGTATTAATGTGTCAATAACATTCATCCAGTTTGCCTTGCAAATACAACTGCATTCAAATTCTTTGGCAACTTGTAGAAATCTGCGTTCCCCGTTTTAAACCTTTGAGATCTTAAAAATACAGTTTTCAAGTTTCAAGTTTGAGAAAGAGAAACGGATCTTATTTCCCATGTTGAAAGAAATCTTCAATACAAGATTTTGAAAAAAGAATAAAGGACAATTCAAACTCTCGATAAACTAATTTGCAATTAAAGTTTGTAAGGTTTTTCAGGAATGAAATTTGTTATCGACAGTAATATACACACATTTGAGTTGAGAACTATCAAAATTAAAATCTAGCCAAGGCCAGAATTTAGGATGTGGACACATTAAATTTATGGGCTGCCACCAGCTTTAAACCGTAAAATTTTCTTTTAACGAAGAATGTTTTGTACCAAGCTTTTTTTTGTGGTGTCGAACTTCAAGTTGGCCACCATAGTGTGGTAGTAGAGTACGATAATCGCTGGTTCGATTCCCGGTTGGACACCCTGTATTTTTCACGGCACCACCTCTTTCGGGCTGCTGACAACATTCAAAGAGTAATAACTGTTTAAAAATAAGCTTCTCAAACTTCACCATTCGAAGTCGTCCAAAACTGTAGATCCCTTCTAATCATCAGAAAACAGCAGTACACATAACACATGTATTTGACGAGCAACCTAGGCCCGGGTCCCTACGTGGACTCTCGCGACATCCAATTAAATTGGAACTTTAAGTTGAAAATAGTACCTAAACTGACTGCGATTTTATCAGCTGTTAAGTGATTTATTTTAGTTTGATTTGACATTTCAGCATGCTCAACACTTCCAAATTATGCAAATAGTGGCCAAAAGCAAGATTGCCATTGATCAAAATTTTCATAAGCGAATTTTGTTTAGTGATAAAGCTAACTCTTGGGTAAATGGATATGTCATTTAATAAATCTGCCATATTCTTCTTCTTTTTGTGGTGCTACAGTTCAGGCTTCACCTGGGTCTCAACCAACATGCTTCTTCAGCCAGCAGGATCTTTGCCTAGCTGCCTCCAGTTGCGCACTCCAAGCTGGTTGAGGACCTTCTCCACTTGTGTGTGCCGCCTTATCCTAGGCCGGCCTCTGTTGCGTTGTCCCAATGGCTCAGATACGAAAACTTCTCTGCCACTCTTCAGAGCTTTACAGTCAATGGTGACCGCTATACAGCCATTACTTTTCCGGTCATCAATTGAACCATCATATTGTGCAGGAGCTGTGGTTTCAACAACACGGCGCATGCAGCTCGTGCCACAATTGATTTGTTCAGGGAAACTTTCGACGACCGTTTCACGTAACAGACCTCACCCCCCAAAGTCGAATTAACGCGGCGTGGCTATTTACTGTGGGGATATGTAAGGGCAGGAGTCTACGCCGGTACGCCCAAAAGGATTGATCACATGGAAGATATTGGTATTATTGCCGATATACGGCCAAAAATTTTGAAAAAAGTCACTGACAATTTAACCATCAGATTGGCCAGTTACCATAACGATCATACGCCAGGAAGTCAAAGAGGTCACATCACATAATGCCAGGAAATTGTCTTTCGAATATAGTTACCTCCTTGTCAATTGATAAAAATCAACTTTATTTTATTCCATATTAAAGATGTTTACCTCTAAGGAATACACTTTTTACAATTAATGACGGGTTAGACTTTGATTCAGAAATATTGACAAATTTGCTTTAGACAACGGGTTGCCTTCAAAATTGTAATGACGGTTGGATTGGAGTAGGTGTATTGAACTAGATATTTTACAAGTCTGTAAGAAGCAATGAACTTTATTTTGCCCCCTTAAGGGAGTTCCAGAATCGACTTCTAGGATGTTTATAACAACATGTGTAAAGATGACATTTTCATCACTCGCCGCTTCATTCAATGTTCTAGCTCCACTGATTTTTCAAGTGCTGTGAAAACATGTGACGTATTCACCCAAGGTAGCGAAAATGTGATCTTCGGCATGCGAGGCAATGCAATTACAGACATAACCATGACTGCCTCTAAATGGAAGGTATCTTCCTTCAAGCAACCACAATTCCCCTGATGACAAATGTGTCGACTTCGAACTTCCGTGTAAAGTCAGTAATTTAAAAGAGATTTTATTTCTGAAATAAGCACACAATTAAAGAACAATTTCAATCAAAAGAAAAAACAAGAAAATGCAGTCACACCTCTTTGGTGACTGATTATTAAAATATGCCATTCTTAGGGGAATAACTTCAAACTCTAAGATTATCAAAACAGGAAAACCACAGAAAATGAAGTTCACACCTGCGAATGTTAACGATCGGTTAAGACACAGTGTTTCACTTCGTCTTAAGGCGCAACATCAAACGGAAAAGATCCCCTAGACTGTGATTCCCCAACGCGTGCAGACTAGTTATCAAGATCGTTGATACTTTGAGCCCATCTTGACCACAAACAATTGTTTAAGTGACTTTGAAATGTGATCAGCTTTTTGTTTGGCTTATGCTGGAACGCAGAATATTCTGGTTTCGGAGCAAGATTGCCGATTTATTATTGTCAGAGGAATATCTTATATCTTTTGTTCACCAGATTCTGAACAAATGAGCATACTCATAAGAAGTTTTCGACACAAATTCAGCTTGGGCAAGCTCCTATTTCAAGAGTATTTAACTTTTTTTTGCGAAGACTGGAGTGGTGACAAAAGTGAAGACACAGTGTTGTAGGATGTAGCACCTCATCACATGAGTTTGATGAGCTAGCTGGGTATTTTCAGGAGAAAAAAATTCAGCTTGGGCAAGCTCCTACTTCAAGAGTATTTTACTTTTTTTTGCGAAGACTGGAGTGGTGACAAAAGTGAAGACACAGTGTTGTAGGATGTAGCACCTCATCACATGAGTTTGATGAGCTAGCTGGGTATTTTCAGGAGAAATGAAGCCAGATTTTAAAATTCTTTCATGTGGCACTGATCGATTCATCTCGATTCTGAATTATTAATTCTTGTTTTTTTATTTTGCTTAGCTGTACATTCTTTTACCCAGAAGATAATTCCAAATCGAAAGCGCTACATTTTACAAGAAACCAAAGTCCTGCTTCTTCGGCAACTGATCGTTTTGTTTTCTCGCGAATCAGGGGATGTTGCCATTATCAAATTTTGTTAGTGCCATAAAGGAGATTTTCTTGAAAAAACTGCGTCGCCATGAGAACACTGCCTCCGACTATAACGTAAATTAGTGCGCATCTGATGTTGAGATTTGGACTTTAGACTGGATATTATTTTTTTCCCAAAATCGTGATAAACTGGCGGTATGTTGATGTTTTAAAAGCCGTTTCTTTAGAGGTATAGAAATTGAAGTTGACAACACTATTTTAAGCGTAAATTGGTCAGCTGTTCGGTAATTTATATTTAGTTTGTTTTAGCATTTCAGTACGTATACACTCACGCCGCAAAATTGACCAGAAACAAGGCAGTCGTTGATCCTATTTTACACAAGCGAAGTTTTGTTTTAGCAATGAATAATCATAATAATCGTATGGCGCGACAGTCCACAGAAGCCAGGGCCTAGCTTGATCATCAACTACTTGTGTTGTGGGCAATACTGTTCTCTCACGAGTACAAGGGACCTACAGTTTTTTGCCGACTCCTAACGGCGAAGTTTGAGAAGCTTTCTTAGACAGTTTTTACTCTTTGAGTGTTGTCAGCAGTTTGAAAGAGGTGGTGCCGTGAAAAATTCGATATGTTCAGCCGGGAATCGAACCCAGACCTTTTTTATGTGAGTGTCGCACTGTACCAACTACACCACGGCGGCCACAATTCATGCTAATACCATCCGAAATTTAAGTATTATAAAAGTATAACTTTTCTTTAGAGAAATGATTTATCCTTAACATTTGTTTGTTAATATGGAAATTAAAAATAAATAATTTATAAACAATTTAATTTTAATTTTAATAATCGTTTTCGGTATTAAATTTTTGTCATGATTTATTGATTTCGAGTTTCATCCGATGCTTTCTAAAGTCATTGCAAAACGAAAGTGCATTGGTTATGACTTGTTGAATTAAATTAAAAGAAATTTTTTCAATCAATTCAATGATTTAAATAGAGCGTAATATGTTTCAAAAAGTATTCAGTAGTTATTGCAAACAGACAATCTCTTCTCTTTCGAATCACGTTCATAGTGATGATCGCAGATTGCGATGAGCCACCTGTATTCATATGCAGCACAAATATCAAGTGTGATGATGACAATTCTCCACCATTGATGAGAACCGTCATTTCTGTGCGAAATTGTTGCGGCTATGAGGCAAAACTTTTCGTATTAATATTAATATATTTAGAGATGGCTGTCAAGCTTATTTTCTATTTTCTTTAATTCATCCTTGGCTTCTTAGAAGAAAAAGGAAGGAGCATGAGAAGTGTGCGGTCGAGGGAATGGAAAGCTACTATGGCAGAAATGAAGTCCGAAAGTTTGACCGAAAAGTAGAACAGCCATCCGAAGGACACAAGGCTCGGACCGAAGCCTGCCGGGATCAAAATGGACAACTCGTGGTAGAGTCGTAGTCTGTGCTGAGAAGCTGGAAAAATCATTTCTGCAGATGGCGATGACGGCCCAAATTCCGCTGTTAGGCAGAATGTTCCACCTGATTCGGACAATGAAAGACAAGAATTCCGTCCCTCCGACATAGACGAGGTGAAGATAGCAATATCTAAGTTGAAGTCGAACAAAGCTGCTGGAGCGGACGGACTGTCCGCAGAACTGTTTAAAGCAGCTGGAAATGACCTGCTTTTCGCATGCACCAGCTCATCTGCAAGATATGGTCGGAGCAAAGCATGCCCGATGAATGGAATCTCAGCGTCGTTTGCCCGGCTCACAAGAAAGGAGACCCCTTTGGCTTACAAACCGAGGGATTAGTCTCCTTAACATCGCATACAAGATCCTCTCTGCCGTATTATGTGAGCGTCTGAAACCGTTTGTCCACAACCTGATAGGTCCCTTTCAGTGTCGATTCAGGCCAGGGAAGTCCGCTATAGACCAGGTCTTCACTTTACGGCTAATCCTGGAAAAGACCCAAGAAATACAAATAGACACTAACCACCTGTTCCTCCATTTGAAGGCCACATCTGACAGTGTGCATAGGGACGAGCTATACAGTGCCATGTCTAGTTTTGGCATTCCTACCAAACTGGTCAATTTGTGTAGGATGACGTTGGAGAACTCTGGCTGCTCCTTTAAGGTCGGTTACGAGCTCACCGAGACCTTCAATCTCAAAAGGTTTTAGACAAGGTGACGCACGTCATGTGACTTCTTTAACATCATTCTTGAGAAGATCGTGCGAAACTCACAAGTCAACACCAGAGGCACGATTTTTCAGAAGTCAGCTCGAATGCTAGCTTACACGGATGATATTGACGTGATTGGACGAACACAGCGAGCTGACAATGAGGAGTTTGCTGGCATTGAAGCGGAAGCGGCTAAAATGCGTCTGGCAGTAAATGAGGGCAAAACGAAGTACATGCTGTCATTAAGAAAGGACACACAACATCGACGTCTCGGACAGAGCGTCACACTAGGCAGCAGAAACTTCGAGGTAATCAAGGACTTCGTCTACCTCGGTTCCGCGGTAAATAGGGACAACAACATCAGTACCGAAATCAAACGCAGAATTACTCTTGCCAATCTCTGTTTCTTTGGGCTCAAGAGCCAATTGAGTAATACAGACGCCTCTCAAAGGACTAAATTGCTTTATACAAAAGCTTGATCATCCCAGCCCTAAATTTATGGCGCGAACACCTTGACGTTACTAAAAGCGGATGAGGAAGCCCTTAGTTTTTTCCAGGGAAAAGTTTTGCATGCGATTTTGGTCCTGTTTGCGTCTGGAGGAGGAGATATGATGACGAGTTCTATGGGCTGTACAGCAATATGCACCTGGTCGAGTTTCTTCGGATACAACGCTTAAGATGGCTAGGCCATGCAGAGCGTGTGGACACGACTACTACGGCCCTAAAAGTTGTTGAATCTGAGAAATTGGGACAACGCAACAGAGAACGGTCTAGGATCAGGTGGAGCACACAAGTCACACCTCAATCAAATTGAAGTGTGAAACTGGAGGCAACTGGCGAAAGATAGTGCTTGTTCTCTCAAATCACAAGTAAAAATTAAGATATTTGTATGTAAATATTACATCTGGGGTATCGTGTTCATTACATACCATTCTTTCCGATCTTCCATATGCACGAAATCTACTGGCGCCATAAGCCCCATTTCACCACTAAATTAAAGCACAAGAAGTCTGAGTACAGGATATTTCCTTTTTCCTTTTGGTCTGCTTTTTGTTGTTTTTTTTTCTTTAATTATTGTTGGTGCTAGGGGGACCAGAGCCTAGATTGCTCATTAACTACTCGTGTTGTGCGCGCTACTGTTCTCTCACGAGTAGAAGGGACCTACAGTTTTCAGTGTCGTGAAAAATTCGAAAAATTGGTGTTGAGCTGGGAATCGGGACCCTTCTCTCTCTCCCCACTACGCCACGGCAACCGGGATTTTTTTTTTGACGAACATTATTTATTTTTGTGTTCTTCGTCATTTCAAGAAGAGCAGTCGTAGAGTGTTGATAGTTTTCATATTGGATTTTTTTTTCCTTGAAAGTAACAATGAACAAAGAGATTTCTAAAGATATTCGAAAACTGATAGTAAAACTACGATCAGAGGGCAAAAGTTTAAGAGCAATAGGATAGAATAGGATGATAAACAGCATTCTTCTGTCCAAAGAGTTTTAGAAAACTACGCAGCAACGGGAAGTTTTTTCCTCGAAGTATAGATCAGGCAGACCCCAGTTGCTTACAGAAAGGGAAAAATGGTCAATTTTATCCGAGGTAAAAGCGAATCCGCGAATAAGTGCTCCGAAAATAGCTACAATAGTACGCGCAAAATTCGGCAAGGAAATAAGCACTGGTACCGTTAGAAATGTATTGAGAAAAGTGCAGAAAAAAAGCATTGATTTCAAAAGCCAACAAAAAGAAGCGTCTAATCTTTGCCAAAGAACAAGTTGACAAGCCCCAAACTTATTGAAACAATGTGCTTTTTTCAGACGAAGCAAATTTTGTATTTTCGGAGTAAACGGACGCGGTATTGTCTGGAGAGAACCAGCAACTGAATGGAACAAAGAAAATCTGTTTCCAACAGTAAAGCATGGCGGTGATGGAATGATGGTGTGGAGTTGGCGGCAAATAGTGTCGGGAATTTGGAATTCATCGAAAGCACGATGGATAAATTTCAGTATTTAAGCATTTTAAGAAAAATATACCTGAAAGTGCTGCAAAGCTCGACTTGGGTAATCATTTCATGTTCCAACAAGATAATGATCCCAAGCATACAGCTCAAATTGTTAAGCTTTGGCTTCTTTACAACGTCCCAAAACAGTGACATACACCTCTACAATCACTCGACCTGAACCCCATTGAACATCCAAGAGACCTTTTGGAACGGCGTATTCGTCAACACAGCATTACATCTAAGAATATGCTTAGAGAGAAGTTGCTGGAGGAATGGTCTAAGATACGTCCAGAAGGCACGAAAGTTTTGGTGGATTCAATGGGAAAGCGGTTGGAAGAAGTACTTTTCAGGCGTGGGTACCCAACAAAATAATAAGAAGCGCTTTATTTTTATGTTTATATCATTTTCTATAATGTACACAGACTTTTTGTGCTTCAATTTTTCTTATGTGTTAATTAAATTGTTTGTTTTGTTAAAACTATATGAACTTTATTTGTTTTTTGTTATCAGTTCATTAAATTGAACTTTCCTTTAGTAAACCCAATGAAAAAATAATAATTTTTTTGATTTAAAACTTAATTTTGATTGAATTTTACAATTTTTTATATTGTGTATGCAGACTTTTTGCACTGACTGTATATAAAAGTTAATAATTGCCCAACGGATTTGATTCGTCGCGGGAAATCCTATTCGAGAAAAGTACTAATGTAAGAACTTTTCTTCAAGGGTTTGTTTCAATATTTATTTTGTCGTATCAAAAAAGGGAAAAGAATGAAACCATCTACGCGTGTGTTTGACTCGCACTTGACAAACTTTCTTCAGCTTAAAATATTTTTTAATATATCAGATAAGTACTTCTTCTTACTTAAAAAGACAGTCGCATATGCACTTTCGATGACAGTGCTTCACAGAACTAAGAAACGTTTTGCATTTGAAAACAAGCACGAAAAAAATGCTCGCTTCTTTAATTCCCCTACAAAACGTTATTTCAAAACGAATTTTTGATATGAAGTGAACAATTGAAATATAAAATGAATATGTTCTTTGAAAGTATGAGTGCGTTGTTTTTTGTGTGTGTAAAGCACCTTTTTGGGTTTTTACTGCTGGTGGCTTCGGCAGCGGTGGAGGTGGTGGAGGTATTATCTTCTTTTTATTCTCCGCCGCAGACGAATCCGATTCAGATTCTGATGACGTCTCAAAAATAACTGCAATACCCCCAAAACGTACACAAATGACAATTTAATTCGAATTCAAGAAAACAAACAGCAATCCTGCACATATCGGAGGAAACTATTCACAACTCACCATTTGGCTTGCTAGGATCCTTCTTGATGGGTGTCACTTTTTTCAAAACTTTATCCTTAAACTCCGGTTTCGGGGGGGACTTCTCCCTGATTGTTTCGTCGACTTTTTGAACTTTTTTCAAGACGGGCCGAATTTTGTCGAAATCTTCTGTGCTCTTGTTGAAGGACTTTTGCTTGTTCACAACCACATGTCGCAGCTTGGGACGGTCAAGTTTGAATCGACGACGTCGCTCGCGATCCTCTTCGGTTTCGCCCTCCTCCGCCTCGTCGTCGTCGTCATCGTCGCGCTTTTTCTGCGTGTTACTGAGGGACTTGTCTCGTTTCACAACAACCGGGCGTAATTTTGGTTTTTCCGCTTGGAATTTACGTTCTAATTCAGTTTCGGGTTTCTTTGGTGGCGGAGTGTCCTCCTCCTCCTCGGATTCTGTTTCAGACTCGGATTCCGATTCGGTTTCTTCTTCCTCTTCACTCTCCTCGCTCTCGGGCGGAGTGGGTGGTTTCTTTGGTTTTGGTTTCACCAGTGGCTCCTGGACTGGCTTACGTTTTTCAGTCATTATGGGGACCTTAATCTCGCGCGATTGTAATTTTGCTTCCTTTCGTGGCGCTACTTCTACTGATGGTCTCGATATGAGCTTGCTCGGAGCAACTGTTGTTTTGTTCGTTGGTGCAGCATCCACTGACGGTTTTGTTACAGCTGATTGTTTGCCTGGAGTCGCCGTTGTCTTGGTGGTTGATGATGCAGCAGCTTTTGGTGTTTCTCCATTTTTCTTGGCAACATCATTCGTGGTCTCGTTGGTTGGTTTTGCCGCAGTGCTGCTGCTCCCCGTGGTGGTGGTGGCGGCAGAAGTCGCGGTATTTTTCTTCGCCCATGGTGGGGTTGTTTTAATTGTTGTTTTTGGCTTCGTTTCAGGAACATCTGCCTTCACCCATGGCGGCCGGAAGGTGGTCCGTCCTCCACCTCCCGGACCACTGGCTGCTGACATTGCAGATTTATCACCGCTGCTTGTTGTGTTTCTCGTGCCTATACTACCGATAGGCATTGTAAAATGACGTTTTTTTCACTGCTCACGATATGATACGATGATTTTCGAATGTAAGGATTTTCTGTTTTGTGCACACTCAAAGATTTCCGTTCTACGCGAGAGACATGTTCGCTACGTAGAGATATTTGGTTCAACTCACTTTTCGTTTTCACACACTTAACGGTTATTTTTAGCACAATGAACTAAACTAAAAAGAATCAGAAGAAAATTCAGAAACAAAATTTATAAAACACACATCATTTGGTGTGATCTTTCCTCTTCCACCCCACAGACAACAGCTGTGTTTTGATTCGTTTTCGTTTTGATATTTTGCTGCATCTATAGTTTTGAAGAATTTAAGGCATTCTTGAATTTTCCCAAAACCAGCATGCGGAACAAAAATTCGAAGATGCGCTTGCGAAGATTGAGAATTGATGTTGATGCCGAATTGAATTTTCTTCAAAGCGCAATAATGATATATTATATTTTAATGCAGGCGAAGATAATTGGAAAAATAAATTTTAATTATAGATCATTCGTTTCCCTTATGCTGCTGCTCGTAAATAAAAATATTCTGTTCTGTGTGTGGGTGGGTGGATGGCTGAGAGAGATGTGATACATCATTCTGTGTGTGTCATGCATTTTTTAATTGGTAAAATCATTTTATTTGTGTATTCGTAAATCAAGGTTATTATTTTGCACATGATTTCGTATTGGAATGATTTGATATGTTGCATAAGTAGGCGTGACTTTGATTAGGTTTCTAAGACTTCGTATGAATTTTTTTTTTACCACGTTCGGGGGTCTAACGGGAATTTTTCGGCTCTCAGAAAATATATGAGAGGATATATTCGGGGTTTCGAGTTTTATTTGATTTGAGGGCAAGTGATGGGAACTAGGAAAGAAATGCGATTTGAAGATTTTCCGTGTCAAACTTATTTGGTGCAGTTGAAGTGTTGCCTTCTTTTAGGCGCTCAACAGTCAATATTGACAAAAATTGGTAAGGAAATGCAGTTCCCTAAATTACTTCGAATTGATTCAATTATATTGTCTTAAATCAAAAAGAATTGTATACTGTTGGTAGTAGGATAAATTTAAACCAATGTCACGTCATATAATCCAAATTTGTAATTGCGATGGAGAAACTATTCGCCAAGGAGTTTTGCTAAGTGCTGAAAACTGAATATAAATTTCAGCAAATTGTAAGCTCATATCTTTCATAGGGGCCTCTCAAAATCGATTTTCAATACTTTTCGGGATTTGTAAGAAAAATGAAAAAAAAATGAATTTTTTTCATTTCTGAATTCCTTTCTGATTCTTATCCTTGGATGAAAAAAAAAAGAAACAAAATCACTTATTAACACTTGTTACACTCGTCTTTTTTTTACATATTTCTCCACAAAGACACTGCGTTTTTTTTTTTCTAAAACCCGTTGTACGAAACGTTTAGCATACCCAACCGCCACTATTAAACTGAACTGAAAAATTTTTATTGATGATCACACAAGAAAATGTTTTTTTTTTCCCGAAGGGGAATACACACCAACAAACCAGAAACAACAAAAATTCAATTTTGAGAATTCAAATTGTATTTTTGGCGAAAAGTGTATTTTTAGTGGTAGAATGGGCGATTTTCTTTCACGTCACGAGTGTGAGATATAATTTTGTGTCGTTGTTATTTTATTTTATCCAGACGAATTCTTGGAGACTTTTAATTTCAATTATTATTTTTTTTCTTTTGTTTTATATCAATAGAGAGAGAGAGGGAGAATGTGTTTGAGAAACAAAATATTATATTGAGGTTACCAAGCAATGTGTATGTACTGAGAGAATATGTTTTTTGGAAGGCTTTTATTTCTCATCTCTAGGAATCTATTTTTAGAATTTATTTTGCGGAGATGTTGACTCCATTTGAATTCGTGCAGCACATTTTGTGTGCGCGCGCATTTCTGATTTTGTTCTTCTTTTCTGCTTTGGAGAAAAGACAAGCACAAAAAATGTATGAGAAACTTTTGAAATCGAAACATGGCTTGTGGAGCACGTTGAAAGTTTTATGTGTTTTCCAATCGAATTACTATAATTAATGGAAAAATTTTGATATTGCTGGGAAAGCGATGTTTCTTGGTCTTGTCTTGGTATTTGATTACCAATTGAAAATGTGCGAAACATAATAAAAAGGAGTTTTTACTGCAGTACATTTTCAGAGGGTCGAGGAAATGTGTTCCCAACTTTGTGTTTCTTTATTCAAAACATTCTTTATCGTAGTTGCTCTCCTGCAAATTCAATATCATACGCCAGTTTGCGCTTTTACAGCTTAGGAAAAATTTTCAAAATTGATTATTGTCTAGCCCAGATACTGTATTTCTTGAAACATTTTGGTCGTACAAGTTTGTGCAAAAAGCCTTACGCGGCGTCAAAACAAAAGAAACAAAACATTCAAAAGAAAACCACGACTGTCGTACAAGTTTGTGCAAAAAGCCATCCACGCTGCATCAAAATTGGTTTCCCACATTCAAAACAAAGTGCACAGGGACTTGCCTAATTGACATGGCAAAAGCATTCGACACCGTGTGCTTAGAAGTGCTCGGCATTCATAAATCATTGTTATATATGATCTATGACATGGTAGCAGGTAGGAAGTTCGTTGTGAAAAATTCTTCCTCTTCTTCTTGTGGCGCTACAGTCCGGGGCAGACTTGGACCTCAACCAACATGCATCTCCAGCCAGCACGATCTTTCGCCAGCTGCCTCTAGTTGTGCACTCCAAGTTGGTTTCAGGTCCTTTTCCATTTGTGTGCGCCACTTTAGTCTAGGTCGTCCTCTGTTGCGTTGTCCCAATGGCTCGGATTCAAAGACTTTTCGGGCCGGAGCAGTGGTGTCCATACGCTCTACATGGCCTAGCCATCTTAAGCGTTGTATCCGTAGACGCTTAACCAGGCGCATGTCGCTGTATAGAGTTCGTCATTAAATCTTCTCCTCCAGATGCCATCAACGCAAACAGGACCAAAAATCGCACTCAAAACTTTTCTCTCGAAAAGACTAAGGGCTTCCTCATCCGCCTTTGCTAACGTCCAAGATTCTGCTCCATATAGTAGGACGGGGATGATCAAGCTGTTATATAAAGCTAGTTTAGTCCTTCTAGAGAGGGCTTTATTACTCAATTGCCTCTTGAGCCCAAAGAAACAGCGGTTGGCAAGAGTGATTCTGCGTTTGATTTCGGTACTGATGTTGTTGTCCCTAATTACCGCGGAGCCGAGGTAGACGAAGTCCTTGACTACCTCGAAGTTTTTGCTGCCTAGTGTGGCGCTCTGTCCGAGACGTCGATGTTGTGTGTTCTTTCTTAATGACTGCATGTACTTCGTTTTGACCTCATTTACTACCAGACCCATTTTAGCCGCTTCCGTTCAATGCCAGCAAACGCCTCATTGACGGCTCGCTGTGTTCGTTCAATCACGTCAATGTCATCCGCGTAAGCTAGCAATCGAGCTGACTTCTGGAAAACCGTGCCTCTGGTGTTGACTTGTGAGTTTCGCACGATCTTCTCGAGAATGATGTTAAAGAAGTCACATGACAGTGCGTCAACTCGTCTAAAACCTTTTGAGATGGAAGGTCTCGATGAAATCGTTACCGACCTTAAAGGAGCAGTGAGAGTTCTCCATCGTTATTCTACACAATTTGACCAATTTGGTAGGAATGCCAAAACGAGACATGGCACTGTATATCTCGTCTCTATGCATACTGTCATATGCGGCCTTCAAATCGACAAAAAGGTGGTTAGTGTCGATTGGTATTTCTTGGGTCTTTTCCAGGATCTGCCGTTAAGTGAAGATCTGGTCTATAGCGGACTTCCCTGGCCTGAAATCGCACTGATAGGGACCTATCAGGATATGGAAAAACGATTTCAGACGCTCACACAATACGGCAGAGAGGATTTTCTATGCGATGTAGAGGAGACTAATTCCTCGGTCCCTCGCAGTCAAAGGGGTCTCCTTTCTTGTGAGCCGGGCAAACGACGCTGAGATTCCATTCATCGGGCATGCTTTGCTCCGACCATATCTTGCAGATGAGCTGGTGCATGCGAAAACTAGGTCATTTCCAGCTGCTTTAAACAGTTCTGCGGACAGACAGTCCGCTCCAGCAGCTTTGTTCGACTTGAACTTAGATATTGCTATTTTCACCGTGTCTAGATCGGGGGCGGAATTCTTGTCTATCATCGTCCAAATCAGGTGGAACATTCTGCTTTACTGCGGGAATTGGGCAGTCATCGCCGTTAAGTAGTCTGCAGCACAGACTACGACTCTACCACGAGTTGTCCATTCCCGATCCCGGCAGGCTTCGGTCCGAGCCTTGTGTCCTTCGTATGGCTATTTTACTTTTCGGTCAAACTTTCGGACTTCATTCCTGCCATAACACCTTTCCATTTCTTCGAGCGCGCACTTCTCATGCTCCTTTGTTTTCCATCTAAGAAGCCGGTGCTCTTCCCTTCTTCTCTGTCAAACCATTGGTTCCTTCTGGATGGTGACGTGAAACCCAGCACATCAGTGCCTGTTTCTTTCATGGCTTCTTGCCAACGTTTCCAGTCTTCTTGGAAATCATCGAATTAGACCGGCATGGGACATCGCCCAGGAGATAGGAGTTAGTCACCAAACCATTTGCGGAAGGCTGTATATAAAAAAAGAGGTTGACGTTTGAGTGCCGCATGATTTAACGCAAGAAAACCTTCGGGACCGAATCAACGCCTGCGATATGCTACTGAAATGGAACGAACTCGACCCATTTTTGAAGCGGATGGTGACTGGCGACGAAAAATGGATCACATGCGACAATATCAAGCGAAAACGGTCGTCGTTGAAGGCCGGTCAATCGTCCCAAACAGTGGCCAAGCCGGGATTGACGACCAGTAAGGTTTTGCTGTGTGTTTGGTGGGATTGGAAGAGAATCATCCACTATGAGCTGCTCCCATATGGCCAGACGCTTGATTCTACCATCTACTGCGAACAATTGAACCGCTTGAAGCAGGCGATCGACTAGAAGCGTCCAGAATTGGCACACAGGGAGAGTGTAGTGTTCCACCAGGACAACGCCAGACCACTTCGTTTATGACTCGTCAGAAGCTACGGGAGCTCGGATGGGAGGTTTTATCGCATCCACCATATAGCCCGGACATAGCGCCAAGTGATTACCACCTGTTCCTGTCCATGGCGAACGCCCTTGATGGTGTGAAGGTGAACTCAAGGTCCGAGTTCTTCGCAAATAAGGAGGGGGCTTCTACTACTTCTATGAAGTTGCTGTCTAGACGGAAACAGATTATCGAACAAAACGGCGCATATTTGAACTAAATCCGATCACTGTAACACTTTTTATGAATCAAGAGCAAAAAACGAAGATATTTCACAACCTTATATGTACTACCTAAGTATAATATGGATTTTTTGTTAGTGGCGCCCCCTATCTATCAGTCCCGGGATTTATTTAGTGATGTATTAAATGTCAATAATTGGGTTAAGATTTATAGAAAACAGTTGGTCCCTTTGTAAAATCAGATCCCCTTCGAATTGAAGGAATATTGCCAACTTTAGTGGAACAGGCTTTATGTAAAAATGTAAAGCAGTATCAGAAAATGTCTTGAATTCCAAAAACATTAAGTCCTTTCATACGAAACGAACTTTTTTTTTGGGGATAACGCAACGTGCCTTTTCAATTTGCATTGCTTTCATTTTCACAAGAACACGACCTCTCTTTGCACGCTTCCTCATTTACATTGCCACCACACACCTCCACAATCTGAGCGAAATTCCTTAATGAATGTCGAAAAGGAATACTTTTAAGTGAAGTCGTAACTTGAGCAGGATAAGCTTTTAAAGAGAAAAGTTACATTTTTAATTAATATATCATCAGAGGGTGTAAGCCGTGTCATATCCTGACATCTCAATTCCTGACAGTAACTTTCATTTCTCGACATCACCTGTCGCCTGAGCCGACTACGGGAACAAATATGTGTGTCTGTCATTGATCCGAAAACAAAGGCATGCACAGCACGAATTGTGAGTGAAGCTCCCACTGGCAGTGGTTCCTCGACATAATCAGTTTTAATTGTGGGATAAATACGTGTGTACTACAAGTCGACCCAGCAAACGATTGTAATTCGGAGGTGAATCATAAGCCTTTGTAGTTAATGCTCTCAGAAGCGCTGATATATCTTTATTTGCAAAGTCTTTGAGCGGCTCTTACACTTTATTGGTTTCTGAACAGCGAGCATCCGAGGCGCGGGCGAGTGGTCGTGGGAAGCGATTGAATTACTCTGCGTGCAATTAGTTGGATTCATCAATGAATGCATCTGTGAACGTTGCTCAAGGAATGGGATATGAAGTGAAGACGGATTTTCTTTGCTTGTCAACTTTGTGTTGCAAATGAAATTTCGGTTGGTCCATCGCAGAGAATGTGGCATGACAGTCGTTGACTGATATAAGTGATATTGGGTCTTGTTTGTTAATCGTTAGTGCAGCAGTAGCCCATACGCGTTCAAGAAACTCTGAATCGCTAGACATTTTCACTGCAAAGTTGTGCGCTGTTGCGAAATTTCTGCACACGACAGCACAGAGAAGATGGAATTTTGCGCTGTTTGAAATATGGCAGGCTATAGCTTCTACAAATCAGTTCTTCAGTATGGGTACACAGATCACCGCGAAATCGTTGTGCGTTTAAAAGGCGCCATTTTGGAAGCATTTACGACTTTTGATGAACAGGAAAACCGAGCTGGGCTTCTAATCAGCAATATAATATGCTGTCGAGCAAGAAATAATCCGAAAAATAACACCTGGCGGAATATATCACTGTTGACAGACACAATTCAGGCAGTTAAGGAGTTTGTCAAACTCGGAGCAACGTAAACCCCTCTCCCATAAGACGTCGTTTGGAAGATCTTAGCAGAGATCAGATGAGGAAATACCTGTGCAACCAATGTTTCCTCGGTCTGTTAAAACACTGAAATCAAAACTCGTCATTCGACGGGGTAAAATCGTCCTCTACCAGGCTCTTTTTGCCAATTCGGATTATGGAGTTGTTAGATAGACGGTGAGCTTGAGTCACCGAAAGTATATGTAGTTCGAAAAGCAAAAAAGGCCACTTAATTGGCCCGGCCACAACCAGCGAAATGGACAACAGCGCTTAAGCAAAGATGGCCTTCGGATTCCAGGCCCCTGCTTCGTAAAGGAGCATAAGTTTGTTTCTATCAGTAATCGTGGATGGAAGACAGTTTTTCTTGATGACTGAAAGCAGTGTGCTAAGGGTCGTCAAGGTTAGAGTTTCTTAATGCGGTTGCCGCCGACATACGCTAATGTCATTGTTGTTATTAGACGAACACAACGATCGGTAAATGAAGCACTTCCTAACATTTAAATGAAAGCGGCTGAGAGAATGAAACTAAGTGAAGTCCTCAACGAAGATGGGAAATAATCGAAATGAAACGAGTTTGTTGCGGTTTAGCTGATAAATTATAATTCAACTGTAAGCCTTTGATTTTTGTACAATGATTAGATCCTGGGCCATCGAAACAATACAGGCATGATAGGCGAGCTTGACGACTTTCATGGTCTTATCGGCACTGGACTTGAAAACCATACGTGTTGAATTACTCAAACTACAATTTTTAAAAATGCTAACATGTTTTACTTCTTGATCAATTTAATTGTGCGAAAGCAGAAAATGTTGCATTTATCTTAACTGTATCAGCAGTTTTGACTATGTCCACCTTAGGTGCGAATAGTGGCTTTGAGGCCACCGATGAAAGCATCGAACGTTGCATGCAACTAACTCTTTGATATTTAAGCCCTTTTCCAACGAAGTGCTGGTGATGTGATCCAAAAACTACTGACAGTAAAATTAAACAGATCTGTATCCGGAGAATTTGTAATTCATTGATTGTGGAAATCAAGTGTGAAACATTGTTTTTTAACTGATCGTGGCTTACGCGCGTTTTGTAAGAAGTTGCCGCGACTTGTACAAATGTTCACGGTCTTCTTCCGAATTGTACGTTTCCGACAGTTTCACATTATAAGTTTCCATTTATGTTGATGTCACGGTAGAAAAATACAAGCGGAGACTGACCAACAGCGGCCAAAGCCACTGCCTGCTTTCTGGTGGCAATCTGAAGGTTTAAATGTTCGAAGGCAAGCGAATTCGATTTTTTTTTATTGACATTGTACTGGAAGAGTGCTGCGAAATCGAACCAAAAAAACACATTTTAATCAATTTCTTCCAAGATACGTGGAGAAAAGAGAGAGAAAAAAAAAACTAAATTCGTTGTCTTCTTTTTATAATGAATGGACTTCCAATCAATAAAATAATCAGATGGCTCGAGAAAATTTTTTTTGCCAGTACACAAGACATCACTCAAAAAGTTCCGGGACATATAATATAATAATTGTTGGCGCTACAGTCCAAAGGGAGACCAGGGCCTAGCTTGCTCATCAACTACTCGTGTTATGCGCGCTACTGGTCTCTCACGAGTAGACATATAGGGGACAAAACTAACAAAAAAAAATTAAATTAATCATCAGGTATACCGGTGTGAAATGAGGGTTTTTTGAAAATAAAACACTAATTATTAATGGAAAAGTAAAAGCATTTTATTCAAACTATTGGCCGTTGTTTTCTACACATTTTGACCACCTTTCTGTCAATTTGTGAATACCACGCCAATAAAATTGTTCGTCTTTTAAAGCAAACCAATCAGACACCCAATGTTCGACCTCCTCGTAGGTATCAAAGTGCTGCTCAGCCAATACGTGTCCCATCGATGAAAACAAATGGTAGTCGGACTGAGCCACATTTGGTGAATACGGCGGGTGGGGTAGCTGCTGTCAGCCAAGTGTTTTGATTGTATCCTGAACCGGTTGTGCTTTGTGTGCATGTGCATTGTCATGGACCAAAATTACCTTGCCGTGTCTTCTGGCGCATTCTGGTCGTTTCTCGATCAACGCATGGTTCAAATTGATCATTTAATGTCGGTGGCGATCAGTATTAACGGTTTCACCAGGTTTTAGGAGCTCGTGGTACAGCACACCTTTCTGGTCCCTCCAAACACACAGCATTGTCTTCTTGCCGAATCGATCTGGTTTTGCAGTCGATGTTGATGGTTGTCAAAGATTAACCCATGATTTTTTTAGTTTAGGATTCTTAAAATAAATCCATTTTTTATCGCCAGTAACAATCCGATGCAAAGCCGATTTTCTTTCGTGCCTTTGAAGCAAAATTTCACAAGTGTTTTTTCGGTTTTCCATCTGTCTTTCATTCAATTCATGTTGCCCCCATTTTCCACACTTTTGGTTCTTTCCCGCAGCTTTTAAAAGGTCAGAAATTATTTGTTGTGCAACATTTAACATTGCTGCCATTGGCTTTTGACTCAAAGTGTCATATCCATTCAATATCGTTTGCGATTCGGCGTCTTCAAACTTTCTTCATTTCTCACATCAAAATCAATATTTCTGAACCGTTGAAACCATCTTTTGCATGTTGCTTTTGATAGAGCATGATCACCATATGCCTTGACAAGCATTCGATGCGACTCTGCAGCAATTTTCTTCAAATGAAAACAAAAAATGAATGCTTTCCGCAAATCATGACTTTCTGGTACAAAATTTGACATTTTCAGCATGATGAAAAAATATGATGTTGTCTGCTCAATGACTTGATGTATACTAAATATTTTTCACAGATGTCATAGCAAACAAACAAAATAAAAATAAGGGATCGTTCACAACAAATGTTCCCTATCAAGACATCTGTATCTTGACGCTCACTACATAGGTATTTCTGGTATACAGCTTTTTTAACATCTGTCCAAGGGTTTTCAAAGGGATTCAGGTTCGGAAACTGAGGCGGCCACTCCATAACTTGGATTCCATTGCTTTGAAAAAATTCATTGGCCAGTTTGATCGTATGTTTGGGTTCGTTATCTTGTTGTAGAATCTATCTAAGGGTCATATTCCACTCTGCGTAAGGTAGCATGGTTTCACTCATTATGCTGACATATTATTTTTCTAGAATATATTACTTATTAAAAAAAAAAATGCACACCAAGGGAAAAAATTCTACAATTCAACACTTCCTTACAATCATTGTAACCCCGCACAGTGGTGCATGAGCGAAAAAAATACGTAAAATAAAATAATTTTTTCGGCCAAGTGGTGTTGGTTTTTCAATTCTTTATATTTGAGAACCAAAGTTTTCTTGACTTCGAATGAACCATTTCGGTGTACGACTAGCTCTAAATTGGGTTTTTAAAATTTTTAAAACTTTAACGTTTTTAAAGAAAACTCGATGTGGAATATTGACTATAATCACCTTGGAACATGATGTTAATTTATTTGAAAGGTTAAATATACGCATATTTAACCTTCAAACTGCATCACAAATTTGTTCATTGTGACCACCACTTTTCTAGACCAGGTTTTTGGTTAAAGCCACCTTTTTGCGGGAAGTACTTTCATGTTTGGTAAAGCATAACAATAGTGCTCTAAGATGCTCCAAGAAAGCTTTCAAGATGCTTTCTGAAAGCTTAAAATATTCTATATCGGCGGCGTGATAATAAAAATTCACTTTTTTGCACTTTGGGAGAACGGGTCGTTTGATTGGAAGAATCTCAGGCATTTTTGGGTACTTTTTTTTTTAAAGTTCCTACGATTTCCCTTCTAATGCTTGTATTACTCAAATATCATGGACACGAACCGCCGGGTAGTGAAGCGCAAGCCTTATAACACTAAATTCAGACATACCATTTTGTACAACGAAAGTGTGTTGTTTATTAACGAGTGAATGAAGTAATGAATGTAATTTTTCTATATAGGTATGAATTCCAGCATTGTTTTGAGCGTGCGTTTTTTCAATTTCTTAACTTTAGATTACTCCGTTATCCTTTTTTACATCAGGAGGATATTACGGCACTATAATCGATACTATCTTCAAAATTTCATCAACAAGCCGATTTTTTCAGCGTTCCCCAAGAGCATCGCTTGGCGTCTTACTCTTTGGACTCTGAACATTTTTTATTGTGTTGTATGATTGTGTACTTTTTGAAACTTCAATGGCTTGAGTCGTAGTTAATTTTTCACTACGTGTTGCATCTGTTACAGCGATATTAATTAAGGCCACGAGTTAGTTTCATTCTAATTCGACGCGAATTTCGGAGTTTTTACTTTTCGGACCATTTCTGTCGAGGTTAATAATAATAATTGTTGGTTCGACAGTCCCCCGGGGGACCAGGGCCTAGTTTGCTCATCAACTACTCGCGTTGTGAGCGCTCCTGTTCTTTCACGAGTAGAAGGGATCTACAGTTTTATGCGACTTCGAACGGCGAAGTTTCTCAAACTCAAGAGCTTCTCAAGCTTTCTTAGGCAGTTCTTACTTTTTGAGTGTTGTCAGCAGCTCGAAAGAGGTGGTGCCGTGAAAAATTCGAGGTGTTCAGTCGGGAATCGAACCTATATCCTTACGGTAACGAGTTACGGGTCGAAACACAAATGACTTCTTCACTTTGAGATGCTGAAATACTCTAAGTTTATGTACTTGTTGTTATCCAGCTCAATATTAAGCAA
The DNA here is from genome assembly GCA_955652365.1 of Eristalinus aeneus. Taxonomy (NCBI): domain Eukaryota; kingdom Metazoa; phylum Arthropoda; class Insecta; order Diptera; family Syrphidae; genus Eristalinus; species Eristalinus aeneus. The sequence goes on from OY019130.1 coordinate 23,783,649, forward strand.
CCACACTTTCACGTTTGAATTCCATCTCGGATGAACATTTTTTAACTTTTTTTTTAATTGAAGCGTAAATTACTTAAAAAGTTTGTAAACAACAAAATGGTGCGTCATGTGTCAACATTTTATCTCATTGTCGTGAAATGTTCGGAAATTATGAAAGTCTGATGTTAGTTCAAGTTCAAGTTGAAGGGTGTGTTAAGATTTTTCGTCATTTAGCCTGTTTCGGCGTTTATTTAACAATACTGCAAAACTGCTTATTATTTTGTAAATAAAAAACAAAATCTTTTATTCTATAGCACACTTGTTAGTCAGGCTGAAGTCGTTCATACTCTATTTATCTATTCTTTTGTCATTTGATAGTACGATTCTCCGCAAATGTTTCTAAATAGCTAACAGCATCAATTTTAGTACTTAACAAAAATACGAAGGTTGCCTCTTATATTTCGGGGTTGGGCAATCCTAGTGTTGCAATCTGGCATTTCCCAGCTCTATCGTAAGGTATGACATTGTTGAGGTTATACGTAATCAGAACGTTTTGACATACGAGCGCTATTTGTGTTGTTTACAGTAACATAAAAAATTCATCTCACCCAAAAAAAAAAAAATCGTGAAAATTTTCGTGCGATTATTTTTTACAATTTTCGACGTGGATTAACTCAACAACTGTACATCGATGAATTTATTTCAATTTTTGTCGATGAAGCTCCATCAAGAACCAGTGCTTATCGATGGTCTGGTGAATTCAACCGAGGTCATAGTTCACTCCAAGACGAATTTCGTGCAAAATCAGTTGTTGTTCCGGAAACCATTGATGCTGTGCGCCAACTGATATTGCAAGATCGCCATGTGACCTATCGTGAGATTGAGACAACCCTAGGCATTAGTGAGACCAGCATACATTCCACATTGCATGAACATTTGACCGTTAAACAAATTTGTTCGCGTCCGATCCCACACAATTTGTCAATTGCTCTAAAAAGGGTCGTGTCGATTGGCCGAAAGTAATGCTTCGCATATACGATCGCCGTGCTTCGAAACACTTCTATGATATCGTGGCAGGTGATGAATCGTGGATTTACTCGTATGTGCCCGAAAGTAAACAGCAGTCGACTGTATGGGTGTTTCAAATTGAGCAAAGTTGCTGGCGCACGAAGCGTTTCCAAGCAAATGGTCGCCTGTTGTTTTCGGAAAATCTGGACATGTCGCAACCGTACCACTAGAACGATGCAGAACAGTCAATTCTGAGTGGTACACAAGCATTTGTTTGCCAGTTGTCATCCAAGAAATCAGAAAAACCAGCCGCCGAAGACGGATCACTCTTCACCACGACAATGCGAGCTCTCACACATCGGCTCAAACAACTGCATTTTTGAGCACTCAAAACATCGATTTGATGAGTCATCCGCCATTTAGTCCTTACTTGGCACCGAATAGCTTCTTTTTATTCCCGTACGTAAAAAATAAAATCAGAGATTAACGTTTTTCGACACCTGAAGAAGCGGCTATTGCGTTCAGAATGCATGTTTTGGAGGTACCTCAATCAGAGTGGCAAAAGTGCTTCGATAATTGTTTCAAATGCGTGCAAAAGTGTGTAGATCTTAATGGGGAATATTTTGAAAAGCAATAAAGCTATTTTCGATGATTCATATTTGTTCTTGTTCTCCAATCCCGAAATATAAAAGGCAACCTTCGTATAAATACAACAGTTGAACCCTGAAAGTCGAGACACCAGCAGATGTTGTCCTTTTATTTTTTGCCGCTCATCCCCTTATTTTCTTCGCTTCAAGTTTATGTGTAAAAAAGGAATGATGACCTTTTAACCACTCCTGATATCAAAGGTTCCAAAGCTTAAACCTTTGAATCCTACCCAAAAAAAAAAATGAAACCTTCAATTTTTTCCTCTCACAGCATTTAACCTCGGTTCCATTATTCTGATTTAGCCAAGCAGTAGTTCATTCGAAACATTTTGTGTTTTTGTTACCTTTACCACATTTAACAGCACGAATGGATTGAATCAGCTTCACATAACGGTGTACATCGTCATTCTCTTGAATGTGAACGCTTCCGTATACACTGTTCGCAGTGAATCGAGAAACTTTGAACGAAGCACAGCTGAAACGCATCTGGTTACTCTAACACACTTTGAAACTTGTAAATTTGCTTGTCGAATTGTATGCTTGCGCGTCTGGTACAATTAAATCAGTAGCCTGGTGGAAGCATGTCGGAAAACCGAATTTTCCACAAAATCCTTCCTGTTGTTCCACAAACGTTCATTAGGGTGCACTTTCAAAGATAAAAAAAAAAAATAGGACAAGTAAGATGGGGGAAATGTGCTGCGTGCTTGCTACGAATATTCTAAAAGGAGAGAAATGTTTCTGTTCACTCTGCAATGTAATCTAATTGAAAAGGATGCAATCGTGACAACAGCTAATTCTCCTCATCCACACTGAGTTGAGTTTGCTTTCAGCGAGCTTAATTTCCAATCAATCTATGCTCCATGACAATGGTAACGAATGTCCATGGGCATAACCACAGGGGGCAATACCGCCGCAGGGCACTTTTCACACGGACAATTACACATGGGGCTCGGTTGTATGATCGGCGTCAACGCTTTGCATGTGCGTGCTCGAGGCGATAAAACCACCACGAGGGGCCATGCATACATTTAAACTATGTGGAAAGATTCCAGCAAACTGAACTTTGAATGAACATTTTCGTCGCTTCCTCTGCTGATGTGCGCGTTATGAAATATGCTTAATGAGGGCAAGTGATTTGCTTATCAGGTGGGATATCGTCCGCTGCCCGTACGAAAAGTTTTTAGTGCCGTGGTAATAAAAAAGAACTTTATCAACGATGTAATGGGGGGTTATGTTTGAGGAGACTAGCAGCTACTCATTCTCCTCCTGTGCGGTTCTGCGTTTGCATCAAGAAGTTTGTTGGTTGCACCTTAGATGACGGTACTTCACTGCCATTTTATTTACAAAAAAGGCGTTCATAAGCAATATAGTGTCTCTGAATAAAAGAACTGTATTAGGCTGGTTGTTGCAACTTTCTTTCCGAAATTATAAGTGAATTCTAAGAAGTCCTTACACCGGTACTTCATATTTTCAGAAAACTGTATATATTTATTTTATTTTATTTTTTGGCATCAATTTAACAATTTCTATTGTATACAAAATTTGTTTGAAGAGATAGGGTTTATGTATATTACTACTACAAAACTAATAAAGTTAATAATAATTGTTGGGGCGACAGCCCAGAGGAGGACCAAGACCTAGCTTGCTCATCAACTACTCGTGTTGTGCGCGCTACTGTTCTCTCCCGAGTAGAAGAGACCTACAGTTTTTTCCCGACTCCGAACGGCGAAGTTTAAGAAGCTCGAAAGAGGTGGTGCCGTGAAAAATTCAAGGTGTTCAGCCGGGAATCGAACCTAGACCCTTCGGCGTGTGAGCGTCGCACTCTACCCACTATGCCACGGCGGCCACCGTTAATAATTCAAGAGTATGACGATGTTAATAAAATTTATTCGTATGACGATGTTAATAAAATTTATTCCAATAATGTCAAAGATTTTTTGTAAATTTTGAAGGAAAAAGCAACAATAAAAAACCTTCATTAAAACAGAATCCAAGTAAAGGACGTCCCAACAAGAATGCAAGACTTAAATTTTGAATAAAACGCAGATATTTAAAAAAAAATTGTGAATTCTTTATTATATCGTAAATTAGACAGGATAGGGTTACATGTGGAATAACACGTCGGCCAGATCTCAAGTGAATCAATTCTCTTAATGAGAGAGGCATTGCATTCTTCAAGAACCTTGATTTGAGATAGAGCTTCAGTATTTACTTGCTTAAGCTGAATGATCTCACTAAAGAGCATTTGCAAGGTTATTGAACGCTGGCCTGAGTTGTTGTCATCTTGGGAAGTAAGCGTTGGACTTGATGCTGCAGTGGTTGTACTTGCAGAGGTTACACTTGATGAGGATTTGTTGTTGCCGAGATTCAAATTAGAGAGAGCATTGGAAGTAGAACTCTTCGAAGAGACTTGATTTACCGTAGAATTTATGGGAGCATCTAACAGTGTTGATTTCCTGCGCTGAGTAACACAGCTACCACATTTGAAGCCTTGGGTACTCTTCTCATAGAACTCGATTTCTCTTTTTTCTATTTTCGCGCACTTTGCATGGAAATATTTATTGCAAATAACACACTGAATTTTTAGATCGGCTCTATCGATTTTCAAGTAACATAAACCGCACTTAATTTTTCTTAGTTTATAGTAATAATTAGTTCAAAGACTAGATGGAGTACTTATTTAAACTTTAATTTAAGAGAACAATCAAAGAAAACTTGAATTAGAATAGAAAATATTTCTTTACGTGTGCTTCCCCATCAACACACTCAAAGTCCAGTTCAATGACCGCTTTGCATTAATGCTGCGGTATTTCATTAATGCAGCGCCCAATTTCCTCTTTTAAGGCTTGAGTCGTCGTCGGCTTATTCGCATAAACCATCGACTTCAAAAAACCCCAAACAAAAAAGTCCAATGGTGTTAAATCGCACGATCTATACGGCCAATTCTGGTCTCCAAAACCCGACCAGAAAATGACTAATGCAGCAATTGAATTGTTTCTCTGGCTGTATGAGATGTGGCGCCGTTTTGTTGAAACCATATCCCCTCCACGTTCATTTCTTAAATTCTAGGCACGAAAAGATTGTTAATCATTTCACGATACCGAACATCACTGACTGTCTGCGCTTGACCTGACTCATTTTCATATAAAAAAGGTCCAAAGATTTCTCCAGCCCAAAATCCACACCACACAGCGATACGTTGAGGATGTATTTGCTTCTCGTGAATCAGGAGGAGGAGGATTTCTCTCGCCCCAAATGTGACAATTCTGCCTATTGACGAAGCCATCAAGATGGAAATGGGCCTCGTCACTAAAGATGATTTTATCGGCTTTATTTTCGAACTGTAGCCGCAAAACTTTCACCATTTTGGTAAAACAATTTCACAATGAGAATGCATTGTTCATTCGTGTAGCGGTCCATTTTTAATAACCTCATACCTTCTACTCATAAACAATAATAATTGTTCAAATGTCAAATAATGACAATTCGAATGGCGCCAAATTTAAATCTTGTGTACTTGTTGTTACACCCTTTACTATATTGATCCATTGGAGGGAAAAAAGAAGTGGTGTTAAGGTATACTTAATTACATTGGTATTGAAACCCAGCAGAAGAAAATGTATAAGAATATAAGTACACATAAGTTGTCAATATCTCCCCTCCGCCTTTTTGTCTTTGGATTTTCCGGCTATGTACAAAGCACTACACAGCTCGTATTCGGACATACTATACATCATTTGATTGACATAACCTACAAAGCGACGCTATACATAATTAGTTTGGATGTTGCGTTCAACAGTTATTGACGTGTAAGCATGGAGTTCAATTACGCCGAAATTCGCGCTATTTTAAAGATTTCCCTCGTCAAAGGCAAATCCGCTAGAGAAACGTTCCGTGGGATTAATGGTGTTTTGGGGGATGGTACTCTATCACTTCGAACCGCGGAGGAATGGTTTTGACGATTCAGAGCCGGTGAAAACGACACCATGGGTAAGCCAGCCGGCGGAAGACCCGTGACTACGAATACCGATCGAATCATGGAAATCATCGAGTTAGATCGGCAAGCAGAATCTCGTAACATCACCCAGGAGATGGGAGTTAGTTACCAGACCATTTTAAACGATCTGCAGAAGGCTGGATAAAAGAAAAAGCTTGATGTTTGGGTGCCGCATGATTTGACGACAAAAAAACATCTGGACCGAATCAACGCCTCCGATGTGCTGCTGAAACAGAACGAACTCTAATTTCTAGTCAGACAGGGCCATATGTCCGTAGCAAGCTCCTTTGTTCTTCCTTATTTTTCTTCTTGTGGCGCTACGCTACTACAGTCCGGGGTGGACCTGCGCTTCAACCAACATGCCTCTCCAGCTAGCACGATTTCCAGCTGCATTCAATTGCGCATTCCAAGTGGGTTGAGGTCCTTCTCCACTTGTTCTCCACTTGTGTGTGCCACGTTAGCCTAGGTCATCCTTTGTTACGTTGTCCCAACATTTTCACAGACTTTTTCGGCCGGAGCAGCGCCCATACGCTCTATAGGACCTAGCCATCTTAAGCGTTGTATCCGAAGACGCTTGACCAAGCGCATATCGAAATACAGCCCAAAGAATTCGTCGTTAAATCTTCTTCTTCATCAACGCAAACAGGACCAAAAATCCTACGCAAAACTTTTCTTTTTTCTTTTTTTATTTGTTCTGCCAGCTCCTTCCGTTTGATTCAATTTCGGCAGAATTTCGCTCCGGTCAGGGCGAATGACAAAAGGAGACTATAATTTTTGGCCGCGGGTTAGGAGATTTGAGATTCGTTACTTTTGTCAGTCGACGTTATATCGCTTGCAGAAGATCATTCGTTATAGAATTTCCATCAAGGTGTTCTCTGTAGAGCTTACGATTCGTTGTCGAATTTCCATCTTCCTCTATAGACCTTACGTTTGCCCCACAAAAGACGATTAATGCTCTTAATTCTCAAATACACAGATGATGTGTGGGGCTTTTATAAATAGTCGAAAATAACAAGAATCCACAGCCGACTGTGGGTTTTTTTGTTAGTTGCGCCCCCTATATGTTTCGGGGCTTTTTGGGTGATTTGTTAATTTGTCCTTGGTTATCAGTTTTGTACATACTTTCACAACGGAATGGTTGGATCTAGTCACAATGTCGATGTCATCGGCGCTATTAAAACGTTTTCTGGAAGAAAGTACCTTCCACGTCCGAGCGAATGCCTGCCACCGTTCTCTCGTTCACCAGATTCCACCTCACAATGCTTCGCCACAAACCGTCTCCAGAATGCATTTCCACAATGCATTTCCACAATGCATCTCCACAATGCATTTCCACAATGCATTTCCACAATGCATCTCCACAATGCATCTCCACAAAACGCCTCCATAATGCATCTCGTTCTTCGGTGGCTCTTGAACCAAACCATGCGGAACAATGATTCATCTTAACCCCAAATACGGCCATACACAAAGCTTCGAAAAATCCTATCACCGCTTAAAATTCGTTGAAAATCTGGTGCTTGGTGCTTTAGTGAAAATATTTGCTCTGTCGTCGATTTCCTGGAAAGGAAACCGCTTTGATGCGTGGCGGTAATTGCACTTGGCACAATCTTATTCGACGTTTAACGTTTCTGCCTTTTTGTGACCGGGGGCCATGGAGTTCCTTCGAATTTCTTCGAATTTCTTTAAAATCGAATTTCCTCGGTGAAAGACTGGCCATTCCACTACTCTTTGCGTTCTTCACAACAGCGCCGAACGATAAACATTTTACACTCATTTTCAATTGCAAACACATTTGTCATAATGAGACCTTTTCAAGAAGCTATGGAACTGCCAGATGCAATTAATGTATCAAAACACACAACACTTCCGGCACCTAACTACAATTTATTACTCACGTTCTTCGAACATTGCCAGGAAGCTGAACAATATTTGTGTGACGTTTTATGGTTTTTCGGTTCACATCCTTGTCGTCGACTTAAATGAAAATATTTCCCCTTGGTGGAGCTGGTTCATCAGAATCATGCCCGCAACCCACCCCCATCGCAATTCAGAAAATGAAGATGAATGAGAAAAGAATTTGGCGCACTTATTCTCTGCCGCTCTGATATTCATTGCCACTGAATAACTTATGAGTGTTTCTCTTCGCAGAATGCAGGATTAACGTATATAAGCACTTTTCCCCACACAGGCACAACACAGTTCACATCCGAATACATACTCTCAATGCACATTCGTAGTGACACAAGAATCGCCGATATCCAGTGCTGATTGCATCTCAAGTAAAAGGTGTCCATTTCAGAGGCAATCGTCGATCGGTTCTTTTGTAATGAACATTTTACAATCGCACTGACACAAGGGTGAAAAGAAAAACTGTCAAAAACAAATCCCAAATTGTCAGTTACCTTCTTCGTTGGCCCTTGGCGTGCCAATTACGCAACCCATATAACCGAAGTGGTGTATCAGTCAAACATTTGCCACGTTGCCCAAAATTGGACACAATCCTAATCGGGGCGAATTATGCGGACGTTCGAGAATCAAAACATGCCCAGCGGGGCGGAATCGATTTTTGGTTGGATTTTTCGGTTTGGATTTCCCTCTTTCATTAACCCAATTGGCAAGTCATGAATGAAATTCCTCGTTTTCTAGTTAAGTTTTTGCAATGTATCACCACACAAAACGCCACACACGGAGCGGAGCACTACTCACCTTGCGATAAAAACCACTCGTCAAGAAAATCCATTTTGGCTAGTCTATACGAATACGGTTCGCTGCACTTCTCTCTCTGTTACGAGTACATTTATCAGTGTCAAGTATTTCACTACACTACTCCCGCCGCCCTTTGCTTTGCTTCGATGATGTTTTTTTTTTCTATTTTTTCGTCCCTCTATTTTATTTTCGCTCGCTCGTCGTGCTTCGGGTTTTGTTTTTAGTTTTCCCTCTTCGTTTTGCAACGTAATCAACACTGAAAATCTATTCGATACTGGGAAGCAGAAAAGCCAAAATTTAAACCATGAAAAAACGGCACAAACAGCACAAACGGCACAAAGAGAAGCGCAGACGAAAAAGAAGAATTCAAATGTCCTGATGCTCAGTTGAAATAATTGTGTGATAGTCGCGACCCTCTGGCATTCGGAGTTTAATGTCCAAATCTCCTTTGTCCACTTGAATGGATCAACAAATTGAGATGGGCCGTGCGGGGTGGAGATGGCGAGAAGCCGAATTGTTTGCGAATTGGGATTTTACACAGCAACGGCAGCGATCACATCTGTAATCAAAGCGTATCTAAGTGCTGAGGTTGACAATGCTATACACAGTGTGCTCTCGGTGCAGCCGTAGTGTGTCCCTTGTAAAAATAGATGACAAACTAATCGAGTATCGAAACCGATCATGCTACACAGACGACAGATGACCAGCACGAGACGAGGGACACATCGAATGGCCAAGTTATCGAAGTGAAATCGAATTGATTCGATTTGAAAGGGGATTGTTTGTTTTGACGACAGTGCCAGTCACAGTGGTTGTGTTAACTTACCGAATCTGTTCGCCGTCACCACTGCCGCTGTCGGATGAGGGAGTCGGCTTTGGAATATAAATTGCGTTGATATTGACTTTCGACTTATGCAGGTGCTCTGGAATTGCATTTAGTATTTGTTTTCGTGTTTTTTTCTTCGTTTTTTTCCAGTCCTCCTCCCGACTCCATTTGCTGCTGAAATTGAATAGAGCAATTGTTATAATGGCGAATTGAATTGATTCGTATTTTTTTCGTTCTCTCTTTCAGAGGTGAGTGCAGAAGTGGTAGATTGGGAGGAGATTAAAAGCAGAGTGGAGAATTTTAAATAAATAATCGAGTTCGGTTGGAGTTGATAGAAAATCGGATTAAAACACCCCACGGGAAGGTAAGCTCTTATTTTCAAATGGAATGTTGGCTACAACAAACTACTTTGCCTGGAGCATGTTTGATTACATTGATTTAGTGGTTTTAAACACGTTTTCAAGAAGATTGCTATTGATGCAGTGTTTTTCCTAATTCACTTCGATATCAGATTGCTTACATCTTACTCCCACTTCTTCCCAGAAAGTTTAACCGGGCGAACATTGGAATATAAACTAAAGTTCTGATGTGGGGCGTAGCTCGACTGTTGTTCTTTGTCATTGTATTTTATGGAATAGCCAAATGTAAGTTTAGTTGGCCTGTGAAAGTTGAGCGAAATTATTTTTTGACAGTCTGCAAATTTATGTCGAATTTGCCGCTGAATGGCGACAGTTGAACATATAATTCGAGCTTTGTTATGTTTGTAAGGATGCTCTAGGTTTTATTGGCATTTGGATGCTTTCAAAAATGCATTTGCCAGGACGTGTTTTCCATTTTGAACCATTCCTAAAGAGGATGTACATTTGCAGCTAAGAGTTGAAACGAATTCATTAATGTAAGCCCCTTGGTCATTGTTTTGAAAATACAATTCTAAAAAAAGGGAACAACAGTCACTAACCAAAGAACAACAGTCATTTACCAAAGAGGCAAACCTTCCATAAACGAAGAGGAGTAGAGTTAGAAAATAAAGGCTGCTCTCGAGTTTTAGGCAGATTACATAAGTACCACGAGGAGCGATTTTCATGTAACCTTTGCTTTCGAATTGCTGACAACGTTTTCCTCTTCTTGTAGCGCTACAATCCATAGAGTACGCCTTTAGGTTTTCTCTGGCATCTTACCATCAACGCAAACAGGACCAAGACCCGCACGCAAAACTTTTCTCTCGAAAAGACTAAGGGCCTTCCCATCCGCTTTAATTAACGTCCAGGTTTCCGCGCCATAAAGTAGGAATGGGATGATCAAGCTAATACATATAGCAAGCTTAATCCTTCAGCAAAGGGCTTTATTACTTAAGTGCGTCTTGAGTCTAAAGAAATAGCGATTGGCAAGAGTATTTCATTTGATTTTGGTTCTGGTGTTGTTATCCTATTTACCGCGGAGCCGAGGTAGACGAAGGCCTTGACTACCTCGAAGTTACTGCTGCCTAGTGTGACGCTCTGTCCAAGACGTCGTTGTTGTGTGTCCTTCCTTGATAACAGCATGTGCTTTCTTTTGCCCCCATAAACCATCAGACCAATTTTTGCTGCTTCCGATTCAATGCCAGCAAATGCCTCATAAACGGGACGCTGTGTTCGTCTAATCACGTCAATATCATCAGCGGCTGTTAGGAATTGAACTGAAGATCGTGTCTCTAGTGTTGACTTGTGAGTTACGCACAATCTTCTCGAGGATGATGTTGAAAAAGTCACGTGACAGTGCGCCGCCTTGTCTAAAACCTTTTTTGACATTGAAGGTCTCGGTGAGTTCCTTACCGGCCTTGACGGAGCAGCGAGAGTTCTCCATCGTTATCCTATACAATCTGACGAGCTTGGTAGCAATGTCAAAACCATAAACATGGCACTGCATAGCTCGTCCCTATGCACAATGTCATATGCGGCCTTCAAATCGACAAAAAGGTGGTTAGTGTCGATTGGTATTTCTTGGGTCTTTTCCAGGATCTGCCTTTAAGTGAAGATCTGGTCTATAGCGGACTTTCCTGGCCTGAAACCACACTGATAGGGACCTATCAGTTCATGGACAAATGGTTTCAGACGCTCACGCAATACAGCAGGGAGGAATTTGTATGCGATGTAGAGGAGACTGATCCCTCAGTAGTTGGCGCTGTCAAAGTGGTCTCCTTTCTTGTGAGCGGGGCAAACCACGCTGAGATTCCACTCATCGGACATGCTTTCCTCCGACTATATCTTACAGATGAGCTGGTGCATGCACCCAACCAGCTCATCTCCAGCTGCTTTAAATAGTTCTGCGGACAGTCCGTCCGCTCCAGCAGCTTTGTTGGACTTGAACATAGATATTGCTACTTTCACCTCGTCTAAGTTGAGGGGACGGAATTCTTGTCTATCATCGTCCAAATTGAGTGGAACGGAATGGGGGCCGTCATCGCCGTTAAGGAGTCTGTAGAAATGATCTTTCCACATTTTCAGCACACTACTACGAGTTGTCCGTTTTTTTCCCGGTAGGCCTTGGTCCGAGCCTTGTACCCTCCGGATAGCTGTTTAAACTTTCGGCAAAACTTTCGGACTTCATTCCTGCCATAACACCTTTCCATTTCCTCGACCGCTCGCTTCTCATGCTCCTTCTTCTTCCTTCTGAGAAGCCAGTGCTCTTCCCTTTTACTCTGTTCATAAAGCTCACGAACAGCCCTCGTCGTTCGATGCAGCATTGCCTTATAGGCGTCTTGTTTAGCTGCATGCGCTTGTCTGCACTCGTTGTCAAACCATGGGTTCCTTCTGGGTGGTGACGTAAAACCCAGCAAATCAGTGGCAGCTTCTTTGATGGCTTCTTGCCAACGTTTCCAGTCTTCTTCTATGGTTAGTGCAGGCAGCGTCGAACTCTGAGCGAGTTTCAGGAAAACTCGGTTGGCAAAGTTCCCAGCAATCGTTGTGAAAAATGGCAACGAAAATTCCACAACTGTGTTCCATATAAAAAATGGGTTGCAACAAGGGTTCACCGATCTTGTTCACTATTTTCACCGGCGATCTTATAAGTTTTATGTCTAATATAATAGCGTTTGCCGATAATCTAATCGCGTACAGATCAGGTCTGAAGGTAGAAGAAATAAACGGTTTGTTGTAGAGTGACGTCGATGCGATTCAACGATTTTGCGACGACTCCAGAAGTGTGAAACTACCCTTTTCAGAACCCCTTGTCCAGAGCTTCAAGAGATAAGAAAATAAACTGGCGCAAGTTTGTTATTGTTAACCCACTGGGACACCCGTTGACCGTGGAAAATGTAGTGAGATATATAGGCATCTGGTTGTGGCAGCATCTATATGGTGCTATCCATGTAAATACAGCTCTGACTAGAGCTAAGAAAACCTTCGCTAAGGCAAGATGACTGTTTTACAGCAGTCAGCACCAGAATGAAGGTAATCTGCTACATGACCCTCATCCAATCCAATCATGGTATATGGTTGTCCTGTGTGGTTCAACGCGAGTCCTTCCCAGATGATAAAGCTTAGGGCGTTCGAGAGTCGGTGCCTTCGAGCCTGGTCTGGTTTCGTTTATTTCGAATACAGAAGCTCAGTACAAGAAAATCTACCCTAAGGAGGTGCTGTATAACGAGCCAACCCTTAAAAGGATAGACAATTTTATTATTAAGTTAATTCGGAGTCACACTGCTCGAGCCATGGTTTCAACCAACAGTCTGATATTTGGGGCTTACTATCCAAATGATATGTACCATGAAAGTGTACGTCTAAATTGCTTTACTCCGCCTGAAGCTTTCCTCTATTTGGACACTAAAGGCCTGATTCAAGATAAAGAAGGCTGCCCCCCGCTGAACAATAGAAAGGGAACTCCATTACGAGCCGGACGTCGCTCGCAGCCACAAGGATCTCCTACTGTTCAGTGGAGCGATTTTTGCCCGCGATAGAACCGTTTCTGCCTAAGAACGGCATTTTTACAGGTGGTTGCCACCTTTTGATGCCGCTTGCTTTGTAAGGTAAAAACGAGATAGTTGAGTCATTGGATCCAACTCACATGGACTACAGTAGTTTGAAGGCATTTTACAAAAAATAAAAAATAAAAAATAAAAAATAAATAAAAAAATAAAAAATAAAAAATTAAAAATAAAAAATAAAAAATAAATAAAAAAATAAAAAATAAAAAATTAAAAATTAAAAATAAAAAATAAAAAATAAAAAATAAAAAATAAAAATAGAAGAACTTTAAAAAAGCAAAGTAATACAAAGGTAAACAAAAACTTGAAAAAACAACAAAACACAAAACAAAAAAAAAAAAAACAAAAATAATAAAAAGATGCGTCCGTATAAATGCAGCCGGATTTTCACGGATGGCTCCAAGACGACGGAGGGTTCTGGAGCTGGGGCCTTCGTGGAAAACGACAACATCAGACTTCACGCCTCCTTAGATAATTTCGCGTCCTTCTTTCAAGCGGAAGCCTTCGCGATCCTAATGGCCATCAACTATATTCTGAAGAATAGGTGGACGGGAAGAATTATCTGCGTCTGCGGCGACAGTCAAGCTGTGCTCAAGGCCTTACTCAACCCTTTAACCACTTTCAAGATAGTTCAAGAATGCAAGTTTTCCTTTATTTTGGTCGGCAGGCTGAATTCGATAGAACTTGTCTGGGTACCGAATCATCACCGGATCCTGGGAAACGAGACTGCCGATGAACTGGCTAGGCTAGGTTCAGCAGTAGGTCCCGGACCCACCTTGGGACCAACCGCGTCCTTGGTCAGGGCCTCCGTGGATGGTTGGTTCTCACTACAGCACAACCAGAGATGGCGTGACTCTCCAGGATGCAGGGTGACCAAGAGTGTGCTCCCAAACGTCAGCAAGACATCCGCGCCTTGCCTGCTACCTCTAGACAGAAACGAGTTCAAACGACTTGTTGGCGTACAGACGGGGCACTTTACTTTCGCTGTGCACCTGAGTCGGCTTGGGCTTAGGGATGTCACACTCTGCTACGCCTGTGGAGAAGGTGAAGACACTTCAGAGCACTTTCTTTGTCAGTGTCCTGCTTTCGCTCGTATCAGGTGGCGGCTATTTGGCGCTGATTTGATGGGAACTGAAAACCTAAGTTCTATATCACAGAAGCGCATCTTGGTTTTTCTTCGGAAAACCAAAAAATACATTAAATGAAGGTTACTGCCTGCTAGTACAATGGACCAGTATTTGAGTCTGAGAGCTCCAGTGTAGTTTATCCCAACCTCCAAAAAAAAAAAAAAAAAAAATAGTATTACTTGATAAATAAGTCAATTTATATATATGTAACCACGGCTTCACCCCGATACCAAGAATTTATTGAAGGTCCCTCGTATATCTCGTTATTGATTTTTAATGCTTGAATGTAAGACACCTGACATTACCCCATAGACCCACTGTGTGTGACCATACGGTCACGCTGGCACGGTTCGGTAAGGTAACACCACCAACGGGTGTGAAACGATTTTATTCTAACAGATGGACGTCGAACCATGTGCCGGAAGTACTCAGTTCTTGAACTGATTTTTCTTTGTTTGTTGCAAACATTCATATCTCTGAAAAACTTGCAATAATCGTGATCCATTCAAGCGAAGAACAATGCGTCCAACACAGTTAAAGAGTCAAGGCCCAGTCAACATGGTGGAAGGGCCAAAAGGACATCTTTCATCGTATTCGGCAAAAACTTGCGAGATTTCCCAAACTACCACTAAGTCTAAACCATTACATCCAAGTACTTATTATTCAAACGAAGATCCTTTACGGATTGGTAATGAGAACTCCCAGTTTTGCATTCCGAAACGAAGTTGGATTCCCTTTGAAAATCGCCGCACGCCAAGGTAGACACATATACTTAAAACACTGATGGTTTTACGACTTTAATCTCCTCCTCTTTTGAGCCTGTAGGTTGACAGTTTACCTTTGAGAGCACACAGAGGAAATTCCTCATAGCTCCGTGGATGGATGTTGCTTGCAATCGAAGGAGATTGGGTATTCTGTCAAAGGGCCATGAGGAGTGCCACTGGTGATGTATTGTGTTGTGTTCCACTTCGCCACCCAAAGACAACTTTGGTCGGAAAACGGCTGCAGGCAGGTACATGCATCATGCACAAGAAGCGACTAGGACCGACTGCACATTGAAGGCTATGGGGGCCTTGGGTGGCTTGCTTGAGTTGAAACGGAAGAAAGAAAACCAATTTCTCACATAGAATCTACCAGCACACAATAGGCGAAGCAGGGACAGGTGCACTGTGTTTGGTTTGTTGATCAAAAGTTTCACCAAAGGATAAAACAATTATCACATGAAAACACGTTTCGTGCTGAAGACTGTCGGAAGGAGGTAAATGACACGGAGGAGCATGTCCAGCAGTGCTGAGAACGGAAGGAGAAATAAAATGCGAAGATGAAAATCGAAATTGTAGTCTCGGTTGTTGATTTTTGACGACGTTAGGTGCGTATTTTGTCGCAAGCCGATGTTCAATTGGTCGAAATTGTGTGTTTTTCGATTTAAGGTGTGTTCGTGTTGTGTATCCGTTCTTCTTTTAAATTAACACGCACAAGGGAAACTGTTTGATGATTTTCATGACATTCAGAAGGGATTCATTATCTTATTAAAGTTTTAAATTGCAAAAAACTTTAAAAAAATTGACTGTATGATGTGCTTTATTGGTTGCTGTTATAATTGGTCCGTCATTCTGTAAAAACGAGACTTGCATGATGTTTTCGTTCATCTACATCTATTAAACGACCATGATTTGTAGGACCTGTGGCAGACTGCTTGTGAAACAATTGATTTATTGAGCGACACGTTTGGTAAATGCACATTTTTACTGAATTCCACTGAATTGACCTCAAAAATCGTGAGAATTAACGCCGCCTGACTGTTTTCGGTAGAAAGAAACGGAAAGTGACTAGTCTTAAAAGTTATTGTCAATTTACTTACAATTTCGGCGAAAGGTAATCTTCTTCTGGAACGTATCCCGCCATGCATTACTCTTAAGAGAATTAAATGGAGAGACAGCTACGTTAGGCAGTATGTAAGAAAACTTGGTAACATTACAGCTTGTTTCTCAGATTTTGCCAGCCTTACAGGCGAACAAATGCTAGGTCTATTCACGCAATCTATTACTGCCTCTGCTTGCCCAACTTCTTCTAATGCGGCTGATAACTCAGCAATATGGTTTGATGGATTGTGCAGAAAACTTAGAAGTAAGTCTTTTGCACTGTTAAACTTATTTAGAAAAACTAAAGCTGATGTGTTTAGGTTGCTTTACGTTGAAGCGAATAAAGCATACAAAAAAGTTTGCAAGGTCAAACAGGGAGAGTATTATAAACAACTTGCTTATAAAATGGAAAAGTGTAACGACACGAAGTCGTTCTGGAAAACGGTCAGAATGCTAACTGGAAGTGGATCAGTGGTTACTTGCGCCATAAGCTCTGAAGTACTGGCAAACTATTTTAGACAATTACTAAGCCCCGCGGATGGTCAAGTAAACTTTCAGTACGCCCTCCCTAACGTCTCGGACCCTGTGCTAGACGCCCCAATCTCGATGATGGAGTTAATTGGAACTCTAAGTAAAATGAAAAAAAATAAAGCTCCCGGGTTGGATGGTATTCCAGTCGAGTTTTTACAAAACCTCACCCCTGATTATCTGGAATGGTTACTGCTGTTTTACAATCAGTTGTTAGAGTCCGAAATAATGCCGGAAGTGTTTCTTAAGTCAGTAATCTATGGTGTCTTTAAAAAGGGGGATACTAACGTACCGGAAAATTATAGAGGTATTTCCCTTCTGTCGGCGTTCAGAAAAGTCTTCACCCAAATATTATACCATAGGTTGACTATTTGGGTGGAGACCAACGAGCGTCTTAGTACTTTCCAGGCAGGATTCCGGTCTGGGCTGTCAACTGTTGATCAAATTTTTGCATTAACAGTGACGGCTCGAAGATTTAAAGAGCGAGGAAGAAAGCTTTACGCTTTTTTCGTAGACTTTAAAGCCGCCTTCGATACAGTCAATAGGAACTCGCTGTTGTACAAACTTTCGTCCCTGGGACTTTCAACAAAGTTCATAAGAGTTTATAAAGCACTTATCACACAAAACTCTGCTGCTGTGTGGAATGTTATTAGATTGTCAAACTTCTTCAATGTCAAAACAGGGGTTCCCCAAGGTTGCGTGCTCAGCCCACTTTTGTTTGCGCTGTACGTAGATGATATAACTACATTCTTACCGGGAGGAGTTACAGTTGGCGATGTACAGGTTAAAGTTTTGCTATATGCTGACGATTTAGTTATTTTGGCTGAAGATCCACAGGCTCTTCAACTGCAAATAAATAAATTGAAAAGCTACTGCGATCTTTGGGACTTAAAGATAAACACCTCTAAATCAAAAATTATGGTTTTTGGCACTGGTCGAGGTAACAGGACTGCGCATGAAAATTGGACTTTGGGGGGTGAGCCGATCGAAGTTGTCAAAGAGTTCAACTACCTGGGTTTTGTTTTAAAATCGAATCTTGATATGAGCGCACATGTCCATAAGAAAACGGTAGCGGCAAAGACAGCA